>JAKSZU010000001.1:128645028-129943405 GCA_026018925.1 Tupaia tana | reverse complement strand
ATAAAATAATTCTTTAAAAAAACAAAGTCTGGGTCACTAGGCTATAAAAACATTTGCCATCTAAATAAATGTTCCGTTAAGTCTGTATTAATTGCTTCAACTCTGCAGATACTACACATATTCTTGGAATTCCATATTCGGGGATCACAAAGAGTCTTAAATGATTCTATTCTGAAATTCTGTTACAATACTGACTCTCACTCTTAGAAGTAAGATACTCTTAGAAACTAACTGTTGGGACCAGCAGTTAGCGTAATGGCTATGTCGCTGGACTCCCATGTAGTCGACCGCGGTTCACGTCTTGCACCCGGTGGCTTAAACTCACGCCGGGCGCGTGTGCATGCGTGCCCAAGATCCCAAGAGGAGAATGGAGGAGAAGGGGTTGCGGCGTGGCCATCCCCCCTGAGGGGTGATTTCTCGCTTTCTATCTCTCTGTCTCTCTCTGCCTGTCTGGCAAGTGCACACGCCCTATAGCAAAAACCTCTCCAAAAAAAGAAAAAAAAAAAAAAAAGAAACTAACTGATGTAATTTTAGGATAGGTATATTCTTGAGGGGCAGAGTTTAAAAATGAGACACTGTGTATGGTACTTTATCATTTGTCTATGAAATGTACTTTGTAGGGTTAAGTTTTTATATGTGACTTGTCAGTTCACAAAACCCATAATGTCCTTGAAACTTAATTCAGCCATACTGAATCCAAGAGCTATCAATGAAAAATGACATTTCTGCCCAAGATCTGAAGCACATCTTCTAGGGACCACAGGCAGTTGTTCCCTCTGTCCTGGTGAATGAACACACTAGTTGATGTTAGTCATTCCCTTGAGTTTTGTACAGAGAGAAGCTAAAGGCAGTTGCCATGAAATAAAGTAATAAAAGCGCATGTTAAGAAAATTCAGGTGGTACAGAAGAACAAATAAATGCCTTTTTCTTAGTCCCATACCATTTCTTCTTAAAAATTATCACTAGCTTAAGTTTTTCTTTACTCAAATGGGACCATTTTACATCTTGCTTTTCTGTGTTTTTTATTTTATAAATGTTTATTATTTTTATTGCCAGAGGGTCTCTGTGCTTGCCAGAGAGAAAAGGCACCCCCAGTGGGCATGGTCATACAGCAATTCTTTTTCCTCCATCTCTCCTTCAGGGTTCCAGGTACACATGCACACATGCCCTGTGTTTTTCAAGTCACTGGGGTCAGGATTCAAACTGTAGTTATCTTTTTGGGATCTGTCTTCCTACGAACTATATGCTTTTATTGATTGTTGTTTAATGGTGCTGGCCCCTGCTGTTTGTTTGTTTTAAGATAGGCTTATTGTGGTATAATTTACTTAAGATTTAACATTTACCCTTTTTGGGTGTATAGTGCTATGAATTTTGACCAACACATACACTGTAATACAGAACATTTGAAATACCCCCGAAAGGTCCCTGTTTCTGCCTTAATTTTCCTATGTAACTCTTCACTGACTCATATTTATATTACTGCCAGTCCAAGCAAGTCAAACAAGGTATAGTAAACATCTTCATATGTAAATCTTTTTTTTTTTTTGAGAGGTTTTCGCTATAGGGTGCGTGCACAGGCCAGACAGACAGAGACTGAGAGACAGAAAGCGAGAAATCACCCCCCCCCCTGGGGGGGATGGTCACGCCGCAATCCCTTCTCCATTCTCCTCTCGGAATCTTGGGCACGCACACACACATGCCTGGCGTGAGTTTTAAGCCACCGGGTCCGGGACGCGAATCCTGGTCGACTATGTGGGAGTCCAGAGACATAGCCATTACGCTAACTGTTGGTCCCCTTCATATGTAAATCTTTATGTGCTTTTCCTTTGTGGGGTGAATTTCTAGAAGAGAACTGACAAGATCTAAGGCTAGGTGTCTGTAAGATTTAAAAGGTGTGTCCAGATGACATCCCCCAGAAGTGGTACTAATTTACTTTTCAACCAATTACTTAAGAGAGTGCCTGTTATTCTCTCTCTTTTGAACACTAGGTGTCACCAAACTTAATTGTTTTGCTAATTTGATAAAGGAAAGTGTTACCTTGCATAGTAGTGTGCTTTCAGTGGTCTTTTTTTCCTTATTAAAAATATACTAGCCAGTCGCTGACATAGTGGTTAAGGCAGCTGGTTCCTACGTAGGTCACTGCACAGTTCAAGTCTCAGACCTAGGCTTGAGAAATATACTGGGCATGTGTATGTGCATGTCCAAAATCCCCGAAGGAGAATGGAAGAGAAGGAATTGCAGCATGGCCATCCTTCTGGGAAGTGTTTTCTTGCTTTCTCCCTTGGTGAGTGTACATGTCCTATAGCAAATTAAAAAAAAAAAAAAAAGTTTGTGCACACACAACATCTAGCCTACATTATCTATTGTAAAATCCATATTATCACAGTAAAGAAACATTAATGGAAAACCTTTGGTTTTTAAAGTTTGCTCTAGGCATTGGAGAAAGCGAAAGTGAGAACCCACTTCCCCCAGGGATGTGGCCATGCTATATAATTCCTCCTCTTCCATTCTTTTGGAATTTTGGGCTTGCACCTGGAGTGTTGTTCAAGCAGCTTGGTCCAGGACTTGAACCAGCACTCACCCATGTGGCATCTAGCTGCCTTAACTGCCAAGTACTGACTGCCCCTGAATAACTTCAATGTTGGACCAGCCCCATGACCTTGTGGTAAGGAAATTGGACTCCACGTGAGAGACCACAGTTCAAATCTGGAGTCTGGTGGCTTAAAAACACACTGGGTGCTATGTGACCAAAACCCTGGTAGGATGGAGAAATGGAGGAGAAAATTGCAGTGTGACCACACCATTAGGGGTAATTTTTCCTTCCCCCTCCCTCCTCCCCTCTCCTCCTCCCCCCTTCCTTCTCTGTCTATCCTCTGGCAGTTTAAAAATGAAAGAAGCAAAGGAAACTTTATTTTTGTTTATTTTTGTTTATACTACCTCAATAGAATTCTTACTTTCTTCTTATATCTATGTTTTTATAACCAGACCTGGCATTTTTATAATCACCTTTATGACATATGTACAGTTTATATGTGTATTATTTTTTCTATTTAGTACATATTATTTCATGAATATTTTTTCTTGTTTTCCAGAGTCTTCATTTTAACAGTTATGTGTTTATTTTCTGGGTATGGCATAGATTTAATCTTCCCAATTCTAAAATTTGTTTACAATTTTTCCCTTGAACAGGCTTCAGGTATCTTTTACATATAAAAGTTTTAAGACCGTCTCTTTCTTTTTTTTTTAAGAGATTTTGGCTATAGGGCATGTGCGCTCGCCAGACAGAGAGAGACAGAGAGACAGAAAGCGAGAAATCACCCCCCAGGGGGGATGGCCACGCCGCAATCCCTTCTCCTCCATTCTCCTCTCGGGATCTTGGGCACGCACGCACACGCGCCCAGCGTGAGTTTTAAGCCACCGGGTCTGGGACGCGAACCGCGGTCGACTACGTGGGAGTCCAGCGACATAGCCATTACGCTAACTGCTGGTCCCACCAGTATGCTTCTATGCAACTTAATCTACTTATTTTTCATTAAGCAAATTATAAAGATGATACATGCTGCTTGTAAAGATTTCACACTTTCAGAGATAATCCACTGCTATTTCATAAGTTTAGCAAATATTTTTCTCAATAGATTGCGTGTTTCAGAATTGAAAAATTTCAAAACAATATGTAGTCAGAAGTATCCACCTGGGACCAGCAGTTAGCGTAATGGCTATGTCGCTGGACTCCCACGTAGTCGACCGCAGTTTGCGTCCCGGACCTGGTGGCTTAAACTCATGCTGAGTGCGTGTACGGGCGTGCCCAAGATCCCAAGAGGAGAATAGAGGAGAAGGGATTGTGGCGTGGCCATCCCCTCTGGGGGGTGATTTGTTACTTTCTATCTCTCTGTCTCTGTCTGGCTAGCACACACGCCCTATAGCAAAAACCTCTACAAAAAAAGGAAGAAAAAAAAAAGTATCCACCTACCCTTGACCCACAGCTACATAGTTCCCCCTCCCAGAGGCAGTTAACACGATCAGATTCTTGTGTATTCATTTAGACACATTTGGTACATTTTTGAGTGAACATATGTGTGCTCTGTGTTTTTGTATGTGTTCCTTTTTAAACCACAAATGTTAGCATGCTGCACATACTTTTTTGAACATTTTACTTTACTGATTTGTATTTAATTTTTAAGAAGTTGAACATTTGTTCATGCAGTTAAAAAAATGTGAAGTCGGGATCAGCAGATGGCCTAATGGCTACGTTGCTGGACTCCCATGTAGTCGACCGTGGTTCAAGTCCTGGACCCAGTGGCTTAAAGTCATGCCGGGCGCATGTGTGTGTGTGTGCCCAAGATCCCGAGAGAGAATGGAGGAAAAGGGATTGCAGTGTGGCCATCCTCCATGGGGGGTGATTACTTGCTTTCTGTCTCTCTGTCTCTCTGGTGAGCACATGTGCCCTATCGCAAAAACCTTTCCAAAAACAAAAAAAAAGGTAAAATCTACAGAATTAGTTTCTGTCTATCCCAGTTGCATCTGTGCTGGGTACCATTCTTCAGTGACTAAGTATGCAGATAGAAGCAGTTAGAAATAAAGATACATTCCCTGGTTCCTCCTTCTTATGACTCCAAAGTTGACCTTTTTGTGTCCACAAAGGCAGTATTGTATAGTCCTTAAGAGCCAGGAGGCTGTGGCCCAGCTTTGCACTTACATCTGTACTCTGCTACTTATCAACTGTGTGATCCTGAGCAAGTTCTTTAACCTGTCTGTGCTTTACTATCTCCATATGTAAAATGAAGATTTAGTATATATACTTCCCTTAGCATAGTACCCTATGTAAGTATGTTTATTAGAATTATAGTCTATTTCAGAATAGCAACCAAAAAAAAAAAAAAAGAATAGCAACCAATAAAAAAAAAAAAGAATAGCAACCAATAAAATAACATCCAAAAATTAGTACCAGTCAGTTTGATTTATATTTGTGATGTATATGTATATGGGTAAATTCATGGGAGTCCTCACTTGTTTGAATTTTACTTAAAATACATTTTAGATGGGGCCCATAGGTGGCAGTGTGGTTAAAATGCCAGACTCCCACATGGCTAATCTTGGTTCAAATCCCAGACCTGGTGGCTTGCTTTCTCACTCTCTTTCTGGTGAACGCACGTGTCCTGTAGCAAAATTGAAAGATAATAATAAACAAAATTAAATAAATAAATCTTTAAAAAAATAAATGCATTTTAGAGAACTTCGGAGAACACAAAAAGCATCTGAAATACATTTTCTTTGTTTTAGAGGTTTTTGCTATAGGGCGCGTGCACTCTCCAGAAAGACAGAGAGAGACAGAGAGCTAGAAAGCAAGAAATCACCCCCCCAAGGGGGGATGGCCACACCGCAATCTCTTCTCCTCCATTCTCCTCTCGGGATCTTGGGCATACACTCATATGTTCCCGGCGTGAGTTTAAGCCACCAGGTCTGAGACTCGAACCGCGGTTGACTACAGGGGAGTTCAGCAACGTAGCCATTATGCTAACTGCTGGTCCCAACATTTTGTTTCTGTTTTAATGGGTCAGTAGTTTTTTTGTGGTTGTTTTGCATGTACTTTAAAAATGCATGGATCTTTAAATAGATATACTTCCTTTTTTCTTTAGTTTGCTATAGGGCACATGCACTTGCTGGAGAGAAAGTGATAAAGAAAGTAAGAAATCATCTCCCAAGGGGGAATGGCCATACTGCAATCCCTTTTTCTTCATACTCTTGACATTTTTAGGTACACAAACACATACCCCCGATGTGTTTCAAGCTACTGGGTCCAGGACTCGAAAGACACAGTTGGCCATGTGGGATACAGCCACCTTAACCTCCATGCTACTTGCTGGGCCTGGATATACTTTCTTGATGTATTAAAAATGTCCCAGAGAGGGGCCGGCAGGTGGTGTGGTGGTTAAGGTGCCTGGACTCCCTTGTGGCTGACCGTGGTTCAAGTCCCGAACTAGCTGGCCTGCTTTCTCACTTTTCTTCTCTCTCTCTGGTCAACTTCAAATAAATAAATAAATGAAATAATGACAATCAATAAAATTAAATTAAAAATAATTTTTAAAAATGTCCCAGATAAGTTGTGGGTATAGAGAACTCCTAATAATATGAACATTTTTTTCATAGTGTATTTTAATTTAAAAATATTTTCTCATGTATTTTCCATAAACTTGAGCTTGATTGGTTAAAATTATTATATAAATACACATAGTATTTATTTTTAGGTGACGGTGGCCCACATGCCTTTTGGTTTGTTTGTTAGTATTTTTAAACAGAGTTGGGGCCAGTAGGTGGCTTGGTGGTTAGGGTGCTGGCCAAGTCTGTGGTTTGAATCCTGGACCCAGTGGCTTGAAAACATGTATGTTCAAAATCCCTAGAGGAGAATAGAAGAAAAGGGATTCTGGCATGGCCATCCCCCCTGGAGGGTGATGTCTCTCTTTCTGTCTCTAGTAAGCACACATGCCCCATGTTAAGAATCTAAAGGTATATATAAATTTAAACCATACAAAAAAACCCTAAGGCTTGCTAGGTTCTGGCTGGCTTCAAACACACCATTCTTGTGTCTCAGTTTTCTGATTAGTTGGGATATAGGTATGTATCACTTGGCCTCATTACCTATATTTTAAAATGCCATGGCAAAGATGTCACCATGCCCCTCCCTCTAGTGGGAGGATGGCCACACTGCCGCCCTTCACCTCCATTCTCCTCTGGGGATTTTGGACACACACATGTGCTCCTGGCTTGTTTTTCAACCCTCTGGATCCAAAACTCAAACTAGTCGGCCGTAGCCACTATCTGCTGGCCCAAAATACTGTTAATTTATCAGTGGATTATTCTTCCAAAGGATCAGTGCCTTACCCTATCATGTCTGAAAGAATGTCTTTGGGAACAGTACTACTTAATGGTACTTTAAAAATGGTCTGTCGTCACATGGGCTTATGTCTTAAATACTAAATCCCTTCCTTCAAAAATAAATTCTTGTCTGGCTATCAAAAGACTTAAAAATTGTACAACAAAGAAAGTTTAACTTTTCCCCAGTGTATAGTAAACTTTACTAAGGAGGTCTTATTCACAATACCTGATGTCTTTGGGGTGTGAACCCACACTAGAAATGCCACAACTGAAAAAGAGTGACACTAAGGATGGAGTATTTGGATACAGTGGCAATACTTAGCTGTACTGGGAAAGAAAATACATGATGTAGTTTCTGCTGCTCTTCCCTTCCTCTGAAACGAGTTGCTGGGCCAGTTGTTTTGCATGAACATGCTGTCGAGTTATCAGAAAAGTCATGATGTATTTTTTTCTGTGTAAAAATGTGTCACAACTTTTCTGACAACTTATTTTATTTAAGCCTTCTCTTGTTGATTAGTATTTAGGTTATGATAGATTTTCACTATTTCAAACATACTTCAGTGAATATCCTTGTCTGTGATCATTGGTTTATGTGAACTGGAAATTCTGTAACTGTATACACACAGAAGTCCCATTGCTCACACATTGTGTACTCGTTCAGTTACAGTAAATACCAGTAAACTGATTATATATACTTCTAGCTCTATTAGATATTGCCAGACCATCTTTTTATACTCCTGTCAATTGCTCAGTTGAATGTCCTGATAAGCTCACTTTTGGTGTATGTTTTAATATACACCAAAATATATATTTTCCTAAATTTTTACTGTACATTTTTCATAGGGCAGGCACCACCACACCCTTCAGTATACAGTTTTCCAAAATATTTCTCAGACAGTCATCATTCTTTTACTTTAACTTTTTTTTTTTTTTTTTTTTGAGAGGTTTTTGCTATAGGGCATGTGTGCTCACTAGAAAGACAGAGATAGAGAGAAAGAAAGTGAGAACTCACCCCCCCCCCCGGGGGGGGGGATGACCACACAACAATCCCTTCTCTTTCATTCTCCCCTAGGGATCTTGGGCATGCACGCACAAACACCCGGCACGAGTTTAAGCCAGTGCGTCTGGGACTCAAACCGCAGTCGACTACATGAGAGTCCAGTGACATAGCCATTATACCAATTGCTGGTCTCTAACTTAACTGTTTTATTTTACTTTAACTTAACTGTTCTTGGCTTTCTCCGTTTTTGTTCTCTTAAATTTTTTTCCCTAATTGACTTAAATGACATCCTGGATTTATGCTATTCTAATGCCAGTATTTTCTTCTACAGTGAATATAGTCTGAATGTTCAGTATGTGCGCGTGCGTGTGTGTGTATGAAGTTTTTGCCTTAGGGTGCGTGTATTCACCAGTGAGAGAGTGAAACAAAGACAGTGAGAGAGAAAGTGAGAAATCACCCCCCAGGAGGGATGGCCATGCCATAATCCCTTCTCCATTCTCCTCTCAGGATCTTGGGCATGCACACACAGGTGCCCAGTGTGATTTTCAAGCACCAGGTCCAGAACTTGAACCATGGTAGGCCATGTGAGAGTCCAGCGATGTAACTGCTACATCACCTGTTGGCCCTGAATATTCATTATATTTTTATGGGATACTTATCATTTGCTCTGGGGTATGTGTGCTGACAGAGAGAGATGAGTGTGTGTGTGTGTGTGTGTGTGTTGGAGAGCTGACTTCTCACTTTCCTTGTCTCTGTCTCTTACTCTGGCAAGCACATGCTTACGGCAAAAACCTAAAAAAAAAAAAAATGCTATGGCCACATCTTTGTAGGATCAATCATAAATTACATAAAAGTTTCTTAAGCAAGAGCCTAGAGTTAATATTTCTACTTCAGTTTTTCCATTTTCAGTTCTTAATTAGAGGAAGCAACAGCAAAACCTTTTTTCCCTTTTCCAACCTCGAGGTCCCAGTTACAAAGTATGTTCATTGCAAAAAATATAAACATGTACAAAAGACCTTAAAACCTATCTCCAGCTTAAAGTTATTTCTGGTAAGTTTGGTATCTGGACTTCTGGCCTTTTTCCTCTATGTGGATATATATATGAGGTCACTCCTGTTACTCATTTATCTGCCATTTGCAGTGATGGTTCACAGTGATTGGTAGTCGTGTTTTTCTTTTAATACACTTAGTATCAGGGACATTTTAATGACATCATTAAATCATCTGTAGGATCATTTATAATTGTATATAACATCATGAGGGGACTTCAAAAATTTATGGAAAAATGAAACTAAAGTGAGTTTTGGGAGGCTTTTTTTTTTTTTTTTTTTTTTTTTGGTGCAAAAATGTGTGAAATTGGGACCAGCAGATGGCATAATGGTTATATTGCTTGACTCCCATGTGGTTGACCACAGTTCAAGTCCCAGACCTTTTAGCTTAAACTCATGCCGGGCATGCCCAAGATCCCAAGACGAGAACGGAGAAGATTGCAGTGTGGTCATCCCCTCAGGAGACGATTTTTCGCTTTCCATCTCTCTATCCAGTGAGCACACACACCCTATAGCAAAAAATCACTCTTTTTAAAAAAATTGAAGTCTATACATAGTATTTTCATAATACACATTTTCCTATATTTCTTTGAGCATATATACCACGCTGTTATTTATTTTATAATGTATTTTTGTCCTATTCAAGCATATTGAAAAATAAACTGTATAGTAAACATTCTGAAAGACATCCTTTTGAACATCTATTATTATGATAAAATCTAGGACTCAGTTATTCAGTTGTAGACTATGTACTTTTTCATGCTTTTTGTATATATTGCCAGACTGTCCTCCAGATAGTTGGTATGTCTCCACATGCTTGACAGCATAGAATAGTGTTAAGAAAAAACATATCTATTCTAGATGTGAGGTTCTCCTTTCTGAATTGGTGCAAATCACTTCCAATGTCTCTACACCATCTCTAGAACATCTGTTCTATCTTCCCTTCAACCTTTGTCTCCTTCCCACCTTAGTACTTCAGAGAAGCTAGATTGTACCCAGGTTTGATAAGAAGCTGCCTCGAATGCTTTCACTGTTCATCTGCGTCTTAGTGCATTTGCTGTACGAAATATTCTTGGGACTCTTCATATTATAGAACCCAAGTTTTGAAAACTTATACCCATTTTTTTTTTCAGGTTTATAAACTCTGATTTTCACATTGGCTATTTAAGTTGATTTTTTTTTCTTTGATGAGGAAGCAAGTGATTGAGATGACAGCCCCAACAGTGTCTCCATGTTATGATCCACCCCCAGCTCGGCTAGCCCCACATCATGGATATGTGCGTACTAGTGTGTTCAAGGAGGTTTCCATATGTGGACCCAAAAACTTTGTGTGTGGTTGGGTCAGCCTCGCAGACTGTAGTATTACTGCTCTACTACCATCCAGCCCCCATAGTTGTGATTTTTAGTAACAGTTAAAATGTGACATCTGTTCTAGCACAGTGGTTAAGTGAATTAATGATCTTGGGAATCTTGCAGACCAGATTCAGGTCCCTGTTCCTGTTCTTGTTGACTAGCTTTGGAGTCCAGTTTGTGTTACTTAACCTCTCTGGTCCTTTTGTATCTTCACTTGTGAGATGGAGATGATGGTAACACTTCCCTCAGGATTTTATGAAGATCTAAAAAGGTGATGTGTATAAGTAATTAGTAAATACACTGCATAACAGAGAGAGAGCTCAGTAGGTAGCTTTTATTTTTCTCTCATCTAGTGATACAGCATACATGTGAATCAGGGAGGGATTATTTTTTCTCCTCTGCATTTCGTTAAACAGGAGCAGAAAGCTGGAATATTTTTTTCTAACTTCACATCTAGAAGTTGGTAGTGTCTAAACATGAATTGGAACCACAACGTGGGGAAGCTAAAGTGAATGACAGGGTTTGTCTAATAATTAGAATCATTGGGAGGAAAATCGTAAAAAGCTTTATTCACGGAGGCTTGAGAGATGCAACTTCTACAAAGTCTTGACTGGCAAGTAGGTGAGACTATGCACTTAGTTCCTGGAGAAGAGCAGACTGTGCTGTGTGTCCTGGATAGGAGGAGAAATTGCTCTCTCCGAAGACTGCCAGCCCCAGGGGCCAAAGAGCCTTCTTTAAAGAAGTTAAAGTTGACTGAGCACTAAGATCAAAACATGTAATAGATTTCTCAACTTTGGTTTTAATTGGATTGGAGTCCTTCTTTAAATGCATGTGACTGATTAGGTTTTTATCCTAACTTGTTTTTGACAGGGCATGGTGCTGATGTGAAATGTGTAGACTGGCATCCAACCAAAGGGTTAGTTGTTTCAGGAAGTAAAGATAGTCAACAGCCAATCAAGTTCTGGGATCCCAAGACTGGGCAGAGTCTTGCAACACTGTAAGTGATAGGAACCCCACCTTGGTCCCTGAATGAGGGAACAAAGCAGCCTGCATTCTTTAACTTTTAACTTTCTCTTCTCTCATGTATTCCTGAAAAAGCAGTTCAGACAACAGATGGACTTGGGTCCATAGACTTCTCACTAATCAAATATGATTTATCTAAATTCCTAATGAAATACGCTTTCACTTTTGTTCTGGCACTTTGACTTAAATGTAACTTGAGTATCATGGGGGCTAGGGAAGAGGTGGCTATTTCTGCTCTAGCTTACTGTTTCTCCTCATCAGAATGCTTTTGGGCACTAGATGCAGTTGATGTGCTCTGTACTAGAAACAGCTCATCTTCCTCCTTCTCTTTACATCTATTTATATAGTTTTCCCTCCAGTTTTGAGCCAGTTCTCACCTTTTTTTTTTGGCTAATGTGCTTATGTAAGAATGCAGCTACTACTAATAAAATGATCTTTCTGAATTATTTGCAGTATTCATAGTTATATGGATATGTTAATTTTTTTTTTTTTAACCAAGTAGCTATATCCTAGTCCTATTGATCGAGAAGTGAACCATGTCTAGAGCAACTTGGTTGGAGCAAAGCTGCCTCATTGCACAGCTCCAATGGCCAGAGCAACCATGGAACACCTTGTGAATGGCGGCCCTTGTAGATGGGCATCACTCAGGCCTTGAGGTGTGCATCATCTATAGTTAAACTAATCCTCAGTTATCCAGTGCCATTTTTTATTTTTAAGAATTATTCATTTTATTTATTATTACTATTATTTATAAATTTGCTATATGGCATGTGTATTCGCCAGAGAGAGACTGAGAGAGAAAATGAGAATGCAAGCCACCAGGCCCAGGACTCAAACCACAGTTGGCCATGTGGGAGTCCAGTGCCTTTAACCGCCACACCACCTGCTAGCGCCTCCAGTACCCATTTTTATGCTTTGTCTTAATGAGAGGAGCTTCATTGACATGGAAAATGTAATGAGCTTTATCAAGTGTTAATTATGTGTTCAAGTGCTTTCTCTGCATGATAGATAAACTTTTCTGTCCAGTTGAAGTTCCACTGCTATTTTAACTGGTTAACGAGAGCTGTGCTTAGGTAGTGGCTATCATTTCTGTCATTGACCCATTTCTTTCAAGTGTATTTTGAACTGTGATCCGATAATGTTACACATTTTATTATTTCTAGGCCAAACTTCTTACCATCTTGATCCATGTGCTTTTCAACAAAAATGGCCATTATGTTGATTTATGCCTGTGGATTTTGACAGATTATTTTTTTGATGCTTTGTTTTTAGTCATGCCCATAAAAACACAGTAATGGAAGTGAAATTAAATCTCAATGGCAATTGGCTCCTCACAGCATCACGTGATCATCTCTGTAAACTTTTTGATATCCGAAATCTGAAAGAGGAGCTTCAAGTCTTCCGAGGTCATAAGAAAGAAGCCACAGGTCAGTGACTATGAAATGCTTTTACTCCAACGACTGTTACCTATAGTGTTTTCAGATCTTGATAGTTTTGTCTGTCCCCTTGTTTCTGTGGTACAGCTGTTGCCTGGCATCCTGTTCATGAAGGACTTTTTGCCAGCGGAGGGTCTGATGGTTCCTTGTTGTTCTGGCATGTTGGGTATGTAACATTTACTATGTAAAGAAGTCATATTTTATGAAGAGAGCATCTGAATGTGTACAAACACAATAGTGTTTTTTGTTTTTTTCTGAGTGTTTGTGTGTCCTGTATCAGAGACTGCCTTTTGGTTTTAATTCTGCAAATCTAGCTTGGAATAAAAAATATAGCACCTCTGTTTCTGGATCTTAAAGTCGGTAGGAAGAATAAAATAGATTTCCTAGTGTTTTTTTTTTTTTTTTTTTTTTTTTTCCTTCAAGAATCCAAATGAACTTTATTTGACACAGAAGACAATATGGTTCAGGAACAGCAAATGAAAAAGGCAAAGCAAGAAAGACGGTTCTATCTAATTTATTAATTAAGTAACCTAAGAATCAGTTATTAAGTGAATAACAAAACAGTTAACCTTGATGGAAGAATTTTTTCTCTATTACCCATACTTTTGGAATTCTTACTCTCCATTGTCCAGTGGACACACCTGCTGTGGGAGGTGGAGCCAGTGGGAGAAGCAGCAAAACGAGTGGTTACAGACCCTCCATGCCACAGTACACCCTGCAGAAGTAGCAGACACCTGGTTAGCTTGACATCTGCCTGTGCTGCTGTTGGTACCACTTGGGGATTTCCACATCCATTGCTGCCACCATTTTGGAAACACTGATTTCCTCATTTCTTTTTTTTTTTTTTTTTAATTATCTATTTTTTTATTACATTGAATTACATATAACTTTACAGTGTATTACATTGCTTTTTCAAAAGGGAATGCCATGCATGTCAGTCAGTACAGAGACATTAATCTCCCCGCTTCAACAAATAATTCTTGAAGCATTTCTACCTGTGAAATGCTCTTTAGGTTAAAGAATATATTTCTGATTGCAAACCTGAAACATGTAAAGTTGTCCAGATTCAAAGTAATAAGCTTTGGTTGCTGTGTAAAGGCTAAAAGAAAATATCTTTCCTTTCTCTTCTTTTTTTTCTTTCTGACTTTTTTTTTTCTTTTTCTTTTCTGTGTGGTTTTTTTTTTTTTTTTTTCTTTTTCTTTTCTTTTCTCTCTCTTGTTTTTTTGGTGGTAACTTTTGTAAAAAAGGATGTCTTTCTTTGGTGCTATTGCAGAGTAGAGAAGGAAGTAGGTGGGATGGAGATGGCCCATGAAGGAATGATCTGGAGTCTGGCTTGGCACCCTCTTGGACATATTCTCTGCTCAGGCTCAAATGACCACACTAGGTAAGTTTTATACTAAAAATAATGGACAGGACCAGCAGATGGCATAATGATTTCGTCACTGGACTCCCATGTAGTTGACCATGGTTCGAGTCCTGGACCCGGTGGCTTAAAACTCACACTGGGTGCACGTATGTGCTTGCCCAAAATTCCAAGAGGAGAATGGAGGATAAGAGATCACAGTATGGCCACCCGTCCAGGGGGGTAATTTCTCACTTTCTGTCACCATCTCTCTGGAGAGCGCACATGTACTATAGCAAAAATCTGTGTGAAAAAAAACAGAAATAGGCTGACTCTCTGACCTAGTGGTTAAGGGAGCTGGATTCAATATCACTAACTGTATGGTTCCTGGGCCCAGCAGTTTAAAAAACACATCGGATACATGTTTGTGCATGCCCCAAATCCTGACCTGACAAGATGGAAAAATGGAGGAAAAAGAATTGCGGCGTGACCATACCCCATTGGGAGTGTTCCCCCCCCCCCTTTCTTTCTCTCTGTCTCTCTTTCTCTTTTTAAGAGTTATTTTATTTTAACTTTATTTATTTATTTTATTTGACCAGAGATGGACAGAGTCAGAGAGAGAGAGAGGGAAAATGAGAAAGCAAGCCACCAGGTCTGGGACTCAAACCATGTTCGGCCATGTGGGAGTCCAGTGCCCTTAGCCACCGTGCCACCTGCTAGCCCCTCTATCTCTCTTTTACAAGTGCATGTGTTCTCTGGAAACACTGAGAAAAGAAAATAACAAGTAATTACTGTGCTCATGGAGTTCTAGGAAATAAATATTGAATTTTTAAAAAGAATAATTTATTTATTTAATTCCATTTATTATTATTATTATTATTATTATTATTTTAATTTGACCAGAGAGAAACAGAGAGAGAGAGAGAAAAAAAAGGAAGGTGAGAAAGCAAGCCATCAAGTCCGGGACTCGAACCGCATCAGCCATGTGGGGATCCATTGCCTTTAACCATCATGCCACCTGCCAGCCCCTGCATGTTTATTTTTATTTTTAAAAACAGGTCATTGTTTCCAAATATTTGTATTGCAATAGGGGTTGAGTATTGAATGTGAGTGATTATTCAAATTTTGTTTTGCCTTCTGATTAAAAAAAATCTTTCTATATTAAATTAGGCATTGTAAAAATTTGTTGTCCTTGTCAGGGGACTGCTCTGTACTGTTAAGTGCCAAGAAAAACATAGAAACCATACTCTCCCACTCACCTTATTGCTTTTATTTTGACAGCAAATTCTGGACTCGTAACCGACCAGGTGATAAAATGCGAGATCGATACAATCTAAACCTATTACCTGGAATGTCTGAAGATGGAGTAGAATATGGTGAGGCTCTTACACAATTGTCCTATTTTGACATGATACTCTATTATAAAAATGTTCGGTTAGCCTGTGGCATGGTGGTTGCATGAGTTAGATCTCACGTGGTCAAGTATGCAGTTCACGTTCTGTACTCAGCAGCTGGGAAAACATACCATTTGTGCCCAGGTTCCTGAAGGAGGGAAGAAAAGGAAAGGGATTGTGACATGACCATTCCCCATGGGGGTACCTTCTCACTTTCTCTCTCTCTCTTTCCTTCTCTCTTTCTGACTCTCTCTGGGAAACTGGGGAAAAAAAAAAAAAAACACTATTAGATATTAGGAAGTTATACAAAACTAGTTTTAATTTTATAGTTTATTGATTTGTATGTCATGAATGATATGATTCATTTTTATAAAGCATTAATCTTATTAGGTACTGGTTTGGTAAAGTCTTTGTTAACCCTAGGTGTATTCTTATTTTAGATGACCTTGAACCTAATAGCCTGGCAGTAATTCCCGGGATGGGAATACCAGAACAACTAAAATTAGCAATGGAACAAGAACAGATGGGTAAGAGACATTGTACATGTACTTTTTATTTTTATAAAATTTTTGTTAGACTTGTTTCTTATCTTCATGATAAATTGTGTTGAAATGCCAAAAATAATTTTTGCTGATAATAGTGATGTCAACTGTTAATAGTTAAAATCTAATTTAAGGAGAAAACTACTTCTCTTTATTATTTCAGGGAAAGACGAATCAAATGAAATTGAAATGACAATTCCAGGGTTAGATTGGGGAATGGAGGAAGTAATGCAAAAGGATCAGAAAAAAGTGCCTCAGAAGAAAGTTCCCTATGCAAAACCTATTCCTGCTCAGTTCCAACAGGTAAGGAGAGAAAAGTGACTACTACCTCATCTCCATACTGGGAGACTGGTTGGTTAGTTTAATTATTGTTCAGAAATAGGTTTCTCTTGGATAATCTCATCTGTTGAAGGTATTTCTGTCTGGTGGGCTCTTTTGGAACATTCTTTGTATGTTTTCATGTGTTCTCAGACATAGTTTCCATCGGCTGCTTTGTAGTTATGTTGAGTTTGTCATGAATCTTCTCTACATCTTCTTTATCCTCACTTACTGTTATTCACACCATCAGGGGAAGGAGAAGAAAGGCATGGACCAGAGTGTGTGTTGACTCTCCTGTTTGACTGTCATTTGCTTCCTTTTTAAAAAGTTTATTTTTGTATTTCTTCCATGAGCATGGTAGAGAGAGCACAAGAGGGAAGGAAGAAAAGAGGGAGGAATGGAGGCAGCATCCCCAACAAGGGCTTGCAATCTACCCCCAGTCTCAGCCTGCACCAGATCATGGGCATGCATGTTCAGGGACATCTCTGGATACAAACCCAGAACCTTCCTCCGTGGTCAACCTCCCAGAGCATCTTGTTTTACCACTGCACCGTTTTCCATCCCCCTGACTTCTGCTTTAATTGTCCTCTCAATCAATACAAAATGCATGCATCTTTTAGAAGAGGCTAACAAGCTTTGTGTTCTTAATTCCACACCATATCTTGCATCTTTTATCATCTTAGTGATTTTTTTGGGGGGTGGGGGGGAGAGGTTTTTGCCATAGGGCGCGTGTGCTCTCTAGAAAAAGAAACAGAGAGACAGAAAATGAGAAATCACCCCCTCAGGGGGGATGGCTACACTGCAATTCCTTCTCCATTCTTCTCTCAGGATCTTGGGCGTGCACACACGTGTGCCCGGCGTGAGTTTAAGCCACCAGGTCCAGGACTCGAACTACGTCGACAACCTGGGAGTTCAGCGACATAACCATTATGCCAACTGCTGGTCCCCATCTTAGTAATTTTTGCCTAGTGGTAGTATGCTTACCTGACTGTATTCCCATGTCACTGAGAATCAGCATTAGAAATAAAGTCAGTTCAGGAGGTTGAATTGAGCAGGTAACGTTATAGAATTGCTTTCTTTCTCTGTCATCCTAATTTTTATACTTAGAGTATATTTTAATAATTCTCTTCTTTCCCAAGGCATGGATGCAAAATAAAGTTCCAATTCCTGCTCCAAATGAGGTGCTGAATGACAGAAAAGAAGACATTAAATTGGAAGAGAAGAAAAAAACACAAGCAGAAATTGAGCAAGAAATGGCTACATTACAGTATACGAACCCACAACTTCTGGAGGTATGTGAAGCTCCTTAGGGGGATTCAAGGTGATCTTAGAAAGTAGTGGTGACATTTTTTTACCGATGTGTTTTTAAGGAAAAGGGACAGAACTCTCATACAGGTCTGATAAGCATCCTCATTTCTTTTTTTTTTTTTTAAGAATTATTTGATTTGTATTTATTCATCCATTTACTTTAATTTGACCAGAGAGAGACAGAGAGAGAGAGAGGGGAAGTGAGAAAGCAAGCCACCATGTCCAGGACTTGAACCGTGGTTGACCATGTGAGAGTGTCCAGCACCTTAACCACCATGCCACCTGCTGGTCCCAGCACCCTCATTTCTTATTGCTGTTTCTTTTTTTTATTTTTTAAGAATTATTTATATATGTATTTATTATTATTATTATCATTATTATTATTTTAATTCAACCAAAGAGAGAGACAGACAGGGAGAACTACAGTCAGCCATATGGGAGTCCATGTCTTGACCACCATGCCACCTGCTGGCCCCTCTTATTGCTATTGTTAAAGGAACCCTGTTTCTTAGACTTGTACACCAGATTAGTGGAACAGTGAGTAACCCTGTGTTAAATGTACATTTTTAATAGAAGATATAAAGCCAACATGATTTTTTTAAAAGAGGTTTTTGCCTTAAGGCTCATATGCTCACCGTAGAGAGAGAATGACAGATACAGAGGGGGGGAAAAGTGAGAAATCACCCCCCTGGGGGGATGGCCACATCGCATTCCCTTCTCCATTCTCCTCCTGGGATCTTGGGCATGCATGCTCACGTGCCTGGAGTGAGTTTCGAGCCACTGGGTCTGGGATTCAAATTTCAGTCAGCCATGAGGAAGCCCAGTGATGGAAACCACTATGCCATCTGCTAGCCCCAGCCAACGTAATTTTAATTTGGATTTGCTTATTTATCCATAAGTAGAAGAATTTTCTGTCAGTTTGTACAGTAGGTAGCTTATTATTACTAGTAAATTAGAACTAAATAGCCTTGTGTACTGTGTTTCCAGAACCCAGAAAGAGCCATCCTAAAGGGAGTCAGGGAGTCAGGATGTTTGAGTGTTACATGGACTCTTATTACTGTTCAGACATGAAGAGGTTGAGGAATTGTTATGTTTATTTTGAGGCCCCCCACCCATCAAAATACATGATAGTAATATTATCTTCAAGTTTATTAATCTAGCATGCTTTTTCTTTCTTTTCAGCAACTTAAAATTGAAAGACTTGCACAGAAACAGGCTGAGCAAATTCAGCCTCCTCCCTCATCTGCCACCCCTCTCCTTGGACCCCAACCCTTTCCAGGACAAGGCCCAATGTCTCAGATTCCTCAAGGTTTTCAACAGCCTCATCCATCTCAGCAGATCCCAATGAACATGGCACAGATGGGGCCTCCCGGTCCACAGGGACAGTTTAGACCCCCTGGACCCCAAGGACAAATGGGACCACAAGGTCCCCCACTGCATCAGGGAGGTGGGGGACCACAAGGTTTCATGGGACCACAAGGGCCACAAGGCCCACCCCAGGGGTTGCCGCGGCCTCAGGACATGCATGGGCCCCAAGGCATGCAGCGGCATCCAGGGCCTCATGGCCCTTTGGGACCTCCAGGGCCGCCTGGACCGCAGGGTAGTTCTGGTCCTCAAGGTCACATGGGTCCTCAGGGCCCACCTGGCCCACAGGGACACATAGGCCCTCAAGGCCCGCCTGGTCCCCAGGGTCACTTGGGCCCTCAGGGGCCTCCTGGTACTCAAGGAATGCAGGGACCACCTGGTCCCAGAGGAATGCAAGGACCTCCTCATCCTCACGGGATACAAGGTGGACCAGGGTCTCAAGGGATCCAAGGCCCGGTGTCTCAGGGACCCCTGATGGGACTGAATCCACGAGGAATACAAGGGCCTCCAGGTCCACGGGAGAATCAGGGTCCTGCTCCTCAAGGGATGATGATGGGCCACCCACCTCAAGAGATGAGAGGACCTCACCCTCCAGGCGGACTACTAGGACACGGCCCTCAGGAAATGAGAGGTCCTCAAGAGATGCGAGGCATGCAGGGGCCTCCACCTCAAGGATCGATGATGGGCCCTCAGGAGTTGCGGGGGCCTCCAGGCTCACAAGGTCAGCAGGGGCCGCCCCAGGGCTCTTTGGGACCTCCACCCCAGGGTGGCATGCAAGGGCCCCCTGGACCTCAGGGACAGCAAAACCCGGCAAGAGGGCCACATCCACCTCAAGGTCCAATACCATTCCAGCAGCAGAAAACACCTCTGCTAGGCGATGGGCCCCGGGCCCCCTTCAATCAGGTATTATTTATTTCCAACTTACCGGCATTAACACACTGGGAAATGCACTTTGTACTGACGCAGTGCTGCTGGGTATTGGGAACAGCAGTTACAACTGGGTATAAATAGTTCTTAAGTGATGATGGTGGCCTCAGCAGCATCCCTGGCTGAAAAAGGAAATAATAATGATAAGTTAGGTTATTCCACCACTGTTAAGTAGATCTCAATATTAATCTTTACTTCTCAATCTTTTTTTTTTCCCCTGTAGGGCATATGCATTCACCAGAGAGAGACAGACAGGGGGGATGGCCACTCTGCAATCTCTTCTTCATTCTGTTGGGATTTGGGGCACGCATGTACATGCACCCCGTTATGAGTTTCAAGCCTCTAGGTCCAGGACTTGAACCACAGTTGGCTACGTAACCATTATGCCATCTACTGGTCCCTTAACATTATTTAAAAAATAAAGATGCTTCCAGAAAAGATCAGCTCTCAAATAGAGTTGGTAACTGCCCTTGGGCTCTACAGGAGCTATGGCCTTGAGGAAGAGGTATGTTTTGTTATGGGCAATTCCGTGAGGCTGTCATGTCCCCTTTGTGGGCCCTTTACTTTGTAGCCAGGTGTTCGACGGGCCTGCCAGCACCTGACCTTCTCAAACGGTCAGCCAGCTCTACTTTAAGATAGTCTGGAGCATTTAACTCATGAGGTTCCTATATACAGTATGCCTCACTATTTCCTTTATTATTTTTTAAAATTTAATTTAATTTTATTTATCATTGTTATTATTTTAAAATTTGCTACAGGACACACACACTCACCAGAGAGAGACAGAGAAGGAGAGGGAAAGTGAGAAAGCAAACCACCAAATCTGGGACTTAAGCTGGTCAGCTATGTGGGAGTCCAGTGCCCTAACCACCACACCATCTGTTCGCCCCACTATTTCCATTTTTTTTTTTTAAGGGCGCTGGACTCCACACGGCCAACTGTGTTCATGTCCCAGAACTGGCGGCTTGCTTTCACTCTTTCTCTGTCCCTCTCTGTTCAAATTTAAAAGAAAGAAGGAAGGTAGGAAGGAAGGCAGGCAGGAGGGAGGGAGGGAGAGAGGAAGGAAGAAAGAAAAATGCTTAAAAAAAAAAAAGAAGAATTTTAGCTACCATATTATAACTGAGATTATAAACACAAGAGGATAGGCCAGAGTTTCTATGACAAATTCATTAAGAGTTTTTATTGTACTGTGTAGTCAAAGATTTATACATAAAAAAGCATAGTGATTCTGGAATTTTAATTCACCTACAGAAACAGTGGTAGACGGAGTGAAGATTTGAAATTTTGTAGGGCACTTCAAATATCAAGTATACATAATAAAAAAAAAAACTTGGCTCATAGTTCTTATATACTGAAATCTAAACTTTCTTCACTTTGACCAGACCAGTTATTTAACCTAGTTGTTTTAATTGGTTAGATTAGTGGAATTGCTTTCAAGTTAAGAGCTGCCCTGGAGTTAAAGAGATAGGCAGCCAAACAGCTAAGACGTTACTTTTTTTTTTTTTTTGGAAAGGTTTGCGCTATAGGGCACGTGCGCTCGCCAGACAGACAGAGACAGACAGAGAGACAGAAAGCGAGAAATCACCCCCCAGGGGGGATGGCCACGCCGCAATCCCTTCTCCTCCATTCTCCTCTCGGGATCTTAGGCACGCACGCACACGCGCCCAGCGTGAGTTTTAAGCCACCGGGTCCGGGACGCGAACCGCGGTCGACTACGTGGGAGTCCAGCGACATAGCCATTACGCTAACTGCTGGTTCCCCAGCTTAGACATTACTGACGTAGCGGCAGTGATGGCCATTTTACCTCCTGCATGGCTTTTCCTTTGTGTGGCTGGTTTGGGACATGAGAGCAATTTTGTTATTGATGGTTTTGAAACTCTTATTCTTTCCTTTTTTTAAGAATTATTTATTTTATTTTATTTATTCATTCACTTATTCTTTAATTTGACCACAGAGGAACACACACACACACATACACACACACACACACACAGAGAGAGAGAGAGAGAGAGAGAGAAAGAACACAGAGAGAGAGAAAGAGAGAAAGTGAGAAAGCAAGCCACCAGGTCTGGGACTAGAACAGTGGTCGGCCATGTGGGAATGTCCAGCACCTTAACCACCACGCCACCTGTTGGTCCCGAAACTGTTCATTCTCACAGTAGCTCCAGTCACTAAATGTATTTTGTATGAGGGAATGACAGAATACATGTTTGTTTGTCAAGAGACCTGGTCCACCGCCATGGACAGTGTGGGGAGTCAGGATTTAGACTTGGCTAGGAGCACCGGATATCAGGACTAGGGACAAGCTGGCTGGAGCTCCAGGGTCCCAAGCAGTGAGACAGTCTCTGAGCAGCAGACTTGTGTCAGGCAGAAGCTCTGGGACCCTGTGAATCCAGCATGGTGGTGGTTGTGGGGGTTTTTGGCTGGGCCTGAGCAGAAGGGTGCTTGGGAAAGGAGATGAGAAAGAGGGAGAGAGAGAGGGAGGGAGAGGAAGGAGGGAGAGGGAGGAAAAAGCGGGAAAGCGGAGCCAGTGGGGCTGATTCACTCAGCAGGAGCCCCTTTCTCCTCCTGTCCCAGCTAGAGAGCATGGCTTGTAGGTGCTGGGTGTGGCCGCATAGTTTTCTGTGCACTTTGCCAAATTCCTCCTCCTGTGCATAGCAGTGGTGGTACTGTGTTAGGATTTCTGACTTTCCCTTGACATTTCTCTTGGCATCACAGTAAAGTCTAGCTTTAAATAAAACCTGCCAGCAGGTTTAAAGTACAGGTGTTTCCTGTATTTTATTATGGTAAGAGAAGTATTTATCCCAGTTTAAAGACAATTTCACTAGAATGTCTGGCTGAGTGTTTACTGCTGGAGGCTCTGGGGCAACCTCCTGCTTTTATGTCATCACATAATAATACTATTGTTATTCAGGGACACAAGCCTATGGTCTCACACTCTGTTTTAAAAACATCTTTTCAGGAAGGACAGAGCACAGGCCCCCCACCCTTGATACCAGGCCTAGGGCAGCAAGGAGCACAAGGTCGCATCCCGCCTCTGAACCCTGGACAAGGCCCTGGCCCCAACAAAGGTAAGTGTTCAGAACTGTGGGAAGAATAAGGGCACAGTGGTTTCAAGTAATAGCATTGTCTTGTGGAGCATTCACAGCTTTGTTAGTTAGGCAACAGTGCTGGCCAGAGGAAAGTTGCCCCTCACCACCCCACAGCCCTGGTGGTAGTGCCTGTGCCAAGGTGGGCCTTGTCCAAGTTTGGGGAACAGAAGGGATTCCTATGCTCATTGAATGTAGTAGTATGTTTTTATCATCCCAAAGAGATTAATCATTTCTGCATAAATATTTTGATTTGACGAAGAATTCAGACTTTTAGCAGTGCTTTTATTACCATCCCCTTGTCCCCATGTTGAGCCATCCACTGAATTCTTTAACTGGTTATATTGTTGTGCACCCTGTGGAAGGAGGAAAGCAACTGTATGGATGCGTGGTGCCTCAGGTTGTTGATTGTATGCAAAACCCAGAGATGGGGCTTGTCAACATTTAGAGGTGGAGCTATTTGGAAGTTAAGAGTAATTCTTAGATGGAAGAGTACACGTGCAGGGTGCCAGGGTCCCTGTGAGATGGGGGGTGGAACACTGCGCCCCCACCCCTGTGTGCAGAGCAGGAGGCGCAGGGCAGGGCAGGGCAGGGCGGCTATGGGAGAGCTCTGGATTGTGGCTGAGAAGGACCTGCTGCAGATTCACAGGAGTGCTGTGAAGACCACAGAAGTTCTCTCTTTCACTTTTAATTTGCTGAGCCCAAAGCCCTGTGGGGTGTGTGTTAGGTTTCTTAGATAAAGAAAAGACAAGATTTAAAGCTTAGTCTGGCATGTATGTGATATTAGAAGTAGGAAAGAAAAAGGAATTAGAGTTTATTTCTGTCTTATTGTGTGGAAGTAGCAGAGGAGGTACAGATGAAAGGTGGCCAATAGGGAGATAGAGAAAGGAAGGTCCTAGAGCCTGTAGGTTTGGGGACCCTAAGGAGAGAAAGAAGAGTCTTTTACCTGCAAGGTGCTGCCATCAACAAACTGAGAGCTGCCTCTCTTCCTCTCCCTACCCTGTGTCTGTCTCTGCCTATTTCCCTCTCCTTGCACTTCCCCTTTTCTCTTTGCCCTCTCCCCTCTTTCTTTTTCTTCCTCCTCTCTCTCCTCCCAGGGACCAAAGGGAGAAGGGAGAGCCGAGAAAGTGGCCCTGCCATCCCCTACTGGATTAACCACCGCCGCCGCCCCGTCACCGGTGGCCACATCCCTTCTAATTTGTAGTGGTGGGTTTCTTTTCTTGGAAGAGCAGGGTTCTTTTAAACAGATAGAGGTGATGGGAGTACTAATGTTCATAGGTAAGTCCATATGGAGTATGTTCCAGCTTCTGGAGGTCACAGGTCTACTTTATCTGAGGTTATACCAAATTCCAGCCATATAAGCCAGAGAGGAAGCTGTTAGCTGCAAGAACATGCTGTGAGGTGAGGCTGACTACCAAAATAAAGTGGCCATCGGATATTTGCAGACCAACCAAGCAGAGGCAATTAGAGGATGCTCTCCTCAGTGTAGAGAGGACTAGCAGAGGGGACAGAGGAACAGAAAGAGCTTAAGGGAAGAGAGACTCCATCTAAGATCCACTTTATAGTGAGATTTGTAAGCTTCATAGACATGTGGGCAGGCAAGGGGGATGGAAAAGACCAAGGAATAACCAGCTTCCAGAGTGTGTGGCGGGGCAGTCACGATCCCTGTGGGACAAGGAGGGGTTCACCTTTACTGTCAAGTTGTAGTAGTTCAGTACCCAGGAAAGTCATCCCTTCAGAGTTAGGAGGTGAACTAAGCTGACCATCCCAAATTTAGTTGGCCTCTTTCCATTTTTATTCTGTACTTTGAATATATTGCTTATATTCTAATATTTTAAGAAAGGATTAGGGTGAGGGCCAACAGAAGACGTAGTGTTATGTCACAGGACTTTCACATGGCTGCTTGCAGTTTGAGTCCCACACCCGGTGGTTTGAAATGCACACTGCGTGCGTGGACATGCGTGCCCAAGATCCTAGGAGGAAAGTGGAGGAAAAAGGGGATTGTGGTGTGGCCATCCCTCGAAGGTGATTTCTCACTTTCCCACTCACCATCTCTTTCTCCTGTGAGTGCATGTGCCTGAAGGCAAAAAAACAAAACAAAACAAACAAAAAAAAAAACCAAAAAACAAAAAAAATCCTCTTAAAAAAATACAGATCAGTGGGATGCCAAACCTTGTGTGCAAAGAATGGTGATAATATAGTAGATGAGGGACTTAGTCATGGAAAGGGTGTACATGTAAACCCTGAAGATGAAGAGCAGCAGGGCTGTTAGGTCATCAGGCAGTCAGAGAGAGGTCCGCAGTTCCCTGTACCTGAATTTGCCGACCCAGTGTGAGTTAAAGCATCAAGTTAAGTGAGCTCAGGGTCAGAGGTGCACCATTGCACCTCTGGTGGTGGCAGTACACGCTCGCACCCTGTTGGTACACCCTGGCCTTTCCAAGGGATGGTGACTACTTGGTGCTCTGCGTCCTGGCCTACAGCATTGATCTCTGTTACATGCTCCCTGGCCATGGAGCAGGGGCTTAATAAAGTCATTGAAATGATAGGGCAGGAAAGGAAGCTCCGCCTCACACCCAGGAGGCTCTCATGTTTCCTGGTTCATACCAGGAGGTGGATGTGGCTGATCTCACTTGAGATGAGGCATTGTCCTAAGGGCAAGTTACTTGGCTAATGAGGGATGAAGTTGGAATCTGCTCCCAGAGCCCACGCTCTTTTTATTATATAATGCCCAAGGATATTGTCTTCTAAGGATGCTGAGGACCAAGGAGGGGAAACATGCTAACTGAAAGGATGCCTTCTGAAACTCAGAAGCTGCCTCAGACTATAGTGGCAGCTGTGCTGGAAGATGTGGTAAAGTCAGCTCTGTTTCCTTTAGGTGACTCCCGTGGGCCTCCCAACCATCACATGGGCCCAATGTCGGAGCGGCGGCATGAGCAGAGCGGCGGCCCTGACCACGGGCCTGACAGGGGGCCTTTCCGGGGTGGCCAGGACTGCAGGGGCCCCCCTGATAGGCGTGGCCCTCACCCTGACTTCCCTGATGACTTCGGCAGACCAGATGACTTTCACCCTGACAAGCGCTTTGGCCACCGGTTACGTGAATTTGAGGGGCGAGGAGGACCTTTGCCACAAGAAGAGAAGTGGAGGCGTGGGGGGCCTGGGCCTCCATTTCCACCTGATCACAGGGAGTTCAGTGAAGGGGACGGCCGGGGCGCTGCCCGAGGCCCTCCAGGGGCGTGGGAAGGCCGCAGACCTGGAGACGAGCGATTCCCCCGGGATCCTGAGGACCCTCGTTTCCGAGGACGCAGAGAAGAAAGGTGGGACAGACGCTTTGTGGGTCCACTGCACTTTCCCTGGAGCTCTGTCTCTCCTCTCTGCAGAGCTCTCTTTCCTCATCTCTCAGGGACAAAGAGGACAATCTCCATCAAACCATACCCTCTCTAGATTTGGTGTTGAGACTTAAAAATGTATGCTTTTCAACCTTTATCTGTGAATTTTTTTTTTTAATTCTTTCAGTTGAGAAGCCTTTTTCTTTATTTCCTGTGTTTTGGTCTTTTTACAGAGATGGGTAAATCAGTATATTATATGAATTTCTTGGCTGTGATGAGAAATGTCTGGTTTCTTCTTGATCACAATGAAGCATAAGACAGATACCTAGACTGTAACTAACGGGCTTGTGAAGTAGATACAGTTACTGTGTAATTGCTTAAATATCCTAAGGAAGTCAAATCAAACTGAGAAACAATCTTCCTAAACTCAAATCAGGCTTGAATTCTCAGCTAGCTTGAGGTGAAGAAGGAATTCAGGAAAGATGGAAGGAAAAAACAGGAATTAGTGAAATAGCAAGTGAGAATCTGAGTAATTGATGATGATACTTGAGCACTCACTGTGTGCCAGGTGTTGCAATGCACTTAGTGGGTACCAGGAATGTGGGAGATAGGTATTCTAGATGAGGGGTCCTGCTGAGGTCAGAGTAGATGCGAGACTCCAGAGCCTCCTGGGTGGTGGTGGAGTCAGTGCTGGCTGGTGCTGCCCACTTGGCCCACAGGCACTCATGGTGTCTCCTCAAGTTCTCATTGCTGTTGCCTCACACGATGATTTGCAGGTTGGCCATCCCACCCTTTGGCGGTGTGTTTGAGAACATGGTCAGGAGGGAGGATGACTAGGACAGAGGCAAGCAGTCACTGTAGGAATCAGAATATGTATCTGTGGGTTCTCAGTTTTCTTAGGGCCTGTTGATAATAAGCATTCCCTTTAAAATGTCTATAAGAGTTTGGCATAAACATATCTTGAACCAGTTTCTTGAATCTCTGTATCTTATGCAAAATTTCACATTTTACCATGCCTCCATTTGGGGACTATTTCTTGCCAGTGGCACACCCTCAGCTAACTCCTGTGCCATCACAACTTTGTCATGTTCTTTAAATGCTCCCAGCCTGCTCCTGCTCCTACATCTTTGTCCTTGTTCTTCTTTCCGCCTGGGACACACTCTCACTCCTGCCATGCCTAGTTCCTTTACTGTGCCTTATATTTCTTCATAGCAGGTAGCACTGCTTGACATGAAATGATATAGACATTTTTTTTAAGAACTACTTTATTTATTTTATTTTAATTTGACCAGAGAGGGACAGAGAAAGAGAGAAGGAAAGTAAGAAAGCAAGCTGCCTGGTCCTCACTCAAACTGTGGTTGGCCATGTGGGCATCCAACGTCCTTAACCACCACGCCACCTGCCGGCCCCCTGAAGTGGTATATTCATTTCTTTAGTGCCTGTATGTCCTGCAAGCATATTGGCTCTCTGAAGACAGGGGCTTTGTTTGCACCTGTCCCCAAGAGCAGTGGTGGCAGCACACTGTGTGCTCAGTGACTGTTCAGTCAGTCAGTAACTCTGTGCAGGAGGTGAGGTCCTGGAGAGGGGTCAGTTCACTTGGCGGTATCTTCATCTGCCCGGCTGCTATAGCAAGGTGCCCAGACAAGGTAGTTTCAACCACAAACATTATATTCTCACAGTTATGGAGGCTGGAAGTTCAAGGCCCGGCATGGTCTGTTTCCACTGAGGGCTCTCTTCTAGGCCAACAGATGGCTGTGTTCTCACTGTGTCCTCCCATCGTGGGGCTGAACATGAGCCTTTCTTTGTCTTCTCTTCTAAGAGCCCTGTTCCCGTCATCAGGACCCCACCCTCATGACCTCATCCAGCCTGTCATCTCCAGACATCATCACATTGGGGCTTAGAGCGTCAACATGTGGAAGGGGGGGTGCACAAATATTTAGTCCGTAACAGGAAGTATTTTCTAATAAAAGCAAATTAGCTCCTCTCTGTTCCTTTATAAGTAGGGCAGTGTACAGTGGATGCCTGGACAAAAGAAGAATCCTACTGTGTTTCCTTGAAACAGTCGTCCCCACTGAAACTGTTCTTGGCCCACCTCCTCCTCCTCTCCTCCCTATTCCATCTGTGCAATAGCTCATTATTTCAGCCGGTGTCCTGGGCATACCTCTTTGCTTGCAGGAAGCGTGATTTGGCTAACTTAGCTTAGGACCAAGAAGATTATTAAAAAGCTGGAGAGATGGAATGGAAAAGAAAAAGCTCTTTCGTTAAAAAATTTTTTTTTAATTTTAAATGCCTAGTAACAACTGTAGGAGGAGTGATATAATTAGAAAATTACCTCTTTTATAAGTAACCAGTAGCACAGTTGATAAAGGCCAAGAGTCATCATTAGATGCTCAAACCATTGGGTAGAAGACCTTAGGGAGTCCCAGTTGTGCTGGCGGTAGAGCACTGTTTCACAAGCCTGGGCCCTCATGGGAGGACTGGGTTTGGATCCTGGATGAACCTGAATAGTCTGGGCATGGTGGTGCATGTTTATACTCCTAGCTAACTGAGAGGCTAGGGCAGGAAGATTGCAGCTGTGAGACCCTATCTAAAATACCTGTCTCTTTCTTCCCTTCTTCCTCTCATGTGCCCCTCCACCCAATTAGAGGAAAAATAAAAAGAGACTAGGGAGTTAGTGCTCTCATGGTGCCACAGTGTAACCCTACAGATAGCTTGTTAGTTACCCAGGGGAATATGGTCCTTTGGAACTGCGCATTCTGGTTCACACACTACCTTTACACATAAATAATGAGACAAACTGGCATCATGAGAAATCCAAGCAGTTCTTATAAAAAATGTTTAAACTGGGGTGCAGATGGCATAGTGGTTACGTGACTGGACTCCCACATAGCCGACTATGGTTTGAGCCCTAGATGCAGGGGCTTGAAAATCACACTGGGCGTGAATGCTCGTGTGCCTAAGATTCCAGTAAGAGAATGAAGAAGGGATTGTGCATTGCCATCCCTCACTGGGGCGTGACTTTTTTACTTTCCCTCTCACTGTCTCCATTTCTCTCCAGTGAGTGCACGTACCCCATGACAAAAACCTCTTTTTTTTAAAAAAAATGTTTAAACTGAATCTAATCATGGGGAAACATGTCGATAAATTAGGATTGTGGACCATTCTGTATCCTAGACATACCCTTCAAAAATGTCTAGGTTGCCAGCCGCAATAGTGCAGTGCACTGCTCTGGGGTGCTAGAGCCACTGGAAACCAGGGCTCATTCTCTGGGCTGATCAGTGCATGTGGGGCCACACGTTCCTGTGACCTGGTGGGTTGGGAAGGCTGGGGGAGAGTCGTGCATGTCACTCTGTTGAGAGTGCTTCTCTCTCACCAAAGAAAGAAATTTAAAGAAGGAAGGAAATGTCAAGGTCATGAAAGACAAAAAGGAGGGATTTGTTTTAGATTAAAACAAACCAAAGAGATATGAGCAGTAAATAACAGCACATGGTCATAATTGAATTCTTTATTTAAAAACAACCAACTGTGAAGGACAGTTTGGGGACAGTTGGGGAGATTTGAGTTGAACTGTATATTAAATAATATCACATATTATTGAGAGTGATAGTGGTACTGTGGTTATGTGGGATAAAGTCCTTATTCTTAAACTACTGAAGTATGCAGGGATCAAGTGTCATGTTGTCAGTATCTGCTTTTCACACAGACTAGAAAAGGCATTTGTAAATAGACGGACAGAGAGAAGATAAAAGCACATGTGATTAAGTAAAGATCTCTGGGTAGTCATTGTACTATACTATTAGGCAAGAAGATATGGGCCAGCTGGTGGTGTTATGGTTAAAGCAGCTGGTGGTTACATGGCCGACTGCACAGCCTGAAGGGTGCATGTGCCCAAAATTCTGAGAAGAGGACGGAAGAGAAGGAATTGCAGCATGGCCATCCCCCTGGGGGTGATGTTTTTTTCCCTCTCTCCTATGAGCACATGTGCCCTAATAGCAAAACTTAAATAAATAAAAGTAAAAAATTGGAGTAAAAAACTAATGGAGGGCCAACTCAGTGGTTTAGTTTGAACATGCCATTCAAGCAAAGCTGGATCCATTTGGAAGATCCTGGGTTCGGTTCCCTGGTTGGCCTATATGTACTAAGTACATGCTTGCCCACAGTCCTGGCTAGCTGGGAAGGCTGGGGCAGGGGGGTGGGGGTGGATTGCAGTGTGAGTTCTTGCTGAGAGTGCTTCTTTCTCTTTCTTTCTCAGTCTCTCTGTCTCTCACTTTCATGAAAAAAACTATAAAAACAAAGATAACTAATGGAAACTCAAGAAAAAATGGAAGACCTGGTTGGGAGGAGGCCATAGGCACGGTAGCTCACACAGAGTGGCCCACGTCTCCTCTTAACCTCTCTCCAGTGCTCCTGTCCTCTCTTGATGTACTTTCTGCTTGAAGGCCACTTTCTCTGCTTCCCTGCAGGCTTCCCTGTAACCGCTGTGCTCTAGTAATGCTCCCAGCCAACTTAGTCTCCTAGTTCCAAAACACCTGAAAGAGAAGAGGAAGGTGTCCTCCCACTAGGGGAACAGGTTGCAGCTAGGCAGTGAGTGGGCTTCCTGTGGCCAGATGCTACCAGTACGCCAGTCACCTGTGGAGCGGGGCTATTGGTACAGCCCAGGCCGCGTAGGTCTGCCCAGGCAGGTGGCAAAGCAGGCACTCTAGAACAGGTCCAGTACAGTTGGCAGGCGTGATCTGTATTATGTAAGTAATAAATGTGCATCATAAAAACGTAGATGATAATGAAAAGTATTTGGGATGTAGTGATAAAGAGACTAGGCCCAGGCTTCAGACTGGTTGAGTTCAAATCGCAACTGACACACACTGTATGACTTTAAAGAAACAAACATCTTTACCTGAGTCTCAATCTCCCATCAGTAACACAGAGTTAAGGACCAGCAGTTGACTGGTCACTGGACTCCCATGTAGTCGACTGCAGTTCGAGTCCCGGACCCAGTGGCTTAAACTCACGCTAGGCGCATGTGCATGTGTGCCCAAGATCCTGAGAAGAGAATGGAGAAGGGATTGCCGTGTGGCCATACCCCCTGGGGAGTGATTTCTCGCTTTCTGTCTCTTTCTCTCTCTTTCTGGCAAGCGCACATGCCTTATAGCAAAAACCTCTCCCCAAAGGGGGGGGGGGGGACAGAGTTAATAATAGTACTGGCTTCACATGGCAGTTGTGTGACTGAAATGAAGTGAAATATTCTGAGTAAAGCACTTGGCATGATATAAGCACGTAACACGTTTACTGCTACTATTATTCCTGAAAACCTAAGAGAAACTTAAACTAACCCCACATTTCATTATGTTTCTCTCATGTATTTGCCTTTAATATTGAAATTGTAAAATTTATAGTTTTAAAAATATAGGGTTGGGCCAACAGATGGCATAGAGGTTAAGGCAGCTGGACTTAACCGGCTAAAATATTATTCCTATACTAGCCACATGTCCTCGGCTGCAGGAGCTAAAAAGGTGTCCTGGGTGCCCATGAAGGTCATCCAAGATCATAGCATTTTAAGTAGTAGGAAATGTGTGTTAGAGTGGGGAATGTCTATTGGCAATACTGCTAGATTGCCAATTGATGCCGACTGTGTGGTTCAAGTCCTGGACCTGGTGGCTTGAAAAACACACTAGGCACATATGCGTGCATGCCCAAAATCCTGAGAGGAGAATGGATTGCGGCGTGGTCCCCCCCTTGGGGGCTGCTTTCTCACTGTCCTCTTTCTGTCTCTGTCTGTCTCTGGCGAGTGTATGCACCCTACAATTAAAAAAAAAAGAAAGTTAAAGGGTCTGGTCACTTAGCATAGTGGTAAAGGGAACTGAATTCCACATGGTCAGCCGTGGTTTGACTCTCAGCCCTGGTGGCCTGAAAATCGTGCCAGGCTCTTGTGCATATGTGTCCCAGATCCCAACAGAATGGAGGAATGGAAGAGAAGAGATTGCAGCATGACCTCCCCCGATTGGGGGGTGCTTTCTCCTCCCTTTCTGACTCTGTCTCTTTGTCTCCCTGGTGAGCATACATACCCTCTGGCAATTGGAAATACAAGTATAGTTTATTCTGCCTTTCTCCCAGTTGATATTGTATCATTTTCCCTTATCATTATGCTTCTTTGAAATATGAACTTAGAGCAGCAAGATACTTAATGAGATGGACACACTGCTGTGTTTTCTTTATAGCTTCAGAAGAGGAGCCCCACCCCGACATGAGAGCCGTGCACCCCCCAGAGGAAGGGATGGTTTTCCAGGTCCTGAAGACTTTGGTCCAGAAGAGAGTTTTGATGCTTCTGATGAAGCGGCCCGAGGACGTGATCTCAGAGGTCGAGGTCGGGGCACCCCACGAGGTGAGTGGGTGGGTGCTGAGGACATCAGGTCTGGAAGAACAGGATGGCAGAGCGGGGTGGCTGTGGGCACACCTGAGACAGCGTGTGAGCACAGCATTGCTTGTTCATTGCACAGGAGGAAGGAAGGGGTTACTGCCCACTCCTGACGAGTTCCCTCGCTTTGAAGGAGGACGGAAGCCAGACTCCTGGGATGGAAACAGGGAGCCAGGTAAGGAACGAGAACTGCTGGTTGGGTGTCTTCTGGTGACATTGGGCCCGCAGTTCACAAAGTGGATTCAAGGGCATTCCCAGGGATCCACTAATCCCTCTTTTTTCCAACTCAAACCTCCATGACTCCATGCCATTCAGCCACAGTGTTTGTCTGTGTGTGGAGTGCAGAAACAGATGAGAGAATCCTGCTTTCCTCTAGTAAGCCAGACACTAAAGGGGTTTGTCTCAATATTTAACTTGAACCATTCTTTTCATTAAATTGTAGTTTTTGAAAAGTAAATGAATTAATCTTTCTTGATCTTAATTGCTAATACAGTAACTATTAGTAGATATCCCCCCTCATCAATGAAATCTCTCTGGGTCTTCAGTAACTCGAGTATAAAGACGTCCTGAGACTGACATGTCTGAGAACCACTTGTCTGGGCTGCACCTCCTCCTCCCGCTTAGGAGCAGGCTGGTTTCTGATCTTGATCTTTTTCATGCTCTTACCATGTGACACGTACCTGTGCTGGGTGTCAGCAGCTGTTTCCTGTGTGAACACATGGTGGCTCAGGCTGCTCTGCATGCTCTGTGGTGGTGGTGTTGTATACTTCTGCTCGCTTTTGGTACACCGTGCTGCACCATAAGGAGAGCATGTTTCTTGTTTCAGGGCCGGGCCATGAACATTTCCGAGATGCCCCTCGCCCTGATCATGCCCCTCATGATGGTCATTCCCCAGCCAGCAGAGAGCGCTCCTCTTCTCTCCAAGGCATGGACATGGCATCCCTGCCACCCCGAAAGCGCCCCTGGCATGATGGGCCAGGCACTTCTGAGCACAGAGAAATGGATGCCCCTGGGGGCCCTTCTGAGGATCGAGGCAAAGGTGAGTAGAAGCCTATGTTCTCATTCTAGCGGCAGTGGGTCTACAGGAGACCTCGTCTATGCCTGTGTGGGTGCCCCTGCTGAGGTCTCTCAGACTCTGTCTTGATATCACCCTCTAGGCCGAGGCTGTGCAATGCCACCTGCTCTCAAATGTGATGTCCACACTGTAGTGGAATTGAGCTCTCATATGGTGGCTATGAGCCAACCCTGTGACCTGCTTCTAGGAATCTCTGGTTCGGTCAGGGTTTCCCCCTCTGCTCTCTGCCAGGGTGCATAGTGCTGTCTGCTGAGCTTGCTTTCTATAGACTCCTGCTCAAATTGACAGTCATATTTTCACCAGTGGCTGCTCACAGCCCTCAAGGACATCTTTGGTGAGAGGGGAACAGTTGTCCTCTCCTAGGTTCTGTGTTGGATTTTCAGCCTGTGTTTAGAAGGAAAGTGCTTATGTTCAAAGTTACAAAGTCTTTGGGGAACATGGTCTCTGGGAGGCTTTGAGGGGAGCACTAGATTATCTCTACATCTTGAAGCTCTGGTTATTTATAGGTAGCACTAATTATTTTGCCTCCAGTAGCACCCTGAGAGCTGCCTTCCAGCTCTGGTCTCAGAGAGGCCAGGCAGCCAGGTCCATGCTGTGGTTTAGAGTTTCTAGAAAGCCTGTGCCTTGGGCCCCGAGTTAACCTGCTTGCACTTATAATCCATCCTTGTTACAAGTTCTGCTTGTTGTTCTCAGTTCTCATCTGAGTCTTCTCCAAGCAAAACCTGCAGAAATTACATCATGCATTTGCAGTAGATGTTCCCTATCCTAACCCATTTTGCTACTACTCAATATGGTATGTCTTGGATGACCTTCATGGGCACTTGGTTCACCTTTTTAGCTCCTGTGGCTGAGGACATGTGGCGAGTGTGGAAATGGTGCTTTAGCTGATGACTTCTCTACCCAGGCACACTGGGTCTAGCGTGCTGTAAGGAAGAAAGGGAAGATCATTAGGTGGTAGCTCTCCTAACCTTTTCATCTCAATCAGACTTGAATTGTGTTTAAAAACATTAAGACAGGATTAAGTAGGCTAGTCTTCTGAGGACACATTATAGGAGATGTGACCAATCCTATACTCTCATGAGAAGAAAATTTAAAATATAGAATTTATTTGCACTTAAACATTTGCGTGTCCAAGTCTGAAATAAGCTAACCTACCTCTGGGAGAAATAATTCTGAAAGTCAGTTTTTCTTTTGTATTTTTTAAAAAAGAGAGATTTATTTATTTATTTATTTATTTCCATGTGCTATAATTAATATTATTATTTTAATTTGACCAGGGAGAGACAGAGAGAGAGAGAGAGAAAGGGAAAGCCAGAAAGCAAGTTGCCAGGTCGGGACTCGAACCACAATCGGCCCTGTGAGAATCCAGCACTACTAAGCACCACGCCACCTGCTGGCCCCTCTTTTGTGCTTTTTAAGACATATGTTGTCTCACTATGTAAAAGGAAGCCAAAGTGCCACAGGATGCAAGATAATCACAGTGATCACTTATCCTAGCTGGAGTGCTTCTCTTTAATGGCAACACCAGCTGTGGGTTTTAGTTGCTTCCAAAGTTGAGTCAGTGCTTTCCAAATCTTCCTGAAAATAACCCTGGTGGGGACCTGGCTCGGTGCCACAATCAGTAGCAGGCTGGACTGCAGAGCTGTGGGCTGCATTGCTAAGCATGCATGGGTTTGGATCCCCATCCTGGTTGACCTAAACACACTCAAGATACTGACAAGCTGGCAGGCTGGGGAAGGAGAATCACAGATGAAATTCCATCAAAGGTGCCTTTCTCTTGTTGCACGCATTATCATGAATAAAATAAACAAACTTAAAAAAAAAAACAAAACGTCGTGGCATAGGAGAGAGACGATACACATACCATAGAGCAGCGCAGTGACTGTGGGCCTCCCTCGGCACTTCCTACCATCTGCCACACAGCCTTGGGAAACATAGGTCCAGATGATGCTGAGGACCATGGCTACAAGCCCGAGTCCTTGGCAATGAGCTGGTGATGGGAAAGGATAGAGGGACACCTTTCAATGCTCAGAATGGCATGCTAGTCTCAGAACCTCCCAGAAGTGGCCCATTGTCATCAGAGAAAGAAGTTTGTTCCAGGAATTATTGACAGTCTCTAATACATGTGAAATCAATGTTTCGTTTCAGGCCGAGGGGGCCCAGGACCTTCTCAGAGAGTGCCAAAGTCTGGGCGTTCCAGCTCCCTGGATGGGGATCACCACGATGGATACCACAGAGACGAACCTTTTGGGGGTCCTCCCGGAAGCAGCGCCCCTTCTCGAGGGGTCCGCAGTGGCAGTAATTGGGGTCGAGGAAGTAACATGAACTCTGGCCCTCCAAGGCGAGGAGCATCAAGGGGTGGTGGAAGGGGCCGGTAGAAGTTGGGTTGAGTACCCTAAGGCCTCTCTGGACAGTATTTAAGAACCTCTTGTGGACTTACCAAGAGAAACAGAAGGAAGCCTGCACCACTGTAGCCCTGAGCTCTTCTGGGCCACCAACTCTCAAGAGACTCAAGATGCAGAGACTGCTGCCAGCTGCCTGCCCAGAGTAGCTGGCCTTGTTTGGTCTTGTCCGCCCTCATTGCCCTAACTCCCATGTTATTTTGTGAAGATAAAAGCTGGAATTTTTTTTTTTTTCTCAGTGTCACGAGACATGGAGCACCTCCACAAATTTAAGTTCATGTCCAATTGAAAATTTGTTTCTATATGTACAGTTTGTCAGAGAAAAACATTAAGTTGTTTTTGTATGAATACAGAATGTGATTTACGCAAGAATTAACAGAAAACAACCAGTTGTGAAGTGTTTGCCTTATGGAAGCCCTTGGTTTACATTGTATCTGACCTGCTGAGGGGGGAAGTTGCTGATGATATTCTTGAGCATACTTGATGGGAACACTCAGTCATCTAAACTCATTTCATCTATGAATGTTGTTTTTCAACAAATTCTAGCCTTCCTGTCACACTATTTTTGCTACAGAGCAAGGAATACTTTCAAACTACTTCAGAACCTCAGTTAGATATATTCTGGCAGAAGGAAAGTTACACTCTGAAGAAAAACTTGTCTTGTAGTCTAACTAGGGGCCTTCCCTTGACATCTCCTAGTAATCACACTTTAGATTTCAGTTGTTGTTTTGAGAACCTGATGTGTGTCTGAAATGATCTTACCCCTTTTGACATCTGTAAGTTATTTCACAGATTAACTTGGAAAGGAATAGACCAAAATATCTCCTACAACAATTTTGCCAAACCTGAATAATCTCTTCTTCCTACCCACTATGTGGATAAGGCTAGGTACAGCCTTCCTAAGTTACAGGAAGCCAGAAAGTTCTTATCCATTGCAAATTCTATGTTTTAAATAAATATAGTATTATAGTACCTGGTCCAGTTTGAACTAGAAACTAAAAATTCAGTTTGAGATACCCCATGATTTTTGTTTGTTTGTTTTTAATTTGCTATAGGGTACATGTGCTCACCTCACAGAGAAGGAAAGTGAGAAAGAAACCCCGCCCATCCCGGATGGAAATACCCGCCCCTTATCTATTCTCTTGGGCATGTGCACACGTGTACTAAGCATGTTTTTCAAGCTGCTGTGTCCAGAACAAGAACCACAGTTGGTCATGTGGGATTCAATGCCTTAATCGTCACCCTACCTGTTGGCCTAATACTTTCTATACTGACTTAAGTTTTGTTTTCGTAAGGAAGCTTTTACTATTCAGAAGACAGCCCTTTGGCTACCCTGACATATCATTACATTGCCAGCTTCAAGTGCAGCATCAGAGTTTACCTAGCAAATTCAGTGGTGCTAGAAGTCTCAGTGGTTGATTAGAAAGGGGATACTGATACAGTTTGATAGTATATAAAAATCTCTTAACTGGCTATATAATATTTAAAAATGGTAAAAGCAAAGTTATTTCTGTGGAGTGACAATTTTTAACCACACCTACTGCTCTTCAGAGTGTTAGAACCTAGAGACTCCCAGTGAATGCTTTTCATTTTGAGTATTTTTTTAGCGCCTTATGATGACCACATTACTGGAGAACGTTCCTTCTTTGCCCTCCACTAGTACAGCTTAAAAAGAAATAGTCACCAAATTCAAAGAAACTAAAAAAGGGCTCCTTTTGTGAGATTCCTGTGGGAAGAATTTTATTAACATTTTAGGCTTTAACTTCAAAAACACAGTAGTTCCTCAGTAAGAAGATAAACCATATCACATTTCGAAAATGAACTCATTTACAGAAAATGGAATTTTCGACATCATACATTAAATACTTATATAATATTTTTAAGGTCACTGTCAAAATACAAAACTATTGTACTTCGAATTTTATAAAAACTAGATTTTTAAATGGTGCTTGAATTCTTAAGAAAATGTTGGGAAGTTTTTAAAAATCTAAGAAATATATTTAAAACAAAAATATGGTAAACACTGTAAAACTTTCAGCCTTGCAAATTCTAGACGAATTTGCACGTTAGGACAAGGGCCAAAATTTATAGGAGACAGAAAGAGCAACCAGTACCATTTCCAATTAAAGGTGCTCCCTGTGAACATTGCATTGGCCCTCATACCACGCTCCCTGAGGTAGGTTAACCCTGTAGGCAGTATTATGAACTAATATTAAGGGGAGAAGGTAGGCTACAAGCCTAGTGTCTTGTCACTTCTTGAGGCAGGAATCAAGCCACTGGCTGAGACTCAGGAAATGAACTTCAGGGCTGGAAGAAGAGCTTGGTTCCTGCTGTTGCCTAAAACTCCGTTAAGGCCACAGTGACCCAGCCATAGGGAACAAGCCAGAGATAGGGAAAGTGAGAAATCACTCCCGGGGGTGGTGGTGGGGAACGGACACACAATAATCCCTTTTCCTTTCTCTGGAGATTTTGAGCACACATGCTTAGCATGATTTACAAAGCCACCAGGTCTGGGACTCGAACCATGGTCAGCCATGTAGTACAGTGCCTAACCACCATGTCACCTGCTGATCCTCAGAGAATAACTGTTTCAAACTGCAAGCCAGTGTGCAGAAAAATGGTTTTCATGCTGTGGCACCTCGCACAGGGGCTTTCAAGAAAATACTGTTACACAGGACTGAACATCCAGAGAGTCTGACTGAATTGAGCTCTTCAAGTGATTCTGATGTGTGGTCCAGCATGAGAATCACAGACACAGGATTTTAAAATCTGGATTCATTTTACTTCCACATTTATAGATGTTGGTAAAACAGGTAATTTTCTGGACTTATCAGAATACTGGGCTTATATATTCTGGCAATAAATTAAGGCATGTAAAAGTAAGCATTGACTGAACCTAAAATGAAGGAAATTAGTAATTAGGTATGAAAAGCATCTAAATAATTGGATTAGGGTCAGGCTGTAAATTGTAAACTACATAAAACTAGGGATGAAAGACTTAAGTCGTTGAAAAGTCATGACATTATGTTTTTCTATGCAAAATGGGCCCCAGGCTGATCCAATAGATTGGGTCATCAGAAAAATCATGATGCATTTTTGCAACAGATGGCACTAGCTCATTTTTGAAAATACTAGTCACTTGGATCTATGTTATTGCTATGCTGACAGTTCTAATAACTTCATTCTAAAACAAAAAAATTTGGTTTGAGTTTTGAAGATTTTATAAGTTGAAGAGGGAAGAGTGCATTTTCACCATATTTTACTGTTTTACTTCTGTAAAGGGAAGAACGTGCATCAAGCTTGTGAAAAGTTGCGTATAGTTTAGTGACAATGCTCTACAAGAATGTCAGTGCCAACCATGGCTCACGAAATTCCATGCTGGTAATTTTAATTTCAACTCTGCTCATCAATCAGGGATGCCCAAGGTTGATGACGACAAAATAAAGGCATTGATTGAGTCAAACCCTCATTTCAAGATAGGAGAGATTGCGGAAATACTGAACATCCATCATCCAAGCATTCATGACCACTTGAAGCAGCTGGGATATGTAAGCAAGCTCGATATTTGGGTTTCTCATGAACTCAAAGAAGTTCATTTGACGGTGCATCCATTAAAAGTGAGGAAAATGATCCTTTGAAGCAACTGACAACTGGAGATAATAAGTGGATTGTTTACAGCAATGTGATGTGCATACGGGCCAAAGTGATGATTAATCTCAAATGACGCTGAAAGCAGACATTAGAGGAAGTTTATGCGCTCAGTGTGGTGGGATTTTAAAGGTGTATTTTTTGAGCTCCTCCCACCCAAGGAACCAAACAATCAACATATATGTGTACTGTCTGCAGTGAGACAGTTTGAATGAATCCATCATCCAGAAATGTCCAGAGCTCGTTAATCGTAGAGTTGTGTTCCATCGAGTCGTAAGACCACACACAAGTCTCATCACCCATTAAAAATTATTGGAACTTTGATGGGATGCGTTACCACACTGACCATACTTGCAAGGTCAGTCTTTCACTTGTTTTGCTCTCTTCAAAACTCCTTGTGTGGTATAATGTTCAGTTCAGATGAGGCTGTAAATCAGCACCTTCACCAGTAAAGACAGGGCCTTCTGTGAAAAATTATGAAGCTCACTGAAAGCTAGCAAAAAGTTACTGAACAAACCAGGCAATGTATCATTAATTGATCTTTGTTCTTTATGTAAATAAATGACCTTTGTAAAACATAGGAAAAAATGTCATGACTTTTCTGACAATCCAACAGAATTTATAGAAAATCAAATATGGGAATTCTTAGAGGATTCTACGTCAGAAGATTCTTTAGCTCAGTTCAGCAGGGAGAAATCTGAGCATCTACATGCATCTGACTAGATACCATGCTTCTTGCCAAAGGACAGAAAAAAACATGTTTTTTGGGACCAGCAGTTGGCGTAGTGGCTATGTCGCTGGACTCCCATGTAGCCAACAATGGTTCGAGTCCCAGACCCAGTGGCTTAAACTCAGACCAGGCGCGTGTGCGTATGTGCCCAAGACCCGGAGAGGAGAATAGAGGAGAAGGAATTATGCTGTGGCCATCTCCCCTGGGGGGTGATTTCTCGCTTTCTGGCGAGCGAATGCACCCTATAGCAAAAATCTCTCCAAAAAAAAAAAAAAAAAAGAAAAGAAAAAAATCTTTTTTGTATATCTCAATTCTTAATCTCAATTTATCTTTAATGTTGCACTATATTTGCAGTTTCACTAATTGAATGAAAAAAAAGAACTAAACAGTACTTTGCAAAAAAAAGTCTAAATTTAGTGTTTACTAATACCTTTTGGACTCATTACTGAATTACAGAAAATAATTTCCAAGTCTTATAACCAAAACAAAAGTTATTGTAATTGAACTACTTACACCACTGGATTTTTTTAAGTTACAAAAGGTAAAAGATAAACCTGAGAAAAATCACAAAAGCAGCTAATTCAAAGAAGAGTCATTCTTTTTTACTTAGCTAGTACAAAAGTAACTTCTCTTAGCTGTTTGTCAGCATATTACATCACCAGTTCAAGGACAAAGATCATGTCTTTACGGCACAATGCAGAAGATAAGTTTTAGGAACTGTGGTGGTCTCAGTTCACTGCAGACAGAGTCGTCTCGTATCGTGGCGGGAGGTGCGGGAAACCGCGGCTGTAGGCTTGGCGAGGCTTGCGCTGGCTCTGCCTGCGTAGGCCCGACGTAGTGTCTCTACGGATTTGGGTACCAGAGGATGGCCCGGCGTGGTACCCCAATGGCACTGAGTCCTGGGGCTGGTCCGACAGACACTGAGGTTCTGGATCCCGGAGCAGGCTAGGCGTGGTCTCCCGAAAGAATGGGTCCCGGAGTGGCCCGAAGTGGTCTCCAGACGGGTTGGGCCCACGGCCTTCACACAGGCAGCGCCTTGGCGAGTCCGGCACCCCGGCCCAGGCGGCCAAGCGCCAAGCGCAGCGCGGTGATGCTACCTCGGGGCAGCAGGCCGACCAGCGCGGCTAGAAGCGCGGCTACCTGCGCGCAGGCGCCCAGGACCGTGAAGACCGTGCTGCGCAGCCCCAGGGCCGCGTACAGCGTGGCGCCCAGCGCGGCCGCGTACAGTAGCGCGGGCCGTGACGGCACCTCTTCGCCGCGCAGCAACCTCCCGCACGCTGCTCCTCCCCGCAGCAGCGCGCTGCCCGCCAGCGCCAACACCGAGCCCAGCGACCAGAGCAGTGCAAATTTGCGGGCGCGCAACAGCAGTACGGGAGCGTACAGAGCTGCTAGTCCAAAGCACAGCGCGGCCAGCAGCAGGCACCCACCGCCCGCCGCCAGCCGCTGCGTGCGCGTCAAACTCGGCACGCAAGCCGGGCCAGTCGCCGGCTCCGCGGAGCTCCGCGCCCACGGCCAGCCCAAGCCCGCGTGGCCCAGCCACGGCTTTGCAGGTCCGCTCCCCGTGACGGGTTCCTCCGCCTTACTCGCGGCGAGCAGCGGCTCGGCAACATCAGGCCCTCCCGCTTTTCCTTGTGCTAGATATTCTTGCAACTGGCGGTGGAGGTCCGCCATGTTTGACTGGGCCGTGGGCCCCGCCCACTTCCGGTTCTCTTCGTCCGTGGTAGGTCGGCCGCGCGGGAGAGGCGGGGCCCACGGCGCGCGCGGAAGTGCCGGGGCTGCAAGCACTTCCGGTTCTTGTGCGGTCGCTCTCCCACGCTTGCTCCTTTTTCTGGTTAGGGGTAGAAACCTGGGGCCTGGACTGGTCCTGTGCGCATGAAGACTTGCTGGGGGCCGGGTGGATAGACGCCTTCTCCTGACGGAGTGCTCTGGGTCTTGGCGGTGTCCACCGAGGCCATGACGTGCTGTAGTTTTGCTACTGGGGGAATATGGATGAAGGGGCATGGCATCTGTACTGTTTATTACGTTGTGGGCAAGTCTCCGTTACTTCAAAGTAAGTGAAGCATTAAAAACAATCCAGACCGGAGGGACCCAGGTGGTTACAGAGTCTACGAAGGAAGGTTAGCACCCGCCCCAACCAGCCTCCTCCTGTTCCCTATTCAACATCCTTGCCTTCATCACGCCGAAGTGGAAACGCTGTGGCACCTCGCCACAGGCGTTGGTCGGCCTCTCAGTGCACCAGACGTGTCATCACTCAGACAAGCTGGTTGGTCTTCTGGTCGGTTCCTAGTCTGGTCTTTGATGGCTCTCACGAGCCCTACTCTTCTTCACAGCCTTTTCGAGGAGCACTACGTGTAGGTCCCCACACAGGCCAGACCCCTCCAGACCTCCCAGGGCAGCAAAGGTGCCTGAAAGGCTTCGTAAGTGTTGCCTGAAGCTATTGATTGCAAACCCAGCCTGTTTTGCTAGACCTCATAAGTGGTTGTTATGGTTACTATATGATCCAACAATTACATTCTGGGTATATACACACAAGAATTGAAAGTGGGTCTGAAAGAGATGTTTATACATCTGTGTTCATAGCAGCACTACTCACAATAGCCAAAAAACGGAAGCAACCCAAATGTCCTTCAACATGAAGATATAAAATGTAATATAAACATAAAATGGACTATTCAGCCTTTAAAGGGAAGGTAGTTTTGAGATGCTGCAACATGGATGAACCTGGAACTTAAGCTAATGAAATAAAAGCCAGTCACATAAAAGGCATGTATTGTGTGATTCCACTTATATGAGATACCTGTAATAGTCAAATTTTTAGAAAGAAAGATGGATTTTTCTTTTCTTTTTTGGAGAGGTTTTTGCTACAGGGCGTGTACACTTGCCAGAGAGACAGAAGGCTAGAAATTACCCCCAGGGGGGATGGCCACGCCACAGTCCCTTCTCTTCCATTCTCCTCTCAGGGTCTTGGGCACATACACACACACACACACACACACACACACACACATGCCCGGCATGAGTTTTAAGCCACCAGGTCCAGGACTTGAACCGTGATTGACTACATGGGAGTTCAGCGACATAGCCATTACGCTAACTGCTGGTCCCAGTAAGATGGATATTTAATGTACATAAATGACACCTAATCACTTATGCAACTGTGAGATGGAAAAGTTGGGATTTTTTTCCTCCTCATTTTATAGAAAGGGAAAATCAAAACACCAAGAAGTAAAAGAATATTGAGACCATGGACATTTATTCACGTCAAACGTTAAAACACATAAGCAAACATACCAGGGTAAAGAACAGAGGTGTGAGCCTGCTCAAGGCCAGTAACTGCACCACCACCACGAGGGATTCTACTCAGAGAGTCTGTCCAAGGCTATCACCATAATGGAGCTGTTAGCACAAATCCTCCTTAGAATGTCACCTTAGCAACACGGCATCTCTGCAGGTTTTGAGCCAGACATTCCTCAAGCTGCTATTGTAGAGGGCCAGTCAGATTCACTTTTTTTTTTTTGAGGGGGGAGTTTTTTTTCTATAGGGAATGTATACTCGCCAAAGAGAAAGTGAGAAATCATCCCTTGGGGGGATGGCCATGCTACAATTCCTTCTCTATTCTCCTCTCGGGACTTTGGGCACATACACACATATCCAGTGTGATTCAAGCTGCCAGATCTGAAACTTGAACTGTGGTCAGCCATGTGAGACTTCAGTGTCTTAACCATTATGTCACCTATTGTGCTTCTCCCCCATTCACTCTTATCAGGGTCTCAGTGCCTCTAGGTCATAGTGAGGAGAGCTGCAAAGTGAGTACTTGAGCACAGCAGCTGCTCGGGTTCACAGAAAATGGCCATAAAGTGAATGGCAAGGATCTGAGTGCCCAGCTTATGTGCTCCTTTACCAAATAGTGCCCTGTGCTGTATGTTTTCTTTCTTTAAAAAACAACAACAAAAAAAGATTTATTTATTTAATTCCATTTGTTATTATTTTTTAATTTGACAGAGAGAGAGAGAGAGAGAGAGAGAGAGAGAGAGAGAGAGAGAGAGAGAAAGGGAGAAAGCAAGCCACCAGACTTGGGATTCAAACCATGGTCAGCCATGTGGAAACCCAGAGCCTTTAACCACCACGCCACCTGCCGGCCCCCACCATATGTTCTTTTCTTTGTGACCAGTTTGGTTATCAGCCTGTTGTGGTTTGTGGCAATAGCAGTTTATCTGGGTGGTTCAGGCCTTTCACACAGGTCTGTGAAAGTAGTCAAATTGTTTATGAACATCCACGAAAGCAGAAAAACATGTTTGTCAAAATACATTGTTTTGGGAACCAGCAGTTAGCGTAATGGCTATGTCGCTGGACTCCCACGTAGTCGACCGCGGTTCGCGTCCCGGACCCAGTGGCTTAAAACTCATGCCGGGCGTGTGTGTGTGTGCGTGCCCAAGATCCCGAGAGGAGAATGGAGGAGAAGGGATTGCGGCGTGACCATCCCCCCGGGGGGTGATTTCTCGCTTTCTGTCTCTATGTCTCTGTCTATCTGGTGAGCGCATGCGCCCTATAGTGAAAACCTCTCCAAAAAAAAAAAAAAAATACATTGTTTTGAAGATCGTGGTGCTGGGTGCTTAGCACAAGTATGACCATTTTTGAGCAGTGCTCTGTATAAAGAACCTATCATCCAAAGTCACTCAGAAAATCGGTGATGGGACAGGGCTAGAGGTTTTTGTTTCTGGGTTTTGACCTCGTGAGTTTCCCATTACATAAAGAGGCCTTACCTGTAGATGGCACCTACAAAGCCTTGGTGGTCTGTCAGGAATCTGCTTTAGTTTTGCTGCTGCAGAGATCAAGAGTCATAAAACCGTCTCTCTACTTACCCTGACCTCCAACCACTGCCGTCAGAATTCATCCTTATGATCCATCCTTTCTACTCACCTCCCGTCCTCCCTTGAACTCCTTCAGCCAGTCCTGCATTCCACCATGCTAGCAACATTGTTTGTGACAAAGTGACCAGACACCCCTCTGTTGTCAAGTCCAGTTAAAGTTTCTGTCTTCTGCCTCTTGAAGCTCCCTGCAGTGCTCAACAGCTGCGTTCTCTTCTTTGAAGCCAGCACCTGGCTTCCAGAGGGCCTCCTGGACACCAGCTGCACTCTCGCATCTCCTCTTATTTATTTTTTGACACTTCCTCACCCTCTGGTCCAGCCCTGTCAGTCATTAAAAGCTGTCCATGTGCGTTTAGCAGACCCTTTTCCCGCACTGAATAGCTCGTCAGCACCTTGAAGATCACACGTAAAACGAACACTTTATTCCCAGTTGTTCCTACTCACTCCCAAACTTCGTAACTAACTCCCCCTTCCTTCCTCCTCTCAGTAAGTCTCACCCTATCAGTTAGTCCTGCCAATTCTCTGTTGGCAATAGATCCAGTACCTGCCCATCACACCTCCTCCCTGCCTAACTTCACATCCAGCCTGCCACTACCACTCACCAGGACCCCCTACAGTGGTTCTGTTTTGGTCCATGCCTGCCTCATGGCTATGTATACAATAGCTAGAGGTCCCTGTTCCCTGTACACCTATTGGGGAGATAAAACTTTCTGTCCTTTGAAGGCTGGATACTTCTGCCTATGAGATAAATGGAAGTAGATAGAATAATAGGAGAAAAACCTTACTTACCTGCATATGTATGGGACTTCCACAAAATACAAGCCTCAGAATGATCAGGTGATTGAAGCTTCCTTTCTGATCTGCAGAAAGGAATAAGGGCTTGGGGCTTCTGGGGGATGGTGACAAACTTAGGGGAGGGAGAGGAAATGCAGAGAGAGCAAGGTGGTCTGGTCAGGTGGATGAAGAATCTCTCTGTAATAAAAGTTGTCTGGAGTGGCCCTCAGAAGGAGTGATTGTGATCCTGGGTGTGATGTGCACCTCTCTTGTGATAACCTCTAGTTGATGAGGTTCCAGGGAGGGACTCATGACAATTGTGTTTCTTTCAGAGAATCTGCCCTTAGATCAGGGAGATTTAAAGAAAGCCCCTCCCTGTACTCCTGGGGTGAGAGAGGATTGAACTGTGGGGTGGGGGCACATGGAGGGAAGTCAGAGAGACCTTGGTTCTCCTGTGGTTCACAGTACTCAGCATGTCTTAGTGCCATTCTTTGGGGTTCTGTGTTCTGAGCCCCAACGTCAGTCACGTCATTCTCTCCAGTGCTTCCACCTCATTCAGGAAGAAGCCATATCCTGTGCTGACTGGCCAGGCCACTTCTCTGCCTCCCCTCCTTCTCTCATTCTGGTCTAAACAGCCCTCTAGACACTTTTTGGATCTCTCCAGCTTGTTCCCACTTCAGTGCTTTTTTCTTTGCTGTTCTCAGCCTCCAGCATTCTTCTCCACTCACAAATATCTTCATAGCTCACTCCCTCATTTTCTGAGTTCTGCTAGAACTTCCCTTTTCAGTGAGTCCTCCTCTGACCACCCTAACATAGCAGCTCCCATAACCTTCCACTCCTTTTCACTTAAAATTAAATGTAGTAGGGACCAGCATTTTGCATAATGACTACGTCGCTGGATTCCCATGTAGTCTACCGTGGTTTGAGTCCTGGACCTGGTGGCTTAAACTCATGCTGGGCACATGTGCGTGTGTGCCCAAGATCCCAAGAGAAGAATGGAGGAGAAGGGACTGTGGTGTGGTCATCCCCCCTGGGGAGTGACTTCTCACTTTCTGTCTCTCTGTCTGTCTCTGTCTTTCTGGCAAGTGTACGCATCGTATAGCAAAAACTTCAAAAAATTAAATGTAGTACAGTTAATTTACTTGGTAATACATATAATACATTCGAAGGTTACAGAATACAGAAATCCTGCACCATTTTCTGAAGATCAATTTGCAGTGGGTACTAGTCCATTTTATTATAATAAAATAATAAAAAATGCCTAAACCTGGGTAATTTAAGAGAATAGTGATTTATTCGTTCAGCTCACAGTTTGGTGACCCAAGGTGTAGGGCCCCATCTAGTGAGGGTTTTTCTATTGGTAGGCTCTGGTACATTCCCTTTCCCCAACTTTGACATGTAGAAGCTGTGATAACGCATCTTTTGGGACTATGACTTGAAAGACCTCTGAACAGCTGAGACCCATCTCCCCACCAGTGTTATAAGGCAGATGCACCAGGAGGCCTTGTCTGATTGGATGATCCTTGAACCTTATTGCTGACTACTTGAAAGCATTCCAGACCTTTTCTTTCTTTTTTTTTTTTTTTGCTATAGGGCGCATGCACTCACCAGAGAGAGAGAGACAGAGAGACAAAAAGCAAGAAATCATCCCCCAGGGGGGATAGCCACACCGCAATCCCTTCTCCTCCATTCTCCTCTCGGGATCTTGGGCATGCACGCACACGCGCCCGGCGTGAGTTTAAGCCACCGGGTCTGGGACTCGAACCGCGGTCAACTACGTGGGAGTCCAGCGACATAGCCACTAATCTAGCTGCTGGTCCCTCCAGACCTTTTCAAGTGTCACCTTGCAGGGCCTGGATTGTCTCCCTGGCCAAGTAGAAGATTTCTCCTGAGGATGCAAGGACTCTGGTTCATTATTAGCGTGGCATGCTAGTGTGCCCACTCTTCTTTCCTTTTACTGATTTGCCTCTTGTTTAACTATGTATTTGCCTATTCTACGTGGTGTGTGTGTATGACGATAAGCCAATTAGGAATGTACTTTTCTTCATTTGACTTGTCACTTGATTTCGGCATAAAGGACCAACTTCTCAAACAGGTTAAATTGTTGCCAGGTATTGGGGAAACAAATCTCCTTTCATGGTCCAGAAATAACATGTCTTCTGCCTAACATTCATTAATAAGTCCTCCTGCACACCCCCAAGCCACTCTCACTTTCTCTGAGGCCCTGGTGGCTCTCATTGCTCTTCTGTGGGGCTCCCCTCTTCTGTGCCTTTGTTAATGGCAGGCTCTCTTCTGGGTTCATCACATACAAGCCCCTCCCCTCCTGAGGCCCTGCCTCTGGGCACATAGTCTCTCCATTCTCTGGGTCACCCCTCAGGGTCCACTCAGCACTGCAGTCCCTTGTGTAGTGACTGGTGACATCACCAATACCCTAGGCGTTTCTTTCTTTATATTTTTATTTGTTTTAATTGCCAGAGAACATGTGCACTCACCAGAGAGAGGTAGAAAGCATCCCCTACTCCCAAGGAGGCAATTCCCTTTCCTCCATTTCTCCATCCCTTCTGTGCAGCGAGACATTTGAAGGATGTAAAGAACTGTTTGGTTGGCAATGCTGTGTCTTAACTATGATCAGGGACCTCCAGGATAAGAATAATTGGCACATTTGCCATGACAACTTAAGCTACCCCCTGTCCTTGGAAGTGCACCCAAAGAACTTGGGGATGCCCAAGATCCTGAGAGGAGAATGGAGGAGAAGGGATTGCTGCATGGCCATCCCCCTGGGGGATGATCTCTCACTTTCTGTCTCTCTATCTCTCTGCCTTTCTGCTGAGCGCACGTACCCTATAGCAAAAAATTTCTCAAAAAAAAAAAAAAAAATCAGACTGAGAGAGAAACAGTTTTTAACTTAATAAGGTGAAGTCAGCTTAGCTAAAGTGGGTCCCTGTTACAGTTCCACCAAATCAGAAAACTTTAAGAGTTCGACTTCTAGCTCTCTGCTTTAATATAACCTTTTATATTAATATTTTAGGCTTCTCTTTTTTTAAGAGATCTGACCTGTAAGATCCTCAAACAACTGATCTTTGCTACCACCTTCCTACAAATGGTTCAGCTGCTCTTCCAGGAACAATGACAATAGGGATCCCCAAGAGACTGATTCTTAGATTCTGTGTCACTCACTCAGGAGGTTTATGACAGATTCTGGGTTGTCCAATAACAACTGGTCATTGAGGGGCCTAAGTATGATGACTTCTAGCCCAGCGCTCCTGGAAAGCAGCATAGTTGAGAAATTCCTTCATTTCTAGGAGATGACTAATTGCAGAGGAGCACCCTGTGCTCAAAGACGGGACCAACCTCCACCTTCTTGAGTTTCTATTAACCTGCCCTTTCTTCAAGCTGTCTCTCACTTATGAATCTTCTCCCTATTGCAGCAGACTGAGTAAAACAAGAACTAGAATCAATCTAGCACTAAACCCAAGTTTGATGACCTGTCACTCAAAAGCCAATACTTGAGACACAAGTGTTGGTAAAAAGGAAAGGTAGCTTTATTCAGGAAGCCAGTTACCAGGGAAAATGGTGAACTGATGTGGAAATTCCATCTCTCAAGTCCTGGTCTGACAAGAACCAGCATGGCAATTAATTTTGCCCAGCAGGTAACCATCTTTCTGAACATGCGAAGACCTGCTGGCATCAGGATTGTTGTTTTTCAGCTGCAGTCATCTCCAGGCACATCTTCCTCTTGGATTACAGTCTCAGGCCTGGTCTCTGTAGAATCTCATTAAAGCCATGGTTAGTTCTGCAAATTAAAACATTTACATTAACCAAGAGTCTACAATGTTACCCAGCATGCTGTTGGTGTTGTAAACAAACAAGTTACGGGCAAGCTTCTTGCCAAGAGAATTAATGTGCGTGTTGAGCATATTAAGCACTCTAAGAGCAAAGCTAGCTTCCTAAAACGTGTGAAGAAAAATGACCAGAAAAAGAAGGAAGCCAAAGAGAAAGGTACCTGGGTTCAACTAAAACGCCAGCCTGCTCCACCCAGAGAAGCATACTTTGTGAGAACCAATGGAAAGGAGCCCGAGCTACTGGAACCTATTCCCTATGAATTCATGGAATGATGGATGTTAAAAATAAACTGATCTATGATCTATGCATATATTTTTAATGTATTATTTTAATTTCTAATATAGTAAATGCTGATAGATGTAACCCATATAAATAAAATCTCTTTGGTGTTCTCAATACTTTTTTTCTTTCATCACAGAAGACGAGAAGGGGAGGAGCCAGCAGATGGCATAGCAGTTATGTTGCTGGACTCGCACATGGGCGACCACAGTTCTAGTCTCAGATCCAATGGCTTGAAACTCACACTGGGTGTGGGTGTGTGCCAAGATCCCGGGAGGAGAATAGAGGAGACGGGATTGTAGTGTGGCCATTCCCCATAGGGGTGATTTCTTACTTTCTCTCTCACTGTTTGTGTATGTCTATCTCTGGCAAGTGCATGTACCCCAAGACAAAAACCTCTTTAAAAAAAAAAAAAAGAAAGAAAAAGAGACAGAGACAGACAGACACCCCCAACAGGATCTTCTTGCTGTGATCCACCCCCAGGCTCACCTGGTATGTGCAGGGAGGCCTTAGGGACGTCAACCCAGGACCTTCCCGTGTGGATCCAGCACTGAAGAGCATTGCATTACCACTACACTACTGACCAGCCCTTCCTCAGTACTTTTTGAGAGTATAAGACAGGGGTCCTGAGACTGAAAATTTTGAGAACTATTTTCATAAGTTTCCTTACTCCTCACAATACCCTTATGATGTAAGTCTCATTTTATAGACAGGGGGAGTGAGGCCCAGGGAGTGAGGCAGTTGTGCAAGTTCATATAGATTGTAAGTATGAGGCAGTATTTGATCCCAAGTAGCCTGACTCTGCAGTCTGTGTTTTTCAAGCCTCAGTGCCACACTGCTGCTATTATAACAGCATGGGCTTTTTTGGCTCGTTACAGCATTTTTAGCTTCAAGGTGTATCCTCAGGTTGCAGGCCTGCCCCTCTTCTCCCAGGCACTTGACCTTCCTCTCACCCAGCAGAATCCTGGGGCTCCAAGTGTCCTCACATTGCCAGCTATCTTAGGCCATTGTTGCATTGCCAACAGAGATACCTGAGAATAGGTGATTTATGAAGAAACACAGGCTTGTTTGACTCATGATTCTGGTGGCTGCAAAGTCCAAGACATGGGATTGTCATCAGGCCGAGCTACATGCCTGGCAGATGCATGGAGATTGGCAGGCTTGTGCAGAAAGAGCAAGAGCTGTGGGAACTCTTTTTTTTGGGTAACAACTCACATGAGAATGTACTGCTTCTCATGAAAGCCAGAGCTAGTCAGTCTCTTAGGATACAGCATTAATTCATTTATGAGACTAGTACCTCCATCATCCATTTACCACCTACTAGGATTAAATTTCAAGACATGAAACTTTGGGGGACAAAGCACTATCCAAACCATAGCACCAACTTCGGATGGCCCTGGGGAGCAGATGTACAGTTGATCTCTGCCCTTGCCTCAGACTAACGGGCTGGATCCTGACCTATATACATGCAGGTGGGCCTGCAGCTTCTCTTCAGGGCACCTGGCGGGTGTTGTGCTTCCATGTAGCTGCTCAGCCCTTTCTACATGCACATTTAATGAACATTAGTGCCTATCCAGGTCAGCACCTTGGGGTTCCCCACATCTGCCTCTTCTGGTACAAATCTTAGGGTAGTTAATGTATAGCTATAAAAGTCTGGAATATAAAAAATGGGTTGATTTTCAAACAGACTCTGTTTATTTTTATTTATTTATTTTGCTGTATGGCAGGTGTGCTCCCTGGAGACATAGAGAGATAGAGGGGGAAGGTGAGAAAGCAGCCCCCATGGTAGAAAAGTGAGAGAGAACCTCCTCCCCCCTCGGTGCTGGCCGTGATATGATTTCTTTTCCTCCATTCTCCTCTCGAGATTTTGGGCATGTACTCACACTCAGCATGTTTTCCAAGTTACTGGGTCCAAGATTTAAACAGTACAGTTGGTCATGTGGGATCCAGCCGCCTTAACCTTCACACTATCTGCTGGCTCTAGATTCTGTTTTTATCTATCTATTTATTTATTTATTTATTTATTTATTTTATTTATTTATCATTTATTTGTTTCTTAATTGATTTAAGGCATGTGTGCTCACCATGGAAGATAGAGAGGAAGGAAAAAGCATCCCCAAAATGGAGCATAGTCCTGCCATAATCCTTTTTCTTTCTTCTTCTTTTTTTTTTTTTAAGAAATTTTTGCTATACTCTCTTTAAAAAGAGATTTCTGTCTCTCTAGTGAGCAGAGAAACAGAAAGTGAGAAATCATCCCCAGGAGGGATGACCATGCCATAATCCTTTCTTCTCCATTCTCCTCTTAGGATTTTGGGCACACACACACACACACACACACACACACACACACACACACGAGCCTGGCGTGCTTCAAGCTGCCACGTCTGGGACTCAAACTGTGTCACCCACGTGGGAGTCTAGCACTTTAATCACTACACTACCTTCTCGCTCCCACAATCCCTTTTCCTACATTTCTCCATTGTTTCAGGATTTGGGGCATGTATACACGTGTGCCTGGAATGTTTTTCAAGCTGCTGGTGTGAGATTTGAACCACAGTTGGCTGATGTGGGATCTGACTCCCTTAACCAGTAGGTGATGAGGCAGCCCCCATATTCTGTTTTTAAAAGAATAATTACCATCAAGATTCCTTCACTGAATAGGTTCCTTAGGTATAAACTGTTTTTTAGTTATGCAAATACAGTTCAGGGGTAGATGTGTTGAGTATAATGATATTTGAGATTCTTTGAGCAACAAGAGTACAATGTGTACTCTCCACTTGGACAGCTGACAGCTCAGCATGAAACTTACCACTACTTTTAAAACAATGTACCTTTTGAATACATTTACTGAGCAGCTACTCTGGGCAGAGCCCTGTTCTTGAAAAGGGCACAGAGCAGAGAAGGAGAGTTTACATTCTGTCGGATATCATCTTTGTAACATCAGGCAGGTTGTTTTAAGCAGAATGGCGACACAGTATAACCGCAATGATTCAACAAATATTGAGTGCCTGCTGTATATCTACTTAGCCCTCTGTTGGGTACTGTGTTGTGTAAAATTTGTTCTTGATGGGTGTAAAATTTGATTGAAAAATGCAAACCTGGGACCAGCAGTTGGCTTAATCGTTATGTCGCTGGACTCCCATGTAGTTGACCACGGTTCGAGTCCTGGACCCTGTTGCTTAAACTCACGCTAGGCGCATGTGCATGCGTGCCCAAGATCCCAAGAGGAGAATGGAGGAAAAGGGATTGTGGCATGGCCATCCCCTCTGGGGGATGATTTCTCTCTTTTTGTCTCTCTGTCTCTTTCTGTCTTTCTGGCAAGCGCATGTGCCCTATAGCAAAAACCTCTCCAAAAATAAATAAATAAAAACAATGCAAACCAGTTATGTTCGTAAAAGTTGGACACACAAACTATGTACATAGTGTATTTATTTATTTCTTCCATGAATGAGAGTGTCAGCCAGCCAGCTGGCCAGATGGTCCTCAACAGGGTCCTGGTGCTGTGATCCACTCCCAGCCTCAGCCTCAGCCAGTCCCAGATCATGGGCACACATGAGACTGGCTGATTTAGGGAGGTCTCTAGACATGAACCCAGAACTTTCCAAGATGTTTTACCACTGCTCTACCATCTGCCCCAGCCCAGGGCACTGATTTAGAACAGTGCAGCGTGAATGGTACTCTGCAGCTAGAAGGGTGCCCTGAAATATACTGACACGGTGCCGACAGCTGTCATTTTTGCTGTCTGGGAAATTTCAAAAAGTTTGCAGAAAATGGAATTAAAATACAGGTTTATCTTGGTGCCAAAAAAATTTGAAATTAGACCTGACCAAATAGCTCAATGGTTAAGTGCTATTAGAGGAAACCAGATTCCATATGTGTGACCCGGGTTCTATCCCAGCCCCCTTCCAGAGGCTTGAACAATATGCTGGTGTGCATGCACGTGCCCAGGATCCTAATGGATGGAGAAATGGAGTGAAAAGGCTTGCAGCATGACCACCCTGGTTCTCCCTCTCTCTCTCTCACACACTCTCTCTCTCTTTCTCTCCTCCCTCTTCTTTTCCCTCCCCCTCTACACAAACACACATATACTGTCTGGAATTAATTTTTTTTTTTTTAGTTCATACATAGGTTTTTCATAATATGCATTTTCCATGAAGTTTTTGAAGATTCTTTAGTAAATGAAGCAAATAAGTTGCAAACACAGGCCCAGCGCTGTGGTGCAGCAGAAATGCAAGTGCCCTGCAAGGCTGGAAACCATATAGCTGTCCATGGGTTCATATCCCAGGGCTGGCCTGGAACATGAGGCTAAATGCTGGGCACCCAGAATCCTAAGGAACTGGAGGGCGGGGGCAGGGGGACTCACAGAATGACAACACCCTGGTGGGGATGTGTCTCTCTCTCTCTTGTGCATGTGCTCTCTAGCATTAAAAACTTGAGCGGCTCAACATGTGGCCTTATGATTAAGGTAAACAGATCCAACATGGCGATGCAGCTCGAATTCTGGCCCTGATGGCTTGAAAGCCATGCTGGTTGTGTGCGTGCATGCCCAGAGTACTTAAGGGATGGAGAAGAATTACAGGGTGACTATCCCCCTTTGGGGGATACTTTGTCCTTCTCCCTCTCTCTGTCTCTTTGGGGAGTGCACGTACTCTCTGGATTTTTTTTTTTTTTTTTGAGGTTTTTGGTATAGGGCATGTGCACTCACCAGACAGACAGAGATAGAGAGACAGAAAGCGAGAAATCACCCCCCAGGGGGGATGGCCACACCGCAATCCCTTCTCCATTCTCCTCTTGGGATCTTGGGCACGCACGCACACGCACCTGGCCTGAGTTTTAAGCCACCGGGTCTGGGACGCGAACCATGGTCGACTACATGGGAGTCCAGCGACATAGCCATTACGCTAACTACTGGTCCCTGGATTTTTTTTAAAATTGTGAATACAAAATGATCACAATCAAGTAAAAAATAAATATGCACTGCTGACTGGAACCAGTGTGGCAGGCAGTCATTTTTGGTGGGGAAAGTCAGGGTGGTTTTTCTTTTTACTTTCGGGCATTCCCCAATACAATGAAAGTTTTATGGTGATGATAAAATAATTCATTGAAAATGACATAAATAATCCTGGAATGTTCATCCTGCCAGGGAAAACAGTCATTGGCAAGAAGGCCTCTGGCTGTTCTCGGGTCCTTCAAATAGTTGGCGGTGGGGCTCAGTTTTGGCCGGAGTCCATGGTGTGACATCGACCTTCCCCGAGGCTCTGAGCTCCGGGGTTCTGGATCTGCTCATTTTAGCAGCTGCACAGTTGCCGGCTCCTCAGCTGTCTCTCCTTTTGTTCTGCAGCAGCACCTCCCAGGGAGGCCCGCCTTTCCTTCCTTGGCTTCCTTAGTCTTCTCCTGACCCCAAGGTGCCTCCGGCTTCGCCTCCAGCTTTGGACCCCCAGCTAAGCCTCTTGCCTGGGTACTCGCAGTGGCCGGACACTCCCGCTGCTGCCCAGTTACTCTCCACCTGAGTTGGCAACTGCTACTGCCCTCAGGGAAGCTGCTGGTAGCACCCGGGAAGGAAGACTTGGTGGAGGTGGAGCAGCGTCTCAGCCACCCAGGTAGAGCTGCTGTAATGCCACGGGCTGGGAGGTCTCCGCCATCTGTCCGTCTCTGCCCCTCTGCCCCAGCCCTGGTCTCCCAGCAGTTCCCTTATGCCCTCCCAGAGGTCATGCTGCTGTTGGAGTCAGGAAACACCTTCAGGGCACCTGTGCTCCTGGTTTGGCCTCAAACACCCTCCGTCGGGGACACGGTATGGTGGAGGGTCAGCTCACCTGGGGAGGCTGAACCTGGACAGGCTGGGCTGGGGAGCTGGAGCTGAGCTCGAGCCTAGGCGGAGGGTGGAGAAACTGTGGTGGGACAGTCGTTGGTCGTCATGTGGGCAGAGCAGCAAAACCATCTGCAGTGTGTGGGTGGACACCCTCAGGGGCAGGACCCCGCGGGGAAGAGCCTGCCATCACTGTGCCAGCAGTGTCTGTGGGTGACCAAGGCCGTGATGCTTTGAGGTGTAAAATGTGGCATTCCCGAGCATTTCTGTTCTGAGTACTTGGTTCAAACCTGGGAGTTGGAGTGTCTGTCCTGAGCTAAAGTAACAGTGAAATGGCATTTTCCTCTTGAAGGTCAAGGTCAGGCCATCAGGAAGTTGTGAAGCCCCTGGACCTGCCTGCCCTGAGCAGATCAGACACCCAGGAGGGACTCTGTGTTCACCCTGAACCGAAGAGACTCTGGGCCCCCTGTCATTTGTTCTACAGTGCCGAAAGAATTAGAGACTCGTCATTCTGCCAGCATCAGTGAGTGACTGTGTGTCCAGAGAGGAGTAGGGTCATTCCCTGACTCTTTTTTTTTTTGAGAGGTTTTTACTATAGGGCGTGTGCACTCACCAGAAATAGAGAGACAGATAGAGAGACGAAAAGTGAAACATCACACCCCAGGGAGGATGGCCATGCCGCAATCCCTTCTCCTCCATTCTTCTCTCGGGATCCCGGGCAAACACGCGCACATGCCCACTGTGAGTTTAAGCCGCCGGGTCCAGGACTCGAACCTTAGTCGCTATGTGGGAGTCCAGCGACATAACCATTATGCCAACTGCTGGTCCCAGCATACAGACTTTTAAAAGAACAAATTTCTCAAAACAGCAGCTGATGCCTGTGGGCGTTGGAGGTGGCACACCTCCCATTCTTCCTTTGGCCCAAGGAGCCAGCCAGGGAGAGGCTCTGCCAGGTGCATCCCTAGTCCCCCCTGGGGATTCCCACAGGTCATTGCCTGAGTAAACATCAGCCTGGAAGGAGCTGGCAACCCGATCTGAGTTACTTGACAGTGGATCAGTGTTTTACTTGTACCCCATGTCCCAAGAGGGAAATGCCTAAACCAGATGCAGAGGAGAGACCTTTTGGGTAGAAGGGCCATCAGGGTGACTGCACATTACATGGGCCATATTTACGCAGGTGTTATGTGTCCTCTTGGGAGGCACCCTGCTCCTGCCCCAGGACCTGGGCTGTGGCAGAAGACCCTGAGCCTCCCGAACCCCAGCCCCAGGCTGCAAGACCTCATGGAACTTTGGCTTTGGGTGTCAAAGGAAACCCCTTAAAGCACTTGGAGAGCCCTTGGGTTCTCCTCATCCTTGTGCTACTGATCAGGCCGTGCTGGTCAAGGGAAGCCCAGCCCCTTCCCTGGCCCCCATGAGCTCTGGACACTGCTGCAGGGGAGGGAGAAGGGGTGCATGGCATAACCAGGGGATTTGGCCCAGCCTTCATGGTGCAGGTGGTAACAAACTGAACCGCAGTGCTAGAAACCACATGGCTGAATGTGGGTTTGATACTTGGGCCCAGTAAACCTACCACACCGGTGTGTGTGCCCAGGATCCCTAACCAGCTGAAATACTGGGGGAAAATGACTGTGGCACAATGAGACACTGTGGAGAGTGCCACTGTCTTGGGAAAGCCCCAGAGGGCAGATCCCCTGACATTTCATTGGGAAAAATTTCAAGCCCTCATCAAAGGTGCCCACCACCCAGATTCTCCCGTTCATGTTGTTACAGACTCTCTTTACCGCCTCTCTGCTTGTCTCTCCATCCCTTTGCCAGACAGCCAGCTATATTTAAAAAGCATTTCAAGGGGACCAGCAGGTGGCATGGCAGTTAAGGGCGCTGGACTCCCACAGGGCCTACTGTGGTTCAAGTCCCAGACCTAGTGGCTTGCTTTCTCATTTTCCCTTTATTAAAATTTTTTATTAACATGTAATAGTTGTACATATTTGTGGGTGCAGTGTGATTTTTCAGTACAAGAATATGATATGGAGGGCTAGACAATAGCTCAGTGGTAAATTGTGAGGCTCACTCACATGGGAAGGTTCCAGGTTCACATCTGGAGACATCCCTGAACATGCCCAAGGATACATGTGCTCATGATCCTGGCTAAGGCTAAGGGTGGAATGAGGCTGGGGTGGACTGTGGAATCAGTACCCTGTTGGAGATGCTCTTTTCCTTTCTCTCTGCCTGCCTCTCTCTCTCTCTCTTTCTCTGGCTCAGGGAATAACTAAAGGAACTTAAAAAATTCTCTGGACCAGCAGTTAGCATAATGGCTACATCGCTGGACTCCCATGAAGTTGACTGCGGTTCGAGTCCCGGACCCAGTGGCTTAAAACTCACGCCAGGCGCGTGTGCATGCGTGCCCAAGATCCCAAGAGGAGAATAGAGGAGAAGGGATTGCAGCGTGGCCATCCCCCCTGGGGGGTGATTTCTCGCTTTCTGTCTCTATGTCTGTCTCTGTCTGTCTGGTGAGCGCACGTGCCCTATGGCAAAAACCTATCCAAAAAAAAAAAAATTCTTATAAAAACTATTAAAGGTCCAACTGGTGGTATGGTGGCTAAGGCAGCTGGATCCCATAAGACTGACTATGCAGTTCAAGTCCTGGACCCAGTGGCTTGAAAGACACATCAGGTGCGTGTGTGTGCACAAAATCCCAGAAGGAGGATGGAGGAGAAGGGATTGCAGCATGGCTATCTCTGTGGGGAATACTTTCTTACTTTCTCTCTCCCCTTCCTCTCTCAGTCTCTCTCCAGCATGGACCCTGTAGCAAATTAAAAGAAAAAAACTAGGCACACATGTGGGGCCATATTCGGCGGATGCTGGGGCACGGTCCTGGTTTCTCTGCTATGTAGTAAAGTACTCAGTGTAGATCACGGCTTTTCAGTGTCTCCCCTTCATAATTACATAAAATTTGGCAAACATGTCTCGAAGATATGACTCTAGGACCACCGTATTTTCTCCAGAAGGTCGCTTATACCAAGTCGAATATGCCATGGAAGCTACTGGACACGCGAGCACCTGTTCAGGAATTTTAGCAAACGATGCAGTTTTGCTTGCAGCTGAGAGACACAACATCCACAAGCTTCTTGATTAAGTCTTTTTTTCTGAAAAGATTTATAAACTCAATGAGGACATGGCTCGCAGTGTGGCAGCATAACCTCTGATGCCCACATCCTGACTAGTGAACTGACGCTCACTGCTCAAAGGTATTTACTGCAGTATCAGGAGCCCATTCCTTGTGAGCAGTTGGTTATAGCGCTATGTGACACCAAACAAACTTATACGCAGTTGGGAGGAAAACGTCCCTTCGGCGTTTCTTTGCTGTACATTGGCTGGGACAAGCACTATGGCTTTCAGCTCTATCAGAGTGATCCTAGTAGGAATTATGGGGGCTGGAAAGCCACATGCATTAGACATAACCACACCACAGCCTTGTCAATGTTGAAACAAGATTACAAAGAAAAAGAAATGACTTTAAAACCGGCACTTACATTAGCTATCAAAGTACTAAATAGGACCATGGATGTTAATAAACTGAAAAAATGGAAATTGCCACGCTGACAAGAGAGAATGGAAAGACCGTGATCAGAGCTCTCAAACAAAAGGAGGTGGAGCAGTTGATCAAAAACCGCAAGGAAGAAGAAGCCAAAGCTGAATGCGAGAAGAAAGAAAAAGAACAGAGAGAGAAGGATAAATAGGAGACAAAGTCAGAGATTTTCTAACTCATTTGGGGCCCCATTTCGGTGTAATAGCCGTCCTACTCTTCCACGCTGGGCCGTATTTGCCCATTTTTTAGTGTGCAGTGAGGACACTGCATACTGAACTGGGTCCCTGTCCTTCCTGTCCACCTGAGTACTTCCTTGTGAGGATGACAGTGATCGTCATGGGCCTCTTCATCTCCCCCACACAGACCCCTTTTCTTTCTTTCTTTTTTTTTGGGGGGGGAATAAAACTTGGAAAGAATGGGGGGAAAACTATTTAAAAAAGAATACAATGTATAATGATTAAATGAATCATCTCAACCATTTGTCATTACTTTGTGTTGAGACACTCAAATCTTGTTTCTTAGTTACTCTGAGATATACAATAAATTCTTGTGGACTATATTCCCCCTACTGTGTTTTATAAAAGAATTATTTTATGTAAATTTATTTATTTATTTTAATTTGACCAGAGAGGGACAGAGTGAAAGAGAGAGGGAAAGTGAGAAAACAAGCCGCCAGGTCTGGGATTTGAACTGTAGTTGTTCATGTGGGAGTCCAGTGCCCCTAACCACCATGCTACTAGCCAGTCCCCACACTGTGCTTTATAACATTAGAAAGGGTTCCTCTTAGCTATGTGTAATGTTGTTTCTGTTAGTCACCATCTCTCTAATCCCTCACCCCAACATTTTTAGCCTCTAGCAGTCATTCCTTACCACTCTACTTTTATGAGGTCATGGTTTTCAATTTCCACACATAGACAGAGTATATACGGTATTCTTCTTTCTGTGCCTGGCTTATTTCACTTTGCATGAAGTCCTACAGGCTAGCATGTGACAGGATTTCATTATTTTTAATTACTGAATAGCATTTTATTGCATGCATGTATGTGTATGTGTACACCATAGTGGCTATTATGAACAGTGCTACACTAAACACTGGGATGCAACTATTTTTGTGACATACTAATTTCTTTTACTTGGGATATATATCTAGTAGTGGGATTGCTGGATTGTGTGACATTTCTATTTTCAATTTTTTGAGAACCCTCTATAGTGTTATCCATAAAGACCATACTAATTTATGTTCTCACCAACAGTGTAAAAGAGTGCCCCTTTTGCCACATCCTTGCCAGAAATGCAAATTCTTTTTATAGAATTATTTATTTAATTTTATTAATAATTATTATTTTTAAAAATTTGCTATAGTGCATGTGCACTCAGGAGAGAGAGGGAAAGTGAGAAAGCATGCCACCAGGTTGACCAACGATCAGCCATGTGGGAGTCCAGCACCTTAACTATCATGCCACCTACTGGCCCCCAGAAATGAAAATCTTAATCACATATTCCTTGAGTTTTGACAAATATACATACACCCATGTGATCTAATACTTTATGAAGATGTAATAGAGCCAGCTTATGGTGTAGTGGTTAAGGCCCGTGGATCCCACATGACTGACAGCGCCTCAAGACCTTGACCCAGCAGCTTGAAAAACACACCAGGCATGTGTGCATACATGCCCTGATTTCTGAAATGAGAGTGGAAAAGAGAGGACTGTGGCATAGCCATCCCCCTGCTTTCTCACTTTCCTTCTCTCTCTCCTTTTGTTACTCTCCAGTGAGTATATGTGCCCTCTGGCAAATTGAAAAAGAAAAGAAAATGTAGACCATTACCTTGGGGAGTTCCCTCATGCCCCTTCTCAGTCAATCCCTGTCCTCCCATCTCCACTCCCAGCAGCTACTATTAGGAATTTTTTCTACCATAGACTAATTTTGCCTGTTCTAGAACTTGATATGGATGGTGTAGAGGCTCTTTTTTTTTCACTTGGAGTAATGTTTTTGGTATTTGCTCATGCTGGTGCCAGTGTAGTATCTACCCTTACTTAGAACTCCTTCTTCCCTTCCAAGGAAAGGAAGTCCCACTCGGGGAGTCCTTTGGTCCCTCCTCTGTATTTCCCATGCCCCCGACCCCTGTTTTCCAGACACACTACTGACTTTCCGACCTTGAGCACCCCAAGCACATTCCCACTCCAGGTTGCTGCCCTTGGGGTTCCTTCTGCTGGGATACTTCCCCTACTAAAGGTTGCAGGGCTGACTTTTCTCCATTCAGTTTTTAGCTCAAATGTTACCTCAGAGCCTTTTCTGATTCTCCACTCTAAAGCAGCTCCTCCTACATGTCCTTGTCTTTGCATCACTCACATGTGTCTAAAACCAAGCACAGGTCTTCGCTTGTGTGTCTGCTTGTTAATTGTCCATCCTGCACCCTAGCTCAGCTCTGTGAGACTCTGGTCCAAATCTTTTTGCTAACTGGTACAACTCTCATGCCATAATAGCATAGGTACTCTCGAAAGACGGGGTGAACGAGTGAGTGAACTTATGAATGACCAGCTGCCAGGCAGCTGGCTGCCCCTTCCTGCAAATCTGATCCTAGCTGCTCTCTAGGAGGCTGGCTTGCAGCTTCAGGGAGCCTGGTATCTCCAGGGGGTTGAGAGATGCCCAGAGCACCTCCAGCTCTCACTGAGAGATGAGGCATGCCGGGTGGTGGTGAGCAGCAAGCGGAGGGTCCTGGTTCGGCACCAGGCAGATCCATGTGTGCTCAGCAGTCATGCAAAGGGAGGCTTTCAGGCTATAAGGCAGGAGTGGATTCTCCTGGAGGGATATTCTAGGGGCCTTTGGTGTCTGCCTTCTATTATGAGTTCTCTTTGACCCCAGTATGCCGTTGACCACCCGGCAGTTGCTTTCTCGTGCATAGTCCCCAGCACGCCTGCTCCTCTGTATCAATAATCAGGGAAAGCATCTCTCTCTGTCCAGGCAGATGAACCAAAAAGTCATCCATAGTTTATGCTTAATCAACCATCAAATTACGGTTAAACAGAACTGGCTAAATAAGACACACTTGCCAAAAGAAATAACAACTGCAACCCACAGTTATTACAAGATAGCAGCTACTTGGATGCCTTTTCCAAGCTTGTTTCTGCACGCTGTGCCTGTCAACTGGTGTTTCTGAATCCTGCTGTTGGTTTATTTGTGGGTTGCTCACATGGTCATTTCTAGAAAGTCTACCCGTTGCCAAGATCAGAGGTAATGTCATGTTAACATACCAGGCTGTCCAGCAGAGGCCGCGCAGTGTGACAGTTGGGCTGTTTCCAATTAGGAGCTACACTCCACCATCCAGCTAGAAAATCTGCCTCTAGGTAGGGCAGGGAAATTTTGTTTGGCTAGTTACATAATGTTCTCAGAATAGATTCCCTAAATGGTTCTTATTCCACCAGATTGTTTTAATGTTTATCATAACTTGTCAACAAGGCATCCTTATAGGAGTCCCTGGTCTTTTCTTTTCTTTTTTGAGAGGTTTTTGCTATAGGGCGCGTGCGCTCGCCAGACAGACAGAGAGAGACATAGAGACAGAAAGCGAGAAATCACCCCCCAGGGGGGATGGTCACGCCGCAATCCCTTCTCCTCCATTCTCCTCTCGGGATCTTGGGCACACACGCACACATGCCCGGCGTGAGTTCTAAGCCACCGGGTCCAGGATGGGAACCTCGGTCGACTACGTGGGAGTCCAGCGACATAGCCATTATGCTAACTGCTGGTTCCCATGGAGTCCCTGGTCTTTTCTGCAACAACCAGGTTCGGTTTTGTTATTTTAAAAGTACCTTTTAATAAGTGAGGGGGATCACCCCCATCCTTGGATGAAATGGGTATTTTCCAGGGAAGTCACTGGCCTGGCGTCTAAGTGACAGGAGGAAGATGCTCAACTTTGGCATCCTTGGGATCAGGGCTGGGTGGGTTGGGGGGTCCTGGGTGCTCTGAAGGAAGAGAGTGTCCAGAAACTCTGAGGAACAGAAGTTCAAAGGCGACCCATCCACAGGTGGTCGAGCTCTGGGAGGCCGGCAGAGGAGGTGGTCTCAGCACCATACCCCTACAAGCCCCAACCCCTGTAAGGATTCGAGGTTCAGGATGCCAGGATGGCGAGGGGGTGGGGGCGCCGGGCAGGAGATCCCGCCGGACTTGGGTACAGTGGGAGGGCTCATTCGGGTTTCTTATAACTTCACTCCCTTTAAAAGGAAAACTATTCCCGGAATCCGGGAGGTGGCGAACCGAGCAGCTCGGGTGGGGAGGACGTGACCCGCACCCGTCGCTGGCCGCGCTGGGTGTCCCCGGAGCAGGGCTGAGCTGGTGGCGACGCCCACCCCTCCCACACCCCGACCTCGCGGGCCGCACCCTTCCACCCCTTACCCCATCTGGCCGGAGAGGCGGGCGGAGCCGCTCTTGGCCTTTTTTGGGCGTCTCCCTCGGCCCGCCGACAGGCGGCCGCTCCGCAGGCTGTCCCGGCGCAGAGGGAGTCGGCGGCCGGCTTGGCGTGAGCAGCCGCAATGACGGGAAGGTAACAGCCCCACCTAGCCGGGCGGGGAAGGGGCACCAGGGCGCCTCTCTGGGTGGGACGCGGGACCCTGCGGGACCTTACGGGTGGCCGTTCTCCCGCGCCTCCACCTGACCCAGCCTCCGACCTGGCGGCTTCTCCAATCGGGAAGGGGTCCGCGCCCGTCACGCGTCTCTCGCTCCGGACCGCTAAGTCCCGCAGGTGGAGCTGCCGGCCACCTACTCCCCAGCTCCGCAAGGTGGGAGTTATCCCTCACCAGCGGAAAAGCAGGCTGAGGGGACCTGGGGACTAGCCCAAGGTCAAACACCAGCCAAGGTCAAGATGTGACTCCACCGACTTCCCGAACCCCGCTGTGCGTTGGCGGCAGTCACCCGGGAACCAGGGCTGATACCTCCGGACCTTCCATTTCCTTCTCTGTAAACCGGAGTCCGTAAAAACGCTGAAGGGTGTGTGGGGACATGGCCAGAACCCGGCCGAGCAGGAACTGCACAGACGCCTTGGTGCAGGGATCTCTCCAGACCTAGCCCGGCCTCCTCTCTCGGGCCCTTGTTTCCATTGCACAGATGAGGTAACCGAGGTCACGGAGGTGAGTGACTCAGAAGGCCGGTCACATGTCGGCCAGTGTCCAGCTGCTGTCAGCCTCCGCAGGCGGTTCTGGAACATGGCTGCATGACTCAGGCCTTGGTGGGTGCCTGGGGGGTGCCGAGGCCCAGGGCCCCCTTCCAGCCCAGCCCTGGTGGAGATTGCTCTTTTTCACCATCCCTAGACTTGGGGCTCCTGAATTGAGGAGGGGCGCCCCAGGACTTGTAGGGCAGACTGGTGCCTTCCCAGGAAAAGGTGTTGGGACAGTGGAGGGCAGTGCTCAGGAATGCAGAGCCCTGTCCCCAAATCCCACCGAGGCACAGGGCGGTCCCCAGCACACTGGGGACACTGCCTCTGATGGCCATTATGGCTGTGGCCTGGGGTACTGGGGCAGCCCTGGGGCTCAAGATAGCATTTGTCACCTGTTGAGCCCAGCCCTTCAGACTGCTCCCCAGTCCCCCCTTTCTGGGTTTTGAAGGCTATGGGCAAAAGCAGCTCTTCTGACTTTGACATACTCCTAAACCTGAGCCTGGGCCCCTTTGTAGTGATATGAGGGGGCCCATCCCCAGCAGAGCCCACAGGCTCTGTGGTCCCACAGACTGCCTGGGGTCACCCTTCCCAGAGTGTTCCTGGGCCTCTGCTCTCCCATTCTCCACAGGTCTCCCTGCTAGCTGCCTGGGTCCACATTCTCAGTTTACAAAGAAAATCAACAAGAGAAAACCGGGACATTCAGTAGTAGCCATAGGCCAGGGCTGAGGTGGGAGAGAGTCGCTGGTAAGCGGGGCAGAGCCACAGGCTGGCTGTGTCTTTAGCAGGAAGTGAGGCTGGGATTGGAGATTGGTGGCTTCTCTGTTCTTCGGCCGGGGATCTTCTTGCCCCCGAGTCCCTTGGACCTTCCTTGAGGGTGGAGGCAGTTGGGTCAGCCACTGCCGACAACCCGGAAGAGAACCTGAGGAAGCAGGCAGGTGGTAGGTGCAGGGCCAGCCTGCCTTTGCTGCCGCAGGGGTCTGGAGAAATGCTGACCGTCAGATTACACAGGGCCCACTGCGAGCCTTCTGCAGCACTGTGCTGTGGATTTCCTTGTCAAAGCAACATGGTTATCTTGCAGAATCAGGAAAAGCCCAAGAAGAAAGAAGGAAAACACCCACCGTCCTCAGAGACACCCTTTTGGAACATCGTGCTGGCTTTCTCAGTTCCCTTCTTTTGGCATGTTTCCCAGCGCATTCATTTTACACAGCTGCGAGCAGTCCCTGAGCATATGTTTGTACCCTCCTGTGAAGTCTGCCCAGAGGCATGTAGTGTGGGTCTCCCCCGCCACACACACTCAGGGACCTGGGCTAGGCCCACTGTAAGGAGTGGACATCCAACCCAGCCTTTGGAGTGGGCGTGATATTTCCTATCCCAGAGCTACAGAGTCCTGTTGCAGGCCTCAGCACCCTCTCCGTGTTGCTGCACATATGGGCCCAGAGCAGCTGCTCACACCTGGGTCCTGTCTCCCATACTTTCTGTGGTACCCAAAACTGGCTGTCCTTGGAAGGGTCCTGTACTCTCACACCTTCAGGGCTCTGCCTTGGACCTAGCAGGCCTTGGACTAAGAGGGCAGTGGACAGCCCTCAAAGAAACCTGGAGTGGCATGGGTGAGCCTGTGCTTTGCTGATGCACCCAGGGGTGCTGGGTAGAGAAAGGAGATGGGGAAGGAAGTGGTTAGGAGGTGACAGCAGGAAAGCAGACTCAGAGTCTGGGAGATGGAGCATACAGAGATTGGCTGGCTGGCTGGCTGGCTGTGGGTGGCAGCAGGGGTAGAGGCAGGAGGGTGTCCTTTTGTGGTGGCAGGTATGGGAATGGTCCTTGCTCTGGACAGGGATGTTGGCAGAGTGGTGGCAGGTCTAAGGGGAGGCACAGGGAGGCAGCTGGGTATGAGGGGCTGAAGCCCTGGAGAGCACGGAGCAGGGCGGGAGATGGAGTGAGCCTGCAGCAGGCTGGGCTTGCTGCTATACCCACACGTGGCTCATTTCCAATTTCTAATATGACATTAAGGATTTGCAAAATTCCTGAAAAGGAGCCAGAGAGGTGTGCACAGGGAGAGAAGGGCTCGGCCAGAGCCTGCAACTCAATGACTTTGGGACTTAAAACCTGAGGATCATTTTTTTTTAAGTTGATTTATTCCTTCCATGGATGAGCAAGTGAGAGGGAAAGAGAGACAGAGACAGAAAGAGAGAAAGAACAGTCACCTGCACAGGGTGCCAACATCACAGTCCACCTCCAGCCCTCAGCTAGCCCTGGGTTATGGGCACATGTATGCTCAGCATAGTCAGGGAGATCTCTGGGTTTGAACCAAGAACCTTCTCTGAGCTTTGCATTTTACCACTGCCCTACTGTTCGGTCCCCAAACCCCAGGATCTTTAACTGTCACAGCTGAAGGGATCTTTAACATCACAGCTCTTCTATAGGGAGTGTTTGGGAGGGTCACTGGGACCCAGCTGTCTCTGGCCTTCCTAGAAATGAAGCCTGGGAAGTGGTAGCCACAGAAATGTGAGCTCAGAGTCCTGGCCTGTAGAGGGGTCCCACTGACGGGAAGACCATCATATACCGAGGCTGGCTTGTGCCCGGCTGTGTGTGTGCTGGGCCCACACCTGCTACCGAGCATTAGAGTTGGGCTGCTAGGTGCCTGCCCTTGCATCTCCCAGGCTTGTCCTCACCCTGAGAGTATGTATATTCAGTGGCCACCTTGACAGAGGAACCAGCCATCGTGTAACTTGTGGGCAGCCAGTGCCCTCAGGACAGCACATGAGGCTGCACAGAGCCAGGGATTTTAGCTGAGTGAGAAGTGGGTGGCCAGTGGTGTAGCTTGTGAAGGGTGGCACATCTGAGCCCTGAGCCTCAATGGGTACCACTCATGGCCCTCACTGCCTCCCTTTTCCTTTACTTCTGCTGACCCACTCCCTCTAACTCGCCAGTGGTGTGCCATGGGACGAAAACCTGACTTGTTGCCTGTGTTCAATCCTGTGCTATAAACACCCCCACGTGGCTCATTTGAACTTTCCAATAGAAAGTTCATGCTTTGCAAAATTCCTGAAAGGGGGCGATGATGGAACAGCATTAACATAATGCTCTGTGAGGCTGACCCACGAGGGAAAGTTCCGAGTTCACATCTGAAGACCTGACCTCTCTGCACAAACCAGACCCTCACGTGCCTATGGTCTGGGGCTAGCTGGGTCAGGGGATGAGTTGCAGCATCAAAACTCTGCTGATGTCATAATGGTTACAATGCTGGACTCCCACATGGTTGACTCTGGTTCAAGTCCTGGACCTGGGGGCTTAAAACTCACACCGGGTGTGTGTGCGTGCACGCCCAAAATCCTGAGAGAAGAACGGAGGAGAAGGAATTGTGGTGTCACCATCCTCCGTGAGATGGAGGGTTGGGGGTGATTTAATGCTTTCTGTCTCTCTGTCTCTCCGGCGAGCACAAGCGCCCTATAGCAAAAATCTCTCTCTAAAAAAGACTCTTTTGAAGATGCTATCTCTGTTTTTCTTGCTTATAGGAGAGATCATAAATAAGATGAAAACTTTTTTTTTTTTTTTTTAGAGTTTTACAATCAGCTCTGAGAGTCAGTACAGGACAGTCAGGTATGCTGCATGGGGAGGGGCCCTCCTGGGGCTGTCCTGCCTCTCAAGTGCCATTGCCTTTCTCTGCTCCTATTCCATATTGATTCCAAACTTAAACCTTCCTTAGATCCTTATTTCCAGGTGGAACAAGGGGCAGAGGGAGGGACTATGATGACATCAGGCCAATCCCTATAGAAGTGGTTGCCAGGGGTTAGGAGGAGAGGGAAAGGGTCGACTGAATTTTTTTTTTTTTTTTTTTTTTTTTTGGAGAGGTTTTTGCTATAGGGCGCGTGCGCTCGCCAGACAGACAGAGAGAGACAGAGAGATAGAAAGCGAGAAGTCACCCCCCAGGGGGGATGGCCATGCCGCAATCCCTTCTCCTCCATTCTCCTCTCAGGATCTTGGGCACGCACGCACACGCACCCGGCGTGAGTTTAAGCGACCGGGTCCGGGACTTGAACCGCGGTCGACTACATGGGAGTCCAGCAACATAGCCATTACGCTAACTGCTGGTCCCCCAGGGTTGACTGAATTTTAATCATGTTTGAAGGATGACTAAAATGTTCTGGAATTAGTAGAACTAAATTATGCAAATTATTTGCCCATTTTTAATCAGAATGTCTTTTTTTAATTCCCAAGAGTTTTTTTTTAAGTTTTGCCAGAGGGCGCATGTGCTCAACCAGAGAAAGACAGAGACAGAGAGAGAGAGGGAGAAAGTACTCCTACAGTCATACTGTAATCCCTTCTCCAGTTTTCTACCCTGTTGGAATTTTGGACATGCACACACAATGTTTTTCCAAGCCTCTGGGGTTGAGATTCAACCTTGTAATTAGCCATGTGGGATTTGTCTCCCTTAACCACCAGGCCATGGGTTGGCCCAGGTTGTCTTTTTATCGTTGAATTGTAAAAGTTCTTTATATATTTGGATACTGGACACTTATCAGATATATGATTTGCAATATTTAACCTATTCTGTGTTTTTTTTCCACTTTCTTACTATCAACCTTTGATACACGAAAGTTTTAAATTTTGATAAAGTCCACTTTATTTACTTATTCTTTGGTTGCTTGAGTTTTTGTTGTCAAATCTAGAAAACTATTGCCTAACTCTAGGTGATGAAGATTTACATAATTTTTTCCAGGTGCTTTATTTAGGTTTTTGATCCATTGTGATCCATTTTAATATACTGCATTAAGGGGACCAGCAGTTAGCTGGACTATGGCTATGTCGCTGGACTCCCATGTAGTTGACTGCAGTTCACGTCCCAGACCCGGTGGCTTAAAACTCACACCGGGCGCGTGTGCGTGTGTGGCCAAGATCCCGAGAGGAGAACGGAGAAGGGATTGCAGCATGGCCATCCCCCCCGGGGGGGTGATTTCTCACTTTCTGTCTCTCTGTCTTTCTCTGTCTGTCTGCCGAGCGCACATGCCCTATGACAAAAACCTCTCTAATATATATATATATATATATATATATATGTATATATATATATATACATATATATATATATATATATATATATATATATATATATATATGCTGCATTAAGTAAAAGTAAAAAAATATTTTTCTGTATGGACCTATCCAGTTGATCTAGTATCATTTATTAATAAGACTATTCTTTCCCAATGAATGGTCTTGGCAACTTCGTCAGAAATCAATTGACCTCAGATGTATGGGATTATTTTTGAACTCTCAGTTCTACTCTATCTATATACATGTCTATCTTTATGCCAGTGCCACACTGTCTTGATTATTGTAACTCTGTAGTAAGTTTGGAAATTGAGAATCATAAATCTTCTGACCTTGTTCTTTTTCAAGTTGTTTTGGTTATTCTGGGCTCCTTGCATTTTCATACAAATTTTAGGATCAGCTTGACTATTTTTGTAATAGAATTATTCATTTAATTTTATTTATTATTATTCCTATTATTTAAAAATTTGTTGTAGGGGAGGGATTTTGACCACCAAAGACCCTCTGCCCAGACTTCACCCTCCTGCTCCCCAGTCTAGCCAGGAGCCAGGATAAGCCAATCAGCAGCCATCTAATTTGAGGGCTGAGTGTCCCCATTCAGGGATTTCAACCACTGAAGACCCTCTGCCCAGACTTCACCCTCTTGCTCCCCAATCTAGCCAGGAGCCAGACTAGAACACCCTATTTATTCTGTCTCTTTCCATCTCTCTCTAAATATATTTTTATTTAAAAAATTGTTTTAAACTTAGCTCTCTGTTGCTTTTTTGTCTTTCTAATTCTTACCTTTCCCTGCCCCATAGGAGAAGCCAATCAGCAGCCATCTAATTTGAGGTCTGAGTGGCCCCATTCATGCGGCGTGCTAGTGCATTGTGTGGTTATCATCGTTTGACAAAAATTTTTTTCTTCTCTTTTTCTTATTGTTTTTTGTCTTTTTTTTTTTTCTATTTCTTTTCCTTTTCTTTTTTATCTTTCTCACTTTTCTGCTCAGCCTCCACACACTGATTTTCTGGACTGGTCTAGGTGTTCAGTAGCCAAATATCTGAATACTTTTAGCGTCAGATTAATCCTCAATTTTCATTGAATCAGCTGTGCAAAGGGAGAAAAATGGTACTGTTTACAGACTGCAGTCACCTCCTTCTGCATGCCTCTGATTGCTCAGATTTAACTCCAAAAAATAGGAAGAAGCATCTAATCCATCAGATGACCAGAAACCACTGCAGAGGCACAAGAAATGTGAGAAATCAAGAAAATATCTCTCTCCTAGTGGAAAAGAATAACTCCTCTTCCTCCACAAAGAATGCAAGGGAACTCATGGAAATGTCAGATAAAGAATTTAAAATATTTATAGTGACAAGCTAATAGAGATGGAAGAGAATAGAGACAACAAACTCCAGAAGATGCAAGAACTTCCTCACCTCCTGGAACTCGGTGAGGAAGTTCTTGCACAGTCTGAAAGAGGAGATACACAGCATAAAAAAGAATCAAATGGAATTCTTAGAGATGAAGGCTGTAATGCAGGAAATCAAAACTTCCGTTGAAAATACCAAAAGCAGATTAGATCATGCAGAAGATCGAATCTCAGATGTAGATGATAGAACCTCTGAGCTAAAGAAATTTACCAAAAAGATCAAGAAAATAACCCCCCAAAAATGAGAATAACATACGAGTAATACTAGATACCTTTAAACAACCAAACATCTGGATTATCGGTATCCCAGAACGTGAAGAAACTAATAAGGGCATTGATAATCTATTCCATGAAATCCTGGAGGAAAACTTTCCAAACCAAGAGAGGCACTCAAATATCCAGACCCAAGACATACAAAGGGTTCCACATAAAATCAACCCAAGAAGATCTTCCTCAAGGCACATCATAGCCAGATTGACCAAAATCACAGAGACAAGATACTAAAATTGGCAAGAGAGAAACATCACATTACTTTCAAAGGATATCCCATAAGGCTAATGTTGGACCTCTCATTGGAAACAATGCAAGCAAGGAAAGGATGGGAAAATATATTCAAAGTGTTAAGTGAAAAACAATTTCAACCAAGAATACTATACCCAGGAAGATGATCTTTCATATGAGAAAAAAAAGACAAAAATATTCTCAGACAAAACCTGAAAACATTTACCAATACCAGACCAGCTCTCCAAGAAGTGCTGAAGGGAGCGCTATACTAGGAAAACTGAAGTTGGACGCACAGAAATAAGAGTACAAGAAACAACCAAGAGAATGGCCAGCCTAATGGTGGGGACAAGTCCCGAGTTGAATGTTAACTTCCAGAGTTTAAATGAAAAGATCAGACTACAGTAACACTGTAAATTCAATAGAAGAGTTTAATTACATGAAACTGAAGTAGTGAAATAGAATTTTTGACTTTAGACTAAAACATTACTAATTTTCTTTAATGCTTTGATTTCTATATTTAAGGATTTTTGTCTTCTCTTGAATTGTTGATAGGTTTATCTACCTACTATTTGAACTGAATTCTAATCTTTTTCCTGGATTTAAGTTTTAAGCAAATTTCTCTTAACATTTTTTGATTTTTATCTATTAAACTAAAACTTTTTTTGAAATTAAAAAATGTATTAAAAAATACCTATTAATACCTATGTAATGACTGCAGTAAGCTATATAGCCCCAGCAAGGTGCTACTTTATAGTATGTTCACTTTACTCATTGAGGTTTATGCTAAAAGTTAGACATACATTTATAAATATGTATGTATCAGCTGTGCTTGCTATTGAAAGTCTTTAATTAAGATATTTAATGAATCAATAAAATGTGAAAAAAAAAGGCATGGAAAACAACTGTACATACCAGAGACAGTGTGGGAGAAGGGAGGAAGTTGGCAGAGGGTGAGAGGTAGGGAATTAAGTGGGAAAAAACACAAAATATATAAAAAAGAAGAAATAGAAAATTATTTGTTGATGATAACATGTATGTAATATCCTTGATTGAGCAATGTATACTAGATGGAAAATTTCATTTTGTAGGCTGTATTGATGTACACTGAATGTCTGCAAATTGATAAATAAATAAATTTTAAAAATTTGCGGGAACCAGCAGTTAGCGTAATGGCTATGTCGCTGGACTCCCACGTAGTCGACCGTGGTTCGCGTCTCGGACCCAGTGGCTTAAAACTCACGCCGGGCGCGTGTGCGTGCGTGCCCAAGATCCCGAGAGGAGAGTGGAGGAGAGTGGAGGAGAAGGGATCGCGGCATGACCATCCCCCCTGGGGGGTGATTTCTCGCTTTCTGTCTCTGTCTCTCTCTCTGTCTGTCTGGCGAGCGCACGCGCCCTATAGCAAAAAAAAAAAAAAAAAACCTCTCCAAAAAAAAAAAAAAATTGCTATAGGGCACATATATGCACTCACTAGAGAGAGAGGGAAAGTGAGAAAGCAAACTGGCAGGTTCGGGGCTAGTACTGTGGTCAGCCATGTGGGAAGTCTAGAGCCTTAACCACCATACCAGCAGTGACTATTTCTATTAAAATGGCAGTTAAGATTTTGATAGGAATTGCACTGAATCCACAGGTCAATCGGGGGCAGGAGGTATTGCCATCTTAACAATATTAAGTTTTTTTTTTTGGGGGGGGGGGAGAGGTTTTCGCTATAGGGCGTGTGCGCTTGCCAGACAGACAGAGAGAGACATAGAGACAGGAAGCGAGAAATCACCCCCCAGGGGGGATGGTCACGCCGCAATCCCTTCTCCTCCATTCTCCTCTCGGGATCTTGGGCACGCACGCACACGTGCCCAGCGTGAGTTTTAAGCCACTGGGTCTGGGACGCGAACCGTGGTCAACTACGTGGGAGTCCAGCGACATAGCCATTACACTAACTGCTGGTCCAACAATATTAAGTTTTCTAATCCATCGACACGGGACATCTTTATTTAGGTCTTCTTTTTTTTTTTTTTTTTTTTTTTAGAGGTTTTTGCTATAGGGTACGTGCGCTCACCAGACAGACAGAGAGAGGCAGAGAGATAGAAAGCGAGAAATCACCCCCCTGGGGGATGGCCATGCCGCAATCCTTTCTCCTCCATTCTCCTCTCGGGATCTGGGGCACGCACGCACATGTGCCCAGCTTGAGTTTAAGCCACCGGGTCCGGAGCTCAAACCACGGTCAACTATATGGAAGTTCAGCGACATAACCATTATGCTAACTGCTGGTCCCTATTTAGGTTTTCTTTCATTTCTTTCAATAATGCTTTATAGTTTTCAGTGAATAAGTCTTACACTTAATTTGTTAAATTTATTCCTAAATATGTTATTCTTTTTGATGTTATTGTAAATGGGATTGTTTTATTAATTTCATATTCAGATTGATCATTTTAGTGGTTTTGTACATTGATCTTATATCCTACAGGTCTGCTGAACTCTGAACTGTAAGAGGTTTTTTTTTTTTTTTAGATTCTTTTGTATTTTTCTTTTTTTTTTAAAGAATTATTTTAACTTTTTATTTATTATTATTATCATTATTATTTTCCAGTTTGATCAGAGAGAGACAGAGAGAGAGAGAGGAAGCGAGAAAGCAAGCCACCAGGTCCGAGACTTGAACTGTGGTCGGCCATGAGGGAGTCCAGCGCCTTCAACCACCATGCCACTTGCCGGCCCCTGTATTTTTCTTTTTTAAGAGTAAATTATATACAAATATATAAAACATCTTTTCCAATCTGGATGCCTTTTATTTCTTTTTCTGGTTTAATTGTTTTTGCTAGAAATTCCAGTGCAATCGTAAAAAGAAGTGGCAAGATTCGATATCATTGTCTTGTTTCCGACCTTAGGGGCAAGCACTGATTTTTATTCACCATTAAGTATGAGGTTAGCTATGGGTTTTTACATTTTTTTTTAATTTTAGCTATGGGTTTTTTTTTTTTTTTTTTTTTTTGTGTGTGTGTGTGTGTGTGTGTGTGTAAATACCCCTCTTCAGGTTGAAGAAGTTCCCTTCTGTTCCTAGTTTTTTGAGTGTTTTTATCACAAAAGTGTGTTGAATTTTGTCAAATGTGGTTTTTGTATTTGTTGAGATAATCACATGGTATTTTCTCTTTATCTTGTTGACATGATATATTATTACATTGATTTTTGGATGTTAAACCAACCCTATACCCTAGGATAAATCCCATTTGGTTAGGATGTATAATCCTTTTTGTAGACTGCTAGATTTAGTTTACAGTATTTTGTTGAGAATGTTTCCATCGGTGTTTATAAGGGATATTGGTCTGTAGTTTTCTTCTCTCATGACACTTATCTGTGTCTAGTTTTGGTATCAGCGTAATACTGGCCTCACAGAATAAGTCGGAAGTGTTCCCTTCTGTTCTATTTATGGGAGTGGGGGAGAGGTAGATTTTGTGAACCGTTGGTGTTAGTTCTACTTAAACATTTGGTAGAATTCACTAGTGAAGCCATTTGGTTCTGAGTTTTTCTTTGTGGGCTTTGTGGGAGGGAACCATAATCCCAATTTATGAATATTGGGGACAGTACAAACATTTAGATTAAAGCAAGTCCCAAGGGCACTTATTAGTACAAATGTGTTTGTTTTTACATTTTTTTTCTATGACTAACTCAGTCTCTTTATTTTAAATAGGTCTATTTGGATCTTCTATTTCTTCCCATCAGCTTTGACAGTTTGTGTTCTTCTAGGGCATTGTCTTTCCACTAGGTTACTTTTTTGGCATACAGTTGCTCATACTGTTCTGTTCTGCTCCTTACTGAGAACGCCAGCTGTTATTTTCAAGATAGCCACAGAGTTAGGAAACAGGGATAAGTTAAAACAGCATAAAGCTCACTGCTCTTTACCAAGAGTCATCTGTTTTTCTTGCTTACACGCTCCCAGGATTATTGAAAGCCTTGGTTAACTTGCAGAGTTCTGAAAAGTATTGAATAGATTCTGATCATTTTTGATAGTCTTCTTCATTTATGGAAAGAGAAACTTTTGGAAATCCTTACTCTGCCCTCACTCTTTGGTTGCTATCCCTTACTGTGGTTTGGTTACTGTTTTCTCTGGTCTAGAGTGCTGCTGGCTCCCATGCCTGCCGCAGGCTGCAGAATGGACGGCAAAGGTGTGTAGCGATTTAGGCTTCAGGCTCAACCAGACAGAAAGCCTCTCTCAGGCTTTCACAGTAAATATTTGTTGGGTTGATCAGTACATGGTAACCTTGTATCTAAACGCCATCCATAAACGCAAACTACTTGACTATAGCCTCTTTCTCAGGTCTATGTGTGGCCCTTGAGGGCCTCCATAAATGTTCTCTCCTTACAACAGTGGCTCTAGCTGAGAGTTCTGGGTTCTAGTGACTAGGATTTCCACTCGTGTGTGTGTGTGTGTGGGGGGGGGGGGTCCAAGGTAGGGATGGAAGAGAGATTGAGGCTCCAGGGCATTGACCTGAAGCTGCAGCACAGAGCTTCCTGTACAGATTTCTGAAACACTCAACTGCCCATACTGGAGAGTGGGACTTTTTCCTCATACTTTCTAGCTCCTCCAGGTCTGAGTTCACCATTAAAAAATATTTGTTGAATTGATCAGTGTTGGGCAACTTTGAAATTGGGCTGCCTTTACTAATTAGATTGTACCCAATGCTTGTAGTCAGCTGACTGTATTTGGAAGCCGACTGCAGGGTGGTTAATGAGTACTTCTCCCTGTTTTGGATTTGCCAGTAATGTGTGCTCCTTGGTGTGTGGGCCTGGCCTCAGAGTGCCAACGGCTCCCCTCCAAGGTTTCCTGCCACCACAGTTTAGGGGACCCAGAACCTCACTGTCTAGAATGATGGCTACTGGTTCTTTCTTTGGGAAGACAGAAGAAGTTATTGTGGAAGCTTTCTAGAATAGACGGCTTCTCAGGGAAATGGACTATGAAAGACTCCTGTGAGTGCGTGGGATCCTTGTTTGATTGCTGACCACCGGGACTGCTCGGCTGGCAGGGGCCACAGCTGGGACGCTGACCTTGGGTGTTCACACTTGGGTCCCAAGTCACCCTGCCAAATCTCTAGATAAAAACACATGTGAGGTATTGTCTTCTGGTGGTCCTCTATGGAACCCGTCTGCCTCTGCTCTCCTTGGCAAGCGGGGGATTACCTTTTCTCCAACTCTTGACAGTGCGGACCTCTTTTGGGGTGCTTGGCTAATTGTTGACCAGATCCTAGAGGACTAGGATTGCTCCTAAGGTGACATCGGTGACCTCAGGCTCTCAGAGAAGGGGGCTGGGCAGAATATGGGCATCCTTGTCAGTTTCTCCCTCGCTGCCTCCCTCCCTTCCTCCTCGCCTTCCTTTGACATGGAACCCAGGCTGGCCTGGGACTCAGATCCCCTTGCCTCAGACTCTGGAGGAGCTGGCACTACAGGCCTGTGCCTCCACGCCCTCTTTCCTCCTTAGCTTCCTGACTGCAGGGTTCCTAAACTGGTCCAGTCCTGTACTGCCCTGGTCAGCATGTCTGTGGGCATTGGCTTTCTCCTCCTGCCCGGCGGCAGCCTGAGGATCTCCCGGCCACCCCACGCTGTCACTGTGGTCCTCACCTCAGTACCTTCTGGGACCTTCCCCGTTCAGACACCTCCTCAGAAAGGACCCAGCTCTGCCAGCCTCAGCTTTGGCCGAGCTGCCCCCGCGAGCTCGAACAATATCCTTTCTATTTGGAGTTGACTCTGCTGCCCTTTGGAGAGCGCAGCGTGTAACGTGAGCTCCGTCCAGCGCGGGGGTGGCTCCCGCAGACCCGTGCCGTCGCAGGGTCTGTGCGAGGTGGCCCGGCTCGCCCGTCCCTCCTGCGGGGCTGGATCCCACGGCCACATCCACCAGGGAGCTCGCGACCACGACCGCTTCGACGCCATGGCAGCACGGCTCGGCGCGCTGGCTGCGTCGGGACTGTACCGGCGGCGCCAGCACCGGCAGAGCCCGCCGCCTGCCGCGCCGGGGTAGGTGGCGGGAGGCTGGGCGGGGTGGACTGGGACAATTGCCGGAAAGCTGCAGCTGCAGACCTTCCCTCGGAAACCCCGCCCGGGCCTTCCGACGGCCATGGGCCCTGCCACCCAAGGCGCGGGGACAGTTCAGGAGGGTGCAGGACAGCCAGGGTGGGGTGATACTTAGTCTAGTTGGGGCTGTGGTTACCTGTGATCAGCTTTCTTAGGTAGGATGGAAGAGTTCAGGGTGCTACAGAGAAGTTTTATGGGTTGTCACCCCACCGCTGCATTCAGACGGGTGTGATTTTTCTGCAGCTATGACTGAGCAAACTGAGGCTCACGGTGGTCCAGGCGCTTGCTGGATGTCACCCAGACAGACGTGACCAAGCTGGCATGTGAATGAATCCTGGTTGGACCCGCTCTAAAGCCCAAACTGTTAATACTCCATCCCTTGGAGGCCTGCCAGTGTAGGTGACTCCTTTGGGGCTGGGAGGCAGGGCCAGCTGTTCATGATGGACCTCAGAACATCTCAGAGTATAAGTTAGCCTGGAGTGGGGAGGATAGAAGGGTGGTGGGGGCCTTGCTCCGACCGTAGGGGAGTCAGGGGCAGGGGGAGGTTTGCGGTTTCTCAGGGGCCACCTGGGTGGAAACAGCTAATAGAAAGTTGGGGCATCAGAGTGATTGTTCCGGGGAGGCCAGGGCTGGAGAAGAGGCTGGCAGCTAGGAGGGAGGCAGGAATGGCTGTCTCAGAGGCAGGGAGGGCCTGGAGGGCCCAGAGAGGCAGGGTAGTGCGGGGCTGATGCTGCACCGTGAGAATACGGCTCCCCAGCCAGTGTGTGCTCCAGAATGACTCCCACAGGAGGGGGAATTAGAAGGCTGAGCCATCCAAGGTCCTGCTAAAACCAGAGGAGGAGGGAGGTACCTGGCAGGAAGCGGGAACTACCTGGCAGAGCAGCCATCTGCCGGGACCTGCTGCCCGCAGGGCTCAGACACGCACTGGTGTTGCCGGTCCACACATACCAGGATGGAGGCTGACGGGTCCATTTTTCAGGTAGGGAACCTGGGGCTCAGGAGACCAGGTAACTCACCTGAGCCTGGCGAAGCTGGAATGGGAGTCTCACCAGTCAGCCTCTGGGTGACCCTGGGCACCTGTTGTGTGAACTGTGGCCCCAGGATATGAATGGCCATGGTGCTGATGTCCAGAGGCCATGTGGAGAGTGAGTCTCAGCTGTAGATGCAGGAGCGTGGCCAGGGTATCCTGCACGGACAGGGCACAGGCTGGGAATTCGAATGAGGTCTCAGGGAGGTCCTGCTCATGCGTGTATGTGCATAGGCCACTCTGGTTTGTTTTTCTGTGAACGTCTGGTTCACTCCTTTTACTAGTTCCCTATGTCAGTGCTTCTCATTTAAATCATAACAGTTTAAGGCTGGCTTCATGGCCTGGTGGTTAAGGAAACTGATCCCACATGGCTGACCATCATTCGAGTCTTGGCCTGGTGACTTAAAAAACCTGCCGGGTTCGTGTGTGTGTGTGTGTGTGTGCTCAAAATCCTGACGGGACAGAGAAATGGAGAAGGGATTGCAGCATGACCCCTTCTCTCTTCTCTTTCTGTCTCTGATGAGAACATATACCTGCTGGCAAAATAAATTAAAAAACAATTTTACCTACTTAAAGGTAAACAAAGCTGCTAGAGCTAGGAGGCACAGCTAGGATTTGGTGTAATATGGAACGTGTTCGATGGTGTAGATACATCATGTGGATAGCACCCCAAGGCAGCCTGGTGATTTTGTATTGTCCCTAGGTGGGGTATGGGGCTGGCTTTGTATAGATTCCTGTTGGCTGAGGCATCCAGGTGATCTGTGATCTACGTCTGATTGGGCTCATGGAGGTTGGTGGGAGGAGGCCCAGCAGTGCTGGGGATCAGCAGCTCTGGAGGCCACGGTGCAATGCTGCCCCCTCCCCTGGCACAGTACTTGGCCCAGCGTGGCGTGCTCAGTAAAGAGCTGCTGGTTGAGGCAGTAAGGAATGCTGTTGACTGCTGCTGTGAAGCATGGGCTTGCAGGTACCACCTCACTGAGTCTTCCAGCAACCCTTGGAGGTAGCTGTTGCTCACCCATTTTACAGATGAGGAGGCTGAGGCTGCAGGTCACACAGCCAGGGAGTGTTGAGCCAGGATTGTGCTGGTCTGCCTGGGGTACATCACACACTATTGGCCTGACTGCTGCCCAGGCTGACATGGCCTCGGTAACACAGGCTCATCTCATGTACGGTCTACCTCCCTGTGGCTGGCTCCTGCCTCTTCTCAGGCTCTCACAGTCTTCCTAGGCTCAAGTGGGTGGGCGGCTCAGATGGAGGAAGCTCTGGGGTAATTGTAGAAGTAGTGCCTGGAGTGGCTGTGCCTGTTTGATACCATGGGAGCTTAGATCACTGTGTGATCTTAGCAGGTAACTGACCCTCTCTGTGCTTCAGCTTCCTTATTTGAAACCAGCAGCCTTCTCTCCCTGGGGCCTGGCAGAGAGGGCACCTCCTTTCCCCCATCTATCCCGGGCTAGCTATCGCTGCAAAGCTCAGGAACATCTTGCCTCAAATTGACTTGTACTGACTGGTCAAGACTGAGGGCTTTTTGGGATGCTGGGGAAGGGGTGAAAGATGGTGCGCACCTCCGCAGCCCTGCAGCTCAGTGGTGTGGTCTGCTGGTAGGGGACGAGCTGAGCCGGGCAGACCTTCTGCCCCCCTGTGCTTGGTTGGAATGTGCAAAGGAAGACGTGGAATGTCCCTGTCTCTGACCTTTTTCCCTCCCGGAGACCGGCCATGGCAGCGACCTCTGGAAGGCACCCAGAGCTGCTAGAAAACAATAGCTTTCTTTATCCAGTGCCCTGGCTGCCTGGCCCTGTGCTCTGTGCTCTGGATTTGGGTGCTTAATGCCATTCCTTCTCATGGGCGCTCTGGCGCACCATGACAGAGGCGAAGGAGGCCGAGAAGCCAGTTTGCTTTTCCTGATCCCATGGCTGCTGACCAGTAGCAAGAGTTGAGCTGGCGGGAGCCCCAAGCCCTGCCTGTGTGCCATGCGTTGCCGCCCAGCTCTCTGGTCATTCGGATGCTGCTGTCCCTATCTGTCAGCAGGCTGGAATAGTCTGTGTTCCTGAGCTGGAGATGCAGCCCCAGTGACTCTCATGGAGCTGCCATGGAGTCCTGTTGCCTGAGACCTGGGCTGGGGCAGCCAGTGAGCATGGGAGGAGGGAGTCACTCACTGCCCACCTGCCTGGGCCTGGTCTTACTTGAGGCACACAGGGGACAGATACTGAAATATCCAGCCTGAGATGCATGGAGACCCAGCATAGTCCAGTAAGGGCCAGCCCCTCGAGGTGGGTGCCAGCTGCTGGGTACCACCTTGAAGATGGGCAGGAAGAGAGAGAAAGAGGTGAGGTTGGGGTGCGTTAGGTCCCTGTGGAGCTCACTCCTTGTATTTGGCAAAGGGTTTAACAGGTCTACACACGAGAGTGGAGGTGAAAAGAAGATAAGCACTGGGCTGGCGATGCAGAGAGCCACAGTAACAGGGAAGGCATGGAGGCCCAGCACCCAGCAGCAGCCAGCACTGGGAGCTGGGGCAGCCTGACCAGTAACCAGAGGGTGGGGCCTGTGGGTGCAGGCCCTCAACATCAGTCCCGGGCAGAGCATAGGTTTGGAGGGCATCTTGAGAGGCACATGGAAGATGGGTCAAGGTTCTGGTCTGTCCTCTTGCTAATAATTGAAAATACCTAAATCTGGGTGATTTATTAAAACAGATGTTTATTCAGTTCACAGTTTGGAGGTCTGAGGTCCGGGGGCCATAGCAGGTGGGATCTTTCAGAGTCCTGAGGTGTCATTTCACGAATATGAAAGCACAGCAAAGTGGCCATGTCAGTGCGTCTGTCTATCTCTTCTCTATAACCCCTCCAGGATTCAGTCATGGGGCCCCACCCCAATCACTTACTCCCAAAGGCCCCACCGTACAACACCAAACTGGATCAACTTTTTACCCCCTTGGTTCCATCACAGCCAAATCTCCACACGTGAATTTTGGAGGGTACATCGAGCTCACAATGCCATGCTCGTCTGGGTAGGGTCCAGAGGTCTGGCTTTTAAGGCACAATCTGAAAGGCTGGGGCTGGACTCGAATCCTTAACTGGGTTTCCTTTTCTAGGTCCTTGGAGTGGGGAATTCCAGGCCCACAGTCACAGGATTTCCTTTTGATTTCCGATCCCTCCAAGATTCACGGGGTCCTGCTCACAGTCAGGCATTGGAACATACTCCCTGCCACCTTGGGTGTGGGCTCTGGGAGAGAAGGCCCTGGGTGTCCACTGTAAGGAAACTATGGCTGTCCTAATGAAACCCAGCCTAGCCCTCCAGGTGGCTTGGGACACCCTTCCCCCTGCCAGTCCCTGATGACCTGCCTGGCCCACCTCCCCTCCTGGAGACCTGCAGGCAACTGGGGTGCTGGGCAGTGGCTGCTGGCACCAAGCCTCCCTTTAATCTTGGGCTCTTCTCATCTCCCACTGGCACTGTCCCTTGGCCTAAATATGGATACAGGAGGCGTCATTGGTCCCCAGAGCACCCAGGGTTTGCAGAGACTCAACTTGCCTGGCGAGGCTTGCCGAATGGCTTCCAAGCCCTGCCACGTAGGTCCCCGAGCAGGGAAGCGAGGACATCTGCCAGGGCGCCCCTTCCAGTTTCCGGTCTGTCTCTGTGTGGCAGCAGCTCTCTGGAAGACCCACCACCTGTGGCCCCACCCAGCCCTGGAGAGTGTCCCCCTGTCCCCCACAGTCTGGGCTCACCCCGCCTTCTTGCTGCTGACACCCTTGGGCTGCCCTGCCAGTCCTACAGGCCACGGAAGAACGTCCCTACAGGAGCCACAGTCTCTCCGGCCTTCTCACAGTGCCTGGCAGAGATTCAGTCTCGCAGGCAGAACAGGTGGAAAGGTATTCTCAAAGGCGGTGAGCTTGCACCCTGCACTCATAGAGCCTGACAGCCCTCTTTGCCCAGCCCTCCAGGTGGCCACCACCACACCTGCATCAGGTGGAGCTGATACTTGAACAATTTGCTGTCCTTCTAGTAAAAGCTGTGCCCGTCAGGGTCTTGGAAGGTTGTAGAGGCAGTCAGCCTTTTTTGGGGGGGAGAGATTTTTGCTATAGGGCACATGTGCTCGTTGAGAGAGATGGAAAGCAAGGGGCTTTGGCTATGTCTTAACTGTATATGTAATTTATTTGTCTATGTTTTCCATGAGCGAGCATGCAAGAGATACAGCACTCCTGACAGGGTCTCATTGCTGTAATCCACCCCCAGCTTCAACCATGGGTGTACTCATGGAGGTCTCTGGATTCGAACATGGAACCTTCTGTGTGGCTTAGCCTCACAGTGCCATGTTTGACTTCTGTTGTGTTATCCAGCACCCCCATCCACACTTTTGAGTCTGATGGTGCCCTCCTGGCCAACCCCAGAGCCCTGGGCAGGAGTGAGTGTGGCCTGCTGGATGTGGGTTTTTCTCCTGAGTTCAGGTTGGATCCCAGCTTCCTGGGAGGAAGCCACCACTTACCTGGGACAGGCAGTGCCCCAGTGTGGATGAGATTAGCCTCTGTTCCACCGCTCCAGAATTACAGTGTTGCCTTCTCTGGGACTGCATATTGGGGGGATGACGGTGGGATGGGGTGGGAGGAGTTGATTAGAAATTAACTTGGGACCAGCAGATGGCATAGTGGTTATGTCGCCGGACTCCCACATGTTCAACTCTGGTTCGAGTCTTGGGCCTGGAGGCTTGAAACTCACACCGAGCACATGTGTATGTGTGCCCCAAATCACAAGAGGAGAATGAAAGAGAAGAGATTGCAGCGTGGCCATCCCCCATGGTGCGGGGGGTAGGGTGGGGTGGGGTGATTCCTTGCTTTCTATCTCTATCTCTCCAGTGAGCACATGTGCCCTATAGCAAAAATCTCTCTAAAAAAAGAAAGAAAGAAAGAAAGAAAAGAAATAAAATGAAACTAACTCATGGTATGGAAGAAAGAACCTCTGAAGACTGACCATTATGGTTTCAAATCTGGACTGCCACCTGCTGTGTGAGCTCAGGGGGTTACATAACCTCTCTGAGTCTTAGCACCTCCTCGGAACACAGTGATAGCAATAGACACTGCAGGGTTGCTTTGGGGATTAAGTAAGAGTGTACAGAGCCACTCCCCTGTGCCTGGGTGATAGAATGCTCTGTACCTGAGAGACCCTAGTCCTCTGAGGAAGGGGCGACAGGAGTGCAGGAGAGTTCTGAGGCCCCAAAGGATGGCCCAGCACCACGAAGATCAAGCAGGGAGTGATCTTCACTGCAGTGCTGACCTTTGTGGGACATTTCTGTGGGCCAGGTTGCTGCCTGGTGCTTTGGTGTGGCCATCATCTCCCTGCCTGTAACTACACCTTGGCAATGACCATGGCCCACCCACAGCTGCAGCCTGGCCCTGGAGAGCGAGGTACTGGCCCAGGCTGCCCATGGGTGAGAGCCCCTGATTCGGCCCTGGTTGCTCTCAGCCCAGCCCTGCCTCTGACCACCGTGTGTGTGGCTTTCTGATCTAGGCTCTGCCTCTGCCCACTGTGGACCTTGGGCAGGTGCTCTCTGTCCGGCTCAGCTGGGTCATCTGTAGCTGGCAGTGCAGGGTGGTTGTCAGGGTTGCTCATGGCACCTGGGCCCAAGCTGGAACCGGCAGGCCCACACCACAGCGGCTGTGCCAGGGCCCAGCCAGCGCTGGACAGTTTGGCCCTGCCCATGTGCTGCTGAGTGCCCACAAGCACCAAGGCTGTCATCGGTGGTGATGAGGGTGATTCGCCACCTGCCGGCCCCAGTCTTTTTACTTCTTCAGGAAGGGGTATTGTGCCAACTGCAACCTTGAACTTGGCCTGTCTGTCTTCCCAATCCTGACTGGAGTCCTTCTCTCCCCTCCCCTGCAGCAACATGTCCGATGCCCTGGCCAACGCTGAGTGCCAGCGCTGCCAGGCCCGCTTCGGCCCCACCGAGCGCATCGTCAACAGTGGCGGGGAGCTGTACCATGAGCACTGCTTCGTGTGCGCCCAGTGCTTCCGGCCATTCCCCGAGGGGCTCTTCTACGAGGTGAGGACGTTAGGGGTGGTGAATGCCAGGGACTGTTGGCCAAGCTGCTTCGTGGCCCTACTCAGAACCTGCCCTCTAGGAGCCAGGCCTGGGTTGAGGTCCTGCCCAGTGTGTGTGCAGCACCTGTGGGCCCTGCCCTACCTGGTTGCTGTGGGTGTTGAGGGAGGGCGGCCTGCATCCAGCCTCCTGTGGGCAGGCCCTGGAATGGGAGGACTGCCCTCGTCTGCCGGGTCAGACAGTACACATGATTGCGCGGTCTGCGAGATACTGCCGAGGCCCTGGCCGTAAGGAATCTCAGGGTGGGAGGTGGGTGGTCAGGGACAGCAATGTGTGAGTGGGCCTGAAGGAGGGCACACGTATCTGCAGGAAGAGCACTAGCAGAGGGCACGGTGTGTGCGAAGGCCCTGTAGCAGGAGGGTGCCAGGGCATTCTGAGAATGGCAAGGAGGCCAGTGTGAGGGAGCAGAGGGAGCGAGAGGGAGAGTGGCAGGACACAGGGTGGGGCAGATCTCGTTTTGCTTCCTTTCTGCGAGAGACAGGAGGTGCTCTGGGATGTGGAGGAGAAACCTCACTGCTTGCCCGACCTCTGAAAAGGATCTCTGGTCGCCGTGCTGAGGAGAGACTGTGAGGGGTCAGGGACAGAAGCTGGGAGACCTAGTGGGACCAAGAGCTAGTATTGCAGTAGTCCAGATGCAAGAGAGAGGACTGGCGTGGCCCACGCCGGCTCCCAGAGCAGGTCGTTCAATCGACAATCTTGTAAGCTGGTGGTCAAGCACAGCTATTATGAAAAATTAATCACATAGATGTACACCAAGAAGAAATTTACCAAGAAAACAAAAGTAACAGAAACTTAGAACTTGCCACTTCCTAATTATTTTGTTACATTTTACTGTCATCTCTGCCTCTGAGGTTATTTTGATCCACTGAATCTGTATGGTACTGCTGCAGTTCTCAACTCCACCTCCATGTCCTGTTTGCAGCTTGAAATGGGTCATGGCAGGAATATTTACACCATAGAAACTGGCAAACACTGAGGCCAGCCGGTGGCATGGTGGGTTAGCAGGCTGGACCCCACATGCCTGACTGGCTTGAAAAATATGCTGGGTGTATGTGCATATGTGCCCAAAATCTCTAGAAGAAAAATGAGGAGCAGGAATTGTGGTGTGGCCATCCCCCTAGAAGGGATTTCTCAGTTTCCCTCTCTCTCTCTCTCTTTGTCTCGCTGGTGAATGCACATGCTGTGCTATATGGTGAATTTAAGAACTTTTTTAAAAATTAAAAAAAAGAAAAGAAATTGGCAAACACTATGAATCGGGGCTTGCTTGCCCATTACAGAGAGCTGGTTGTTACACGTTTCCCAGCATGCCATGGTGGCTGCAGTGAGGCGGTGACCAGAGCTCCGGTGCAGGATGTTTGTCAGGTAGCGCTGCTGGGCTCAGTGGTGGATGGGTATGAGCTGTGTGAGCGACTCAGCAGAGCCGAGCAGCCGTTCTTCACACCTTCCAGCCTCCTGGCTTATAGCAGGTGCTCAGGAGACATTCACTGTTTTTACATGTTTGAGAGAGATTTTTGGCTATAAGGGTGTGTGCGCTCACCAGAGAAAAGATACAGAAAGTGAGAAATAACCTCCTGGGGGTTGGCCACGCTGTAATCCTTTCTCCTCCAACCACCTCTTTGGATTTTGGGCTTGCACACACATGCCCCCGGGATGAGCTTTAAGCTGCCGGATCTGGGACTGGAACTGTAGGTCCACTACATGGGAGTCCAGTGACGCAACCATTACGTTGTCTGCTGCTCCCGAGAGAGAGAGAGAGAGAGAGAGAGAGAGAGAGAGAGAGAGAGAGATTCATTGTTAATTTAAACCTTTGCTGCTTCTATTGGACACTGGTTTAGGCTCTATTCAGATAAAACTTAATAGGACATTCATTTTAGCGAACAGGAAAAAATCCAAAATTTAAAAACTGAAAATAAAATTATGAAGGGAGAGGAAGGCAGAAGCAGGCTTTGGCCATGCTTGGGGGCCAGTGTGAGGGCCCTCACTTGCGGGCAGCGACTGTCCCTCAGGTGTCCACACTGACTGGCTCCTGCTGGATGCAGGGCTTGGGGTTGCCCCCTGGCCCTCAACCCCACACCCCTCCTGTCTTCCTCTCCTGGTCTTCTGAGGCCTCCGGGAGCTGGACTAACTCAGAGGAGGCAGAGGAAACGGGGCAGAGTGACACACACCATTCAAGCATGATCTCTGCCTGCCTGCTCCCGGGATCTTAGCGTGCAGCAGCAGCCCCTTAGGAGCTGGCCTGTTGACCTCTGCAGCTTCCACCCAGGCCCTCACTTTGTGCCCGCTGTAAGGAACCAGCCCATTTCCTCTGGCCGTCCCTGCCCAGAGTGCCCTCCCCTCAGTACTGGTCTCTACCATCAGGCCCTGACCCGACGGAGGTCCAGGGCAGCAGTGGGAATGATGGGTGGCTTGCTTGTTCTCTTCCTGCGGCCCTGTTTGCAGTTCGAAGGCCGGAAGTACTGCGAACACGACTTCCAAATGCTGTTTGCTCCGTGCTGCGGCTCCTGTGGTAAGCAATGGCAACAAAGCACACGCCCGGTGCTGCCCAGGAAATGGCTGGGCGGGGCATCGGGGTTACTCAGGACTGGCCTGGCACTGGGGTCTTCCCTGACTGACCTGCCCTCTCTCTCTGAGCATCAGCCTTGGGCCCCCAGCCAGCACCAGCTTCCAAGCTGTGGACGGGGGAGTGCTGGCATGGACACAACTGGGAGGGCTCTGGACGGGAGGGCGGCCCTGCCGGGCCAGCAGGGACCTCTCCTCTTCCAGGTGAGTTCATCGTTGGCCGAGTCATCAAGGCCATGAACAACAACTGGCACCCAGCGTGCTTCCGCTGCGAGCTGTGTGAGGTGGAGCTGGCTGACCTGGGCTTCGTGAAGAACGCAGGCAGGTGAGGTGGCATGGGTACAGCTGCTGAGTGCCCAGCATGACCCAGGCTCCAGGGCCGACCTGCCTCATCCCTGCCTGCAGACAGAGCAGTCCCCTGGTGAGGGCTGAGGCTGGACAGTGAAGCCCTCCAGGCTCAGGTGTGCCTTGCTGACAGTGTGGTGAGGAGGAAGGAAGCCCAACAGGAGCCAGGGGCCAGGAGTGGGCAGTGGATAGATGCTGAGCTTGGAGCGAGCGAGCCTCCCCTGCCCCCCAGCCACCCCTCTGCTGACACCAGGACCCACATGACCGAATGTTGCAAGAGGGAAATCGCTTAACCAGGTTGCCCGAAGTGTCTCTAAATTTGTCCAGGAAGTTCCCACCTTCCACGGAGCTGGGTTCTCTTTCCCTCACCCCCTCAGTGGATGGCCTCACCTACCTTATGGGGGACAAACCTTGCACCTTCTTGAGGGCTCCCTTCTGCACTCCACTCTTTCTCCCTTTCTGAAGGACCAGGTTTAAAGGGTCTCTGGGTTGAAAACACTCTCAGAACCCCATCCCACTGGTGTCTCTCGGCCCTGTTCAGCACAGCTGCCAGCTCCTCCCACATGCTTCTGAGGCCCCAGTCTGCTGGGAACAGGACATGGCCACCCCTTAGCCCCTCTGCAGCTCTCCGTACAGCGCCCTTCCTCCAGGCAGAACTGCCTCCTCTCCCTGCACCTCGGACCCGAGTTCTTGCAGCTTCCTCCAGCCTTGCAGCTGCACCTGCCCTCCCTCCTCCCTCAATGTCCTCCACCCAGCTCTCCGTGGTGGGGTTGTCTGGGTCTCTATGCCCAGCCCTTGTGTCTGCCTGTGATGATGGAGTCCCAGAGCCCTAGTGGCACAGATGTCTGGATAGCAGAGGTCCACCCAGACCTCTCCCTCGCCGTGCTCTACTGTCCGTGTGCTGCCTCCACTAGGAGTCCACCTGGCATCCCAAACACAGCTGTTCCCAAATGGCTGTTTCCATCACTGACCACCAGGCCTGCCCTCTGCCCCCCAGGGTCTCCAGCTGTCTGGCTGCCATGCCTGCCCTGTCTGGGCACTCCATTCTGCACTGCAGCACTTCCATTGTTCCTGATGTGACCTGCAGTAATCATGTCCCTTTGCTGCCATACCAGGGGGGTCATGTGACCTCATGTCTGTGTGGTGTCTGCAGGGCCGGCACAGTGCCTGGCCCTAGCAGACTGTCTGAATGAGGAGGTGTCAGGGCAAAGGAGCAGGGGAGGGGCCAAGGGACTGTGCCCAGTGGGGTGTACCTGCCCCAGTCAGGGGTGTGCCTGGAAACCCTTCCCTAGCCAAGGTTTCCACAGGGCCCCTGTCCCACTGGGTTGTTAGAGAAATTAAAAGGCCGGAAATACTTTTGAAAGTAAAATGTGATACCGAAGTGAAATCCCACTGTGACAACATGCAGGGCTGCAGCCCTCACTGGGGCCCTCAGAGCCCAGGCTGGCACTTGGGACCCAATGACACAGAGCCTCAGAGTCTACATGAAGCTACCAGAGCCCTGGCAAGAGAGCCACCCTCCCCACACACACCCGCCTCTGCCATTCCCAGGTGAGGCGGGGAGAAGCTCTGGGAAGAGTTCTATTGACCGAACACAATGACCTTTGTACTCTTAAAGCTACAGTTGCGTTGATGGTCAATACAAACAAGTACAAAAAAAGAACGTATTAGGGTGATACATATCAAGTGAGATGACTCAAAGCCTGGCCTCTCGGGAGGGGGTGGGGCTCAGGACGCCTTTGCTGGCTCTGGGTTAGAGGGGGACAGATTCACATGCCCGCTCCCTGCCTGAGGTCAAAGCCCCATGACTGCCCGGCCACGCTGAGAAGCTCTAGCGGTTGTCAGGCCACAGTCTGCGCGTGGGCGTCTGGCTGGAGCGTCAGGAGTCCAGAGCTGAGCTGATGCGCTCCGCAGGTCAGGCCTGCTGCACGTCACCCCACCACCAGCCCGAGGTGTACTTAGGACAGTCAGCTGTAACTCACAGCCTGTGTTCCTTGAACTGTCCGGGGTCATCTGGCAAAGGTGCACCTTGCACTTCAAAGGAGATATTTAGACCCCTCTCCCCGTCCTTCCACCAAGATTCACACGTCCCTCCGGACTCATTTGCTGCCTGCCTTCCGGGGTCTTTCTGCGGCTGTGAGTTTCTGTAGCAGGAAGGATGCTGGGAGCCTCTCAGGGAAAGAAAGACCCTCATTGTTCAGGAATTATGTCTCCAGCCGCTTTGCCCTCCTTACATGGGTGAAGTCACTGAGTGACCAGGAGCCCCGAGGAGGCAGGGTGGGCCTGGCCCTCATAGAGAGGCAGTCAGTGGATCCGCTGTCCGTTCTCCCCTGGTAGGGGTTTGCACACTGGTTAAGGCTGAGTTTGGTGCCAGACATCCTTGGAGTTGAGACCGTGGAGGGAGGGGAGAGACCTGCCGAGATTCTAGGCCATTTGCTCAGGAGGTGCTGGGGAGAAGATGGACGTTTGGACTTCTCTGGTTGAGTCTGGATGGCATGTGCACCGAGAGAGTCGTCCTGAAACCGTCGATAGCCAGCTCCAGGGCAGCACCTCGGGCTCACAGCTCAGACCTGGCACTCAGTGAGCTCTCGTTGGTTTTCCCTTCAAAGCTGGGGGGTGGGCCTGTGAGCCTTTTGCCACAGAGCAAGTTGCACAGGGCGTGGCGGAACTTCTCAGCCACGAAGAAGTACATGATGGGGTCGAGGGCCCCGTTGAGGCTCGTGAGGCAGGAGGTGATGCGGTTTCCCAGGGCCAGGATGCGCTGAGTGGTGCAGGAGGTGCGGCTGCCATGGTAGCGCAGCACGTAGACAGAGCGGTGGACGTGGTAGGGCACAAAGCAGACCAGGAAGATGGCAAGCACCATGGCGATCATGCGCACTGCCTTGTTCTTGAGGCGCTTCTCCACACGGGGACCCTGCCGCAGGCTGCGGATGATCAGCAGGTAGCAGGTGACCGTGGTGACGAATGGGAAGGTGAAGGCCACAGCCAGGGACACTAGGGCATGGTGGGAGGCCTTCTCCCGGTACAGCTGCAGGCAGACCACAGAGTGATTGGTCTGCACTGTCTGCGGGCTGACCAGCAGCGGGGCCATGGCCACGGCCACCACCACCCACAGGAAGGCGCAGGCCAGGTGGGCATAGAGGGGCCTGCGGAGCTTGAGGGACTTGACCGGGTGCACAATGGCCAAGAAGCGGTCAGCGCTGATGCAGGTGAGGAAGTAGATACTGGCGTACATGTTGAGGTAGAAGAGGAAGCCCGTGAGGCGGCAGGGGATCTCCCCAAACGGCCAGTGGTTCCCAGAGAAGTGGTAGACGAGGCGGGTGGGCAGGACCAGCACGCAGCACAGGTCGGCCACGGCCAGGTGCATCAGGAACACATTGGCCGGTGTGCCCGACTTGTGATCCCGGATGAAGAGCCACAAAGCCAGGGCATTGCCCACAAAAGCCAGGATGAAATCCAGGAGGTAGAAGGAGGCAAACAGCAGGTTCTCCAGGGGTGTCTCCTGGCCACATTGCTCCACGGTGGCCTGTGAGGAGTTGGTAGTCAGGCTTGGGGAGGCCACCTCCAGGCCATTCATGCTTTGGCCGGAGCCCAGGGACGAGCCTGGAGGGAACAAGCAACACGTGACAGAGAGCCTGGGACCATGACGCTTCCCGCCCTCCAGAGGACAAGATCTGTGATGCCTTCGCAACCTCCACCCTAACTTGAGAGGAATGGAGTCGTGCCGACAGAGGCCCGGAGGCTACGTGGTTTGTCCACCCCTGAGGCCCAGGCTCAGAGCCCTGCTGGCCGTGGTAGCACACCAGGACATCTGGAGAGCCCCAGGTGTGGGCACAGTGCTCCCCGCCCCGCCCAACAGACTCCTGATTTGCTTTTATTCAACTAGACAGATCCAAAAAGGAAAGGGGGGGGGGGGTCCCAAACACCCTGCCTCCCTCACAGAGGCCTGGGAGGAAGGAGCATGGGCAGGAGAGGGAAGGTGGTGGGGCCAGAGCAGCCCAGAGCCCAGAGCTAGGATGGGAGATGAATACCGTGCCTTGCCGAGGACAGCCGCCAGCCCTGCCTGCTCTTCCTGGGGCTGCTCAGACTTCAGCCTGGGTGTGGGACACTGGAGGCCCCGCCTCCCAGCACCTACACACACACCCCCAGCATGGTTGGGCTGCAGGAGAGGGATTTGCAGGACAGAGGTTGGCATCATTGCAGGACTGCAGCAGGGAGGTGGAGCTCAGGCTGCAGCCATGCAGGGTGGTTCTCAGGGTGGCCCTGGCCCGACACCAGTAGCCAGGGACCTGCCCAGAGCCAGATGTGTCTGCACACTTTTCCCAGCCGCACGCCCTCTCTTCATGATCACAAAGATGCCTCCTGTGGGGTCATTGCTCCTTAACACAGCCGCCCTCAGGGAGGAGGCCTACTCTCCCCATGCATGGATGGGAAATGGTCACGGGCATGGCCCTGGGGAAGGGCGTGGGCTCCATCCTTCAGGAAGGTGAGCAGGACTGCCCTCAGACTGTCAGGCCTCATCCACACCTGACAGTCCCTTGGCTGCTCCCTTCATGGCTGTCCTGAGCATCTGGCTAGTTGATGTCCTCAAGCAAAGGGAGGGCACTTGAAAGACATGAACTCTTTTTTTTTTTAAATTTTAAATGAGAGAGAGAGAGTGAGAGAGCGAGAGAGAGAGAGCGCGCTTGGGAGGAAGAAGAGGGAGAATGAAAGAGAGCGGTAGGTATTTGACAGGTTCTTGCCATTGCCATCCTCTGCCCAGCCTCCAGTTGGCTGGGACCGCAGGGGCATGCCACCGGTACTTGGCCTGTTTCAGAAGGTCCGGGATCTGAACCTGGGCCTGCCATGCAGCCTCAGCCTCATACAGCAGCACCTACTGCGTGCACCACCATGGCTAGGCCCACTACCTTTGAACTAGTTAAGGAAACCAGGGATGCTCACTGCCCAGGAGTATCGCCCCAGCTCCTGAGCGTCTCTAATGCCAGAAATGATTTTCCTGCTGCCTCCAGGAACGGGGTCAGTCAGGGTCGTGTTCCTGTTCCAGTACTGACCGCGTCCTCCTCTGACCTGGACTGGGTGGGCTCTGCTGACGCTGTCCCCAGGACTGCCGAGCTCAGGGGAGGGGAGCAGAGAGTTGAACACAGAATGTAGAGGTGGAATTTCCGAGCTCCCCAATAAAGGGGAAAGGCGGGAATAGAGCCTGAGGAAGGAGTGAGGGCTGCTGGGCGGGGGAGGGGCAGGTGTGGATGGGGCCCAGAGACTGAGGGAGACAGGCTCCACTGGTGAGGGGCAGACAGGCATGTGAGGAGGGAAGAAGGTGTGAGTCAGAGAGCCCTGGGGCTGGAGGAGGTGACAGGGGCTGTGAGTGAGGGCTCATGTGGGGACTTGGGGGTGGGCAAGGGCGGGCTGGGTGGCCTCTACCCGGGCTGCCCCTCAGCCTGGACTGTGCTCCACAGCATGACCCTCCACAGGGCAGCTGTGCTCGCTCGCAGCTGTCCTCAGAGGTAGGCAGCAAATGCCCATTTCCCAGATGGCAGCTGAGGCTCGAGTCTGCTAACTTGCCCGACAGTGGCCTAGAGGTCAGCCCAGGGAGAGCTGGTGCTCTGGGACACTGCCTGCCTCAGGGGCGGCAGGCCCTGTGACCAGAGTGTGTGGCTGGTCTCGGCACTGACTGGAGTTGCCTCCCCTCTGGGTCTGGTCCCACGATCCTCGACCTAATTTTGGGGGCCTCGTGGGAAATGAAATTGCTCAGCCTCTTCCTCAGAACATAAATATTTTAAGCCAGTGACGGCAGAGCATTCAGTGAGCGGGGGCTCTGTGACTGCAGGGTCATGTCCTGTGGACTGTGGGTGAGCCCACCCGCCCAGCCTCCTGCCTCCTGCATGGCTTGGGGGCGCCTGAAGCCCGTGTACACCTCGCCCTCTGGGACTGAGGGTCAGTCCCGTAATGCTTTCTGGTTTCTTTCTAGCTGAGGTTCCTCCCTCTGCTGGTCTCCTGTTTTAGGAGTTTTGATGTTGACTTGTACCTCTCGGGCTCGTAGGCCCCTGCTTCACTCTCTATTGTCCCTTGGAAACTCTGCCCTCAGTCTCGATGAAGCTCATTCTACTCTGACTACCCTGAGCCTATGGAGTGACACTGGGGTGGGGGAGAGGGGCGTGTGGAGTGTGGCCTGGGCCTGGGCCTGGGGCAGTGTCGCGTCCTAGCTGTGGGGAAGGTGAGCATCGGAGACAAGTCTCAGGCCTTGCGGTGGCCGGCTGTGGCCAGGCGCAGCAGTGGCACCTCTCCCTGCCTGGCCTGAGCTCTACTCCCTCTGGGACGGCCTCTAATCTTCCCGGTGTCTTGGCACCGTGGTTGGTGATGTGAGTGCTGGTTCCTACTGGCTCTCACTGCATTGTGAGTCTCTGGGAAAGCTACTTGCCTTCTGTGACCCCTGACAGAGGGACAGAAACACCACTTTGTGGGCTGCTGCGGGTCTGGACTGTGGTTAGCTTGCAATCTACAGGTCGTCCGTTATCAGAGAGACAGGGACAGGGGACAAGGAAACCTGGCCCCACCCAAGCTCTGTGTCTGCCTCTGCCTGCCCCCAGGCCTCCTGCCTGCCCCCTGGCCCAGCCCTTACCTCTCACAGTGGTCCAGGAGAAAGGGGCAGGTCAGCTGTGGCCCGGGTGTGGCGCCGGTGGGCTCCGAGAGCGTGGCTGGAAGGCAGGCTATTTAAGGAGAAGAGGGGAGGCTGCAGCCTCTCTGGCCCTGAAAGGCCGCTTCATTCCTGAGGGGGTCCCTTGTGTGGTGGGCCGCTTCTGTCTGCCTCTGCTGCCACTGGGCCGTGAATATTCCAGTGTGTCCTGCCGTGCTCCCCCCGCCCCCAGCCTGGCCACCAAGCGTCACAGAGACTGAGTGTGTGCCTGTTGTCGGAGCCTCGGAGTGGGTGAGGGCCGGCCGGGGGCTCTGGCTGGGACTGACAGACACAACAGGACGTTTCAGAAGGGGATGATTTCTTACATGGGGGGTGGGCAGGGAGGGGCTGCTGCCATGGCAACTGGCCAGCAAGCCCAAGCCTGCGCTGGGCGACAGTAGGGGGGTCTTGTGAATGTGGAGGGCGGAGGCTGAGGAGTCTTGTTCGGCTGCATGAGAGGAGACTTTCAGGACACTTGCTGCAGGATCTTGTGTCCTGCCCCGTATAATTAGGCCCCATTTGGGCCTGTGGGATAAATCACCGTCTTTATCTGGAGGGGGCACAGCTGCAGCCTGCCTCATAATGGGGCGCTGTCTGTGCCCGTGGGGATGCAGCTCAGTCTGAGGCCCAGTCCTTGCCTCAGGATTGGAGGCCATGAAGGGGCCCCTGCCGCCCGCTGACCACTGGCCCCAGGCTCCTCCCTGAAGTGGCTTAAGGCTGGGCTGGCCGTACTTACGTGTGGCTGGTGCTGCCCCAGACTGAGTGAGCACGGCTCGTTTCTCCCTGTCTTCCGAATATAAGTCCAGTGCGTGGGAGCCAAAGCGCCATCAGCAGTTCCAAGGAACTCTGAAGATTTTGGTTTCAATACTTAAAACTCAGGGCCAGCAGGTGATGTGGTGGTTAAGGCACTGGACTCCTGCATAACCAACTGCAGTTTGAATCCCAGACCTGGTGGCTTAGAAATCACACCTGGTACATGTGCTTGTGTGCCTAAAATTCTGAGAGGAAAGTGGAGAAGGGACTGTGTAACCCTCCTCCCCTGGTGGGTGATTTCTCACTTTTGTCTGTCTCTTTCTGGTGATGACGTGTACCTGGTGACAAAAACCTAACACACACACACACACACACACACACACACACATATTAGGGTTATATATATACACACACACACACACTTAAAACTGTAAGTGGGCTCAGCCTCTTTGGCACAGTTGGTAGAGTACTGGAGTACTGGGTTGCAGCGCTGGAAGCCACGTGCCAACCCTGGTTCAAGTCTCTAGTCCAGTAGGCCTGAGACACACTGGGTATGTGCATGTGGGCCCATGCTCCCGGTGGGCTAGAAGACCGGAGGGAGGGATCTCAGCATGCATGAGTCCTGTGGAGGGTGCTTCTCTCTCTCTCGTGCATGTACATGTTTTATTATTAATGGGGGAAAAACGTCCCCAAAAATAAACATGGCTGGGATTTAGGGAGTATCTACCACAGGCACGGTCACTATTTCTTTTCTTTCTTTCTTTCTTTCTTTTCTTTTTTTTTTGAGAGATTTTTGCTATAGAGTATGCGCGCTCACTAGAGAGACAGATAGGGAGAAATTACCCCCCCGGGGGGGAAGGCCACACTACAGTCCCTTCTCCTCCATTTTCTTGGGCCCCTGGGCACACATGCACATGCACCCAATGTGAGTTCCATGCCACCGGATTCAGACTTGAACCATGGTCCACCATGTGGGAGTCCAACGCCTTAACCACTACGCCACCTGCTGGCCTCACACATGCACTATCTTACATTTGTCTTTTCACATAACCTTGTGCAGCTGGAATTACTGCCCCATTTTACAGACAGGAAACTGAGACTCAGAGACATGACGTAACTCCCCTAATGGCAAATACCTGGAAGTATCAAAACCAGGATTTGAACACAAGCGTGGGGCGTGCCAGAACTTTTAGTTTGTGTGCATGTTATTTTGTTTTGCTCTGTTTGTTGGATCTTGATGGCAGGTTCTTAGGTTCCATCTTAATTCTACCTGGAAAAGAATTCTGAATATTGCCTTTAGGTCTGGTGTTGAGACCAGGTCAAAAAACTGATTCCCACTTTGGGGCTGAGACGTTCTGTGATTGGGGTGATCACTGGTAATGGCTTCAAGGGCACTGCCCATTGCAATAAAATTTTGGGGAGCCAAATGAATTTCTTTAGCTTTGAAACAGAAGTTGCTGCATGTGTCATGGATGCTGTTCTGATGCTAAGGAGTACCAAACTGGGAATAGGGCTCCTGGGCATAAACGCTGTATCTGTGACAGTGACATGGATGGGGCAGTGGGCTAGCCACAGCAGGAGGCTCAGTCCTGGGCCTGCTTGGTGGTGGCCAGGGGCACAGGTGTCTGGGTGGGGGTGGAAGGTGAAGGAAGTGTGCTGGGTTTTGGAGATATGATGATGAAGGCTGAAGCCACATGCCACATCTGCTGCCCATGCAGGGGTCCTGGGCTGGACACTGGCTGTGTTTCGGCCCAGCCCTGTTGTCTCAGGGAAATGATGTCCCCACACTCCCTCTTCCTCTCTTGCACAATCACTCATTCGTTCAGGTATTCAACCAGTTCTGAGCTGCTGCACTGTGCTGGGCTCATGGGGCCTGGGGCAGGCATAGCTGGGGCCAGTGGATGGTTTAGGATGTGGCTCCTGAGTACCTCACTTGTGTCCCTTGCCCTGCACCCAAGCTGGGAAAATGAGACACCCCAGGGCAGGCAGAGAGAGTGCTGTGCAGGCAGAGTCCAGAAGCAAACAGGCGTAGCAACACTGGGGCCCAGGGCAGGGATGTTGAGTTGTCAACCCTGGCATCTGGGTTGCCCTCTACACCTGGTTATTGGGGGGACCTAGAGTTTGACAGTTCATCTTGTTTCTTCTTTCTTTCTTCCTTCCTTTCTCTTTCTCTCTCTCTCTCTCTCTCTCTCTCTCTCTCTCTCTCTCTCTCTCTCTCTCTCCTCTCCCTCCCTCCCTCCCTCCCTCCCTCCCTCCCTCCCTCCCTCCCTCCCTCCTTTCTTTCTTTCTTTCTTTCTTTCTTTCTTTCTTTCTTTCTTTCTTTCTTTCTTTCTTTCTTTCTTTCTTTCTTTCTTTCTTTCCTTCTTTCTTTCTTTCCTTCTTTCTTTCTTTCTTTTCCTCTCTTTCTTTCTTTCTTTTTCTCTCTTTCTTTCTTTTTTTTGTTTTCGTCTGCTATAGAGTACATGCACTCACCAGAGAGAGAGAGAGAAATCACCCCCCAGGGGAATGGCCACGTTGTAATCCCTTTGCTCCATTTTCCTCTTAGGATGATGGACATGCACATACACGCCTCTTGTGTTTTTTAAGCCACCGTTCTGGGACTCAAACTACGCACCCAGCCATATGGAACCCAGCTGCCTTAACCTCTGCACTACCTGCTGACTCGAGGGGTCATCTCTTACTGGACTCCCTGACTGGGCTATGAGTGGGGCTAGCCCTAGTGTCAGGTTGCCATGGAGGTTGGTGAGGGCAGGAGGCTCTCCTGTGGCCTGGGGCCTGGATGCGTCAGGAGTACGTAGAGATTGGGGTGGCAGGCGGCGATGGCAAGTAGGCGGTGTTGACTCAGAGCCTGCTTGCGCCTGGGGACCCTGGATCTAGGCTCTTGTCACCTTTGAGTCCTGAGGAAACACAAACCATGTTAGTCTCTCCCAGTTGAGACCACAGCTGTCGCTGAGTACGGGAGTCACGTCAGAGATTATTTGGAGGTTCACAAAAAAGACTCTGTGATGAAAGTCCCTGGGTTTGGGGCCTCCCTCCGACACAGCTGTGCTTGTCTTTGAGACAGAAAGCGCCTGTACATGGTCAGGCTCCTCTTCATCCTGGGGACCCCAAGGGAAGGGGGCCTGTGGGCCCCACAGTCCTGGCACACACTGTCCGCTCTGCTGGGATTGTAAGGCTGACGTTCACTATCATTTGTGTGGAAAGACAATTTCGGCAAGTGTCATTAAGCATTTACCGTGTTCCACATGGTGCCCTAGACTCAGGAAAAGTGGAAAAGAAAAATACCACCCAAAGACAGCACACAAAAACATTCCGGGGGGCCAGGAGTTTTCAGAAAGATTGTAAAAAATGCATATTATGAAAAACTATGCATGGATCTGAAAAAAAATCTTTTGCACCAAAATAAACTTGTACTTTAATTATATTTTCCACAAACTTTTTCCTGTCCCTTTGTATTTCCTTCATGAGCATAGGTTCCTTGTAGAGGGCACACATGTGGTCTTGCAGGGTGGCTTTCCTGTCCCCCTGGGCTGAGCCCTGTTTGGCTCCCAGGCACTCACTGAAGTGACAGTTGGGGGTCTGGGACATTCTTCTCCTACAGGTGGCCCGGCCTGGAGGGTCACCTGACACCTGCTCCCACCTCCCACAGGCACCTCTGCCGGCCTTGCCACAACCGTGAGAAGGCCAAGGGCCTGGGCAAGTACATCTGTCAGCGGTGCCACCTGGTCATCGATGAGCAGCCCCTCATGTTCAGGAGTGACGCCTACCACCCCGACCACTTCAGCTGCACTCACTGTGGGTAGGTACTCAGCCCGGCCTCTGAGATGGGGACGGGAGGAGCCAGGGCTGTCACTGGGCAGGGCCAGTGGGACCCACCTTCTCCGAGGGGGCAGTGAGAAGACAGGAGAGGTGGACCAAATGGGCAGAGGGGGGCATCTGGCGAGTGGGGTGCAGAGCGAAGTAGGTGGGCACTAGGAAGGGGCTCTCCAGGGCTCTGTTGAGGGGACACTTGAGGCTGAGATGGGAGCCAGCCAGGAGCACCAGGATGGTGGTCAGGACCGATCAGGGAGGAAGGAACCAAAGGGGTGGAGAGTGAGGGTGAAATTTGGTGGCCCTGGAGGTGGGTTAGTGCTGGTGTCGGGGAGGCAAAGAGAGACGCTGAGGTTATCCTCTCAGTGCCCTTCAGTCCCCTCTGTGCCTGTCCCAGACACCCAGTCTGGGTTGGAGGAGGAGGGGGTCCTGAGAACAGGCTTGCTTCTCAGTGAGCCGGACATGCAGAACACAGGCCGCCCTCTGCCAGGGCGTGCGGGAATTCTGTGCTCCAGGGGCCGGCTGGGGTTCACAGAGGAAGTCTCCAAAGGGACCAGAGATCAGAGAGTGCCGCCTCAGCTCTGCTGGGACAGAATGGGCCTCTCAGGGAGCTGCCCCAGGCTGGCCGAGCTGGTGTGAGCCCGCTGCAGGGCCGGGATGGCAGCTGGGGCTCCACACTATCTTCCAGGAAGGAGCTGACTGCTGAGGCCCGAGAGCTGAAGGGCGAGCTCTACTGCCTGCCCTGCCACGACAAGATGGGCGTCCCCATCTGTGGGGCCTGCCGCCGGCCCATTGAGGGCCGTGTGGTCAACGCGCTGGGCAAGCAATGGCACGTGGAGGTGAGCCAGGCTGCGAGCCTGTGGCCCTGGGTTGGGGGTGCCCACTCACTGCATGGGCGGGTCTGGCCCTATGGCCCTCCACACTCCAGCCCAGGCCTGTGACTGGCTCCAAGCAGGGACCTTTCTCTTGGGTGCTGCCCCCTGTACTGAGCAGACCCCAGCCTAGAGCTTGAAGACAAGCCCATGGCCTCTGCTGGGCTGCCACATAAACCTCTCCTCATTCTTTCCTTGGCATTTGGTGGGTTCCCAGGCCAGGAGGCAACCATGGAGATGGTCTGCCCAGGGGCCCTGTGGACTCAGCTGGCAGAATGGGCTATGTATGCCGCCCATGTGGACATGGAGCTGGTAAGCTCCACAGGTGTGCACTCCTGGGCCTATGAGCCACTTGCTCCTGGACTGAGGGTTGTGGGCCTGATTCTAGGGACACCCCCGGAGAGGAGGCTTGTAGCTGCTCCGAAGCCATGCCTTAGGTGGGCTGCTGAGAAGGTCTTGCCAGAGGCCGTCCCTGTGAGGTCCCAGACCCAGGCTCTGGGCGGGGAGGGGGGGCTGTATCCTCACACACTGAATCCTCACCCAATGGAAGATGCTTCTCTGACCCTGGCTTGGACGGTGCCAGGGAGGCCTCAATAGGCTGGGCAGTTCCATGGGTAGGGAAGGCCCACCATGCCATGGCTCCCTGCCAGCACTGGAATCCTCGGTTTGTGGGGGCACTGAAGGTCCATCAGAGAAGGCAGATGGCATAATGGTTACATCACTGGACTCCCACGCAGTCGACCACGGTTCGAGTCCCAGACCTGGTGGCTTAAACTCACGCCAGGCCTGTGTGCGTGCGTGCCCAAGATCCCATGAGGAGAATGGAGGAGAAGGGATTGCAGCGTGGCCATGAACCCTGGGGGGTGATTTCTTGCTTTCTGTCTCTCTGTCTTTCCAGTGAGTGTACAGAGAGACAGAGAGACAGAAAGCAAAAACCATAGCAAAAACCTCTCCCCACCCCCCGAAAAAAGAGAAGGTATGGGGTGTCCACTCTGCCTGGCCTCTGCTTCCAGTCCTCTGGGGCACTGCTATCTCTTGGGGTCCCTGCTCCAGCCCTGAGGCTACCCGGCCTGCCCTCTCTCCTCCCAGCACTTTGTTTGCGCCAAGTGTGAGAAGCCATTCCTGGGGCACCGGCACTACGAGAAGAAGGGCCTGGCCTACTGTGAGACCCACTACAACCAGGTGCGGCCTGCGTGGGGCCTGTGGGGCCTGGGCTGGCGGGCGGGACCAGCCTGCATGCTTAGGCCTGGACTCCTGGCTTGGCATTTCAAGACCTGGGCAGCTTTCATGGCCTCGGTGCCCAGGCCTGTTGTGACGGTGCAAAGTGCTGGTCCTGTGATGACGTTGCCAGCACCCGGGGGTGGCGAGAGGGAGCTGATGGGACCATCAGGGCCCTGGCCCACAACTCACAGGACACCAGCAGGAGCAAGGGGGCCTTGTGGGGAGCAATGCCTCAGCCTGAGTCCTTCCCAGGGGCCACCGTAGTGGGCCAGGGTGCCCTCACCTCAGAGCTGAGGCTGTGCCCTGGCAGGAAAGTCCAGGGGACACCTGAGCACTGTGGGCTAGGCTGAGCTAGAGCGAAGCTTCCTGCAGCCCTCACCAACAGTCTGCTCTGCTGGGTCCACAGCTCTTTGGAGATGTCTGCTACAACTGCAGCCACGTGATCGAGGGTGATGGTGAGGCCCCTCTGTCCCCAGCACCACCCGCGCACCCCACCCCCATCCCACTCCTTGCTCTTGATCCTGCAGCTGCGAGTCCAGCTGGCCTCGCTCTGCACAGCTGGGCCCGCGGCCTCCTGGACAGGGCCCGCTAAGCCCCTGCCTGCCCTCACAGTGGTGTCGGCGCTCAACAAGGCCTGGTGTGTGAGCTGCTTCTCCTGCTCCACCTGCAACAGCAAGCTTACCCTGAAGTAAGTCGGCCACCCTCCCCAGGGAGCGGAAGGGGTCTCGAGGTCAAGTGGGTTTTTCCTGGATCTTTGTTTTCATCCAGCTTCCCTACACACTGCAGGAGGCTGGGGACACAACCCAGGGACCCTGGGGTCTGGGGAGGGCAGGGCATCCCAGCCGGGGAGTAAGTATTCAAAGGCAGAGAAGTCAGCAGCCTCTGGTGCAGGGCCGTGGGTTGGCCGGAGCTGCGAGAGGAGAGTCCAGGCCCAGGTCTCAGAGTGTATGGGTTCTGGAGTGTGGAAAGCTGAGAGAAGTCTCTAGGAAGGAAGGGAGGCCTCAGGCCCACCTCCTCATCGGCTGTGGCCTCTGGCCAGACGCCCACCCTGGGGCCTGCCTGCTGGCTGGGAGCAGCCTGGGCTGGGGAGGCTGCGGCCAGGGACTGAGGGAAGCTGGCTCCTCCTCCTCCACGGTCACCCACCTAAGGTCAGAGTCTGAGGGGCTGGGGCCCTCCTGATGCTGGCCTCCCTCTAGGAACAAGTTTGTGGAGTTTGACATGAAGCCCGTGTGTAAGAGGTGCTACGAGAAGTTTCCGCTCGAGCTGAAGAAGCGGCTTAAGAAGCTGTCGGAGCTGACCTCCCGCAAGGCCCAGCCCAAGTCTGTGGACCTCAACTCAGCCTGAAAGCTCTGCCTGACCCCCACCTACCCTGCTCCCTCCCTCCTCCTGGGGCCTCCCACTTCTGTTTGCTCCCCATCTTCATTATCTGCCTTTCTCCCCCTTCCTGTTCTCTCCCGCCCATTTCCTCCCTGTCTGCTCCGGCACCTCCGCCTGCGCCTTCTCCGTGTCTCTCCTCTTCTTTGCTGTGGCTCCTTTCTTCCCAGGAGGCCCGGGCCCACGACCGACAGCCATATCTACCTGTGACCACCAGCTACAGCTCATGAACCTCCAGGGTCAGGAGCAGGTGGGGCCTTGCTCTCACCTGCCTGGCTTGGACCACAGCTCCCAGCCCCACCTGTCCTGGCCTGTCCGTTCCCACAGGGCCTTGGTTACACTCTCCCGGGTGAGCCTCTGCTCAGCGTGGGCTCACTGTGTCTGTGTACTGAGGTGTCCATGCCAGGGCAGCCCGCCTGGACCCAGGGCCAGAGCCACACAGAGGGGCCCTTGGGAGCTGTCCCCGATTGTGGAGCTGCTCATCCAGCCCTGTGGGACCCCTGTGCCCACACTGGGCCAGCAAACCCTGCAGCACCCCCCAGGAGCCAGCTGGAGGGACAAGAGCCCCACTCTTTCCATCACTCAGGCGGCCTTCCTGATATCCTGCCTTGGCCACCCACCCACCTCACCCAGGGCCTGCAAGGAGACTTTGGGTGCAGTTGGGGTGAGGCCAGGGTGAGGAGGAGTGGTTTGTGCCCACCACCAGCGAGGACACTTCCCCTGTGGTCAGCACAGACCTGGCATCGGGCTCACGCTTATGCAATGAAGGCTATTCACATGAGCATAGTGGCCTGAGTAGTGTGTGTTTGTGGGGTGAGGGGGGCAGTGGGGGTGGGTAGGGGCCATGTGGGCATGTCTGCTGGGGTTGTTGAACTCAGAATGGGCAGGTGAAAGAGTTCCTGCAAGGCTGGGAACCAGCAGTTAGCGTAATGGCTATGTCGCTGGACTCCCACGTAGTTGACCGTGGTTCGCATCCCAGACCCGGTGGCTTAAAACTCATGCTGGGCGCGTGTGCGTGCGTGCCCAAGATCCCGAGAGGAGAATGGAGGAGAAGGGATTGCGGCATGACCATCCCCCCTGGGGGGTGATTTCTCGCTTTCTGTCTCTCTGTCTCTCTCTGTCTGTCTGGTGAGTGCACGCGCCCTATAGCAAAAACCTCTCCAAAAAAAAAAAAAAGAGTTCCTGCAAGGCTAGCCTTACCCCAGGCCAGGCTGTCCTCAGGCTTGGAGACAGGCCAGCCAGGAACCCTCGGGCCCAGACAGCAGAGCCCACGTAGGCTGGCATGGTGGCAGAGTAAGGTGGTGAGCTCAGAAAGGGCCTACCAGAGAGGAGTGGTCACCCAGGCCTTCCAGGTCCTGTGTCCAGCTCTGCCCACTGTCCAGGAACAGGCTGGCCTTAGCACAAAGCCAGCAGCCCGAGGACAAGCAGCCACACCCTCACCCTCTTTAGTAGTCCAAATGTCCAGAGCCCAGAAGGAGGGAGAAAAGGTGTGCAGAGGGGCCTCGGTGGCCTGTGGGTCTCTCCCCAGTCTAAGAAACAGGAAGGAAGGGAGAAAGGGAGGAAGGAGAAACAGCGAGGGAAGTCAGTCCTGGGGAATGTATCAACAGTCGCCATTCCTTGCACTGAAGGTCACGATTCGTTTTGCTTTTTCTGGAAGAGATCTTCTGCAGGGCAGGTCCTCTCAGGCCTCCTGCCCACCTGGCACCCAACTCTGGTCCTTCACGGACACACTCCCTCTGCTCTGAGTTTTATTGGACTTTCCGGGATGGGGGCTCCTCCCAGCCATTCATCTTCAGCATGGAGGGCTGAGACTCCTTGCCCCGCTCAGGCCCCTCCTTTGGCCTCATGATCACTGCCCAGGAGACAGAGGCCCATCCAGGGTGCTGAGGAGGGGGTCTAGGGGGAGAGCAGCATGGAGGGCTGCCTGCTGAGGCAGGCCCTGAGCCCAGAGGATCTGGGGAGTTGTCACCAGCTCCCCAGATCGGGAACGGTGACTGTGGGAGAGCTGCGCCCGCCACTAGGAGTTGGCAGTGGCCGGCGCCTTGGAGCCCCGCTGCTTGCTCACGGTGCTCAGGAGCTGTTGCACGTATGAGGTCAGCAGGTCGTCCATCTTGTAGCCCTGAGCAGGGGACAGGGGGGTGTCAGGCTGTGAACTCAACGCTGGCAGCATTCGGTGTCCCTACCTTACACCATAGCTGAGCAGGGTGTGGCAGGGAGGGAGGACGGCGCCTGCTGTTGGGGCTGCCACGTCCCTCCCCACTCAGAGGGGGCCATGATGGCAGGAGAACTGCAGCAAGGCCTTGCCACAGGGCTGCCAGCCCCGGGGATCGCTTAGCTTCCCCCTGTACCCCTTCACAGAACCCAGCCCTGGTGCCTCTGGTCTGGCGGGTCTGGGCTAGGAGCAGGGGCCTGGCTCACCAGAGAAGTCTCGCACAGCAAGCGGCTGCCCCGGCCCAGGCTGCCCAGCACCATGTGGAAGTAGGTGCTGCCGCTGCTCCAGCTGGAGATCTTGGTGAAGGGGTAGGTGGTGAGCAGCTCCTGGGGGCAGAAGGGTGGTGGGCGGGAAGCCAACCAGGGCCCGGCCAGCCCGGAGGCCTCCAGAGCCCATGGGGGACAGGATGGCAGGCACGACATGCTGAGCAGGTGGCCACACTCCCCCTGCGCGGTGACCCAGGCCCCTGGCGCTACCTTAGTCTTGGGATGGATGAGCAGGACGCCATGTCGGTTGATGGCGATGAGGACGATGTCCGGGTAGGAGGGCTCTGAGGTTTGCTGGGGAGGCAGGGGCATGGTGGTCACAGTCCAGTTGGGAGGCCAGGTGGCTGCCTTTTAGGGGCTCACTGAGGCACATGCATGTACACAAACACCTGTTCCTTCCAAACCTGGTGGCTGGCCTCACCCTGAGACGTGTGCTAGGGCAGTCAGAGTAGAGAGGGGCCTGCTTGGGTGGGGAGGCCCAGCCTGGGGCCAGGCCTACCTTCACTTCGAAGAAGGCGGACCCAAAGGTTGGCCAGCGGCAGATCCACTTCAGGAAGGCCACCTTGGCCTCCTCTACCGTCTTGTCCTTGTGCTTGTTATAGGCCAGAAGGATGCTCTGGAGAAGGGGAAGGCCAGTGAGGGCCTGGGCAGGGCGCCCTGCCCAGATGGGCCCTCTACGAGGAGCCTGGGTATTCTAAGGCCAACGTCCTGGGCCAGAGCAGCACCTGCCCAAGGCTGAAATGGGAGTGTGAAGGGCAGGAGTGGGGAAGACAGTGTCGGTGCTGTGGACAGGGTGGGGACGGGCAGACCAGCCCACCCTCCGTGCCCCTCGGTGTGCCTTTCCTGCTCAGGCAGGGCCTGGCGCCCAGGTGAGGTTCCCGGTAGGAGCAGCAGCTGAGGGCCCTCTCCCCAGCCCTCGTGAGCACCTTTTTCCATTCCTCTGAGGACATCAGGCGCGTGAGGTTCTCAGGTACCAGCTCCCTCAGGATCTTGGGGACATTAGCCAGCTGGGACCGGTCATTGTCAAACTGGGCCTTGTAGATGAGGCTTGCCAGATGGACGGCATCCTCCCGCGAACATTTGTGGAAGCCACGCAGGTACTTGGGCAGCTCCTAGTGGTGGACACGCTGGGCTTCAGGCTGCCAGCCTGCCCACCCCACCTCTCCTTTGTGCTCAGGTTTGGGGGCCGGGGTGTTAGCCCACCGATTCAGGAAAGACTGCAAGTAGAGGGTGGATTTCCAGCCCCTGAAACGACTCCAGAGGCAGGATACTCCCTGGTGCCACCCCCCAGCTGCTGTGCTGCCGGTGCCTGCACGGTCACTGTCCCCAAACACTATTGTCCTCTGCTCCTGCCTTCAGAATCCTCAGGAGCTCGGCCTGCCCATCTTGAGAGGACTCTGTAGGAGCTGGGCCGGCCATGTGCTGGTGCCCCAGGGCTAGACCTGCTGCCTCCTCTAGTCTCAGGGCAGGAATGAGGTGACCCTCCCCAGGGGGCGCTGCCTGGGTACCTGGTGGTAATGGAGTATGGTGTCTGCGTTCACATCCTTTCCTGGGACCACGCTGAGCCACAATTTCCGCATAAAGTACACCTGGTAGGGCAGCGTCACGGGGGCCCCTGGACGAGGGGCAGCAGTGGGCACCAGGCCTAGTCCCAGCCCACACCCGCCCTCCCTGCTGCCTCCCCACCTGGCAGCCTCTGGAATGTCCTTGGACCTCCTTATTCACCCTGAAGTACAGTCATCTGCTCTAGGGCAGTGTCCCCAGGGCAGGGCCCTCACTGCCTGGTCCCAGGGCCTGACTGTACTCACCTCCCAGGGACATATGGGGGAATGAACGAAGCCTGCCCAGGGAGGCAGAGTCCTGCTCCTGCCCCTTCATCTCAGCTCCCTACCTCCCACCAAGGGACCCCCCCCCTCACCTTCTTTCTGGGGCTTGTTCTTCTTCACCCAGTCGGACACCTGCCTCAAGGAGTCGAAGAAGAAGTCTCCCTCCTTCTGGCTGAAAACCTGGGGTGGGCGAGGCAGGGAGGCAGGCAGGTGGAGTGACTTCCAGGGGACTATCCTTCAGCAGGGCCCTCGGCCACCTATGGCCTGGTAGGCTGGCCACCTTGGGCTGCCTGTAGCCACCAGTGTGTAGGCTTGGACTGCTCTGAGACTGCTACCTTCATCCCAGCCCTGCTCAGGTGCTGTCAGACACCATCCTCAGCCCCGCTGCCGAGCACCGACCCTCGGGCCCTGTACCAGGCAGGCTCACCTTGTCTGCGATCTTGACAAAGAGGCTGCAGCCCTCCCAGGAGGCCAGCTGCAGCTTGGAGGCAATGTTCTCGCACACATCTCGCACGCGCGTGTTGGTGCCCACCTCCAGCATCTAGGCAGAGTGGTGGCAGTGAGGCCCCAGAGCCCAGCCTCGGCCTCCCGGTGTAGCATCTTGGAACATGGGGTGGCCGGGTGTGCCTTCACAGCCTGGTGCTCTGACACCTTCATAAAGCTTGGGCTGGACGAGTCCTGTCTCCAGAAAGACAGGTCTCCCCACAGGACACTGGCCAGATGGTGACATTGTTACAATATTCACTGCCTGGGCTTTAGACCTTGCTCTGAGAGCTCTGTAGTCGGACTGTGGAAACTTGCCCCCACAGGGGCTGCCCATCCCCAGGTCACAAAGGGCAATGTGCCCTTGCACAGGATAAGAAGGTGGCATCACCCACCTGGACGCCTGGACCTGCTGGTCACAATTGGGTCCCGCTCAGCTCCCCCTCTTGCCCAGCCCCTCTGCCCTCACCAGCAGCCATGTAGGCCCTGTCCATAAGGCACACCCAGTGGTGGCACCTGCTTACCTGTGCCCCGGGATGGGCAAACCCCCTAGGGGCCCCGAGTTACACCTACCCTCTCACATCTCTCTGTCCTCAAGTCATACCTTGGCACAGTCCCTACTTCCAATTGTCCTGGCAGCCTGCCCAAGACCCCTAGTCCTCGTGTCTGTACCCCTGGGGCAACATTGGTCCCTGAGGGAGGCTGAGGGTTGCGAGGGTGGTGCAGGTGAGATGATCCACAAGGGACTCTGGAAACAGCTCTGCTGGTGACCAAGGAGCACGCCAGGCTGGTGGGGAGGCCACCACAGCCTCCAGAGGCCTGAGACTTGCTGCGGGGGTGCCAGGAGCCCTGCATTGTGGGAGGAGCCTCACCTCACTGGTGTCGTTGGGGAAGTAGACCTTGTGGCAGATGCGGGAGACGTTCTGCTCTGCGGCCTCCACCTCCACCTGGTGTGGGGGCTGCTTCCGGGGCCCTGTCCTGAGTGGGACAGCACACACTGCAGATCCACCCTCCATCCCTGCCCAGCCTCCACTTGGCCCTTGACCATGTGCCAGAATAAAACAAAAAGTAACCCATGACTCCTGGCTGCAGTGTTTCAGTCCTCGCACATCCCAGGGCCCAGCATGTAGCTCCAAGGGGGCAGTGATGGCCTGGTCTCACCTTCCAGATGCCCATGGTTCTGAGGAGCCCCAGGAAGGCCTGGGGCCAGGGCAAGGCACCCATGGGAGGACTGGTTGTGTTCTCGTTCTCAAATAGCAGAGGCACTGACGGGCTGGGATGTTGGCAGAAATTCTCCTTCCATGACCACAGCTGCCATTCACCTGGGGCCAGAGGAGGCCACGCCAGAGGAGGCAGGAGGCATGGAGGAAGACAGCCATGGGAGAATGCCCCGATGTTGAGGGATGGAGAGAAGGCATGAGAGGCCAGGGCAGGCCTCTGGCCTCAGCTGTTCTGGGCTGGGCTGGGGCATCTGGGTCACCTCTGGCCCCAGGCAGTCCCTCTGTGGCCTGGGTGGGCAGTAGTGGGGCAGGGGGCTGGTGGTTATGGCAGCCTGCTGGGCCTCACCCTCCGCATTCCTCTCGTGGCATGGGGCTTGTCCTGCCTCTCTGAGCTGACGCCAGCTTCTGGAGCGGCCACAAGGTGGCCCCACAGGACCGTGCTCTTGAAGGTCTGGCCAGGGCCGACCTGGGACTCACCTCTGGACCCTGTGGATGCGGCGGCTGCAGTCAGGGGCCAGCAGCTTCTTTCTCCGGGTGTCAATGAACTTCTGAGCGTGGGGCAGCAGCGCCTTGCTGGGTGGGAAGAGGCCTGTGCAGAGCCACAGCAGCTGCCAGCCACGCTCCTCGCTGTACCTGGAGAGAGGCGCCATCAGCAGGCAGGCAGCCCAGGGAGCAGGGACCTGAGGCCTGCCTGGGCCTGGGGTTTGAGGTTCTGGTCGGGGAAGGACACACAGGCACAGCCAGGCGGCATCACGCTGGCCTGCTGCTGGGTTGCACGATGCCACAGGCCTGCACACCCTCACCCTCAAGAAAGGGAGGGGTGCCATTGCATCTGCTTTGTGGAACAGGAAACCGAGGTCTGCCTGGGTCACACACGGAAAGTGGGAGTGGGCAGAGCCTCCCAGGACATCTGCAGAGCAGGCAGGCTTCAGCCCTTCCCACCTGCTGCCACTTCTGCCCAGACAGTAGGTTTAGCCTCAGTCGCTGGGACCAGGGCTGTGCGGTCCACACCCTCCACCTCACCATCCCAGCAGACCTGTTGGAGTTGTGCGTCAGCTGCTTCAGAATCTGGCAGTAGACTTCGTCCTGCAGGGCCGACTCCTGCAAGGCCAATGAGAAGATCTGGTCTGTGAGCTCCAGGGAGGGCCAGGCCTGCCGAGATGGGTAGTCGCCCATGTACCGGAGGATGGGTGCGGCCGTCAAGGAGAATGGTGTAGCGTGGCCCCAGGCTGGACACTGAACCCTGCCCCCTGCCCCACAGTGACCCATGACATCATCCACACTGATCTCTGCTCCATGCTGACCCCTGACTGCATCCCACACTGACCACCCCTCAGCGACCCCTGACCTTACTCCATACTGGCCCCTAACCTCACCCCTTCTGATCCCTGGCTCTGGCCCCACACTGCTCCTGGACCTGACCCTCACTGATCCCTGACCCCAGATCAGCACTGACTCTTGCCCCTGCTATGGTCCCTGACCTCTGCCCCTCACTGGTCCCTGACCTCTGCCCCTCACTGGTCCCTGACCTCTGCCCCTCACTGATTCTTGACCTCTGCCCCTCACTGGTCCCTGACCTCTGCCCCTCACTGGTCCCTGACCTCTGCCCCTCACTGATTCTTGACCTCTGCCCCTCACTGGTCCCTGACCTCTGCCCCTCACTGGTCCCTGACCTCTGCCCCTCACTGGTCCCTGACCTCTGCCCCTCACTGGTCCCTGACCTCTGCCCCTCACTGGTCCCTGACCTCTGCCCCTCACTGATTCTTGACCTCTGCCCCTCACTGGTCCCTGACCTCTGCCCCTCACTGGTCCCTGACCTCTGCCCCTCACTGGTCCCTGACCTCTGCCCCTCACTGGTCCCTGACCTCTGCCCCTCACTGATCCCTGATCCCAGCTCAACAGTGATCCCCGATCCCACTCTGACCCCTGACCAGTGCTGCGGTGAGCAGTGTCAGCTGTGCCCCGTGCTCCGTGAGGCTGGGCCCCTTCCTAGGGCAGTGGTAGGGCTGGGAGAGGCTGCAGGAGCCTGTGCCTGTGGGGCCAGAGGGCAGTGGGCAGGTTGGGGAAGGATATCGAGGAAGATCTGGCAGGCGACATCCCGTAAGTCGGCGATGGCATGGACACGCTTGAGCAGAGGCTGCCGCAGCGGCTCGGAGCCATAGGCCCACAGGTGGCCCCGGGTGCGGGCCAGGGGCAGCCGGGCTCTGCTGACTGTGTCCTTCTCAGGGGCCCTAACGGGGATGAGGGCCCGTTAGCATGAGGGCCTGCCTCGTGCCTCCACTACCCTCTGCTGGCCTCCCAGGTTCCCCCTCTCCCGGACACGAGCCCCTCACGGCTCCCCTGGCCTTGGGCAGGCCAGGCGGGTGCCTTCCTGCAGCCCTGAGGAGTACCGAGGGCTGGGCAGGCTGGGCAAGTACCTGAAGAACTCATAGGAGAACTCTTCCAGGGTGTATGGCTCCTCCTTGGATGGCTTTTCAGGCGGCTCTGCTGGTTGTCCCTCCTGGGCCGCCAGCTTCCGCTTTTCAGGTGACATGGCCAGCAGCCTCTGTGGGCACAGGTCTGTGGGCACCAGGAGCCACTGCCTGCGAGGCTCTTCCCATAGGCACCTCCTGGCCTGGCTGTCTCAGTAACTAGGGAGGGCTCAGGTCTGTCTCAGTAACTGGGGAGGGCTGCACGGTGAAAGCTGCTGTGTGATCCAGGACTGGTAAGGCAACCTCTCTGAGCCAGTTTCTTTTCCCTTAGGAGGATTGGTGCCAATAGCTATGGAGCCCAGCCCACCCCACTCTTGGGGCCCTGCCACTCTGGGTTTCTCAGACCCCCTGCTTTCCTTCTCCAGGGCACCTCTCCTCCAGCCCTCATCGCCAGTCTGCATGGCCCCCTGTCTCCTCCAGGCCTTACTAGCTGGGTGTGCCTTGTACCCTGCTCTGTTCCCTAAGAACCAGGGCCATTTATGGAGGCACTCTGCTTGCTCGCCATCAGGTCGCCACCGGTCTTTGTTCCCAAGTGTTGCTGCCGTAGTTTTTGACCCTGCACTGCAGGCCTCGGGCGTGGGCGTGGCACTCAGCATGCAAGTGTTGCCATACGGCCCCATTCCTACCTCCCTGTGAGACTGGCCTTGGGGATGGGGTCTGCTGGTTCTGGGAGAGGGAGGTTGGGCCCCTGGGTCAGGTTTAAATGAGGCAGAGACAGGGGAAGGCTGGCTTTGCTCCCAGGACTTGTCCATGGTGGAGAAAGGGAGGGCGCTTGCATACTGAGCACCCACCGACTGCCAGGTGGGTGCCAGGCTCTGCACACACCTCCAGCCTAGCGATCACCCTACAGGGGCCACAGGGCTGGCAGTGCTGACCTGATGCCCTATGGCTCTCTGCAAGGGAAGTGCAGGCTCTGAGCTGGGACCCAGGCGTGCTGTTCCAGGGCCACTCCCCCTGTGCCCGAGGACTGGTGAGTGAATGAGTTACCAGCAGCTGCTCAGGGGGCTTGGCGGTTGTGGGGATGACGTAGAGGCAGGCTGTGGGCACCAGGCCGGTCTTGCCAGTCCTGTCGTTCTGGCACTGGGTCCAGTTCTCAGAGGTCGGGAACCCCTGATTCTTCATCAGGATTAGCAAATCCCCTTTCTTGAAGGGTAGGAGGGTAGCATCATCTGTAAGGCCAGGTCACACACACAAGGACAGAGAGGTGACTATTTGTTGAGGGCTCAGGCTAGAGGTCGACTGTCTCCTTTGACAGATGAGGAAACTGAGACACAGTGGTGGTGGAATTGGAGCCGTGGAGCCCCAGAGGGCTGTCACCTGCTGCACGTGCACAGGCACAAGGCCAGGGTGGCCCTGGAGACAGCGGAGGGGCCCATGAGGTGGCTGCTGCAGGTGGCAGGGGACGGGAAAGCATGGCTGATGTCCCCACAGCAGCTGGTGCTCTGAGCCTGGCTCCTCATCTGTGAGGTGGAGAGAATAACGGTCCCTCCCCTCTTGGGTGGTCCTGAGGACTGAGTGGGCACCTTTCAGGAAGAGGTAACATCTGTCTGTCTCTCAAAGCAGGAAGAGCCCCATAGCCCCTCTGACTGTACCATACATGCCAGGCCAACCAGCCTGGGCTGGGCAGAGGTCCTGGGGTCAGCCCACAGCCTACAGCCCAGTATTTCCTGGAGCACTGGCTTGCAGGGATGCTGTGACTGAGAAGTAGACTCCCACCCCCTGAGCTGTGTGACGTAGAAGGGGCCACCTCCCTCTCTGAGTCCCCATTCTGCATCTGTAAAATGAATAACAGGTGCTCAAGTGCGGTTGGTGTTCGAGGCTCGTGCTTCTGCAGCAGTGCAGTCCTGAACGAGGCTTGCCTTGGCGGGTTTGAGACCATTTCTTTAAAGCCCTCATTTTGTTTTTTGGGTTTTCTTTGGAGAGTTTTCTGCTATAGGGCGTGAGCGCTCGCCAGACAGACAGAGAGAGACAGAGAGACAGAAAACGAGAAATCACCCCTCGGGGGGATGGCCACGCTGCAATCCCTTCTCCTCCATTCTCCTCTCAGGATCTTGGGCACGCACGCACACACGCCCGGCGTGAGTTTTAAGCCACCGGGTCCGGGACTCGAACCGTGGTTGACTACGTGGGAGTCCAGCGACATAGCCATTACGCTAACTGCTGGTCCCAATGCCCTCATTTTGTAAAAGAGGAAACAGTGGCTGAGAGACGGGAGAGGGTTGCCCAATGCTGCCATGTCCCATCATCCCTCAGCTGATGTCCCCTGAGCCCTGTTCTAAGCCAAGTGGCTGGTGTGACATGGACACGAGCAAGCCAGTGATTCCCTGTCAAGCAGCCCCTCGCCACACCCCTCTGCACCCAGCCAGGCACCTGTGGCCTTCCTGTCCTGCAGGGCCATGGCAAACACGGACCTCTCCTTCAGGCCCTCCAGAAACAGCGCTACCAGCTCGGCAATGGCCACGCTGCTGGGAGACACGAACTCATACTCTTCATGCAGTGTGGACAGCAGAAGCCTCTGCCCACCTTGGGCCTCCCTGTGGGGACAGAAGGCACAGCATGATGAGAGACTCACGTCTCCTCAATGGGGACATTCCTTCACACCCCTCCCCACTCAGCCCTCCATGGAAACCCCAAGTTCCCGATGGGGAAACGGGGCTCATCGGGCCGCTGGCAGGGCTGGGCTCTGGGCCCAGGTTGGTCCAAGTCCCAGACACCACAGTGCGTGGTACACAAATGGCGGCCAGAGCCCAGGGTCCCTTGGGCCTCAGAGGTAGTGGGTGGTGCCTGGCTGTGTATGTGGGGTCAGCTCTGGGCAGGTGATGAGGTGGCCAGCATGCAGGGACACTGCAAAGAATGCTGGAGTTGAGATGAGGAGTCAGCTATGAGCTTGCTCTGGGACCCTGGCGAGCTACCTAGACTGCGTGCCTCAGTTTACTCCTCTGCACAGCGTGTGATGCGGTGAGGACCCTGCAGCATACAGGAAAGTGCCCGGCATGGTCAGCCTCGGGGAGCGGTAGCCACTGTGCACACAGCACAGCCCACTGGTCACGACCACACGGTCACCCTCACTGGTGTGTGCTGTGCCCAAGGGCAGCTCTGGCAGGGATGAAAGGCAGGACTTCCCAGTAAATGAGAGCCACAGAAAGTCTTGGATGTGGGGTTGTCAGAGGCCCAGCCCTGGCACTGCCCTGTGTGGGGCACACTAGCAGGAGCCGCTTCCCTGGCTCCCCTCCCAGGATCTGTACCTTCCACATGGCAGTTCTCACCAGGGAAGGGAAGGAGCCTGCGGTGTGCACAGGAAGATTGCCTGCTGCCCGCTCTTTCCAGGTGGACCTGGGGCTCCAGGAGAGGCCGCCAGGGCGGGGCTGGCACACAGAGCACTTAGTGGGCAGCGCAGCCCGGTACAGCAGCAGCCGGGTTCCCGAGGCCAGTGGGGACATTCCTCCACATCCCCCGACCCCAGCCCAGTTCCCTGTTCCCCCTGAGCTCCCAGAGGTATCAATCCAAGGACTCTGGTCGTGAGGAGAGAGTGTCCCTCAGGGCTGTACCTGTTGGTGACCAGACCCATGACCTCTGGGAAGGAGAGCTCCAGCAGCATTTTCTCCCGCTGGTCCAGGAAGCACAGCCCCTTCCAGTTAACAGCCAAGATCAGCTGTGTCTTGGGCAGGCGGGTGCCTGGCCAGAGAGACCAGAGTGAAGGCCGGGTGGGCCCTGGGAGTGCCCGGCCCCCTGCCCCAGACCCACCCCATCAGCTGCCATTACCAGAGAGTGTGGTGACTTCAAAGAGGCGAGAGAAGAGCAGCGGCCACTGCAGGCGGGCGGCGTCCACCACCTGTCCCTGCACGGCCAGCGGTGTGGCTCGTGTCTGGGTGTACGGGGCCTGTGAGGGGACACCAGGCTTCACCTCTGTCTCCCTGCCCACCCAGGCTGGCCCCTCAGTGCTCAGAGGGGTTATTTCTAGGGTCATCCCATAAAGCCTCAACCTACAGTGAGGCCAGTGCCTGGTCAGGGGTTCTTTGGAAAGCTGGGGACCAGACGCTGGTATGGCCCCATTGTACACTCTGGGGGAGGGAGGCCTCTCTCACTCGCGGCAGGGTGCCAGGGCTTCCCTCTGAGGCTGCTGCTCACAGGGGTGTGCAAGGGCCACCCACGTCTGTGCTGCAAGCTCAAGCCCATGTCCCTAGTGGGTCTGTGCCTCGCTCCATGCAGGAGGGCCATCTTGCCGTGTGTGTCTGTGTCCTTGGTCCCTCTCTGTCTTCTCTGGTGCGTATTTGGGAGCCTCTCTTAGGGACCTTCCTCTCCCCCTTCCTCTTGCCCTCCCTTTCCCCAAGTTTCCTTCCTCCTTTTCTTCTTTACGATGAAAGCACATGGTGCGCATGTGTGTGCACATGGGGCAGGGAGAGGGTACACAGAAGCCCCTACGCAGGGTCTCGTCAGGACCGTGGGCACCCACGTGCATGCACACGAGAACACACACCAACCCGGGATCTCAACTGTGGCCACATACGGCTTCCAGCACTGCGGGGGTAGCACCTCTGCCGGGCCGTGGCTGCTGGGCCCTTCTCTCCACTCTCCCCTGACCCTCTCCTTTCCCTGTCCACTGCACCGTGTCCGTAACCAGCTGTAACACCCAGCGAAACTCTTCTCACTGTTCGTTGAATAAAATGTTATTTCTCTCGTTCCTACTTTAAAAAGCAGCTGGGTGACATTGGTATATTGGCTTCGGGAATGTAAACTGACACATTGCATCTGCAGGCTGATTCGGCAGTACGCAGTCCATGCCCGTACACTGCGACACAGGAGTTCCCGTGTGCCTGGTGAGGAGATGCTGAGGGACGGGGACCAGGAGGGGCCCCCGAGGGTGGGACTGATGCTGAGGCAATGGCCTGGTCAGCACTCAGCAGCTGTGGATGCCCTCTCACGCCAAGAGGCCAGAGGTCAGACGGGTACGGGACCCACCCAAGAGGCCAGCTTGGAAGGAAACGGGGAGATGGCACTGAGCTGGGTGAGACAGTTGGAACCTGAAGACACAGGGCTGTGCTTAACTGTCAAGTCTGACTTCCTGTTCCCAGTGGGTGGGCTTGTGAGGCAGAGTCCATCTCTGCACACCTCAGGCTCCCACCACCCCAGGAAGTCAGGGCGAGTGCCCAGGCTGCCGAGGCTGACCTTCATGTGGGCCGCAGTGACGAGGCTAGTCCACTTCTCTGGAGGCTTGGTCCTGTACAGCTTAGTGGGGACGCAGCTGGGCAGCAGCTCCTGGACGGCCTTGCTCCCCACGGAGGCGCCGAGCTGTACGTAGCAGTGCTGGGCCAGCAGCTCTACCAGCTCTTCCTCCTGCACAGCCCGGGGGCACACAGGGGCCCAGGGAGACGAGAGATGACCCCCCCCCCCCCCGCCCGGCCCAGTTCTTGTCCTAGCACAGTAAAGCTGACCAGCAGCTCAGGCAGAACCTGGGTACGTGAGCTTCCACTTCTGCGAGGCAGCACTTGTCCCTTCCCCGACAGAGCCACCTCAAGCCCTGACCGCCCCAGTGCAGACTGGAAATTTGAGCAGCCTTGGCCTGCACCCTGGGGGCCTCTGCCTGAGGACAGAAGTGCTCCTCTCTGAGTTCCTGGGGAGAACCCTGTGCTGCTTCTCTGAGCAGGGTGCGGGTGGGCCAGGCCCTCATGCTGTCTTAGCTCCAGCCGTCACTTGTCAGGGGAGACCAGTGGCCCCCTGCAGGGCTTCTGCAAGGGCTCAGCCGGGCAGGATCCTGCATAAGGCACCAGCGTGGCAGGGATTCAAGCTGCCCATTTTCTTAGGAGACCAGAGCCTCACAGAGCTCCTTTTCCTTATCTCTCCCTTCCCAAGCCCCCTCCAGGCATTCTCCAGGACTGCTACTGCTGCCTTGGTTCCAAGAACAGCATCCTCCCGACGGCACAGGGAGGTTTGCACATGCTGTTCCCAGGACTTCACGTGCCCGATTGCCTTCAATCCTCACAGTTACTCTACAAAAGAGCTCTTGGTATTCTCTGCATTGCAGGTGAGGACCCAAAGCTCAGAGAAGTGACAGAGTTTTCTAAGGTCAGACCACCAGGGAGAAGCAGAGGTGGGACTTGAACTCAAGCACCAGGGCTCCAAGGCCATAATCTTGACTACTAGGCCTTGCCCCATAAACACCCACAATAGTGAGGGCCTGGGGCTGGCTGGGAAGGCTGCCAGTCTGCTGCTGGTTCCATGGACCCCAGGGGCATAGGCAAAGCTACGATCTAAAAGTGGACAGAATGGAGGCTAGGCTTGCACGGGATAGTGGCATGCCCAAAGAGGGCCCCAGGACCCTGCTTTTGCCTTCCCTGCCTCCCGTTCCGCTGCTCTCTGCCTCCTGCCTTTCCTGCCCCTCACATTCTCCATTTTCTCCTCTGTGGGGCATCCCCAGAAGGCCACAGCCCAGGCTGGCCCTGGAATGTGGTTCTTGCTCGGGTCTCACCTTCTCGAAGCTGTACTCGCCAGACCAGACGCCATGGAGGACTTGGCGGTAGATGAGCTCGGTGCTGACGGGGTCCTCCCCAGAGTCATGCCAGGGGGTGAAAAACTCCTTCCGGAAGTAGAGACGCCAGGGTGCCTGGCGCTGGCTCTCGCCCTTCTCCTTGGCCAGCTGCTCACACTGGGCGACGGCGTCCATCACGTGGTCACGCCCGCTGCCCAGGGACCAGAACTGGGGCCAGACCAGGGCAGCAGGGGTCAGTGGCTGCTATGTGCCATACCCATGGAGATTCCACTCTCCGTGCCCATATCAGAGGAGGGAACTGGGTGCCTCAGAGCCCAGCATGGGCTGAGTGGATGCCCCTGAGACCGTTGGGATGCCCAAGGAAGGGCCTCTCTACCTGGGTCTGGCCTGCCCGTCACTCCCAAGTACTCCTCCCTGCCTGTCCCTCCAAAGGGGGCGGATGACACCCAGAGATGCGAGCAGGTCTGAGTCTGAGGCTGTGGCTTGTGGGGGTGTGATGGGGACTCAGGCAGGGCTGTGTCTGCTGCAAGGGCATCAGTTTGTCTCTGGGTGTGAGGGAGGTTGGTGCAGGTCTAGTGTGAGCACCTGGCGTCTGTGCATGGGATGCTTGTGGCAGGGGAGTGACAAGGGGTGCATGTGTCACAGTTTGGGGCTGAGGGTGTGAGCATGTGGGCGGAGGACCGGCTGCCTGGTGTGAGGCATTTCTGGTGAGTGTGTGTGTGTGTGTGTGTGTATGTGTACGTGTGCTTGCATGCATGTGAGCCCTGTATATGCCTGGTGGCTGGGGGGATGGGGTGTGGCCAGGCTGTTGACGTGAGGCAGGCAGGCAATGGATGAGACAGCTGGTCAGTACCTTGTCGTACACGGCGACCTGGAGGGAGAATCCCAAGTGGTCACTGAGGCCCCGCTTTTGAGCGATGTGCAGGCAGATCTCCCGCGACGTGGAGGCCGAGTCCACCGAGAGGGTCAAGCTCTCCCCAGTCACCAGGATGACTTGGATTGGGATGTGCTTCTTGGACTTGACAGCCTGGGGACAGAGGAAGACTCAGGCCTCTCTGGCGGGAGGCCCTGGGCTTGGCTGCCTGCCTTGGGGCTCCTGGAATCTGTAGCTCGAGGTCAGCCCACCACCCACCCCATGTCCCTCCTCTCACCAAGCCACTGCCCAGCTGGCCTATTCCCATGGGTTTTAGAAGACGGAAACTTTTGGAGCCCCAGGGTAGGCCATGGGCTCAGTGTGGAGTAGAAATTCAGGCCAATAGGCCTCTGCGGCTGAGTAAATGGAGAGGGGCACGAGGGAGTACTGTTGCCTGCATGTGTCCTGTGGGCTGGGTCCTATGTGCTGTGTCCTATGTGCTTCTCCGCTCCCACAGCCCCATGGGGTGTAGCCTGCGGGCCGTGATAGTCTCACTTTTAGAAGAGAGCCCCGAGCCTGATGAGGTTATGTGGCGCTGACTCAGAAGATCAAGAGCTCAGGCAGCGTGTGGGGGTGCAGTGGCATAGTGGTAATACCACACTCTGTGACACTGGGCCCACATGGAAGTGTCCCCAGCTGATGTCCTGAGGCCTGCCTGTGCATGTGGGGCCTGTCCATGATCCAGGGCAGCTGAGGCTGGGGGTGAAGTGTGGTATGATGACCCATGGGGGTGCCTCCCTCTCTCTCTCATGGAATAATAAATAATAATTTTGTAAAAGCCTCAGGGAACCTCTAAGTCCAGTATTTGGGAATAATTTTGGATCCTTGAAAGCTACTGTTCCTTCATGCACAGCACTGTGTGACCTTTCCCCTCTGCTCCAAGTCCACCTGCAATCCCAGGGTCCATGGGAGGGCGCTCCTGTGTACATGGGTGGCAGAGCGAGGACAGGAAAGGAGTGCAGCCAGAGGTAAGCACACCCACGAGGGCACCACGAGGTCACAGGAGTGAGCCTTCCTAGCTTGGGCTGGAGCCAGAGCTGCTGGTAGAGTGAGATGCAAACTCGCCTCCAACCCCGGCTATTCTGAATGACCCTTCTCAAGGGCACTGTGAGGACTTGCAGGTGACACGGCCACCAAAACAGGTGGAGGTAATACCTGCTCCCAAAAGCAATGCCACCAAGAACAACCTTGACATGACTATTGCCTTTTTGTTCTTGTTTTTTAATTGCAGGAGGACATGTGCACTTGCAGAGGGAGAGAAAGAGAGAAGAGAAAGCACCCCACAATGGGCTGTGGTCATGCTACAACTCCTTCTCTTCTATTTCTTCATCCTATCAGGATTTGTGGTACGCACAAGTGGAATGTTTTTCAAGCTGCTGGGGCTGAGATCCCACCACAGTGGGATCTGGCTCCTGATGCATAGTGCTTAACTACTGTCTTCTTTCTAAAGTACAAGTGCCTTGGGAGAGGGATGCTTGAAGCAACTAGTAGTCATTTGCACCGTAATGCTAATAACTGGCAGATTTATTTCCCTGTTAGCTTGTAGGATCCTAAAGGGATATGGATTTAGAGGTGGGTGGGCACCTTGAAGCTTGGGCCTTGCCAAGGGAGACTGAGCCCCAGTGAGGAGTCACAGGGGCCACTGGCACAGAAGGCTCAGAGGGGATAGAAGGGAACAGAGGACAGAAGTCCCATCCTAGGAGAAGGCTGTCATGGGCTGAATTGAAGGAGCCACCAGGCCTGCACCACCCACGCTGCCATCTCCCACCCCAGCAAGCCCTACCTGCAGCTCCAGCCAGGTGGGGGGCTCTGTGCGCACCCCGTTGGCATAGGTGCGTCTCAGGCGCTCAGCACAGAAGGGTCCATAGCCTGCTGGTCCTTGATTGATGAAATTTAGGAGATACTGGTGGGCAGGAAGGAGGGGGAGGAAGACGCTCAGAACGGAGGCTGAGCACTCGGTTTGTAAAGGTCCGTTGAGGTGGGTGGCCTCACGCATATACTGATTTAAGTCCTAAGTGGGTCCATTTCTGAGGAGCAGGTCAGCAATGTGTTTTAAGAAGCACATCATTTTCCCAGGAGCATGCTCTTTGACCTAATCATTGAAACTTCTAAAGGCAAAAACACATTTTTTGATCACAGTGGTATCTCCGATGATGAGCGATTGGAAGATGGATTCTAAATGTCCATCAGTAAGTTCTGTACCCTCTGGCACAACTAGGCACTAATGCTGGTATTCGGGGGGTTTGTACTATGAGAAAAGTTACAGAGATACATGAAAAGTGCAAGGGAGCCTACGTCTAAGACAAGCCTGGCAGAATGTGTTGCAATCTGCTTCCCAGGAGATTTTGTTTCTTCCTGCACTGGGGAGACACAGCCTAGAAAGGTTTACTGATGTCAGGAGTGGCCCACGTGCCCAGGTGACCATGTCCCTGCTGTCCTCTAAGGTAGTTCTACCACCACAAGAGGCCAGAAGAAACTATTAACAGAGTCTCCTCTAGGCATGCGAATGTCTTTTACTTTCGTTCTAGACTTTCTATATTCCCATGCGTTATTTTATAATCAGAGCCAGAAGGTCTGTTCAAGCAGCAAAGTTTGAGCCTCTGACACATGGAAGGACCTGCCAACCTGTCTCCAGGCAAGAAGCAGCAGCCCATGTCCAGCCAGATACCCCTGTGACACCTGTCTCTTCAAGGCACATTTCATCTGCCACCTTATTTGTTTAATCTTACAGGGCCGTACCTGTGCCTGAGCCCAAGTGCAATGGCCCTGAAGATGCTGCACAGGGTCTGGAAGGAGCCGGATGCAGTGGCTTCTTTGACATTGGTGGAAACCGAGACCCAGAGGAGCACAGGCACTCTGCCCACCTGGCCTGCAGGTGCAGGAGGCCCGTGCCATGGACTGGGAATTCTGGACCTGCTCCATGGCCCAGGCCTACCAATGCTCTGGCCAAGACCTGCTCCCCACCCCCTCACCCCTGACCTCCCCACCTTCATGAGCCGCTCAGAGGGTGGGAAGCAGCCCAGGCACAAGCTGAGCAGGATCCAGCCCCGGGCCAGGCTGCTCCTTCTGTAGTTCTCGGAGAGCTGCTTACAGATCTGGCAATAAATCTCGTCCCTGAAAGACATAGACCACCGGGAGGTCATAGTTGGGGCTGGCTGAGGAGGGGAGGTAGGGGCACCTGGGCACAGTACTTCTGTACTCTGGATGGGGCCTGTTGCGGGGCGCTCCTCCAGCACGTGGGCCTTTCCAGCCTCCTCTTATCCCAGAATCGTGCTGTCTCCGAGTGTTCCCAGGAGCCTGTGCACCTCCTCCGGCCCTCCCTTCCCATCTCATCAAGGCACTGGCTGTCGGGATTCCGTCAGTCACCTGGCCCCCTGGGGTTCTTGCTCCCCCAGTCACCTGCCCCGCTCCCCCGTGCCCGATACTGCAGCCCTCTGCCTTCTCTGCCCTGGCCCTCCAGCGGTCAAGTGCCCAGGGTCCTCCAGCTGCAGCCCTGCCCCAGTAGCCAGCCCTTTACCTGGCCTGCCCCTTCCCATGCAGTTATTTCCAACAGTTATCACTGCCTCTGACTTGAGGTCCTACCCCTTCCCTGAACACAGCCACCCCCTCCACTGCAGAGAGGCAAGCAGGGATTCTTGGGAGAACCCCTCAGCCTCTCCTCACAGGTTCATACACCTCCCCTCTTGATCTCCTCTTGTTCTGCATACCCTCCACTAGACCTGGATTCATGCCACATCTTAGAAAGGTTCCCACTGGCACCCAGGGCCCCATGTATCTGTAATACACAGTGTTGCGCTGGTAATTTTTAAAAAATTTTGTTATAGGGAACCAGCAGTTAGCGTAATGGCTATGTCTCTGGACTCCCATGTAGTCGACCGCGGTTCGCATCTCGGACCCGGTGGCTTACAACTCACGCCGGGCGCGTGTGCGTGCGTGCCCAAGATCCCGAGAGGAGAATGGAGAAGAAGGGATTGCGGCGTGACCATCCCCCCTGGGGGGTGATTTCTCGCTTTCTGTCTCTCTGTCTCTCTCTGTCTGTCTGGCGAGCGCACGCGCCCTATAGCGAAAAACCTCTCCAAAAAAAAAAAATTTTTTTTGTTATAGAGTGCATATGCTCATGAGAGAGAGAAAAAGTGAGAAGTCACCCCTTGGGGGAAATGGCCAGACCACAATCTCTTCTCCCTCATTCTCCTCTCGGAATTTTGAGCCTGCATGCACACACATCCAGTGTTTTTTTAGGCTGCCGAGTCCTGGACTTGAACTGTACAATTGGCTATGTGGATTCAGCCATCTTAACCACCATGCCACTGGCTGGTCTGAGACACGTTCTTGTAGGATTTACTATCCAGCCATCATGCAATCTCCAAAATAAAACGAAACGCTAGAGAGTAGATAGATCTGTAGCCCATTCCCATTTCTTACAAGGGACGGGGAGGAGGCTGCGGCTGTTGACTGAGAGCCAGCTAGAGGACCTGATGGTGTGAGTGGGGCGGGGTGGGGGAATGCAGACTGACCTGAGGCTGGGCCGTAGGATGGCATAGCCCACAATGAAGTGTACTTTCTCCAGGTTGGACATGGGTCGCTCTGAGATGGGGCCATCGGGCTCAAATGCCTCCTCTCCGATATTCAGCTGGCTGGCCACCTTCAAACCCAAAGACAGCTATCAGGACAACTTTGATTCCTCTGTTTGTCAGGAAGCAAATCAGCTCTCGGGGAGGAAAACGATAGACTGGAACGATGGGGCAGTCCTGCAGCAGACTGAGAACAGACTGAGGCCCCATTGCCCCGTACTCACCTGGCCTGTGATCCGAGAGGACCGTTTCAGCTTCATGGAAGAGATCGCCTTAGCGCCTCTGTCCCTGGGACTGGGCCTCTGTGGAGGGAGACAATTCCCAAGGGAAGGAGAGTCAGGGCAGTACTTCAATGTGCTGACCTATAGCCACCTGGGGTGGAGCCATGTCCCTCTCACCTAGACACTTTGTGACCCAGTTTACAGAGCCAGTGGGTCTTAGACAAAGCCTGAACCTCCCTATGTTGGTGTCATCAGAAGAATTTGCTACCCAAATTGGACTTCAGTGTGGGGCTAGGCTTGGGTTGGGGTCAGCCTGAGTGCAGGAAGGGAACTAGCTTCTGGCTGTGGTCAAGTGTGGAGGGCATTACATATAAAAGCCATCTTAAAAGCTTCTTAAAAACTGTCTGCCATCTTAAAAATCTTAGACTTCACTTCCTCATTAAACAAACCATGTCTCAAAAATCATATAACCAACTGTTACTAAACAATAATAAATCCACCCACATCAATAATTGGCTCATTCTGTTACATTTCATTTCGGACAACCAATTGGTGCCCACCAGCCTATATATAAAACACTGTTTACAATAAACAAAAAACTTAATCAACACCTCATCTTGTCTCCACTCTGTATATCAATAAAAACTTTACCAGCCTAAACACAAAAAGTCCCCATTTTCACCATCCTCACCCAAATACCCGTTCAACTGTCCTGCGGGTCGGGGCAGTCAAGCTACTTTTTGGCACAGATACTGAATGTGACACATCTGAGCTAGCAAGCTCTGCCAGGGCAGGTGGGGCTCACTTGGTCTTGTGCTCTGTGAGGGGGGCCCACAGTGAGTACTTAACAAACCTGAAGGGAAGAAACCTGAGCTCTGGTCTCTGGAAAGCCTGTCCTACTCCCTCTGTGTCCCCCTCCAGAGGTCCAAGTGACTGGACTGCCTTTCCCGTGTGGTCACCAGTGATCCCACTTCTGACATTCCTGCCTCGTGTGGCCCCTCCCAAAGACATGAGACTTCCAAGACTAGACATTGCATCTTCTTTCTTGGATCATACATTCTGGGGAAAGCCATGCTGTGAGGATACTCAGGCAGCCCTGCGGAGAGGCCATGAGGCCAGGAACTGAGGCCTCCTGCCAACATCCATACAAAGTGAGCCTGTATGGGAGAGTACTCTCCAGCCCCTGTTGACAGCCTGACGACAACCTCATGAGAAACCTTGAATCAGACCTAACCAGCTAAGCCTCTCTTGACTCTCAGAAACTGTGTGAGATAATGTGTGTTGTTTTAAGCTGCTACGTTTTAGAGTAACCTATTAGCAACAGATACATAATACATTCTGGTAGGGCCCTGATCTCTCTCCCTCTAGAGATCAGGGAATCAGGGCTTCGGCCTGGGCAACATCTGTGTAGTTTCTGGATGGGGTTGGCATTGTGATCAAGGCTGGACTCCCTTAGATTCATATATAGGCACCTGCACACAGGACCTTAACGGCATCTGAGCTGAACCTCACCTGGCGTCAGGCATGATCACCTGGCATATAGGGCAGTCCTGGGCTCCTGCACTGGTGGGCCCCAATGCTCACTGCTGTGTAATTCTTCTGTTCTTGGTTAGTTCTACTAAAATAATGGAATGAAACTGGGCCTTAGCAAATATTTTTCATTAGAAATGCATGTGATTGGGATCAGCAGATGACGTAATGATTACGTCGCTGGACTCCCACATAATTGACTGTGGTTTAAGTCCTGGACCTGACGGCTTAAAACTCACACTGGGCACATGTGCATGTGTGCCCAAGATCCCAAGAAGACAATGAGAAGGGATTGCGGTGTGGCCATCCTCCCGGGAAGTGATTTCTCACTTTCTGTCTCTCTATCTCTTTGGCGAGCACACATGCCCTATAGCAAAAATCTCTCTTTTAAAAAAAAAGTGGGGACCAGCAGGTAGCGTGGTGGTTAAGGTGCTGGGCACTCCCACATGGCCAACCATGGTTCAAGTCCTGGACCTGGGGCTTGCTTTCTCATTTTCCTCTCTCTCTCTCTCTGGTCAAATTAAAATGAAGGAATGAACAAATAAATAAATTAATTAATTTAAAAAAGAAATAAAAGCATGTGATTTAACTTTCCATCAAGGGCAGGGTAGAACATGGGTCAAGAATGTGGTTTTTGAATTTAGCAGAATGGACCAAAAGCCCAGATCCCACACACGTGTTCACTATGATGAGAGAGCAAGTCACGTCACTTCTCCATTTCGGTAGCTGTAAGTAAATTTTAAATGTAGGACTGGCCCACCTGGGGATGGAATAAAGAGATGCAACTGGCACACAGCAGCCAGTTAGCCGGTAATAACAGCTGATATTATTATTGTCATATGAATTTGAATCTGGTTCAAGTTAAACCCAGTATTTGGAGCTGGGGGTTGGGAGAACCTCTCCATTGATAACTGTATACTTTAAGATGTCCTGGGTGAGGGTGAGGAGGGCTGAATGGTGGTACAGTGGTAAAATGCAATCTCGGAGGCAGACCCACATGGAAGGTTGCTGGTTCGTGGCTGGGGTATGCTGGACACTTGCTTGCCCATGACCTGGGACTGGCTGAGGCTGGGGGTGTATCATGGCATCAGGACCCTGTGAGGGTTTTCTCTCTTTCTCCCTCTCTGTCTCAGAACACATAAATAAAAATTGAAGACATAAAGAAAAAGGAAGGGGACTGTCAAAAAGTCCTGGGTACAACCTGATTCATGAGTTTCTGAATGCAATGGGAGACTGAAAACCTCTTAGTGTCCTGGCTTGAGGGTGGCTTTAGAAGGTGATGCCAGTGAGAGAACTCCAGGTCTGGCCTCCCCTTTCCCACCTAGCATCCTGAGGCCCTGGTTGGGCACCTGGAAGGTGCCCGTCCTCCCCTGCCCACCACCCTCACCCCACTCACCTGTGCAGCTCTACTGTGCTGTGGAACCTGGGCACCGCTCACCCTGCCCAGCGTGTCATGGATCTGCCGCATCACTGAGCCGCCATGCAGGCTGTTCTTGGCGTAGAGCATGGGCTCTGGAAGGTCACCCATGAACCTGAGGATGATGCTCCACACAGCCAGGGCTGCCTGAGAAATGAGATAGAGGGCCTGGCTGAAACCTGGCTCCCGGCCCTGGGGCCCTCAGCAACACTACCCCGTTGCTTGTTTCCTCTGAACCATGGCTCAAACTCCAGGCACAGGGGGTGTCCTGAGCCACTGGAAACCAGAAAACCATTGGGTACCGAGCAGTCATCATCGTTCTCGTGGTAGAGCAGTGGGTATCGGAGAAGCTGCCGGATATGCGTGTAGCTGGCTGCTTTCTGGAAGTAAGTTGTAGCAAACTTGGGGAAGGTGTATTCGGCCAGGCCATCTACGTCATCCTCTGGCTCCTCCACCATGGGGACCGAGTCCAGGTCAACCTCAGGCAACTTGTGGGTCTGGACTTCCAGATCCTGGGGGAAGTGAGGGAGGAGAGTGAGAGAGGACAAAGACCAGCAGCCCTCTCAGACAACAACCTACCTCTCAGGTGGTCACCCTGTGTGGCAAACTCCACTGGGGCATGGAACCAGCAAGGGTCTGTCTGGTTACGTGTTGGAATCAGTACAGAAGCATCTGCCCAGCCCCCTGTGGTGGAGACTCCCCAACTCACCACTCAGCAGGCCTGGGGGCTGCCATGTACTGGGTGGGCCTTACCGAGAACGTCAGCTATCTGGCAGTGTCATCTGGAGCCCCCAGACTGCAGACACAGGCTTACTACACTCCCCTCAGGGTGGGAGGCAGTGCTCCTCTGAGGAGGAGGTGCCAGTGCCCCTACTGCTCACGGCGAAAGGGCAGGAGGGGAGCAGAGGCCGATGGGCACTGCAAAAGGAGAGTGCCTTGGTCTACAGAAGGACAGACCTTTGGGGCCATCAATCCAGCCCTCCCCGGCCACCTCTAGCCTCAGACACTACTTCCTCCTGTGCATTCACAGCCCTCCACTTCAGCTCCCTCAGGCACCCTGTGCAGAACAGCAGCGTCCAGGGTGCAGGGGTGGGAAGACCTTATATATCTGGGAGACTGTGTGAGGCACAGCAGTGTCGGCGTACTGAAGGTACGAGGAAGTCTTGCAGGTGAGAATAATGCTTGACTAGAAAGGGCATAACCGCAGGAACTCATGCCCAGGCCTCTCTTCTTTGCATGACACCTATGTCTACAGAACGCACTTGGCCTCCCACTCCGGCAGCTCCCTAGCTCCCCAGCTCCTCCAGCCAAGTTTGGCTTCTCAAGGATCCCCAAGATTGAGGAGATCAGGAACTAGATAGAAGCCCTCCCGTCGCCTGCCCGGGCTGACCTTGAAGGCAGGCTTGGCTTACCTCGAAGTGTGCCGGGGCTGGGCCCTCCTGCCCCCCAATCATGGAAGGCAGGAAGCCAAACACTTCCTCCACCATCTCCGTATCAGTTACGGTGTCATAGATGGACATGCGCTTCTTGGCGGGGAGGGCACTCTGGCTTTTCTGCTCTTCGGCCGGGATGATCAGTGGTCCCTGTGCACAGCCCATGGAGGGAGGTTACCCACAGACCCAGAGGGGCTCAGGACCCATCTCTGCCTACCCTACAGAGTGAGCACCTCCCAGAAGCCAAACAAGCCTTATCCTGACATCGTGTGTCCAAATTACTGAAGTGCCGGAAAAGTCATGATGCATTTTTTGCATAGAAAAAATAGGTCATGACTTTTCTGACAACCCAATAATATATTTTGCTCTAAAATAATAGATTTTAACAGCTAATATAACTGGAGATCAACCAGCCAGGGCTTTTCCTCTCCCTGTGATAATCAGAAGCCCAGTGAGTGACAGTCCAGCGACTGTCACTACCCCACACAGTCCCTGAGGTGCCACTTGAAACTCCAGCCATTCTGGCATCCAGATGCAAAGCCATCCCTCAGGCCCACCTGGTCCTTCTTTCAAAAGGCACAGAGTACACAGGAGAGGCCCCTGGGGCCTATATTAACTAGCGGGCAGGTCAGCCTGCTCACAGCTAGGCTGGTCATGTGGGTGCAGGGCAGGCTGCAGACATGTCTGAGGGTCCAGCCTGTCACTTGCCTTGCTCATTGTTCTAGTAGTTTACCAGGGGACCCAATTTTCATCTATGGAGCAGAAGGTAAATGTCAGCCTAACCCTCTTGCCTTATCATAGCTTCCACATGAGCTAGGTGCGGAGGGATGAGGTTGAGCCTCAGGTACCCTATGGAAAAAGTGGGACCCTACAAGGTGAGGTTTGAAATGCAGGAGTATGCGCCTTGGTGCTACCCCTGCTGCCTGTGCCTCTCAGACACCCAACGGCTCCCCCTTGGCATCTCTCTGCCCCCCAGCCGTTGTACAAAGCCCAGCAACCTTTGCCTTCCTCTCACGCCCCAGGCTTCCTAACCTTTCCAGGGGATGGACCATCCCTATCGAGAAATTATCCCAAAGGCTAAGAGTTGGAGTGGGGGGCCAATGAGCTCGATTTACAGGTTTCAGGTACAGGCTACCCTGATGCTCTGAGGTCTCTCTTGCTATGTCTGTAAGCTCCTGGGTGGTGACCAAGGCATCTAAGGTGGTGTGACGGGTGTGGCAGTGCTGCCTTTGGACAGGGACAGGAAAGGGTGTCTCTTGTAGAATCCAAATTTCAGTTCAGGTGGCACCTCTCAATTTGCCTCTTATTCTCCTGCTACATCCTTCGGTGATTGGAACAGAAGTTAACGTCTTGGCTTGAGAGTGTGGACCTTCCAAAGGGGCCTCTAGTGAGAACTCTGTAGTGCCACTCACTCCTTCCTGCCATGGCCCATCTGGACCCAGCCAGTCCCCCTTGTCTGAAACCTGGTAACCACCTACATTGCCTTTCTGCTGCTTGACTCTCCGCCGGGCAGCCATGCCTCTGGCATGTGCCTGGATGACCACCACCGCCCTCTTCTTGGCCTGGACTTGTTGGCGCACCAGGTAGCCCCTGCAGAGGGCCTGCAGCTGGACCATCCTTTGCCGCATGGCCTGGTACTGCCTCAGAAGCAGGTGGCTCCGGGCAATGGCCTGCAGGCGCTCAAAGCCCATGAGGATCTGTGGAGGTGAGAGAGAGGAAGGCATTCTAATGAGAGCAGAGAGGTCGCTGGTTAGTTTCACAGGTGTCCACTGTTTGGCAAAGGACTGGTGCTAAGATCGTCCACACATATGAGCACAAGCATATTGTGTTAATACTTGTAAGTACTTGGAGCAGAGCTGACATGCAAACAAGTGCTAAGTATTTGTTAAATAGCATAAGCATTAAAGCAGTCTCTCAGTGGCCACAGAGAGATTCCGTTTGGATTTCACATGGACAATTGGATGGCAGAGGCCTTGTTTTACACACCTGCCAGCCAGCTCCAGCCACCTTGTCATAGGCTAGCCTGCCTCTGAGGAGGTCCCCATAAACCAACCCCTCAGGGATCTTTAAAGCATAAAGGTGGGGGTGCTGTGGCCACACAGCTGGACCCACATAGGAAAGGTACTGGGTTCATACCCGAGACTCCCCGAGCGTGCATGTGTGCGTGGCATGGAGACCCTGCTGGGGATGCCTCTCTCTCTCTTCCATAAGAAATAAAAAAATTTTAAAGTACAATTTTAAAAACAAAGAAAAGAAAAGGAAGCAGAGAAATAAGAAATGTAGGGAACCAGCAGTTAGCGTAATGGCTATGTCGCTGGACTCCCACGTAGTCGACCGCGGTTCGCGTCCCGGACCCGGTGGCTTACAACTCACGCCGGGTGCGTGTGCGTGCGTGCCCAAGATCCCGAGAGGAGAATGGAGGAGAAGGGATTGCGGCGTGACCATCCCCCCTGGGGGGTGATTTCTCGCTTTCTGTCTCTATGTCTCTCTCTGTCTGTCTGGCGAGCGCACGCGCCCTATAGCGAAAAACCTCTCAAAAAAAAAAAAAAGAAATAAGAAATGTACACTCGGGAGGTGGCTCCACCCGCTCCCGAGGCCACCGCTGCTGCAGTCACCTCACAGAGCTGGAGCAGGGGGCCATAGCTGAGAGGGGGTGGCCAAGGTGGAGGTGGAGGACCTAGGGGGAGAGATTCCCAGAAGTGGGATAACTGGATCAGAGGGTGGTTACCCTGTGTATAAGAGTGCATGTCTTGGGACCAGTAATGGCTATGTCGCTGGACTCCCATGTAGTCAACCACGGTTTGAGTCCCAGACCCAGTGGCTTAAACTCACTCTGGGCGTGTGTGCATGCATGCCCAAGATCCCGAGAGGAGAATGGAGGAGAAGGGATTGTGGCGTGGCCATCCCTCCTGGGGGGTAATTTTTCACTTTCTGTTTCTCTGTCTCTGTCTTTCTGGCGAGCACACACGCCCTATAACAAAAACCTCTCAAAAAAAGAAAGAGTGTGTGTCTCACAGCACCTTCAATGCATTGAGTAGCTTGTCAGTATTTAAACAGACCACATCATGCGTGAGTACAAGCTAGTGGTCCTTGGTTCAGGAGCCGTGGGGACATCTGCTCTGACAGTTCGGTTTGTTCAGGGAATTTTGGTTGAAAAATATGACCCAATCATAGAAGATTCCTTCAGAAAGCAAGTTGAAGTAGATTGCCAACAGTGTATGCTCAAAATCCTGGATACAACAGGGACAGAACAATTTACAGCAGTGAGGGATTTGTATATGAAGAATGGCCTGGGGTTTGCACTAGTGTGTTACATTACAGCGCAGTCCATGTTTAATGACTTATAGGACCTGAGAGAACGGATTTTATGAGTGAAGGACACAGAAGATGTTCCAGTGATTTTGGTTGGCAAGAAATGTGACCTGGAAGATGAGTGAGTGGTTGGCAAAGAACAGCACCAGACTTGAGCAAGACAGTGGTGTAACTGTGCCTTTTTAGACTCTTCTGCAAAATCAAAGATCAACGTTAATGAGATATTTTATGACCTGGTCAGACAAAGAGAAAAACACCAGTGGAAAAGAAGAGGCCTAAAAAAAAATCATGTCTGCTGCTCTAGACCCGTCGTCAGCAGCAACTCTGAACCAGATTCCAGGAATGAAGTACTAACTGCCTAATTGGAACGTGCCAGCATTCCAGACTTCAAAAAACAAATATGAAGGGACCAGCAGTTAGCGTAATGGCTATGTCACTGGAGTCCCACGTAGTCGACCGTGGTTCGAGTCCCGGACCCGGTGGCTTAAACTCACGCCGGGCGCGTGTGCGTGCGTGCCCAAGATCCCGAGAGGAGAATGGAAGAGAAGGGATTGTGGCGTGGCCATCCCCCCTGGGGGGTGATTTCTCGCTTTCTATCTCTCTGTCTCTCTCTGTCTGTCTGGCGAGCGCACGCTCCCTATAGCAAAAACCTCTCAAAAAAAACCAAAAACCAAAAAACAAAAACCAAAAACAAATATGAAGAGGCTTCTCCTGTTTTATCTATTATGCGAGAATTTAGATCTTATATTGGTTTGCACAAGTTCTCTGGAGAAAAGAACACTGCTCTGTGCATATCTCTTGGAAAATAAGACAATAGTCTTTCTCCTTTGCAATAGCAGTTATATCAGATGTGAAAATTAGTATACTTGACTCTAATATATTATACAGAAGAGCATGGATGCATTTCAAATGTTAGATATTGCTACTGTAATCAACCTTTTTAATCATGATTTCTCCCTGTTAAGCACTAAAAAATTGAATCATTATTCTTTATATTTGTAATAATATATCAAATTATGAAATTTCCCTTCAAACTACTTGCAGCAGATAACTTTTTGAGTCATTGACTTCATTTTATATTTAAAAAAATGAAGTATCATCTGTCATTATATTCTTTTTTAAAAATTATTTTATTTAATTTTATTTATTCGTTCATTTATTTTAATTTGACCAGAGAGAGGCGGGGGGGTGGGGGAGAGTGAGAAAGCAAGCCACCAGGTCTGGGACTTGAACCATGGACAGCATGTGGGAGTGTCCAGTGCCCTAACCACCTGCTAGCCCCCAATCTGTCATTATATTTTAATTAAAATTGTGGGAAAAAAAGAGAAATGTACACTTACTTCCCTGCCACAGACATCCCCTGGGCTATATCAGTCCTGAGCCTCTGACAGGAGCCTTGTTGGCTTCGCAAAGACCAACCCAATGGGTCGGCTCATGGGCTTAGAAATCACACAGACCCACATCCAAACTCCAGCTCTCTTGCTTACTAACTGTGTATTCTTGAGAAAAGTATTTAATCCACCTAAGCCTCAGTTCCTTGACTTCTAGATTGGTGTAATTTAAATGAAATTAAATCCTAAGCAAAGCAACAGGCTCCAAGCAACATTCCCATATGTCAGCTACCACTGTCCCTTTCATGAGCCCGGAATGCAGACAGGCCTGTGACCAGTTTGGTTGGTGTGAACACTTTATGTCACAACCACAGTCTCATCCATGATGAAGGCAAGTGGTCAAGTGAGGCCCACTGGGTGGGGCCATGGTGGCTCCAGTACATTTGTTGAGCAGATATTCATTACCAAGTGTCTGTGGTTAAGAAATTAGAAAAGAGTGCTTGAATAAGAGAATAATCAGTCATTTACTTCTTTTGTTGTCTGTGGATTGGGAAAAGATAGCCATTTCAGAGAAGGCCACCTTGGTCTAGGTCTGGAGCTGCCCAAAATTCTGCAGTAAAACACTCTGAAGCCTGTAGACCATGCTAAGAAGAGAGTGTGTGTGTGAGGTTCTGATGTTTAATCATTTAAAATCCGTATAACAGTCAATTGTTCCTGCCCGAGCTCTCTTTCAGAGAAATACATTTAAATTCAAAAAATTTTATTGAATAGTTACCAGCTGCTGTCATGGGCCCAGCCTTGCAAGCAAGCTCTCTTACCAGCTTGAAATTCTTCCTGGTGCAGTAGCCTCTCCAGTGGGCCTGGAGTGTCACAGCCCCTCGCCTCTGCCTCAGGAACTCTTTCCTAGAAAAGGAAGTGCAAGGCAGAGGCTATAACAACACAGACCTTATTTCTTTTTTCTTTTTTCTTTTTTAAAGAATGATTTATTTAATTTTATTATCATTTAAAAAAAAATTTGACCAGAGAGAGATGGGGATAGAGAGAGAAGAGGGAAAGTGAGAAAGCAAGCTACCAGGTCCAGGACTCAAACCATGGTCAGGCACGTGGGAGGCCAATACCCTAACCACCACATCACCTGCTGGCTCCTACAATCCAGACATTTTAAAGCCTTTCAGGAGAAACCGATTTTGAAAGAAAGAAGGATATGAGGGAAATAAATGCAAATAACATAAGGAGACTTCAACAAGTTTGTGGAAAAATGGAATTCTCATATTATTAATATACTATTTTAATACTATTTTGGTGCAGAAAATGTTGAAATCTAGGCATAGTTTCTTCATAATATGCATTTTCCATGAACTTTTTGAAGACCCCCCCCCATGTACTTTTTTCAAAGCCTTTATAGATCAAAATACACATAGGTAGGTTAGGGAAATAAAATCTACTTTCAACAACCAAAATTTATGAATGAGGAGAGTCTAGTTTTAAAAGTAATCTTTCTCGCTCCCTTCCAACAAAGATCTATGAAGGGATAAAACCCACTTCCAACAACTTTTTATTCCTTACCAGGCCCCCGAGGAGAGAACCTGAAAGTTGGGCTCTGGCAAGGTGGAAACACCCCAAGCAAACTTCGTGCATATATTCCTTAACTGAGTTTTTCTCCTCACTTATAATTTTTCAGTCACTTTTTTAAATATAGAAAAGTCCATCTAAAGCATATTAAAATCATCTGAAGAACTCAATATTGATCGATGCTTGAGTCCCACCCAGTCTAGTTAAGCCAGAATCATTGCTAATGGGTCTGGAGCATGTACACACACACACACACACACACACACACATACACACATACACACACGAACACACACACACACACGAACATACAGACACACACGAACATACACAGACACACACACTCGAACATACACAGACACAGACGCACACACACGAACGTACACAGACACAGACACACACACACGAACATACACACACACACACACACACACACACACTCATGTTTAGCTATCCAGGACCTAACAGGCAGCCAAGTAAACAGTGGAATCACCTACAAATAAAGATGCTCTCTTTCATTTTCAGTGTTTATACGTGTGGCTTCTAACGAGAGGCAGTAGATCTCCAGGGCATGTTTGGCAAGGTCCGCAGACATTTGTTGTCATGACAGTTGGTGGTGTGAGGGAATTTCTTTTAGAGTTTTCCTCCCTGCCTGTTATATAGAAGTGGACAATGCATCCACGGCAGGGTAGCCGGCCTGCCTCCCCTCTGACCATGCGGGAAACATGCCTGGGGTATCACTGCTCAGGCTGCAGCTACTCGTGTTCCTGAGATCAGCCTCCTCGCATCTGATCCTCCCCGCTGGCCTCTGGCTTCCTGGTGGAAGATTTGCCCCCCTGGCCTGGACCACAGCACCCTGCCCCTGCCCTGGCTCTCTGCGGCCCATGTCCTCTATGCTTGCCGGCTGACTGCTGTGTCACATTTCTCTAGGTTTCCAGGCTTCCCTGAGGTTGGTGAGGAGCAGACGGGAAAGCTCACAGAACCATGCTAGATGCAAGGCCTGCAAAGCCCCTGGACAAGGAGGGTGGCGTGAGGCAGGACCACTGCAGATTTGCTGAACCTGACTGAAAAGCAAGTGGTGCCTTATGACCAGAGAACTGGGGCAAAGTCAGCGACTCTTCCCCCTCCTAAAACCTCATAATCAAACCTGTGCTTGCTCCAAGATAATCATCATATGGCTGAGAGCAGAACTTCACTTACTTTGGCTCACAGCTCTTGCTTATGGAGTGTTTTCCCCACCCAGAGGATGCGTGCTCACCAGAGAGAGAGAGAGAGAGAGAGAGAGAGAACAGGAGAGAGGGAGAAATCACACACACATACACACATGCACTGCACCCCCACCATGGGGCATGGTCACACCACAATCCCTTCTCCATTTCTCCATCTTGTCAGGATTTGAGGATTTTCCAGTCACTGGGTCAGGGTTTGAGCTGGGCAGGATTTGAACTGTTAGCCAGGCATGTGTGATCCAGCTTCCTTAACCACTAGGCCATGGGGCTGGCCCAGATTTTTGTTATTTATAAACATTACGAGAATACATTGGCATTCTCGGGCCCATACAGGCTGCCTGTCCCTGATCTGGAAGTCTTGGGAGATCTTGTGCCTGTTACTCCCAAGAAAGGACCAGCAGGAACATGTGACCCTGGTTTGCAGGCTACAGGCCTGCCTGGGAGACACCGTGTGTGGGTGGGTGGGGCCTGGGGCTGGCCACACCTGTACTTGTAGCCCCGAAGGACTCTCTGGATGTTGACCGCTGCCGCCTCCAGGGCCTGGCTCCTCTGAATCTCCAGCAGAGTGTCCTGGTGGTCCTGGGAACAGAGAGCTGCTATAGTGTATCTGCCCCATCAGATCCCAGCACCCCCGCCTGGGGCCAGGGCTCTGTCTCTAGAAGTCAGTGTTTCTCAGACTCCTACCAGGAGGGTAAGCTACAGAAGGGGCCTTCAAACCGAGCCTGATGTGGCTCAGAGGTGAGAGCCGCAATCATACCTCCCACCCTGATCCAAACACTTCCCATTTTAGCTCTTGCTAACTCCATCTGACAACCTTCATTTCTGCTCTGGGGAATCCAAGTGGGGGGAGACACAAAATTCCTGGAATTTGTGTTTTATTTCCCCAAATTCATGGGACTGTGTAAAGACCCGTGCTTGTTTCAATACAGAATGTCTCTCTCAATCTGTGAAGAGGATTCATGTAGTGAGAAGAAGCACTGGGCTCATCCCTGGGAGTGGCTTTCCTGGCCCGTCGCAGTGCCCCCAGGCCCCTGTGCCTGGGATGGGATGAGAGGTCCAGGCCACCATCTCAGCCCCAGGAAGGCAGGGACTGCCTTTGTAGAACACAGAGCAGAGGGCCCTTGGCCAGTGGCAGGACAGATGGAGTCTCCTGAGCCTTCCTGCCTCTCTCAGTCTTGCCTCATGAAACACTGAGCCTCTTCCTGTGCCTGGGTGGGCACAGGGACCTAAAGATAGACCAGATCCTGGCTGTGGCCTCCAGGAGCAGGAGGGATGGAGAGAAATGGAGAGGGGGTCCTCCTCTCTGCTCAACCATCTGTCCTCACTGGCCTCACCTCTGTGCTCCTATGGCCCTTGTCTGGCCCACCCTCCTGGGCAGTGCTCTTTGCCAGCCACTCTTCCCCAACCAAAGTGGAAGCCGTTCTGTTTCTTCTTTCCTCAGCCCCAGAGCCCCTGTGCTGGCCTGCTAATACATGGACAGATGGACCGACTGGAGGGCTGGGGCTGGGAGATCCACCTGGGGACATGTGGGCAATAGCAGTCTCTAGGGGAGTCGAGCATGGGGCTGTGGGGAGGGTGGCTGCATAGGCAGGCTGGCAGGGGTCCTGCTGGCTCTTACCTCTTCCTCTCCTTTCTCACTTTGTCACCCAGCAAGGCTTGCGAGACTGGGACACAGGGAGGGCCTCTCCCTGGTGGGATTTTGACCTGACTGGCAATTCTGGGGGGCCAGAAGCTGCCTCTGTGTGACCTTTGCCTCCCCAAAGGCTGTGAGAGAGGCAGGTGGTGGTGACACTTGCACGAGTCTCTGCAGGCCGAGTCGCTTCGTAGGGGATTTTCCCGGACATGCTGCTTTCCCAGGGCTCTGGGGAGCTGAGGCTCCCCCAGAAGGATGTGAGCCCTGCTGCAGATTGTGCTCCACCATGCTGCAGGCCTACTCTTGGAGCACTGGGAGCCCGCCCCTGCTCCTTTGTGCTATGGGCAGTGGTTTGGAGGCGCCTTCTTATCCTCACACCTCTCCGAGAAGCCTCCTGGACTTCTGCCACTGAGCCAGCCCTCCCTTGTCCCTGCACCCCCTGCCACTGCCATGCTTATCCCCTAGCGGGGGCTCTCGGGTCAGGGGCCACACGCGGAGCAGGCACCAGCAGCCGGGGCTGGGCTGAATGAGCATATGCCCCTGACCAGCCTATGTCCCAGGGCGCTGACGACCAGCTGGCTCCTCGTGGTCTCACCTTCAGGAAGATTTTGGTCTTTCCCATTTTCCAGTCTTTGTCTGTCCCCAACCACACCTCAGCGATGCGCTGGGTCATCTGGCGGAACTTGTCTCGCAACTGGCAAGGAGAAACCGCACAGCTCAGAGCGAGCAGGAGGCAGACGGGGCCTCCCCGAGGATTTCCTGGGGACCTGAGTCTTCCTCCTCCCCACAGAAGATCCACCATCAGGGACTGTCCCCCTGGGGACAGGAGCCATGGACACCTCAGATCAAGAGGTTGGGTAAGGGGAGTATTCCAAGCCCAGGACTGACACCAGGCCACAGGGCTTTACAGGCCCAGGGCTCCCAACTAAGCTGGTGGATACTCGGCTCCAGACCAGCCTCAACTGCAAGGTGGCTGTGGATTCCAGGAAGGATAGGAAGGACTTCCTGCCCCCAGTAGCTCCGAGCCACACTTCTACTTCCTGTGTTCCGCCACGTGGGACGGAAGCTTCTGCTATGAAGCTGTAATCATCTAGATCCAACACATGCAGCACTGGCACCACCCAGACCCAGGAGAACCAACCCTCCACTGCTCCCCTAGCACCGAGGGACTGATAGAGGAGGAGAGGGAAGAAGGACAGGAGCTGGTTTCGAGGTTAGTTCCAGGCTGGCGTCCAGGTAGGGGGTTGGCCATCAGGAGCACAGTAGGAGAACCCTCCATCGGAACTGGGGTGCTGGAGGCGCCCAGAGGTAGAGATGAGGATGCAGAGTGGGGGAGGAGGCAGGGTGCAGCGCCCACCGCGGCACACGCACCTGCATGCGCTCAGCGCTGGGCAGCACCACGCGGAACCTCTGTGAGAACTCCTCGAATGTGTATCGGATGGGGAAGCCCGACTTGCGGATGTGCACAGTCTCCATCATGCCAGAGTAGCGCAGCTGCCGGAGGCACAGCTCCCGGTCGAAGAGCTGGAGGTGGGAGAAGAAGGCACTGACCCAGGGGGAGTCCCCACCTTCCCTGACCACCTCACCATCCGTGGTGCCCAGGTCCTCATGCTGAGAGGTCAGCGGGCTCAGGGACCTATTAGGCTCCCCCAAAGACGGGAAGATCGAAATAGATGCTTGGTTTAACTAAAACTACATCCTGAAGACAGTAGTCAAATAACTGAAAGTCGAAGTCCGGGAGATAAAGGTGGATGACATAGAAACTGCCTGCAAGAACACAGCTTCCACCGTTCTTGAGATAAGGTACCACGCACACTCGTACACACCCTGTGTTACACGTTTTTAAGCCCCCTGGCTGCCCTCCTCAGGGGGCTGCCTGATGAACAGTTCCAGGGCCCACAGTGCCACCCACACCTACTGGAGTGAAGAAGCGAATCTCCTACTTAGGGCAAAAACACTCAAGTCAACTGAGTCTCTCCCTCCCAGCCAGGTGTGACGGGCAGGGGAGAATTTGTTGTGATGCTTTTCCCTCTGGTGTCAGGCTTCAGCGATCGCCCCAAGACTCTACCTTTGCCTGGCCCTAGAGAGCCAGGAGTCTCTGGGGGGACAAGGGAAGCCCCCTCTAATCAGGTAAGCCCACCAGCAGGGGACACTGAAGGTCACAGAACCAGCCACGTGCGGAGTCCTCACCTGACAGTAGTTAGGTTGTATCGGGAGTTAGTCGCTAACACAGGTCTTCAGAAAGCTCATGGGAAATACATATTATGAAAAAACTAGGCATGGATTCCCAACATTTTTGTGCCAAAATAAACTTCTACTTTAATTTCATTTTTTCCATAAAAGTCTTGAAGTCTTGTAGTTACTGAATATTTCCCCCAACCCAGCATTTCTCATTCAATCTTTATAACAGCCCTAAGTGGGGAGATAATTGCTCCAATTTAAAGATGAGGTACCTGAGGTGGCCCTGCACCTTCCTGGTGGCCGAGCCAGGGTTTCAACCCCAAATCTGCCTGGCCCCTCAGCCTGGGCTTCCCTTGTATACCACACAGTGGGGAGGGCAGCTGCCACCGTTGAGAGATGTCCCAGCCAGAGGCACCCACGAAGCTGAGCACCATCCTAAGACCCACCGTCCTGCGGCTCCCGTGGGTGGGGCCGAACGCCTCTGGGAGCGCAGCTGCTTCTCCCGCAGCCCAGAAACCAGAAGAGCTTTCCGGTTTTCCTGCCCTGCCTATAAGCAAGACTTGTCCTGGATTTCATGTGATAGCCCCGATTTCCTGTCATTTTATACTTTTCAAAAAGGCACTTCATTTCATGTAATATTATTTCGCTCATCTATAAGAGAGTTTTCAGCCAGTTACTGTCCTTTCGGATGGCATCTCCCAGCTCAGGGAGTCACTGTTTTAGTCCCTGGATGGGACTCCCACATGGGCAGGAGGCTCCCCCCTTCACTGCATACACTGAGAGCCTGGGCAGAGGAGTGGTATCTGCTTCTAAAGTCCTAGCACTGGCTGCTGCCACTTACACATGGCACATGCGCCACAAGCGTCTTGCCCAACCCTCCCAGCACCTCTGCAAGCAGGACTGCATCTCTTTCCAAAAGAGAAAACTGGGGCTCAGAGAAGCAAAGAGCCTGGCCAAGCACACACAGCAGCCGAATGACAGGGCTAGAACAGAGGTTCTAAAGCCCTGCAGGTCACCTTGACTGACCACTTCACCTCAGGGTCCTCATCTGCAAAGTGGGGTAGTTGGTGACCAAACCCTGGATGCCATCAGACTCCTGCCCCCCTCCATCCCTGCCTCCACCTCCCCTCCTCACCAGTGGCTTCTTGTACTCATTGGGCTTGATGCAGCGGATAAAGTATGGCTGGCAGTTGGTCAGGATTTTCATCAGCTGCTCCAAGGACTGCTTGAACTGGCTGGCCAAGGTGGAGGGCCGCTTGGCAGGGTCTGCAGACTGTGGGCCAAAGGAAGACAGGGCAATGGAGAGCCGTGGCCTCGGGCACAGCTGACCTACTGTGTAGTGAGGGCTGCCCCCAAGGTCCCACAGGCAGGATGGTGCATTCATTCACTCATTTGTTCATTTTAACATTCATCCATCCATCACAGGCTTCCCAACCGCCTACTGTGCATAAGCACTCAGTTGTGTGTCAGGGACTCAGATGTGAGTAAAATGGTCTTCCCTGTGCACATCTGTTTGGTCTGTAGCCCTTGAGGGTGAGACCCACGAGGCCTGGGAGGGCACTGAGGAGCCCACCTTAAAGAGCTGTCTTCCTTCCTTTGCCTGGCGGATGGTCCCATGGCCCAGCTTGGTCTCTGTTGACTCTAGATTGAATATTTCCTGCAGGAACTTGTTTTTCGAGGCGTGAACCAGAGTGAGAATATCTGTGCTCAGCAAATCTCGGTTCTTCTCCAGGAAGCCTGTGGGGACAGCAGGTCTCAACTGTTGTCCCAGCTCAGCCATCATCACCCACCCATGCAGAAGAGAGGCTTCCATACAACAGCCCTCTGAAGCCTTGCCTTTCGCCCTGCCACCCAGGCCCACGCCCACTATCTACCCAGCACCAAGTTGCTTCTACCATCTAAACTCTCAACCTTCAGTTCCCTGGCCCCACTCCAATCCCCTGATCTTCTGCCTCTGGGGCCTTGCAAGTTCCACTAGGACCCAGGAGCTTCCAGCCTGAAGACCGAACCTGCAGGAACGGGAGAGGCACAGTGTGATGGGCTGCACCATGGGTGTCCCCTATTTGTGTGTTGAAGCCCTAGGCCCTAGAACCTCAGAATGTAACTGTATTGGAGATGGAGTCTTTGAAGAGGTGATTAAGGTTAAAGGAGGTCACATGGGTGGGCCTAATCCAATGTGGCGGGCGTCCTTGTAAGAAGAGGCAATCAGAACACAGAGGGAAGACCATGTGAGGACACAGGGAGAAGATAACCTTCCACAAGCCCAGGAGAGGCCTCAGAAGGGACCAACCTTGTTGGCACCTTGATCTTGAATTCCATACTCCAAAACCGTGAAACAAGAGTTTCTATTTCTTAGACTACACAGTGTGTGACATTTGTCACTGCAGTCCTAGCCAACTAGGCAGGTCCAGAGGCCAAGAAGCCCCCTTCTTTCCCTGAAAGCCATGGATAGGAACAGCCAGCCCTGGAGTGGGCATACTCACTGAAGAGTATGAGGTGAAGAGAGGTGCTGAAGACCAGTTGCTTCTCAAAGCCAGGCAGACAAGGCCAAGGTTGTACGCCTCAGACTCTGAAGGCATGATCCTGGCTTTTCTGTCCCACTCTGCCCCCTTTAGATCACCCTACCTTTTCGTGGCACTCTGCACACCTGCACAGTATGAGTCTGAGGAGGCTGAGTCAAGGGTGGGAAAGAAGAGGGGCTACCTGGTTCTCCACCTGTGCCTGCAGGTGCCTGTAGGGGGAACAGTGCCCAGAGGGGAGCTGTCCTAGGTGCTGGGGGTAGGTTGGGCACACGGGTTCTCCAAGAGCTGGGATGGTGGGGAGCAAGTGTGCACAATGAGATTCAAGAGTGCTCCAGGCCACCTCAAGTGGGATGGCACTAGCTGCCCTCTTAAAACCAGAAGGAAGTGTGGCCAGACACTTGGTAACACCCACACTCTGGAGGCTCAGGCAGAACTTCCTCCACCCTGGGACAGGGAATTCCCGAACATTATCTAGAGGTGCCCCTGGGCTCAGTCCCCCGACAGGCAGAGTCCTGGAGCTAAGATCGCCAGATGAGGACTGGTACCCAAAATTAAAGCCAGGGGATTAGTTTTATTCTAGGAAGACACTACTATCATCTTGGCATGTATGTACATCATATCATTTTGAGAAAATACACTCTGCCCATGGATTTGGGAGACAAATTATCTGTGAAGGCTGAGAATGGGCTCAATGTTTCTTTGAACACTTGATCTTCCCTCTCTGAAGAGCTCAACTCCAGAATCTGGCAGGAACTATGAAGGAGCCTCCCTGCCTTCCCATTTATCAAACAGAAACACCGCCCTGGAAGCCACATTCTGGTGCAGCAGTAAAAGGCAACACTCTGTGAGGTTGACCCACATGAGAAGGTTCCAGGTTCGCATCCTGAGACCTCCTTGAATACACTGGGCATACCCATGATCTGGGGCTGGCTGTGGCTGGGGGTGGATCTCAGCATCAAGACCCTGTTGAGTACAGTATCTCTCTGACTTTCTTACTCATGAAAAAAATAAATGAATTGGGACCAGCAGGTGGTGTAGTGGTTAAGGCGCTAGACACTCCCACATGGCTGACCACAGTTCAAGTCCTAGATTGCCTTTATTTTTCTGCTTGAAACCATTTCTGAGCCTACACAACATGTGCAAAAGTTAACTCAAAATAGATCAAAGACCTAAATGTAAAAGTTAAAACTAAAAAACTTGTAGGAAAAAACATAGGAGTAAATCTTCCTGACCTTGAATTTTGCAGGGGACGATTAGATATGACAAGCAATAAAAGGGAAAGAAGGTCGGTCCTGAAGTGCAGTGGTTAAGCACTGTACGTAGGGAGTTGGAGCCTACATGACCAGCTGTGGTTTGAATTCCAGCCCTGGTGGCCTGAGAAACACACAAGGCACATGTATATATGGCCTCAAAGTCCTATTTGGAAGGAGAAATGAAGAAAAAAGGATTATGACATAATTTCATCTTATTGCAGGGTGCTTTCTCTCTCCCTGAAGAGTGCCTCACACACACACACACACACACACACACACACACACCACAAATCCTTTAATTAAAATAAAAAAGAAAAATAAATAAGGTGAACTTTTTTGAAATGAAAAACTTGTACTTCAAAGCTAACCATTAAGAAAGTAAAAAGATAACCCACAGAATGAGAAAATATTCGCGAATCATGTATCTGATAAGGGACTGTATCCGGAATATATATAAAAAACTCTTACAACGCAACAATAAAAAGACGAATAACCTACTTAAAACATGGGCCCAGGGTTTGAATAGATATTCCTCCAAAGAAAATATATAAATGACCAACAAGTACATAGAAAGATGTTCAACATCAGTAGCCCTCAGGAAAATGAACAACAAAACCATATTGAGTCACTTCAAGCACACTGGGATAACTGGAATAGTAAAGACAGATAATAACATGGATTGGTGAAGATGTAGTGGAAATGTAAAATGGTGTAGTCACTTTAGAAAACAGTTTATCAGTTCCTCAAACAGTTAAACATAGTTACCATTTGACTCAGCACATGTCCTAAAGAAAAGAAAATATTTGTCTACACAAAAATTTATACATGCAAAGTCATAGAAGCATGATTCAGAATAGTCAAAAGGTGGAAACAACCCAGATGTTCATTAGATGATGAAGAGAGAGACAAAATGTGGTATATCCATTCAATGGAATGCGATTCTGCAATAACGAGAAATAAAATACTGATACATGCTAAGATGTAGATACATGATTCAATGTGACCTTGAAAATATTATGTTAAGTAAAAGAAATCAGTTACAAAGGGCCATATTGTATGGTGCCATTTATATGAAATGTCCAGAATAGACAAGTCCATAGCTGTTGCCTAGAGCTAGGGAAAAATGGGGAGTGACTGTTTCTTTCTGTAGTCATGAGAATGGTCTAAAATTGTGGAAATGGTTGCACAGCTCTACAAATAGACTAAATATCACTGAGTGTAAACTTAACTTTTTTTTTTGGAGAGGTTTTACTATAGGGCGCACCAGAAAGTCAGAGAGACAGAGAGACAGAAAGCAAAAAATCATCCCCCCAGGGAGGATGGCCACGCCACAGTCCCTTCTCCTCCATTCTCCTCTCAGGATCTTGGGCACGCACGCACACACACCTGGCATGAGTTTAAGCCACCGGGTCCAGTACTCGAACCATGGTCGACCACATGAGAGTCCAGCAACATAGCCATTATGCCAACTGCTGGCCCCAATATTAATGAGTGTACACTTTAAATGGGCTGTTATACCTCAACAGAGTCAACTACCAACAAAACAAAACAAACATGCCCAGCCCACTTCATTTTCCTTCTACAGTGAACATGGATTGGTGAGGATATGGTGGAAATGTCTATCTTTCTGCCCCCTGCCAGATCTGCAGAATAGTCTGTTCCTTCCAGCCTCCTTGCTATGGTCTTGGTGGAATCTGACCAGAGTTTGGAAGGGGTGTGAGAGGAGTCACACTCACCTTCTGCCTGGTAGTACACCTTGCCAGCAAAGTGAGCAATGCCAAATCTGGTGTCATGGATGTTCTTAGGCTGCAGGAAGGCCTTGTTGCTGGCATGGACATTGTTCAGTTTTTGTAGCATAGTGATGTCTGTCCCCTGAAAGCAATCAGACACATTGTGGGCCAAGGTTCCAGAGTGCAGCCATAAGGAGGCCAGATGGCCCACCCACAGGGCTCAGAGGCTCTCTCCTAGGGCAACGTGACCTGGGCTCAGAATGACCAAGGGCCTCTCTAGACAGGAAACCGATGTTCAGGGGTCAGTGACTTGTTGCAATAACAGAGGGTCCAGTCAGGAGCAGAGGCCACTCTCCACCACCAGTTCCCTTGCTCCACCCTCTGTACAACTGTCCAGGTGCTACCCAGCAATCAGGGGAGCCTTTCTGCAGAAGGTGGCCTGAGATGGTCTCAAAGGAGAGGAAGATCTAGTTAGGCTGGGGCTAGTCTGCTGATTCCTGGCAGAGGTTGCAGCAACCTCATGAAAAAGTGGGCTGCCCAATGGAGTTTTCCAACTTAAAGAGGAGCCCCATTAGCAAAGGCCTCTATCAGCGGACCTGTAGGCCTAGGTGTGTACCTTTGGAAAGCGGCTCTCCTCATCTAGGAGGGAGATGATGCTCATGGGCTTGAGGGCCAGCAGGTCCAGGGTGGGCCGGTTGTCAGTGTAGTGGATGTAGTCCCAGGCCAGGTTCTCGGAGCGGTACTCCTCCTGCTCCATGGTGAACACATGTTGCACGAAGAACTGCTGCAGGTGCTCGTTGGCAAAGTTGATGCAGAGCTGCTCGAAGCTGCAGAGGCAGTGCCACCACCCAGGGTGGAGCAGGGTCAGCCAGCCACATACAGCCACACATGTACATGAGCATTATGCACATCCCTCTACACACAGGCACCAGATACACAGATACCCCTTCCCCGTACACCCACCCCTTCTTTCTGTCTTCATTGCCATCGCCTCCTCCACTCCATGGCAATTAGACTAAGAGAACCCAAAAGACAAAGCCCACCATGAAGCCCATTGACTTCTCACAATCCCTTGTAGGGTCCTCCACAGGCCAGCACATCCTGTTACTGTCTTTGTGGAGCCGAGTACACACGAACAGCCTTGGCCCAGCGGCAAGTGGCCCAGTGCTGACTGTGGGGCCTTCTCAACCAACCACAGTACTCTCTACCCCCATCCTCCAGCCTGCCCTTCCTCCTGGGCTCCCCATCTTGGGAAACGGCCCCTCCACCCACCACCTCTTCTTAAATCAGAAATGGAGGTGTTGAACTTAACACCTCTCTGTTCCTCATCCCTAATTCCTATTGTCTGCTAAGTCTGGTCCATGCTGTCTCCAACACAACTCTTTGCCTGGTTTCTTTCTTTTTCATTCCTACTGCTGCTGTCTTAGTTCAGGCCACCTTCCTGGCTCATCTGGAACACAGCAAAGGACTCCTAACAAATCCTGCTATCTCCACCTTTGCCCCTCAAATCACTCCCCATGCAGCCACTAGAGGGCACTTTCTGACAAGCAAATCTGATCATGCCTTTTCTGCCTTCAAATCCGTGGTTGTTTCCTAGGTCCACACAGGGACCCCAGCAGAAAGCCCTGTCCACTTCTGCCTCACGTCTGCCGTCCTGGACTTCTCGCAGAGCTCTGTGCTTGGATCTCTCCAACCACCTCTCTCTCCTCATTATTGGGTTCCTTCTGTTTATCTTTTCTTTTTTTTAGAATTATTCATTTATTTATTTAATTCCATTACACACACACACACACACACACACACACACACACACACACACATATATATATATATATATATATATATATATATATATATATAAAATAATTTTTTTTTCAATTTCACCAGAGAGAGAAAGAAAGGGAAAGTGAGAAAGCAAGCTGCCAGGTCCAGGACTTAAACCATGGTCAGCCATGTGGGAATCCAGCTCCCTTAACCACCACGCCACCTGCCAGCCCCTCTTCTATTCGTCTTAGGGTCTCTCTTTGCCTCTCTTCCTAGGATGGGTCACCCATTTGGACAAGACCTATCACATCTAAGACTGCTTGTTCAACATCTGCTAACCGAGAGAGGAGGGAACAGGCCCTTGGCATCACCCTGGCTACACACTGCCTGGAGAGTCTTCTTGAACCCTTGCATAAGGCATGACCAAGTGAGGGACCTGGTGCCTGGCAGCATCTCTTCCCAGGCTCCCAGCCTACAGCCCAGTCTCAAACCTGCATACATGGCAGATCACCCAGGACCAACCAACCATCCATCCCCAAAGTGTCCAAAGGTGTGCTTGGCCTGCTTACCTGTCCCTCCCAGAGCCAGAAGCCAATGATCTGCATCACACTTGGGTATATGATGCCTGAAGTGCTCCCATCACATGAAGCTTAGTTCTACCCAACCTGACTGCACTGAGAAGGCCTCTGCCCAGCCCCACCCCACCCCACCCGACCCTGGCTGCCCTAGGAGGCTGAGGCCGCAGCACGCTTGCATTTGGAATGAATTTGGCTGTGTCTCGACAATCCAGGTACTCCAAGGGAGCCTTCTGTCACACCCAGGTCAGACTTTCCTTGAAGACAGCACCCTGGGCAGGGCACACCAAGGTCAGGCCACTCTTTGGCTCCTCAGCTGGTACCCAGAGGCCTCCACTTCTCCACCAGTGGCCTGGGCTCTCTCTGCCCAAGCCCTTTAGATGGACCAGACTCTAGCGAGTGAGACAGCATCCAGAACACCCCACATGTTTGCCCTTCTGACCCTTTCCTGCCCGGGATAATGCCCGGAGCAGCAATCTGTCCTGGATTGGCTGTCCTGCCTGGCTCCACCCTGTCCCAGCCTTCATTGCAGTCACTCCTGGTAGTAATTTCCTGCCTTCTGGTTACAGCTCCTCAGCTCCAGTCTGGGACACTCGGACTGTGGATCAGAAGTGTCCTGCTTCTCTGCTCCCCAAACTTGAAAGTCAGGAAAAGTCTACGAATGGCCATGGCTTTTCCCCGAATATCTCCCAGACAAAGATGCAGCTGAATCAATGCTACTGGTTTCCATTTTCCCCCTGGCCTCCTTTGATAATTCATTCTCATCACGGGGAGGAGATGACTTAAGAGGGTGATGGATGCCGGGTCTCAGCCTGGCTCCTGGGATGGCTTTGAGCTATGTGGTGTCTAGACGCCCTGGGGGGCCCAGGGGTCCTACAGGCCTTCTCATGTAGAAAGATTCGGGCCCACCTGGAGATGCACCCTGGCATTGTGAGCAGGTAAGAGGTCCCTGCCACAGTCTGGTGAGTGGGTAAGGGATGACTGTCTTCTCTCTTGTTCAGTTATGGAGGTGTGGACTTGTCTCCCATTTTCTGAAAGTGGGTGGATTAAGATCTTCATACCTATTGTTCTGGAAGTTTTCAAAACCAAATATGTCCAGGAGGCCAATGGCCCTCCGTACATTTTTGGAGTCCCCGGCAGGTGGCGTAAAGATGGCAGCATTGATCTTCTTGACAATCCACAGAAAGAGGTGCCCATAGATGCCCTGGGGAGACATGAGGTGAAGGCTCTGGGCTTTGAGGCAGAGGAGCAGGCTGCCCCCCTCGAGTTCACCTGGAAAGTCCCTCTGGGGGCATTACCCCTCTTTGAAAGGCAAGACATTGAGGCCAGAGAGGCTGGGAAACCCACAATCATTAGACAGGGGGTCTGTCTAGTCAACTCTGCTCCTTCCTTTTTATTTTTTAAAATTTACTTCTTTTCCCATGAGTGTGTGAAAGAGAGAGTGAGAGTGAGTACCCCCAACAGGGTCTTCCTGCTCCAACTACCCCAGTCTCAGCTGGCCCCCGATCACAAGCACTTATGTGCCTGGCATACTCAGGGGGCCTCTGGAGGTGAACTCGGAACCTTCCCATGGGGTCAGTCTTACCTGCTGTGCCACCATCCAGCCCCTTCTGCTCCTTCCCACTGTGGGTGAACAGGGCAAAGAGCAGGCCCTGCATCCAAGGCCCTGTACTCCAGTACCTTGACAAAGGCATCCCTCCGGTCTGCGGCCTGGGCGATGTTCAGGGGCCTGGTGACATACTCCCCGCGGATGAGGATGGTGTGTTTGATCAGACAGTCCCGGAGCACCTGGTGCTGCACCTGGAAGGCAGTTGGGGGCTGCACCTCTCCTGAAGAGCGGGGCCTGGCCCAAGACTGACCTGCTTTTGCTATGTGGGTAGGCAGTGCCGACAACCAGGGCCAAGCTAGCTGGGTACCACCAGGGTTCCAGGAGCACCAGGGCACACGATACGTTGGGGAAGATGTACTACCTGCTGTCCTGGGTCTGGGAAAGGGGCTGGCACCACCAGGTGGGCCTTGGCAAGCCAGAGACAGAGAGGACTTGGATATGCCCCACCCGGAATTACCCCCAGGGGGCTGAGGGCTCAAAAGGCAAGGGTGGTCTGAAGGGAACAGAGTCTCCCCCCAAGGGAAGACTGAGCTGGCAAAACTCAAAGTTCTGAAGAACCCTTGGCCCAAAGGAAGACCCCTAACAGCAAAAGGTGGCTAACACTGATGGCTTTTAAAAGCCTGATTCCATTAATTTTCCATTAGCACTGTCGATGGGGCGTGATGTAGAGAACACTAAACGTCCCTGTGCACAGGTATTCCCCTGCCCTTCCTCCAAGTCCTGGCTCCTTTTGGTCACTGAAGAAATAAGGGACAATGTACAGGACAGAAGGGTTTTGGTGGGCATTGACTTCCAAGGAGGGAGCCTAGGGCCTGTTGGGGTGGAGGCTGAGGGTACTGTGTGTGTGGCCCTGAAGAGCAGGAAGGGACACAGGAAGGAAGAAGCATTCATTCAAACTGGCCATTTCACAACTTTGCTAAGGATTAGCTCCCAACCCCCCACCCGACCCTGTCCCAGGTGCTCACAGTATGCAGAAGGGCACAAGGTCTGAGCTTGGAGTCTGGGGGTTGGGGGCTGGGGAACAGGACCCTGGGCAGGGCTGTGAGGGCAGTGCAGGAGTCTGTCAGCTCAGGCCTCCTGGCCCCTCACAAAAACTGCAACTGTAGCCACAATGGCTGGACCTGTACCTCCAGTAACTTCATCACGACTGGCAAGGCCGGCGTCTCCATCACGTCTGAGGAGTCCAGGTTCTCAAAGACGGCAGCTAGAGGAAAAAGCAGGTGCCTCAAGTGGGAGAGTAGCCTGAACAAGTAGGTGGGAGGCCCTGGAAGTCCTGGTCATGGCAAACGTACATTTCAGACACTCGCTCTGGCTGGGCCACAGAGCCCATTTGGGTCTGAGGCACAGCACTGTCCTTCATGAACACCTAAGCTGTGAATGAACCAGACCAGGGCAAAGGGAAGTTTGAAGAAAAGGGGCTTATATGAGGGAGGAGCTGAGTTGGGATATCTGGCAGGCACTGGAGCCCCTGGCCCCCTTGGATCCACTCTGCAGTCCATAGAAACCTGAGCATTGGCTGATTCATTCAGTCTAAGGAAGCATTAGTGGAGCGCTGACTGTAATCAGCCAACTCTACTGCAGTAGGATCCTGTGGCCCCCAGTTCTACTGTAGTAGGATCCTGTGGCCTCTCCACTTCCTCTTCCTCTCTTTGTGCTTGTGTTCACCTTGGGACTGAGGGCTAGGTTGCAGGGGAAGGGTTTGTTTTTGCTTTTTTTTTTTTTTTTTCCTTCTCTTAACTTAAAAAAAATGAGATAAAATACATGAATTAATCAAATAAAATAACTGGGCACAATGGCACATGTTTGTAGTCCCAGCTACTTAGGGGGCTGAGGCAGGAGAATCATGAATTTGGTGAACCTGGGCAAACATAATGAAACCCTGTCTCTAAAAAACAAAAAGAAAAGAAAAAAAGAAAGAAAAAGAAGAAAGAAAGAAAGAAAGAAACAAAGAGAGAAAGAAGAAAGAAAGAAAAGGAAGAGAAAAGAAAAAAAGAAAAGAAAAAAGAAAAGAAAAAAGAGAAAAAAGCCTAGGCCCAGCTGTGATGGTGTGCCACTAAGATCCTGCACTTTGCAGACTGGGGTGCCCATGTTTGATTCCTGATTCATCCTAAAAGCTGAGCAGGATGTGGTATGCCTGTAATTTCAATAACCTGGGAGGCTGAGGCAAGAGGACAGTGGCACAGTGAGACTCTGTCTTTAAGAAAAAAAGCATAAAATACAAAAGTATGCTGTAGTGATTAAAGTCAACACCATATAACCATAATTATACCCCAAAGTATGTTCCTTTTTTGACACAATAATTGTATATATTCATGGGATATAGTTTCCCTTTTTCTTTTTATTTTTTTTAACTGTCAGAGGGCATGTGCACTTACCAGAGAGAGAGAAAGAAACATACACACAGAGAAAGAGAGAGAGGAGAGAGAAAGCACCTCCCAATGGTATGTAATCACATCACAATCCCTTCTCCGTTTCTCTATCCTGTCAGGACTTTCAGCATGCATGCACATATACCTACCACGTTTTTCAAGCCACTGGAGCTGAGATTTGGACCACGGTCAGCCATGTGAGATCCGTCTCTCTTAACCACTCACTAGGCCATGGTCTAGTCCAGGGTACAGTTTTCCAAGTGCATGAATAAAATGTAAAATGATTACAGGGTAATTACCAAACGTTACTTTGTGCTGGGAACATGTTCTCTTTTAGCTACCTTGATACATACACTAACTTATTGTTAACTTATTGACCCTACTGTGTTGTAGAATGTTAGAACTTATTCCTCTTATCTAACTGTAATTTTGTATACCTTAACCAACATTTCCCTACCCCTCTTCCTCCTACCCTTCCCCTCCTCTAGTAACCACTATTCTATTCTCTAAAGTATGGTACTTTTTAAAAAGAGCTTATTGGGGACCAGCAGTTAGCGTAATGGCTATGTCGCTGGACTCCCACGTAGTCGACCACGGTTCGAGTCCCGGACCCGGTGGCTTAAACTCACGCCGGGCGCGTGTGCGTGCGTGCCCAAGATCCCGAGAGGAGAATGGAGGAGAAGGGATTGCGGCGTGGCCATTCCCCCCTGGGGGGTGATTTCCTGCTTTCTGTCTCTCTGTCTCTCTCTGTCTGTCTGGCGAGCGCACGCGCCCTATAGCAAAAACCTCTCCAAAAAAAAAAAAAAAAAAAAAAAAAGAGCTTATTTATTTCTTGAGAGGAAGAAAGAGCGAGACTCTCCCAGCAGGGTCTCGTGTTGTCAGCCAGCCAGGGTCACAGACACATGCGTACCTGGCATGCATAAGGAGACCTCAGGACACAAACCCAGAACCTTTCCATGTGATTCCAGTATTGTGGAGCATTGTGCTACCACTCTGCTACTGTGGCCAACCAAGTATGGTGTTTTGACATGTTGGTACTTTGAATTAAAGAAGAAACCTTAGTACCAAAATGTCTTCACCCCCCACCCCAACCTGTCTCTCCTGAAGCACAGGGAAGAGCTTTCTCTGGAGTTTGCTTATATGACCAAGGGCAGTTCCCCCATAAGCAATGCCCTCCCTGGAATCTACACTAACCAGAGAAGATAAACTTCTATTGCAGAAGAGACTAAAGGTTTCTGCACCCAGGACACTTTTCCAAATGGACTTCTCACCCATTCTTATCTGTACAGGAGAGCCTTAGTGCATGGTGCCGTTCCTCCCCTCACCCTCCAATAACTTGTTCCCAGGACCATCCAGGAGCCTTCAAGTCTCAGACTATCCAAATGCTCTAAGTATGGCCCTACAGTGCAGCACTTAGGTCCTATGTGGAGGAAGCCAAGTCCCACAAGGCCAACCAGGGTTCCAGGCCCAGTGTCCTGTTGGCTTGAAAAACATGCTGGGCATGCACGTGCATGTCCAGGGATCTTTATGGGGAGGAGAATTGGAGGGAAAAGGATTTCAGTGTGACCAGGTCTCTCCTCTCTGTCACTCTCTCTCTCCTTTCTTTTACATGCACAAGCTCCCTTTGGTATATAAAATAATGCTCTTTATGTTTCAAGCACCTGATTCTTTTCTGTCTCATACTCTGTGGGACCCCTGTGTATATGCAGGTAATACATTTGTATGCCTTTTCTCCCATTTATCTAGGGCTTGATTTCAGACTGAATTATCAAACCTCGGAAGTGTGGGGGGGATAGGCCAGCCCTGTTTTGAAGTGGTTAAGGGCTGTGTGTAAGGAATCAGATCCCACATAGATGACCGTAGTCTGAATCCTGGCCTCAGCAGCTTGAAAAACATGCCAGGCACGTGTGCATGTGTGCCCCAAATCCTTATGGTGAGAAATGGAGGAAAAAAGACCGCAGCATGACCATGCTCTATTGGGAGGGTGCTTTCTCTCCCTCTTTTCCTGGTCAGCACATGTGCTCTCTGACAATTAAAGGGAGAAAAAAGAAATGTGAGAGGAAAGTTTTAAACTCTCTTACACCACGTCTCCTCACCATAGCCTCTAGATTTTCTACCTCTGTTTATAGTTTCCCTTTTTTGCCTCTGCAGGCTGTACTCACATGATTTCTTCTGACTTTTCTACCAGCTCTTGCATTCCCTCTTCATATGTATAAAATCCGTTGTTAAATCCATCCATTGAGTTCTTCATTTTGGTTATATTATTCTTTTGTTTTAGATTTTAATGTGGTTCCTGTTAGAATCTGTAGCGTTACATTATAGCAAGTATTGCTACTCTATAGTCCTCCAGTAATTTCAGTATCTAAAAACTTGTGGATCTACTTTTAGTGCTTGTTATTTCTTCTGGCCCTTGCTCATGGTATCTTGTTTCCTTGTTCCTTTTTATTGCTAACTGCATGCTAATTGTTGTTTTGAAAATTTATCTGAAGGAGTGATTTACAATCTATTTACTGGTATTTTCTTTCAGAGATAACTATCAGTAACTTCTTCTTTTTTTTTTTTTTTTTTTTTTTTTTTTTGAATAGGAAAGTCCTTTTTATTGGGGTGGACATGGAGCACGTGCTAGTCCATGATAAAATGACTTAAGAGAAAGATCCGGAGGGGCCACCGTCTCCCTCGCACGCGTGCACACTCCGAGTGAGGCCTGGGCATGAAAGAGTTCCCTGCGGGATGTGAGACAACGCCCCGAGTGTTAGAGGCCTGCCTGGTGGGTGGGAGGCAGGAAAAGGCCGCTCAGCAGTCCAGGCTGCTCTGGGCCCAGCCCCCACCCCTGCCGCCAGGTCGCTACAAAGCCCCCCGGCCGAGATCCTCACAGCAATGCTCTGGTTCTCTGGAAGCAAACTGAGTGGGGAAGATGGGAAGGAGGCTACTTCTGGGGGGCGGGGGGGGGGGGGGGGCGGCAGAGGGAGGGAGGGGCAATGGTGGTGGGATTTGTTTTTATTTTCAAGTATCTACAACATCACACTATTGGGTCTGACGTCCCCTAGGTGCTGGGGGGCTAATTGGTCAGATGCCTTAATCACAGACCACTCTGAAAGTTTACAAACTGGCTTGCAAGTTTACATTGAGACTTGTTTACTATGGTTCACCCTTACCTTTAGGGGGTAGTCTTTTGCTGTCCTAGCTAAAAGTGGGACATAATTGACCAGAATCCTCACCTTGGAAGAATCTAATCTTTGGAATGTCCCCCTAGCCCCATGAGGCTTCCAAAATGATAAGTAAATTTTCCAGATTTTTTTTCCAGGACCAGGTTGTGCCCTCCCAGGGAGAAGTCCCAGAAGCTTTCTCCTCTCCTGCCCCAGTCCTTTCTCTCCCTCCCCAGGAGGAGCAATTAAGGCAGAAACAACATTACCCATGAACTCCACGTTCCCCAGGTGGAGAATGGCTGCCAGCAGCTTGCTGAGGTCCCAGTTTTCGGAGTCAGAGAACAGGAGGATCTTCATGGCTGAGCGAACGTGGGCATACTCCTTGGCATCATTGAGCCCCTCACAGGATGTACAGTTTCCCTGAGGGATAAGACACCTCAGTTTATGGGGCCACCCCATACCCCACCTCCTTCCATCCTGGCCTGGCAAGGCTGAGACACTTCGGGGGCTCAGTCAGAGGCTCCTGAGAAGTCACACCTCTTAGGCCATACATGGACCCTGTAAGGCCACATGGAGGCCTGCTTGGTCTGAATGCATTCTCCAAATATTCATGGGTTAAACTTTGGTTGCTTCTGTGATAGGATTAAGGGGAAGAAAACTGAGTCCAGCATATTATTAAGAGATGGGGCTTTAGGAAAATAACTGGGATTCAATAAGGTTATCAAGGAGGGGCTCCATGATTGACTCCTGGTGGCTTTACAAGAGAGGGAGAGTTACCAGAGCTGACAGATGTGCTTTTCCCCTTGCCGTATGATGCCCTGCACTGCCTCAGGGCTCTGCAGAGAGTCCCCACCCGTGAGAAAGCCGTCACCAGGTGTGGGCCCTCAGCTTTGGACCTCCAAACTGTGCACTAAATAAAACTTTATTTTTTTAATAAATTATCCAGTCTGTGGTATTTAGTTACAGAAAAGAAAACTGGGTTAAAACAAGGCCCAAACTCAAAAACACAGAAAAGTACTTCTAGAATCAGAGCTATGAAGCCATGGACACAGAGTGCCTGGGCCTTTTAGCCAGGACTGGCCCTTGACAACTGAGAGATCTCCATCAGGTCATCCCCCTCTGTACTTGAGCCTGCCTTGTATGTCTCTGGGAGTGCCAGGGGCTCATTCCTCTAGCACACACTTTCCAAGGCTCTCCAAATGCCAGGCCCTGTGCTACTTGCTGGGATTCTGAAATGGTGACACCCAGCCTTTCCCCAGGAGCTGTGCATTCAGGAGGGACAAATAGGAAACAAATGACCATGTCATGGTCCATGTCAGGATGCATGTATGGGAGCCTTGCACACTGAACCTCCAAGCAGAACAGGACAGAAGGTGGTCTAGGCAGAAGACGGTGGAGGCAGGGACTGGGGTTGAGAAGGGTAGGGCTGCATCCTAGAGAGGGTCAGATCCTGGAAACCATGCCAAGAAGCTCGGGCTTCTTTCTACCCTATCAGATATTGAAGGCATTGCAGAATTGTCATTGGGACCTGACAAGCCACATTTCCACCATGGGAAGGTTCTTTGCAGGGTAGATGTGGGTTAGAGGCAAAGGGCAAATGCTGGAGGAAAGTATCTCCATGGTCTAGGCAGGGGCTGGTGGCCGTTTCAAGGTGGTGAACTCAGGAGAGAGCTGCACAGGACAGAGCTCTAAGAGTAGCATACATCCACTCCCTTGTCAACAAATTGAGAGTAGGTGGCTGCTTTTGCCATACTGGCCTAGGTGGCAGGAACACATTCTGGAGTGCCAGCCAGGTCCCGTTGTCCTGGGCCCGTGTTCTGGTTGCACTTACAAGAATGAGCAGCTGGAGTGAAGTCAGGGAGTGGGAGGTGCACTGAGGGCTCCCCATGACCCAGTGGGTCCCCAGGGCCTTTCCTCCAATGGAGGCCAAGGGAAGCTGCGGAATGTGGGAGGGGCTCCTGTGCAGCCTGGACCAGAAGTAAATGCAGCAGCGAGGCAGAAGCCATGCTGACAGGGCTTAGTTCCTGGCAGCTGGGAAGCTGATTCCAAACACTGAGGGTCTGGAGGAGGGTAAGAACAAGGCAACCCTACACCACTGCCTCAGGGACCTCACCAGAGCAGGGGTTTTTCTGAGCAGGCATTTGCCCTTTTTGTGTTTTAAATTTGGCACCATGATCCTCAGCTGGCCTGAATCACACCACATGCGTGCACTCAGTGTTCAGGGAACTAGCCCTTCTTTCCCCCTCTCCATTCACTGAGGGGCAGCTCACCATGGTCAGGTAGTGGTATTCGGAGGGTGTGCCCAGGCTCAGCAGCTTCTTCTCCTCTGCACTCATGCCCAGGAGCATGCAGTAGAAGATGTGGTAGTTCCGCTCCTCTGGGGCCTGTGAGGAGGACCAGAGAGCCTAGTTGGAAAAAAATCCCTGAGGCCACTGGGCCTGGAACTACCTCCTGCCCAGCCATGCCGTGTTAGCCCCAAGGTCTCTCAGTCAAATGGGCTTTGGTACTGTCCCAGGGGCTGGCCTGACTTGGGGTTGTCCCTGCCCTGTTCCTCCACGCCGGCTCCTCCTGTGCCCTAAGAGATGATCACTCCCAGGCACTTCCCTGCATCTTGACTACTCCTTGTAGTTTTGGCTGCTGTATCCAAGTCCCAGGGTCAGTGAGTCATGGTTGGCCCAGGGCCCTTTGATTCACAATCTCACACTCCTTTTTGATTCTTTTTAACTTTACGTGCTTGTTCCATGAGACAGAGAGACAGACAGACAGAGATACAGCACTCCAACAAGTCTTGATGCCATGATCCACCCCCAGCCTGGCCAGCCACAGATCATGGGCTCATGTATGCCCAACGTACTCAGGGAGGTCTCTAGATGCAAACCCCAAACCTTGGCAAGTGTGTCGGCCTCGCAGAGTTTACCGCTGTGCCACTTCCAGCCCCATAATCCTGTGTTCTTTACGGTCATTTATCTCTAAATGACCCCCTGGAGATATGAACAGCCAAGAGGTTACGTGGGCCTTCTATATTTTAACACCATGGGAGGACTTCAAAAAGTTCATGGAAAAAAAGGAATTAGGGCATGAGTTTATTTTGTATAAGAAATGTTTGAATCTATGAAGTTTTTTGGTAACATGTATTTTCCATGAACTTTCTCAAGTCTATAGTATTTGTGAATGCATTCCCATTGTAAAAAATTCAGGTGATCTGAAGTATATAACATTAAAGGATGAGAGATTCTTTCTTCCCTGACTTTCTTCTCCTCAAATTCTCTCCCTCTCCAGAGCCACTTGAGGATCTGAGTTCCTTTCGAGACCTTTTAAATGCACTTACTTTCAGTATATCAATAATAATTCTTACTTTCTCTTTAACACAAAAATGTATTTATTGTTCCACAACTTCCTTTTTTTGTTCATGTAAACATGTCCCTTGGCTACTGGTCCACATTGACACAAACCCCCTCCTCCTTTTATCTCTGCCCAGAATTCCATAGTATAGATTTGCCAGCATTTTAAAAAATGTATTTCTTTATTCACGATCAAGCATGTGTGTGTGTGCATGTGCATGATGAAGAAAGAGACCGAGAGAGAGAGTGAGAAGCACTCTCCACAGTCTGGTCATGCCACAATTCGCTTCCTCCAGGCCTCCAGCTCCTCAGATCCTGGGCATTCATGACACCTATGCCTGGCGTGTTTCAGGCTGACCAGGCTAGGGATGGGAACCATGGTTGCCATGTGGCTTCCAGCACTGCAGTCTGGTATGTGACAGGCTGGGCCACTACAGCTGGGCCTCCCATAATTTTTAACCTTTTTTTTCTCATGGACAGGGCTTGTTTCTCACCTGTTTAACAAGTATCTTATCTGTACTAGGGAATCATTTTGAGTGATAAGTTCTATAAATCCATAGACTATTGTGAGAAGTAGAAGCTTCTAGAAAGGGCAAACTTCAGAGTAAGAGAGCCTATGCTACGCACTAGTCTGAGACCCTAAACAACTAACGTAACTTCTCTGGACTCAGTCCCTTCATCTATACCAGGGGATAAGGAAACCTGTCTGTCAGGTTGCTGTGAAGATCAAATGAGGTAAATCAGGGGATGTGCTTGGCATTAGGTTGCAGGGGGTGGGAGGGGACCTCTTCGCCAGATTTCCACAGTGCCAAGCCACCCCTGCTCCATCAGCCTCTCTGCGGATGGCGCTTCCCTCCCCTCTGGACCTCTGTGTGTGTGTGTGTGTGTGTGTGTGTGTGTGTGTGTGCATGTACATGTTAGGTGTTACACAATCATGCAGAGCACCCCACACAAGTTGGCACTAATTCTGCCAAGGTGGTACCATGCACTGATTGCAACCCCACTGAAAAGAAACTGCAATGCCTCTGGCTAAAAGACTAGTGAGAATTTCAAGGTGGCAACAGCAGAGCATTATACCATGCCTTGGTGCTCTGAGCACAGGGCTCCATGACAGCACAGGCCATGTGCCCATTTCCTGAGCACATGGTCACTGGACACTGTCATCCAGGCTCTCATGCCATGACCTCCAACATCTGAAGACATACCCTATCCTCTGCTGGAAACTAGCCCAGCTTCAGAATCAGTGCTAGCAGAGGTGAGGGGTGGTAGTGCCAACTGGTGGCATGGTGGTTAAGGTGGCTGGATCCCATATGGCCCACTATGCAGTTTGAACCTTGGATCCAGTGGCTTGAAAAACAAGCTGAGTGCATGTGTATACATGCCCCAAACCCTGAGAGGAGAATGGAGGAGAAGGGATTGCCGTGTGGTCAGCCCCCTGAGGGGCTGATTTCTCACTTTCTCTCTGTTTCTCTCTAGAGACTGCACATGTCCTGTAGTAAAACCTAAAAAAAAAGGAAGAAGAAGAAGGAGGAGGAGGAGGAGGAGGAAGAGGAGGAGGAGGAGGAGGAGGAAGAGAGAGAAAGAAAGAAAGAAAGAAAGAAAGAAAGAAAGAAAGAAAGAAAGAAGAGTGATAGCATCAAAGAGTGAATAAAATTATGTGGATAGAAAATTGCAAACTCTGGGCTGGCAGGTGGAGTGGTGGTTAAGGCACTGGACTACGATTTGAGTCTTGAACCTGGTGGCTTGCTTTCTCACTTTCCCTTTCTCTCTCACTGTCTCTCGTTAAATTAAATAATAATAATTAATTAATTAAATCTTTTAAAAATATTAAAAGCTGAAAAAACTCCATCGTTTGTTTTTCTGGGTACTAGGAAGGACTGTCATTATCCAATGAGGCTGGTGAGGTCTGGAAAGACCCCTGGTAAGGGGAAAGGGGAGAGACAGAGTGATGGAAGAAGTTCTCTTGGAAACTTCTGAACTCCCCATCCAGCGGTGGCTGGAGGCCTCACCTGCCGGCAGACCCGGGACTTCTCTAGGAGAAACTGCTCGATGCGCGCGCCCTCGATCACCCCACTGGGGTTGAAGTAGATATCGATGTACTTCCCGAAGCGACTCGAGTTGTCATTACGGATAGTCTTGGCGTTTCCGAAGGCTGAGGGTGAGTGGGCAATGCGCACAATGGGAGCAGAGAGAGAAATTCACCATTAGAGGGGTCATCTGGGAAGGCTTCTGAGAGGCAGTGGCCACCCCCAGCATAGAAGGGTGGCCAGGGGTGCACCCGATAGCAATGGCAGCCAAGAGCATGATAAGAGGAAGGCAAAGTGCAGGTAAAGGCTTGGAGGGCAGGAGCCTCGGGTGTGTTTGTAGAGTGGGAGACTTGGCCAGTGCGTAGGACACAGGAGGAGAGCAGTGGACGGTAGAACAGGGAGGCACAGAGCCTTGACTGCCAGGCTCAGATGTTGAGAAGTGGTTCTGCAGACGGAGATGGGAAAGCTTCTAAGGAAGAGTGAGAGCAGACAGAGGCTAGGGGAGAGAGAGCAAGCTTGCAGGGAGAGTGGCAAGAGCTGGTCTAGCCTAGGGCACAGGTGAGGCAGCTGATCCCGAGTGCGCTTGGTAGATCTACTTCTGCAAGCTTTTCTGATGTGGTCCATAGTAAAGAAGATATTTTGCATCATGTCCTATTGGGTCATCAGAAAATTCATGACGTACTTTTCTATGCAAAAATGCATCATAACTTTTCGATGACCCAACAGTGTCTACACACCCCCACCTGTACACACACGATAAAAACAAAATCCTCAGTACAGGTTCTTACCAAGAGCAACGCGTGGGAGTATTTTCTCTTCTCTGACATTTCATTTGTTTTAAAAGACTGATTTCATGATCCATTGATGGACTGGGTTGTGGTTTAAAACCATCACCATCTGGGCTGGCCTTGTAGCCTAGTGATTAAGGGAAGCCAGATCCAATATGGCCAATCACGGTTTGTATCCTGGCCCAGGCAGCTTGAAAAACATTCTGGGTGCATGTTTGTGCAAGCCGCAAATCCCGACAGGATGGAGAAATGGAGGAGAAGGGATTTTAACATGACAATTTCTCATAGGGGGTGTGTGTGGGGGGAGGTGCTTTCTGCCTCTACCATACTCTCTGTCTCTTCCTGGTGAGCGCACATGCCTACTCTCTGACAAAGGAAAGGAAGGAAGGAAAGGAAGAAAATACCACCATCCAACATTTGTCCTTTGATACAAGGGTTCCTTGGGGATAAGCAGATGGACTCCCACGTAGTCAACCATGGTTTGAGTCCCAGACTTGGCGGCTTAAAACTCATACTGGGCACATGTGCATGTGTGCCCAAGATCCTGAGAGGGTAATGGAGGACAAGGGACTGTGGTGTGACCAACCCCCTGGGGGGTGATTTCTCACTTTCTGTCTCTCTGTCTCTCTGACAAGTGCACATGCCCTATAGCAAAAATCTCAAAAAAAATTTTTTTTTTTAAATTAACCTCTTGTGGTCCTAACTCTAGCCCCTCAACTGCTACCTAGGGGACCTACATCAACACACCCAGCATTCCCCAAGTTGATCTTGGAGCTCTTTTAAAGAGAAATGGAGTGCTTCTTACAATCCTGAAGGATTTTTGCACACTCAGCAAAAGTTTGTTTGTTTGATTGCTTGTTTTTAATTGCCAGAGGGTATGTGAGTTCACCAGAGAGAGGGAGGGAGAGAAAGGGAGAAAGACCACCCCCCCCACACACACACATGGGGCATGATCACATCACAATCCCTTCTCCATCTCTCCCTCCTGTTAGGATTTGGGGCATGCATGCAGATGTGCCCAGTGTGTTTTTCAAGCTACTGGGGCAGGAGCTCAAACTGCAGTTGGCCATGTGGGATTCAACTCCCTTAATCATTAGGCCATAGGGCTGGTCCAGGGAAAATTTATTAATTCACCAGTCTTTCTCCATCATGTCACCTGGGAGCCCCTCCACTACTACCCTCTCCACCCTTGGCCAAAGGTTTATGGCCTCTCCTGTCCTTCCCAATATGTGCCTCCTGGCAGGAAGGCTCTACTTGATGGGGCCGGGAGTGATCTCTTACCTTCCAGGATGGGGTTGGCTTCCAGAACCTGCTGCTCAATCCAGGAATGCTGTCCACTGACAGTGGCCAGGAACTGCAGGATGAGCTTGGTGCTCTCTGTCTTCCCGGCCCCAGACTCGCCACTGCCAAGAGAAGATGTAGAGCCGTGAGTCTACAGGACAGCTATTTTTTCAACACTCTCAGCTCTCCTGTCAGGCCTGCTTTCTGGGCCAGTCTGACAGGGACCCTCTCCCCACACAGAAACCCTATTGCATTTGCCCTGAAGTCACCACTGGGGGTTGGGAAGGTCTTTAGATCATGTGTTGTTTAAGTCATTGGTGTGTTTGTCTCTTCTTCCCTGCTTGGCTGCAAAACCTCCTGCAGGCCCAGTGGGATCTGGCTCACCCCAGAGTCACCAGCACGGTGCCTGGTAAGTGCAGATGAATGAGTGAAGTGACTTGATGTCTTGCAGGTGGAGTGTGGCCCACAGGCAACAGTGTGTCCCTTGGTCAGGGATGCAGAACCCACAGGCCCTACCCAGGGCTATTGAATCAGAATCTGTGTTGCACAAGGCCCTCAAGGAAAACCCCTACGCTTCAGTTTGTGTCCTGAGCTCCCACTGTTACACAGCTTCAACCTCTGGCCAGTTTTTTCCTCCTCCTGTGCTATTTTGAAGCAAATCCCAGACAAATATTGTTTTGTCTTAAAATAGCTTCTTTCAAAAAAATTAATATCAAAGGGTTGACAACCGCTACACCAATGGGGCAGAGTAAGATCAACAAACCTCCACTGACAGCTGTGGACTTGCAGGTGTCTGTCATGCCAGCTGTTTTTACATACATGAGTTCTTCAACTCACCCACCCACATAGGGACAAGACACTGAATGCAGAGAGCTTATGAGGACCTGCTCATGGGCCCAGGGGAAACCTGGGCAGGAGAACCCAGGGTTACCCAAGGCGACCTTCTGTACATTGTAATGAACCAAAACTCAGGGAGCCCTTTCCTCTCTCTGGACACACACTCAGCCAGCACTGCCACTCTGCAGGTGGAAGCTGGCCCTGGGGGCTTTGCGGCCAGGTGGTCTGTAGCCTGGGATTTCTTGAAGCAAGGCAAGTGTCTCCTGTCTTAGGGGACAAATTAGGAGCTCTAGCTCTCTCCAAGAATGCTTCTCTGTCTTCCTCTCCAGAGGCGTGGGTTTGAATCCCTCACTTCACTGCTGCGCATCACTGAGAAAATATCTCAACCTCACTGATCATAGGTTTTCCCAATAGTGATGTGGGAATGGAAATATCTACTTGAGAGAGTTGCCGAGGACATTAAATATGATCACCTATGCCATGGGACTTCACTGGTCTCTGTTCAAATGCCCTCCTCTAAGAGGTCGTACCTGGTTTCCCTCTTCTTAAAGCAGAAGCCCCACCACTTCTTTGCCTTTTCCCTACCATGTTTTTCTTCAAAGCTCTTAGTACCTGCTGAAGATGTGCTTAGCTGTGGCTAGTCTGTCTCCTCTTAGGGAATGTAAGCTCTGTGAGGAAGGGATATTACTCTTTCTTTTGCTGCTATATCTCCATTAGGACAGTGAAGAACACATGGATGGGGTGTGATAAAATCTCACACGAGTGAATGCACACATGAACAAATAAATGATTTTACTAGAGCAAAAAGCATGGTGTCCCAGAGCCAAATTCCCACTTCCTCCTTGGTACCAGGAGGGTCACAGGAAGAGAGAAGGCAGGCCAAAGAGTCTCTGATGCAGAATCAGAGCTTGGACCGAAAAAAAGGACACATTTTCTGGGGCCCGGAGATCTGAGAGCTTCCCTGGAGTCACAGCTGCCCATCTCCCACAAGGCCTGCCCTGAATTTTTCTTTTTTGTCAGAGAGCAGGTGTGCTTGCCAGAGAGGATGGGGTGGGGGAGGAAGGGGCAGGTGACAAAGCACCCCCCATGGGTGATGGTCATACCTCAATCCCTTCTCCTCCATCTCTCCCTTTGGGGATTTTGGGCATAGACACACACCCAGCATGTTCCTCAAGCTGACAAGTCCTGGGCTTGAAACATGCAGTCAGCCATGGGGATCCAGCTGCCTTAACCACCACCCCACTGGCTGGCCTCTAAAATTTTTTTAATGAGGTCTTGCCTGTTTGACTGCACACCCAAGAGCCTAATCAGGGCCCCATTTCTACTTTTTTTTTTTTTTTTGAGAGGTTTTTGCTATAGGGCGTGTGTGTTTGCTGGAGAGACAGAGAGAGACATAGAGACAGAAAGTGAAAAATTACCCCCCCCCCCCCAGAGAGGATGGCCACGCTGCAACCCCTTCTCCTTCATTCTCCTCTTAGGATTTTGGGTATGCATGCACATGCACCCAGCGTGAGTTTTAAGTCGCCAGGTCTGGAACTCAAACCACAGTCGACTATGTGGGAGTCCAATGATCTAACCATTATGCCATCTGCTAGCCCCTAGGGTCCCATTTCTAAAGCAGCCCATCCCAGCCTTCCTTCACTGATGCAGTGAACACACACTGTGGGCTGGGGCAGTGCAGGCCCCGGAGGGAAGGGGCTTTGGAGGGACTGCTCAGGGATGCAGGGATAGCGGGGTCTGTTCCAGGAATGCTCGCCTGGAGAACGATTGTGTTTAGATAAGGAAAGCCCTGACCACATCAGCTTTGCAGATGGGCTGATCGGGAGGTACGGGGAGGGGGAGGCTCAGCGGCCATGCCTGACCCATACCCCACCACACACACCTGATGACACAGCACTGGTCCCTCTTGTTCTTCTTCATGTTGAAGTAGCAGTTGTTGGCGATGGCAAAGACGTGTGGGGGCAGCTCGCCCACATGGTGGCTGTAGTACAGCTGCACCTGCTCCAGGGTGTAGAGGGGTAGCACCTGGAACGGGTTCACGGCCACCAGGATGGAGCCTGTGTAGGTCTGGAGAGGAAGTGGGGTCAGTGCTGGCCCCCAGGTACAGCTATTCTGTAGGCCTTGGCCTTCGGTACAGCTCCTGAGTGTTACTGGAACCTGCTTACTCGGTGGGGAAGTGGGTGCTCAGATCCTTCCTCTGACAAGTTGGGGTGTCCACCAAGAATGTGATACCTCCTTGGGACACCTCCTTGGGGAGGCAAAATGTTTACCATTTGGCACCTGACCTGGTACTTAGAAGGAACTCAATAAAAATGGGTTGAGGGCCAGTGGGTGGCATGGTGGTTGGACACTGGACTCCTACATGGTCAATCATGGTTTGAGTCTCAGAACTGGCAGCTTGCTTTCTCATTCTCTCTCTTCTCTCTCTCTCTCTCTCTCTCTCTCTCTCTCTCTCTCTCTCTCTCTCTGGTGAGCACATGTGTCCTATAGCAACTTAAAAAATAATAGCAATAACAAATAAAACTAAATAAATAATTCTTAAAAAAAAAAACTGAGTTGAATGGATGAGAGAAGTCTCCACCTGCTCCTGCCAGGCCTCCCTGAAGACTGGCCAGCAGTTGTACCCCTACCAATCTGGCATTCCCCAGGCCCTCAGGGACCTCCACCCAAGATCATCTGCTCCCCCTAGACCCCACTGTCCCATCTGGGGATGAGACAGGGAGAGCTTCCACGACAAGCCACTGGAGGTCTTTATTTTAGGAATGGAGAGGACACGCCCCTGGCATCGAGACTATGAGGACTGGATAAAGAGTGCTTGTACAAGTCTGTGGAAAGGACAAACTCCATCTGGCTCACTGCTGTTATCTGTCCAGGGCTCTGCCCGTTCAGCCCAAGAAGGTGCAGCATCCTGTCCTCTCCTTCCCCAGGGGTCTCCTGCTTCTCTCCAGCTCCTCTTAGTAGCCTAGAAGGTCTATCAAAGCCAAACTAGCCACCCCTCCTGACCAGACCACCAGAGGAGAGACCAAAGCAGACAGTGCCTCTCCCACACTACATACACTTGGGTAGAGCCCTTGGAAGCTGGGTGGTGGGAGGAGGAAACTGGTATCAGCTTCAGATACCAGCTCTCCTGGGGAAATCTGCTCTGGAACTAGGATAAGAGCCTTTGGGCTGGCTCATGTCTACCCACTCAGCCTCTTCTTCTAGGGATCAGGACCCTGGGGTCCTGGCTGTTGTGGGACTTTTGAGAGAGCAGAAGTCTTCTATCTGTGATCCTATCTCTACAACAGGGCCACCCACTGGCCTTCAGTGTCCACTCTATGTCAGAGCCAGCCTTTTGCTCAGCCACCAGCAAAGGAAAGGAGCAGCATCCTGTGAGTACCGTGCTGTGCTGGATGTCAACCTCTGCACCCTCGAGGGATGAGTCCTGGTTTCTTTTGGGTTGGAGAGCAGAAATAAGGAAAGGTTAGGTACCCCACCCACCACACAGCCAGGTATGGGGCTGGCTCTGGACCCTTGGTGTATCGCTTTCCTCCCCTTCCAGAAGGTTCAGCCCCTGCAGGTGGGTGTTCCCCCAGAGATAGGGTGTGAGGGTGGGACTCACATAGATCTTGTGCTGCCGGTAGCGGATCAGGAGGTTGTGCACCATGCCTGCTTCATGCAGGTCCCCCAGGCGGATCATATCGTCCACTCCCTGGACTGAGTTGGGGTGCATGGGGCTGAGGGCACCCAGGTCCTCTGCTTGGATCCAGTGTTCCTGGAATGACAGACACAAACTTTCCTGAGGGACAGCTCCACATGGGTCAGCCCTCTGAACCCCTCCAAGTTCTCAACAGTGAGGCAACCTGGGACCTGGGGCCAGTGGCCAGTCTCAGGCCTGGGTCAGTTAAGGACCCGTGACTGGATCAGATCCATCTATACCGGGGGTCAGCATGTGTCCAGGGCCTGGGGTCAAAGTGTATCTGGGCTGGGAGTGAATTTCAGACCAAGGACAGGGGGGCTTATAGTTAGAAGTTAGATTTAGGGTCAGGTTGTAGGTGGAGGCCTTGGAAGTTGTTGGAAGAAAAGTGTGCAAGTAAAAGCATTTTTAAAAAGATCTGTACAGCATGATGCATGTAGGAGAGACCATGGTTGTTTCCTAGCCTCCAAAATTGGGAGCTCACAGCCAATGTAGACCCCTCTCCTGGGGTACAGTGTGCACACTCCCCCTCCCACAGCACCCAGCTGTGCAGAGAGAGCTGCCTGAGGAGGGCATTAAGTGAGTTGGACCTTTGCCCTGCAAGCCCTTCCCCCTTGTCACCCTGGCCACCCTTGATGTCCTCAGGCAGAGGAGATGGCTGCCAGTCCAGGCCACCTCAGCATCTCCCTCTCACTTGTGAGATTTTGCCCCTCCATCTTTCTCACCCACCTTCCCCTCCTGCCCACTTACTTTGCAGACCCAGCTTTCTGCCCTTCCCTTCTCCCTGCCACGGTCTCATCCCCATGCCACTCCTTCTTGCTTCCCTGATTCTCCTGGCTTCCCTGACTGCAACTCTCTAGACATTCTCCAGGACAAATGAGTGGTGGCAGGACTGTGAATGAAACCCCTGGTGTTGGGGACCAGGGGCAGAGACAGGGAGGGCACCTGAGGGGGATCTGCAACACCTACCTTGCCCTCGTCATCTTCAACCAGGATTTTCCCTGGCTTTGTTTCTTTGACGATGCCCCCGATAGCCACATCAGTCTTGTTGGTGGAGGGAGAGTCCAGCCATACATGGTCACCCTGGAGGGCAGAGAGAAGACAGTGGTCTGATCCTTGTCCCTTTTTCCCCCATCCTGCTAGAGATTTACCTGTCCTGGGAGCTGTCCTTCCAAAAGAGAGCTCCACAGTGGCTAGAACTCCTCTCTCACTCTCTCCCTATCTCTCCCTCCCTTTCCTCTCTTTCTGTCTCTCCCCATGTTGCCTCTGAGCATGTGTCACCTGCCTTGTCCACGAGGCAGGTACCAAATGCTGCCTGCACAGCTTTCTTTCGGGTCTCTGCCTTGCCTTGGCCGCTGTTTATGAAGGCAGCGTGGCAGACCGTGTAGAAAGCAAAGGGACTCCCAAACCTGAGGATGGTGGCAGGAGCTGAACTTTTTACTTGCATCTTCTCTGACATCACCCACAAACAACTAGGAGCAAGAGAAACAGACTCCAAACCACCATCTTCAGGGAAACTGGAGGATAGCTGAGCCTCGGAGCCACAGAACCGGCAAGAGGGCTGCCAGAGATGCAGCAGGAAGCTGAAAAGATGTTCCTAGCTGCAGATTTCAGAAGGAGGTGGCAAAGTTTATTTCTCAATGTGTGGACACATCCAGATGTACAAAATCAGCAGGTCTAGCTACCACAGCAGGAGCAAGGGCATGAAGGAGTGGCAGTGGAGCTTTGCTGGCCTGCCTTGGTTCTAGGAAACACGCCAGCCATCTTTGTGGGAAGCAATCAGAAAGGCCCTACGGTGCCCAGATCTGTTGGCTGGGGTGAGTAAAGACTAAAAATTCACAAATGAGGCTTCTGCTAGCCTGTAGCAAGGCATTGACTTCATCAGAACCTCCTTCTGACCCAAGAAAGCTCACCCCATTCAAAGAGGAGTAATCCCATGGGAACCAGTACAGGTGTGCATGTGACGATTCCGAAATCCACACAGGGAAGGATCTGTCGCGTAACACTAATCAAAAGAAACACCCACAGAGCAGCAGAAAGCTGAGACCAAGGCTTCCCCACCAATTAAAAAACATTTACGAGATACAGGTCAAAGACAAAAGAGCTGGGAACCAGCAGTTAGCATAATGGCTATGTCGCTGGACTCCCACGTAGTCGACCGCGGTTCGCGTCCCAGACCTGGTGGCTTAAAACTCACACCAGGCGCGTGTGCGTGCGTGCCCAAGATCCCGAGAGGAGAATAGAGGAGAAAGGATTGCAGCATGACCATCCCCCTTGGGGGGTAATTTCTCGCTTTCTGTCTCTATGTCTTTCTCTGTCTGGTGAGCGCACGCGCCCTTTAGCAAAAATCTCTCAAAAAAAAAAAAAAAAAAAAAAAAAGACAAAAGAGCTCAGGCATCATTGTGGTGAAATAACTGGGGAGAATAAGGCCTGAGTTGGCAGAGTTGAAGAAAAAAACAGAAAGGGAAAGAAACAGACCAAAAATGAAAGGAAAATTAGAAGCGACAACAGGAGACTGCACTAAGTTAAGGGGGTTTTTTGTTTGTTTGTTTTTTAAAGTGGTAAGGATCATAAAAAATAGGAAGGAAAAATGTGAGCAAAACGACAGACATTTTAAAAAATTAAGGTTAGGGGACCAGCAGTTAGTGTAATGGCTATGTCGCTGGACTCCCACGTAGTCGACCGCGGTTCGCGTCCCGGACCCGGCGGCTTAAACTCACGCCGGGCGCGTGTGCGTGCGTGCCCAAGATCCCGAGAGGAGAATGGAGGAGAAGGGATTGCGGCGTGGCCATCCCCCCTGGGGGGTGATTTCCTGCTTTCTATCTCTCTGTCTCTCTCTGTCTGTCTGGCGAGCGCACGCGCCCTATAGCAAAAACCTCTCCAAAAAAAAAAAAAGAAAAAAAAAAAAAAAAAAAAAAAAATTAAGGTTAGGAAGAAAGGGGTAGATATCAAAAATAGACTAGAATAGATTCCCTACTCCCACCCCCGGTCTCTCCCAAGAAAAGTAGGCCCCGCTTGCCCACCACCCAGGATCTGCAGTCTGTGCGCCCACGAGGTCCAGTGCCCGTTGAGACTTGGCAATCCGTGATGGCAGCAAAGGCGTCGTTGAAAGCTTCGCACGCGTGGTATTCTCATCCAGTATATGCAAGATACTGGCAACATTATCAGCAAGTGAAGGCTTGGATGCAAAGCCACCAGGTTGCCTACAGGAAGGCCGTGGAGTCCTATTTCTCTTCCCCGTGTTACTTAGCTTTCAGAAGGTCTGGGCAGCACACATATGACAGCAGCAGGACCCAGACATCCACAGTAGGAGACCAAGCTTTGTCCAAAGAAGAAGAGGCAGAAATAGAGTGAGAGGAGGAGGTGGAGACGACCTGAGCAACAGGGAAATCACTGAAGAGCTCCGCCAGTACTTTGCAGAAACTGAGAGGCACAGAGAAGAGCCACAGCGGCTGCAGCAGCTGGAGGCGGTGCGCCTGGATGACTACGTGAACACCGACCATGGCCTGCACTACAACCCCCACCGGTCAGTCGAGCCCCCAGCCGAGAGGACCAGCGAGCGGTGCAAGGCCGAGATGCAGCGTTTGTACAGGGACAGCACTGCCAAGATCCTGGCCATGGAGGCCGCAGTGCAGCTGCGGTGCAAGCACTGTCACATAAAGCAGCCCAAGCACTGGCCCGTCATTCCCCTGAAGTTCTGAGCCCTGGCACAAGGGCCCCGACATGTTTCTGAAAGGGGTCCCCAACCTCAGCCCCTTCCTTCTGGATACACACTCTTCTCTCCTTCTGTACTTTACTCAGGGAAAGGGGTCTTTATACTGGGAGAGAAGCATGTTCACCAGAGTCTCAGTGCGGGTGGATGTCATATGCCAGCCACTTGGAAGTCAGAGGCTGTATATTGTCGCCATCTTGAGAGTTTTTCTTGGCACCAAATGATGATTTTGTATATATTACACTTTTTTTTATATTGCCAATACTAGTGTTCGATTCATTAAAGTCCTTGCCTAGATATTAAAAAAAAAAAGACGAGAATATAGAGTATCCAAAAGAAAACTGGAGGAATAAAAGAACAAAAGGTTTTTTCTAAAAGATATAATTCCAGGGACCAGCAGATGGCATAATGGTTATGTTGCTGGACTCACATGTAGTTAACCACGGTTCAAGTCCCAGACCCAGAGGTTTAAAACTCATGCCAGGTGAATATGGAGGTTCCTCAAAGATCTACACACAGAACTACCATGTGATCCAGCAATTCCACTTCTGGGTATCTACCCAAAGGACAGGAGAATGCTCAGTTGGAAAAGCGTGTGCACATCAATGTTTAGTGCAGCTTTATTCCTGATCACTAAGACATGGAACCAAACCAAATGTCCACAAACTGATGAATAGATTGAAAAAGTGTGGCACATATACTCTATGGAATGCTACTCAGCCATAAAAAAGCAAGACCCTGGCATTTGATAGAAAGTGGTCAGATATGGAGGATCTATTGCTGAGTGAAGCAAGCCAGGATATAAAAGAAAGACACAGTTTGTATCCACTTTATACCAACTATCTGCACTCTGTGGTAGACATCGAAATATCGGAGGGCATAAAAGCAGTGAAAATAGTTATGGATGCTGAAGAAGGTGTGGAACAGGGCAAGAGAAGGGAAGAGTATAAGGAAGCAAGAGAACAGAGAGGCATGACATTAGTGGAACACAGAAATGGCTTATTACCTGTTGATGATAACATGTATAGTATTCTCGACTGGTAATGGTCTGAGAAGTATTTCATGTTGGGTAAATTCTTTTCACAAGGGGAACCAGCAGTTAGCGTAATGGCTATGTTGCTGGACTCCCACGTAGTCGACCGTGGTTCGCGTCCTGGACCCAGTAGCTTAAAACTCACGCCGGGCGCGTGTGCGTGCGTGCCCAAGATCCCGAGAGGAGAATGGAGGAGAAGGGATTGCGGCGTGACCATCCCCCCTGGGGGGTGATTTCTCGCTTTCTGTCTCTCTGTCTCTCTCTGTCTGTTTGGAGAGCACACGCACCCTATAGTGAAAACCTCTCAAAAAAAATTCTTTTCACAAGCAAAGTGATATATAGTGATTGAATGTTTAAAAATATAATGAGAATAATAATAATAATCTGGAAAAAATGATGAAAAGCTATTCGATGATGATGATGGGGATTTTAATGTCTTTATCTTGACTGATATGCATGGTATTCCTTCAGGAAAAAGAAATGTAATACACCATAAAGATATATGTGATTCAATGTAATATAAACAAGATTATGATAATTATAAATAAAATTTAAAAAGAAACTCATGACAGGTGCATGTGCATGTGTGCCGAAAATCCCAAAAGGAGAACAGATGAGAAAGGATTGCGGCATGGCCATTGCCGTGGAGGGTAATTTCTTGCTTTCTGTCTCTCTGGCAAGTGCACACACCTTATAACAAAAAATCTCTCTCAAAAAAAAGAAGATATAATTCCAGACAAGTTTTCAGAAATCAAAGGTTTTTTTGTTTGCTTGTTTAAGGTTTTGTCACAGGGCTTACGTGCTCACCAGAGAGAAGCAGAGACAGAAAGAGGTAAAGTAAGAAGTCACTCCCAAGGAGGGATGGCCATGCCGCAATCCTTTCTCCTCCATTGTCATCTTGGAAGTTTGGGCACATGCTCACATGTGCCTGGAGTGATTTTCAAGTCACCAGGTCCAGGATTCAAACTGTAGTTGGCCATGTGAAAGTCTAGCACTATCACCACTATGCCACCTATTGGCTCTCAACAAGCCCTTTTATTTTTAGTTGTCAGAGGATGTGTACACTTACCAGAAAGAGACAGAGAAAGGAAGAACCCCACACGCACACACCAACGAGGTGAGATCATGCCGCAATCCCTTCTCCATTTCTCCATCCTTTTAGGATTTGGGGCACACATGCATGCCTGGTATGTTTTTCAAGTTGCTGGGGCCAGGACTTGAACTGCAGTTGGCAATGTGGGATTTAGCTCCCTTAACCACTGGGTCATGGGGCTGATCCAGGAAGCTTTGAATCTATAGATTAAAACATGCACTGAGGACCAGGAAATAATGACAAAAAAAGGAAAGAAAGAAAAAGAGAAGAAGGGACCAGCAGCTGGCGTAATGGCTATGTCATTGGACTCCCATGTAGTCGACCATGGTTCGAGTCCTGGACCCAGTGGCTTAAACTCACACCAGGCACGTGTGCGTGTGTGCCAAAAATCCTGAGAGGAGAATGGAGGAAAAGGGATTGAGCCATGGCCATCTGCCCTGGGAGGTGATTTCTCACTTTCTGTCTCTTTCTGTCTCTGTCTTTCTGGAGAGCCCATGCACTCTATAGCAAAAACCTCTCCAAAAAGAAGAAGGAAACTCTAGGACATATGCCAGTAAAAATTACTGAATTTGTAAAACAAGGAAATAACTTTTGAGGCTCGGCATACAAAAGAGAAAATCTAGTTTGGTTACAAAGAGAAAATGCAGGACAAATTTGAGTCTTACGAGAGGTGTAAGTAATTCTTATAGTGATCTCAAAGAAGAGGGGCTCATCCATGAGGATGGCCACTATCAAAAGAACAGAAAATTGCAAATGTTGGCAAGAGTACAGAGAAATTGGAAATGTTGTGCACCACTGGTGGAAAGGAAAAATGGTATAACCATTAAGGAAAACAGTATGGTGATTCCTCAAAAATTCTACACAGTATGTATTAGCATATGATTCACTAATCCCACTTCTCAGTATAGATCCAAAAGAATTAAAAGCAGGAAACTGAAAAAATAGTAGCACATCTATGTTCATTACTGCATTATTCTAAATAACCAAGAGGGGGAGCAACCCAAATGTCCATTGACAGATGAACGGACAAAGAAAATAAAAAACAAACAAAAAAAGGAAAAAATTAAGAGAGACAAAGACTATACACACACACACACACACGCGCACACACACACATGCTAGAAGAAAACGTAGGGTATTTATACACTGGAATATTATTCAGCCTTTATAAAAAGGAAAGCCTAGCATGAGTTCCAAGATGGATGAAACTTGAGGACACTAGGCAAAATAACCCAATTACAAAAGGTCAAATGCTATGTGATCCATTAAAATGAAGCATCTAAACTAGTCAAACCATAGAAACAGAAAGCAGAAAGGTGGTTTCCATGGGCTGAGGAGCAGAGCGTTAATGTTCAATAGATACAGAGTTTCAATTGTGTAAGATGGAAAAGTTCTGGAGATAAGGTGCACAAAAATGTGAATATATTTAACACTACCGAACTACATACTTAAAGATGGCAAACTGAACGTTTAATTTTTCTACCAAATTTTGAAAAAAATAAAAGAGCAATTCAATGTTCCCCCCCCCCCCCCAGGCAAATGATCATTCTAGTATAAAGGTAACAAACATATTATTTCTATAAACCTTCTGGGGAAAAAACAAGGACAGATTTCAATACAGAGTACAAAGCATAAAAATAGATTTAGTCCAAAACACACCATCATGAAATTTCAGAATAGCTATGAACCAAGAGAAGATTATAAAAACTTTCAGAGAGGAAAGAAATAAGTTTTTTTTTTAAAGAGGTTTTTGCTATAGGGAGCGTGTGTTCGCCAGACCGACAGAGAGAGACAGAGAGACAGAAAGCGAGAAATCACCCCCCAGAGGGGATGGTCACGCCGCAATCCCTTCTGCTCCATTCTCCGCTTGGGATCTTGGGCACGCACGCACATGCGCCCGGCGTGAGTTTTAAGCCACTGGGTCCAGGACGTGAACCGCGGTCGACTACGTGGGAGTCCAGCGACATAGCCATTACGCTAACTCCTGGTCCCAAGAAATAAGTTTTACAAAGAATCAAGAATTAGAATAGTAGAATGGAATCAGACTTCTTCACAGCAGTGCTAGACACAGAGGACAATGTAGAGTGAATGATGATTTCACAATTCTCAGGGAAAATGACATCCCACGTGGATCACATGCCTGACTGACCTGAAATGAGAACAAATGGTGGCACAGAGGTAATGCAACACTGAGATGCGAAGGCCACATGGGAAGGTCCCAGGTTCAAGCCTGAGGTCTCCCTGTACACCTCAGGCACGCATGTGCTCACCCAGGATCCTGCTGGCTGTGCCTGGGGTGGTTCTCAGCCCTTGGGCTCACATGTACCCTGTTGGGTGTGCTGTTCTCTCTCGTGGAGGAAATAAATGAATAAATTTGGAAGAAATATGAATAAAGATATTTATAGGCATGCAATGTGTTGAAAGCATTTACCTCCTAAATACCCTTCCTCAGGAAGCTATTATAGCATGTTCTAGACAGAAACAAGGGAGTAGACAAAAGAAAAACTCCGTGGGCACACAAGACACCACTGAGATGCCACAGGCTAGCAACTCCGGGGGCAATTTCTTTCTGGAGATGAAACTGGTGGAGCTCACAATGGACAAAGCATTTTTGAAAGATTCACCATCTAGGAGAACACTGGGGGTTAATGTAGTGATAAATGTGTAGAAAACTAAGCAAACAAGGGAGAAGAGCAATTATGAAGTTAAATGAAAACACAAAGTACTTAGAGTACACTGCACGGCTCAAGTGAGAGCAGCATTTATTATTATTTTTAAGCTTTTTTCTTTATGAGAGAAGGCATGCATGCATACATGTGTGTGCACATGAGCATGTGAGACGGCACCCACGACAAGCTCCTGTTGTGCTGCAGTCCCCTGCCCGCAGCCCTCTCGCTAGTCAGGATCGTGGGCACACGTGTACCCAGTGTGCAAACTTGGGACTAATCTTAACCCAAGTATCTGTGGCTCACTTCATGCTACTGCAAGCTCTGAATAAAATTGTTGCCATGTGGGACCAACAGATGGTGTAGCAGTTACATCGCTGGACTCCCACATGGCTGACCATGGTTTGAGTCCCAGATCCACTGGCTTGAAACTCACACCAGGCGCACATATATGCTTGCCCATGATCCCAGGAGAAGAAGGGAGAAGTGATTGTGGCATGGCCATCCTCCCTGAGGGGTGATTTCTTGCTTTCTGTCTCTGTCTCTCTGTCTCTTCAGCAAGCACATGTGTCCCATGGCAAAAATCTCTCCAAAAAAAAATTGTTGCCTTGTTCTCATTTGGTGGATTTATTTTCACACCAGCAAAACCTTTTAAACTGAAAAGAATAAAGTGTCAGCTTGAGAAAAGAGAGAGGAAATTAAAGGTCAGGGACATAGGTGTTACAGAACCTTGGAAAGTGGCCACAGAGAACAGCAGCACCCGGGAGAAACTCAGAGGTCTGAGGGAGAGGAAGCTCTCTTGTTCACTCTCACTCACGCTCTTTCTCACTTCCTGTCTCGCTTGCAAAATGGTTTAATAGGCAACCTCAACTTTAAGACAGAAGTTCTGCCCTTCACGACCCACCGTTCAAACAAGACGACCACCTTCCCTTCACAGAACTTGCCATCTTAGGAGATAAAGCAGGCCCACCATTATGATTTGGACTAATGTGACCCCAGAGGTAGCTTTCTCAACTGCTTGTAGTCATGTTCCCAGTGGGGCATTCGGACCTAACACAACCCAAAGGTGTATTCCTTTATGAAATGTTTGGCTTTGTCTTAAAACCATGTCTTGCTGTTCCAAAGCAGTGCCAAGTTCTAATGTTTGGGATTTAGTTACCCAAAGTCCTTGCAACCTGGATTTTTAGAGCACAGAAGTACTCTCTCCAGCCTAAAACAGACCCATCTCCATTGTTGAATTGAAAACCCACCCTGACTGCCCATCCTGTGTCAGCTCAGTCTCAGGATTCCTGCTTAGTAATGGTGTCCTTGCAGCAGTGTGGACCCAGCTACAGTGAAAGGGCCATTATATGGCTTTGCACCCGGGAGGATAAGATTAGGGGCATTTTCTTATCAAAGGGGACTTTGCAGCACTGTCTGGCTCTCCTGGGTTTGTGGAGTTAGGGGCAGGACCGGAAATATGGAAGGCAGGAAAGGATGCCCAGTTCGGTTTGGGCTTCCCTCTGGGTCCCCCACCCCAGCCTCTGAGCTTCTCTCTGCCGTGTATGCACGCCTCCCAAAGGCCTGGAGGTCTGTCTCTACCTCCCAGGGCAATTCAGTTCTCAGTGTTTGAGGATTTGAAAATGAATGCAAAACAAAATAAAACTGCCCTGCTTCCTTCTTACAGAGGGAGCCATCTCTGTGACCAGCAGTTGGCCTAATGGCTATGTCTCTGGACTCCCCTGTAGTCGACCGCAGTTCGAGTCCCGGACCCGGTGGCTTAAACTCATGCAGGGCTCGGGTGCGTGCATACTCAAGATCCTGAGAGAATAGAGGAGAAGGGATTGCAGCATGGCCATTCCCACCAGGGGGTGATTTTTCACTTTCTGTCTCTCTGTCTTTTTGGCAAGGGCACACACCCTATAGCAAAAACCTCTCAAACAAACAAACAAAAAAACAGAGGGAGCCATCTCTTGGCCACTGGGACACAATGACAACTAATAGATACTTGGTGAGTGAGGGGAACAGGACGCAGAACCTAAAGTGGCGCTTTGGACCAGAGTTTGATTCCACCCTGTCCTCTAGTTACTCAGCTACCTGTTTTCTCTGGGTGAGCTCCCTGCAACTGCCACAATGAGACAACAAATGAGAAGTTCTTTTGCCGAGGCATTTTAAACCCTGAATGTTAAGTGGGGTGACTACACAAGAATGGTCACCCCACCGAGGCCCAGAGGTTGACCACATTTGGTTTCTTCCTTTCTTCCTTTTCTTTCTTTCTTTTATTTATTTGTTTCTTCTGAGAGAGAGAAGTGTGTGTGTGTGTGTGTTGGTGGGAGGGGGTCAACCCAACAGGGTCCTCACACCGCTATCCCTCCCAGCCCCAGCCAACCTGGATCACAGCATGCTTGTGTGTGCCTTGCATGCACAAGGAGGCAACAAGGACCTCCCATGTGTGTCCAGCATCAGGAATCATCGCACGGCTGCTGTGCCCCTGGCTGGTCCCACACTTCTGTTCTTGGCCCTCCAACTCCCTTGTCTCTGGTTTTCCTTCAGATCTCACTGCCTCTCTTCTTCCCTCAGAAGTGATGCGGCTCAGCCTTAGGTAATAACTTCCACAAATGTCTCCTGGATGGAGTAAACACCATTCTTACCAATCTGAACACTGACATCCCGAGACAGCAGTGCACACGCCCGTCTGTGGAGAGAAAGCGGAATGTCAGCTCACACATGCCTGAAGCCGGCTCGTGCATTTTCCCCCACGCCTCCCTCAGTGCCCACCAGGGGGCCTGACTCAAGAAAGACCGAATAAGTGGGTGAATGAGTGACAGTCCCTTCTCAGTGCAAGAGATGCCTTCCTAGCTTCTTCATCCCGTCTTGCCTCTATGGCATGTCCATTTTGTACTCAGCCTTTGGCTCAACTCAGGGAAAGTAGTTCCCTGTTATCTAGAAGCCCAAAATCTATCTGATTTTACATAAACTCAACAGCACCCTAGAACATGCCTATTCCCTACTTCATACATGGAGCTACGACCGAAAGGTGAACTGGTTAATTAGTAGCACGGGTGGGACTCTGCCTTATGTCAAACCATCCCCAGCACCTGGCTGCTTCCTGGAGGTGCTTTGGGCACCAGCAGGCAGGCCTGATTCACAGCACACAGGCCAAGGAGGAGGTCAAGGCCTGATCTGAAAGACACCCCCGTGGATTATCCTCCACCTTTCTCCTCCTTGCACTGATCAACATGAAGTGGGGACCAGATCTGATGTGCCTGGTGCCCTGTTTCTGGCATCTATTGGATTGTCAGGAAAGTCATAACTCATTTTTGCATGGAAAAACAGAAAAATACGTCATGACTTTTCAGAGAACGCGACAGCACAGGACAGACTCAGTCGCTACTTGTCCAATGAAAGAGTGAACAAAGCCCTAGGAGAGGAGGTTACTTTGATGGTGGATTTGGTGGGTGTGCAAGGGCACTCTGAGAAGTGCTGTTATCCCCATTTTATGGATGAAAAAACTGAGGTTAAGAAATGTTGGGAACCAGCAGTTAGCGTAATGGCTATGTCGCTGGACTCCCACGTAGTTGACCGCGGTTCGCGTCCCGGACCCAGTGGCTTAAAACTCACGCCGGGCACGTGTGCGTGCGTGCCCAAGATCCTGAGAGGAGAATGGAGGAGAAGGGATTGCGGCATGACCATCCCCCCGGGGGGTGATTTCTCGCTTTCTGTCTCTATGTCTCTGTCTGTCTGGCGAGCGCACGTGCCCTATAGCGAAAACCTCTCCAAGAAAAAAAAATAAAAAAGAAAAGAAATGCTAACAATTTTCCAAAACTGTCCAACTTATAAGCAAAGAAGAGGAGTCTTCTCTCAGATAGACCACGCTTGGATTTCTGGCCCTCCTGAAACCAGGAGAATAAATATTTATTTATTTATTATTTGCTAAAGGGCACATGCATTTGCCAAAGAGAGACAGAGAGACAGAGTGAGAGGGAGAGAGCACCCTCTAATGGGGTATGGTCACTCCACAATCCCTTCTCCTCAGTTTTTCCAACCTGTTAGGATTTGGGGCACACATAGTGTGTTTTTCTTTCTTTTTTTTTTTTTTGGAGAGGCTTTTGCTATAGGGTGCATGCTCTTACCAGAAAGACAGAGAGAGATAGAGAGACAGAAAGCAAGAAATCACCCTCGGGACCAGCAGTTAGCATAATGGCTATGTAGCTGGACTCCCATGTAGTCGATAGTGGTTCGAGTCCCGGACCCGGTGGCTTAAACTCATGCTGGGCACGTGTGCGTGGGTGCCCAAGATCCCGAGAGAATGGAGGAGAAGGGATTGCGGTGTGGCCATCCCCCCTGGGGGTTGATTTCCTGCTTTCTGTCTCTCTGTCTCTCTCTGCCTGTCTGGCGAGCGCACGCGCCCTATAGCAAAAAAACTCTCCAAAAAAAAAAAAAAAAGAAATCACCCTGCAGGGGTGATTGGCCATGCTGCAATTCCTTCTCCTCCACTCTGCTCTTGAGATCTTGGGCACGCACGCACATGCGCCCGGCATGAGTTTAAGTCACCGGGTCTGGGACTCGAACCGCAGTCGACTACATGAAAATCCAGTGACATAGCCATTATGCCGACTGCTGGTCCCACATAGCGTGTTTGTCAAGACACCTCTCTGAATAGAGATAAGCTCAGGTCTCATCTATCTTGAAGTAAATTTCTCTGGCCTTAGGACTCTCTCCAGCAGCCACCCTCCTCCTCCTAGCAGTTGCTCCACAGTCAAACTACTTGAAGGAGTCACCCATTGCACTCCAGTTTAAGTATATTTATTTCTTTCTTAAGCTAGAGAGAGAGAGAAACTTCACAAAGATCCCTCAATGGGGTCTGGTCATGTTGCACTCTCCTTCTCCTCCAATTTTCCATCCCATCAGGAGCCTGGGCACATGCACGTTTGATATATTTTTTCAAGTTAACAGGGCTGGAACTCAAATTGTAGTTGATCTTGTGGGATCCAGCATCTTCCTGCACAGTGACTAACCACTGTGCTATTGGGCCAACCCTTACCCTTGGTTTTTTTTTTTTTTTTTTTTGGTATTTAATAAATTATTTATTTATGGGGGTGATGATAGTGATGGGACTTCATTGAAAAAGACAGAGAATATATAGACCACGTGATAGACTTATTCATTTGCTCATTCAAGGAGCAGTTTTGGGGTACCTATTGTAGGCCCATCCTGTACACTTGAAGCTCCTTATTTGATGAATTTCATCCTTTTTTATTATCATAATCTTGTTTATATTATATTGAATCACATATAAGTTTACAGTGTATTACATTTGTTTTTCCAGAAGTTACTCTTATTTTTAATGTGTCAACATATTTGCCTTTTCCACACCTGTGAAAAACTTGGGAGCTATACTGGGCCTTACTCTTACTAGTAGGCACTCAGGACATTGCCTGCTGAATAAATGGATGAATGAGTGGACAGACAAATGGGTAGATGATAGATGGGTGGGTGGGAGGATGGGTGGATGAATGGATTGATGGATACATTGAGTGGAAAGATAGGCTGCTGAATGAATGGATGGATGGATGGATGGATGGATGGATGGATGGATTGTTAAATAGTTGCATAGATACATCAATGGTTAGATGGGTGGATGGATGCCTGGGTGAATGAATGGATGAATAGATAGATGGGTGGGTGCATAGATGAGTGGATGGATGGATGGTTGGTTGGAAAGCTTTGCCCACCAAAAGAATGAGAGAGTATTTTGGGCAGAAAGGGTGCCTGGGGCTGGATAAGAGAGACACGCCTTGAAAGTTACTCTGTGCCACCAGCCAACTGTCTATTCCCCATTCCCCCAGAGCCCAGGGTCCCTGGCATGGAAAAGTTGTCACTTAAGGTGCACAAAGGTCAGCATCTATGGGTAGGGCCACCATCTGAAGGGAGTTAGCATGGCCCAGCAGGTGACTGATCTAGGCTGGAATAGGGCTGTCTCAGGCTGGATTGTTGGCCCCAGGGGGACCCAGAGAGTGTCACAGTAAATGATCGACCTTGGGAAGAGTGCCCGCCAGTTTACTAAAAATCAAAGGCTGTATTATTTTGTCTCTTATCTTGAAGGGCAGCCCTGACTAGGCATTTACTGAGCCAAGAGCTTCACAAACAATGCCTTTTTAGCCACACAGTAATTCTATGAGACACATAATATTATTTCTTACATTCTTCTCTATTTGGAAAAACCCAGGTTTGGCCAAGTGAAGGGACTTGCCTAAGATTATGCATTAGTGATGAAAGGCTAGGTAGAGCCTGTGGTCTTGACCACTAGGGCAGACAGGGCCCCGGGCAGGAGCAAAGGAGGGGGGAGAGCTGCCTCTGGAAAGCCCAGCCTGATGCTATGTAGGGCTTCACTCAAGATACCTCATTTCATTTCCTCCAACTCACCCCTCAGAAAATTGAGGACCATAGAGGTTGGTTAACTTCCCAGTGTTCCCCAATCAAAGGTTCTGTTCCTACCCCAGCAAGTGACTGCTTGCCCAGAGTGAGAAAGGAAGGAGAGAAGCCACTAAACAGCATGGTGGGCTCAATGGTGGCTGCGTCAGGATTGAATCTACAGCTGTTGACTCCAAAGTTCTTCCTTATTCCACTTCACCTCTCTCCTCAGGCTGATTGATATGCAAGAACTTCTAGGGATGCGCAGACCAGTGTGGTAGCCACTAACTAAGTGTGGGTATTATTTACATTTGTTCATTTATTTCTTCCATGAGTGAGAGAAAAAGAAGGGGACAGAGAGAAAGAGAGAGATATAGCACTCCAATAGGTCTTGACAATACAACCCACCCCCGGCCTTCAGCTGACCCTGGATCATGGACACATACATGCCCAGCATACTCAGGGAGGTCTCTGGACTTGAACCAGCAATCTTCCCATGTGGGGTTAACTTGCAGAAGATTGTGTTTTATTCCTGCATCACTATCTGGCCCCCTAAATTTAATTTTAATTAAAATTCATGGGCCAGTGCTATGACCTACTGATTAAGGGAGCTAAATCCCACATGACCAACAGTGATTTGAATTCCAGCCCTGGAAGTTTGAGAGTCACACCAGGTGTGTGCGCATATGTGTCCAATATCTCAACAGCATAGAGAAATGAAGAAGGGGTTACAGTGTGACCACACCCCACTGGGGCGTGGTTTCTCCCTACATATCTACCTCTCTCTGATTAGTATGTACACCCTCTGGCCATAATTTTTTAAAAATCTTCTTTATTTATTTTTAAATTTGCTATAGGACACATGCACTCACTGGAGAGAAACAGGGAGAGAGAGAGAGAAGAGGACAAAGCATCCCCCAGTGGGGGTGGGGGGTGACCATGACATAATCCCTTTTCCTCCATTCTCTTCTAGGGATTTTGGGCATGCACACACATACACCTGGGTCCAGAACATGAGCCATGCTATCGGCTGTGTGAGATCTAGCCGTCTTAACCACCATGCCACCTGGCTGGCCCTAAATTTTTTTTAAATAACTGAATACATAAATAAATAAAATGAAAATGCAACTCATTGGTTACACTGGCCACACTGCACGTGCTCAACATGTAACTAGTGGCTACTGTTTAGAGGTGCAAAAGAGAACATTCCTATCATCGTAGAAATAAAGAATAAAAAATGAAATCCTGAGGGGGTTACACCTGTAGTTGGTTCTTGCTAGGTGCCAACAGCTCTCAAGCCAAACCGGTATTTTCTTCCCTCTGCATCTTTATGCCATGTCTCTCACCTGGAACATTGCCACAAGCTTCTCCTCTTTCCAGCCCATGTGGGTCCCCTCCCCTTCTCTACTGTCCTTGGTCCAGTGAGCTCCTCCTCTGAATCTCAGTGCCCAAGGTCTGGGCCCCTGGTATGCACTGATCACTTTCCTTTGCACTGTCACCCTGCCAGCCAGCAGTGAAGGAACATGGTATGCACTGCTTGACTAACTGAGGAAGTAGACAACAGAGTCTAAAATGACATTGGATCAAGAAGTCTTGGCTTCATCCTTAGCTTGATGTCACTATCTGTTGTTCATTCAACCTGCCTTTGTTCAGTGGCCCTCCTCTGCTGAGCCCTGGGTGGATACTAGGGACAGAAAAATTCTCCAAAGATCCAGTCCATGCTCTCAGGAGCTTATAGTCTAGTGGCCTTGGATGAGTCATCGACCGTTAATTTCAATGTCTTCATCTATCAAAAATGTACTAGGATTCCTGCTCCTCCTCCCTGTACAGCTTGTTTCCTGGAATGACTGAGAATGAGGAAGCACCAGCCATTATAAGATGTGTACAACACCAAGTCACATAAGCACATGTAAGGACGACCATCCCTACTGTGCCCTCTCTGCAGAGCCCCGTGCTAGGAGCTGAGAGGGATGCAGGCTCCAAGATAGATGCTGTGAAGGGCCCTTTGAGGGGCAGAGAGTGGGTACCCTGCAACTTCCTGCCCACAGCACTGTGGAGCTAAGTGATCCTCAGCAAAGTTTTGCTAGGGACGGTGCTTCAGAGCCACACTTAGTTTGGGTTTTCTCCAGCTAAAACTCTGAACAGAGGGGTCATCTCAGTAGTGCACCAGTAAAGCGCTGCTCGAGGGAAGCTGGATCCCACATGCTGACTGCAGTTCAAACTCGCTGCCCAGTAAGCCTGAAATATGCTGGGCATGTGCTTAAGTGCCCATAACCTGATGGGCTGAAGGACTGGAGGAAGGGGATCACAGTGTGACCAGACCCCGTGAAGGGTACTCCTCTCTCTTGCTGACAGGTCCACACGTACTGTCACGAATAAAGGAAAAAAAAAATTAAATCCTGAAAAAAGTTCAGGAGTCTTATGGGTTAGAGCAAAATTCATGTCCAAATTACCAAGTGGAACCTGAAGGGGAGGCCTGGTTTTGAGAGACACGAGTGCCTATTTGGCTCTTTTTAGGATGGAGACCCCCACCTGCCCACTGCCCAGCCTCAGTCCCTCTGATCTCTGGGTCTCAAGGTACCTCCTCTGTGACGTGGGAATGGGATGAACACCATGCTGACGTGAACCCGCACTGCTGTCCCTCTCCTCAGCCATGATTTCCTCTCTCACCCCAAAAAGACTTAGTCAAACAGGCCTGCCCTGCCCCACTCCAGGCCTGCCCTGCCCCACTTCCTTTTAGAGAAGACTGCAAGCTATTATACTAGATATGTGAGTAACTCAGACAAGCCTGGGTTTGGAGTCACACAGAGCTTTGCTTCTCCCTGTGGACACCTTAAATTCATGATCCCCAGTGTCTGCATCCATAGATGAGGTAACACCACCACGGTGCTGTGAGGACACAGCGAGATGTCACCTGTGGCACAGTAGACAGCTGGCAGAGGCCCAGTCATTGGTCCCTATGCTATCCTTGACACCCCAAGGCTTTCCAACCATAAGGAGGCTGCAGAGCTGAGGGCAGCCCCCATTATCCTCCTACAGCAGAAGCCCAGGACAGCAGCTCCTGTTCTTTCCGCTCCTCCTCCTCGACTTCCCAGGGTCAGCCCTGAAGCCCAGTGGAGTTCCTGGGCTGGGAGGTTTCCGGTTTCCAGGTCCCGAGAGTGTCTCCAGCTCCCTCTCCCACCGGCATGCCCTACCTTGTTTCAAATGCCTCCTCCCCAGCCCCCGCCTCTGCTCCACACCCCTCCCCCACCCTCCCAGTTAGTAGGCCGCATCTTCACACCCTTACCTGTAGGATGAGGGTCTGGCTGCTCCCCTTACCTCCACCCAAAAGGCCCTAGAAGAGCCAAGAGAGGAGGCAGTGTTGGATCTGAGCAGGTCGGAGGGTAAGGAGTGAGGCGGAAGGGCCCCAAGAGGAAATGGTGAGCACTCTGCCCCATGTAATTTATTACAGGACTTTGTCCTCAGGCTCCAGGCACATCCACTCCCACACACCGCCTGCAGCCCCAGCCAGCAGGGCTCACAACATCTGCTCTTTAACTCGGGTCCCTTCCACAGAGTGGTGGATGCTCACCTCCCCAGAGGCCATGGGGGTCTGAGTTTTGGCATGGTGACCATCAGCTGACCATGAAGGGGCTCAGCACCTTCCCAGGTGTCTGGGGACTCTAATGAAGCCCACGGCAGGTGCTCTGCTCCAAGCACCCCAACTGGGGTGCCATCATGCTGCAATTTTTTCTCCTCCATTTCTCCATCCTGTTAGGATCTGTGGGTATGAATGACACATACACATGTGCCTGGCACATTTTTCAAGCCACCTGGACCAGGATCAAACTGAGGTCATCCATGTGGGATCAGCTCTCTATGCGTGACATTCAATGCTGTGCTACGGGGCCAGCCTCTAGTTTTTGGTTATCTAAGTATTTATTTGACTCCTGATAGAGAGCATGAATGTATTCACATGCACCAGAGAAAGAGGGAGGGAGACGCACCCTTGACAGTATCTTACCATGCCACAATCCCCTTGTCTTGGCCCTCCAGCTCCTCGGGATTCTGGGTGCCCACATACAGGCACCCACAGATGTGTTTTCAGGTCTTGCGGGGCACTTGCATTACTGTTGTTCCACAGCAGCTGGGCCTAAAACTATTTATGAGTTGAACCAAAATTCATCTATGGGAAAACCTGGAGTTCATTCCATTTTTGTCCAGGGACCAAGCCCATTGTAGCATCATCCAGTGACTAAATTAAAGCACAGCAAGTGCTTCTTCTCAGCCCTACCAACACGTCACCGAGCAATCTGAGGCCACATGCTTCCTGGAGGCTTAATCTTCCCATGTAGCCTACAGCAGCTGAGTTATTCACAGTAACCCTGTAAAAATGGCAGTGCCATCACTACAGATCTCTGCCACTGAGTGACTCTTTAAAACATTGTGGAATTCTCTGTCTTGAAAAGCTAGAGTCTAACGAGTGTTTTCCCTGTGCTGTCACTTTGCATCTACCATTTCATTCAACTCTCATCAAAACCCTACAAAATGGGGTGCTTAATCTCATTTCAGAGCAAACAGGCCAAGAAACTTGCTGAGATCACATAGGCTGAAGTGGAAGTGGTAAGATTGAAATCGAAGTCTACTTGACCCCATGCTAGGGCTTACTGGGCTCCATTCCACCAACTACTCCCAGACAAACTGGGATGCCCTCCTCTCTGACTCCCAACAATGGATGAGACATCCTATTTTTAGAGATTTTAAAAGAAAGTGTTTCCCCAACTTGTTCACTTCGGCCCGGGATCTTAAGGCCTTTCCTCCTGTGAACCCTTGGTATCTTGGTATCTGAGATATGAGGGCAGAGACGTACCTGGTGGTGGTGGGGAAGCAGGGCTTCAGTGCTTCCCTGGAACCACGCTTACGTACAGCATCAGACTGCAGGTCACTGGGCACACTCATCCCCGTAGTTTGGTGTTTCCCAGTCATGGTGCTATCAATGTTTGGGGCTGAATTAATCTTTGCTGGGGGGATGGGAGGGATTGTCCTGTGCCCTATACGACATTTATCAGCATCCCTGCCTCTGTCTGCTAGCTATACTTCCCTTGTAGTGGCAAGTCTAAACATTAATGCCAAATGTCCTCTAGGGGACAGAGTGGCCTCCAGTTGAGAAACAATGCACAATTTATAGGCTCAGATGCAACTGAGGCTGGAAGAAAAAGGAGGCCAGCAAGGTCCAGAACAAATATCCTCCTTGCAAAGGAGGCCCTGGCCCTTGGCCTCCTCAGGTGGCAAGAAGATATGGTCCAGAGGGGGTATGGGAAGGGATCCTTGGACCAGCACTACTACTATAATCACAGTAGTTAACCTACTGTGAGTGCATGATCCCGCTTCTATCCATCTGCCCTTGCCCTTCAAGTACCATCTCAAACACCCCTCTCCTGTCTTCCCCGGAGGATCTTGTTTCAACCCACCAAGGGGATGACTGTGTCATCGGAAAAGCCCAAGTGCTGCTTCCTGGGTCAGCTGTTGTGAGATGGCAGAGCTTGGTCCAAAGTCCTGATGGGTGAGGTGAGTCCCAGGTCAGGAGAAAAAGACTCAGTTCTGATGGTGCCTTATCACCACACATCTCAGAGCAACTACCCAGAGGTTTGTCCAGAGCAGCAGGAGAGCTGTTCACAGCTCTATGGACAACCCAGGAAGGAATCTGTCCTGGAATTTCAACCTTGGCCACTGCTCATAAACAGGGGGCTGCTGTCCCATGACTAGGGTAGATGGCATCCTGGTGACTAATCTCATTACCCTGAGGAGACAGAGGTACTAAGAGGGAAGAGCAAAACTTGGTTATGTAGCAACTCAGTAAACCATATGAGTAATGCTGATGGTGCTGATTATGATAACACTTGGTCTAGCTCTTGGAAGAGACTGAGGATAAGAGGCTTAGGCATATGCCAAGGGCCTTGTTTCTGGGAAAAGAAGAATTGAGCTTCCTTCCTTCCTTTCTTTTTCTTTTCCTTCCTTCCTTCCTCCCTCTCGTCTTCCTTCCCTCCCTTCCACCCTTTCTTTTTTACTTATCTCTTTACTTATCTCTTCCCTGAGCAAGAGATAAGAGAGATAGCATCCCCAACGGGGTCCTGATACCCCCAGCCTTAGCTAGCCCCAGATCAGGAACACATGCACACCTAGTGTGTTCAGGAAGGTCTCTGGACATGACCCAGAACCTTGCAGAGTGTTGCATTTTCCTGCTGGGTCACCATCCAGTCCCTGAATGGATTTTTTTTTATCCCTTCCTGAAGTGTTCCATGTGTACCAGATCAGTTTCCTTCTCTTCCTGGTCCCACCGATGGATACTCTTCCCAACCTCACTCACAGTTGGGAGTGGCCACTGAATGAGGATAAGTGACATATTCCACCTGCAAGCCAGGCCACTAAAACCTCCCGTATCAGCCTGCATGCTCTTCTTCTCCCATCTGCTGGTGGCATGCAGAGCATCACAGCAGCAGATTCTGAGATCCTAGAGCATAGCAAAGCCACAATATGCAAAAAGCCCGTGACCCTGAATGGCCCCGAGGAATAAAGTGCCACCTTCACTTCTCCACTGACACCTCCCAACTTCCCATTGACAGAACAAGAAATAAATTTTCATTATGTTGTTATATTGTTGTAACAATGACATAACTACTTGGTAGGGAAATAATAAGCTTTTATTGTGTTGATATATTGCTTTTTTTTCAAGACAGAGTCTTTTTTTAAAGATGTATTTATTTATTTATTCATTTACTTATTTTCATTTGACCAGAGAGAGACACAGAGAAAGACAGAGGGGGGGGGAGTGAGAAAGCAAGCCACTAGATCCGGGACTCAAACCATGGTCGGCTACATGGGAGTGTCCAGCGCCTTAACCACCTTGCCACCAGCTGGTCCCGATATATTGTTATAACCACAAAAAATAGCTACATGGGAGGTAGTTAACCTACTGTGATCACAACTTGATCCCTCTTCTAGCCACATCTGCCTTTGCCTTTCAAGTACCAACTCAAACTCCCCTCGCCCAAGAAGTCTGTCCCAATGCTACAGCTCATGCTAGCATCAGTCTCCTTTTCATTCCTATGGCTCTTGTTACCCTTATCACATATTTCACCTCTTAGCATATGTTTTTTTAAAAATAGGACTTCCTGATGGATTGCAGCTTCTCAGGGCAGAAATCACATGTTAGATTTTTTTATGCCTAATAATGATAAAAGGTAATCCATATTTTATGCCCCAGAGATTGTTACTGGTATACATTAATGCATTTAATCCTCATAACACCTCCGTGAAATGACTAGTATTATAATCCCCACTTTATAGATGATGATCATGTTGAAGCACAGAAAGGTTAAGTAACTTACTCAAAGTCACACAGCCAGTAAGTGAAAGAACCAAGATTCAAAACCATAAACTTGAATAATGAATGAGCTTCCAGTAACTACACCATCTTAACTATAGCTGCTTCAGGAATGTTAGCTTATATGACCAGTAAGGTTTCAGCCTCTTTGTGGCCAGAGAGCAACATTGTTGAGCCTATCTGTTCTAGTATCTGAGAATGGCCCGGCACAGAGAATCTATCATTCTCACCTGCTAACCAAGGTGTGTGCAGGCCAGGTGGAAGCCAACTGGACAGGGCAAGGGATGATTTGCTGTTGGTTTTACTATGTATTTACTATCCAGAACACTGAGGAAATGTCAAACTGTCCATGAAAACTCACTGCTTCTCTAAATTGGTTTTGGGAACACCACTTCTATTTCTGTATAGTCCCTAAAACTAGAGATTACAACCCCACTGTCACTTCCAAATCTGCTCTTAACATAATTATCTTTCATAATTACCTTATCTTTTCAGCTCCCATTAAACCAGGTCCAAGAATATAAACTGTCTCCAAATAAGCCATTAGAGCTGAAGGACATCTGGGGCCTGGAGGTGGTCCTCCAGGGAACTCCCTTCTTGACTTGGTCACTCAGTCACTTGTGTTATGGGTGTTCACTGGGCCTCTGCTCACAGCAAACCACCTTGGGTAATGAAGCCAGGGAGGATTCACACGCAGACCCACACTTTGGTGCTCACTCAGACTTAGGGCACATGGAAAGAATTTCCTTGTGCTTGCTTTTTTCTTCTTGTTGTTATTTACTTATTTACTTCATGAGAGACCGACAGAGAAGCAAGCACCATCAACAGTGTCTCATGTCATAATCCCCCCTCAAACCTTTTAGCCAACTAGTCAGTATCATGGCATGTGTTCCGCATGTACAGGTTAACCCAGGAACCAAACCCCAATCTTCAATATGGCTTCCAGCATTGCACAGTGTTATGCTAGCGCTGCACCAATGGAGTATAATTCTACCATAAAGAAGGTACAAATTCTGAGATATGCTACAACATGGATGAACTTTGAAAATATGCTAGCTGAAATAAGACAGTCACAAAAGGACAAGTATGAGAATTGTATTGTTCCACTTTTATGGAATGTTTAAAATAGGCAAATTCATTGAGGAAAAAAAGCAAATTAGAAGTTACCAGGGGATAGAACCAGCAGATCAGTGTAATGGCTATGTCGCTGGGCTCCCATGAAGTCGACTGCAGTTCAAGTCCCGGACCCGGTGGCTTAAACTCATGCTGGGTGCATGTGCGTGCATGCCAAAGATCCTGAGAGGAGAATGGAGGAGAAGGGATTTTGGCATGGCCATCCCCCTGGGGGGGGTGGTGTGTGTGATTTCTCGCTTTCTGTCTCTCTGTCTCTCTCTGTCTTTCTGGTGAGTGCACACGCCCTATAGCAAAAAACCTCTCCAAAAAAAAAAAAAAAAAAAAGAAGTTACCAGGGGTTGGGGCCAGCAGGTGGTATGGCGGTTAAGATACTGAACTCCTACATGGCTGACTGCAGTTTGAGTCCCAGACTCCGTGACTTGCTTTCTCACTTCCTCTCTCTTGTCAAGTGAAAAGAAGAATAATTAAATAAAAGAAATAATAATGAAATATAATTTGTCTTTTAAAAAGAAGTTGCCAAGGACTTAGGGAAAGGGGGAAATGAGTTGTTGCTTAACTGATATAGTTTCTGTTTAAGATGATGGAAATTAAAAAAAAAGTTTCAAGTTTATTTATTTCTCCTTTGAGTGAGAGAGAGAAGAGAGTGTCTCTAACAGAATCTTGATGCACACCCCACCCCTAGCTTCAGCCAGCCCTGGATCACAGGTATATGTATGCTCAGCACACTCAGGGAGTTCTCTGGATGTGAACCAGGAACTTTTCCTCATAGCCTGGTCCTTGGACAATGGAAAATTTTGAAAATATTCAATAGATAGTGGATGGTTGTATAATATTGTAAATGTAATTAATGCCACTTAATTGTACATTTAATGGTTAAAATAGCAAATTCTGTGTTATATATATTTTATCACAACAAAATAATAGTTAAAAAAAAAAAAAAAGAAAAAAAGAGAAGAAAAGCTGTGAAGGTCACCTGATTTCCAACCATGACTTCAAATATGAAAGTCTCTATGACGTACCTGCAGCTCTTCATTTCATACCTCCAGTAATGTAGAGCTCACCACAAACCAAAACCAAAACCAAAACCAGGCCCAGTGCAGTGGCGTGCACTGGTAAATGTTACGCCCTGCAGAATGGGGCCACCTGGGAGGCCCGTGCTTGATTTCTGGTCCAACTAAAGGCTGGGCTTAGCGTCCTGTATCTGTAATTCAGTGAATGGGAGAGGCGGAGACTGATGGACCACAAACTCAAGGCAGGACTGGTCAATATAATGAGAGTCTGTCCAAAAAAGAACTAGGTATGGTGGTGCATATCTGTAGTCACAGCTGGGAGGTGGAGGCAGGAGAAAAACTACATGAAGAGACCACATGTTTGAATTAAATGAAAGAAACCAAAATCAAACTGATACAAAACAAAGACTCTGGGACCAGATGGTAGTGCAATGATAAAAATAGCAAAACTCTCTCTTAAAAAAAAAAAGAAAGAAAGAAAGAAAGAAAGAAAGCAATGTTCTGTAATGCAATCCCACCTGGGAAGTTCAGGTTCAAGTTCAGAGATCTCCCTGAATATACTGGGCACACGCTTACTTGCCCATGATCCAGGACTGGCTGAAAGCTGGGGCGGATTATGGTGTCAGGACTCACTGGAGGTGCTCTATCTCCTACCTCTCTGTCTCTATCCCCATGGAAGAAATGAAATTTTAAGATGAATAAACAAACCCAAAGACTGCTCTTGTAACTTGAATATGGCCCACAAATACACACATTAAGTCTGCACTGGGGTGGTTCTTTTCTCAGGGCAGGCACACATCCACAGTTGCTGTGCAAGGTAAGACCAGAGAAAATAAAGGAAACCACTGTTTAAACTCTCTGAGCCTGAAGATGTGGCCCCATTGTGGCCAACTGGGCTGGGCAGCTTCCATACCAAGGGCAATCACAGACAGGCAGTGAGCTCTAACCAGGTTATGGGCTGGTCCCCTTTGCCCATTTTTCTATTGAATTATTAGTCTTACTGATTTCTAGAGACTTTGTGTTTATTAGGGAGATCAGCCCTTGATCTATGAGTTGCAAAATAACTTTTTTCTTTTATTGCCAGAGGTTATGTGTGCCTGCTATGTGGAAGTAAGGAGAGAAATATTGCCCCTCCCCCTGGGACAGGGTCACACTGCAGTCCTTTTCCTCTATTTCTCCATTCCATCAGGATTGGGGCATGAATGTGCATGCACCTAGAGTGTTTTTCCAGTTGCTGAGGTTGAAATTTGAACCATTGTTGGCCAGGTGGGACCTGACTTCCTATGCACAGGGCTAACTGCTGCACAATGGGAATGACCCTGCCAAAATAATTTAAAACAAATTTTTTTAGATTTCCTAATCATTTATCTGTTGACTTTGCTAATTGTATGTTATTTTAGCAAGCATAACTTTTTAAAGCTTTAATATCACTATACACTTTTCAATCTTCTTGTTTTATGGCTTATGGCTTTGAAGTCATTATTGGAAAGGTATTTTCCCTTCATATTTATTAAGGAATTCTTAGACTGCATTTTTGTTTGCTTACTGTTAGGTTATTCACATACATACAATTATTTACAGCAGTTATGACCCAGTATTCTTCACTTGCCCATATATTCTGGGCATCCCTCTATGTGAGCAACTGCATGGTGTGCCATGGTACTGAGGTTTAGTATTTCGTCATCTACAATGAATGGATTTCCTAATGGAGGTCAGTTCTCAGTGTATAAACAACCCTGGTGGGACAAGTCTTGTCCTGCAGAATTGCAAGGCTGGGATGGTGAGAACATCCACCCAGCCAGAGTAGTCTTAGAATGCATTCTTTTTGTTTCTTCTCTGACAAGGCCCCCTAGCAAGGCTGGGCTTGGAGACCTGGCTATTCTGACATGAAATAATGATATTAAGGGGGCTTGAAATCTTCTGACTCAACTCCCTCATTTGACAAGGGCAAACTGCGGCTCATAAAAGGATGGTAGTTGTCCCAGCTCACCAAGCCCCATACACTTGGAGCTAGGCTCAGAACCTAGAGCTTTGTGTCCCTAGTGTGCAGCTCTGCTGGTGCCAAGCTGTTTCTTATATTGTGCACCCCCCCACATATAAAACACGTGACAGCATTGCATTACCACCACTATCATCACCATGGGCCAACTGTGCTGGGGCTGAAGTGACATACAAGGGGACGTGGAGATGGTGGTCCTCAAAATGCAAGGTAGCCAAGACTCAGACACATTTGTGCTGTGCCAGGATTTCTACCACAGGGATAGCCAGCTGGTAGAAAGGGGCTCTGGGGAATTCTTCTGAAGCTGTTTATTAACAAGCACATTGCTTTAACTATGGTTTTATATTTATCAAGTGGTGCATCATGTCTCTCTCTCTCTCTTTTAAGAGAGATTTTTGTTATAGGGTGCATGCACTCACTGTAGAGACAGAGACACAGAAAGCAAGAAATCACCCCCCCCCCCCGGGGGGATAGCCAGGCCACAATCCCTTCTACTCTCAGGATTCTGGGCTTGCATTCACATACACTTGGTTTGAGTTTCAAGCCTCCAGGTCCATGACTCTAACCACTGTCAGCCAAGTGGGAGTCCAGCGACGTAACCATTATGCCATCTGCTGGTCCCAAGTTGTTGGATTTCTAAGGGCAAACACTAAATCTGATGCTTCTTTGCTTCAGCCTTCTGAAGTTCAGCACATTGTGTTAAGCCTGCTTCTAGTTCTTCATTTTCCAAACTGTTAAAACAGTTAGGTTGTTGCTATTATTGTTGCTGTTTTGTATTTATTCAGAGAGAGAGAGAAAAAAAAAGACCCTTGACAGGGTCTTTCCACACTGTGATAGCCCCTTTGTCCCCCCCACCTCCTCCTACCCGTCCGCCTTCCAGCAAACCAGGATCATGGGTACACCCATTGTGTTAAGGTCAACTGGGAATTCAAACCCAGACCTCTCATACAGATTCCATATTATGCAGCAGCACCTCATTGCCTGCACCACTGAGGCTGAGCTCAGGACAGTTTGTTATTATTGTATGTTAAAATTCAGTAATTAGGGGCCAGCAGGTGGTGTAGTGGTTAGGCACTGGATTCCCATATGGTTCACTGTGGTTCGAGTCCTGGACCTAGTGGCTTGCTTTCTCACCTTCTTGCTCTCTTTCTCTGGTAAGCGTGTGTGCCCTTCAGCAAATTAAATAATAAATAAATAAATAAATCTTTTTTAAAAATTCAGTAATTATCTTCTTGCACGTGCATTGGGCCATAAACCCAATCACTTTCATAGCTGTTGGTCTTAAATCTCTGGTCTTCACAGGCAGGATTTACACTGGTTCTCTTCCACGGAACCTCAGCCCTATTCATCCTGCCTTACACAGGTACAATCTCTCCCACTCTTTAGATCTTGAACCCTGGGGTTTCTTTTATCCAATGGGTGGGGGGAGAAAAATATTTAAATTTTGTATCTGTGGTTTCAGGCACTGCTGATTCTTTGCTTTTCTGATTCTCATTACAGACTTAAAAGATGGTATTCCCATAGCAAAAGGGGCCGAACTTGATTCAAAGTTGTTCCCACTACACCAAAGAAGGATTACCCAGCCAGAACAGCCCTTCTTCAAGAGACAGTCTGCTCCATGGCTCCTGAGATCTAGACATGCTGGGAGGAAGGAAGATGTCCCACTCCTAACTGGGCCTCCAGCATACAAAATCCCACATGAACAGCCCTTCTTCAAGAGACAGTCTGCTCCATGGCTCCTGAGATCTAGACATGCTGGGAGGAAGGAAGATGTCCCACTCCTAACTGGGCCTCCAGCATACAAAATCCCACATGAACAGCCCTTCTTCAAGAGACAGTCTGCTCCATGGCTCCTGAGATCTAGACATGCTGGGAGGAAGGAAGATGTCCCACTCCTAACTGGGCCTCCAGCATACAAAATCCCACATGAACAGCCCTTCTTCAAGAGACAGTCTGCTCCATGGCTCCTGAGATCTAGACATGCTGGGAGGAAGGAAGATGTCCCACTCCTAACTGGGCCTCCAGCATACAAAATCCCACATGGTAGGAAAACCCCTTTCATATCTCCTGTCTCTGAATCAATCTTGGTCTCTCTCTACCTCTCACTCTCTCTCTCTCTCTCTCTCTCTCTCTCTCTGTCTGTCTTTTTTTTAAAATTTTTGCTTTTTAGAATTTTTTAAGGTGAGGCGTCTTACAGGGCCCTTTGGCCCCTCCCTCCTAGGCCTTTGTTTTGTTAATAATCCCCTCTGCTCCTCCCAGAACAGCCCTTCTTCAAGAGACAGTCTGCTCCATGGCTCCTGAGATCTAGACATGCTGGGAGGAAGGAAGATGTCCCACTCCTAACTGGGCCTCCAGCATACAAAATCCCACATGGTAGGAAAACCCCTTTCATATCTCCTGTCTCTGAATCAATCTTGGTCTCTCTCTACCTCTCACTCTCTCTCTCTCTCTCTCTCTCTCTCTCTGTCTGTCTTTTTTTTAAATTTTTGCTTTTTAGAATTTTTTAAGGTGAGGCGTCTTACAGGGCCCTTTGGCCCCTCCCTCCTAGGCCTTTGTTTTGTTAATAATCCCCTCTGCTCCTCCCAGAACAGCCCTTCTTCAAGAGACAGTCTGCTCCATGGCTCCTGAGATCTAGACATTTCGCGCCGCGCGGTTTTCTAATTTTTGATTTTTATTGAAATTTTTTGAATATTAATTTTTGTTTTTTAGATTTATTCCAAAGTTTTTCTCTTCTTTTTCTCTGTTTCTTGTCTGTTTTTTGTTGTTGTTGGTATTGTTTCCCTCTCTCTGCTTCCTTTTCTGCACACTTCCCAACCCTCGTATTAATCTTCAAAAGTTCGGGAAGAAACCGACCATCCACCAGATGACTAGAAATCGCTGCAGGACCACAAGAAATATGGAGAAGCAGGAAAATGCCTCTCCTCCAATTGAAACGGATAGCTCCTCTTCATCCACACACAGTTCAAGGGAATTCATGGAAATGTCTGATAAACAATTCAGATCACTCATAATGGCAAAGCTAACAGAGAGCAAAGAGAAGAGAGACAAGGATCTGCTGAAGGGGAAGGAGAAAGGAGTTGAAGAGTTCTAGGAGGTGAGGAAATTCATGCAAGATCTAAAAGAGGAGTTTCACACTTTACAAAAGAATCAGATGGAGCTGTTAGAGATGAAGGATATAATACAAGAAGTCAAAATCTTCCTTGAAAGTATTAAAAGCAGACTAGATCATTCAGAAAATGGAATCTCTAATGTAGAAGAGAAAATGGCTGGCCTAGAAAGGTCCACCATAAAGACTGAGATAATGGCCCAAAACTTTGAGAATAATATGCAAGAAGTACTAGATACAATTAAACGTCCAGGGGCGGCAGTCGGGAGCTCCGCTCCGCGTGCCGGCGCATGGGGGTGGGGAGGCGGGCGCGGGGGCTCCACTCCACGTGCTGGGGCGCGGGGTCAGGGCACGGGGGCTCCGCTCCACATGCCCTTCTGGAGGTCCGGCCCGATTGGGGCTCTGCCCCGCGTGCCGTGGCCGGGGCTCTGCCCCCGCGTGCCGTGGCCGGGGCTCTGACCCCGCGTGCCGTGGCCGGGGCTCTGACCCTGCGTGCCGTGGCCGGGGTCTGCCCCGCGTGCCGTGGCCGGGGTCTGCCCCGCGAGCCGTGGCCTGGGCCTGCCCCGCGTGCCGTGGCCGGGGTCTGCCCCGCGAGCCGTGGCCTGGGCCTGCCCCGCGTGCCGTGGCCGGGGTCTGCCCCACGAGCCATGGCATGGGCCTGCCCCGCGTGCCGTGACCCGGGCTCTGCCCCCGCGTGCCGTGGCCGGGGCTCTGACCCCGCGAGCCGTGGCCGGGGTCTGCCCCGCGAGCCGTGGCCGGGGTCTGCCCCGCGTGCCGTGGCCGGGGCTCTGACCCTGCGTGCCGTGGCCGGGGTCTGCCCCGTGAGCCGTGGCCGGGGTCTGCCCCGCGAGCCGTGGCCGGGGTCTGCCCCGCGTGCCGTGGCCGGGGTCTGCCCCGCGAGCCGTGGCCGGGGTCTGCCACCGCGTGCCGTGACCGGGGCTCTGACCCTGCGTGCCGTGGCCGGGGTCTGCCCCGCGAGCCGTGGCCTGGGCCTGCCCCGCGTGCCGTGGCCGGGGCCTGCCCCGCGTGCCGTGGCCGGGGTCTGCCCCGCATGCCGTGGCCGGGGCTCTGACCCTGCGTGCCGTGGCCGGGGTCTGCCCCGCGAGCCGTGGCCGGGGCCTGCCCCCACGTGCCGTGGTCGGGGCCTGCCCCGCGTGCCGTGGCCGGGGCCTGCCCCGCGTGCCGTGGCCGGGGCCTGCCCCGCGAGCCGTGGCCGGGGTCTGCCCTGCGTGCCGCATCAGCTGATGGCCGTCTCTGCTTCCCTGAGCCGCATTCCTGAAACTGTGTTCCATGGAGATTCACCTACATTTGCGGGGCTGCACGAGACCCACCCTTGGTCCAGCCCTGAGTGGAGTCTACGTTCCCTATTGTTGGGAACTTTATGATCTGATAATTGGAGGGAAAAAAAAAATCATGTTTATCATAAAAAATAATTAGAATAATAATAATAATGATTGGGGGAAACATAGGAAAGATATTGAATGTTGAAGTGGGGAGATTAATGTCTCTGTACTGACTGACATGCATGGCATTCCCTTTTGAAAAAGCAATGTAATACACTGTAAAGTTATATGTAATTCAATGTAACAAAAAAATGGATAATAATAAAAAAAAAATAAAAAAAAAATAAAAAAAAGAAGGATTACCCATGAACTCTCTTATAAAAACATGGGACTTTCCAGAGAGAAAACACCCTTCTTCTTTTCTTCCCTTATTATATTCTTTCCAAGACCTTAGAACTGATCTCTGCTAGCACATTCTGACTGGCTAACCAAAGGGTTATATATCTGTAGACCATCAATTCTGGAGGCTTGTGGCCTCAGGCACTCTGAGAATTGATGGTAGAGACAGCATCAGAAAACCTACATCTCTCAACACTGTGGCAGAAGGTGGACTTTCCAATGCACCCTCTGAGCAATACAGCAAGTGAAGCCTGCCCAGAACTCTGTATGTGGGGCCAGCAGGTGATACGGTTGTTAAAGTGCTAGACAAGTGCTTTTACATCTTCTTACGCAAAATCATTTCTTTTCCTTTCTCTCTCTCTCTTTCTCCCTCTTCTCTTCCCTTTTTTATTTTTAGAGAGATTTTTGCTATAGGACATGTGTGCTCACCAGAGAGACAGAGACAGAGAGCAAGAAAGCACCCCCTGGGGAGATTGTCATGTTGCAATCCCTCTTCCTCCATTCTTCTCTCCATATTTTGAGGCTGCAGGTGCAAGTGCCTTGCGTGAGTTTTAAGCTGCTGGGTCCAGGACTTGAACCATGGTTGACTATGTAGGAGTCCAGCAATGTAACCATCACACCATCTGCTGGTCCCACAAAATATTTTAAAACATGTGTTGGGACCAGTAGTTGGCGTAATAGCTATGTCGCTGGACTCCCATGTAGTTGACTGCAGTTCAAGTCCTGGACCTGGTGGCTTAAACTCACGCTGTGTGTGTATGTATGCGTGCCCAAGATCCTGAGAGGAGAATGGAGGAGAAGGGATTGTGGCGTGGCCATCCCCCCTGGGGGGTGATTTCTCACTTTCTGTCTCTCTATCTCTGTCTTTCTGGTGAGCTCACATGCCCTGCAGCAAAAACATCTCCAAAAAAAAAGAAAGAAAGAAATATTTTAATACATGCGAATTAACTTACTTTACCCTTTACCCCAAAGAAGCAATTTTGTCTAGGGCTGGCCTTGTGGTCTAGTGGTTAGATCACACAGGGCCAACCATGGTTTGAATCCCAACCCTGGCAGCTTGAAAAACACACCAGGTACCTGTGCAGGCATGCCCACAATCCCCAGAGAATAGAGAAAAGGAAAAGGGATTTCAGTATGACTACACTCCATAAAGGCAGGAGAGGAGTGCTTTTTCTCTCTCTTCCTCTGGCAGTGAAAGCACCTCTGGCAATAAAAAATTTAAAAGAAAAAAAAAGATTGTCTATGATTGTCTATTTTCCACATCTGGGGCATACAGCCAGGGCATTTAAGTGTGTGCATGTGTGTACGCCAGGGCATACACAATTTTTTTTTTTTTCAAATTGCTAGCGGGCACATGTACTCACCTGAGAGAGAAAAATGAGAGGGAAAAATCACCTCCGAGTGGAGTGTAGTCATACACAATCCCTTCTCCATCCTGTAAGGATTTTGGGGGGCAGGCATGCATACACATACACCAAGTGTGAAGCTGCCGGGCTGGAATTCCAGCTATAGTTGGCCATGTGCTATCTGGCTCCCTTTAACCACTAGGATATGGGGCTTGCCCTGTGTTCTCTAAAACCAACTTTGAAAAAACAGATTGTATACGTTGTAATTTTATATTCTCCATTTTGATATGTTAGTCCAACTATTTACTAAAAAGTGATTTTATCCTCATACTTGTATTGCTTCTGGCTTATCTACTATTACATTCTTCTAATAGTTTGAATCCAATGTTAAAAAAAAATCTCTGTTCTTGGGCCAGCAGGTGCTGTGGTGGTCAAGGTGCAGGACTCCCACATGACTGACTGCTTTTAGAGTCCTGGACCTGGGAGCTAGCTTTCTCACTTTCTGTCTCTCTTGCAAGTGTGTGTACCCTACAGCAAAATTTTTAAAAATAATAATAAAATTAATAATTATTAATTTGAAAAAAACATATTCTTGTCCTTACTTTTTTTTTTCTTAAATTGCCAGACGGTGCTTGCACCGGCCAAAGAGAGATGGATACAGAGACAAGGGGAGGAGAGGAAGAGGGAGAAAGCACTACTCAATGGGAGCAAGCAAACGAAGCAATCTTTTCTTCATTTCTCCATCAGCAGGATTTGCTCCATGAACACACTCCAGGCAGCTTGAGATTCCAACTCCTCCATCAGCCCTATGGACTGTGGCTTCCTTGGCCACCAAGTCACCAAAATAATTAACTGCCACAATAATTGCACATATTTATGGGGTACAGTGTGATTTTTTTTTTTCTACTCTTTTTTTTTTTTTTTTTTTTGGAGAGGTTTTCCCTATAGGGCGCGTGCACTCGCCAGACAGACAGAGAGAGACAGAGAGACAGAAAGCGAGAAATCACCCCCCAGGGGGGATGGTCACGCCGCAATCCCTTCTCCTCCATTCTCCTCTCGGGATCTTGGGCACGCACGCACAGGCGCCCGGCGTGAGTTTTAAGCCACCAGGTCCGGGAGGAGAACCGCGGTCGACTACGTGGGAGTCCAGCGACACAGCCATTACGCTAACTGCTGGTTCCCTCCTACTCACTCTTGAGACCAAGAACGTAATCTAGCCTTACCAATAGGTTCGGACAGAAGGGAACTATTTCTGCGTGGCCTGGCCATGAGTAAACAAGGGCCCACCCCCAAGCGTTGTATCTGTCACATAAAGGGTGGTTATCTACAGCGAGCAGTTCCAGGAACACCGGCAAGCCAGGTTTCTCAATCATCGTTGTTTTCCGTGAGCATAGGTTCAAGTAAAGTTCAACGGTGCCCCTCTTAGTGTTTCTTCTTTCTAGAAGCAAAGACCTGTACTTCTTACTGTTCACCAAATGGCTTCTTACAATGGAAACTCAGTTGTTCTTTTAAAAAGAAAAGACGGAACAAAAGTGCTTGAACCGAGCGAGGTGCTTTTGATCACACCCGTAGGTAACGCGCTGAATCTCCGCAGGCGTCCAACTACAAGTCCCAGAGAGCCACGCGCCACTTCCACACGTAAGAAGGGCGGGAATCATGGTCGCTGCATGACGGGAACGGCGGCTTTTCGGCCTAACGAAAGATGTAATTTAAACAGGTCTTCATTTTTTGGGGAACAGCAACTCATAAGCTCCTCAAACACAGCGTGGACACATTCCCATAGGATAGACAAGGATTTCTCTAACAAAGGTATTTAACTGAAGCCTAAGTTCCCACTAAGTTTTCCCGGCAGTCTCCTTTCTGGTCACGTTTGCGTCACTTCCGTTACATCTCTCCATTGGCCGGCTGACGGGAGACGGCGCCTGCGCGCTGCATTCCCTTGAGGGTCGTAGGCAGGCGCCATTTTGGCCCCAGAGGTGCTTCTGGGAAGTCGATCGCCGGCCCGCACGCCTGCCTGCCTCACGGGTTCCCCCTTTTCAGCCTGGGCTTCCAAGTTGGAGCCTTCGCTTCTGCAGCTGCTGCTTTCATATTCTCCGCATCCTACAAACTCTCCGGTCGGGCGGGAGCCCGTGAACACGGAGCTCGCGGTCGGGGGGGGGGTGGTTACACCGCCAGGAAAGGGGTGACGGGGGCGGCGCGGGGTGCGGACACTCCCCGCGGAGAGCCCGCCTGCCATGGATACAGAATATTACTGCGGCGACCAGTCAGGTGGGGCCGGGGCCGTGGGGACAGCTGGGAGGCGGAGCGGTTACTCGGCGGGGCTTGGTCTTGCACCCGGCGGGGGAGGGGAAGGAGGCCCCGGGGAGGTCCCCCTGTCCAAGTGCGCAGCCAGTAGTGGGCAGAGCCCGCCCACCAGCTGCAGGCCGGGAAGGAGGAACCTTGAAAGTGGGCGTTCTAGCGGGAAAGCTTAAGCTCCTGCCACGTGCACAGTGTTAGGAAAGAAGTTTGTCCTGTTAAAGAATTTATTAGGAGTTGAGTTTGTCGGGAATCCTGGGGAACTGTTCTTTGGGGCGGGGGTCCCTCCTAGTCTTCACTCGAACTTAGAGCCAATTTAACTTCGCCCGCAACACTGGTTTCCCACTAAGGTGATGCAGGATCTTTGATTTAATTGCATGAGTATTTTAGAGTAAGGAGTGCATTATCTGGTCCTTTTTGGTGCTTTTTGTTCCTTTCTTTCAACTTGAGATCTTTACCGTTTTTCACCGAAGTTTTGCGTTCTTTTTAGTAAACCTTTCTGGGCTCCACACTGCTAGTACTGTACTAGACACCAAGTTACAAAGGATGAGTGAGGCACAACCTAGTGGATGAAAACACTGCTTGCTTTTGTGTCGTAGTAGTTACATTTGAGTGTTTTGTACTAAAAGTGCTCAAAACAATTGCTTAATCGTTAAGCTCTTTTCGGTTTTGATTTTGCTTTGTATAGCAAACAGTAATGACTGGGAGGGTTGGTTTTGTTTTTTTTTTGTTTTAAGCATGTACTGCTGTTTTGTTTCAAAACATGCAAAAAAGTTTTTCAAGTCGTTTTTAAATTACTTTATAAATAATTACATGTAATACATGTACATGGGCTAAGTGATAAAAAGAGATAACAAGAAAGGGACAGTTCCTTGACTTACCTCTTACCTTTTCCACCGACTTTCCATTCTCTTGGTGGTTTTGGTGTTTACTTGTGCATTCCTAGTTTATGTTATTTCTTGTTGCATCGTTTTAGGCATTTTGTGATGTTTTTCTATTATGCTAGGACAGTGCTAGAAGCTAAAAACTTAAGAACTATTTCCTTAGTCCTTCTACTTTTTGAAATTAAAGTTCAAAACTATTCTTATTGAGACCAGCAGTTAGCGTAATGGCTGTGTCGCTGGACTCCCATGTAGTCGACTGCGGTTCCAGGCCCGGACCCAGTGGCTTAAACTCACACCGGGTGCGTGCCCGTGCGTACCCAAGATCCCGAGAGGAGAACGGAGGGGAAGGGATTGTGGCGTGGCCATCCCCCCCCCCCCCCCCCCCGGGGTGTGTGTGTGTGTGTGATTTCTCGCTTTCTGTCTCTCTGTCTCTCTCTGTCTTTCTGGCGAGCGCATGCGCTCTATAGGAAAAAACCTCTACAAAAAAACCAAAACCTATTCTTATTGTAGTTATATAAATATATTTTTATTTCTTAGCCAAGAGTACCTCATTGGTATGATAGTGATTTCATTTGAGTACAGTGTAATGTTTTTGTTTTCCTGTAGTTAGTTGATTGCTTCATTTTTTAAAAACGTGTTTATTTTTGTTGAACCTCTTACCAAATCTTGGTATACCCTGAAACAGCCCTCAATTATTCTCAATACAAATGATTTTTAATGATTTTTTCCAACATTTTTGGATTAGAGTTCCTTGTGCTTGCCATTCATAAATATTGTATACCATATACCAATCAGTGTTTTGGGCTCTTGGAAGTCAGCAGTGAACCGAAATTCTGCTCTTGTGGCATTTTCATTCAAGTGGAAAAAGGTCCACATTAAACAAAATAACTTGGTAAAACACATAGTACATTAGAAGGTGGCAAGTGTTGGGGAGAGACAGACTCCATTTTTAACATAAAATATTATAGTTAAACAGTGCACTATTAGCTCGAAGTTGCTGAACTGGTCTTTAGTAAAGTTTCTTAAGATACACATTCCATTTATAATATACTCTTATGCCACTTATGGCACAGTACATGTTATGATTGTTGGTATTTGTATGATGATTGTTCAGAATATTAGCATAGTTAACTTTATGAGTGGTAGATTTTGCCCTTATATTATTCTTGATTGAATGTGTTCTCTTTGGTCGCAGATGTCATCCATATTACATTATAAGTGGGTTTTGTTTATTTTTGAGCAGATGATGGAGGCGCTACCCCAGTTCAGGATGAACGGGACTCAGGGTCAGACGGTGAGGATGATGTCAATGAGCAGCACTCTGGATCAGACACTGGAAGTGTAGAACGTCATTCAGAGGTACTTTCTGAACATCTTTGGGTGGCTTTTCCTTTGCATTCCATGAGACCTGTTCTGTTTAGGAGTTGCAGGGACTTTCTCTCTCTCTTTTTTTTTTAAAGAGAGATTTTTCCTATAGGGCACCTGCACTCACCAAAGAGACAGAAAGAAAGAAGTCAGCTCCCCCCCCAGGGGGCATGGCCACACTGTAATCCCTTCTCTGTTCTCCTTGGGATTTTGGGCTCATGTGCACACATGCCTGGCGTGAGTTTAAGCCACCCAGTCCATCACTTTAACCATGATCTAGTATGTGGGAGTCCAGCCATGTAACCATTATGACATCTGCTGGTCCCAGAACTTGCAGAGATTCTGGTAAAGTGCATGGTGTTGAATCTCTGAGAGGAAATGAATATAAATTAATGGGGAATTTTTTTTTTTTTTTTTTTTTTTTTTAATTTGACCAGAGAGAGAGAAAGAGAGAAAGGGAAAGGAAGAAAGCAAGTTGCCAGATCTGGGACTCGAACGGTAGTTGGCCAGTTCCTTTAACCAATATGCCACCTACTGGCACCAGGGAAAGTGGGTTTAAAATGAGTAAATAGTGATAGTGTGGTTTCTGATAAAATCACAGGGAAATAAGTTCTGATTGGGTCACATTTCAAATACTAGGTAGTTTTCAACAGTGCATATCAGTTCCAAAAATAGACCAGACCTTTGATATTTGCATATTTTCTCTATCCTCCATATCATGTCTTAAGGGGGCAGTGAGCATTTGCAATCTGGAGAAATAGCAATTGAAATAAACTTATGGGGGTTTTTACCACCCATCAAAATTTATGTCAGGATTTGTCTATGTCATATTGAATTGTTATAGTGTACAAGAGGTCTTGAAAAAGTTTATGGAAAATGTGGGTGGATTCTTAAAATTTTGCACCAAAATAAACTCATACATTATATTTTCCATGAACTTTTGAAGTCCCTATGAATATAACACGTACAATAACAAAAGAAATGTGCACGGCAAATTTTTATTTGTTTGTTTTTTTGCTATAGGGTGCAAGTGCTTGCCTGAGAGAGACAAAGTGAGAAATCACCCCCATTCTCCTTTCAGGGTTTTGGGTGCACACATGCCCAGTATGTTAAAACCACTGGGTCTGAGTTGGCCATGTGGGATCCAGCACTTTAACCACCACATTACCTGCAGGCCCAAAGCAAATGTAAAGAATTGTTTTTGTTTTGTTTTAATAATTATTTAATTTTATTTATTATTATTATTTTTAAAATGTTACCAGAGACACACATGTGTAATAATAAGAATTGTATTGGGTCTCATTACATTTTATTTATTTATTTATTTTTTTTTTTTTGGAGAGGTTTTCGCTATAGGGCACATGCGCTCGCCAAACAGACAGAGAGAGACATAGAGACAGAAAGCGAGAAATCACTCCCCGGGGGGGAGGGATGGTCACGCCGCAATCCCTTCTCCTCCATTCTCCTCTCGGGATCTTGGGCACGCACGCACATGCGCCCGGCGTGTGTTTTAAGCCCCCGGGTCCGGGCCGCAAACCGCGGTCGACTACATGGGAGTCCAGCGACGTAGCCATTATGCTAACTGCTGGTTCCCTGGGTCTCATTACATTTTAACACATTTGTCTAGTACATAAATGTTTTTTGTTTTTTTTTTACAACACCAATTCATTTTTATTCATTTACATTTCATTATTCTAAATCCGTGAGGGATACAGCATCACACGGATTCTGTGTCCAATAGCCTTAGCAGGAAGGTTGCTTCGGAATTTGGCTCGAACCATGACACTGTTTCCATGGGCTCGGGTAACCTTTCCCCAGATTACTCTGGTTTTATTTGGTTTGCCACCAGGAGTCACTGTGTTGTTTTTTGCTTTGTACACATAGGCACACCTCTTGCCTAAATGGAATTCAGTTTCATCTCGTGCATAAACACCTTCAATTTTAAGAAGAGCTGTGTGCTCCCTTTGGTTCCTGAGACCCCGCTTATAGCCAGCAAAAAAGGCCTTGGACCACAGCCTTCCAGACATAGTTGCCTTTTAGAAGTCCTGTTCCCAGCAGGCCTCGATTATTTGTTCCCAAAGTTCAGCAGCAGGATCCTACTCTACATAAATGTTTTTGAAACTACTTAATTTCCCTCATTATTTATGTAATTTTGGCAGTTAAATTGCACATTTACAAAAATCAAAATGCAGTTTTTAAAAGTCTAGATACAAGTTCAACAGATTAGTCGTAGAAGTTGCCTTGTAAGAAATACTCTTGTTAACAATCAGAGAAAAATTGAGCACACTGAAGGTCCTTCCAAGTTTTAGAAATGTCTGCAATGCCTCACAACCTCCTCTTAGTAATTGTTCACATTGCAGTTACAAATAACTACTGGTGGGACCAGCAGTTGGCGTAATAGCTATGTTGCTGTACTCCCATGTAGTCGACCATGGTTCGAGTCCCAGACCCAGTGGCTTAAACTCACTCCAGGCATGTGTGCATGCGTGCCCAAGATCCTGAGAAGAGAATGGAAAAGGGATTGTGATGTGGCCATCCCCCCTGGGGGATGATTTCTCTCTATCTCCCTCTGTCTTTCTGGTGAGTGCACGCGTCCTACAGCAAAAACCTCTTAAAAAAAAAAAAAAAACAAACAGATAACTACTGGTTATCCATCATAATGACACATCTTGTTTAGTTTGGCATGTAAATAGTAATCACACTTTTTATTAACTTGGGCCACAATATAAGCATACACTGGTAACTGGCATTCTTTTTTATTTTTTAAATTTGATAAGGTTGCATATGCTCATCAGAGACAGAGAGAGAGAGGGAGAGAGAAGGTTGAGAAAGTGAGAAAGGGGTAGAGTTAGGGTTAGGGTGTGGTCAGTCCTCCTCCACAGTCCCTTCTTCTTCATTCTCCTCTTAGAATTTTGGGTGCGTGCACACATGGACCTGGCATGTTTTTTAAGCCAGCAGGTCTAGGACTCGGCACAATTGGCCACACGGGAGCTAACAACTGTAACCACCATACCACCAGCTGGTACACTACTTTCTGTGTAGATGAAATCTACAGGCTACTATATTTTACAGTACTCATTTCCTTCAGTATATTTTCCATGAAATAGCAACTGAAGAAAAACAACATAGCTAATTTCATGTTGTCCAAGAGAATATTAAAACAAAATTTAGAACTGGCAATCAGTTATAATTAGGTCACAGTTGGGGGCCACTCTTCCAGTTAATGCTAAAATTGCTTTATTAAGAAGTTGTATTTCTAGGGACCAGAAGTCACTGTCACTGACTCCCATGTAGTCGACCACAGTTCACGTCTTGGACCCGGTGACTTAAAACTCACACCGGGTGCGTGTGCGTGTGTGCCCAAGATCCCGAGAGGAGAATGGAGGAGAAGGGATTGCAGCATGGCCATCCCCCCTGGGGGATGATTTCTCGCTTTCTGTCTCTGCGTCTCTGTCTGTCTGTCTGTCACGCGCCCTATGGCAAAAACCTCCCCCCCCCCCAAAAAAAAAAAAAATGAAGTTGCATTTCTAGTAACAACTATTCAAAAGATCTAAGTCTTCCTAGTCTTCCTTTTCTGCCTTACCACAAAAAAAGATGTGAAAATTCTAAGTTCTTTGTTGATTTGTTTTAGGTTGGCTGTAGGACTCATGCACTTGGCCAGAGAAAGACGAGGTGTTGGGGTGGAATCACCCTTTGAGGGGATAGCCACCCACAATCCCTTCTCCAGTCTCTTCTTGGGATTTTGGATATGTACATGTGCCTGGCATAAATTTCAAGCCGCCAGGTCTGGGACTTGAACCGTGCAGGTAGCCATGTCAAGCAAGTGATATCCACCAACTTAATCTCCATGCCACCTGCTGGCCAAGTTCTTGAAGTGCCTTTTTTTAAAAAAAAAAAAATTGTTTATTTAATTCTATTTGTTATTATTTTTTTAATTTGACCAGAGAGAGAGAGAAAAGGAAAGGGAGAAAACAAACTGCCAGGTCCAGGACTCCAACCACAGTCGGCCGTGTGGGAATCCAGCACCTTTAACTGTCACGCCACCTGCTAGCCCCTTAAGCACTAATACACTTGAAAATTTCACTGAAATTTACATCCTTTAAAAAGGGCAAGGAAGATGTTAGTAACCTCTAAAGAATAATTAATATGTAATCAACCTATTACTGCAACTGTTCACATACAGGTTTTTATTTTTTTTTTTAAATCAAGGAAAAGCCCAAGAACAACCAGTTGACCCTTGAACAAAGTGACTTCCCCTCGCCCATTGAAAATCTGTATATGATTTTTGACTCTTCCAGAACTTTACTAATTACCTACTGTTGACTGTAAGCCTCACTGATAACATCAGTAGTCAATTAACACATATTTTGCATGTTATGTATATTATATGCTATATTCTTACAGTAAGCCAGAGAAAAGAAAACATACTTATACTGTTCATTGAGAAAGATTCATATATAAGTAGACCTGTGCAGTTAAAACCTGTGTTGTTCAGGGGTCAACTATACTTCTAAATTCGACTTCATATGGAACTTTCTTGTTTTTAATTGTCAGAAGGCACATGCTTGCTTGAGAGAGAGAGAGAACCCTACACTGCTGTGTGGTCGTGCCAGAGTTATTTTTCCTTCCATATCCTCATCCTGTGAGGATGCTGGGCACACACATGCATGCACTCATTTTTTTCAAGCCTCCAGGCCAAGATCAAACCATAGTCAACCATGTGGGATCTGATTCTGTTAATCATTGAACTATGGGATCAGCCCGTAAAGCTTTTTCTTCCCCTTTAATTGCCAGGATTCAGCCTATGGCTGACCATGTGGGATCCAGCTTCCAATACAGAGCACATAACCACTGTGTTTAAGAAACTACCCTTTTGGGCCAACCCTGCTACATAGTGATTAAGAGAGCGAAGTTCCACATGGGCAACTGGTTTGGAAAAAAACCAAAAACCTGTATGTGAACAGTTGCAGTAATAGGTTGATTACATATTAATTATTGTCTTTAGAGGTTACTGGTGGTTTGAAAAGCACTTAATGTGCATGTGTGCACAGTTAGCCTTGTGGGGGCCGGTGTCTTTGTCCTAATGTCCATGCCACCTGCTAGCTCAGTATCAACTTTTTTAGTATTGTGATAACTTTTAAGCTCAAATTCTGTAATGTCATCATTGCCTAAGTGTATTTTCTGTTTCTAGTACTTCTCAGTGCAGTGATTATGCCATGTATAAAGGATGGATACCAGATTTTAATGGGAATTCATCAATTCTGTAGTCATTATCATATGTAATGCCTTTGTTATGATTGCACACACCATGTCAGGAACTCCTGAATAGAGTGTAGCAAGTAAGTTCTAGGATGACTGTTCAGTGTCTTTGGGCGTATCCCACAGAGCTGTGCCCTTTCTCTGGCTGTAGTAGAATAAATCTTGATACCTGATAGTGGCAATTAAATAATTTATCCTGAGGATTAAAGTTTTGAGTTCTAGGCAATGAAGCTTAACATGGTTAGAATTAAGTCATGTTACCGATTGTACTCTAGTGAAGATTGAGTTCCCCTTTCTCAGCTCTCTGAGCAGCCTTAGTTCCTTACCCTTCCCGAGTCTAGCCATTCATTTCACTTTGATTTTGGGAAAATGGTTTTGTTTTGTTTTTTTTTTTTGGACCTAGCCAGAGATGGTTTTATTGTTTGGAATTAAAATAAGTTGAGTCATAAATAAATATGGTGGTAAATTTATGTGTGCATGGGGCGGTGGCATTAGGTGGCATAGTGGTTAAGGCTCTAGACTCCCACATGGCCAACCGTAGGTCAAGTCCCAGACCTGATGACTTGCTTTCTCACTTTCCCTTTCTCTCTGTCTCTGGTGAGCACATGTGCCTCATAGCAAGTTTAAAAAGTAATAATATAAGTAAAATGATTATTTAAAAATGTTATATAGTAGGTGTGTTACAGAAAGCATTCCAAAAGCCAATTATGATTTTCTCTTATGTCTCTTGTTTGTTTCTGCTATCTATATATGCCTCACACCTACATCTAGGTAACTTCTTAATCATCACAAACTAAGTGCAGAAGTACCTGTTGTCTACACATTTTTAACAGCTCGATTTCATATAGATGCACTTCCTCTAGGCTTCATTATAGTCTATATATCATACTATCAATACATTAATGATAGGTTGGCTTCTCTTTAGACAACATCACCTTAGATCTGGAGCTTAGAACATACTCAGCCTTGGTTCCTAGCACCTTGCACATAGTAGACATTACATGGATAGTTGTTGAATTAATTATTTTTCACTTCATTTATTTTTCACTTACGTCCTATATTATTCATTTCAACAGATAATTATTGTGAGTATGTATGTACTGGAGACCATTCTGTGCTCAAGGGATAATACAGTGAAGAAAACAAGTCTCCCAGTGGTTACCCTCCTAAACCTTATGTTTGAGTAGTAAATTTTTTTATTTTTTTGGAGAGGTTTTTGCTATAGGGTGCATGTACTCATCAGAGAGACAAAAAGCAAGAAATCACCCCCCAGGGAAGATAGCCACACCACAATCCCTTCTCTTCCACTCTCCTCTCAGGATCTTGGATACACATGCACATGTGCCTGGCGTGAGTTTAAGCCACCGGGTGTGGGACTCGAACTATGGTCAACTACATGGGAGTCCAGTGATGTAGCCATTACGCTATCTGCTGGTCCCATTATCTACACACGTCTAAGTTATGGTATATGGCTGAACTTTAAGCATATATAGGCTATTATACTATATGGCAGTACCGCATTATCTGCAGGGAATACATTCCATGGTTCATAGTGATTGTCTAGAACCTGGGATAATACCTAACCATATGGAAATAGTCATGTGCCACATAACGATGTTTCAGTTAATGACAGACTGCATATACAATGGTGGTCCTGTAATACTACACTTAACGTATAATTATACATTATGCTTGCATAATCAAAAAATCTTAACACTTTTCTTAGGATATATCTCAATCATTAAGTGCCATACTCTTTTTATCAATCGGATAACTGAGACTACCAGGCGATGAATGGGAAGGTAACATATATAGGGTGGATACTTTGGACAATGAGATGATTCATGTCTAGGGAAGGACGGAGTGTGATGACACAAGATTTTATTACAATATTTCAAGTGGCATGCAGTTTAAAACTTAAGAATCATTTATTGGGAACCAGCAGTTAGTGTAATGGCTATGTCTCTGGATTCACACGTATTCGACCGCGGTTCGCGTCCTGGACCCAGTGGCTTAAAACTCACGCCAGGCGCGTGTGCGTGCATGCCCAAGATCCCGAGAGGAGAATGGAGGAGAAGGGATTGTGGCGTGACCGTCCCCCCTGGGGGTGATTTCTCGCTTTCTGTCTCTCTGTCTCTGTCTGTCTGGCGAGCACACGCGCCCTATAGCGAAAACCTCTTAAAAAAAAGAAAAAAGAATCATTTATTTTTGGTGTTTACTATTTAGCGTTTTTGGACCACAGTTGACCCTGGGTAACTGAAACTGTAAAGTGAACTACAGCTTAAAGAGGATTAGTGTAATTGTAAGATCCTATGTTATCCTTTGTGTCCTGTTATCACATTTAATAGTGTCATTTGGTGAGATACTAGGTTGTATGGCTGACAAGATAGCTAGTGCTGTGGTTAATGCTGAGTAAGAACTCAAGAAAAATGCTTTTGGAACTCTTGAACAAACAAAAAAGAATACTTTGTCTTTAGATGAGCCTGGAGGAAGTTAAAGAAAGTATGGGTTTTGTGAAACATGCCATTTATCTTGTCATTGAATTTTCTTAATTATTTAAAGATTCAATACTATGGTGGGCATGTACACTGTTATAGACTCTTTGGTCCTTGAAATTTTATCTGTGGTAAGTTCTTATAACTTCCAGCACATATCCTAAGAAATATTTGACTCTCTAAATTAAAAAAAAAATTACTTATTTTAAATTTTTATTATCATTATTATTCAGTTTTAACCAAAGAGAGACAGAGAGAAAGGAAGAGTGAGAAAGCATGCTGCCAGGTCCAAGACTTGAACTGTAGTCAGTCAGTGGGAGTTAGACTCAACCACCTAGCACCTCTACCTACCACCTCAACCACCATGCCACCTGCCAGCCCCATGACTCAGTACATTTTTAAGGGAGAAACACTTAAATGCAAAAAATATCTTAGGTTTTTATACCAGAACATTATCACCATATTGAAAGTTGAGGTGCTAGGTAGAGAAAATTTCCTTGAACCTAAAATACTTGCAAGTATTTTGGTCTGTTTAAATTTCTGTATTTTTTTCTGCATTTAAAACAAACACACAATGATGGGACCAGCAGTTAGCGTAATGGCTATGTCGCTGGACTCCCATGTAGTTGACCACGGTTCGTGTCCCAGACCCAGTGGCTTAAACTCACGCCGAGTGCATGTGTGTGCATGCCCAGGGTCCCGAAGGGAGAATGGAGGAGAGAGGATTGCAGCATGGCCATCCCCCCGGGGGGTGATTTCTCACTTTCTGTTTCTCTGTCTGTCTCTGTCTTTCTGGTGAGCATATGCACCCTATAGCAAAAACCTCTCCAAAACAAACAATGAGACTGGCAGATGGCGTAATGATTATGTCGATGAGCCCCTACATAGTCAACCGCAGTTTGAGTTCTGGACCTGGCAGCTTAGCATGCACGTGTGTGTCCAATATCCCGAGTTGAGAAGAGTTTGTATTGTGGCCATCCCCCCTGGTGGGTTGATTTCTTGCTTCCTGTCTGTCTCTCTGGTGAACACATGCAACCTATAGCAGAAAGTGCTCTAAATCAATAAACAAAATTTATCTGGGGCCAATAGGTGGCATGGCTAAGGCACTAGATTTCACATGGCCAGCTACAGTGTTCGAGTACTGGATCTGGTGGCTTAAAAATCGTGCTCAGCACATTTGTGTATATGCCCTGAGAGGAAAATAGAGGAGAAGGAGTTGCGGCTTAGCCATAACTCCCTGGGGTGTGATTTCTCACTTTCCTTCTCTTTCTCTGATAACCACATAAGCTTTATAGCAAAAGAAGGAAGTAAATAATAAATAAATCTGTAATATGCATCTATCATTTGTTCCCTGAGAGCATGATTTCAGAGTAACTATTTAAAATAACATTATGTGTTAGTGTAGTTAGATTAGTGATGTTTTCCCTAAAACTTAAGCTTTTGTTCCAGGGCTACTTGGTGTTTGACATGAGTACCTTAAGCCTCAGTTTTCTTGTCATGAGAAATATGGTTGTGAAAAGTGAAATAACGCAGAAGAACCTAGCATGATGTTGGCTCCTAATCCTCAGGAAGAATTAACTCTTCCTCTCCTTGTTTGTTTACATTTTCTTGGGAGAAAGTTCCCTGTATGTTATTTGATCCTTTAAGTAAAATAGGGTTTTATAGTTCTTTTCCTTGAAGTAACTTTAACCTTATTAAGAATATGCCTTTTTGTAAGAACTAGATTACATGTTTACTTGTATTTGAGAAAAAGTTAGGCTTTTTTTTGAAATCTAGTTCTTGAAAATTAGTCTATTTAATAATCTGGAGATATGCATTACAGATTTAATTTTTGTGATTATCTTTCCCCATTTTTGGTTCTAAACCACGTTAACCATTTTGTAGATTGGCCTTATTTAAAATAGAATGTTTCCGTTTGGGTATAGGACAAGAATTCTATATTTAAGTGCACATATTCCTACATTTAAACTTGAAATAAAATTTAACATTTCACTACCAAACTTTTTTGTACGTTCATAATTTTTTTCACTTTATTTTTCAGAATGAACCTAGTGATAGAGAAGATGGCCCCCCCAAAGGACATCAAATGACGGACTCTGAGAACGATGAGCCCTTGAATCTTAATGCTAGTGACTCTGAAAGTGAGGAGCTCCATAGGCAAAAGGATAGTGACTCTGATTCTGAGGAGCGGGCAGAGCCTCCCGCAAGTGATTCTGAAAATGAGGATGTCAATCAGCACGGGAGCGACTCTGAGAGTGAGGAAACCAGGAAATTGCCTGGTAGTGACTCAGAAAATGAGGAGCTTCTTAATGGGCATGCAAGTGACTCAGAGAATGAAGATGTTAGAAAACATCAGGCTAGTGATTCTGAGGTTGAAGAGCTCCAAAAGAGTCCTGCCAGTGACTCCGAAACAGAGGATGCTAAACCTCGGGTCAGTGACTCTGAGAGTGAGGAACCCCCAAGGCACCAGGCCAGTGACTCGGAAAATGAGGAGCCTCCCAAACCTCAAATGAGTGATTCAGAAAGTGAGGAGCTTCCTAAACCTCGGATCAGTGACTCAGAAAGTGAAGAACCCCCAAGACATCAGGCCAGTGACTCAGAAAATGAGGAGCTTCCTAAACCCCGTGTCAGTGACTCAGAGAGTGAGGACCCTCCAAGGCACCAAGCTAGTGACTCAGAAAATGAAGAGCTTCCCAAACCCCGTATTAGTGACTCGGAAAGTGAGGACCCTCCAAGGCACCAAGCCAGTGACTCAGAAATCGAAGAGCTTCCCAAACCCCGAATTAGTGATTCAGAAAGTGAAGACCCACCAAGGAACCAGGCCACTGATTCTGAAAATGAAGAGCCACCCAAACCCCGCGTTAGTGACTCTGAAAGTGAAGAGCCTCAGAAGGGACCTGCGAGCGATTCGGAAACTGAGGGTGCCACCAGACACAAACAGAAGCCAGAATCTGATGATGATAGTGATGGAGAGAGTAAGAGAGAGAATACAGAAATGCAGACTGACTCCTTTCATTCAGATACCCATACAGACAGGAAAAGGTTTCACAGTTCTGACAGTGAGGAAGAAGAACCTAAAGGGCAAAAAATTGACAGTGAAGATGATGAAGAGAAAGAGGGTGAGGAGGAGAAAGTAGCAAAGCGAAAAGCTGCTGTGCTTTCTGATAGTGAAGATGAAGAGAAAGCATGTAAGGAATTATCTTTAACTATTTATCGGTAGCTTTACTTACTATCTAAGCTTCATACTCCAACAGGCCAGCCAGTAGTTAAGACAAGTGGATCGTATGTGACTGACTGCACAGTTCAAGTCTTGGACCCTGTGGCTTAAAAAGTGAGGAGCTCCATAGCTCCTCACACACTGGGCATGTGTGCATGAGTGCCCAAATTCCTAGAGAAGAAAGGAGGAGAAGAGATTGCTGTGTGGCCATTCCCTGGGGTAGCTTTCTCATTTTTGCTCTCTCTGGGGAGTACATGTGTCCCATAGCAAAGGGGGGTGGGGGGCCTGCAACATTGTATCCTTTTCTGTTCTATGTGTTCAGCTGCCATTCAGTTCTATAATCTCAATATCACTACTCATTGCCCTGATTGTCATTGACTAAGCTTATACTGAATTTCCTTTGAGTTCTAGTAGCATCTGTGAATTTTAAACTGCCTTAGACCAAGTGTTATGTTACTGGGATTACAGAAGACTTGGTTTTGTTCTGTTTTTACTGGAACAGATAACATTTCAAAGGAATATGTTTACATGAAAACTCTGACTATTCCCAGAGTTAGCTATAGGTCTCTGACAGCTAATTCACCAGACCCATGCAGATAGTAACTGAACTTCTACAGGTATTTCTCTTCATTTATTAAACATTGTGTAATACCCAATATAGGAAAGTTTGTAGGGGAGTAGAATTCTGCTTAGAGACTCTCTGTCTCTAAAGTATCTCAGTTTTTGCTGTTTGGAACCTATTTTCATAGATAGTAATTTTCACTTGATTGCTTTTTCACAAAACTTACTTTTTGGAAAAGACATTCTTCTATAACCTTACATTATTCCTTTATAACCTGACAGCTATAGGAGAAATAAAAAGAGGGCTACACACATGCTACCAGTTTGTTAAGAAAGATGAAAAATTTCAAATTGACCAACAACAATTAAGATTCCTGGGGAATATTCCTAAAAGAGGAATATTTATTCCTTTTTTAGTTCTGCTAATACTAGGCAGCACATTATAGGTGCCAGTTCTGCCTATTAGTCTTACCTTAATTTTCTTTGTTCTCCAAAGAGAGGGCAGCTGCTGATACCTACCTCTTTTTTTATTTTATTATTTAAAATTTGTTGTAGTGCATGTGCATTCACCAGAAAGAGACACAGAATGAAAGAAAATGTGAAAGCAAGACCCAGGTCTGAGACTCAGTCCACTGTTGGCCATGTGGGAATCCAGCACCTTAACCACCATATCACCTGCTGGCCCTATGCCCATGTCTATAGTTGATGGTTTTTTCCTTCATCTTTTGGCCACTTTTTCCTAAGCAAAATAATAAATTGTATGAGTTTTTTTTTTTTTTTTTTTTTCCCCTAAACCACTTGTCATTGTTTGGTTTTGCCTTATATTGCCATCTAAAGGTACCTGTTAGGCTTAGTAGTGCAGTGACTGACAAAGTATGATTGATGGTGTTTTTTGTCAACAGCAAAGAAGAGCCGTGTTGTCTCTGATGCAGATGACTCTGACAGTGATGTTATATTAGATAAGTCTAGTAAAAGAGAGAAAACCATAGCATCTGACAGTGAAGAAGAAGCAGGAAAAGAAGAGTTGTCTGATAAGAAAAATGAAGAAAAGGATCTATTTGGGAGCGATAGTGAGTCAGGCAATGAAGAAGAGTAAGTGACAGCATAACGTGAGTTTTCAAGGGTTTTTAGTAGATGCTACAGAGGGGGGTATCTTAGGTTTTTCAGACTTACATTGAAATCTTGTGTTGAGATGTAATGTATCTAATTTTATGACTCTCGGATTTTAGTTCCTGAATTCCTGCTAAGCACTGCATGGATAAATCCCCCAAATAATAAGTTACATGAAAGAAGCAAAGAGGACCTGTAGAATTCCATTTCCGTAAAGTTCAAGAACAGCAAAATTAATGTAGGGTGCTGGAGAACAGAGTGGTAATTACCTCTAGGATTTTGATGTTGGGGGACTGACTAGAGAGAGCCAAGAGGAAACATTCAGGGGAGTTGAGATTGTTCTGTATCTTGATTTGGGGGCTGGTTACATGAGTTTATACATTTGTTAGGACCCGTTCAACTGAACACTTAGCTGCATATGTTACTAGCATATAGCCTGTTTTAAATAGCTCTAAGGCACATGAGAGAAAAGCAAATAAATGTTTTTAAATATTTATTTTTTAGAAATCTTATTGCAGACATATTTGGAGAATCTGGTGATGAAGAAGAAGAAGAATTTACAGTAAGTATAAGATGAAAGTATTTCCTCTTTGTGCTTTTATTTTTTATATATATTTTTTAATGGCAGTGCTTCTCCAATAGGTGATTTCACTAAGTAGGCTTAGATAATCTAATGTAATCAAGAAAGAAATTGAAAAGAAAGGGATTTAGAAAGTGAAATGAAAGGATTTACAAAGGCATAGAAGGAAAATACAGGCAAAATTGAATTGAACACAGTAAGAGACAGTGAAAGGCCCTTTATAATGCTAAAGGATAAGATTCACAGTAGTCGTGGAACTTACTATCTCAGTGGCAGCCTAGGTAATTTGTACTAACTCTTCTGCTAAAGACAAGTAGAATATCTGAACAAAATATTTTAAAGTCTGCTCATCACCAGTGGAACAAAGAAAAGAGTTACTAAGCCATAAGACAGAAAACTAGAGAGGTAGCTTCGTGTTTAGAGCTACTTTTCCTGTCAAGTATTTATTTGGGAGGCTGCCCACATTTTTAATAGCCTCAAGTCTTATAGGTACATAAAATTTGGGAGTTCAAGACCTGCTGAGACTAGGAGACTCTTTAAAAACTTATGCCCTGAATTGGGACACCAAAGAGCTGCACCGTAGGATTCAGACTGAACTGAAAATAAAGTGGCCTTTGTGTCAGCTAATGACTTAGTGGTTAAGGTGCTGGACTCCCACATGGCCGGCCACGGTTCAAATCCTGGACCCAGTGGCTTAAAACTCACGCCAGGCATGAGTGCCCAGAATTCTGAGAGGAGAACAGAGGAGAAGGGTTTGCCTCATGGCCATCCTCTGAGGGGTGATTTCGCACTGTCTCTCTTTCTCTCTCCCTCCCTCCCTCTCTTTCCCTCTCCCTTGTCTCTGTCTCTCCAGTGAGCGCAAGCGCCCTATAGCAAAAATCTCTTTAAAAAAAAGTAAATAAGGGACCAGCAGATGGCATGATGTTTATGTTGCTGGACTACCATGTAGTTGACCATGGTATGAGTCCCAGGCTAAGAGCCTTAAAACTCAAGCTGAGCACTGTGCATATGTGCCCAAATTCCCGAGAGGAAGATGGAGGAGGAGAGGTTGCAGTGTAGCCACCCCCCTTGAGGGTGATTTCTCGCTTTCTCTCTCTCTGTCCAGTAAGTGCACACGTCCTATAGCAAAAATCTCTACCCCCTTCCCAAAAAAAGAATGAAATAAAATAGCCTTTGCAAAGATTTGAGGACAGCTTTAAGTTATCTAGGAAACAATAGAACCTCAGTTTCAAATTATATTACAATGGTTATTGAGTTTTTCATACATACAGTATGGTGCACAAGATAACATTAAAAGGAAGCAAGACAGTAGAAATAGACCTAGGGGCCTAGATATAGCAATTTTAGGTGTTGCCTTAAAAACATGTATGATCAGAGAGAGAAAAGATTTAAAACTTGGTCAGAACAAACAGTTTAAAAAAAAAGGACAAGGCAGATTTGGGAAAGAACCAAGTGGAAGTGACAACATTGTAAAATACAGTAACTAAAATTACGAACAATTAACTCAGAGAGTATAACAACAAATAGACATTTAAAAAGTAAATTAGTGAGAGGCCGGCAAGTGTCATGGTGGTTAAGGGCGCTGGACTCCCACATGGCCAACCACAGTTCAAGTCTCAGACCTGGTGGCTTGCTTTCTCACTTTCTCTCTCTCTCTCTCTCTCTCTCTCTCTCTCTGATCAAACTGGAAAATAATGATGATAATAATAAAAGTTAAATAATTATAAAAAAAAGTAAATTAGTGAATTAGAAGATAGGTTAGGAGGAAGTCTTTAGAAAGAATCGCTGAGATACATTATTATGGAAGATTTAAAAGAAAAATTATATATGAGAATATTTAACAAATTGAAATATGAGGAGAGGGACAGATTCATATGTAGAAGAAGCAATATTGGTGCCATCAAATGGTGTGGTGGTGAAGGCTCTGGACTCCCACTTGGCCAACCGCAGTTCAAGTCCTAGACCTGGCCACCTGAAAACCACACCCGGTGCCTATGCATACATGCCCAAAACCCCAAGAGGAAAATGGATTGCAGCATGACCTTGGGATTGATTTCTTACTTTCCCTTTCTCTATTTCTCTCCAGCAAGCACACAAGCCCTATGGCAAAAACACACACAAAAAGAATAAGAAGCAATATTTAAAATGTCAGTATTGCAAATATTGCAAAATTTGCAAACAAATTATGGTTACAACCAGATGGTTAAATAGTCTAAAGCCTTATAAAGGAGAAGGATACTTTTACAATAGTATGAATTGGTCTCTAAATTCTGTTAAATTTAGAAAGTGCAGATCAGTGGGGCCAGCAAGTCATGGTGTGGCGATGTCTCTAGACTCCCATGTGGTAGATCATTGTTCAAGTCTCTGCCCAGTGGCTTGAAAATCACACCAGGGGCATGTGGGTCTGTGCCCAAAATCCTAAGAGAAGAATGGAGAAGAATTATGGCATGGCCATCCTCCCAGGGGAGTGATTTCTCACTTTATCTGTCTGACAAGCCCACATGCCCTATGACAAAAACCTTAAAAAAAAAAAAAAAAAAAAAAAAAGTAAAAAGGAAGCACAGAGCACTATCCCATATCCATTATGAATCATATATGGTGCCATTTATATAATGAAAGGGGGAAATGTATATCATGGGGAAATCATGTGGATTTCAGTTTTTTGCATCAAAATAAACTGAGACTCTTGAGTTTCGCTGTAGGTCACATGTGCCCACCAGAGAGAGAAAAAGACGGAGAGTGAAAAATCACTTTCATCACCACGGGAGGCCATGCCACAATCCCTTCTCCATCCTCCTCGCAGGATTTTGACCATGCATGCCCACATGCCCAAAGTATTTTGAAGCCTCTTGATCCAAGACTCAAACCATGAAATCAGTTATATGTGATCCAGCTGCCTCAGCCTCCATACACCTGCTGGCCCCTAAAATGGCACTTTTAATTTTATTTTTCCATATACTTTTTTTTTTTTTTTTTTTTTAAGTTTTTTAACCTTAGGGCAGGTGCACTGGCTGGAGAGAGACAGAGAGAGGGAAAGTGAGAAATCACGTGCCACGCTGTGACCCCTTCTCCATTTTCCTCTTGGATTTTGAACACCTGTGCACATGTGCCTGGCGTCATTTTTCATGCCTCCAGGTCCAAGGCTATAACCACGGTCAGCCAGGTGAGAATCCGGGGACTTAGCCACCCCCTGCTGGCCTGTTCTATGTACTTTTTGATGTCTCCTCATATCTGTGTGTAGAAGTGCTTCTATAAATACAGACTACTTCTGGAAGAAAATGCAGGAAAACTAATAAATACAAGCAGCTAAGCAGGGAGGTCCTGCTGCATACCTTTTGATATCTATTTAATTTTTGTTTGTCTTTAGGGTTTTAACCAAGAGGATTTAGAAGAAGAAAAAGGTGAAACACAGGTAAAAGAAGCTGGAGATTCAGATTCTGATGATAACATAAAGAGAGGAAAACAGTAAGTTTTTTTTTTGGTGTCATTTCTGGGTTTTTTGGAGGGTTTTTTTTGCAAATCGCCATAGGGCACATGTGCTTCCTAAAGAGGGAGCAGGACAAATCCTCTTCCCCACTAGTAGGCAGCAAGCACTCTCATTTACTCCATCCTGTAAGGTTTTTGTTTGTTTGTTTTTTAATTTGATCTTGTTATTATCTTTTAATTTGACCAGTGAGAGAGAAAGGCAAAGTGAAAAAGAAAATGTCATGTCTAGGACTCAAACCATGGTTGGCCATGTGCGAGTCCAACACCTTAACCACCACGCCATTTGCTGGCCTCATCCTGTAAGGATTTTAGGTTCAAACATACCTGGCATGTTTCTCAAACTGCCGGGTGAGGGACTTGAACCACAGTCAACCACATGTGATTTGGATCCTTTAACCATTAGGGTATGAGGCTGGCCTGGTTGTTGTTTTTTAAGGAATTTGTTAGAAAACTAAAATAAAGTAGAGACTGTTACACTTTTGTTTGTTTGGGTTTTCATTTTGGTTCATAGTTAAACGTAGGAGAGAATCTGTTCCCATTTTTCTCCCTTCTGCTTTTCTATATACAGTGTTATTGGTGAATTACTTATTTTTCTTTTATTTGCCCTGTGCTCAGAGCAGAGTTATATTTATATAGTACCAGACTCACCAAGTAAAGTCTTCTGAAAATAATGTAATTTAAGAATACATTTTTTGAGTGAAAGCTAATTTTGGGATAATCAACAACTCTAAAGTCTTAACTACAAAATATTACTTGATTGTGGTTCCCTTTTGTTGAGAGAAATCTGGTATTTTGAAACATGCTTATGAACATAGAATGACCAGTTACTGTTTACAATGATAAAGATAATGCTTTTTAAAAATGGTTTTCTTTTTAATTCTTACTGGCATGCAAAAAATAAGAACAAATTTGGCAGTACTTTTTTTTTTAAAGAGATTTTTATTATAAGGTGCATGAGCTAGCTGGAGAGAGACAGAAAGTGAGAAATCATCCCCTTAGAGGGATGGCCATGCTGCAATCCCTTTTCCTCTATTCTGAGATCTTGAGCACAAATGCACATGCACCTGCCATGAGTTTCAAGCCACTGGGGCAGAGACTCAAACCAGGGTCAGTTATATGGGAGTCCAGTGACATAACCATTACTCCCAAATGCTGGCCCCTGGCAGTTCTCTTGAAATTGTATTTATGATTGTGACAGTGTATTATTCCTCTTTTCCAGTGAAAGATTTGAGGCTCTTAGCAAACCTATAGTTTTTCACCCTTTTTCTTTTTTTTTTTTTTTTAGAGAGGTTTTTGCTGTAGGGCACGTGCGCTCGCCAGAAAGACAGACAGACAGAAACAGAAAGCGAGAAATCACCTTCGAAAGGGGGTGGCCATGCCGCAATCCCTTCTCCTCCATTCTCCTCTCAGGATCTTGGGCACGCACACACACACGCCTGGCGTGAGTTTAAGCCACTCGGTCTAGGACTCGAACCGTGGTCGACTACATGGGAGTCCAGAGACATAGCCATTACGCCAACTGCTGGTCCCTATTTTTTATTTATTTTTAATTATTTTATTTACTTTTAAAATTCATTTATTTTTTGATTTGACCAGAGAGAGACAGAGTGAGAAAGGGAGAAGGAAAGAGGAAAAGTGAGAAAGCAAGCCACTAGGTCCTGGACTCTAACTACGGGTCAGCCATATGGGAATCCAGCGCCCTTAACCACCACGTCACCCGCTGGCCCCCATCCATTTATTTTTTTAATTGCCAGAGGGAATATGTGCTCACCAGAGACAGAAAGGGAGAAAGCTGCCCCCCCAACCCCTTTTCTTCCATTCTTTTCATCAGGATTTGGGGCATGCAGCTTATGTGTCATGTTTTCAAATCTGGGGCTTGGATTCAAACTGTTGTCAGCCATGTGTGATCCATTTCCTTTATAATTAGTAGGTTGCGAGGCTGGCACATAGATTTCCATCTTTATCTTATTCATTATGTTTTGAGAACTATGCTTCTGAAAAGCAGCAATTTATTTTGAAATGTTCCTTCTTAAACTGATACATGCAAGTGAGCACAGAGTGCAGTGTATTGAAAGTTTAGAGTTATTAGTGGCCAAGTTAGAGCAGTCGGAAGAGTACAGGACTTGAACATAAAGCCTCAGGCTAGCAGTACTTCCACTTTTAAAAGGAAAGAGCACTTTATTGAGTTAGAGTTAAGAAATTTGATGGCCCCCGCCCAAGACACCAGGTCCAGACTTGAACCACCCAGTGGGCCATGTGGGATCCAGCTGCCTTAACCACCATGCCACTGGCTGGCCTGGAATTTGGTGTTCTTAACTGTATTGAACGTGTGTATTTCATTTTAATTTTTCTTGTTTTTCTCTTACTTCTTAGTATGGACTTTCTATCAGATTTTGAGATGATGTTGCAGCGGAAAAAGAGCATGAGTGGCAAGCGCAGGCGGAACCGGGATGGGGGAACCTTCATCAGTGACGCTGATGATGTTGTGAGCGCCATGATAGTCAAGATGAATGAAGCTGCTGAGGTAAGATGTGGTACTTCGGGAGTTACCATCTTCCCCCAGTGAATTAATTGGTTGGGCGACTTTTTTTTTTATTATTATTATTATTATTATTGTTATTAAGGGCTTAGTTAGCCTGTACTTATACTACATGTACAACACTTTGCTTTTTATTATAAAGAATTTACTGTTCTAACTTCTAAGCATAAAAATAATTTAAAATTTTTAAGTCACGTGTTTAGAGAAAAGCAAGAAGGCTTAAGTATTAAGTAAGATGAACCTATTTAAGTGAATGGCTTTGATAGTTTTATGAGAAATGAATGGCTTTGTTCTCTGATTTGGCTGGTTTGCTGCAGTTTGTTGTTTCTTCATATATAAAAAGTGTTATGGAGCCAACCAGATAGCATGGTGGTCGTATCCTCCACGGCCGACTGCACAGTTCAAATCCCAGACCCTGGTGCCTTGGTAAACACATTGGACGCATGTGCATGTGTGTTCAAAATCCCCAGAGGAGCAGGGATTATGGCATGATCATTCCCCCAGGGATGATTTCTCACTTACTGTTTCTATTTTTCTCTGTACCCCCCCCCCCATCTTTCTCCAACAATTGCATGGATCCTATAGCAAACTGTTTTAAAAATAAGATAAAAAACGAGGCCGGCAGGTGGCGTGGTAGTTGAGGTGCTTGACTTCCATATAGCCAACCAGAGTTTGAGTCCCAGATCTGGTGGCTTTCTCTCTTCTCTCTCTTTCTCTCATGAGCACACATGCCTTATAGGAAATAAATAAAGTACATTTTTAAGAAGCAATGTTGTGAACACAAGTGTCATTCTCTTGCCTCTGATTGATAGGCTATATCTAGTTCATTGCATTGTTAAAATCTGCTCAAATTATAAAAAATGGCTTAGAATTACGGGGGTTTTTTTGGGTTTTTTAGAGAGATTTTTGTTATAGGTCGCATGTGCTTGCTGGAAAGACAAAAAGACAGAAAGTAAGAAATCACCCATGCCACAATCTCTTCATGCACACCCGTGTGGTGTGAGGTTTGTTTTTGTTTGTTTGTTTTTGTTTTGAGAGGTTTTTGCTATAGGGCATGTACACTCACCAGAAAGAGAGAGAGAGAGAGTGCGACAGAAAGTGAGAAATCAGCCCCCAGAAGGGGATGGCTGCACTGCAGTTCCTTCTTCTCCATTCTTTCAAGATCTTGGGTACGCATGCACATGCGCCTGGTATGAGTTTAAGCCACCAGGTCCAGGACTCAAACCGCAGTTGACTACATGTTAGTCTAGTGACATAGCCATTATGCCAACTGCTGGTCCTACCTGGTGTGAGTTTTAAAGCCGCTTGGTCCAAGACTAGAACCATGGTCAGCTATGTGGGAGTCCAGTGATAGAATCATTGCATCATCAGCTGATCCCAGATTTATGTTTTATAAACAAGTTCTTAGACCAGCAGGTGACATGGAGGTTAAGGCAGCTGGATCTCTCATGGCCAGCTACATAGTTTGAGTCCTGGACCCAGTGACTTGACAAAAAACACCAAGCACAAGTGTAGGCATGCCCAAAATCCTAAAAAAAGGGAGGAGAAGGGATTATGGCATGGCCATGCCGCCTGGGGGATTTTTCTATCCTTATCTCAGGGAGTGCCTGCCCATGCCCTGTAGCAAAACTAAAAATAAATAAATAAATAAATAGATAAATAAGTGAATAAATAAATGAATAAATAAATAAACAAGCAAGCAAAGTCTTATCATTTAGAGACACTTGGTGAAGTATTCATGAATTCAGATCACAGACTTGTTCAAAATAGTTCACGAATAGATGGAAAAATAGCTAGAGATCTAGATAAAACAGTACTGGTTGTGAGTCTTTAAATGTTAAAGGATACATGACCAGGGATATTCTATTTTTGTAGAATTTGAAATTTTTTATAATTGAAAAAATAATTGTCCAGGTATTGAAGCTCTTCTTTAACAATGTATTCCTATATTATTCACGCCTCACATCTGGAAAAATCATTTTTTATAATAAACTAGAATTTCCCAGGTCTAATTTGCACCTTTAATAAACTCTGAAAACTTGACATTTATGTCTGTATTTTAAATTAAAATAGTTCTCAGTTCAATTGTTAAAGGTGACTATTCTAAGTATTATGGATTTGATTGACACAGATACAGAATTTGGTACTGTGTAAAATACCTATTATTTTCATTATCCTGCTAGGGGTTGGGTGGAGACAGACTTTTCCACTCTTCTTTTTTTCCCTCCCTCACTCCCACTCCATTGGATGGTACCCGCCCACATAGAAGGTGGGTCTTTTGAAAGGTCTCACCTCACCCAATGCCATAACATTAGGGACCACACACATGAGTCCTGGGGGGCCAAACCATTATTTCTAAACCATAGCAGTTTTAGTTATCCCTTCCTACAGGGAAAAATTATTTCTTTGTGAAACTGCTGCTTTATTTATGGTTGTAGTTCACTATAAACAGTTCACACTCTTGTGTGTGTGTGTTTTTAATCTTTTTCTCTTGATAGGAAGACCGACAACTGAACAATCAAAAAAAGCCAGCACTGAAGAAATTAACTTTATTACCTACTGTGGTTATGCACCTTAAGAAGTAAGTATTTTGTTTTCTTGAAAAAGATTTTTCCTTTTAGTGTAATGAATGATGTTTAAAACAATGTACTTGTGTCCTAGGGATATTAAGTAATGATAGTTCACAGAAAAACAATAATGAATGAAATTTCAATTTTATTTCTTTATAAATTTTTTCTAAACCTTGAAACTTATTACAAATAGAACAAATAGAAAACCAGTATTAACAAAAGAAAAACTGAGAAATTATTGGTTTTGTTCTTTATAGACAGATTTGGGTCTGCTAAAATTGCATCTATTTTTCCAGTGTGATTGAAAATAGCAAATTCTGAGAGGCTGTACTTGACAAACACTATTATATAAAGGGTTACATGGCCCCATTACATCACAGTGATTGATTCTGCTGTTATTGAGCCTTCTGAAATGATGACCTTTCTTCATAGATCTCTATTAACCAAATTCTTTGGTTGGTTTACATTCTTTTTTTTTTTTTTTTTTTTTTTGAGAGAGATTTTTGCTGTACAGTATATACTCATTGGAGAGACAGAAAGACAGAAAGTGAGAAGCCATTCCTTCTGGTGGGGGGAATGTCCATACCACAAACCCTTCTCCTCCATTCTCCTCTCAGGATTTTGGGTGTGCACGCATGTGTGCCCGGTGTGAGTTTCAAACCGCCAGCTCCAGGACTTGAACCTTGGTCGACTTTGTGGGAGTCCAGTGATGTAACCATATTGCTTTCTGGTGGTCCTGTGGCTGGTTTACATTCATGAGCAGCTTTGCTTTCTTTTTGAGTCAACCCACAGCCCATTTTTGATGGCTAAAAATACGCATGAATACATCAGTTAGCCACAGCATGCCCTATGACAATTCAGCTAGAAAATTGCTACTTCTGGGATCAGCAGGTGGTATGGCGGTTAAGGTGCTGGACATTCCCACATGGCCAACTACGGTTTAAGTCCCAGACCTGGTGACTTGCTTTCTGACTCTCTCTCTCTCTCTCTCTCTCTCTCTCTCTCTTCTACTCTGGTCGAATTAAAAAAATAAGGAATAAAAAAGAATAAATAAAATTAAATAAATGTTTTTTAAAAAAAGAAAACTGCTACTTTTAACAGGCAAAACTGTCTGTACCAGGATTTTCACATACATAATATGATCATAGTTTCTCTTAATGAATTGGTTCTGCACAAAATGAAACTTAAATATCAGTATCTTTTTTAAAGAATTATTTATTTATTTTTATTTATTCATTTATTTTAATTTGACCAGAGAGAGAGAAAGTGAGAAAGCAAGCCACCAGGTCCAGGATTCAAACCATGGTCAGCCATGTGAGAGTGTCCAGCGCCTTAACCACCATGCCACCTGCTGGTCCCCCAACTAGCAGTATCTTATTGAGTTTATTTCTGTCAGGAGATAGCATGCAAAGAATAAAACACTTTCTGGTTTTCCATTACCTTAAACTGTTTGAAAATCACTATTCTGATAGATTGAAGATTTTTTTTTAGCTATAATATAGACTGTCACTTCACAACAGGAATATGTCCTCAGAAATGCATCATTAGGTAACTTTTTTAATTGTGTGCACATCTTAGAGTGTATTTTCACAAACCTAGATGGTACAGCCTACTATATTACCTAGGCGAGGTGATATATAGCCTTGTTAAAATCTCACAGGCCCGCCATCATTTATGCATTTTACTGATGACAAAAATATCATTATGGGGGCCAGCAGATGGCGTAGTGGTTAAGGGCATTGGACTCCCACCTGGCCAACCACTGTACGAGTCCCAGACCTGGCGACTTCCTTTCTCACTTTCCCTCTCTCTCTGGTCATAGTAAAAATAAATAAATAAAGTTAAATAAAAGAATTCTTTTTTCTTTTTGGAGAGGTTTTTGCTATAGGGCGTGTGCGCTTGCCAGACAGAGAGACAGAAAGCGAGAAATCACCCCCCAGGGGGGATGGCCATGCTGCAGTCCCTTCTCCTCCATTCTCCTCTCGGGATCTTGGGCATGCACGCACACGCGCCCGGCGTGAGTGTAAGCCATCGGGTCCGGGACTCGAACCGCAGTCGACTACATGGGAGTCCCGTGACATAGCCATTACGCTAACTGCTGGTCCCAATAAAATAATTGTTAAAAAAAAAAAATAAAAACACTGTGTGGTACTTGACTATCATTGGAGCTCCTTGTTCCTATTACTTGTATCATTTAAATCAGCATTAACTATCTGGTGTAACTTGGTTTTGTTTTGAGCAGATCATCTTTTCACGTAAAGTCTGTACGTTTCTGGAAAATAGGATATTCCATACTCCTTTTGAATTAGAATAGATGTTTAGTAAATATTGAATAAATGTTAGTCTTTAGAAGGAATTTTTGGATATATCATTAAAAATATAAAAGAAAGTCAGAGTAAGTACAGGAGAACCAAGAAACATAGACTTGACTTTTAAAAAAAATTATTATTATTACAGGCAGGACCTTAAAGAAACATTTATTGACAGTGGTGTGATGTCTGCCATCAAAGAATGGCTCTCACCTCTACCAGACAGGAGTTTGCCAGCACTAAAGATTCGGGAAGAGCTATTGAAGATTCTACAAGAGGTTAGAAGGAGATAATCTGACTGCTGTTTATGTTAATTAGTAATGATTTCTATTACCATAACCTCTATATTTTACTATGTACTTTTACATTGTGTCTGCTATAGTCTGCCAGAAGGGGAGTTGAAACAAAGAAATATACCTAATGAACATAAAAGGGGGAGGCCTTATAAACTTGGTGTAACTATAGTATTGAAAGAAAAAAATCTTAGAGTACCTATGGTGTATATGAGAAAAGTTCCACAGTAATAGACATGTTCTGGGAGGCACTTGCAATAGAAAGAACACACAATTCAGAGTCATATGAACTTGCATTTGAATCTTGAGCTGGTCTACCTTAATGTGGTTGTGACGTCTTGGGCAAGCTACTTAAATTCTGAAGGAATTCCCAAGGAACTTCCTATATGCCATGTACTTGCTAGGTGTATTGGTTCAAAACATGTACAGTGAGTGTATCGTGTCCATTTTATAGGTAAAGAAATTAAGACTCAGGAGTTAAAATGACTTATCCAAGATCACACAACTAGCAGGTGATGGTATGTGGGTTTAATCTCAGGTCTGTGCTAACTCCAGTATTAAACTGCTCATCTCTCGAGTATGCTTAGTTCTCACATCATTAGGTTTTACCATAATTCAGTGGTAATACTGAACTCTCAACTTTTGATGTGAACAGAGTGTCTCAGCATTCAATATCCGTAGATGTAAAGATGAAATTTTAGAATTTGTTCATTGTGAATGAAGCAGATCTTGAAGGCTCTCTAGAATAGATTAGCAAGACTCCCAGAATCTGAGTGATTAATATCTATGTTTATGTTCCCCAGCTACCTAGTGTGAGCCAGGAGACTCTGAAGCATAGTGGGATTGGACGAGCAGTGATGTATCTCTATAAACACCCCAAGGAATCAAGGTCCAACAAGGACATGGCAGGGAAATTAATCAGTATGTAAATTTTGTTTTTTGTTTATTGTATTTGTGTCTGCATACAGAGAGACATATATATAAGAGCTTATTGTTTTTCCCAACATTGGTTTAAAATGATTCAGAATTGGAATAGAAAAAACTTCAATAACTTCTTATACTAGCCTTTCATTCTTAGTCCTGAAATGCTTTTTAGCATATTTAAAGAAGTATGTTAAATATAGCAAATAAAAGCCTTTCCTAGCCATGGATCAAAGAGCATGCAAGGATAGGACTTAGACTGAAGGCCCTGGAATTGGCATACCTGGGTCAGATCATGGTTCCCATGTGCCTTACTGAATATCCTTGTCTGGTGACGTGACTTAAGCCTTGGCCACCTTTTCTGTAAAACTGAGATAATTATTTGTGGTGTTTGGGTTGGTATAAAAATAACACAAGAGAATTTGTAGAAAATACAGTGTCTAGCACTTAGTACTCAAGAAATGTCAGCCACTGCCTCTATAACTTGCTTGCATAATGGTCTCCAGAATCTTTTATGTGTTCTTATTTAATGATGCCAGAGAGATCCAGAGGTGTCCTACTTTAGTTCATGTGATCAAATGTCATACTGTTGGTGAAAATTCCTCCAGCTTTAGGAATGAAATGCATGTTTGTTTTTATTAACCTCATTAAATCTTCTGTGCTTCTAAAACGTCAAGGCTATGTTGAAAAAGTAACTACTTCTACATTTGAATATAGCAATGAATTTTCTATTTTTAAGATTATTAAAAGCTTTTAGAGAATTATAATGTTCTTTTATGAACCAAAGATGTATTCACCATCTTTGATCATGTTTTAATAATTTGCAGTTTACTACCTATTTAACTTTTGGTGCTTTTATGCAATGATTTGAGACCACCTCCCAACCCCTACCCACTCCCATTCCCTGACTGAGAAGCAAAATATTCCCACTGGTATACATGACTTAATACAGCAGTGATTCTGAATCCAGAACTAGGGTCAATGAGGCAGTTTTAAAAGACGCAGACCCCCAGGACCAGCGTTAGCATAATGGCTATATCGCTGGACTCCCACATAGTCGACCGCGGTTCGCGTCCCGGACCTGGTGGCTTAAAACTCACGCTGGGCGCATGTGCGTGCGTGCCCAAAATCCTGAGAGGAGAAGGGATTGCGGCGTGGCCATCCCCCCTGGGGGGTGATTTCTCGCTTTCTGTCTCTCTGTCTCTCTCTGTCTGGCGAGCGCACACGCCCTATAGCGAAAAACCTCTCAAAAAAAAAAAAAAAAAAAAAGACGCAGACCCCCTCAGAATGAATTCCTGCTTTCTGCCTAGTGTGACTGTACCAGTGTTCTCTGAGCCTCTTTTCTTGTTTTTATAGGTACTAAATGCAGCAATAAGCTTCATGATGTTTTAGGAAAGGCAGATGATTTGGCATCTCTGTACTTTTACTGATTAGATCATAGGCATGTAGTATTTTTCTTTTGGTCACGTTACCAGCTTTTTCAGATTTAAATCCCTGCCTAGTAAAATATAATTGTTAGAGGTTTAGACCATTTTGATGAGTAATAGGGGAGCTTGTTTTTGGTTATGGTAAGAAAGTAAGTAAAAGGATTTCAACATTTTAGGGGCCAGCAGAGGGCATCGTAGTTAAGGTGTTGGATCCCACATGGATGAGTATGTGATTCAAGCCTAGGACCTGGCAACTTGAAAAACAGCACATGTGCATGCATGCCTAATATCCTAGGAGAGTGGAAAAGAAGGGAAGATGATATAGCCATCTCCCCCTAGGGAGCGATTTCTCACTTTCCCTCTCTTTGTCTCTTGTCTCTGGTGGGTGCACATGCCCCATGGCAAAAAAAGTCCTTTAAAAAAAAAAAAAAAAAGGAGGAAGAATTTCAACATTTTCTTTTTTCAGTGGAGTAAACTTTGAAACTATGTTGCTTCTTTAAAAAATACAAATAAGGGACCAGCAGTTAGCGTAATGGCTATGTCACTGGACTCCCACTCCCATGTAATCAACTGCAGCCCGAGTCCCGGACCCGGCGGCTTAAACTCACACCGGGTGCATGTGTGTGCATGCCCAAGATCCTGAGAGGAGAATGGAGAAGAAGGGATTGTGGCGTGGCCATCTCCCCTGGGGGGTGATTTCTCGCTTTCTATCTCTCTGTCTGTCTGGCAAGCGCACGCGCCCTATAACAAAAACCTCTCCAAAAAATAAAAATACAAATAAAAAAAATTAGGCTGTTATTATGAAATGATAACCTAGCTAACTGATGACTATCAAAGTGCATCAGGTGTTACTTTCTTTAAATCTCTGATGGCTACTGGTTTTTAACTGATCTTCACACAAAATTTCTTAGTTATTCAGTTAGGATACTGGTATTCTATGTAGAACAAATTTGTTAGGTAACGAATACTCTTAATGCCTAGAATATTGCATCACACGAGGTGTGATGATTTTAAGAATGGTAAAAGAAAAGCTATTTTATGTACTAAAATATAATGTTTTTTATTGTTACAGATGAGTGGTCTCGGCCTATATTTGGTCTTACTTCAAACTACAAAGGAATGACCAGAGAAGAAAGGGAGCAGAGAGATCTAGAACAAATGCCTCAGCGACGAAGAATGAACAGGTATGAGGGAACAGGTATGAGTAAGTGGAATAAATATGATTGTTGTATGGTGATTTGGGGATTTTTGTAAATAAGATCATTTGGAAAAACGAGGGGTTGTGGGAGTTTTGTCTTCTCAGTTTAATATTTCTGTGTAAGTTTGTAATGTATTTTTCATTTAAATGTGATAGTAAGGCCATGGCCTGGTGATGAAGGGAATCAGATCCCACATAACTGACCTCACAGTTCAAGTCCCAGACCCAGTGGCTCAGAAAACACCCTGAGCATTAGTGCCTGTGTTCCTAAAATCCCAACAGGATAGAGAAATAGAGAAGGGATTGTGGCATGACCATACCCCATTGAGGGCGCTTCCACATTGAGGGTGTTTCCTCCATCTCCTTCCCGCCCTCCCTCCCTCCCTCCTTCTTCCCTTCTCTGTTGAGCACATGTGCCCTCTGGCAAATTAAAAAATATTTACATTTATATTATATTATAAAATTATGTATGTGATAGTATATAGTGAAGGTCCTCTTCCCCCACCAACACCTTTCTGGGTCAAATTTGGTAGAACATGGCCTTTTCTGCAATTGTGGAGATTGCTTTGTTCTTAAACTAATTACAGAAAACAATTTTCTTAGTGCCATTTCTAAATTTTGAGGAAGAGAAAAGTGTTCTGTTTGTATTAATGTACTAGTCATAGTTACATCTAGGTGGTCAGGGTCTTTAGTTGTAAATATGGTAGTTATGGCCCACCCATAATGAAACTTGTTACATAAATAAATACTAAAATGAGTAGTACTTTTTTTTTTTTTCCATCCAAAGTACACTATATATTGTCTCAATCAAGCACATCAACAAACATGTTATTGTCAGTAAATGATCTTCCATTTCTTGTCTTCTGTTTTGCTTTTTTTCCCCCCATCCTTGATTCTCTATCTCTTACCCTCTGCCATCTCCCACTCTCCTCCCACAGTCTCTGGTATCTATGTTTGCTTTCTATACTGTTTTCTCCTCACATTTTATTGTATCGCCAAAGACCCTAATCAATCCAAATACCCTCATAGCAAACACAGGTGATACCCACATTTCCATGAACACAAGTCTTACTTTACGCATCCTATAAAGTAGCACCTAGCTGTGGCTACATATCCTACTGCAGTCATTGAATATATATATATTTTTTTTTTTTTTCTGAAACTTTTTTTTGTAACTCAATTTACATTCCTTCCCTAAGCTTCATCACAGCATACAAAATGCAATCTCCCATCCAGTACACACTGCATAGTGATACAATCATGCACATTACAAAAAAATTTCCATTACTAGTTCCTAGAATTACTTCCACCCCTCTTTCTGACCCTCTGTCCCTTCCCACCCTCCTCTCACACCACCTCCGGTGTCTACAATTGTCCTTCATTCCCTTCCCACCCACGTTGCATTGATCACACAATTTCCTACATAATCTAACTACTTTCAATGGTGAGTTCACTCATTACTACTAAGAAAACCAGTTTTAACTTAACTCAAAGAAATGCCAAGGAACTTTGCTTAAAGCCAGGAAACAAGTTAGGATTCTGTTCAAATGGAAGGTGCATGAACCTATCAATTCCATGTACTTTTATCTTCTGTTCTGGTTCAATTTTCCTGATTAAATTCTGGGATATAATATTCAACTCCAGACTTGTCCCTATGATTAAGTTGGCCACTTTCATAGTTTTTGACTCTTATTTCCGTGTGTCTGTATTTAATTTTCTTGATACAGCACACCCTTGAGAACTTCTTGGAGATCTGGTCTGGTGCTGGTAAATTCTTTCAGGTTTTGTTTATCTGAGAATGTTCTTGTCTTTTCTTCCCACCTGAAAGATAATCTTGCCGGGTACAGTATTCTTGGCTGAAATTGCTTCTCTCGTAACACTTTGAATATATTTTCCCATTCTCTCCTCGCTCGCATTGTTTCCGATGAGAGATCTGCTGTTAGCCTGATGGGATGTCCTTTGTAGGTAACTTGATGTTTCTCTCTTGCCAATCTTAGTATCTTGTCTTTGTCTGTGGCTTTGGTCAACCTGGCTATAATGTGTCTTGGAGAAGATCTTCTTGGGTTGATTCTATTTGGGGTCCTTTGTATTTCCTGGGACTGGATCTTCGAATGCCTCTCTAGGTTTGGAAAGTTTTCTTGCAGGATTTCATGGAATAGATTATCAATGCCCTTATGGGTCTCTTCACCTTCTGGAATGCCAATTATCCGGATATTTGGACGTTTGATGGTATCCAGTACTTCTCGCATATCATTCTCAAATTTTTGAGCCATTTTCTCAGTCTTCGTGGTGGATTTTTCTAAGCCAGTCATTTTCTCTTCTACACCTGAGATTCTATTTTCTGAATGATCTAGTCTGCTTTTAATACTTTCAAGGGAGATTTTGACTTCTTGTATTATAGACTTCATCTCTAGCAGTTCTGTTTGAGTCTTTTGTAAAGTGTGTAATTCCTCTTTTAGATCTTGCAAGAATTTCCTCATCTCCTGGAACTCGGCAACTTCTTTCTCCTTTCTCTTTAGCAGTTCATTATCTCTCTTTTCTTCCATCTCTGTTAGCTTCGACATTACGAATGCTCTAAATTCCTTATCAGACATTTCCATGACTTTCACCGAACTGCTTGTGGATGAAGGAGAGTTACTCTTTTCCCGTGGAGGAGAGGTATTTTCTCGTTTTCCCATATTTCTCGTGATCCGGCGGTGATTTCTTGTCATCTGATGAATGGCGTGTTTCTTTCAAATTCTTGAAGTTAAGCCTCAATGTTCAGGAGCAAGCAGACAGAGGTGTTCTAGAATCTGTTTGCCGTTCTGTTGTGATCGCTGGTGCAGCAGATTCAGTAGATATTGGGTGGAGAGACAAGAAAGAGGAAAATGAAAAAGAGAGAGAGAAACAACAACAAAAAGAGAGAAAAAAAGACAAAAAAATAAAAAATTATAATTACTTTTCTTTTTTTTTATAAAGAAAAAAATCACAAAATAGAAAAGCGCGGTGCGCAAGCGCGCCGCGCGAAATATCTAGTTCCCAGTAGCCATGAGGAGTCTTCTCAGAGAAGGGCTCAACTCTCCTGCCTGGGAGGAAGGAGCAGAAGGGATTATTAACAAAACAAAAGGTGGAGCTGAGAGCCAGAGAAAAACTTTACCTTTAAAAAAATCGTTAAAAGGAAAAATTACCAAAAAAAATGAGACAGGAGCAGAGAGAGACAGAGACCTCAGAGACACAGAGACAGAGATAGAAGGCCAGAGGGGCTCCCTACCACACTAGCTCTGCTTGCTGGAGGCTGAATTATGAGTAGAAAATCTTCATTTCTCCTGTCCCCTGAAATATCTAGTTCCCAGTAGCCATGAGGAGTCTTCTCAGAGAAGGGCTCAACTCTCCTGCCACACTAGCTCTGCTTGCTGGAGGCTGAATTATGAGTAGAAAATCTTCATTTCTCCTGTTCCCTGAAATATCTAGTTCCCAGTAGCCATGAGGAGTCTTCTCAGAGAACTAAAATGAGTAGTACTTTTTAAAAAGGAGTTATTTTCCTTGACCAAGTGTAAAGGGGTCCAGTTAGGATACTGGTATTATGCTATGTAGAATAAAGTTGTTAGGTAACGAATACTCTTAATGCCTAGAATATTGCATCACAATATAATCTAGGTTTGCTGTTATAGCTTTCTTTTTTCCCTTGTTCTAACACGAGCCTCTAACGTACCTAGTGTCTTACTGTTCACTTTCCTAGCACTGGTGGTCAGACACCCCGGAGAGACCTGGAAAAGGTGCTGACAGGAGAAGAGAAGTAAGTTCTTTGTCTTAATTTTTCTCTAGATGATGTAGAGAATTTCTATTTGCTGTTTAATAAAAATAGAAAATGAAATTATGTATGGTCATTGGTAATGAGTGTTTTCAGTTTAACATTTATGGAATATGCTCTGAGAATATGAAGCCAATTGAGAAAATAGTTCATTCAGTGAAGATTTTCTTGCTCTTTGCAAAGTGCTAGACTTCAAGGTCTGAGAATAGAAAGTAAGAATAGTTCATGTCCTCAAGAAGTTAGTTCGTTGAGGAGTAAGAGACAAAAACAGCTCCAACCAAGGTGTGGGGAAGTGTAGGGCCTGTTTTTGTAGCTGAATGGAGTGGGTAGGCAGTCATATGGCACCTGTGGTGGTGGAAGATCAGGTTGGAAATACTGATGTGGGTCAGATGAGGAATGTTCTTTTTCTCTCCGTGATTCCATGCAGCCTGTGAATCCATCAGATTTGACAGAATGCTAATGTTGGTGACATCCTGAAGGATATGTCGGAGGCAGAGGAACCATAGGCAGGACACACAGTTAACCTGGGACAATAAGGAGAACAGAAGGATGGGAAGACAATGCAGAGGGAGAGTTGCCAGGCATTGGTGACTTAATGGGGGAGAAGTTGGTTACAGTTAAGACCCCAACCAAAATTTTAACCTATTTAGTGAGACTGGTACTAACATTCACTGAAGTGGAAGAGTAGATTTTAGGGCATGTACGGTTCTGTTTTGAACATGTGAGATGCCTAAAATGAAATACTTCTGTAAATATCATGGACCTCAAACTTGGAATTTAAAGAGATATTTGGGATAGAGGTACAGGTTTGATGGTTATCCCCATAGAAAAGATTGTTGAGTCAAGAGAATATAGAGTAAGAAATGAACTAAACAACTTTGAGTGTAGCTGGTAAAGGCAGGGGAGCCTATGAGCACAGCCTGGAGGAAAGGAGGCTGCAGCAGAAGCAGTCAGTGGCAGGTGGTGCAGAGGGATTTGTGTGGTGAGGGCAGTCAGGTCCCACCCACACTGCAAGAGGAGAATGGGAGACAAAGTAGAGGAGCAAGTAGCATTTGTTTACAGAAAAGTTTGATGTTAAAACATTAGGTGAACTTTACAGGGAATGGAAACAATTTAGAAAATTTAACCTTATCTCCCACCCCCAGCAGACATACATTATAACGATAAGAGCTGGAGGGAATGAAAGAGAAACATTGCATGTCTCTACTTAACATACACCAACTGTCTGCATTCTGTGGTAGAGACTGGAAGACTGGAGAACATAAAATTATTAAAAATTGTAAGGGACACTAGAGACAAAGTGGAAAGAGTGTGGGAAGGGAAGAGTGTAGGAAATTTGCGGGGGGAATGGAGAGGTAAGACAATTGTGGGGCACAGATAAGGTTTATTATTTGTTGATCAGGATGTGTATGGTAGTTTCAACTGGGCTGGACTGAGGTGTATATCATGCTGGGTAAAGTCTCTTCACAATCTAAAAAAAGGGGAAAAAAAAAAAAAAAAAAAAAAAACCCATTCTCCATTTACCACTTACCGAAAGGCTGAGTGGTTTTGATTACCCAGACATACGCAGATAGGCTTTACTTTTGAAGGATGGGTAATCTTTTAGCCAAGCAAGTTTGCTGTCAAATTTGGGTGGAACTAAATGTACACGAATGAGTGCAACTAAAATTAGAGAAAAGTAAGTAATGCTGATGGATAGTATCAGTGTCTGTCTTGGTTCTATTTTGTGTTGCGAGTTGTTACCGTTGGGAGAAACACTGTGGTTCTCTATTTTTATTAACTTTATGTAAATCTTAGAATTATCTCCAAAAGTTTTATATGGTGTGTATGTGTTTTGTTTGTTTATTTGTTTTTTTACCAAAAAGAAACAGGCAAAAATTACTGTAAATTGCATATGCAATACCATAAGCCACATTATAGTCAGAGTTTTTGAGGGTCATTTGAGGGTGATCACCTCACAAGTGAGTGACCCCACTGTACCAGAGAAATTAGGATACAGAGTTCTATGGTAGGACTCAGCCTTAGAAAGGAGAGGGACATGATAATATCTAAAGCTGAGGGAAAGAGAAAAGGGTACATGGAATATAGAAGAGATTGCCTTTGGGAGGGAAGTGACATCAGACTGTAGCAGATGTGATGACAATGCTAGCTGAAAGAGATGGCAGGAAGGTGGGTTGGAGTCCTTGGGATGGCACAGGAGACTGGGAACACTTTATGTTCTGAGGCAGACCCAGAAACAGGAGTGTGAGATTGCCTGTGGCTCCACAGTGGCTGGCTACATGAGCAGAGTGCTCTTCCTCTTCCCCAGGGCTCTTCGACCTGGAGATCCTGGATTTTGTGCCCGCGCACGGGTTCCGATGCCCTCAAACAAGGACTATGTTGTCAGGCCCAAGTGGAATGTGGAAATGGAGTCATCCAGGGTAAGCAAGCAGCAAAACAGCATGAGGATCACAGATGCAAGCTGCCATTTTATTTTTGCTTCATATTTCATAACCCTTGTAGTTCTTGAGGTTTATCTGATTCAAAGAGATTTTCTGGTCTCTCGTCTTTCCAAATCAAATCAAACGATGAGAGAAAAGAAAAGTAATATGTAAGATTAAGTTCATTATTAATGAACTTTTCTGTAGACTTATAGCAACACTGTCAAGTATAGAAGTTTCCTCTCCTTAGTTCCTTTATTTCAAGTGAATCTTAAAGCCTAAAGTGTTCTGATAATAGCAGATTTTTTTTTTAAGCCATAAGAAACAGAAGTTACCTGCTTCCACAGATCTACCCATCCCTTTCTCTTCAACTGTTCAGCAATTTTGTTGTGAAATATTTAGGGTAGCTACTTCCTCTTTTGTCACTGTAAACATTGTGTAGTGATCTTCAGTGTTTTTTCAGTAATCTTTTTATTCTCCAATCAAATTACTCTTTCTAGCCTGGTATTCTTAAAAAGGGCCTAAGCCGATTGGAAAAGCATAAGAGGCGATTTGCAGAACAGAAACGACTCAGCAAAGTGCACCGAGCTGTCAAGTTCAGCATAGAAGGCAACAGGATGCCCCTATAGGCCTGGCCCTACCAGAGTGTATCTGAGAGGTACCCCAAGGAAGCATGAGCTGTGCATGGGCTTGTCTTGTCGGTAGGCATAGGCAGAGTGAAAACAAGTCTCTGTGTGTTTTTGTAACCAGTAAAGAATAGGCTTGCTTTCAGTTTCTGAAATAATGAACCTAACAGGCTTTTTGGCCTCATGCATATTTGGAGATTGTCATGAAAGTCCCTTCCTTTGTCAGCACTCTGCAGACTGATAAATCGCTAATTACCTCCCTGGTAAGCATTTTGGTATTCTTAAATGGTAACCATTTTGATGAAAGAGGTTTTTACCAGGGCCAACCATGGTATCTCCATTACAGGCACATTGGCAGAGTGAGAAATAGCTTGTTTTTCTATTGTCTGTGACAGTATTGCATTTGAGGATTAATTACATAAAACCTTATACTAAATATTTAATGAGATGAATTTGATGTATACATATTAAGTATATGATCAGACATGACAATGACAATAGTCAGAAACTAAGCTCACTTTTTTTGAGACAGGCCCTCAATGTGTCGCAGTCCTCTTGCTTCACCCTCCCAGAGACTGTGACCACAGGCTGCACTACACCAGCCTGTAAGGTTGAAGTGGAAATCAAACCTGGGCCTCCCTTGTGGCCTCAGCCTATGGACACAGCATCTTAGCAGCATGTGCCACCTCAGCTAGCACTAGGCTGCTGAGCTTTGAGAGTAATAGTTCCTTTGTTCCCATGTATGGGGAGTGTGTCTGCCTGCCTATGTTGCTTCTTCATGTCTCCTGAGTTGACAGCTGTTGTGAGAGACTCAATTTATTGGACCAGCAGTTGGCATAATTGCTATGTTGCTGAACTCCCATGTAGTCAACCGCAGTTCGAGTCCTGGACCCGGTAGCCTAAACTCGCACTGGCACGTGTGCACGCGTGCCCAAGATCCCAAGAGGAGAATGGAGAAGAAGAGATTGTGGCGTGGCCATCCCCCCGGGGGGTGATTTCTTGCTTTCTGTCTCTCTCTTTCTGGCGAGTGCACATGCCCTATAGCAAAAACCTCTCCCCCCACAAAAAGAAAAAGAGAGAGAGAGACTGAATTTACCTTCCTAGTAGTTCACTTTGTTATTAAGTGACAATTAAGAAAAAACACATGGAGGTCAGCAGGTGGTGTGGTGGTTGTAGTACTGGATTCCTACATAGCTGATTGCACTTCAAGTCCTGGACCTGGCGACCTACTTTCTGACTTTCTGTTTCTCCTCATCTTTCTCTTTCTCTCTGTCTGTCTATCTCTGGTGAGCATGTGTGCCCTATAGCAAATTAAATAATAATAATATAATAAATAAAATTAAATAATTCTTTAAAAAAGTCAAAGCACATGTTTTCATTTAGTGAGATTAATGGGTAAAAGGTAGAGGAAGACTAGTTCTCAGCCAAGACTTTCCTCTTTTATCTGTATTTCATTTTTTTTAAAAGATTTATTTATTTTATTTTAATTTATTTAATTTGGTAGTTATTATTTATTTACTTTTATTTTTATTTGACCAGAGAAAGAGAAAGTGAGAAAGCAAGCCACCAGGTCTAAGACTTGAACCACGGTTGGCCATGTGGGAATCCAGTACCATAACCAGCATGCCACCTGCCAGCCCCATATTTGTTTATTTTAATTTGCTGTAGGGCATGTACACTCATCAGAGAGAGACAGCAAGAGAAAGAAAAAGTAAGCCATCAGGTTCAGTGTTCAAACCATGTGGGAATACAGCACATTAACTGCCATGCCATCTACTGGCTCACTGTACTTCATTTTTGCTTGTACCCATATCCATATCCTGTGGCCCACCTTGCCTTGGTGTCCCTTTCTACACCCCCAATTTTTTTTTTTAACCTTCCTCTCCATTTTTCACTGTTTCTTTCCTTTTTGGCAAGCCTTTCTTTTATATTACTTTTTTTCTCACTTTTTTTTTTTAAGTTATGGGGCATGTTTGATGGCCAGAGAGGTAAAGTGAGAAAAACCACCCAGAGGAGATGGCTGTGCCACAGTCCCTTCTCTGTTTTCCTCTTGGGATTTTTGACACGCATGCATACTTGCCCAGTGTGTTTCTGGGACTTGAACTGTTCTGTTGGCCATGTGGGAGCCAGCCACCTTAACCACCACACCACTGGCTAGCCCCTTCCTCAACACCATAACTTTTGGAAATTGGAAACTATACTATGACAAAGCAAGAGTAATGAGAATTAGTGAGCAGCCTGCCAGGGAAGCACACCTTTTGTCCTGACAGGTCATGTACCTATCTGCTGGTGTAGCTGGTTCTAATCTCACCTCTGTAAGTAGGGGGGATGCAAAGAGTAGCTTGACCTCCTCCTAGAGCATGAGGAGAGGCAGATTTAAAGAGGGCTCCATCCTGCATTCACAACATGCCACCAGTTGTGATGTGCTTATATTCATTCAGGCTGCAAACTGGCCTGTAGAGCTCCATCAACAACATGCGTCATAGTTTAGGGGGCAGTGATCCATGTTACATTCCTGCTTCTTATCCTTAACACCAGTGATGCTGTTTCCCTGTCCAAGAAGGTTTCTTGCTTACTCCCTCAGGGCTTGCATGACACTAGTGAGTAATATCAGGATGAAAGTCAGAATGAGTAAATGACTTTCAAATGAAAAGTTTTGTTTTAAATATTTTTATTTTTAAACTTACGTAACTAACTATAAAATACTGTTGTTCCCAAAGTCCTGCTCTTCCACTAAGTCACCACTGTTACCCATTTGGTGTTTCAAAGGTATTTCCAGTTAGGTTTCAAATGTAGCGTTTAGAATTTACAGAAAAATTTGAGGTAATAAGTGGTCCTGTCATTCAAAAAGCAGTTTGATATATTTGTCTTTTTTTCCTTTTTGATACTTAATATAATATTCATTTCCCCTTATTAAATCACCTTGGGACCAGCAGGTGGCATGATGGTTAAATTGGCTGAATTTCTACATGGCTGACCATGGTTCAAGTCCTGGACCTTGCAGCTTGAAAATCACTCCTGGCGTGTGTGAATGGAAAAGAAGGGCTTGCTGTGTGGCCATCACTTTAGCAGGTGACTTCTCACTTTCCTTCTGGCGAGCACATATGCCTTATGACAGAAACCTAAAATAAATGGATGCCACCTTGCACATTTTTTTTTTCTTTTTAAATTTGCCAGAGAGTAGATGCACTCATTAGAAAGAGAAAATGAGAAATTTCCCCTATTGGGTGTGGTCACACAGCAATGTCTTTGTTTATTCCTTTCTTATTTTGGGTATGTGTGCCCAATGTGTTTCTCAGGTCTAGGACCAAACCCACAATCAGGATACAGCTGCCTTAACCACCACATCACTGGCTGTCTTTTTTTTTTTTTTTTTTAAGAGACAAGAGTCTCACTGTTGTGAAGTCTGGCCTTAGACTCATGATTGTCCTGCCTTAGCTTCCTGAATAGCTGGGATTACAGGCCATCTGCTTTATCATTTTTCGTGGCTGCATGATGATCTATTTTGAATATATCATAATTCTTTCATTCATCTATGCTTTCTGATTTTTTAGTTCTAAATAGCATGGTATTGTAATAACCTGCACTACATTTCTTTATCTTTCTTAGTTTAGTTTGCTTATTTTGAGAAAAAGGAGGGAGAGAGAGTGATAGGAACCCTCCTGATAAGATCTCATCACACTGTGAACCTTCCTCAGACTTCAGTCACCCAGGATCTTGGAAATTGCCAGCATGTTCAAGTTGACCTAGGATCTGGACTTTGGGCCCTCCTATTTGACCTCAGTATCCCACAGTGACATGTAGCCACCAAGACTAGGCCTTTTTTTTTTTTTTTTTTTTTTTAAGATTTGGGCCATAGGGTGCATAGGCTCACCAATGAGAAGAAAAGTGAGAAACCACCCTTCAGTGGGGCATGGCCATGCCACAGTCCCTTTTCCTTTCTCTTCCTGGGATTTCGGGTATGCATGCACATGTCTGGCATGATTTTTTTAAGCCGCTAGATCCAGGACTCGAACTGCAGTTGATGATGAGGGAATCTAGTTTTACCACCATGCTACTTAACTGGCCTCCCCATTGTATTTTTTTTTATGTTCACTTATTTCATGGTGTGAATTTAAAATGTCATTAAAAACAAACACAAATGCATATTTTTGTATAAACTTTTTGCTAAAGGGCATGTGTGCTTGTGGGAGAGACAGAAAGCAATAAATCATCCCTGAGGGGGAGCAGCCACACTGTAATCCCTTTTCCTCTATTCTCCTCTCAGGATTTTGGGTATGCATACACACATACAGCATGAGTTTTTTGTTTTGTTTTTTTTGGGGGGGGGGGGTGTTTTTTGAGAGGATTTTGCTATAGGGTGTGTGCACTCACTGGAAAGACAGAGGCAGAGAGACAAAAAGCGAGAAATCATCCTCCCCCCGCCCCCAGGGAGATGGCCACGCCACAATCACTTCTCCTCCCTTCTTCTCTCAGGATCTTGGGCACACACGCACATGCACCCGCCGTGAGTTTAAGCCACCAGATCCAGGACTTGAATCACGGTCGACTACATGGGAGTCCAGCGACATAGCCATTATGCCAACTGCTAGTCCCCCCAGCATGAGTTTTGAAACCAGCAGATATAAGACTCAAAATGAGGTTGATTTTGTGGGAATCCAACGACATAACATTACACCACTTGCTGGTTCCTAAATAAACAGAAAGCACAAAGAAATGTAACATCTCCTATAATTCTGCTACAACTTTTAGCATTTCGATTACTTTGGGATCCATTTTACATGCATGCGTAAACTGGGTTGTTTTGAGTTTTGGTTTAACTTTTCAAGCCACAAATGATCATACTTTCATACTTTGTTGGGTTTTGTTTTAGTTTGCTTTTTTGTTGTTACAACTTTATACCACATAATTTATATAGGATACAGGTTTATTTATCTTGTGGTTTCAAAAGCCCAAGGTAAAGTTATCTGGCAAGGGTCATCCACTTGGTGGAGATTTTCTGCAGAGCCCTAGGCAGTGTGGAACATTATGTAGGGAGACAGAGCAAAAGCATGCCATCTGTTTGAGTATGCTCTTTAAGAGGTCTTCACAAAGTTTGTAGAAAATGCCTATTACCAAAAAAAAAAAAAAAAAGGCAGCGTTGATTTAATTTTTTTTTTTAATAAATACTTTTTTTTGGTGGGGTCCAGTGAGGTGTATGCACTTGCTTGAGAGAGACAGAGAGATAGAAAATGAGAAAGCACTCCCCATGAGAGAGAGTCACACCGCAATACCATCTCCATTTCTCATTTTGGATTTTTCAGCATGTACAGACATGTGCCTGGTGTATTTTCAAACCTGTGGGCCCAGGACTCAAATTACTTTGTTGGCCATGTAGGATCTAACTTCCTTAATCACCGTCTTACCATCAGGCCCAAATGCATACTTTAATTCCATTTTCCATGAACTTTCTGACATCCTTGCTTAGAAATACCAGGAAGCAATCTTGGCATTTTAACTAATCTTAATCTCTTCCCAAAGGTCCCACCATTTCAATACCATAGTTAGATTTACATTCTTATTCTCTTAATCTAACAGTAAGAATCAAATCTCAGCATATGAATTATTTTTTTGTGTGTCCTTCAAATTGTAGTGGATTGGTTTGGTTTTTATTTATCATGGTAACTATCCATTGTAACGTCATTCAGTGTAAACATTCTTCAGTGATTTAATAATGTCATACAGGGACCAGCAGTTGGCATAATGGCTATGTCACTAGACTCCCATGTCGTTGACCGCAGTTTGAGTCCCGGACCCGGTGGCTTAAAATCATGCCAGGTGCATGTGCATGCATACCCAAGATCCTGAGAGGAGAATGGAGGAGAAGGGATTGTGGCGTGGCCATCTCCCCTGGGGGGTGATTTCTCGCTTTCTGTCTCTCTCTCTCTCTCTGTCTTTCTGGTGAGCACACGCACCCTATAGCAAAAACCTCTCCAAAAAAAAAAAAGGTCATACAATTGTGCCATAATTTCAAGTAAATCCATCTTGCTAGTCTTTTAAACTTGAGTTTTCTCTGATAGAACACTGCAGCATACGTTTGTAATGTCCTGAGGAAATGTGATACAGAGTTGATTCAGGCAGGAGATCATTGAATTTGTCATAGTAGGTACTGTGGTCTGTTTTTTTCAGGCTGGGGTAAATAAGTATCTTTCAGCTACAAATTATACATGCTGAACTGGGAATAGAATAGCGCTGGCCTGGGTTCCCACTGCTGAGGCTAGGCAGAGCCATCAGAACTCAAACTATTAGAGAAGGTCCTAGAAGTGTGCAAAGAGAAGTCTAGGGCTAGCAGGTTAAGGTGCTGATGGTTAAGGTGCTAAAAGACAAAACTACATTTATGTATTTTAATACTTTGCTCTTTTTTCCCCCACTCTTAGTTTTAGCTACATGGCTGACCATGGTTTGGTTCCCAGCTGCTTGAAAATCACACCAGGCGCTTGAAAATCACACCAGGCGCTTGTACATTTATGCCCAAAATCCAAAGAGGAGAATGGAAGAGAAAAGATGTGTGGTGGGGTGATTTCTCATTTTAAAAAATAAAATAAATTAAAAAGAGAAGCCTAGGTTGGTGTCTGGAGCTAAGCTGGGAATTATTAGAGCTCTGAGCTATAAGGTTCCCAGAATGAACTGACTACTGGTTCTCATGTCAGGGCATATCATCTGAACAGAATTCTGCTCTTGTGGACTGTTTGGGAAATTAGGGGTCAGGGGGGTATTGTGATTGTGGCATTCATAACTCTTACTCATCTGACTATTTTTTTGCCAACTCAAGGGTACTAATGCCAAGTACTGAGATTGCAGAGTATTTGAAATTAGGATGTTCTAGATCTAGGGTGGATTGTCGGCATGGCTCTTGTTAAGGGATGGGGCTGAGTCTATTTATGGGACAAGACTTGGAAGACGTCAGACTCATAACCCCATACTGGTACTGACCCTGGAGTCTCTCCAGCCCTGCCTTGTTTCAATATTTTTCTAAATTGAGCTTCAAAGGTGATTTGATTGTAAACACCTAGGGAGGAGAATTAGGAACCCCATTTCTTTTTAACTACTTGCTATATATTGGGATATTGGAAAAGTCATCATGCATTTTTGCATAGAAAAATATGAAAAAATACATCATGACTTTTCCAATGACCCAATGTATCTGAATTATTAGCAACACAGTCAGCAAAAAGAGTTTATTTGCATGTTCTTTGGCATCAGTGGTGGGCCTTTCTGTTATTTCTAAAAGGGATGGATTTCTTGCAGACCACAACCTTGAAGACATACTGTCTTTTCAAAATAGAAATAACCTAACAACCAAATCTTCCGATACAAAGGTCAAAGAAGAAGGGACTTAATTTTCTTTTTGTGTCAAGTATACTTAGTGGACATACATCTAGCTGATTGTGAAGTTGTAGTAAGAGTAACTGCTCACACTCATTTTGAGCACTGGCTATGTGCCTACCCTCAGTGCATGTATTTGACATCATCATTCTTCCAGCAGTCAGATAAAGAGAATAGGCCAGTGGTGTGGTTTGCTGAGCCAAAGCAGGGGTTCACCCCAAGTCTGAAACTGGAGCTCTAGCATCACTAATCCTCTAACTTCATTCATTGTGCTCAAGGCTTTTCATCACTTGAATTGGCTTTGCTTTAGAAGAACATTCTTGTTTATGACAGCACTGTTTGAGAGTGTTTATCAAGTGATCAGCTTATATTTATGACAGCACTGTTTGAGAGTGTATATCAAGTGATCAGCTTGTATTTGGGCTTTGAAAGGGAAAAGCATGCAGTTAAAATGTAACAAGTGTTGGAATCTAGAGAATCTTAGTCTCAGTATTTCCTCCTTTCTCTCATCTAGGATATTTCAATAGACTGCAGCAAAATTAGAAATAAGGTACAGACAACAACAAAATCGCCCTTCATTGCAAGAGTGTAATGTGTTTTTAACATTTGCTTTTTTCTTCCCAAGATCACCAAATTCTTGTTATTTTAGAGCTTGGAGCTCTACTCACTGCTAACTTTCAGATATAAAAAGATGAAAGACAAAACTACATTTATGTATTTCAGTAATTTGCTCTTTAATTTTTCCCCCACTCTTAGTTTCAGGCGACCTCCAAGAAAGGTATCAGTCGACTGGATAAACAGATGAGAAAGTTCACAGACATCAGGAAAAAAAGCAGATCTGCACATGCAGTGAAAATCAGCATCGAGGGCAATAAAATGCCATTGTGATCTCACCTGAGAAATGTCCCCATCTCTGAGAAATACGCAGTGGACTCTCTGGAGAAAGGAGATGTGTTTTAAAATTTTTTTAGTGTGTCTGTAAATGGTTCAGCTTGTATCAAATGTTGTCATAGGATTCACGTTTCTTTCAGTTGTATTTAAAACTGGTGTACTTTGTACAGAGGAATACTAGTCATACTTCTATTAAACTTTACACAATAAAACTTCTTTCTGGTTTTGGGGGGCTGTCTCTTCATTGTCTTAAAAAGACACATTCTCAGCAGTGGCCAAAAGTGGGTTTTGGTGGGTGGGAAAAAAATCTTAAGATTTTACAGTTCATGACTTTTCAAAATTTAGAACTTAGAGCTTTAAAACCCTTGGTGGGATATCTTTGTTATGCTAACGAAGTGGGCCAGGCTGGGCTCCTGAGGGGAAGATAGTTACCAAAAAGAACTTCTTAGAAATTTCAGGCTTGGGACTTGGTATGTGAAGTGGTCATCTCACATTTGGGCTTTGAAAGGGCCACTTGGACCAGGTCAGCCATGTGGCCCATTTAATTAGCCATGCCTGAGTAATGAAGCCCTGATTAAGAGCTCTGGATATCTGTGTTCAGTGGAATTTCTTGGTTGATGAACACATTGGTTTGCAGGGAGCCTGAGGAGCCTGACTCCAAAAGGGGATTGACAGTTCTGCATTTCCTCCCATACCTTTTCCTCCTCCATTTGGCTGCTTCCCTTAATTGGTATCCCATAATTTATAAAGCTTATTATTACATAAGTATAGTGCTTCATAGGAAAATAGTACTTTCCTGTGTTCTGTGAGTCATGTTAGCAAATTCTTGAAACTGAGAGGGTCATAGGAACCCCAGATTAGTAGTAAGCCATAAGTTATGAAAACCCATGAACTTCACTTGTTGCTGAGGCAGTCTTGTGGAGGACTGAACTCTTAAAATCAATGGAGTCTGATACTGTATCAGTCTTTGGTACCAGAATTTAATTGTATTTCGGTTGGAGTCTAAAAAGGAATTTGAGCATAATCTTTTTTTATGAAAATTATTTCATTTTTATTTATTACTTAATTGGACCAGAGAGAAAGGAAAAGTGAGAAAGCAAGCTGCCAGGTCCAAGACTAAAACTGGTCAGCCATGGTGGGACTCCAGGGCCTTAACCGCCATACCACCTGCTAGCCCCACCAGCAAAATTTTAATGTCTCTGGGAATAATTATCTTTATTTTTTAAAGAATTATTTTAACTTTGTTTACTTATACACTTTTTAATTTTAATTTGACCAGAGAGAGAGAGAAAGTGAGAAAGCGAGCCACCAGGTTCAGGACTTGAACCATAGTTACCCATATGGGAATCCAGCACCTTTAACTACCACACCATCTGCTGGCCCCTATAATTACTTTATCTTATTAAGTTTAAATTTTTCTCGGGGTGGGTAGGTTATAATGGGGGGGAGTTCAAGAAATCCTGCCTTAGAGATATAAAAGTAATTTTAAGTCACTATACCAGTTGCATATAATAGTTGAACAGTTAGAGGAGACATAAAAGAGTTAAAGGTATGCTGCTTATTGTAATTTTGTTATTAGTAGTAGTTATTTTCTCTGAGAGGTCAATATGATTAAGCCCAAGAAAATTTCCTCAGTAACTTGTTTTAATTATGGAAATCCTACTCACAAATTGCAGCCTTTATTTTTAAAGACACAGGAAAATACTGTTGGCTGTAAAGGCCTTTGAATGGTCAAAATGAACCTTATGCACTAAAACACTTTACTCAAGAACTCAGAACAGAACCTACTCTGTTACTTAAACTCAGGTACATAAAGGTATTACAAGCTAAAAGCTAACCACTGGATGGAGACAAAAAGTGAAACTTTTCTGTAGTGGTATTTGATAAAAATAATCTCAAAAAACACTTAAGAACCAAAAAGTAGTCATGTAGTGAAGCTGTCAGGTGTTGGTCATTAAATTCTAAAGTCAAGAAGGTCATTTGTGGGACCAGCAGTTGGTGTAATGGCTATGTCGCTGGACTCCCATGTAGTCGACTGCAGTTTGAGTCCCAGACCTGGTGGCTTAAACTCACCCCGGGTACATGTGTGTGCGTACCCAAGATCCTAAGAGGAAAATGTAGGAGAAGGGATTGCGGTATGGCCATGCCCCCTGAGGGGTGATTTCTCGCTTTCTGTCTCTCTGTCTTTCTGGTGAGCGCACGTGCCCTATAGCAAAAACCTCAAAAAAAAAAAAAAAGTCATTTGTAAGATTTTTTAATTAACGTGACATTTTATATTAACATATTTCCAATTCCAGTTATCTTAACATGTTTATGAGGGGTAAGATTCTTAATAGCACCAGGTAATAAAGTGATGGTCATACCTGGGGAATTTTAAATAAGAGATTCTCTTGTGCTAAGTTTAAAAGAAAAATTACTGGGGCCAGCAGGTGATGTGGTGGTTAAGGCTTTGGACTCCCACATGGCCAACCACTAAGTCCTGAACTTAGAGGCCTGAGAATTAGCACACCTAGGGGCTTGAGAATCAGTGCTGGGCACGTGTGCTTGAGTGCCCTAAGTCCCAGAGGAGAATGGAGGAGAAGGGATTGCTGTGGGTCCATTCTCCCTGAGGAGTGGTTTCTCATTCCCTCTCCGTATCTTTCTGGTGAGTGTACATGCCCTATGGCAAAAAGCAAACCAAAAAAATACCAATTTCTATATAAATGATCTTTCATGTGGTTTATTTTATGGCATCTTAAAACTTGGCCAGCTGAATAATTTTTAATTTTGGAAATATTTCCAGTTTACAATAGTAGTAGTAAATTTGCATATTACCCTTCATTACCAAGTGAAAACATTTTGCATGTTTACTGTATTGTCTTAAATGTTAATTCTCATCAGAACTAACTTTGTGAGAGCTTTTGCCCCCTTGACACCCTCCCCTACCTCTTGCCCACATAATTAAGCATATTTCTCCCAAGGACACAGTCTTCAGTCTATGCAAGGGTTAGTGATGGTTAACTTTGAAAGCTTGGATAGGGTGTTACAGAATCACTTTTTCTTTAAATAAAATTGTAGTGAAAGATACATAAAATTTACCATTTTAACTTTTTGTAAAGATTAATTTAATTCCATTTGTTATTGTTTTTTAATTGGAACAGAGAGAGAAAGGGAAAGAGAAAGCAAGCCACGTAGTCCAAGACTCAAACAGCACCTTTAACCACCATGCCACCTGCCAGCCCCCCATTTTACCTATTTTTAAGTGTTCAGAGTCATTGAATACATTCATAATGTGCAACCATCAACATCAACCATCTCCAGAAATCTTATTTTGCAAAAGTACTCATTAAGGGGCCAGCAAGTGACGTGGTTAAGATGCTGGATGGTCCGATGGCCGACCACATTTCAAGTTCTGGACCTGGTGGCTTGCTTTCTCACTTTCCCTCTCTGTCTCTCTCTGGTTTAAAAAAAAAGATAAACAGATAAAAAGATAAAGTTCTTTAAAAAAAAATACCCATTAAATCCCCATTCTCTTTCCTCCTAGCTCTTGGCAATCACCATTCCATTTTATGTCTCTGATTTTGACTATTCTGGGTACCTCATATAAGTGAAAACTATATTTGTCCTCTTGTGACTGGCTTATTTCACCTAGTATAGTATCTTTAAGGTTCCTGCTGTAGTAACCTGTAGAACCTCTTGTCTTAAGGCTATTTTTTTGTATGTATATGCCACATTTTGTTTTTCCATTCATTCATTAGTGGATACTTGGGTTGCTTCTGCCCTTTGGCTATGGTGAATAATGCAGCATTGTGCTGGGTATTTATTCAAAAACCTCCTTTTAAAGTTCTTTTGGGCATATACACAGGAAGGGAATTATTGAGTCATAGGGTACTTCTGTTTTTAATTTGAGGAAGCACTGTACTTACTACACATAATTTTAGGGGCTGTTGAATTTAATATTTTTTTTTAGAGGTTTTTGCTATAGGGCACGTGCGCTGGCCAAACAGAGAGACAAAAAGCGAGAAATCACCCCCCCCCTGGGGGGGGGGGGATGGCCACACCACAATCCCTTCTCCTTCATTCTCCTCTCAGGATCTTGGGCACGCACACACACGCGCTCAGCGTGAGTTTTAAGCCACCGGGTCCGGGATGCGAACTGCGGTCGACTACGTGGAAGTCCAGTGACATAGCTATTATGTTAACTGCTGATCCCTTGAATTTAATATTTCCACCAGTAGTACATAAGTTTCTAATTTCTCCATACTTTCAGTAACACTTGTTATTTTCTGTGTTTCTTATTTTGTTTTGAAGTTTATTTCATAAGAGGGCTACCCGATAGGATCCTGCTATATTGCAGTCTAGAACCAAGCCAGCCAGGAACACAGGCATCCCTGTGGACATGCTTTGCATGTTCAGGTTGACCCAGGATCTGAACCTCAGACACTTACGTATGGTTCCAGCGTTGCACACCATGGTGCCGTACTATGTGTACCATTGCAGCTGGACCTATTTTCTATATTTTTGATAGTAGCCACCCTGATGGATGTGAAATGGTATCTCATTGTGATTTTGTTTTGAATTTTCCTAATAATTAGTGATGTTGGGCATCTTTTAATATATCTTTTTCGGAGAAATGTCTTAAGTTCTTTCCTCATTTTTAAATTGGGTTATTTTAGTTGTTGAGTTGTTCTTTATGTTTTCTGATGTTAATACCTTATCAGATACATGGCTTGTAAATATTGGATCATCAGAAAAATCAGGACATGTTTTTTTCTTTTTTTGGAGAGGTTTTTTTTGCTATAGGGCGCGTGTGCTTGCCAGAAAGAGAGACAGAGATAGAAAGCGAGAAATCACTGCCCAGGGGTGATGGCCTCGCCACAATCCCTTCTCTTCCATTCTCCCCTCGGGATCTTGGGGGCACACATACACGCACCCAGTGTGAGTTTAAGCCACCAGGTCCGGGACTTGAACCGACTGCAGTTGACTACATGAGAGTTCAGCGATATAACCATTACGCTAACTGCTGGTCTCAGGACATGTTTTTCTGTGTAAAAATACGTCTTGACTTTTCCGTTGACCCAGTATTTTCTCCCATTCTGTGAGTTGCCTTTTTACTATGTTGTATCTCTTGATTCATGGATTATTTTACTATTGATGTGGCCCAATTTATGTGTTTCTTTTATTGCCTGTGCTTTTGGTGTCAGATTCAGAAATTTTTGCCAATACCAGTATTATGAACCTTTTGCCGCAAGAGTTATGTGGTTTTAGTTCTTTTTTATTATTACTATTACTATTTAGAGAGATTATTTAGATTTTTGCTATAGGGCACACGTGCTCACTGGAGAGACAAACAGAAAGCAGCAAGAAGTCACCCCCCAGGGAGGACCGCCATGCTGCATTCCCTTTTCCATTCTCAAGATTTTGGGTATACGTGCAGCATGAGTTTCAAGCCACTGGGTCCAGGACTTCCACAGTCAACCATGTGGGAGTCTAGCACCTTAACTCTTATGTTAGGTAACCATGTGGGAGTCCAATGCCTTAACTCTTATGTTAGGTTTTTGATACATTCTGAGTTAATTTTGGTGTATTTTGTAAGGTAAGGGTCCACTTCATTTTTTTAATTTTCTTTATAGAAGAATGCATATTTGGTCATGCCATGATCCCCTTCCTCCAGACCTCCAGCCCATTGCATCCTGGGTACTCAGACACATACCTGGTGTTTTTCGGACTCACTATGCTGAAGATTTGATCTGCACATTACCACTGTTCCACAGAGCCAGCTCTAATTTCATTCCTAGGCGTGTGGATATCCAGTTTTTCCAACACCATTTGTAGGAAAGACTGTCCTTTCTGTGCTGAATAATTTTGATACCATTGCTGAAAATCATTTGGCCGTATATCCAAGGGTTTGTTTCTGGACTGTTCTACTGGCCTATGTGTGTTTTTGTCCCCACTATGATACTTTTAATTACTGTAGCTCTTTTAAGATCTCAAATCAGGAAGAGTCCTCCAGATTTGTTCTTTTTTCAAGATTGTTTTGGTTATTTGGAGTCCGTTGAAACTGTGAAATTTAGAATGAGTTTTTCTATATCTGCAATAAGCATCATTGGGATTATGGTGTAGGAATTGCATTGAGTCTATAGATATGCTTTGTGTAATATTTCTAACTTGATAAAACTGTCTTCCAATCCAAAAATGTGGGACAACTTTCCATTTATTGATGTCATGTTTAATTTCAGCAATGAAGTCCTCAGTATACAAATCTCATTTCTGTAGACAAGTTTATTTTTAAATTTGTGTGTGTGTGATTATAAACTTGCTTTCTTAACTTCCTTTTAATATTCTTGTTAGCATGTATACATACAGCTGATTTGCATGTATTAATTTTGTAGTTCACATCTTTGCTGACTTTGTTTACTAGGTATAACAGTTTCATTGGGGTTTTTTTTTTAGGTGTTTGTTGTTTTGTACAGTCATTTCTATATTGATCATCATGTTGTCTGCAAACAGATGTTTACTTCCTTTCCAATTTCAATGCATTTTCTTGCCTAGTCGTGTTGGCTAGGATTTTCAGTACAGTGTGGAATCAAAGTGGTGAGAGGGTGGCATTCTTGTCTTGTTCCTGATAAGTTTTCAGTCTTTCTCAATTGAGTATGGTGTTAGTTATGGGCTTCTCATATATGGCCTTTACTAAGTTGAATTTACTTCTTAATTTGTTGTATGTTTTTATTATGAAAGGGTGTTGGATTTTGTCAGATGTCGTTTCTGCATCAGTTAAGATGATCATGAGATTTTTTTCCCTTCATTTCATTAATATGGTATATTACATTGATTTTTGTCTTATTGAACCATCCTTGAATTCTGGGAATAAAGCCGCCTTGGTCACGATGTATGAATTTTGATTTTTATAGGCCATAATTTAGTTTATTTTTTAACATCCATCAGACCATGAATTCAAAGGAAATAGGTTTCAGAAGCTCAGGCTCCTTTCCACTCGTTCTCACAAAGTGTGCTTCTCTGGGTAGAACAGACTGGCGCTTTAGTTGAACCCAGATACCTTTCTCTTTGGCTTCTTTCTTTTTCTGATCATTTTCCTTCACACGTTTTAGGAAGCTATCTCTGCTCTTAGAATGCTTAATATGCTCAATACGTACATTAATTCCCTTGGCAAGATGCTTGCCCGTAACTTGTTTGTTTACAACAATGCCAACAGCATGCTGGGTAACATTGTAGACTCTTCCAGTTTTGCCATGGTAACATTTGTGGGGCATTCCTTTTTAAACAGTACCCATTCCCTTGATGTCTACAATATCACCTTTCTTGTAGATTCGCATATATGATGCTAAAGGAACAACTCCATGTTTTCTAAAAGGCCTAGAGAACATATACCAGGTGCCTCTCCTCTTTCCCTTTGTGTGCATCATTTTGGTTAATTACTGGAAGTTGGTGGTTCCGGCCAAAAGGAAGTGTATGATTTTTTCTTTTTTTTTTTTTGAGAGGTTTTTGCTATAGGGCACGTGCGCTCGGCAGACAGACAGAGAGAGACATAGAGACAGAAAGTGAGAAATCACCCCCCAGGGGGGATGGCCACACCGCAATCCCTTCTCCTCCATTCTCCTCTTGGGATCTTGGGCACGCACGTACACGCGCCCGGCGTGAGTTTTAAGCCACCAGGTCCGAGATGCGAACCGCAGTTGACTACGTGGGAGTCCAGCGACATAGCCATTATGCTAACTGCTGGTTCCCAGGAAGTGTATGATTTTTTAAATGTACTATTGAATTCTGTTTGCTAGTGTTTGTTGAGAATTTTCCCAACATTATTCATTAGGAATGTTGGTTTGTAGTTTTCTTTTCGTATCTTTTTGTTTTGGTATCAGGGTAATGCTGACCTCATAGTCTAGAAGTATTCCTTCCTCTTCAGTTCTATTTTATTGTATTATTTTATTTTTGAGTAAGGAGGATTTGTGTTCATTCAACTTTAAATGATTGTTAGAATTCACCACTAAAGCTGTCTGGTTCTGTTTTTACTTTGTTGAGAGATTGTTGGTTACTGATTCAGTCTCCTTACTAGTTACATATCTGTTCAGATTTCTAATTCTTCATGATTGATAGTTGGTAGGTTGTGTTCCTAGGAATTTGTTAGTTTCATGTAAGTTACCAAATTAGATGACATACAGTTTATAGTATTCTCATGTAATCTTTTTATTTCTATAAAATTGGTTATAATTCTTTAGTTTCTGATTTTATTTAGTCTTCTCCCCTTTTTCTTAGTCAGTCTCACTAAAATTATTTATCAATTTTGTTGACTTTTTTGAAGGACCAACTCTTGTTATTTTATTTTTGTTTTTCTACTCTCTATTTTGTTTATCTGCTCTGATCTTTATTTCTTTCCTTCTGCTTGTTTTAAGTTTTTTTCTTTTCGTAGTTTAAAGTATAAAGAAGTTGTTGGGGACCAGCAGGTGGCGTGGTGGTTAAGGCGCTGGACACTCCCACATGGCCAACCAGGGTTTGAGTCCTGAGTCTGGTGGCTTGCTTTCTCGCTTCCTCTCTCTCTCACTCTCAACGTTTGTCTCTTTCTGGTCAAATTAAAAAATAAATGAATGAATAAATAAAATAATTTAAAAAAAGAAGTTGTTGATTTGATGTCTTTCCTTTTTTAAATGTAAGTATTTATAGCTATACATTTTTTTCTTAGCATTCCTTTTGCTGTGTCTTGTAAGTTTTGGCATTTTGTATTTTCATTTTTGTCTTGATGTTTTCTAATTTTCCTTGTGGTTTCTTCTTTGACTCATGGATTGTTTAAGACTGTACTATTTCATTTCCACACATTTGTGGATTTTCTAGTTTTCCTAGAAATATTGATTTCTAATTCATTTCATTGTGCTTAGAAATATGTTTTGTATGCTTTCAATCTTTTAAAATATATTAAGATTTATATTCTGGCCTAATATACATAGCGTGTCCCAGAGAATGTTCTGTGTGCACTTGAGAAAAATGTGTGTTCTGCTTATTGTTGGACTGTATGCTCTGTATATGTGTTAGGTCCAAATGGTCTGTAGTGTTGTTCACATCCTCTATTTCCTTATTGCTCTTCCATCTTGCTAATCTGTCTGTTATTGAAAGTGGGGTATTAAAATCTCCTACTGTTATAAAGCCGTTTGTTTATCCTTTCAGTTGTGTCAGTTTTTGCTTTGTATGTTTAGGAGCACTGATGTTTGATATATGTGTTTATAATTGCTATATCTAATTGGTAAATTGACCCACTTTTCATTATATAATGTCCTTCTTTGTCTCTTGTAACAGTTTTTTTAAAGAATTATTCAATTTAATTTAAATTTATTTATTTATTTTAGTTTAACCAGAGAGAGAAAGAAGCAAGCCACCAGGTCTGGGACTCAGACCACAGTCAGCTATGTGGAAGTCCAGTGCCCTTAACCACCACACCTCCTGCTGGCCCCTCTTGTAACAGTTTTTTATTTAAAGTCTATTTTGTTAGATAACAGTATACTAACCCCTGCTTTCTAATAGTTATTCTTTGTATGGAATCCTTTTCCATCCTTTCATTGTCAACCTAATGTATGTTTAGCTCTAAAGCAAGTCTTTTATAGACAATGGATAGTTGGATCCTTTTTTTTTTAAATCCATTCTGCCAATTTTTGTCTTTTGATTTGGAAGTTAAGTCCATTTACATTGAAAGTAATTACTGGTAAGAAGAAGTTACTATGCTATTTATAAGTCTTAAAAGCTTTTTTTGGTGAGGGAGTCTCTCTTTTTTTATGGTGACATGTTTGGTTCACTTCTCATTTGCTTTTATGTATATAATTTAGGAATTTTCTTTGTGGTTACCACAGAGCTTACATAAAGCCTCCTAAAGTTAGAACATTCATTCATATGTGCAGGGGAGATGGCCACACTGCAATCTCTTCTCCATTATTCTCTTGGATTTTGGGGTGAGCACCCACATATGTGCCTGGTGTTTCTCAGGCTGCTGGGTCCAGGACTTGAACTGTTAAGTTGGCCATGTAGGAAGCAGCTGCCTTAACCACATACCATGATCTTGTCTACAACTGTATTTTAAACTTAGAACTTCAATCACATACAAGACCTCTACTACAGCTTCTGCTCCCCTTTATGATGTCACAAATAACATCTTTATGTATTCACTAACAGATTTATAGTTTTTCACTTTTAATCCTATAAAAGAATTTAAAGGGTTATGAACAAAATCAATACTAATTTTTATATTTGCATACTTACCTTTACAGGAAGAATTTGTATGTTCCAATGGCTTTTAGTTACTATCTAGCACCTTCTCTTTACTATTGGAAAGACACCCCTTTAACATTTCTTGTAGGACAGCTCTATTAAAAATCCTTAGCTTTTGTTTACTTAACAATGTCTTGGGGCCGGGATCAGCAGTTAGCGTAATGGCTATGTCGCTGGACTCCCATGTAGTAGACCGAGGTTTGCGTCCCGGACCTGGTGGCTTAAAACTCATGCCAGGCGCATGTGTCCAAGATCGCGAGAGAAGTGACGGGGCCATGCAGACAACACAAGCTGGTAAGGAGGCTGCCTCCTATTCTAAGGCAAGGCCTGTACTGGGAAGAAACTGAGGCATGGCCCAGTTTATGAGCCCGCCCTTGTGTCGTTTACTGGCCTGTAGTCAATTCCTCTGCCGTGAGTTTTACTGTTATTACGGGACCCTGCAAGGGTAAAATATCACCCCCAACCATTACAATAAAGCCAATTAGTGATCTTGTAGGAATGTGGTTCCCTAAGACGGGCATTTGAAGGCCAGGAAGTTTGAGACTCCCCCACCTGTCTATTTTAAGCCAAAATTAACATTTGTTAGGTCAAATTAGTATAAGCCAAATTAGCGTTAGTAACATATGTAGACTAAGTTAGTTTAAGGCTAGTTTTATGTAAATAGCCCTTGTTAAAGCTACAGGCCAAAGTTAACTCATGCTAGGCAAAGTCAGCACATTCACCACATAACAGAGACTCAGAGATAAAACAAAAGAACTCACTAATTGACAGACTCAGCAAATAAAATACAGAAACCCATGGGTTTTTTAAGAAAGGAAAAGGATGAACAAACCTGAGGGCTCCAGAGAAAGATTAACCACCTTAGCTAGGAGCTCTTATCTAAAGCAACAGGTAGCTTTCAACTACAAAGAGTTTCTCATCTATGTGCTGTTGACTATGAAAAACTGCTAATAAAACATCCTGTGTTGTCTGCATGGCCCCATCATCGAAGAACGAAGAACGGAGGAGAAGGGATTGCAATGCAGACATCCCCCCTGGGGGGTGATTTCTCGCTTTCTGTCTCTCTGTCTTGCTCTCTGTCTGGTGAGCACACGCACCCTATAGCAAAAACCTCTCCAAAAAAAAAAAAAAAAAAAAAAAAAAAAGATATCTTGGGGCCAGCAGCTGGTATAGCAGTTTTGTTGCTGGACTCCCACATGGCTGGCCATGGTGTGAGTCTTAGACCCAGTGGCTTGGAACTCATGCTGGGTGTGTGTGTGTGTGCATGCCCAAGATCTTGGCAGGAGAACGAGGAGAAGGAATTTGCAATGTGGCCATCCCTCCTGGGTGGGTGATTTCTCATTTTCTCTCTCACTGTCCTTCTCTCTTTAGCAAGTGATGTACCCTAAGGCAAAAACCTCTTAAAAGAAAAAGAAGAGAAATAATCTTAATGCCTCCCTCTTTTTTTCAGTTGTTAGAGGGCATGTGCACTCTCCAGAGAGAGGGAAAGCACTCCCAGTAAGGTGTAGTCCACCACAGTCCTTTGTCGTGTTCTTCAGTCAGGACTTTGGCCATATGCACAACAGGTCGAGCATGTATTTCAAGCTATCAGGGCCAGCATTTAAACCACAATTAGCCATGCTCCCAATGCACAGTGCCTAACCACTGCACTGTAGAGCTGCCCTCTTCCTCAATTTGTTTGTTTGTTTGCTATAGGGTGCTTGTTCTCTCCAGAGAGAGACACAGAGAGGGAAAGTGAGGAAGCACCCCTGGGAGGGGGATGGACACACTGAAATCCCATCTCCATTCTTTTTTGGGAATTTGGGGTACGTTCATACATGTCCCTGTCATGTTTTGCAAACCACTGGGTCCAGGCCTTGAACTGTGCAGTTGTCCATGTTGTATCCAACTGTTCTAACCCAGCTGCCCACTCCCAGCTGACCCTCTTGAAGGACAGTTTCACCAGATACAGAATTCTGGGTTGGCAAATGTTTTTTCCTTTCTGTCATCGCTTTAAATATACCTTATTGGGACCAGCAGTTGGCGTAATGGCTATGTCGTTGTACTCCCATGTCGTCGTCCGCGGTTCAAGTCCCGGACCCAGTGGCTTAAACTCACTCCGGCGTGTGTACATGTGTGCCCAAGATCCTGAGAGGAGAATGGAGAAGGGATTGTGGCGTGGCTATCCCCCCCCCCCGGGGGGGTTGTAATTTCTCACTTTCTGTCTGTCTGTCTCTGTCTTTCTGGCGAGCACACGCGCCCTATAGCAAAAACCTCTAAAAAATTTAAAATAAATATACCCTGTTGCCTCTGACCTACAAGTTTTCTGCTGAGATTATGTCCTGGGAGGCAGAGGGAGACCCCTTAACTAGTAAGTACTATGCAGCTTTTTGGAAGACATTAGGTTAACCATTGTTTCCAAACTAACTTTTCTTCATTCACCTGCCTACTTTTCTTCCCAGGCAAAAATGATATTATTTCATAAAGTGCCATAGTGCCCTTGTTCTGTGCTCCTCCCCGATTGTAGCAGAATTCCCTTAACATCAGAGTCTCTGTGGAATTGGTAGAGCAGTGCGGAGTGATCTGATATGTATGTCACTTGCATATAAAAGGATCGTAGAGGTGTTAAAGCATCCTATGAGACAAGGATACCTAGTGTAGTCATGAGCTAGAAATGTTACAAAACTACCTGGCTTTCTATAGAATCTGGGTCAAGTTGATTAATTGGTACCATTAAGCTACAGACACACACTTCATACATTCATAAGGTTTTAAATAAAATGGTGGAGTATGTCACAGGATTATCCATTTGCCTTTTTTTAAGCCAGCTCAATCATAAATAAAGGCTTCATCAAAACTTGGTGGTGATAGTTATGAATGGATTAATCAAAAGATTCTCTTGAAACATTCTTGCTTTTTATAAAAACAACAAACAAACAAACAAAAAACTTATTTGTGGGACAGGCAGGTGATGTGGTGGTTAAAGGCACTGGATTCCCACATGGCCTGCTGCAGTTCAAGTCGCAGGCCTGGTGGCTTGCTTTCTTGCTTTTCCTTTCTCTCTGTTCAAATTTAAATAATAATAATAACAAATGAGACTGAATGAATAATTATTTTTAAATGTATTTTTTTTCCCATGAGAGAGAGCAAATGTATACCAACACCCCCAACCCTGGTTAACCATGGATGATAGGCACGTGCATGCCAGCATACTCAGGGAAGTCTCTAGGCATGAACTTGCAGCCTTCCCAGGGACATCAGCCTTGCAGCTTGCCTTACCATTGCACCCCCACCTTGTTGCTTTAAAGAAGGATCTGAATTACAAAGTTTGAAGGAGCAACTAATAAAAACACTGCTGACTTTAGGAGAGGCGGTATGAGTCTGTTCTCCCAGGGTCTAACTCTTACAAAGCCCCAGGTCTTGGGCCTGAAGATTCTTCTTGTGATATAAGTACAGTTAAAGAAAAAAAAATGCTAGCAGGGAGAGTCAAGGTCTGTTGGGTTCAAAAACAGGTAGTAGCTATCATTTGGGTCAGTTTGACTAGAGAGCAATGGGTGAGGCTTTAAGAGAAACACTTTGGGAATGTTTTCTTATAATGTGTTAAAATGGCACCAGATTGGGGGGCCAGCAGGTGGCATGGTGGTTAAGGGCACTGGACTCCCACATGGCTGACCACAGTTCAAGTCCCAGACCTGGCAGCTTGCTTTCTCACTTTCCTGCTTTACTTTCCTACTTTCACTCTTTCTCTCACTCTGTCCCTCTCTGGTCAAATTTAAATAAATATTTTTAAATGGCACTGGATCGACAGTAAAGTTGGAGTTTGATTTCCAACATTTAAAATCTCTTGCAGGCAAGAAAAGTCAATGCTTATGACTTGAGAGCCAGCAGACTAGGACGTGAATCCTTCCTTGCCCTTTGAGTTTGAATGAAGGGTGCTGTTGTTTTTTTTGTTTTTGTTTTTGTTTTTTTTTGGTAACTCTTTTGTTGTTGTATACTCATTAAGCAAGAAGCCAAGAAGTGCTGGCAAGAGAGAGCACAGAAATTGGATGAGTTCTCCAGGCTAGTTCTATATGAGACCAGCAAAGACAGGCTGTTTGGTAAGCACTAGTCTTTTGAGAGGCTCTCCTAGAAGTCAACTGGGATAGTCATGTGTAGTTATTCCAAGCTGTTTTTTTCTGACTGTTTAATTTTTAGATACTTGTGAATTTTTGAGTTTCCCTTCTGTTGATTTCAAGTTTCATTTTATTGTACTTGGAGAGCCAGGTTAGGGAAGAAGAAAGGCCAGGTCTGAGAGGCTGTGAGCTCCCAGTGGCAGGACTGAGTCTATCTGATCATCTCTATTCAGTTTGTTGAGCTGAACTAAAATCTAGTACTATACATTTGATCATTATTAATTTTCTGAGATTTTATTATCCCATATTACAGATGAAAATGGCACAGAAAGACCAATGTGAGTCCTGAGTCTGTGTACTTTCCCAAATACCTTAGCAACTGGATCTTTTCTACATGGAATATGCAATGGATTTTATTGCTCAAGATCATTCATTTGTTTTGCTTTTACTTGGACATCAGGAAAGTCATGTATTTTTCTGTTTTTCTATACAAAATTGCATCCTGGATTTCCCAACAACCCAAGATTATACAGTCTTTCCTAATACTGTTACTCTGTTTTTATTGATGAAGTCAAAGAGAAAACCATGAGATGGATAAAACCAGTTGAGGGTTTCTTGAGACTATAATGATGTTCAATATGAATAATGAAGTTTCAGCATAATCACATTAAATAATATTTTTTAAATTATTTTATTTAGCTTTATTCATTTATTTATTTATTTCAATTTGACCAGAGAGGGATAGAGAGAGAGAGAAAGAGAGAGCTGCCAGGTCCAGGACTTGAACTGTAGTTAGCCACGTGGGAGTCCAGCACCCTTAACCACCAAGCCACCTGCCAGCCCCGACATTAAATAATATTTTATTTATCTTTATTTATTTTAATTTGACCAGTGTGGGACGGGAGGGGGGGTTGTTGAAAAAGTTAGCTGCTATGTCTGAGACTCGAACCACAGTCGGTCCAGCATCCTTAACCAACATGCCACCTGCTGGCCCTCTTAATTTTCTTTTTATAAACTTCTTTTTAAAAAATATTTTGCTAGAGGGTGCATGCACTCTTTGTAAAGAGAGGAAGAAGAGAGAGAAAGCACCCCATTGGTGTATGGTCACACTATAATCCTTTTACTTCCACTTCTCCATCCTGTTGGAATTTTATGTACGCATGGACACACACACCCTGGTTTGTTTTTAAAGCTGCATGGTCTGGGTTTTGAACTGCATGGTCTACCATGTGGGATCCAGCTTCCTTAATCACCAGGCAACAATGCTAACCTCTTTTTCAAGATCTTGTAAGTCAATCCCATGGCATAGGTGGCATCATAAGGAGTATCCTGTACATTTCTCTACCACAAAGGAGAGGAAGTAGTAATGGCTTTTGTGCATACTAGTAGAACACCTTGTGCAGTGTTTAGTCTTAAATGTTAGGTCCTACTATGCACTTTACATATTTAAGTTTTACAAGAAGTAGTTATCATTGTCTTTTTTATTTTTTTAAGAGAGGTTTTTTCTATAGGATGGCTGTGCTTGCAAGAGAGAGGGCGAGAAATCACCCCCCAAGGGGGAAGGCCATGCTGAAATCCCTTCTCCTCCATTCTCTTGGGATTTTGCTCACACACTCATGCGTGCCCGGTGTGAGTTCCAAGCTGCTGGGCTAGGACTCAAACCACAGTGGACTACATGGGAGTCCAGTGCTGTAACTATTATACCATCTTGCTGGTCCCATCATTGTCTTTTGATAGGTGATAAAAATGGATTCCAAGTAAATGGCTACTCAAAGTCACACAAGCAACAAGCAATCCATAGAACTAAAGTCAGTTGTTTTTGCCTCCAAAGTTCTCACATATGCCCTGGTGGTTTCTGGATGAAATACTAGGATTAAATATATGCTTAGAATTTTTGTGTTGAACTTCCAAGTTGCTTTAGGACCTTGTAAAACTTGTACCATCTAAAACAAACACCTGTGTTCATTCTTTCTCAGGGCTTGCTGTTATTGCTCACTGCAGTCACACCTTATAAATGGAAGACATATGATGGAATAAGGCCAATGTCCTGCCATAGAGCCATGGTGGTCACAACTGGAGAGGAGATGAGATACAGTCATACTGGTACCTAGTTATACATAACATATTCATTTATTTTTATTAGCACTTAGGATCCTTCAGAAAAGTCTTTAACTTTGTCTGCTATTGGGTTTGACTATGATAGGTCTAATGAGCTGGAACAGCCCAGACAGAAACCTGCTTGCAAAGACTTTGGGAGCCCTAAGAGAAAATTTATTGTAAGAGAAGGATCAGTCTGACAAAGCAAGCCTAGCTTCCCAAAAAGCTATAATGTTGGAGTCAAGCTGCAATTCCAAGTCTGTTCTGATTCAGCCAAATTGAAGGTAAGTTTGCTCCCTGGGAAGAGAAGAGCTATAGGTGTGATCTACAGGTGTGTAACTGTGTCAACAGACATTGTGAGTTTGAAATTCAGAAAGTTTTGCTGGAATGCAGCCCCTTCATCTGAACCCAGAGGAATGTTCCCAACTCACAAGAATAGGTCTTTTGTATTGAAGCACAGTGGCAATCTTCTAGATCCACCAGGGAAGACTGCTGAATCCAGAATCGCAGATCTTCTGGCTGACCTAGGGGATGGGGACCTATATAGTGTATATGGAATCATCAGGGCCTGAAGATGCAAAAGCTTGACCTAAGCAGTAACTGATTAACATGCACACACTCTAGATGTCTACATATACTTGGGGAAGAATTTTCCTTGAGGTGGGACTCCTCCATCTGAGTAGGTAAGAACTCAAGGCCATTGAGAGTTTTTTTTTTTTTTTTTTTTTTTTTTTTTTTTTTGAGAGAGAGGTTTTTGCTATAGGGCGCATGCGCTTGCCAGATAGACAGAGAGAGACAGAGAGACAGAAAGCGAGAAATCACCCCCTAGGGGGGATGGCCATGCTGCAATCCCTTCTCCTCCATCCTCCTCTCGGGATCTTGAGCACACACACGCACACGCACCTGGTGTGAGTTTTAAGCCACCGGGTCTGGGACGTGAACCGCAGTCGACTACATGGGAATCCAGCGATATAGCCACTACGCCAACTGCTGGTCCCAAGATTTTAATATTAATATAAAACAATTTCATTTGTATTCATTAAGGTTGATCATGTTATCTGAAAATAGAGATAATTTTATTTGTTCTTTCCTAATCTGGATGTATTTTCCCCCCTTGACTAATTAATTGCCCCTACTTCAACACTCAGTTACAACAATGAGTAGAAGTGATGGAAGTATACATTGTTACCATGTCATTAAACTCAGGGGAAGGCCTTAAGGAAAATCAAAAGTATAATGGTAGCTGTGGGGTTTTCATGGATACCCATTCCAGGTTGAAGTTCTCTTTTATTCCTAGTTTGCTGCATGTTTTGGATTGCTTTTTTTTTTTTTTTAAGTTTATTGATTGACTGAGACAGAGAGACAGATGCACAGGTACTTCAGACAGGATCTTACTACCCTATGATCTCACTGCCATCCTCAGCCTTCTGTCCAGTCAGGATCATGGGCATACTCATAAGCACACCTAGCGTGTTTAGGTCAACCCAGGCTCCAGACCCCAGGTCTTTCCAGTTTGTTCCAATATTGAAGGTACCACCTGTACCACTACTAAGTGTTTTCATCATGAAGAGATGTTGACTTTTGTCAAATACTATGTGATTTTTGTCCCATGATATTTATATCATATATTAATTGATTTTAGGTGTTAAAACAACCTTGTATTCCTAGGACATATCTCTCTTGAGTCATGGTGTATCATCTTTTTAAATAAATCCTTAGAACTGGATTGTTAATACTCCGTTAAGAATTTTTTCCTCTTTTCTGATTGCAATGGCCAAGACTTCTAGTACTATATTGAAGAGGAGTGGAGAAAGTGGGCATCCTTGTCTTGTACCCGTTTTTAGTGGAAAAGCTTTCAGCTTTTCTCCATTGAGGATGATGTTCGCTATGGGTTTTTCATAGATAGCTTTTATTGTGTTTAGAAATGACCCTTCTATGCCGATTTTGCCGAGAGTCTTGATCATGAAGGGATGTTGTATCTTATCAAATGCTTTTTCTGCATCAATTGATATGACCATATGGTTTTTATCTTTCTTCCTATTAATATGGTGTATTACATTTATGGTTTTGTGTATGTTGAACCAACCTTGCATTCCTGGGATAAAGCCTACCTGATCGTGATGTATAATCTTTTTTATAAGTTGTTGTATACAATTTGCTAGTACCTTGTTGAGAATCTTCGCATCTATATTCATCAGGGACATTGGTTATAGTTTTCCTTCCTTGTCCTGTCCTTATCTGTTTTAAGGATAAGGGTGATAGAAGCTTCATAGAATGAATTAGGGAGAGATTCACCCTTTTGGATATTTAGAAATAACTTGAGCAGAATGGAGGTTAACTCTTCTTTGAAAGTTTTGTAGAATTCAGAGGTGAATCCATCAGGGCCAGGGCTTTTCTTTGTTGGAAGGTTATTTATAACTGATTCGATCTCCTGGCTTGTTATGGACCTATTCAGACTTTCTATATCCTCCTGGCTCAATCTAGGTAGATTATACATGTCCAGGAATTTGTCCATCTCATCCAAATTATCTTGTGTCTTGGCATACAGATGTTCATAGTATCCTCTAATAATGTTTTTTATTTCTACTATGTCTGTTGTTATTTTGCCTGCTTCATTGCAGATCTGATTCACCTGGTTCTTTTCTCTCTTCTTCTTAATAAGTCTCGCTAGTGGAGTATCAATTTTGTTTATCTTTTCAAAGAACCAGCTTTTACTTTCATTTATTTTCTGTATAGTTCGTTTATTTTCTATTTTATTTATTTCTGCTCGTATCTTTATTATTTCCTTTCTCCTGGAGGTTTTTGGATCTTTTTGCTGTTGCTTTTCCAATTATGTGAGGCATGATGTTAGGTGATCCATTTGCCTTCTTTCCATGTTCCTCTTATGTGCACTAATTGCTATGAACTTCCCTCTTATGACTGCTTTAGCAGTGTCCCAAAGATTATGGAAACTCGTGTCCTCATTGTCATTGGCTTCCATGAACCTTTTGATTTCAGTCTTTATTTCTTCAGTAGTTGTGGAGTCATTCAGGAGTAGGTTATTAAGTTTCCATGTATTTGAGTATTTTTGAGGATTTCTCTTGAAATTAAACTCAAGTTTAATTCCATCATGGTCGCTGAAGATGCTGGGTATAGTTTCTATGCTTTTGAATCTGTAGAGGCTTGCTTTGTGCCCAATAATGTGGTCAATCTTCGAGAATGTTCCATGTGGTGGTGAGAAAAAAGTGTATCTCGAGGTTTTAGGATGGAAAGTTCTATAGATGTCTGTTAAGTCCATTTGATTTATGATATCATTTAGATCTTTTATCTCTTTACCTATTTTTTGTCTAGGTGATCTATCCAGAGGGGATAGTGCAGTGTTGAGGTCTCCAACAATTAGTGTGTTGCAGTCTATCTTTCTTTTTAGATCTAGCAGTCTTTCCTTCACATATTTGGGTGCTCCTGTGTTATAGATATTAATAAGGCGCATAGATATTAATAAGTGTTATATCTTCTTGATCGATTAATCCTTTTACTACAATATAGTGCCCTTCTTTGTCTCTTCGAACAGTTTTTGTTTTAAAGCCTATTTTGTCAGAGATTAGTATTGCGACTCCAGCTCTTTTTTGGTTCCCATTTGCATGGAAAATCTTTTTCCAACACTTCACTTTCAGTCTATGTATATCTTTATCCATGAAGTGGGTTTCCTGTAGGCAACAGATAGAGGGTTTTTGTTTTTAACCCATTCAGCCAGTCTGTGTCTCTTGATTGGAGAATTTAATCCATTAACATTCAATTTTATTATCGATGTTAATGGATCTGTCCCGACGTTTAGGTTGGCCATTGTCTTAGTTGCCTTTTACTCTTTTGTTTCTGGCTGTTACTTCTTTAGTTTTCCTGAAACAGTACTTTCTTCAGGGTTTCATGGAGAGCTGGCCTGGTGCTGGCAAATTCTTTCAGGTTTTGTTTGTCTGAGAAGATTTTAATCTTTTTTTCCCATATGAAGGATAATCTTGCAGGATACAATAATCTTGGTTGAAATTGTTTCTTTCTTAACACTTTCAGTACATCTTCCCATTCTTTCCTTGCTTGCATTGTTTCCATTGAGAAGTCTGGTGTTAGCCTGATGGGGTGACCTTTGTAAGTCACTTGTCGTTTCTCTCTTGCCAGTTTTAGTATCTTATCTTTATCTGTGGTCGTAGCCAGTCTGGCTATGATATGCCTTGGGGAAGATCTTCTTGGGTTGATTCTATTTGTCCTTTGTATTTCTTGGGTCTGGATGTTTAGTGCCTCTCTATGCTTGGGAAATTTTCTTCCAAGATTTCATGGAATAGGTTTTCCGTACTCTTATTAGTTTCTTCACCTTCTGGGATACCAATTATTCGGATGTTAGGATGTCTAATGGAATCTAGTAATTCTCGTATGTTATCTTCATGTTTTTTTGTTATTTTCTCTATCTTTTTGGTGGTTTTCTCTAGGTCCGAAGTTTTATCTTCTACATCATAGATTCGACCTTCAGCATGGTCTAATCAACTTTTAATACTTTCGAGAGAGTTTTTGATTTCCTGTATTTCAGACTTCACCTCTAATAGTTCCGTCTTATTCTTCCTTAGCATTTCCTCCTTCATATCGTTGAAGGACTTTCTCATCTCCTGTAGTTCATTGTCTCTTTTCTGTTCCAGCTCATAGTACTTGTTCAACATGAATGTTCTAAACTCTATCTCGGACATTTTGGTAACGTCCTCTATTTTTTCAAGAAACGGAAGGGAGTTACTGTGTTCCTTTGATGGAGACATATTTCCTGCTTTATTCAGGTCTGAGGTTCTTCTACTTCTAATCATTGGGAGATGTGTTCCCTTTGAAAAACCTTTTACGAGAACGTTTCTTCAAATAGGAGCAAGTGTGTTTCCTTTCTGATGTGGAATGGAGACAGCCAAAGTCTCTCTTCAATTGTGTTTAGTAATGTACTCCAAGAGAAAGTATTCTCTTCAGGTGTCCAAAGAAATGTATCTCCTTCTTCGCGGGTGTTTCAGTGAAATGGAGGATTCTAGAGAGTCTTAAAATGCTAGAATGCTTCAGAATTGTAATTCTAGACCTATCTAAACAGCCAGGGATGGTGAAGATAAAGGAAGTGAGGACTGAGTAAGTGGGAAGAAAATAATACGTAGAATAAAGAAAAAGTTGCGCGCCGCGCTAGCGCAGGGGTATGAAAGATGGGAGTGTGGTGTGGTGGAACTGAGGGCGTTCCTATGTGTTAATCAGAAGAGAGAAATTTACAAATGAAAGACGTGGGTAAGGGGAAGGGAAAAAAAAGGGAAAGAAAGGGGAAGGGAAAAAAAAAGTGTACCTGGCTGAAAGAGGGGTGTCTGGCTTGGGGGTCCCGGGGCTGAAGCTACTGGGGTCAGTCCTCCCTCGAAGATCTCTGCTTTTATTATTAAACGCCACTTTGAAACTGAGCTTGGTTAAGTTTCTGTGCCTTAGTTTCTCAACTTGTAAACAATCTGCTATGAAAACTGTTTAAACATTAAGACTGAAATTTACCATATGTATTCATTCTTTTATCTTTTAGAAATGATCACTTAAATTTGACTTTTACCCTCTGAAATATTGCGGCTTAGAAAGTATCTGAGGACTAGCCAGCATGTGGCTGGATCCTACATGGCCAACCTCGGGTCCATATATTTATTAACTGAAGTCTACCTGGCAGCTTGAGAAACACTAGGTACATGTGTGTGCCAAAAATTCTAGGAGAAATAAAGATTGTGGTGTGATCATCTCCTGTGAGGGTGCTTTTCTCACTTTCTCTCTCTTACAAGTGCATGTGCACTCTAACAAAAATTAAAAAAAAAAAAAAACACCTGAAAACATGGGACCAGCAGTTAGTGTAATGGCTATGTCGCTGGACTCCCATGTAGTCGACTGCGGTTCAAGTCCTGGACCCCATGGCTTAAACTCACGCCTGCTGCGTGTTCATGTGTGCCCAAGATCCCGAGAAGAGAATGGAGGAGAAGGGATTGCGGCATGGCCATCCCCCCTGGGAGGGTGATTTCTTGCTTTCTGTCTCTCTGTCTCTCTCTGTCTTCCTGGCAAGTGTACACGCCCTATAGCAAAAACTTCTCAAAAAAATTTTTTGAACAGTTTTGAGAAACAAACGTGTTTTTCTCATAAAATGTATTGTAATCTAATTTTCCTGTCTTGTATTTGTAGGGAGCATGACTTTCTCAGGAAAAAGATCACTTTGAATGGCAATACTTCCTCAGATAACTCAAGATGGGTATGAATATATAAACTACTTATTTTTTTTTGATGGGTGTGAATATGTGAATTACTTCTTTTTTGGTTATTCATTTATTTATTTATTTTAATTTACATTTTATCACATGTCTTTACAGTGTACATTTTTTTTTCCCGACACAAATACCATACATGTCAGTCAGGATAAGGATGTAACTATATACATTATCATCAGCAAATAGCTTCTCATTTTTTGTCAATTAAGCATACTTTTACCCATTTTTTCTTTCCCCTTTTCCCTCCTGCCTTTCCATGTGAATTACTTCTTATATAAAAGAATATAAAAAAAATTTAAGATTTTAAGTTGAAAACATGAAATAGCTAAATCTATTTTTTTTGGAAAGTTTTTTTTTGTTTGTTTGTTTTTTGAGGTTTTTTTTGGCTATAGGGCATGCGCGCTCACCGGAAAGATAGAGAGAGAGATAGAAAGCGATAAATCACCCCCCAGGGGGGATGGCCATGCCGCAGTCCCTTTTCCTCCATTCTCTCAGGATCTTGGGCACACACGCACATGCGCTGGTGTGAGTTTAAGCCACTGGGTCCAGGACTCGAACCACGGTCAACTACATGGGAGTCCAGCAGCATAGTCATTACACTAACTGCTGGTCCCGAAATAGCTAAATCTATTTTAAAGTAATGATCTACTTAGAGACCTCCCAGAGTTTTCAGTAGCAATGGGCAAATTTGTCATTTATAATTAATGTAGGTGTGTTGTCTCTCTCACCTCCTTAGTGTCCCGGCCCGCAGGACGATCGGGCAGGGTGCTTGAGTGAGAGAGCCGAGGTCTGGAACTGGCGCAGTGTCACAGCACGGGAGCAACACAGTGTCACAGCTCTAGATGGTATGCAGTCGCTCGTTTATTGAGGGCCGGAGGACATTCTTATATACAGGATAGGAAAAGGGGACGGGAATTGTCGCGGACCTGACTGAGGACCAGACTGAGGACCTGCCTGAATGAGGAAGTATCAGGGTGAATTGTCTACTTCCGGAACAAGGATATTTGAAGGTCCTTGTATGAAGGTCATGTCAGCCATTTTGGTGCATGTGGCTTCCTACACCTTAGTGCTGGAGCAAAATACTATTTAGTTCATGGAAAACTTACCTGTACAGTTCTGTTTACTCGTTTTACTATATGCCATGATATCTGCATGAATCAGGTAAATACACTGAAAGTAAGGGTATTTCTTTTCCTAGGTTACAATTCATTTTTACTTTTTTTTTTTCCTGTGGATAGTAGGGGATCCCTCTGGGGCAAGGATTTACTCTGAGAGGCCCCAAGCCATCTCCTTTAAGTGCAGTCTTTCCCACTGTGGAAGGTCTTTCTTACAATTTTAATGTACACTACTTATGAGAACAGGTAGGATTTACAGGTTGCTTTACCAACATGAAATCTTGTTTTCCTTGGTTAACATCTGAAACTGTGAAGCTATCCCATAGGAAGGTAAACATTATTTTACAAAAAATAATATATCAATATTGACTCATCATTTATAACAAATGTACCACACTGTTTTAGTTCATCCTGTTGCAAATAACAGAAAATACCAGTCAGGGTAATTTTTAAGAACTGCTGTTTATTCAACTCCAAGTTTGGACTTCCAAAAGCCACATCTGGTGAAGGTCTTGCTGATCACAGCATGGCAGAGGGCAGGAGCACATGCATCTGTTTCTGTTCTGGTTTCATTCCCTCTCCTTATAAACCTCCCAGGAGTCAATCATGGGGGCCCGCCTTGATGACCTTAATCCTGATCTCCTTTTAAGGGCATACCTTTCAACACCTTAGTTAGATTAAGTTTTCACCCCCTTAATCCCATCACAGTCAACTCTCAACATGAATTTTGGGGGATATTCAAATCATAATACACAACAATGCAAGATAATAACATAGGAGAATAATAATAGAGGAAGCTGTGGGGAGCAGAGAGTTGGGGGTTTATATAGGAACTCTCTGTCATTCCACTCACTTTTTCTGCAAACCTGAAACTGCTCTAAAAGTTAAAGTGTAATGGGCTATCCCCATACCTAGTGGTTAAGGGAGTGAGATCTCACAGTTCAAATCCTGGCCCCAGCAATTTGAAAAACATGCCAGGCACCTGTGCATGTGTGCATGCCCACAATTCCAAAAGGACAGAGAAATGGAGGAGAAGGCATTACAACGTGACCACACCCCAGTGGGGGATGTTTTATTATTCTCCTTCCCTCTCTCTGAAAAGCACATACACCTGGCAATTAAAAATATCAATAAATAAAGTCTTAATATAAAAAAAAAATGTGTCAGCCATTCCATCCTCCCTCCCCCAGTTCATTTGCTGATTTGCTGCTTCTGGAGTTTTTACAGGAAACTAGAGAGTTTTGACACAGTAGAGTCTTATCTCCCTTAAGGTCTTGGGTACTTAATGTCCTTTCCACAAAGGGGGCCTGTCTCCAATAAACTGCGATTTTCTCCGGACATACCTGCAAATTTGGAAGTAGCATGAGGTGGGAAACAACAGCAGGATTTCTAACAGCTAAAGGGGAACCAGATAGTGGCACAGCAGTAAAACATAACCCTCTGTAAGGCAGTCTCACACGGGAACGTCCCAGTTCAAGTCCAAAGACCTCCCTGAGTACACAGGGCACACATGTGCCCATGACCCAGGGCTGGCTGAAGGCCAAGGGTAGGTCATGGCATTGAAACACTGTTGAGGGTGCTGTTTCTCTCATGAAGGAATCTTTTTAAAATTTTCACCTTAGGGCACATGTACTCACTGGAGACATCCCCAAGGGGAATGGCTGTGCCACAATCCCTTCTCCATTCTCTTCTTGGGATTCTGGCACTGCCTGGCATGTTTTTCAAGCCACCAGGTCTAGGACTTGGAACTATAGTCGATCATGTGGGACCTAGTTGCCCCAACCTCCATGCTTTCTGCTGACCTAGGAAGAACCTTTTTGTTTTGTTTTATTTGCTATATAGTTCCTGTGCTTGCCAAAGGGAGAGAAAGGGAGCAGTGAGAAATCACCCCCTAGAGGTCACAGCCATGCTGCAATCCCTTCTCCATTCTCCTCTCGGGATATGGGCATGCATGCACACACACCCAGTGTGTTTTTCAAGCTGCTGGATCTGGGACTCCAACCTTGTAGTTGACCATGTGGGACCCAGCCACCTTAATCACCATGCCATCTGATAACCCAATATATATATATATATATATATATATATATATATATATATATATATTTTTTTTTTTTTTTTTCCCTGAGAGGTTTTCACTATAGGGCGTGTGCGCTCGCCAGACAGAGAGAGATGTAGAGACAAAAAGCGAGAAATCACCCCCCAAGGGGGGGTAGTCACGCCGCAATCCCTTCTCCTCCATTCTTCTCTCGGGATCTTGGGCACGCACGCACACGCGCCCAGCGTGAGTTTTAAGCCACCGGGTCCGGGACGCGAACCGCAGTTGACTACATGGGAATCCAGCGACATAGCCATTACGCTAACTGCTGGTCCCTCCAAAATATATTTTTAAAAAAAATCTTCTTAGGGGCTGGCAGGCAGCATGGTGGCTAAAGATGCTGGATTCTCACATGGCTGACTGCAGTTCAAGTTCTGGACCTAGCGGCTTGCATTCTTGCTTTCCTTCTCTCTCTCTCTCTCTCTCTCTCTCTCTCTCTCTGTCTCTGGTCAGTTTTTTGGGTTTTTTGTTTTTTGGGTTTTTTTTGAGAGTTTTTTGCTATAGGGTGCGTGCGCTCGCCAGACAGACAGAGAGAGACAGAGAGACAGAAAGCGAGAAATCACCCCCCAGGGGGGATGGCCACGCCACAATCCCTTCTCCTCCATTCTCCTCCCGGGATCTTGGGCACGCACGCACACGCGCCCGGCGTGAGTTTAAGCCACCAGGTCTGGGACTCAAACTGCGTTCGACTATGTGGGAGTCCAGCGACATAGCCATTACGCTAACTGCTGGTCCCTCTGGTCAGTTTTTTAAAAAAGAAGAAGAAATGTAATTAAATAAATAATTAAAAAAAAAAATAAAACACCTTTTTAAGAGGCCAGCAGGTAGCATGGTGGTTAGGTGCTGGACTCCCATATGGCTGACCATGGTTAGAGTCTTGGACCTGGTGGCTTGCTTTATCACTTCCTTTCTCTCTCTCGCTCTTTCTGTCTCTCCTCTGGTAAGTACACGTCCCTTGTAGTAAATTAAATAATAAATAAAATAATTATTTTTTGAAAAATTATTTAGGGTCAGCAGGTGGTATGGTTGTTGGCCTAAATGGCTGACCATAGTTCAAGTCCCAGACTAGGTGGCTCCCCTCTCTCTGTCTCTATTTGGTGAGCATGAGTGCCCTGTGGCAAAATTGGAAAATAATAATAATGATAAATAAAATTAAATAATTCTTTAAAAAATATTTTTAAAGCCAAAGGGAAGAATGACTCTTGTATCTTTTGGATGGACAAGACAGACCAGTAATTGCTCAATCTGAAGGTGGAATGTCTCCCCATCGGGCATTTGAAATAACATGTGTAGTGATTATAACTAAAGGTGCAGTCCACCTTCATCCCAGCTTGGTTGTTAAATGAAACAGAGAGGGCAGACATTTTCTGAGAGGAAAATAATATAATCTTTGATAGCTATGGTTTCTTTATAAACAGTTTTTCACATAATGTAAAAAGACAGGCAGATAAGCAGGAAAACAAAACCAGTGATCAAGAGGAAAAAAGCCGTTAGACATAGACTCACAGGTGATCCAGATGAAATATCATGATAATTAAAATAACTGTAACAACAACTTAAAGATGGAGAAAATGGGCAAAAGAAATAGAATTTGCAAGAAGGAATCAAATATACATCCTAGAACTGAAAACTTTGATATCTGAAATTAATAACTCATTAGACAAGTTTCATAGGGTTCGGATATGAAGAAAGACAGAATTTGTGAACTTATATATCAATAGAAACTACTCAGAATACGGCATAGAGTGAAAAAAGGAATAAAGGAAAATATAGATGGGATGGAGGCCAGCAGGTGGTTTGGTGGTGAGGGTGCTGGACTCCCACATGGCTGACCATAGTTCAAGTTCCAGAAATAGTGACTTGCTTTCTCATTGCCCCCCTCTCTGTCTCTCTCTGATGACTATAGCAAGTTAAAACAATAGTGATAATAATAATAAACTAAAATAAATAGCTAAAAAAAAGAGAGATGGCCAGCTTTTCCTATTAAATCCTCTGGACTATTGATTTTTTTTTTCACATTGTGCATGCATATTACTTGGATTTGTTTCTAACACGAGCTGCACTCCTGCCTATTGAAGGCACCTGTGGGCGTCAGTGTCCTTTCGCAAGGTTAGTGGTTTGGGTACAGGGAGACAACGCTGGATGAGAAGCCAGGAGACTTGAGTTTCATACCTAGCAGCTCTTGGTCTCTCTATCATCAATTTCCCTATAACCTGGATTTCCTTGCCCTCCAAAGGGAGGACATTGATGAGGGCTGGGGCTTCGTGGGATGGGTGGCTGGCACCAGTGAGGTGGCTTGAGCGAAGTCAGGCCCAGAACCCGAGGTATTACTACCTCATTCTAACACACACACCCGAGATTGGGTGAGCTGCTGTCCTTCCCTCCCCCTCACCTGAGGTAACATCTGCAGACACAGCCCACAGCAGGGACATTTCAGCCCTTTGGACCCTGTTTACCTGTGGCCTTATGCCAGGACCTACAAGAAACCTGCCTCCTATCCCAGCCACCCCCTTACCCTTGCCCAGTTCCACACTCCACTGATGGCTCACCTGGACCAACATTACCCAAAGGGACCACTCCTGGAGTCAGATTTGAGGGCAGTCTCATCTGCCCACACTTGTGAACATCTGGAAAGTAGCTAAACCTGTCTGCACACAATAACCTCATTTGGGTAAAATGAGAGAATAATATGTCTTTCAAGATGGTGGAGAGGATAATAAGCAATGCAGGCAAACGGCTGTCACCTGCCACCCCTTAACTCAGGCCCAGGTAGACAGAGCCTGATTTAAGAACTGGACACTAGGAAGCTTGTGCTCCCTCTCCCCACCTGTGTCGTTGGAAATGAAGTGTTTAATTGCAGTGCACTTGCAGCAGATTCCCACATGGCCAACTGCTGCTTGAATCTTGATGCTGACATCTTGAAAAGCATGCCTCAGCTCTGCACAGGATCAAAAAATGGAGGAGTGGTTGAAAATGATCATATTCCATTGGGGGTGCTTTCTCTATCGAGTACATGCATCCTCTGGTGATTAAAATAAGATAAAATGTAAACCACAGGTAAGTGTAACAAGCTCCACCAAAATTCTGACTTAAGTATCCTTTTTTCCCTTGACGGTTGATTCAAAATTCATTTTTCAACTGCATAGTGCTCTACATGCTTGCTTACTGAACCCCTGGGGGTTGGGAACTCTCCTAGAGAGGCCAGAGGCTGCCTGCTTGTCTTGCCATCCCCATTCAAACCCCAGGGACCTTCCCAACCCCAGCAGGACCAGGCCTAGCCCCACACCCACCTGGGGGATCCTGCCCATGGTCAAGGCTGAGGTTGGCTGATGATCAACCCATCCAACTATTGACAGAGCCTGGGATGTGCCACTGTCCAACCACACACACCACTTTTCTCCATTGCCTGCCACTGGCTCTTGTAACTGGGGACAGAGCAGGCCTTTGAAGCCTGCCCCTTCCCCACCCAGGCTCCCTCTGTAGAGGAAAGTTAGGGAGCCTCTATCTTTCACCAAAAAGAGGGAGTGAGTTGTTCTTATCCTGGTTGCTGTGAGAAGTCCATGGTTGCCCTGAGTCAGGCCTGGCACACACCTGCAGTGAAGGTGTTCATAGGGCTGCTCGCACCCAGCCCTGGCTTGCGGCCTCCCCTCGTATGGCCCCAGAGTTGGTGCTGTCTCTTCTTGGAATCTCTGTCCCTACCTAGCAGCTCTTGGTCTCTCTGCGGCCTGGCCCACCTGCTCTTTCCACCATGCCACCATTTCTGCCACTCCTGTCCTTTTGGTCTCTTTCCTTAGCAGTTTCTCATCTGCCCTTCCTGTGTGCTTCCCCAGGCTAAGCTGGTGGGGGGTCCTTGCCCAGCAGCCCTGCAGGGCTCTCATCACCACACAGAATGCTTGCACCCTTCCAGATGACTTCAGCCTGTGCTGACCTCCTTTCTCTGAAGGAATCCTCACTGCTGTGACCATCAGTCTTGGACTTCACAGAGGAGTTAGGAAAAAAGAAGGAGGAGGGAGTTTACTCAGGGCCTGCCCCCTGCCACAGGCACTTCACAGGTTTGTTGAGCCTTACAGCTGCTAGGGATAGAGAGATCTGAAGTCCATTTCTCAGACAGGAAGGGAAGGTTCAGCAAGGTTGAGCAGCAAGGCTCAGCTCCCAGTTGGGGAATGGCCACTAAGCCAGGTCCTTAATGCCGTACCTCTGCCAGGCTGTCAAAAGTTTGCAGAAACAGGGCCAGCAGGTGGCGCTGGACTCCCACATGGGCCACCGCAGTTTGAGTCCTGAACCAGGTGACTTGCTTTCTCTCTCTCTCTTTGATGAATTAAAAAATAATAAATGAAATTAAATTAATAATTCCTTTTTTAAAAAGTTTGCAGGGAGACCAGCAGATAGTGTAATGACTTCATCACTAGACTCTCATGTAGTCTACCACAATTTGAGTCCCAAACCCGGTGGCTTAAACTAACACTGGGCGCGTGTGCGTGCGTGCCCAAGATCCTGAGAGGAGAATGGAGGGGAAGGGATTGAGGCGTGGCCATCCCCCTTGGAGGGTTATTTCTCGCTTTCTGTCTCCCTGTCTCTTCTCTGTCTTTCTGGCGAGTGCACGCACCCTATAGCAAAAAATAAATAAATAAAAAATAACCTCTAAAAAATAAATAATAATAATATTAATAAATAAATAAAATGATTCTTTGAAAAAAGATATCACTTGTCAGCTGAGTCTTGGATTTCTTTTCATATCCTTTTTTTTTTAGTGAAAAGATTTTATCAAGGCAGAGTTACATAAACATTTTCCTATACAGTTTTCTATTTCCTTGGGCTTTGTCTAACCCATCCACCACTCTTACCTTAGTATCAGGCCCAGAGCTAGCCTTCAATAAATATGATCCAGTGATGAGTGCTGAAAGCACCTGCTGTCTGCTTTGGGGATGCGTGGCCTGTCCTCTAACTGCTCACATCCTGGAGCCCCGCACACATCAGGCAATCAGGACCCCTCAGAGGCCTCCTCTGCATCTGTCTGCAGAAGGCCCAGCACCTGCCCCCGCAGAGGGTCTCCTCCTCACACTGGACTCTGCCAAATGCTCTAAAGATGGACGTTTCACAGATTGAGCAGACAGGAAGAGGCGTGTGGCGCTGTAGCCCAGCTCGCTCCTATCCCTGCCACCCCTTTCCCAGGACCTGCGGAACGTGGGCAGTGTCCGCAGACCTGCACCTCTCACTGCCTGAAGGGTTGCACTCTCAGCTCCCAGAGCACTGAGGCAGCCCTCTGTGACACACCAAGTGTTAAATTAACCGGGCGGATTTTGTCTTTTCTCCGTTTTTGGAAAAGGACTTGTTTAAGATGGGAATTAACTGTTCTTTACATTTCAGGCACATCACACACACAAAATATCATAAGGTCAAAATTTGAGGAAGAGTGGAATGGCAGGTTTCTTCTTGCACTTGGCATTGAGATATTTTTTTAATTGCCAGAGGGCTCCTGTGAGAGAGAGAAGGTACCTGCTCCCTTAACTCAGGCTACAGGGCCGGGTGGGCTTGGTATTTTGTATTTGTTCAGGATATTTCATCTAGATTTTTATATTTGTTAGTTTATAATAAGATAGTTTCTAATCTACTCCATTTTGACTCTTTTTTTTGTCTGCAATTCTTGCTTCTTCCCTTGTCAGAGGCCTGCCTCTCAGTCTCTTCAAAGCACTAGTTCTGGGTTTATTCATCTCAATATCAGCATTTTTCCCCTCTGCTGTACTCATTTCTGTCCCCTTATCTTTAAACAAGGGGACTTCAAAATGTAGAAAAATAGAATTTAAGTGCAAGTTTATTTTGATGTAAATTTTTTTAATCCATGCACTTTTCCCCCCTAAAATCCATGCACTATTTTTTTCTCTAATACACATTTTATTTTTGTTTTTAGAGAGAGATTTTTGCTATAGGGTGCATGTGTTCACTGGAGAGACAGGGACAGAGAGACAGAAAGCGAGAAATCACCCTCCGGGGGGATGGCGACACCACAATTCCTTCCCCTCCTTTCTTCTCTTGGGATTTTGGGCACGGACACACGCACCGACGTGAGTTTTGTTTGTTCATTTGTTTTTTTTGAGAGCTTTTTTTGCTATAGGGCGCGTGCACTCGCCAGATGGAAAGAGACAGAGAGACAGAAAGCGAGAAATCACTACCTCGGAGGGATGGCCATGCCACAATCCCTTCTCCTCCATTCTCTCAGGATCTTGGGCATGCACGCACACGCGCCCGGCATGAGTTTTAAACCCAGCGGGTCTGGGACGCGAACTGCAGTCGACTACATGGGAGTCCAACGACATAGCCATTATGCTAACTGCTGGTCCCATCACCGGCGTGAGTTTTAAGCTGCTCAGTATGGGACGCTAACTGCAGTCAACTATGTGCGAGTCCATACTTAACCATTATGCCACATGCTGGACCCTCCTAATACACATTTGAAATGAACTTTTTCAAGACTCCTTTGTTTCCTTCCTTCCTTCTTGTTTCTCTGGATTAATGTTACTCTTTCCAGTTTCCTAAGTAGAATTTTTATGTCTCTTACTGTATTAGTTTGTTAAGGCTGTTGTAACAAAGTTCCATCACTGGATGGCTTTAAGCACAGGCTGGAAGTCCAGGGTCAAGGTGTGTGCTTGTTGGTTCCGGCTGATGGCAGTGAGGAAGCATCTTCTCCATGCCACTCTCCTGCTTCTGGTGGTTTGCTGGCCATCTTTGGTGTTTCCTGCTTATAGATGCCTCACTCCAATCTCTGCCCTCATTCACATGGTGTTCTTCTATGCTTTCACATATCTTCCCTCTATGTGTGTCTGCAACCAAATCTCCCCTCTTTATAGGAACACCGGGGGATACCCTATCCAGTATGACCTCATCTTAACTAATTACATCAGCAACAACCCTATTTCCAGATAAGGTCACATTCTGTGTTTTGGGGGTTAGGTGGAAGTTAGGACTTCAACGTACGAATTTTGGGAAGACATAGTCCAATTCATAACATTGTGATGTTCAATTTTACATGTCAACTTGGCCAGGCTATAGTGCCCAGATATTTGGATAAACATTATTATGGATGTTTTCTGTGCAGGTGTTTTTTGGATGAGATTAACATTTAAATTGGTAGCTTTCGAGACCAGTAGTTGGTGTAATGGCTATGTTGCTGGACTCCCATGTAGTCGATTGCGATTCAAGTCCTGGACCTGGTGGCTTAAACTCACGCTGGGCGCGTGTGCGTGCGTGCCCAAGATCCCAAGAGGAGAATGAAGGAGAAGGGATTGTGGTGTGGCCATCCCCCCTGGGGGGGCGATTTCTCGCTTTCTGTCTCTCTGTCTCTCTCTGTCTTTCTGGCGCACGCATGTGCCCTATAGCGGAAAAACAAACAAACAAACAAACAACCTCTCCAAAAACAAACACAATTAAACTGGTGGTTTTCTATTTTAGTAAAGCAGATCACCCTCCAGAATGTGGGAGGGCCACTTTCAATCAGTTGAAGGTCCTACTAGAACAAAAACTGACTTCCCCGCAAGCAAGAAGGAATTCTGCTAGCAGATTGCCCATGGACTCCACTGCTGCTTTTCCTGGGGTCTTCAGCCTGCTGGCCACCCTGCAGATTGGGGACTTGTCAGTGTGCAATTGTGTGAGTCAATTCCTTAAAATCAATCAATCAATCATTCTGTTCCTCCCTCTCTCCGCATCCTGTTTGTTCTGTTTGTCTGGAGAATCCTGACTAGTACCACTTGCTTTTAACATTTTTTCATTATTTGATAAGTATGTTCAAAGTTGTAATTTCACTCTCTGTGTTGCTTTAGGTAGAATTACAAATTAACTTTCACTTCTACTATTTCTTAATTTCCCTTATGATTTTTACTAATAGGTTAACTAGTTTGCAAACGGATGAGATTTTTAAAGTACTTTTTTGTTGTTAATGTCTTTTTCTTCTTTATTCATTGTAGAATGTGTGCATGCGCATGAGAGAGAGAGAGAAGGTGAGAGACAAGAACGTCCTCCACAGGTTGGTCACGCCGGGAGCCCCTTCCTCCAGTCCTCCAGCCCGCTGGATCTTGGGCACTCAAGCGCTTCCCCAGTCTGTTTCAGGCTGACTGAGCTGGAGATTCGAACCATGATCACTATGTTGGATCCAGCTTCTCATAAGCAGCACTTTATTGCTGTGCCGTGGAGACAGCCCAGCACAGCAATTGCCTTTTAACTAGAGACCATGTTCCATATAATATGACTCTTAAAATTTATTGAGGCATGGTCCAGTATATTTTGTAAATGTTCCCAGTGTGCTCAGAAAGAATTGGCAAGCCTATTAATTTTATTGTTTAGCTCTTGTACATTTCCACTTAAGTTGTGGATTTACTGGTGTTCAATAGAGTTTTTGTTTTGTTTTAGAGAGATTTTTGCTATGGGGCATATGCGCTCACCAGAGAGACAGAGAGATGAAAGTGGAAATCGCTCCCCAGGGAGGATGACCACATCACAATTCCTTCTCCTCTAAGGGTTTTTTGGGCACTCACACACACAGCACCCAGTGTGAGTTTTAAGCTGCCAGGTCCAGGACTCGAACCATGGTAGACTACATGGGAGTTCAGTGATGTAACCATTATACCATCTGCTGGTCCCACAATAGAAGTTTTTACTTTAAAGAATTATCTTATTTAACTTTATTTATCCATTTATTCATTTTTTTCAATTTGACCAGAGAGGGACACAGTGAGAGAGAGAGAGGAAAGTGAGCGATAAAGTGAGAAAGCAAGCTGCCGGGTCTGGGACTTGAACCATAGTCGGCCATATCAGAATCCAGTGCCTTAACACCACGCCACCTGCCAGCACCCCCCATTTTTAAAATAATTATTTATTTATTTAATTCCATTTGTTATTATTATTATTTTTAAATTTGACCAGAGAGAGAAAGGGAAAGGGAGAAAGCAAGCCGCCAGGTCCAGGATTCGAACCATGGTCAGTCATGTGTGAATCCAGAGACTTTAACCACCATGTCACCTGCCGGCCCCTCACAATAGAGTATTTTAAATCTCCAGCTAAAATCACTTATTTTCCCTGCTTTTCTTTCTTTCTTCTTTTTAATTTGCTAGAGGATACATGTGCTCACTGGAGAGAGAAGGAGAAGGAGAGTGAGAAAGCACTCCCTGTGAGGGATGGTCATACCTTAGCTCCTTCTCCATTTCTCCTTTCAGAATTTTGGGCACACAGGCCTGGACTAGTTTTCAAGCTGCTGGGTCCAGGACTCAAACCATGGTAGGCTACATGGGAGTTGAGTGATGTAACCATTATACCATCTGCTGGTCCCACAATAGAGGTTTTTACTTTAAAGAATTATCTTATATAACTTTGTTTATCCATTTATTCATTTTTCAATTTGACCAGAGAGGAACACAGTGAGAGAGAGAGAGGAAAGTGAGCGATAAAGTGAGAAAGCAAGCTGCCGGGTCTGGGACTTGAACCATAGTCGGCCATATCAGAATCCAGTGCCCTTAACACCACGCCAAATCCACTTAAGTTGTGGATTTACTGGTGTTCAATAGAGTTCACAGTTGGCCATGTGGAATCCAGCCATCATGCCACTAGCTAGCCTTCTTCTCCTTGCTTTTCTGTCAAATGTCGCTTTATATATTTCGAGGCTATGTTATAGGGGCATATGTTATTGTATGATAATTATATCTTTACATGCAATTGATTTTTTTAGTACATAATGTCCACCTTGTTCTTTATGAATTTTTCCCTTGGTTTCCATTTTATTTATTACTAAAACCACTACCTTACCTTTCTTTACATTCAATGTTGCATGTAATTTCCAGCCTTCTTTATTTTTTGTCTCTCAGCGTTAGTATTTTTAAGTTGTCTCTAAATAATATATTGTCTGGAGGCTGGCAGGTGGTGTGGTGGTTAGGGTGCTGGATTCCCACATGGCTGACCACGGTTCAAGTCTTGAGCCTGGCAACATTCTCTCTTTCTAGCTCGCTCTGTCCCTTTCTGATCAAATTAAAATAAATAAAAATAAATAAACTTAAATAAAATAATATATTGTCTAATTTATTTCCTATTCTTAGACTTCTTTTAATTGGTAAACTTAAACTAATTACATTTATCATTATTTTCATCTTATTCCATAGTTCTTATTAACCTTACTTCCCTTTTGTTTCATTTTATGTGTTTATTTATTTATTAGAGATTTTTGCTATAGGGCATGTGTGCTCACCAGAGAGACAGACAGAAAGTGAAAAATCACCCCCAGGGGGATGGCCACATCTCAATCACTTCTCCTCCATTCTCCTCTTAGGATTTTGAGCACACACACACACACACACACACGCACGCCCAATGTGAATTTTGTTTCTTAAATTTTTTTGTTTGTTTGTTTTTTAAGAATTATTTTATTTAAATTTATTTATTTATTTAATTTGACCAGAGAGGACAAAGTAAGCCACCAGGTCCGGGACTTTAACCGTGGTCAGTCATGTGGGAGTCTAGTGCCCTTAACCACCATACCACCTGCCGCTCCCCTCTCTCCTCTCCCCCCCATGAGTTTTAAGCTATTGGGTCTGGGGCTGAGTCGAGGTCAACTACATGGGAGTCCAGCAGTGTAACCATTGTGCCATCTGCTGGCCCCTCATTTTATGATTTTATGTTTACGTTTAAGTTCATGTTCTATTTTGAAGTAGTTTTTATGTAAATTGTGAGACTTAAGTCAAAGTTCATTTTATCGCCCTATTTTACCAGCACCATTTGTTACAAAGACACTCCTTCCTCCATTTAATTGCCAGTCACACTGACATCTAAGATTAACCATCACTGCCCAGAGAGGGAACATGACCTGCCTGAGGAAATGCAGAGAGCTGGACTAACTTCAGACTTCAGACTAATTTTCTTTCATCCTTTTTAATTTTTTTTAAGAGGTTTTTGCCTTAGAGCACATGCTCTCACCAGAGAGCGCTAGAAGAAACGGTGAGGTGAGAGGGAAAGTGAGAAATCACCCCCCAGGGGGTATAGCCATGCCCCAATCCCTTCTCCTACATTTTCCTCCCAGGATCTTGGGCACACACGCCTGGTGTGAATTTCAAACCACCCTGGGCAGGATTCAAACTGCAGTCAGCCATTTGGGAGTCCAGAGATGTAATTGCTACACCATTTGCCGGCCCCAGACTAATTTTCTTATGATTTCAAATCAGGACATCCTAATTTCTTTCTTTCTCATCCACTTATGCTGATCAGGCTAGGGTAGGATAGCATTGATCCTGAAACAGCTTTCCCTGCTCACAGGGAGATCATTCTGGGCTGAATCCACACCTGCTGGGCCTCTGGTGACTTCCTGCTAGGGCGGAGGAGGCCTCCACACCCAGCAAGTATCAACACAGCTCTCCTCCAGGAATGACGAGGACAGAGAAAAGCACTGGGGTTTTGAAGTCAGTCCTACATTTAAATTCGAGCTCCGCCATGTAAACCCTCCTGAGCTTGTTTCCTTCTTTGCAATATGAGCAAAGCCAACCACAGTGGTGCAGTGTTAAACAACTCTCCAGATGCTTAGGCCATATAAGAAGGTCCTGGGTTCACATCCCAAGGTCCCCCTGTGCAGGCCAGCCACCCACGCATATCCATGATCCTGACTGGCTGAGGCTGGGGATAGGAGGGTGGCGTGAAGATCCTGTTCGGGGTGCACCTGCTTCCATCTTTCTCTGTATCCCTTTCTCATAGAAGAAATAAAGTTGTTTTGATTTTTTTTTTAAACTAGCCCCCTTCATAGTTGGGTTTACTACGAAGCGGGTCAGGTCTCAGCTTCAGGATCTCTGACTTGCACAGGCTCTTTCAAGTCTAGGAAAGACTCTAGCAGTTTTATAGTCATGTTTTTGTACACTTTTTCCTCATGAGAGCACTCCTGCTCATGTTATCTGCTCCTAGCGTACTCCACAGGGTTTGAGTCACATAAGATTCTGTTCATAAAGCTTGTCACATACAATAGATGTTCAATAAGTGTCACTTTCTTCCCAAACACCCCCCCAAAAATGGATAGAAGGACAGGCAGAACAGCAGGTGGTGTGTTTTGGCATGCCTTTTAATGTCCCATACATGGCCACTCAACTGCCCAGCCCGACTGCAAAAGTGGCTTCAGGGCCTAGAGACCAGCAGGGTGGGCACTAAGGCACCTGGCTCTCGGGGGAGGCCTCCTTTTTATCGATGTGGCTGTGGATCCAATCGAGGTAGCGACTAACTTTGGTGTAAACACCGTAATTGTGAAGGTGCCCACAGCCCTCACCCCAGCTCACCAGGCCCACCAGGAACCAGGTGCCACGGAAAGAGGCGACCATGGGCCCCCCGCTGTCACCCTCGCAGGCGTCTTTCGGGTCCCCGAGGATGCCAGCACACAGCATGTTCTCAGAGACCATGCTGTTCATAGCATTGGCACACTCGTTGCGCGGGACCACGGGGATTGTGATAAAGTTGAGGATGAAGGTGCGGTTTCTCTTGGTGTATTTCTCTCGGCTGCTCTGGTAGCCCCAGCCCGTCACCACCGTCTCTTGGCCAGCTTGGTTGAGCTCGCGCTCTGCAAGGCCACTGTCAGGGAGGCAGATGGGGATTATAGTCTGCGAGAGGGTGGCGGGCTGGGCCAGGCGCAGCAGCGCGATGTCGTTGTCGCTGGTGCTCCTGCTGTAGTTGGGGTGGATGAGGACCTCCTTGATGTCCAGGTCCAACTCCCACTTCTCCCAGCGCCGCAGGTCATACTCCCCTGGAGGGCAGAGCAACTGTCAGAGGGCTGGAGAGCTCACCCCAGAGCCCTTTCCGAGGGCCCTGCATGTTCCTGCGGGCCTGGTAGAGGCCTGGGGTGAGCCCACAGCTGGACGGTATCCCATGAGTCTCAGGTCTCATGTGGGGCCAACTAGCTGCCTATCAAGGGTGACTTTTCTTGCTAGGAGTAGCCCACAGTTGTCAGCCTCGGGGGGCAAAATTCTGGCCTGGACTTGGATTCTCAGGTAGAGCAGTGAGACCAGGAAAGTAATGGGCAACAGGCAAGCCCAAGGACCCTGGGGACCCACCCCACACACTAGAGCCACAAAGTAACATGGGGCATTGTTGCTGGGAGACCAGGGAAGGAGCAGCAAGGCCAGACAGGAGGACCCGCAGGACACGGGCACTGCCAGGGAAGAAAGATCTGGAAACACACAGCAGCCAAGGTCCTCATAGCAAGGCCAGTGGTTCCCAGGGAGGAGGACCTGGAAATTCCAAACCAAGCCCCACTAGGGGCCATAGGACCCACTGACTACACTGAAGGTAGGGAGTGTGAATTCGGTCACTGTCCATACACCTTTGTCTTATTTTTTTGTGTAAAAAGCCACCTCCAGAAATTGTCATAGGCTTGGGGACCCTCAGACTACTAGTGGCAGCCCGCTGTGTTGGCAGATGCAAGGGTCCCCTGCACAGCCCAATCTCATCGGTCTAAATGGAGCATAGTGACTGAAGTCACACCTTGTAGGTCCCAGCACCCAAGGGTGCTGAGGTCTACACACAACCTGCTCCACGTATGGGAGTGGAGGCAAGGGCGGGTGTGGCCCTTCACTGAAAACACATGTGTACACATACCTGTGCTGATTCCAAGAGTGCACGGGTGTTGTGGGGGTGGGCAGGGCGGGGGTACACAGGCCTCTTCTCCCCACACACCTTCTGTAGAGCTTAAGCAACCTCTTGCTCAATCACCCCAGGGACCAGGGTCTCCCAGGGTCTCCCAAACCTGACCCCATCCCCCTCCTTAGGCATCTGGCAGGCCCTGCCTGCCTGGCCCCAGCCCGCACCAAGCCTGACGATGAGCTTCTTGGGGTCCTCCATGCAGTGGGCCGCTGTCAGCACCCAGGAAGGGTGGATGAGCACTGCCCCACAGGCTAACTTCTTCTTCGAGTCCAACAGGATCACCTGGAACAGGGCGGGCAGTGCCATCACAGGGCTGCCATCTGCCGACTCCAGGCCCAGGGCTCCCAGGTTTCACGCAGCCCCTGAAACGGTTCTCAAGTGCTTTCTTGGGTTCCCTTGTCACATGGGCATAGATGTGAGGCCCTTTTCTGGCATTTTTTACTCTGCACATTTTATGGTGCTGGCCAGTGTCAGGATGACTCCCTGACTTTGCCCATGCTGTTTCTGTGGTCATCCTCAGCCACAGCCAACACCACGGAGCAAGTTCCTGTCATCCTGGGGTCTTGGGCCAAGCCTGTATCCTTAGAGAATACTCTTGCCTCCAGACTGCCCCAAGTATCCCTGGGGCCTGCTGCTCTGTCCTGATGCCACCCTGCCTCAGGTCCTATGTATTGCTGAGTGTTCAGGGTCCTGACTCTCCCAGGGTCTGTGGGCTCCCCAAAGCCAGTCTCCCTACCCCAGGGCCTGACAGGGGAGCCAATAAGTGTGGGTTCCCCTGTTGAAGCTAGAGAGATGCTCAGTGGTCAGTCCTCTAAGCTCCATTCTAGACACTCTCCCCAAATTCCACAAACTCTTTAAAAATGTAACTCTTCCTTCTCCATATCCTGCCTTGCTCCATGGGCCTCTGGCCCGCCCCACCTCCACCTTGCCCTGGCTGCTCTTCTCCCATTAGGTTACCCTACCATTCCCACCACTTGCCCTCCGCCCCCCAAGCTAAAGTAGAACTTCCCACCCTATTTCTGAATCCTAGGAGGAATTCCCAGGAGGGGCTCCATGACCCCCAACCTCAGCAAATGAGAGGGACTGTCCTGGCTCTTCTCTCACCTGCCAGGGGCTCTCTCCTCGTTTGGTCTCCTTCCCGTCAATGAGTCGTGGGTCTATCTGAGTCAGGTTTCCTTGGTCGGCATCACGTTTCAGCATGTTGCGCTTCTTCTCCATTCTTTTCCACGGCCTCCCACAAGGGAACTTCGCTGAAAGGAAGAGACAGCGAGGGCCTGCAGGCACCATTCCCACAACTTCCCTCCTGTCTTTGTCCTCCTCCTACCTGGAGGCTAGTCTACCACAGTGAGGTGAGGCTCAACGATGGATAGATGATGCTTAGAACACTCAGTATTAGCTCCACACCCCCTCCTTTCAGTCAGTCAGTAAAAAGTGCTGCTAATGGCAAGAGTCAAACCAGGCAGTGTTACCACCTAGCTATCTGTCCTTGCAGGCCGTTGAGTTTCGCAGAGGTTCTGTATCTCCCAGGCTTGGGGAATCCCTGAGATACATCAGCACGGTGCCATGCTGGGTGCTGCCAACCTCCTGAGAGAGGGAAGGGATTCTGAGGAGCAGGGTACAACATTCTCAGAGAGCCCCAAGTTGCCCCGAGCTCAGGTGTGAGGCATCCCTGCCAAGAGGTAAGAGCACAGTATAGAGAATGGAGAGCTGGGGGTCTTCCAGGGCCTGCTGATAATGGGCTTTGGATGCAGGCTGAGAGACTGAGACTTGCAGGGGCAATGGGAAGATCAGCAGGGACCTTCATGACTGCAGAGAACGGAGAAGACACATCCCAGAAGGTGCACCACAGATGGACAAGGCAACTGTCTTGGCAGGCTGAGAAAGTAAGTATCCGAGCTAGCAGTGGGAGTGCCTGGAAGGTGACGAGTCGCACCACAGAACAAAAGAGTTCTGGGTGTCTCTGAGGCTGGGAATGAAGGTGGGACTATAATTGGAAGGTAAATCAAGTTTGTAAGAGAAACTGCCAGAGCCCTCAGTGATGACCCCTGCCCCTACCCCCCCACCTCTGCAGAAGACCATCCTCTGCAGAGGGTGAGCTAGACACTGTGGCGCAGGCACTCCAGCCCCACCACGGGAAACAGTGGCTTGCTTAGCTGACTGCAGGACAAGACGGACACCAATGTCCATCTGCCAACTGCGAAGATGTCAGCTTTCTTGCCCACTCTGCTCAGAGAGGCTAGAAAGCAGCCATGAGCATCCTCCAACCCGAGCTCAGGATTCTTCCGAGAACCCAACCTGAAAGGAAAGCCCTAAGGGTCAGGGCAGTAGGACTTATGCCAACGGGCCATCTGGGCCTCCTGACAGCCTCACAGGAAAGAGCACAGGCCAGCAGGTCTGCCATGTACTTCTTTGCAAGTTCCTGCAACTCCCTCTTTATTCTGAAATATAGTTATTTGTTTTGGTTTTTCAGTAAAGGACAAGAATATAAAGTTATGTAAAGTTCCCTGAAAGAACACAAAGTCAAAGAAATGAAAATGGAAAGAGACAGTAACTCTAGAGGGAAGAAATGCCAATAAGGGGAGGTTCAGAAAGAGAACAAAGGAAACAGGAGAGATTGTTAAAGAAATACTACAAAATGTGATTAACCGTAGACGTTAGTTTCCATATTGAGAGTCCATCAAGGGCACTGGACAACAGAAAAAAGAAAACCCATGCCAAGGAACATGCTGAAGTTTATTTTAAGGACTGTAAAACTCTGACTTTCTAAACTTTGTGTGTGTGTGTGTATGTGTACAAAAATTGTATATATATATATATATGTGTGTGTGTGTATATGTGTATGTATATATATATATATATATATATATACATATATATATATGAACTTGATTTTTTTTGGAGAGGTTTTTGCTATAAGGTGCGTGCACTCACCAGAAAGACAGAGAGAGACAAAGAGACAGAAAGCGAGAAATCACCCCCAGGGGGGACGGCCACGCCGCAATCCCTTCTCCTCCATTCTCCTCTCGGGATCTTGGACACACACACACACACACGCGCGCCTGGTGTGAGTTTAAGCCACCGGGTCCGGGAATTGAATTGGGGTTGACTACATGGGAATCCAACGACATAGCCATTACGCCAACCGCTGGTCCCTGAACTTGATTTTTTTTAATGAAAAAAAAAAAGAAAAAGAAAAAACAGAGAAAAGTCAGCGTCCTACTGCCCAGTAGCTAAGGGGGCTGGCTCACACACGGCTGAGCCGGGGTCTGAATCCCAGCCCTTGTGGTTTGAGCGTGCCGGCGCCTGTTATGTGTGAGCTGGGGAAATCTGGACAGGATGGAGAGATGAAGGGATTAAGGCGTAACCAACACCCCATTGGGGCGGTTCTTTCTCCATCTTTCTAGTTGTCTGCTTTCCTGTGTCTGGTGAGGGCACATGCCCTCCGGCAATTAAAAAATATTAAAAGGAAACATAAACGAAGGCAGAACCAGGGTTTTGTTCCTTCCCGGGGAAGCAAGGGGAAAAGGACGGAGGGCGCGCGACCGACGTGTAATGGGAGATCACCGCACCCAAGGCAGAGGGACAGGATGCCGGCGGCTGCGCTGATCGGGAGACCAGCTCCTACCGACTCGTGCTCAGGTGTTCCCGAGGTGAGCGGGCCACCCGCAGGAAGGCAGGCAAGCAGGGAAAAAGCCGCCCCTGTCCCTCTGCACGCTTCCGGAGTGTCCCCGAACCCACCCCGCCGGCGAGCACCCTGGTGGGACTCCCGAGTCCGGGGAGGGTGGGCGCGGAGCTGGCTGGCCGCTCACCTGCGGAGTCGCACTGCTTGTGGTCGTCCCCCAGCTTGTAGTCCTGGGCACAGCTGCAGCGGCGCTGGTCCGCCTCCTCCAGGCAGTATTGCGCGCAGCCGCCGTTGTCCAGGGAGCAGTTGGAGAAGAGCGCCTCTGGGCGGGCGGGGAAACAGAGCACAGGCTTGGGGATGGCACCACCGCCCGGCCCGCGCCCCACGCTCGCCCGGCACCCAGCTCACCGTGCTGGCAGAAGCGGCCTTCCCAGCCCCGACTGCAGGCGCAACTGAAGCCGCCGATGCCGTCGGTGCAGACGCCGTGACTGCAGCAGGGGCTGGTGCACGGGTGCTCCAAGGGCGGGGCTGCACACTGGTCGCCATCTGCGACAGGGAAGGGGTGTTGGCCACAGGTGCCGCCTGTCCCTTCCCTGACCCCCAGCAGTCAGAAACCCAAAGGGGAGCATGCACAGGCAGCCAGCTGCGATGTAGGACTCACCGACGTACTGGGACCAGAAGGCCAGCTGTGGAGGGAGAGAAGGGGGTGTCAGGGGCCATTGGCTGTGGTGTGCAGGGCTAGGGGGCCTAGGAGGGCAGCCCGACAGCCAGCCGGCAGAAGAGAGCTTCCACGCAAAGGAGGGTCAACCTTTGTGGTTGTCGCCAGCCCTGGAAACTGGCGCTCCTTGCCATCTCCTCCCCCGCCCTCCGAGATCAACACACCCTCCCTGTGCAGCCAGAGGGCTGCTCTCTGCACCAGCTGCTCACAGAGCCTCCCAAAGGAAGGGACTCGAATCCCCAACTAGGCAGCGCTGCCCAAGGCTTCCTCCCTGGATTCGAGGTGACCTCTCAGCATCCTGTCCTTCCCTAAGCCCTGGTTCTCAGAGTCTGTTGGTGTAGAAGGTCTAGGCAATGGAGTCCACAGACCTACCTAAACTGCTGCTACTGCTGGCTGGGAGCCTCAGAGAAGCCTCAGATCCTTACCTCAGGCCTCCTGAGCAATAGGATTTTCCCTAGAGCAGTAGTCCGCAACGTTCCTGGCACCCGAAATCCACCTCATAGAAGACAATTTCTTCTCAGATGGTGGGTGGGGTGGGGTGGGGAAATGGGGGGTTGTTCTGGGATGGCCCAAGCATACACCCCATCCATGTGCACCCGATTTCCACCACTACCACATAGCAATGAAACGATCACACAACGGCAGGGTTCATGTTCCCATAAGAATCCCGTGTGGCCACTGACCCGGCAGGTGGTGGAGCCAGGCAGCAATGGGGAGTGACTACAGCCAGACAAAGCCTCTCTCACTTGCCCGCTGCGGGGGTAGGGAGGCAACACAGACTGGCACTGGTCCATGCCCTGGAGGTTGGAGACCCCTGCTCTAGAAGTTCTAAACTGAGGCACAGAGTGAGTGTATGTCAGCAGACATCGGAGATCTTGGTCACACACCCTGGTCTGCAGGTGCAAGCAGGTAGGGAGGGGTCTTGGTTACACGCTCTGGTCTACAGGTCCATGGGTGGAGGTGGGGCGGTGGCCTCCTGGTCGCACCACTGTGAGATAGCAGAGCAGTGGTGGCCAGCAGTGGCTGAAGAGTGGGCTGAGGTACCCGCAGTGGGGCTGGGCGGGAATCCCGGCCCAGGGCTACCCCGTGCTCTCTTCCTCCTGGAGCTCACTGCAGAGTTCTGTTTCTGCAGTGCTTGAGCCCTGACCAAGATAAAAGGGCCACCCAGCAAGTTGGGCAGAGAAAGGCTGGCTGCCGGCTGCCTCCCTGGACTCTCAGAAAGCCTCAGCAGACAGTTCCCACCTATTCCTCAAGGTCCCAGCCAGCCGCTAGTCCACCCCTGAGCCCCATCCTGCGGACCCAGTCAGGAGGCCTTACTGTGTCATCCACATCTTGGAAAATCTCCTTGGCCTCTTCAAAGTCACATTTCTCCTCTACACACTCTCGCTCCAGGTTGCTGGGACGCAGCTCCTCCAGGAACGTGTTGGCACGCTTGCGGATCCGCAGCACCTGGTGGGCGCGCTCACTGCTGGAGAACACGGAGTCTGGTTCTGTGGGGAGGGGAGCACGCTTTGGTGGAGCAGCCTGAGGAGTCGGGAGCCATGAGGTGGTCCATGGAAGCCCAGCTGGGGAGAATCTGGAAAGGTCTTGTCTGGGCCCTGCAGGACTTGTTCGACCTCTGGGTAATGATGCTGGCCTCAGCTCCGGACTCTTTTCCTCCACATGAAGCAAGTGACTGTGGGAGGCTAGAAGCCTGCACCATTCAGAGCATGTACTCAAAGACAGACAGACATGGGACCAGCAGTTGGCGTAATGGCTATGTCGCTGGACTCTCACGTAGTCGACCGCGGTTCGTGTCCCAGACCCAGTGGCTTAAAACTCAGGCCGGGCGTGTGTGCGTGCATGCCCAAGATCCCGAGAGGAGAATGGAGGAGGAGGGATTGCAGCATGGCCATCCCCCCTGAGGGGTGATTTCTCGCTTTCTGTCTCTGTCTCTGTCTCTGTCTCTGTCTGTCTGGCAAGCGCACACACCCTATAGCAAAAACCTCTAAAAAAAAAAAAAAAAGACAGACAGACAGACAGACAAACCTCCCTTTGTGTGTGATGCTGGGCCAGTGTCTTTACCTCTCTAAAGTCAGTTTACTCATCCAAAAAATGGGAATGAGACAATCATGTAAAGCAGTATAATGCCTGGCTGTGCATTTGAGGAGCAGAGGCTGAGCTGGTCAGTGCGGGTGGTGGCCTGGGGCTGTCTGGTTAAGAGAAAGAGTGGGTAGGGTGGGACGCCCAGGGGACTGTGCGCCCCCAACCCCCTGAATGTTGGGCTAGAAACCTGAGCTCCCTGCTGTCGCCATCATTCACTTACAGCTGTCCTCATAGCTTCTGTGGACCGTGGGCCAGCCCAGAGCTGGTCTGTCAATTCATGCCATCCCCATTTCCTACCTGCCCCTTATCTCACCAGGGGCTCAGGGGAGGTGGTAGACGGTGTGGAGGCCTGGGCAGGCCCCAGGGAGGGCCTTGTAGAGGCAGCAAGGGTCAGGGGAAGGGGGGATGGCCTTACCAAGAGTAGCTGGTGTGCCGGAAATTCCCCAGGTGGTCACGAACAGCAAGAGGCTTGTGAGCTGCCACATTCTGGAGTTACTGACACCTGTCTGAGGAAGATGTCTGAGCTCCCGGCAGCCCCCAAACCCCTAGGTGGAAGCTGAATGAGGGAGTCAGCCTACATGCTGCTTGTCAGGGTGGAGGCTAGGGTTGTGGGTCTGTGCCCACTAGACAGCCAGCCACCTGGCAACTCAGTCTCCTCTGCAAGGGGCTAAGTTCCTGCCGCCCACCCAAGAGTAGAAAGGGCAGGGGCCTTGTGCAGATCGAAGGGCACTCAGCTCAGAAATGCTGCAGAGTCTGCTGGAATGTTCGTGCCTTGCCTTGTCTCAGTCCGTAGTGATGGTTAGGGGATAGTGGGTGGCTGTGCCGTGCTGGTCTGGTAGCTGAGTTAAGAATAACAACTAACATTTAAAAAACTTTAAATGAACTAAAGAAAATGAGCTAACACTGATTGCACATTTATGGTGTCTTAAGCAACTTGTACACGATTCAGAAGGCAGGCCAGGAAGCCAGACCATGTGGTGCAAATGCCAGCTCCAGCCACTTTCTGGGCTACAGTGTTGGTCAGGAGCTTAACTACTCTGTGCCTCAGTTTCCTCATTTGTTATTGATTCTGCCTTGAAGGGTTCTTGTGAGAATTAAATGAATTGATCCACATAAAGCTCTTAAAGCAGAGTTTGCACTTAGCAAATGTTCAATAGATGTCAGCTATCACTACTTCGGTTTAGGCTCTCAACCACCCAAGAGGTAGAGAGTGATGCCATCTCCTCTTTATAGAGGGGAAAACTGAGGCCCAGAGGAGTCAAGCGACTTATCAAAAATCCACAAGGAGGAGCTGACAGAGCTTGGACTCATACCCAGGCTTGTGTGGCTCCAGATATGGAACCTTACCCTCTGCCCCAAACCACTGGGTATCCCACAGGCCGCAGAGGTCATTCTGCTGGCCAGGGACCCAGGAGCCCTGGGCCCCGCCTCTAAGACCAAGTGGGCAGGCAAGCCCCTCACTTTCCACCTCACCTGACTCCTGAGGCTGGTGCTGACATTCGCTTAAATCAGATGACCAAGGTTTAGAGGTGGGGGGTGGGGTGCAGAGAACAGAGGGCCCTGGACTTCCAGCTGCCCTAGGAACCTGGAGACCCTGAGCCATCTCCCACTTCACCTATAGCACGTGGAGAGAGGGCCCTGGGGACTGAGGCACACAGGCCTGGGCAATGCCAACAAGGTCGTGGCCTGGCCATGGCAGGGCCCTCATGTCCCTTTCTCCTAAGCTACAGTGGGCCTCTCAAACCCCGGCCGGAAGATCCCATTTTCATCACCGCTCGACCTTCTCCCTCCGCAGCCCCCATGGCCCTGCCTCAAGGGAGACTTACAGGGGTAGGTCGTAGAGAATCTGCAAGTTCGCTCTCCTGCCGCCATGACAGTCTGGAACTCGGGTTAATCCGTAACTACAAATATTTGCTTGACCCTGGGTTCTGAGGCCTCCCTCTCTACAGAAAAACAAACAAGTGACATTGTCCCTCCTGGTCCCAGCTCCAGATGGCTGGGTTTGTCGGAAGCCCACCTCTGCTCACCAAGGATGGGAGACCCCGCCAGGGAAGAAGGTGAGGGCCGGGCACTCTCAAAACTGTCCACAGATGTGGTTCCGTTTTAGCCTAATAACGGCTGGCGGAGGAAGAAACACTGTCTCCGTTTTGTAGAGACGTTGCAGTTTGCCCAAGGTCTGTACAACATGTAAGAATTCCGTATTTCACCAAATCTAGGATGCCATTTTTTTTAGTGCATTTTTCTGTTCCTAACAACTGAATACCACAGACTGGGTGTTTACGGAGAATAAAGGTTTATTCAGCTCACAGTTTGGAAGTCCAGGTTGGGGAGGAGATGCATCTGGGGAGAGCCTTTTTTGCTGGTGGGGACTCCCTGCAGGGGCACAAGGTAGCACAGGGCATCACATGGAGAGGGGCAAGAGGGCGTGTCAGCTCTGGTCTCCCTCCCTCTTCTTTTTTTTCTCTGAAATTTGTTTTTATTCATTATAGAGTGTGTGCATATACACGAGAGTGAGAGAGAAGGAGAGAATGGAGCTCTCTCTAGTGTGTGGTAACCCCACGATCCTCTCCTCCAGTCCTTCAGCCCCCTGGATCTTGGAAGCTCACACCCATGCCTGGTATGTTTCAGACTGACCAGGCCGGGGATTCAAACTGTGGTTGCTGTCTCAGCTTCTCTTGAGCAGCGCATGATCATTGTACCACAGAACCGTCCCTCTCTCTTCTTACAAACCCACGAGAATTAAATAATGGAGCTCTCACCGTGGAGTTTATTAATCCTAATCACCTCCCAAAGGCCCCATATCTCTTTTTTAAAAATTGCCAAATGGCACATGCACTCTCCAGAGAGACCGAGTGAGAGAAAGCACCCCTGCCCATGGGGCATGGTCACACTGCAATCCTTTCTCCTCTGTTCCTCCATCCTGTCGGGACATGGGGCATGCACAGACTCCTGCCGGTGTGTTTTTCAAGCCGCTAAGGCCAGGATTGGCCGTGTAGGATCCAGGCTCCTTAACTGCTAGGCCATGGACCTCTGCCTGAGGCATCCACGTCCACACCTGTCCAGATGTCCGCACTCATCCAGCAAGGCCACCCAGGTGCTACAAGTGACTCATACGGGGGCAGGGCCGGCTTCCCAAGGCTGCACCAAGGAGGTGGGGAGGGCCCCACTGCAGAGCTCTTGGCCTGTCTGCTCCTGAGGCTATGCACAGCAGGCTGTGTCATGGCCTCCTCATTCGCTGGCAGCGCGGGAGGCCGGGGTCACCTGCGTGAGGCACCAGCCATTCCCAAGTTCCCCTGGCTCAGAAGGCTGGCATCCCTGCAAGCAGATGTCGGGAATCCAGGAGTCTCCGCTCATTGTAAGGTGTCCAGCAGCACCGCTGCGCTCGGTGGTGCGGCCCAGAGCTGGTCACACGCGCGCCATGCTGGGTGGGCACCCCTATCCTCCAAGTCCGACCTCCAGATACGAGTCGCCCCACGTGGGCCCAAATCAGCCCTGCCAAACCCAGAGGCAGGACGTTGCACAGCTAGCCCGCTATGATTTTGAGAACAGAGGTTTCCTTGTATGAATTCCAAAGCAAAGAGAAGAAAACAGAAGGAGTGTGAGAAAACAGAAGGCAACGCCACCAAATTCTGGGGGTAGGGGTGGAGTGGGGTGTGGTGGGGTGGGGCGGGTGAGAGGGAGAAGGGGATGTTGAACTCAGGCTCACGCGACCTTGAACCTGGACTTGGCTCCTTCCTGACTGGATTACTTAACTTCCCTGAATCTCAATTACCACATAGGTGAAACTTGATCAATAATAGCATCCACTTCAGGGACCAGCAGTTAGTGTAATGGCTATGTCGCTGGACTCCCATGTAGTCCACCCTGGATTGAGTCCCACCTGCAGCCGAGCCAGCAGGCTTGAAGACCCCAGGAAAAGCAGCAGTGGAGTCCACAGGCAATCTACTAGCAGAATTCCTTCTTGCTTGTGGGGAAGTCAGTCTTTGTTCTAGTAGGACCTTCAACTAATTGAAGGTGTGATCCAGCCCCCTTAGCTACTGGGCAATAGGACACTGACTTTTATATTTCTTTCCATTTAAAAAATCAAGTTCAGGGACCAGCAGTTAGCGTAATGGCTATGTCTCTGGACTCCCATATAGTCGATCACGGTTTGCGTCCTGGACCCGGTGGCTCAAAACTCACGCCGGGCGCATGTGCGTGCGTGCCCAAGATCCCGGGAGGAGAATGGAGGAGAAGGGATTGCGGCATGGCCATCCCCCCTGGGGGGTGATTTCTCGCTTTCTGTCTCTCTCTTTCTGTCTGGCGAGCACACGCGCCCTATAGCAGATAACTCTCCAAAAAAAAAAACAAGTTTAGGGACCAGCAGTTGGCGTAATGGCTATGTCGCTGGACTCCCATGTAGTCAACCCCAATTCAAGTCCCGGACCAGGTGGCTTAAATTCACACCAGGCGTGTGTGCGTGTGTGCGTGTCCAAGATCCCGAGAGGAGAATGGAGGAGAAGGGATTGTGGTGTGGCCATCCCCCAGGGGAGTGATTTCTCACTTTCTGTCTCTCTGTCTCTCTCTGTCTTTCTGGCGAGCGCACGCGCCCTATAGCGAAAAACCTCTCCAAAAAAGAATAATAGCATCCACCTCAGATGGTGACTGTGAGGATTAAATTAAATACTTTGTTTTATTTTTTGCAGTAAGCATTTTATGTAAAGTGGACAGGGCCCGGGACCTAATGGGTGATCACCTAACGATTTCCTCTCTAAGCTCCCCAGATAGCCTTGAGAGGTTAGGTACTACAAGGAGCATTTGGACATCGAAGTCAGGTGGTAACAGAGTCACCCTTTATAGCTGGTGAAGATCTGGGAGGGGACTGACGAGGGAGGAGGAGGATAAAGGACAGATGCTGGTCATGTAGCAGTTTAGCAGGCACCAGCCCTGGTGTCCAGTCCCCCACACCCCAACCCTGGGTGTGTTCTTGACCGTGACTCTGTCCATAGGTGCCAGGAACCCAACCTGAGCTGCTTGCCCCGAGCAGAGTGGTTAGAGTGACTGCGTTAAGAGCTGCCTGCTCCCCTGTGTGCTTTGTCCTCCCTCTGGCACAGAAGTCAGCTGCTCAGGGCTGGCCCAGGAAGGGCAGGGAGCACTCAGGAAAGAAGTGGAGATATTTCTTGTCTTTTGTTTTTGTTTTTGTTTTGTTTTTCCAACTTGCTAGAGAACACATGTGCTCTCTGGAGAGAGATAGCATTGGGGGAACACTTCAGTAGATGGATGAACACGGTCCAATGTCAACGGCACAGCGACACATCCATTTCTATTTTTTGGAGAGGTTTTTGCTATAGGGCGTGTGCGCTCACCAGACAGAGAGAGAGAGACAGAGAGACAGAAAGCGAAAAATCACCCCCCAGGGGGGATGGCCACGCTGCAATCCCTTCTCCTTCATTCTCCTCTAGGGATCTTGGGCACGCACGCACACGTGCCCGGCGTGAGTTTAAGCCACCGGGACCGAGACTCGAACCGCGGTCGACTACGTGGGAGTCCAGCGACATAGCCATTACGCTAACTGCTGGTCCCAACACATCAATTTTTTTTAAGAGCCAGATTTACTGAGGTATAATTTGCATACAATAAAATTCACCCTTTTTAAATGTACAGCTCTGGGGCTGGCCTCATAGGGAAGTGGTTAAACTCTGTGCAGAGGAAGCTGGATTCCACATGGCTGACTAGGGTTAGAGTACTACCCCAATGGCTAACATACTGAGTGTAGTAGGTACATCATGCCTAGGATCCTGACAGGATGGATAATTGGAGGAAAAAGGATTGCTATGTGATCAAGCTCCATTGGGGAGTGCTTTCTTTCTCTCTCCCTCCCTCCTCTTGTACATGCACCCTCTAGCAATAATGAAATTTAAAAAAAATTTTTAAGAGAGATTTTTGCTATAAGGACTGTGCATTCGCCAGAGAGACCCAGAGAGAGAAAGTGAAAAATCACCCCTCTGTGGGGATGACCACGCTGAAATCCCTCCTCTACTCCCTTCTCAGGTTTTTGGGCACACACGCACATGCACCTGGTGTGAATTTCAAGCTGCTGGGTCCAGGACTTGAACTGTGGTCAGCCATGTGGGAGCCCAGTGACTTAACCCCCTACCCCACTCGCTGGCCCCAAGAAAAAATTTAAATGTATTGCTCTATTTGCTTTGACAAATAGTGTAACCACTGCCAAAATCATGATGTAAGATGTTTGTATCACCCTCAGAAGATCTCCTGTGGAGCCCGATGCACAACAGTGACATGCAATACTCTGTGACAATGCTGACTCAATGGAAAGGTTCTGGGTTCAGCCAGTGTTGTACAGATAGTAGTTGCCACTTGGTGGCCCAGGTTCAGATCCTAGGTGGAACTTAACATGTGGGGGCACACATGATCTGGGCTGGCTGAGGCTCGGGGCAGATTGCAGCATCAAGACCCTGTTGGGAGTGTTGTCTCAGATCTCCCCCAACCCTCCCCTGTCTTTCTTGCTTATGGAATAAATAAATAATTAAACTAAAACAAATTAAAAGTTCCCCTGTGTTCTACTTCGAACCCCTGGCAACCACTGATCTCATTTCTGTCCCTATAGTTTGCCTATTCTAGAATGACATATAATGGAATTCTATAATCTGTAGCCTTTTAAGATTGACTACTTTTTGTTTGTTTTTGTCTTATAAGCAGGTTTTTAAAATTCTTGTTTATTTATTTACTTACTTACTTATTTATTTATTTTAATGTGACCAGAGAGGAACAGAGTGATCAAGAGAAAGTGAGAAAGCAAGCTACTGGGTCCAGGACTCAACTGTCAGCCAGTGGGAATCCAGCATCCTTAACCACCACACCACCTGCCAGCCCCTTATTCTTGTTTTATTTACTTACTGAAAGAGAGCAAGCAAAATAAAAACAAAGAACCCTTGACAGCATCTTGCCTCTTCTCCCTGGCTTCCCTGTCAGCCAGAATCATGGTCCCCCCCACATGTTAAGTTCCACCCAAGATCTGAACCTGGACCACCACGTGGCAGCTACTATCTGTACAACACTGACTGCTTTCACTCAGCATAAAGCTTTTGAGATTGATCTGTACTGGTGTGTATATCAGTAGTGGTTTCTGTTTATTGCTGAGTAGGTTCCAGGACAAAGATGTATCATATTTGTTATCCATTCACCAGTTCTTAGCTGTTATCCAAGCTGCTAGAACATTCATGTGCAGTTCTTCGTGTAGGCATATGTTTTCATTTTTCTTTGGCAAATATCTAGGAGTGGAATTGTGAGTCATGTGGTGAGTACATGTTTACTTGAGTATTTAAAAATAAATTGGGGTCAGTGAGTGTTATGGTGGTTAAGGCACTGGATTCTCACACAGCCAACCACGGTTCAAGTCTCAGACCTGGTAGCTTGAAAAATCACACCAAGCACATGTGCATGCACGCCCAAAATCCTGAAAGGAGAATGGAGAAGAGATTATGGCATGGTCACCCCTCCTGGGGGGATGATATCTCACTTTCCCTCCCTGTTTCCCTCTGGTGAGCACATGCTCCCTATGGCAAAACTTAAAAAAAAATAGGTGAGGGTGAAGGAACCTGGAATGGGCCGCAGAGGAAAAGAAAAGTCAGTGCCAGCCAGTGGCATGGTGGTTAAGGCAGCTGAATCCCACATGGCCAGCTGCATGGTTCAAGTCCTGGACCTGGCACCTTGAGAAACATGTGGGGCATGTGTGTGCAGAGAAGGAAATGGAAGAGAAGGGATTGCAGTGTGGCCATACCCATTCAGGGGTGCCTTTTCTACTCTCTCCCATCTCTCCAGCATACACAGGTATGAGTTTAAGTCACCGGGTCCAGGACTCGAACCGCGGTCGACTACATGGGAGTCCAGCAACATAGCCTTTACACTAACTGCTGGTCCCAAAATGCTAGTTATTTTTAGCAGTCATGCTAAAATGTTATTTTTAAAAGGCCCAGCTATGGTGGCACATATGGCAGTGATCTGCTCTGCAGTGTGGAAGCCACATGGCCGCTGTGAGTTCAGACTCTTGTTGACATAAAATAGATTGTCTATGCCACCCAAGATCCTGACTAGCTGGAGGGCTGGCAGAACCGGATCATGGTGTGTTGAGACCATGTTGAGGGTGATTCTCTCTCTTTCTTGCTCTCTCTTGCACATGCTTTCTCATAAAAACAACTTCGAAGACTTAAAAAATAATATTAAGTGCTGCTATAAGTGACATCATAGAGTTCTGAGTTTATAGTTACAATTGATTTTTTTGTTGTTGTTGAGACTTATTATTTCTTGAGTTTACCAATATTCCAGAGTGACCACTGTCCCCACATCTGAGGCTGTCCCAATTTTAGCACTGAAAGTCCTACATCCAGTAAAATCTTCCCTGGTTTGTGAAAGTCCTGGTTGTCAGTGATGAGTGAGGAAGGTTGGGGAAAGATACAAAACCCATATGGTAACACCCAACCTAGGGCTAACAACGACACTGGTACTGGTGCAGAATGGGCATGGCGTCTTGCTTGGTCTCTGGGGCTGAGGATGGCAACCACGATCTGCAGCTCGCCACAGTAGCTCATACAATCATATCACTCCTTAAATGCGTGGTCACCTTTAGCATGAACGTCCACTTTGCCTGCAGGCTGACTGTGTGCTTTGTATGGAGACAGTGCTAGTTTAACGTTTTATTTAAATTAATTTATTTCCAAAAGAGAGAGAGAGAGACTGCACCCTCAACAGGACCCTAGTGCCACAATCCACCGCCAACTTCAGCCAGCCCAGATCTTGGGCACAGAGTATTCAGGTTGGTCTCTGGAAATGAACCCACAACCTTCCCATGAGTGTCACGTTTTACTATTGTGCCACCATCCGGCCCCCCATATTAATTTAATTTAAACATGGTAAATAGTGGGACTGTGTGGGGTTTTTTAGAATTATTTATTTTATTTATTACTATTATTATTCAGTTTGACCAGAGAGAGACACAGAGAGAGAGAGAGAGAAAGAGAGAGAGAAAGCTGCCAGGTCTGGGACGCAAACCACGGTCAACCATGTGGGAGTCCAGCATCTTAACCACCACACCACCTGCCAGCCATGGGACTATGTATTTTAAGAGCTCAAATTGATGAAAATGAGAGTGATTACAATACTAATGCCAGCATAGCCCAGATATAGATCTTTTAGAAGTCTAGATCACTGTTTTTATTATTTTTTAATTGCCAGAGGGCGCATATGCTTGCCAGAGAGATGGAGAGCAAGAGAGGGAGAAAGTATCCCTCCAGGGGGCGTGGTCATATTGCAGTAATTTTCCCTCTATTTCTCCATTCCATCAGGACATGTACACGTGCATCCAAGGTGTTTTTCAAGCTTCCAGAGCTAGATTCAAATCCTAGCTATGTGGAATCAGGCTCCCTTAACCACTAGGCCACAGGGTCTGGCCTGACTTATTTTAATGACAACTGGAATAACATATACAACTGGGTTAGGGAAGTATGGGATCAAAGCAGAGCATCCTGCACAATATGCAGAAAAGATTTGGGGTTGCACATCAAGCAAAAAGGAATGTGAAAGCATTTGTGGAGACCAAGTTTCACCAGGCCCCAGTGACTTGCACATCTAAGGCAAGTACCTCTAAGTTAGTCAGAGGGTTATTTTTTTCTCTCCAAAAGACACCGATTCTCAGTTGACAATACTAGCTGCTGAACTCTCTTGGGCGAAGCTTGTAAATGAACTCGCATAATTACACTGATCCTTTGACCATTTGGTGAAACTTGGTAAAGTCACGTTTCCTCATTCAGAGGCTGTAACCGAAATATTTGTGGGCGAACAAAAGGAGAAACATTGATGACCATTGTGAAGATGATCCCACCAACAATCATGCTTTCTGTGTCATATCATGGCAACCTCCAAATGCTCTGCATACCTCTCAAGCATTTTGATTTATAAAATGGAATTTCAAATAGCCTTTTTAATTTCTGTGGATCAGTCATGAAACTGCAGGAAAAATAAAACAAAAGAATATTTATGATATATTGTCCAAATACAAACTAGACTTTGCCCATCTGTCTGCTTATTTGACAGACAACACAAATGTACATTTTTGCAAATTCCATCATCTATAGGGGCTGGCAGGTGGTGTGGTGGTTAAGTGTGCTAGACTCCCACATGGCCGACCGTGGTTCCAATCCTGGACCAGGTAGCTTGCTTTCTCACTTTCCCTGTTTTTCTCTCTCTCTTGCTCTGTCCCTCTCTGGTCAAATTAAAATGAATGGGTAAGTTAAATATAATAATTCTTTAAAAAAAATCCATCACCTATGAACTCCTTACCATTGGAAATGAAAAGACATTAGCCACTAAATGTCCTGCCTACGCTGTACATAACACTACTGAAAGTCCTGGAGTTTGTCTCCCTGCTTTTCAGTTTTCTCAGAAAATGTGTAGGGGTGAAGGAAACCCCACCCACAAGGTTCTACTGAAAATCACTAACAATGGGAGGATTAATAAGGGAAAAGGCATACAGATTCATTTTTTTTTAAAGAGAGATTTTTGCTATAGGATGTGTGCACTCACAGGAGAGACAGAAAGTGAGAAATCAGTCACCGGGGGGGATGGCCACACTTTAATCCGTTCTCCTCCATTCTTCTCTCCTGATTTTGGGCATGTATGCACACGTGCCTGGTGTGAGTTTTAAGCCACTGGGTCTGAGATTCAAACCGTGGTCAACTACATGGGAGTCATGTAACCATTATGCCATCTGCTGGTCCCCATACAGATTCATTTTAAAGTATACATTTTGTACACAAGAGATGTAGGAAATTTTGAGCTTAAAGAATGGTACAATGGTTGTGGCTTAAATGTTCTCATCTTAGGAGAGAGGAAAGTGGGGAGGCAGGCAATTTTATTTTATTATTTTTTAAATTTTGCAAGGGGGCACATCTGCTCAATAGAGACAGAGAAAGAGAGAGAATCAAAAAGTGAGAAAGCACTCCCCAAAGGGGATGGCCATGCCACAACCCCTTCTCCTCTATTCTCCTCTCAGGATTTTGAGCATGCATGCATATGCGTTTGATGTGTTTTTCAAGTCACTGGGTCTGGGACGCAAACTGCACGGTCTGCCATGTGGGATCCAGCTGCTCTGACCACCGTGCCACTTGGCTGTGGTGCAGGCAAGTTGAAAGTAAATGATTTTTACAGGGAAAGAGTGGGTCCACTGCTCAGACAATTGTGAGTAAATGATTCTTTTAGGGGGCTGGATAGGCCTGGGAGACAGAAAATAGCTCATGACAGACTCTGTCTAGGTGTGCTGACATTCCTCAGTCTTCCTTCTTGTGATATGGGCTTAGCTCATGAAACCTCAAGGGAGTGACCAAACGGAACTGTTGTCTTGTTTGGCAGGTCCAATCTACAGGTTGATGATGGAATATCAGGGTATAAGTCTTTCTCTGAACTTTGAGGGATAAAGGAGATCAATGATGATCTAGAGACAGTGAGCTGGAAAAAGGCCAGAGAGACTTTGGTTCTGAGGCTGTCTCTCCAATTTAGCATGAAAAATGAGAGAGTTATAAAACATCCCACTGTATCACAGAATAGAAATGTCATTATTATTTATATTAAATACCGAAAACTTCTGTTTAATTAGTCCTATTGTATTTCCAATCTCCATTTAAAAAGTCTTACATTCATTTATCTGCAGGTGGAGCTGGTGCAGAGGTAGAAGAGAGGCTCTGGGAGGCTGACCCACTTGGAAAGGTTCCTGGTCGGCATCTGCAGACTTCCCTGAGTACACCAGGTAGAGACCCTGTTGGGGGTGCCTGTCTCTCTCCCCCATCCCGGGAAGAAAAAAAAAGTAAATTTAAAAATAGATATTTTAAAAATGTCTTACATTTATGTGTCTTTTTTTCTTTTCTTTCTTTCTTTTTTTTTTTTTTTTTTTTGGAGAGGTTTTTGCTATAGGGCGTTCGTACTCGCCAGAAAGACAGAGAGAGACAGAGAGACAGAAAGCAAGAAATCACCCCCCAGAGGGGATGGTCACGCCGCAATCCTTTCTCCATTTTCATTCCTGGATCTTGAGCACGCGTGTCCGGTGTGAGTTTAAGCCGCCGGTTCCAGGACTTGAACCGCAGTCGACCACATGGGAGTCCAGCGACATAGCCATAACGCCAACTGCTGGCCCCCTTACATTTATGTGGCTTAATACAAATTATTTGTATACTTTAAGTATCCAATAATAAGTTAAAAAATTGCAGGCCAGCAGGTGGCATGATGGTTAAGATTCTGAATCCCATATGACCAATTGAGCAGTTAGAGTTCTGTACCTGTGGCTTGAAAAAATGGCTAGTGTTGGTGCATGCCCAAATTGTGTTGTGGCCAACCCCCTGGGGCGTGATCTATCACTTTCCTTCTCTCCTGCAAGCTCACTTACCCTATAGCAAAAATCTAAAAAAAGTTAAAAATTGCTATGTTAGGGCCACCAGGCGGTGTAGTGGTTACTGTGCTGGACTCCCACGTGGCTGACCATGGTTCAAGCCCCAGACCCTGCAGCTTGAAAATCATGTTGGGTACGTGCATGCCCAAAATCCTAGGAGGAGAAGGGATTGTGGCATGGCCATCCCCCCGAGGGGTGACTTCTCACTTTTCCTCTCATTATCTCTCTCCTCTCCATGGTGCGCATACACCTATGGCAAAAACCTTAAAAAATAAATCGCTATCTCAGAGAACAGGCAGAAACAACATAAAACTGTATTTTTCTCACATATTTTTAAAAAGAGGTTTTTGGGGCTGGCAGGTGCATGGTGGTTAAGGGTGCTGGACTCCCTCATGGCTGAATGTGGTTCAAGTCTCAGACCTGGCGACTTGCTTTCTCACTTTCCCTTTCTCTCTGTCTGTCTCTCTCTCTCTGTTCCCTTCTGGCCAAATTAAAATAAACGGATGAATGGGACCAGTAGTTGGTGTAATGGCCATGTCACTGGACTCCCATGTAGTCGACTGCGGTTTGAGTCCCAGACCTGGTGACTTAAACTCATGCTGGGCGCCTGTGCGTGTGTGCCTAAGATCCTGAGAGGAGAATGGAGGAGAAGGGATTGCGGCATGGCCATCTCCCCTAGGGGGTGATTTCTCGCTTCCTGTCTCTGTCTCTCTGGCAAGCACACGCTCCCTATACCAAAAATCTCTATTTTAAAAAAAGGATGAATAAACAAAGATTCATTAAAAAAAAAAAAAAAAAAAAAAAAAAAAAAAAGAGGTATTTGCCTTAAAGCATGTGCAATCACTGGGGGGAGGGGGGCAGACAGAGAGGGTGAGAGGAACCTCCCCTCCCCACCGCCCGCACAGGGGGATTGATAGCCATACCACAATCCCTTCTCCTCCATTCTCCTCCCAGGATCTTGGGCACGCATGCACATGCACCCAGCGTGACTTTCAAGCCACCAGGTCCAGGGCTTGAACAGCAGTCAGCCATGTGGGAGTCCAGCGATGTAACCACTACGCCATCTGCTGGCCCCTTCTTGCATATACTATTAGTCCTATTAATTAATTTTTTTTTTTTTTTTGAGAGGTTTTTGCTATAGGGCGCGTGCGCTCGCCAGACAGACAGAGAGAGACAGAGAGACAGAAAGCAGGAAATCACCCCCCAGGGGGGATGGCCACGCCGTGATCCCTTCTCCTCCATTCTCCTCTCGGGATCCTGGGCACGCACGCACACGCGCCCGGCGTGAGTTTAAGCCACCGAGTCCGGGACGCGAACCGCGGTCGACTACGTGGGAGTCCAGTGACATAGCCATGACGCTAACTGCTGGTCCCTTAATTAATTATTTTGTAAGCGAGATTTTTGCTGTAGGGTGTGTGCACTCACTGAAGAGGCAGACAGAGACAGAGAGACAGAAAGCAGGAAATCACCCCAGGGGGGATGGCCACACCACAATCCCTTCTCCTCCATCTCAGAATTTTGGGCATGCACACACATGTGCTGGGGGTGTTTTAAGCCACCAGGTCCAGGACTTGAACTGCAGTCGATGTGGGAGTCCAGTGATGTAACCATTATGCTATCTGCTGGTCCCATTCCTATTAATTATTATTATAACTATTATTAGTTGCTACTGTGAGCTAAATTTATTTTATTTAGTAATAGCATTGATATAACAGAATTGTAAAAAAATACAGAATATATTTCAAATAAGCACTTGTTTTTCACATTATAAAACACATAATTACATTATGATTTCAAATAAACTGTTCTTCATACGTTCATGTTAAATTAATAACGTGTATTTATAATAATTTTTTCTTGAAAGAGGTTTTTCTTTGAAAGACAGAAAGCAAGAAATCACAACCCCAACCCCTGCCCTCATGGCCACAGGGCAATCCCTTCTCCATTCTCCTCTCCAGATTTTGGGCACGCACACGCGCCCAGCGTGTTTCAAGTCGCTGGGTCTGGGACTTGAAGCACTCAACCATGTGGGAGTCCAGCGACATAACTATTATGTCATCTGCTGGTCCCAATTTTTTAGAGGTTTTTGCTATAGGGCGCGTGCGTTTGCCAGTCAGACAGAGAAAGACAGAGACAGAAAGCGAGAAATCACCGCTTTTGCCCGTCAGACAGAGAAAGACAGAGAGACAGAAAGCGAGAAATCACCCCCCAGGGGGGATGGTCACGCCCAATCCCTTCTCCTCCATTCTCCTCTCGGGATCTTGGGCACACACGCACACGCACCCGGCGTGAGTTTAAACCACCGGGTCCGGGACGCGAACCGCGGTCGACTACGTGGGAGTCCAGCGACATAGCCATTACGCTAACTGCTGGTCCCGGTCCCAATCATTTTTAACAGACATTATGTTGGCTTTTCTGGTTCGGTATAGCTGCGTCCGGGATTGGATCTCTGAAGTCGGTGGCTGGAATACACGGCCCATCCCCTCTGCCAGAGCCCACTCTAAGCCCCAGGGCTGCAGGGTTGACCTAAGACCCAATCGCTGACCTCAAGGGTGTTCAGTCTGGTGATAAAGCCAGACACGAAACAAACACGCAGAAAGCAAAGTCGAAGACCCCATGACAGCAGTCACCCCAAGTTGCTCTGGGTCCTAACTCGCTCCTGCTTCCGGGAAGCAGCGGGTCTCAGGGGACTGTAGGCGGCGGCGGAGGAGATGCTGGGACGTGGGGCAATGCTTGTAGCTGGAGTTGGGAGAGCGGCGAGTGAAGACGAATAGTAGAGTTCGGTACCAGGGAGAGTCCCAGGAGCCGACTTGCAGCCCGAGACCTGGTTCCACCCGCGGTCGGCGCGGACGGTCTGGCCGGCTGGGGGCGCCAGGGTCGCCTGGGCCCGCCGGCCTCAACCCCGAGCTTCTACTAGGGCCAGCGCGCCGGACAGTGCGGGTTGGCGACCCGGCGGAGGGCGGGGGGCGCCAGAGCTGCCGCCGTGCGGACGCTGCGCCTCGTTCGCGGCGGAACCTCGGCCTCCACGCGCCCCGCCTCCGCAGCACGTCCGGCGCCCCCACTGCGCGCCCCGGCGGCTGGCAGCGAGCCTCCCGCTGAGTCAGCCGGTGAGTCAGCGCCCGGGACCGCGCCGCGTCTGGACGAGGGGAAGGACGCCGGCGGCCGGGAGGAGGACCAGGGGGAGGAGGGGAGAGAGAGAGCAGAGAGCGAGGAACAGAGGGAGGGAGAGAGGGAGGAGGGGAAGATGATGGGAGGGAAAAGAGAGGGAGGGAGGCTAGGGGGAGAGGGCAGGAGAGGAGGGCGGGTTATCCATTAACTAGCCAGACCTTGTTCCAAGTTTCGGGAAGTCAGGCCCACACATTTACTGCCTGCTGGCTGGCTCCTGGGAGCTGGACATGCCCCATCACCTGCAGCCTGCGGCGCTGTCTGGCTCACCCAGGTTCTGACTGAGTCTACATTATGGCTTAAAGCAGTGTTTCTCAAACTAAAAAAAACAAACAAACAAACAAACAAAACCCTCAGCCCTCAATAAAAAATACGTTTTAGGGCTGGTGGTGTGGCGTTTGAGGCTGCTGGACCCCACATAGCTACTGTGCATTTGGAGTCCTGGACCATAGGCTTGAAAATCACGCCGTTGCATGTGCCTGCTCACTCAAAAATCTAGAGAGGAGAATGGAGCAGGAGGGCTTGTGGTGGGAACGCACTGGGGTGTGGTGGGGCCGTTTACTTCTGACTTTCTCTTCTAGCAAGCCATTGCTAGGGCCCTATAGGAAAAAAAGAAAGAAGAAATACATTTTACATCACAACAAAGTTGTACCAAGTCATATTCCCTATTACACTGGACAGCTGTTGTATTCTGTTTGTTTTGTAAAATGATGATCATGAAACATTACATTGACTTTACGACCTACCGATAGGTTGCAACCTGTAGTTTGAAAAGTGTGTTTGAACCAAACCACAGTCTTACACATGGATCCAGCATATCTCTTTTAGTTTATTTTATTCCCAACAGAGTGCACATAGAGAGAGAGAGAAGAAAGAGAGGCACCCTCTACAGGGTCTGGTCCTGTCAGTGATCCCCCTTCCCTGGCTCTCCTGTTAGTCAACTCCTGACCTAGGAGCCCAAACCGCAGCTGGCCAGGTAACTTTCAGCACTATAGTTCAGTTTGCTACTACCACTGGGACAACACCACCAGACGGGCCCCTGCATCTTTTAAAACCCAATGTGTCGCAGCCAGAACTGGCCTCCTCCCTGCTGGCTTAGTCTCTGTGACTCCCTTTGACTCCCTTTGACCTAAGACAGAGCCAAACCTCCTGGAGCAATAAGCTCATATTTGCTTCTGTTTTTTTAAACTCAGTGTGCACTGGATCCAGTACCTCTGATTCCCTGGGGTGGCAGAAGAAGGCTTTAACTGTATTTTGTTGCTGTTTGAATTTTTCCACATATACTACTTTAAATTTTTTTTTTCTTTTTTTTTTTTTTTTTGAGAGGTTTTTTTGCTATAGGGTGCGTGCGCTCGCCAGACAGACAGAGAGAGACAGAGAGATAGAAAGCGAGAAATCACCCCCCAGGGGGGATGGCCACGCCGCAATCCCTTCTCCTCCATTCTCCTCTCGGGATCTTGGGCAGGCACGCACACGCACCCGGTGTGAGTTTAAGCCACCGGGTCTGGGACGCGAACCGTGGTCGACTATGTGGGAGTCCAACGACATAGCCATTATGCTAACTGCTGGTTCCCACTACTTTAAAAGTTTTAACATTTCAACACACACACAGAGGTGTTAGGAATGAATATGGCACATAGTCACGCTGCCTTGTTGTGCACTCCACAGCCTTCAGTGATCTCCAGTCCATCTCCGCACTTCTCCTGCGGTTGGGGAAGCCTCTGAATTCTTCACTCAGCCTCCAAGTGCCACCTCTGGGCTGTCCCTACTGATGCTGTCTATCAGCACCCCGTCTGCAGCTGGAAGACTGTATAGTAGCCCTGGATGTCCTCCCGGTAGCTTCCTAAGCTGCCCCGAAGGCCAACCCAGGTCTGCAGTTCATTTCACCAAGTTAAATCCAATGGGTACCCAGATATTAATTTCTCAATGCCATTCTCTAATAAAATAAGCCAGGGCTCTTATAAAAATAGTTGATTCCAAGGCTGGGGCAGAGAAAGTACCAGAAGAGCCTGGAGCATCTTGTGCCAGCCTATAAGGAAGGCTCGAAGAAGGGCCTGTCCCCAGTCCAGTCTCTGGGTGTGCAACCATCTCTCAGCACCTCTTCAGTTCCTAGACCCACAGTACTGAAGATTTTTGAGGAGATAACACATCCAAAACCAAAAGTAGTTAAGATGGGAGTTGGTCTCTGTTCTGGAGAAGATTCTGAAATATTTGGGGAACAATACAAAGCAGCAAAATTGAGATCGTTAATTTGTTGGGTGCAGGTGCTTAATTGGGGAGGCCTTTAGGCCATAAAGTCTTGGAATCCTCGGGCTTGGCAGGTCCTAGAGGAGCAGACAAGGCAGGTGTCCCCCCTGGAACAGGGGACCTGAAAATTCCCCAAGCTAGTAGCTGCCACTGTGAATCCCTCTCTCCGCGAAGGAGAAACTTGACGTCCGGGCTCCTACATTGGATCTGGCTTCTTCTAAATCAAGTTGGGGAGTCTGCTGTAAATGACAATGTGCCCTTTGGCTCACTGATATGAGAAATACAACCTTCAGGAGGGACAGAAAGCCCACGCCTGCTGTCCACACATCCTCTGCTCAGTAGGAAACCCCATAGGGAATACCATTGTTACGAAAGAGAACGTTGCTTGGGGTTTTGTGGACACTGATTTTTGCCTCCCAGCACCCAGGCCCGGTCCTTCCTCCCTAACAACGCTCCAGTTTTGTTCACGTGTCCACCTCTCCACATGTACTCCAGGGAAGGCTGACCCATGCTCAGCGGCTTGTCTGCAGATCCTGGGTGGGGCTCATGGTGCCTGATTTAACAGAGTGATCTCATTGCTCTTGCCAATCTGTGCATTTCCTGGCTCAGGGATTAGATTTGAAATCTAACTCAAGCCTATGGAATAGATGTTAAGTTTGGAGGCTCCTGGAGAAAAAAGTGTTCTGTTTTTAGTCTTTAAAGAGCGAAGCACCAGAAGAGCCTCTTTCTTCCCCAGTGTGGTGAGCAGATGTGGAGATGAAAGCTTCTAGAGCCCTTTGGCTATCAGGAGGGAGGCAGCCTGAGGACAAAGGCAAGCCCAGGAGATAACCTAAGGATCAGAGAAGCAGGGATGGAATGCTGGGCTGTGTGGCTCCCACAGCTGACATGACACTGTCCACAGAGACTGCTGTGGTTTGCACATGGGTATGCCTCCGAAAAGCTGGGGAGGACAGCAGAATCCCTAGATGGGGCCTGTCCCAGCCATTCCCCCTCGAGTCCCACTAATTTTCTGTCTCTACTCCAGGTTCCCATTCAGAAACCCTCGTGGCATTTTGTCCCTTCTACTCTGGGACAGTTCCTCAGTCTTTCCTTGTCACTGTGATCCTCTGGACAGTTATTTTGTAGGCCATTTCTCATTGTGCATGCCGCTGATGTTTTCTCATTATTAGACTGAAGTTGTGCATTTTTTACAAGAATGCCACTGAGGGGCCAGCAGGTGGCATTGTGGTTAAGGGCGCTGGACTGCTACATGGCCAACCATGGTTTCAGTCCCAGATCTGGTGGTTTGCTTTCTCACTTGGCTCTGTCCCTCTCTGGTCAAATTAAAATAAATAAATAAATAAATAAATAAATAAAAGTCAAATTTAAAAATTCTAAAAAAATAAGAATGCCACTGAAGTGATATCATATCCTTCTCAGGGTATCTAAAGGATAGGTGATGCAAACATGTCTAGTTGCTGTTCATGTTAACTCTGATCACTTGGTTACAGTGGTGTCTTCCTGAAGTTTCTCCACTATAAAATCCTTATGTTCCTTTCATAATTAATAAATATCCTGTGGAGAGATGTTTTATGATTATCTGAATATCCTGTTTTCCATCATACTTTTGCTTGCTGATTTTAGAATCCATCAGTGACTTTTGCCACATTAATTATTACTATGATTTTTACAAAATGGTGATTTTCTATTTATATCACTATATTTATTAATTGGAATTCTGCTTTTTACTTTCTCTTTTGGAGAGGTTTTTGCTTTAGGGCGCATGCGCCTGCCAGAAAGACAGAGAGAGACAGAGAGACAGAAAGCGAGAAATCACCCCCCCCCCCCCCCCAGGGGGGATGGCCATGCCGCAATCCCTTCTCCTCCATTCTCCTCTCCGAATCTTGGGCATGCACACACACGCGCCCAGCATGAGTTTAAGCCACCAGGTCCAGGACTCAAACCACGGTTGACTACATGGGAGTCCAGCGACATAGCCATTATGCCAACTGCTGGTCCCTGGAATTCTGCTTTTTAAAAAGAGCCATTTAGGGTCTAGCAGGAGACATGGGGTTTAAGGCACTGGACTCTCAAGTGGATGATGCAGTTCAAATCCTTGATCTGGTGATTTGAAACTCATGCTGGGCACATGTGTGTCCAAAATTCCAAGAGGAGAAAGGAGGCAAAGGGATTGAGGCCTGTCTCCTGGGGGTGATTTCTTACTTTCCCTCTTCTGCCTCTCTCTGGTGAGCACATTTCTGCCCTATGCCAGAAAATCTGAGGGGAAAAAAAAAAAGAACCATCTCCTCCCTGATCTGTTATATTAAAAAGAAAATTATGGGGACCAGCAGGTGGCGTGGTGATTAAGGTGCTGGACATTTCCACATGGCTGACCACGGTTCGAGTCCTGGACCTGGCAGCTTGCTTTCTCACTCTTTCTCTCTCTCTGTCTCTCTCTGGTCAAATTAAAATAAATGAATGGATAAATAAAATAAAATAAATAATTATTAAAAAAAAAGAAAGAAAAAGAAAATTATGGAGGCCAACAGATGGCATGGTGGTTAAGAGTGCTGGACTCCCATATGGTCAACCGCATTTTAAGTCCCGTACCTGGCAGCTTGCTTTCTCTCTCTTTTTTTTTTTTCTCTCTCTCTCTCTGGTCAAATGAAAATAAATAAATACATAAATAAAAAAATAAAGAACAACAAAATAATCCTTTAATAAAAAAGAATAGTAAGGGTAGACTTATTTCTTTATTTAATTAGAAAGGAAGGGGGAGAGAGAGATTTTTAAGAGTCTTGCCATCCTTCACCCCAGCCTCCCAGTTGGCTAGGACCACGGGCACACAACGTCATACCCAGTACGTTCAGGTTGTCCAGGATTAGAACTCAGGCTTTCTATGTGGCCCCAGCCTCGAGCAGCAACACTGTACTATTTGCACCACTTACATTACTTGTGGTAGGGCTAAAGGTAGGTGCTTTTCTTTTCTTTTTTAGTTTGTTATAGGACCTGTGCACTTGCTGGAGAGAGGCAGAGAGAGAGGGACAGTGAGAAATCACCACCCCCTCAGGGGAAATGACCATGCTGCAATCCCGTCTCCTCTATTTTTCTCTCTAGATTTTGGGCACATATGCACACATGCTCAGCAGGTTTTTGGTTTTGTTTTTATTTATTTATTTATTTTTTTGAGAGGTTTTCGCTATAGGGCGCGTGCGCTTGCCAGACAGACAGAGAGAGACATAAAGACAGAAAGCGAGAAATCACCCCCTAGGGGGGAAGGTCACGCCGCAACCCCTTCTCCTCCATATTCCTCTCGGGATCTTGGGCACGCATGCACACGCGCCCGGCGTGAGTTTTAAGCCACCGGGTCCAGGACGCGAACCGCGGTCGACTCTGTGGGAGTCCAGCGACATAGTCATTACGCTAACTGCTGGTTCCCCTCAGCAGGTTTTTCAAGCCATCAGGTCTGGGACTGGGACCGTGGTCAGCCATGTGGAATCTACCCACTTTAATCACTATGTCACTGGCTGGCCCTAGCCAAGGGTAGATTTTTAAAAAGTATAAAGAGCAGAATGAAATTAGGCTAGAGGTCTTGGACCAGATTATTCTTTTGGAACAACCAAAGCTCCAGTGTCTGCCTGTTGGAGGCCTTAGGCTCATTAAAATAGAGTATGCTTTGTCCTTCCTCTACTTACTCAGCAAAACACCATTAGATAGTAGTAGCATGCAAGATACAGGAAGTAAACATGGGAGATGAAGATGGGAGAGCCTTGCCTCAAGGTGCTGTCGCCTCATGGGGTAACAGACCAGCAGTGGCCACACCTGGCAAGGACTTTGCAGTAACAGAGATGTGCACCGGTGGCACCGAGGAAAGCAGGACTGTGACCGTAGCAAAGTGGGCCTTCTGAGTCCTGGAGAGCTCCAGGAAGCCCCCTCCCCACTGCCCAGGCACAGTGCTCTGCCACTGGTGGTAGAGAAGGAAGGGCCAGCCTGAAGAGGCTGGGAGCGTTTTAGGAGACATGGGAGCAGAGACCCACAGGCTTAACCAGAGGAAACGACCATCAGTCCTGAGGGGACCTAAGGAGCTCCTGAGGCTCTGGGGCTTGGAGCAGGGCTGATGCAGATAACAATGAGGAGTGGAGTCACAGAGTCCATATGAAATCCTTCATCTGTGCCACAGGGAAGTTTAACTTCAGCCCAGGAGCAGTGGGGAGCCATTGAAGTGCTTTGAGTAGGAGAGGGACATGGTAAGATCTGAATCCATTACAATGGCACACACGAGGTTCCTATAGCTATTAGGAAACTAATGGTAAAAAAAAATCTGACACCATAGGCATTTGGAAGACATTCTGTTAGTTGACTCAGGTACAAACCCAGGGCTGGAGTTTCAAGTGTGTGGTTGACAGTGACTGTGGGTGGGGAAGACAGCTGCACTGCACTGGGGCCACTTTTCTAACCAAAGCCTAGGCCCTGCCACCAAAGAGAATCCCACAGCTCCTCATCCTCAGAGGGGACAGCCCCTGGGGAACCCCATTGGGCTGAGCCCAGAACTCCCAAGTTTCAACTTCTTTCATGGGCTGGGCTAGTAAGTGAAGCGGGGCAGAATGGTGGTAAAGGCACGCAGGGCTGTGAACCACACTGACCTGGGTTCCAACCCTGCCTCTTCCTTGTACAGATGAGGTGACTGGGAAAGTGAGTTACCTTTGGCCTGGCCTACAGAGTCCTCATTGTCAAATGGAGGGGAGGGTGTGTGTGTGAGTGAGATCACGTACTTCAAGGTATGTTGCAAAGACTTGACAAGGTCCCACTTTGACGTGATGGACGCTGAAGTCAGAGACGACCGGCTGCACAGCGCGGGGAGAACCATGAACCCTCACCTTTCCGCCCCAGGTGAGAAGCCAGGAACTCCGCAGCCAGGAGAACGCGGCCACCGGCGCCAGCCTGAAACCCGTGTGCATGTCAACCTAGGCAGAAAGGCCGGAGTGCACTGCGATGAGTCACCCGCGCCGAGGCAGGAGACCCCCCCCTCCCCGCCGCGCGGCAGAGACCTGGTTGCCGAGCAATGAGACATAACATACATAAATAAAATGCGATTCTCCTTGTAACTGGGAGGCCCGCTCCTGCCCTCCGCCGCCCACGGCTACTTCTAGGCTCCCAGAGCAGCAAGGACGCAGGCACTGCGGCGACCGACCGTAGACTCCTGGGGGGGGGGGGGGGGGAATGGGAGGGGGTGCACGCGCCTGCGCAGAGAGGCGGCCGGCGGCCAGGCGGGACTGTTCCCACCCGGTGACCGGCGACCGTGGGGCGGGTGAGGCGGTGCAGCCCGGCTGGGCAGACTGCCGGAATTGACTGCCTGACGCCTCATTAGGAGGGCGGGCATCGGATGGGGCTCCTGGCCGTTTCCCAGGGGCGGGTGGGGCTTATGCTGCTTAGGCAGAGGACAGTGACCACCTCTCCCCAACCTGCACTTCCCCCATGCCACGGTGCATCACCTGGTTACTCACTTTGGGTGCCGTGAGCAGCTCCCCTGGGTGGGCCTCCTGCCTGCCCACTTGCCCGCACATACCAAGAGCTGTGCCAGGCTCACAGCTGGAACCTCTTCCGGGAAGCACTGAAATTGGGGCTGCATATACATCACCCCATTGATCTTCACAGTGGCACTAATGTAGATATTTTAAAAATCAATTTTATTGAGGCTTAACTTAAATAAAATTTCACCCATCTAAGATGTACAGCTTGAAGAGTTTTGATGAAGATATGCAGTCTTGTAACCACCACAGCATTCATGACAGTACATTCCCATCACCCCAGGAAGTTCCCATCTGCCCTTGGCTAACAATTCTCCACCTTTGGCCCCTGGCTATAGGTTTTACCTTTACTAGAATTTCTTTTAAGTTGAATCATGTAAGATGTAGTCTTTGGCTTCTTTCACTTAGCACAATACTTTTGTAATTAATTCGTGTTGCCACTGGTTTCTTCTTTTCTTTGCTAACCAGTTGATGAATATTTGGATTATTTGGATGAGCAATTATTTGAATAAAGCAGCTAGGCACATACATGTGCAAGTCTTTGTGTGGACATAGGTTTTCACGTCTGAGGAAACACCTAGCAGTGGAACTGCTGACTCATTAAATGGATATTATTATCCTCACTATACAGATAAAGATCAGAGCTCAGAGAGGTTAAGCAGGTTACCTGAGCTTTGTAGGAATTCAAAGCCACATCTGACCTCTACACCAGATGGTCACACATACAAAATAGGAATTTTCGGAGTTGAAGGTACTTGTTTAGGAGATAATTACTAGACCTGGGCTGAATTCCGCTATTGAGTTGTTGGAAAAGTCATGACACATTTTGCATAGAAAGCATAGGAAAATTCACTATGACTTCCTGACAACCTAATGCATTCAAGTTTATAGCTTGCATGAGACTGAGACTGAGCACAAGTTGCTGAGCACAGCAAGCACATTCATCAGTCTTAGAGGGGGTTTCAGTAGACGACTTATAGAAGCTTAAGTTGAGGTCTGCAGCATCTTTGTTATATTTTGTTGGTGGCATTTGCCAGATTTCTCCACTGTGGAGAGCTATTAATTTGAAAACATGTGATTAAAACATGTGGGAAAGGGGGAACAGTAGATTATATTAGCCTTTTTCAGGACAATTTAATAAATGCATGCGACTTCCTTTAACCTAAAACTGGGCAGTATGGGGTACTGAGTATTAACAACAACAGGAAGACAACAATTGACAACAGACAGATACTGCTTTTGTATGTAGATGCTTCTCAATAGCCCTGCTAGAGTAGCTTATGGAAGTGTGTTTATGCATGTGTCTACAGGCCACATGTTTTCATCACATCTTTTCAGATTGGTAGCTCTCCACACTCCACTGTACTTTTTCCTTCTGTAATTATGAATTTGAGAGGGGAATTACTGAGAGTGAGAATCCTGTTCCTCATCAGCCTTGACCCACTGGTTTGAATATCCATTGTGAATCCCCTAACTGCACATTCCTCTTATGTTTGTTAGTTGCATGGTGCTGTTAAGAGAGAGCTGTCCCTTCCTCCCCACCTACATTGATATCAGTACTTTCTCAGGGAGTACTTCTATTCTATGGGTATGATATCCTTCATTACCAGCATTGTTTTAATATTTAGCATGTCCCAGATTTGTCCAGCAGCAGTCCCATTAAGCTGACTCCCATGACCCTTAAGATACCCCCATGATTCTTTGCGTGATTACAGCATTCAGAAACCAAGACAGGGAACTCAGGGGGTGGTCCAGCAGTAAAGCGACACTCTGTGATGCAGATCCACATGGCAAGGATTGTGTCTAGCCCTCCCTTAGTACACCAGGCATACACACGTCCCTGACTCAGGGCTGGCTGAGGCTGGAGGCAGGTCGCAGTGTGAGAACCTTTGTCTTTCATTTATGGAAGAAGAAAATTTAGAAAAATAAAGGAACCAAAATTAGAATGGTAGATGAACTTGTGGGTACTGGGATGTCACAGCTTCTAGGCTGCCTCAGGTTGCAGGTTTTAAGGCAGGTTTTAAGGGGGGATTAAAGGTGGGACCATAAGCCTGGACTTGGTCAAATGAGACTGCCAGCATAGATCATCTGTACTGAGCTTAGTCTCTGGTTCAAGGTGGTGGAATGGGGTTCAGTCTAATCGGGCCGAAATATCTTTGTAAACTTCACAAATTTATAAACCTCCCAGAGGCTGACTTCCTTCAGCTCTTTTTGCCTTGGTGTGAGTTACTTCCATGGTACAAGACCAGAGCGGCTAGAACTCAAGCATGGCTGGGGGCTCAGCTACAATGCAGGGGAGGCGTGGTCTCAGGGGCAATATATGGTGAATGGTGTCTCCTGCGGTGATGGAAAACTGCTCAGATTTCTCCTGGTGCAGACACTCTGCTGTCCTCAAGGCTGATTGGTTGGGACTCATAAGAGCCAGCAACTGGAGTGGACTCCAGGAATTAAAGGTGTGACTCATAATGCCAGGTCACAGACTCATAGCTAGTGTCCCTGGAAAGGACCCTATCTCTGGGACTGTTCAGCACCCTGATTCTGAAAGGCCTGCTGGCTCTGGAGTGTACGGAGGTGGAGACAAGTGCTGAGCCTACTGTAGATGGCAGGTGGGGACAACTGCTATGTGTCTTCAGTGGCTTCCTCAAGCTTCGTCCCAGAGGCCTGCACCTGGGTACAGGATGACTCAGGGAGGCCAGGAAGGGCAAGCGCCAAGTCTCTAACCACTTTAGTGATCTTCAAGTCCAGACAGGCCAGAGCCACCTGGCCTGAGAGCAGCAGGACAGATGGTGTGTGGGGTCACCGGGAAACTCCACTCTCTGAGACTACCTTGCAATTTGGTGGGGCTGGGTAGTGGGTGGCATGGCTGCCCTTCAGGACAGTCTCTGCCCACATGGCTTCAGCCAGGCTGGCCTATGATGAAGAGCTGATGCCAGCACTGCTACTTACCTTGCAGAAAGCAGTTGTGGAAGGAGCTGCACTGCACTGGGACAAGGGCTATGAGGAGTATAAAGATGAAAATGATCACCCCTTTACTCACTTCTGCTACTGTGAGCCCCCTTGATGCTGTAACACAGAGGGCTTAGGGTTCTACAAACCAGCCCAGAGGGTGTAGGGAGGTCTGGTGTGAAAGAAGCCAGCGTTTTCATCAACAGCAAGGGTGATCGTGGTGGGAAAGCTCCTGGTGCTGGCAAGACAGGGAGTACAGTCCTGGGGCATAAGGAGATTGGGAAGTTCAGGAGTTCCTGAGACCAAGGGAGAGCCCCCAGCTGGGCTCTGAGGTCCTTGCGTCTACTAGTGTCCTTGGAGCCTGGTGACAGCCACTGGTCCTTTTTCTGTCATTTTTTTCCCTCATATGCAAAATGAGAATTAAATTCTGTTGACCTACTTCTCAGGATATTTGAGAAAAATAACCAATAAAATATGGTAAATTAAAGAGGATGTAGGAGAGGCAGAGAGAGATGGAAAAAGAGGAACAGGAAGAGAATAAGAAGATAATGTAAACAGGAGAAAGAGAAGGAACAGATAATCCTCATTTTGCTGTCAAAACACAGAAGTCGGAAGTGAGGGGCCATAGCCCATGGTGGGGGGAGTTGTTGCTGCAGTGGTGAAGAAAAGGTGACCCAAGCAGACAGCTGAGTTCTAAAGCAATGTATTGTTACAACTTGATTTTTTTTTAAGAATTATTTTATTTAACATTTATTTATTAATTTATTTTTATTTGACCAGAGAGGGACAGAGAGAGAGAGAGAGAGAGAGAGAGAGAGAGAGAGAGAGAAGAAAAGTGAGAAAGCAAGTAGCTGGGTCCAGGACTCAAACCACAGTTGACCATGTGGGAGTCCAGTGCCCTTAACCACCATGCCACCTGCTGGCCCCACAACTTGATGTTTTAAAAGCCTCTTTCATGATACAGGGTTAGAATACACTAACTCAGATAATTTATGATTTAAGGATCTTTGGGTCCTTTTCCTTCCCTAACAGTGATCCAGTTTCCCTTGAATTGTATCATAAACGTGAGCCAAATTAGGTGACATGGTGACAAGGGTCAATTCATTCTGTGGCAAATATGTGCCACATAGAGTGCCACATTACTCTAATTCTGTCTCAAACATTAAAGTTGAAAGAAATCTCTTGCTATTGCATTTTCCAGCAGCCAAGAAATTGTCACAAGCCCTATGTCTGTTTTATAAACATCTTACTTTAAAGAAAATTAGAATAAGGCTCACATTCTAAATACACATTGCTGCTCTAAAAAATGTAGGGCCAGCCAGTAACCGGATCGCTTATGATTGACTAAGTGATTTCAGTCCTAGACCTGGTGGCTTGAGAAACACACCAGACATGTGTGTGTGGGTGCCCCAAAACCCCAGAGAATGGAAGAGAAGGAACTGCGGTGTGGCCATCCTCCCTGGGAGATGCTTTCTCATTTTCCCTCTGTCTCTCTCCAGGGAGCACACACATTCTATCACAGACTAAAAAAAAATAAATAAAAATAAACTAACAGAAAACCAAATTATGTTTATAGGCCAGCCATGGTAGTGCAGCCTTCTGTGATGCTGAAGCCACACGAGAAGGCCCTGTGTTTGCGACCTGAGGTCTCCCTGTACATGCACAGTACATGCACAAGCAGTTATCCTGGCTGGCTGAGGCTGCGGCTGGATCGTGGGTGAAGACCCTGTTGACGGTGTTGTCTTCCTCGCTCTCCTTTTCTCTCCCTCTCTTTCTCTCTAATGGAAGAACAAATGAACTTTGAAAAGAAAATACAGTTATGTTTGTACTTATAAGGGAAAATAAGTGTAACTTTATGCTGTACCACATTAAAAAAAAGTTGGATACAAAAGTACATGTGTAAGACAGACTACAACTGCCTAAAACCTATCTAAAAATGTATCTAAAATTAAAACATCAGCAAAAAAAAAAAAGATCTATATGCATAGAGAAAAAATTTGGACGGTACTAGAACCACAAAAGGAACAAGAGTTTAATTTTTTTTCCATATTTTCTATTATAAATATGTATAAAAATGGAAATTATATAACAAACACAATTTTAAAGTTAGAAGTTTATTTATTAGCTACTGGTGGACAAAACTAGAGATAATCAAGATCACAGAGAACACTAGACAATCTTCTAATAGGAATCTTGTCACATTGCCTCTTTCTAATTGGAAAGCTTTGTGGTCACGCTCAACAGCAGGAATCACAGAAATGATTTTTCTTTGGCTGGGGAGGCACTTTGGACTTTTTATCTGATTTACCTTTTGAATTTTTTGCTTCTTTTTTTAAAGCTTATTTCTTCCATGAGAGAGAAAAGAGAGGAACCCCAATAAGGGGTGCCATGAGGCATCCCACGAAGATGCCACGATCCACCTCAGCCTCAGAAAAGCTTGGATCACAGGCTTGTGCCCCGCATGTACAAGGAGGCCTTGGGATGTGAAAACTGGGCCATCCCTTTAGGGTACTGCACCATAGAGCACAGCCCCCTGTTTTGCTTTCTGTAACAGTAAACTAGCTTTCCACCCAAATACCCTGGGGATGCTTGGGATAATTGTAACAGATTAGCTATAGATCACTTACACCATACAATGTATGCCTACTGGTCTGCTTTGGCTCCCCACGTCCTACCTCTGCATGTGCTACTCAGGACAGACATAGTTGGTGGCTACACAATAACTATCCATTCTTGAGCTTTCTGTAACTGAACCTGACTTCTGTTCAGATTTGGCAGGCAGTATGCAGCCGGGGGAGTAGGCCTTATGTGGGCCCACTTATTTGGTAATCTTGACTTGGAGGCAGCTCCAGTCCATGAAATGCTATTAGGAGTAGGTTTAGCTACCAGCATGACCACTGATTTATCATGTGAAAATACAGATCCCTGTGGTCCAGACTGGGAGAGGGTTCTGCTCTCAGATCCACCCTTTCTTCCTGCTATGGGCCTTCATCCTTACTCTCCAAGGGCTACAGGAAGGGAAGAAGATGGGGTAAAGGCAGTGATTTCTTAAAGAAGAAGGGTCTTAGGTGGACACTTTACTGATTTCCCTTTTGCCAGTACTTAAGTGTCTGGCCATACTGGGCTGCAAGGGAGGCTGGGGAATGTGCTCTTTCTGGGAGCTCTATGTGCTCAGCCAAAGCCTGATTCCAAAGGAAAGAGAATAAACTTGGGAGCACAATTAGCAGGCACTATTGCAAAAACAAAAGGAGTAGTCTAAAAGGGGGACTAATATAAGACAGTCCTTAATGAAAAGAAAAAAAATCTGAGCACACCTAGCTCTAGATCTTGGTTTCTTTCTTTCTTTAAAAATTATTTTATTTAACTTTATTTATTCATTTACTTATTTATTTTCATTTGACCAGAGAGAGATAGAATGAGAGAGATAGAGAGAGAAAGTGAGAAAGCAAGCCGCCAGGTCCAAAACTGGAACTGCAGTTGGCCATGTGGGAGTCCAGCGCCCTTAGCCCCCACGCCATCTGCCAGTCCCAATCTTGGTTTTTTAAAAAATATTTAATTATTATTACTTATTATGCTACAGAGCACCCTTGACAGGGTCTTGTCATGCTACTATCCCCCCTCTCCAGCCCTGAAGCTCCTGGGTACCCACACATGCTCGCCTGGAATATCCTCAAGCCTACCTGGGGACCTGAACTCATGGTTAGCCAAATGTCCTCCACCCTTGCAAGGCATCTGTGTTCTTGTTGCACTACAGTGGTTGGGCCAAATTTTAAAATTATTTTCAAAATGTATTTTATTTACTTATATTTTATTTTACTTATTTATTTTTTTGGAGAGGTTTTTGCTATAGGGACGTGTGCTCACCAGAAAGACAGAGACAGACAGAAAGTGAGAAATCACCCCCTGGGGGGGATGGCCACGCTGCAATTCCTTCTTCTCCACCCTCCTCTCGGGATCTTGGGTACGTACGCACATGCGCCTGGCGTGAGTTTGAGCCACCGGGTCCAGGATCCAAACTGCGGTCAACCACATGAGAGTTCAGTGACATAGCTATTACGCCAACTGCTGGTCCCTGCTTATTTATTTTTGAGACAAGGTCTTGCTATGCTAATCAGGCTGGCTTTGAACTCATGATATTCCTGCCATAGCCTCCTAAGTAGCTGGGATTACAGGTACACGTCACCACACTCAGCCAGAGTTTGATTTCTAAAGCCATTCTTCAGTGAAAAAGAACCAGGGCCCCTTGGAGAAACAGCCAATATTAGGGCTGGGGCAGGGCAATATATGAGATGAGCCTGGAACACTGGTAGTTTTAGAAAGTAAGGAAGTGATAAAGTAAAATAAAACAAATCTACACCCACAATGATTGGGGTGTGTCAAAGGAACACGTGAACCAACTAAAGGAGTTTCCAGTGACCAAATCTGGAATAACTGGAGCAAAAAATGTGGTATGGAATTATAACCCAAAGTATTAAATACATATCCAAGAGTCTATGTTGATATGATTGCATAAGTAAGTAAATGGGGGAGAGGAGACATATCTTCAGTCCATAAGAACTCCAGATAATTTATGTAGATACTTAGCCAGCAAGCAAATGGAGCAAAACTCCCTACTCTGCAGGTAGAGAGTATACATAGTGACTCCCTTCTATACAGTATGGAGAGGGGAAAAAGAGTAACCTACAACAGAGACGTCTGACAAACACTATCTCAACCAGGTGACCAAAGTTAACAACAGTCACAAATCATGTTGACAGTATAAGGGGGCCTTAAAAAGTTCATGGAAAATGTGTATCATGAAAAAACAGTGAATTTCAGAATATTCTGCACCAAAATAAACTATTTTAATTTAATTTTCCAAGAACTTTGTGAAAGTTCACTTGTATCTCCCTGTGATGGGTTAAACATGCCCTCAATAGTCATGCGCTGAAAACTTGATCCCCAATGAGGTGGTATTTTTAAGAGTGATTAGGTCATGAGAGCTGTATTAGTCCATTATTGCATTGCTAACAGAAATATGTGAGGCTAGGTGACTTATAAAGAAATAGATATTTGACTCACCATGCTGGTGGCTAGGAAGTCCAAAGGACTAACATCAGGCCAGCCTATAACAGACTGGCGAATACATGCAGAATGAGTGTACTATGGGCAGTTCTCTCTCTTATTTTTATTTTTTGCCATAAGGCATGTCCACTTGCCTGTGTTATGGGCAGTTCTCTCTCTCTCTCTTTTGCCACAGGGTGTGCGCTTGCCAGAGAGAGACAGAGAGGGAACATAAGAAATCACCCCCTCTTAAGGGGAGATGGCCCTGCACATCCATGTTTATTACAGCATTATTTACAATTGTTAGGACATGGAATCAACCCAAATGTTCAGAACAGACAAGTGAATTGAAAAAAAAAGTGTGGCCCATGTACTGTATGGAATACTACTCAGCCATAAAAAATAGAATCCCTGACCTTTGATACAAGGTCAGGAAAGAGGGCCACACAGCAATCCCTTTTCCTCTTGGGATTTTGGGCACACACAGACACACACACACACACACACACAGACACACACACACACACAGGCCTCATATAATTTTCAAGCTTCCAGGTCCAGGACTCAAACCTTGGTCGGCCATGTGGGAGTCCAGCACTTAACTACCATGCCACCTGCTGGCCCCAGTGCTCTTTTTTTTTTTTTTTTTTCCTTTTTTCTTTCCTTTTTTTTTTTTTTTTTAAACAACCTACTCTGAGAACTAGCACTTTCTCATGACAGCTATAAGTCACTCAGTTATCTCACAAGACAGCATTAATCCATTCACGAGACTGGTGCCTCCGTAAGAACAAATTCTGAAACATGAACCACTGGGAGACAAATCGTATTACCCAAACCATAACAAGGGCTCTGCCCTCATGAATGGATTAGGGCCACAATCAAGGGAGTGAGTTCCTTATAAAAATATGGATTTGCCACTCTCATTTTTTCTCACCCACTCTTTTCTCTTTTCTTTTTCTTTCTTTTTTTTTTTTAATTTAATCACTGTACATCCTTACAGTGTACAACATGGTTTCCCAACATGAATACAGTACATATCAGTCAAGTCAGAGACATTACCATATACATTATCATCAATAGATAACTTTTCATTATTGTCTCTTAAAATTTTTTCCCCTGATCTCCTCCCTCCCACCCTCTACTACCACTCCCCTATAGCTAGTATTTACAGTTGTCCTTCCTTTTACTGGGTCATGGGAAAAGTCATGATGCATTTTTGCATAGAAAAATACATCATGACTTTTTCGCCAACCCAATATACCTTCCAATCTTTCTTTTCTTTTTTTTTTTTTTCTTTTTTTGGAGAGGTTTTTGCTATAGGGCGCGTGTGCTCGCCAGACAGACAGAGAGAGACAGAGAGATAGAAAGCAGGAAATCACCCCCCAGGGGGGATGGCCACGCCGCAATCCCTTCTCCTCCATTCTCCTCTCGGGATCTTGGGCACGCACGCACACGCGCCCGGCGTGAGTTTAAGCCGCCGGGTCCGGGACTCGAACCGCGGTCGACTACATGGGAGTCCAGCCACATAGCCATTACGCTAACTGCTGGTCCCAACCTTCCAATCTTTCAGTTTCTGCTGTAGTGTGTAGACATTTGGAATACACACACACACACACACACACACACACAGACATATAATGCCTGTCTTTCATAGTCTGACTTGCTTCACTTAGCATTAAATCTTTCACATTCATAGCCTTGTATCAAAGGCCAGGGTTTCTGTATTTTTTTATGACTGAGTAGTATTCCATAGAGTACATAGACCGCATTTTTATTTTTTTTTCGATTTACTTATCTGTTCTTGGACATTTGGGTTGATTCCATGTCCTAGCAATTGTGAATAATGTTGTAATAAACATGGATGCACAAGTGTTTTTCCGACTGAGGGTTTTTCTATCCTTTGAGTAGATACTGAAGAGTGGAATTACTGTGTCATGTGGTAGTTCTGTTTGCAGGTTTCTCAGGAACATCCACATTGTTCTCTACAGTGGCTGTACTAATTTACATTCCCACCAACAGTGTAGGAGAGTTCCCTTTCACCACAGTCTCATTAGTACTTATCGTTCTTTTTGTTGTTGTTTTTAAATTTTATTATTATCATAATCTTGTTTATATTAGAGTCACATATATCTTTACAGTGCATTGCATTTCTTTTTCCTGAAGGAATACCATGCATATCAGTCAAGGCAAAGACATTACAATCCACATTATCATCATCAAATAGCTTTTCATAATTTTTTTCCAGATTATTATTATTATTCTCATTATTAAAAAATTTTTTTTAATTTATTTTATTTTATTTATTTATTTTAATTTGACCAGAGAGGTACAGAATGAGAGAGAATGAGAGAGGTGGAAAGTGAGAAAGCAAGCCACCAGGTCCAGGACTTGAACCATAGTTGGCCATGTGGGAGTCCAGCATCCTTAGCCACCATGCCATGTGCCAGCCTCTCATTATTTTTTTAAACATTCAATCATTATATATCATTTTACTTGTAAAAAGAATTTACCCAACATGAAATACTTCTCAGACCAGTCCAGTTGAGAATACTATATATGTTATCATCAACAGGTAATAAACTATTTCTGTGTCCCACTAATGTCATGCCTCTCTTATTTGTTCTCTTGCTATCCTTCTCTATACTCTTCCCTTCTCCCGAGCTCGCTTGCTCTTCCCTTCCCTTCCCTTCCCTTCCCTTCCCTTCCCTTCCTTTCCCTTCCCTTCCCTTCCCTTCCCTTCCCCTCCCTCCCTCCCTCCCTCCCTCCCTTCCTTCCTTCCTTCCTTCCTTCTTTTATTTAGTCATTCTGACTGGGGTTAAGTGATATCACTGTGATTTTGACTTGCATTTTTCTTATAAGAAATGTTGAGCATTTTTTCATATGTTTTTTGGCTGTTTGTAAGTCCTCCTTGGAGAGTTGTCTGTTCAGTTCATTTGCCCATCTTTTGACCGGGTTGATTATTTTTTTGCATGTAAGCTGTTGAGTTCCCCTATATAATCTGGTTACAAGTCCCTTATCTGAGCCATAGTTTGCAATTATATTCTCCCATTCTAAGGGTTGCCTCCTAACTCTAGTTAGTGTTTCTTTTGCTATGCCAAAGATTTTAGCTTGATGTAGTAGTCTGTTTTGAGGATTACTGTCAGTGCTTTGGCAAAGAAGTCTTTGTCTACTCTGATGTCTCCAAGAGTTCCCCCCAGTAGTTTTATAGTTTAAAGTTTTATGTTTAGATCCTTGATCCATTTTGAGTCGATTTTTGTTAACGGTGAGAGATAGGGGTCCAGTTTCATTTTTCTGTAGGGGGATATCCAGTTTTTCCAGCACCATTTGCTAAAGAGATTTTTCTTTCCCTACTGGGTTGCCTTGTGCCCTTCATTGAAAATCAGTTGACTATATATTTTGAAGTTTACTTCTGGGTTTTCTTTTTTTGAAGAGATTTTTGCTATAGGGCATGTGCGCTCACCGGAGAGACAGAGAGATAGAAAGTGAGAAATCACCCTGGGGGGGGGTGTGTGTGTGGCTACACTGCAATCCCTTCTCCTCCATTCTCCTCTCAGGATCTTGGGCATGCACGCACACGTGCCCGGTGTGAGTTTTAAGTTGCGGGGTCTGGGACTGGAACTGTGGTTGACTAAGTGGGAGTCAGTGATATAACCATTATGGCATCTGCTGGTTTCTATTTCTGGGCTTTCTATTCTGTTCCATTGGTCTACCTACCTGTTTTTGTGCCGGTATCATGCTGGTTTGATTATAGCAGCTTTGTAATATATTTTGAGGTCAGGAAGTAAGATGCCTCCTACTTTATTCTTTTCTCCCAGGATTGCTTTGGCAATACAGGGCCTTATATAATTCTAGACAAATTTTATGATTTTTCCTATTTCTGTGAGAAATATCTCTGGTAGTTTGAATGGAATTGTATTGAATTTGTAGATTAATTTGGGTAGGACTGACATTTGGATTATAGTTATTCTCCCAATCTAGGAACATGGGATGTCTTTCTACTTTCTTGTATCATTTTCAATTTTTTTCCATGGTTTTCCTTGTAGAGGTCTTTCACTTCTTTGGTTAGGTTTATTCTTAGGTACCTTATATTTTTTGTCGCTATTATAAATGGGATGGCTTTCTTCAATTCTACCTCAGTTTGTTCATTGTTGGTGTATAAAAATGCTATAGATTTTTGTATGTTGATTTTGTATCCTGCCACTTTACTGTATTCACTTACCACTTCCAGGAGTCTTTCTGTGGATTCTTTTGAATTTTCTATATAAGTAGCTATATCATCTGCAAATAGAGATAATTTCACTTCTTCTTTGCCTGTTTGAATGCCTTTTATTTTATGCTCTTATCTGACTGCATTGGCTAGGACTTCTAGTAACAGGTTGAAAGCAAATAGAGGGGGAAAAAAAGAAAATGAATGGAGAAAGTGGACAGCCTTGTCTTGTTCCGGTTTTTAATGGAAAAGCTTTCAGCTTTTCCCCTTTCCATATGATGTTGTCTATGGGTTTGTCACAAATGACTTTTATTGTGTTGAGAAATGTCTATATAATTCTTTTATTCTCTGTTTCACTTATTTTTGGTCAAATCTTTATTATTTCTTTTCTCCTGGTATTTTAGGGAGTTTTTTGTTGTTGTTTTTCCAGTTCTCTGAGGTGTGTTGTTAGGTTGTTTATTCACCACCTTTCCATTTTTTTCTTGTGAACCTTAAGTGCTATGAACTTCCCTTTTATGATGGCTTTCACTATGTCCCATAGGTTATGAAAACTTGTGTGTTCTTTATCGTTAGTGCTCACCCAATCCTGCTCTTCCATCTCTCACCCATGGGATAATACAGCAAGAGGCTCTTGCTAGATGTCAACTCCTCAGTCTTGGTCTCCCCAGACTTCAGAACCATGAGAAATACATTTCTGTTCATTTAAAATTACCCAGTCTGTGGTATTCTGCTATAGCAGTGCAAAATGAACTAAGACAGTAGGATAGGATATGATGAATCCTTTGATAGAATATGAGGAAAATCATACTTCTGTGGACTTCTCCAAGACCTAGAACCTCAGATTAATGATAAGAAAAACATTAGACAAGTCACAATCGAGAAATTTTATGTGAAATACCTGACTAGTATTCCTCAGAAGTGTCAAGGTCATCAAAAACAAGGGAAGTTACAGCCAAGAGGAGCCTAAGGACACATGAGGACTAAATGCAGTGTGGGAACCTGGATGGAATCCTAGAATAGAAAAAGTGCGTTTACTAAAAACTAAGGAAATCGGAATAAAGTATAGATCTTAGTCAAAAGTAGTGTATCAATACTGATTCACTAATTGTGATAAATATACCATGCTAACGTAGGAACTTGATAACAGGGGAAACTGGGTGTGGGAGTATATAGGAACTCTGTATTTTTTCAGTAAATCTAAAACTTTAAAATAAAAAGTTTATTTTAAAAAGAGAGAAAGAAAGAGGGACGGTGCCCCCCTCTTTCCTGTGTAGATGTTCATACTATTTGGAGCCCAGATGGCCATCTTTTGACTCCAGAAATGTCAACTCATGTCCCTAGTCAGGAAAAATAAATCTCCCTGCTTGAACTGTATGGGGCCATGTGTCTTGGTCACTGCAGTCAATTGCAGCCTAACTGATACTCGTTGTATCATTTTCATGGCCATCATTTGAGTTTAGACCTTCAACTCCCTGCCCAGATCTTTGGCCTCTTTCACATCCTTCCTTCTTGATCTCCTGATGGCTCTTTCCCTTCTCCCTCTTCACCGCTGTTTGCTCCTCTCCCAACACCAACTGCCAGGGAATGGCCACTGTTTGCAATTCCTAGACAGAGTGTATTCTCTCTCACTTTTGAACTTATGTACATTTGACTGCCTCTGCTAGGAATGCCCACTCCTGCTTCTTTACTTCTTGCAGCAAATAAGGACCCTTACTCAAGTTGCAGCTCACAGTGTGTGGTGAGCAGGATTCTAGGATCTCCCTGAAGACCCCTGCTCACTGGTATACATGATCGGCATAACTCTCAGTCCTATAAATCTGAGGTTATGTTTTGTGACACATTATTTGGGTGAGCTTGATCTAATCATATGAACTTTTTAAAAGCAGAGTTTTTTTCTAGCTGTTAGCAAAATAGGAAGTTAGAGATCTAACTAATATGGAAGAGAGATTTGACTTGCAAGAAATTCTAAGTTGCTGGCTTTGAGAATGAAGTAGGATGCCTGCTAACCAATGAAAAGCAAACCCAGAAAGTGGGACCTCAATCATATAGCCACAAAGAAATGGATTCTGCCATCAATAATTAGCTTGGAAGACCTTTCCCAGGCCTACAGCCTAGCTGACACCCTGATTTCAGCTTTGTGACACTCAGAGCATAGATCCCAACTACACTGCAGTGCAAACTTTGAGCTGCAGAGCTGGGAGGTAATAAATATGAGGTGCTGTTTTAGGTCCCTAAGTCTTTGCTATGCAGCGATAGAAGACTAACATCATCCCTTCTTTCTGAAGTCCTCTCTCACGTCCCCATACCTGTGACATCTTCCACTTTGCTGCAGTGGTACCTGATACGTATTCTTATTGCACTGCAAGTCACTCTGTACTGTAATTACCCCCCTACCTGTCTACCCTTCTCACAAAATTCTGAGCTCCTGAGAGATGAGGACTATGGTGCTTTATCACTGCAGTTCCAGGCACAGGGTAGGAAGGTAAAAAATATGCATGGAATGAAGGTTTCATCAAGAAAAAAACCCCCAAAGATCACGGATTCATAATTATATACACTAAAATAACCACGGATGCTAGAGATTTAATATATAAGAGGGAAAGTCACTAATATAAAAAAAAGAGAATGGAGAAAAAGAAAGAATATCAACTACAAATACACACAGGATGTTTCCAAGGAAGCCTAAAGTAAAAGGTGTGGCAGGTGAGGGATGGGAGTGGAGGAATGAGGAAAACTATCTCTAGATTACTTAGTAAACAAACAAGTATTTATCCAATGCCTGCTATGTGGTTAGGCTAGGAACTGTGGAAAACAATGTATTAGTTTACGATTTAAAGGCTATCCTCAAGGATTCCAAGCCCCACCTTTTGGCATCATACATGTATTAGAATGTTAAAATCAAAGGAACCTTAAAGACCTTGAGATTTTAGGCACACATAAACTGCAAAGTCCTCTACTTTCTAATCAAGTGGGAGCAAATCAAATTTCCATTTATGTTTGTATTTTTGAGGCATGCATCCTTACTTCCGCATATTTGACGCCTTTGCTAATGGGTCTGTAATAAAGCTCCCAAAGGGGACCTGGATACTTTGCTATTTCACAACACGCTCTCCTTCTTCCCAGCTCTGAGAGAGCTCAGCTCCCTCCACCTGCTAACACCCCCACCCCCGAAACCAAGACAGCTCCTTACCTATGGGCCAGGAGGGAGCCGCTCCCAGGGCTGTCATTGCAAGTGCGGGAGTAGAAATGAGGTAAAGAAGAGCAGGAAAGGATGGGATCCAGAACATGCCCAGAACAGGGAGGAAAGGTGAGGAGGTTGTTATGGGGTATGTTGGAAAGGAAGCGTGACGGGGCAGGGAAGGTGCACTCAGGATATGAGGGTAAGGGGGTAAACCTCGGAAGGCAGGTGGTTCACCCCACGGCAAGCTCCAGTACTGGCCCGACTAATGCACATGTTACTCTGCAGGCAATGGAGAACGGAGGAACGATTTGGCGAAGGGAGAGAAAGGAATTCAGGTTTCGGCTCGGCCGCTAGCTTGAGGCGCGGCGTCTACTCGTGTCCCTGGGGTGAGTTTCCCGTCTGTCGAACTGAAGAAGTAACACCTGTTGGACCAACCCAGCCCGGTGTTAAGAACTAAAGAGAAAGCGCATAAAACCGTAAATTGTTTAAGGTCGGGTGACAAGTCCACAGTAATTTCCAAAGCCCCTGAGGAAAAAAATCCGGAAAGTGGATCCACAAAATGACAGGCAGATAGCTTTCTGCCTTGCAACTGACTTGCCATGGATTCAGGGTCTGTTGCTGCCTCTCCCCGCTCGACTGCCCAAGGCTCAGCGCCTAGACCCGGGAGCCCCTTCCCGGGTTCTACCTCGCAGTCTGGGGTCTGTGCACACTCGCGGACACGGGGAGAGTGAGGTGCGTTTGCACGTGCACGCGGAACTTCGCAGGAAGCCTGCAGCCAGAGACGGGGCCGCTTGGAAAGTAGGGGCCGCGCTGGACAGCACAGAGCTGGGATTCCCCGCGCGGCTCAGAGGGCGGGCCCGTGTGTGGGCGCGGGCGTTGCGGGCCTCTGCGCAGGCGCCGACTCGCACCCCCGGCCGAGCGCGTGCCCGCGGTGGCTTCCGCTCCCGGCCGGCGGAGGATTGAACGCGCACGAGCAGGCTGTCGGGACGTGCGCTGCGTTACGCCCGACGTCACGGGTCGGTGTGTAGTGGCGGCCGGGTTGCCCTCAGCCTCCTCGCCTGACGAGGGTGGTGCGGCCCCTGGGCGCGGCGTTCGGGGGTCGTGCGACCCGCGGTGACGGCGACGAAGAGGACGAAGACCGGGACGCTGACGCCCTCGGCTGCGGAGTCGCTGCTCCCGCCCCTTCTTTGGCCTCCGGCGGTGCCGGCCCGCGACTTCCTTCTTTCCTGCCCAGCTCCCCGCGGGCCTCGGGGTTGCAGCGGCGACAAGCACCAAGGGGCGCCGAGAGGCCCCTGCCGGCCGCGACGGTCCGCACGCCCGCCTCTGCCCGTCCTGGGCTCCATGTGAAGGAGGGACGGGCCTGGCCCCCCGGCCCGCGCCCGGCTCCTCGCGCGCCCCTCCGGCCCCCGGAGCCCGCGGCCTCCCGCGACCGGGGGCTGCGGTGACAGGCGGCGCGGGGGCGGAGGGGCGGGCTAGGCGGCGGCGGCGGCGGCCCCTCCTGGGGCCTGCGGCTCTCTGCGACCTGGAGGAGCAGCCGGTACGTGCCTATGTGTGAGTGTGAGTGTGTGTGTGTGTGTGTGTTTGGGTGTGTATGGGGCGGGGGCCGAGGAGGGGGCGGCGGCGGCGCCCTGTGCTGCTCGAGAGGCGGGGATTTCGCTGAGTGCCCCATGCTGTAGGGCTGACCTCTGGTCCCCTGCATCCCATCTTGAAGGCCAGGTCCGCGCGAAGTTGGCTGCTGGGCTGGTTATCAGTCTGCACGTACGCTGCAGAGATTTTAGACCGAAGGTTGCCGCTGGTCCGGTCCTGAGGAGATGTACGTGTAGTAAGCAAAAAGTGCTTCTTTTTGCACTGTCAACAGTGTGGCGATCTATTGATTAGGATTATTCCCCCTTCCCTCTACAAACAGCTAGCACTTCATGTGTCCATAGTCAGCGCCGCGGTTGTGCATTATCACACTTCATCAACCCACTGTACCCAGTGGGTACAGTGTTGTCTTTCCATTTTACAGGTGAAAAAATTAGGCTGAAGGAGATTGTAGCATTTGCCCGAGGTCACACAGCTGTTGTAGTAATCTAGGGAACATTGATTCGAATATGCAGGTATCATTCTTTCTGTAGGTCTGTATTTCTCCATCTGGCAAAAACAAAGACGTGAGGAGAATGGCATTAGCTGAACAGTCCTCTAAACCCATGGGTAGACACAGTTCACTTTTCCTATGTGGACCGTTCAATGTGTTCAGCTGTTGCTTAGCGGAATAATTTTCTTGACTTTTTATTTTTACATTACTTTTAAAAGGTGACTCCAGGCACTCTTACCTTTTATGTAGTAAGATTGAATTTGCCCTCTTACAAAAATTTGATCTATTTAGTAAAAGTGCTTATTTTTTGACAAGCTACGATTTCACTTTTGCAGTTCTTGCCGCATACAGGGAACTAACAGTTGGGTTATTTGCTTGAGATTTCCTTATTGCAAAATTTGTTGCTGAATTATGTGGCAATGACAACACACTTTGTGCATTGCCTTATGCAATATTTCTGAGTTTGGTGTCAAAATTTGGTGTGTAGAATGTCTTAGAAAGTTATCTTTTGATGGTGTGATTTTTTTTTTTTTCATTTGTGTGGAATGGAACTAATCAGCGTTTATAAGCTCACAAATTCTCATTTTAGATTAGCCTGCACTGTTTTTCTGAAACTGGCTGTGAAAAAGTAAAGATCCAGAACTTTCTACAGAAGAAAATGTTAATTCCCTTGAATAATTGGGCTTCATGCATAGTTGCAAATGTTTAAGATATTTTTGGTGCCCAATAACAGTCCTCTATAATTTTGTTAGTATATTATCAGGTTGAAGAGAGAAAAGGTCATATTACAGAGTTATCAGGTGGATGGTTCCTAGATTGATTTGTCCTTTGATTAAAACGTGTTATGTCCTGTTGAGTTGTGTAGAATATGATACCATTATGGTGTAGTTACCTAGTGATGTTGTCCTTGTCTGTTTAGAGAGAACTAGCTGTTAAAGGCTTACCTTAAATTGGATTACACTATAAACTTAATCTTTTAAGCAGTGTTTCAGACAGAGCATTCATTCTTAGTTTTATTGCTACCAAGGAGTAAATTATATTTAATAGTTTATTAAAATAAAGTTGTGTTTGGTATTCTGCATTTCCTACAACTTGAATTTCAGTTTGATTTTTTTTCCCTTTTTTTTCTTTATGGAATGGGAGCTCTCTAGTTTCCTCCTCCCCCAGCCTTTCATTATGAAACAATTTTGAGCATACAGAAAGTCAGTAATAGTGAATACCCGTGTGATGACCCTCAAGATGCAACATTTGTTGATATCCTTCCATATCTGCTTTATCCATAAATTTGAGTTTATTATTTTTGTCTGAATTATTTGAAACTAAGCTGAAGACTTTATGCCACTTTACCCTTGAATATATTAGTGTATATCTCCCAAAGAAAATGAATGATATTTTCTTAAATAACCAAAATACCATTATTATTAACTTTCTTAGATGGAGTAATTTCTTGTTGTAATCTAATATCAATCCATAATTTAATCTCCCTATTTGTATTAAAAGGTCTTTGATTGGTTTGTACACCCCACTCTCCACCAAACAAGAGTCCTGTTAAGTTTATTCATTTCATTTGTTTTAAGTCTTTTTGGCCTTTCTGATGTATTATAGAATGGCGTCACTTCCCATCCTTTTTAAAATGATACTGAGTTTTTGAAGAGATCAAAATAATTGTCTTATGAAATGACACATATTTTGGATTTGTCACATTTCTCTCTTTCTTTCTTCCTTCCTTCCTTTCTTTCTTTCTTTCTTTTGAGAGTTTTTTGCTATAGGGCGCTTACACTCCCTGGAGATACAGAGAGAGACAGAAAATGAGAAATCACCCTCCGGGGGGATGGTCACACCACAATCCTCTTGGTATCTTGGGCACTCATGCACAAATGTCTGGTATGAGTTTTAAGTCACTGGGTCTGGGACTTGAACCATGGTTGACTCTGTGGGAGTCCAGCAACGGAATCATTATGCCATTTCTGGTCCCGGATTTGTCACATTTCTTCCTCTCTTGGTATCATTTAGCTTGTTCATACATTCCTGGTATACTAGTTGTTAACTGTAAACTAGGTTTAAAGGAATAATTTCAAATGAAACTTTCTGAGCAAGAATACCTAAGAAGCCATGTTGTACACTTCATATTGCCTATCAGGAAGTATATATTATCCAGTCCTATTATTCGTAATACTAAGTTTGATCACTTGGTTAAGATATGTTATATTTCCCCCATTGTAATTAGCCAGTAATTGTTGGCATGATAAATTAGCACTGTGGTAGTAGCCTATTCTCTTATAATATTTCATCTAATAGTTATAGTCATCTGTTGCTGATCCTTATCAGGCTACCTTTTGAATTTTCATTTTAACAATCTTTGTTTTTTTTTAAGAGAGTTTTTTTGTTTGTTTGTTTTATTTTTTGCTATAGGGCATGAGCGCTCACCGGAAAGAGAGAGAGACAGAAAGCAAAAAATCACCACCGGGGGGATGGCCACACTGCAGTCCCTTCTTCACTTTCCTCTCGGGATTTTGGGCATTCATGCACACACACCCGGCATGAGTTAAGCTGCTGGGTTCCGGACTCCGACTGCGTTCAACTACATGGGAGTCCAGCGATGTAACCGTTATGTCATCTGCTGGTCCCAACAATCTTCTGATGGTATATAAAGATGGAAACAACATTACATAGGCATTGTAAAATATTCTATGCAGCTGTGTTGATCAGAACCTGATTTTGTGGGGGTTTGAAGTTTTTCTTTCTTTTTTTTTTTTTTTTTTTTTTAGAATTATTTAATTTTGGGACCAACAGATGGCGTAATGGTTATGTTGCTGTCCCTACCCCCACCCCAATGTAGTTGACTGTGGTTCAAGTCCTGGACCTGATGACTTAAAACTCCTGCCAGGCACATGTGAATGCGTGCCCAAAATACCGGGAGGAGAATGGAAGAGAAGGGATTGTGGCATGGCCATCCTCCTTGGGGGAAGGGTGATTTCTTGCTTTCTGTTTTTGGCCCCAGTTGTTATTATTATTTTAAAGAATTACTTACTTTAATTTTATTTTCATTCACTTATCTTTTTTATAATTTAATTTAATTTATTTATTTAAACTTGACCAGAGAGGGAGGGAGGGGGAGAGAGAGAGAGAGATAAAGCAAGAAAGCAAGCCACCAGTTCCAGGACTTGAGCCACAGTCGGCCATGTGGGAGTCCAGCACCCTTAATCACCACGCCACCGACTGGCCCCTTTTTCATTTCATTTATTTTAATTTGACCAGAGAGAGACACAGAGAGAGAGAGAAAGAGAGAAAGCAAGCCACTAGGTCTGGTACTCAAACCATGGTCAGCCATTTGGGAGTGTCCAATGTCGTAACCACCATGCCAACTGCTGGCCTCCAGTTATTATTATTTTTTATTTTTTGGAGAGATTTTTGCTATAGAGCATGTGCACTCACCAAAAAGACAGAGACAGACAGAAAGTGAGACCTCACCCCCCCAGGGGGGATGGCCACGCCACAATCCCTTCTCCTCCATTCTCCTCTTGGGATCTTGGGCACGCATGCACATGCGCCTGGCATGAGTTTAAGCTACCGGGTCTGGCACTTGAACCACGGTTGAATACATGGAAGTCCAGCAACATAGCCATTATACCAACTGCGGTCCCCCTCTAGTTATTATTTTGAAATTGACCAGAGAGAGAAAGAGAAAGGGAAAGTGAGAAAGCGGGCTGCCAGGTCCAGGACTTGAACTATGGTTGGCCATGTGGGAATCCAGATTCTTAGCCATAGTACCACTTGCTAGCCTCCTAGTTTTTCCTTTTACAAAATTTTGCTGTGGGATGCGTGTGGTAGCCAGAGAGAGACAGAGAGAGAGAGGGGAAGGGAAAGTTAGAAAATACCCCCTGGGGGATGACCACATAACAGTCCCTCCTTTCCTCTCAGGATTTTGGGCATGCAGCATGAGCACAGTCTTTTTCAAGCTGACCTGTCCAGACTCAAACCACCCATTTGGCCATGTGGATCCAGCCACTTTAACCACCACACCACTTGGCTACCCTGGTGTTTAAGGCTTTTAATAATAAATTCAAAGTATCTTGTGTTTTTAATTTTAAAAGAAACTTATCTTGAGGAAATTGGAAAAAGCTCAGTGCCTATCTTTTCCAGTACTCTTAAGAAGTGTATTTAGATTTTTCTTAGCTAATATTTTTTGCATAGGAATAGCCAGAAATATAAAGAAAGGATAGTGCTACTAAAAAAAAAAAAAAAAAAAAAAAAAAAAAAAAAAAAAAAAAAAAAGAAACATTTTGAGAAAATCATCTGTTTTCAAGTGTAATGGCAGGAGAGTCCAAAGATCTGTACTCTCTAGTCCTAGTTCTGTGACTTGTGAAGTTTGAAAATTATAAGGGAATGATAACACCACAGTCCCTTTTCCTCCTTTTCTCTTTCCTTTCAGAATTTTGGGCATGCACACAAATGTGCCCATGTTTTTCAAGCTGCTAGGTCCAGGACTCAAACCACAGTCAGCCATATGGGATCTAACCACCTTAACTACCACACCTCCAGCTGGTCCAAGAATGAGCTTCTAATAATGAGGTGTGTTGGTTATATTAAACAGGTCAAATATTTGGAGGTGACCCTTGTTTTTATTAAACCAGATATAAATAAATCAAATATATATAATCCAAAATTGAATTTAGTTCCCAGCAAATTAATTGACATTTAGTAGGTTATTATTTTAAAGGTTTCATAATAGAATTTTCTTCAATAGCATATTATTTCATTAAAAATATTTAGTTCATGGAACAACTTACATGCAGTTTTCCCACACATCTCTTTGTAAATAAGAATGAAGTATAAATATATATAGGAAAAACAAACTTTTCTCTTGCTCTTTTTTTTTTACTTACTTAATTTTGTTATTTTATTTTTAACTTTTTAAAGATTTATTTAATTTTATTTATCATTATTATTTTTTCATTTGCTGTGGGGCATGTGTACTCACCAGAGACAGAGAGAAAAGGAAAGTGAGAAAACAAGCTGCCAAGTCTGGGACTTGAACTGTGGTTGGCCATGTGGGAGTCTAGCACCTTAACCACCACTCTATCTGCGGACCCTGTTTTTCTCTTGTTCTTAAAGTGTTCCATGAGATATGTCTAAATATCTATATCTGTACACACACACACACACAAAGTGTGTATAATTTTTGTCTTTTATTTTGATATTCCTAGAATTTAGTTGGAGCATTGGTTGACTATTTCTTATGGTGGTTAATTGCATATTTGCTTTGTAGTATTTCTTGTATTGTTGCCTTTATTGTTACTTAACTCTTAGATTGTTGCTTAATTTTTTTTTTTTTTAATGTTTATACTTTATCTTCCCAACTAAAAGGAAGATGAGCATAGAGTCTTCTCTGGGTTCTCTCCTGTAACCAACATACTGCCTTTTTCATAGGTGCTCAAAATTACTTAATTGAGATTCATGGTACCAAAAATTGTAAAAAGCACTGTGAAGTTTATGAACTGTGCAATATTTATCTGCAGGTAGTTTTTTTCCCATTTGTGCTGTTAGTCACTTAGTGCTGACTTTAGTACCTACTGGGCTGTTAAAAAAGTCATGATGCATTTTTGCATAGAAAAAACAGAAAAAATACATCACGACTTTCTGACAACCCAATAATAATGACAAATTGAAGGAACAGTTTAGGATATGATTTCATCTGTATTTTAAAAAATTATTTATTTATTTTACATTCTTTCACTGAATATCACCACAGCATACAAAATGCGGTTTCCCATCCGGAATACACTGTAAAGTGGCTTAATCATACAAGTTATCATCAACAAATAATTTTCCACTTCTTGTTTCTTTTTTTTTTTTTTTTTTTTTTGGAGAGGTTTTTTGCTATAGGGCGTGTGTGCTCGCCAGACAGAGAGACAGAAAGCGGGAAATCACCCCCCAGGGGGGATGGCCATGCCGCAATCCCTTCTCCTCCGTTCTCCTCTCGGGATCTTGGGCATGCACGCACATGCGCCGGGCGTGAGTTTTAAGCCACCGGGTCCAGGACGCAAACCGCGGTCGACTACGTGGGAGTCCAGCGACATAGCCACTACGCTAACCGCTGGTCCCCCACTTCTTGTTTCTTATGTGTATGTGTGTGTGTGTAATATATATATTATATATATATATATATATATATATATATATATATATATAATATATATAATGTATAGGGGGATATATATATATATATATATATATATATATATATACACACACACACACATACATACATTTCCCCCTATTTCTCACCCTCTGCCATTTCCCACCCTCCTCCCACCCTGTCTCTGGTATCTGCAGTTGCTTTCCATTCCTTTATTTCTTCCCACATTTCATTGATTTATACAATATCTTAATGTAAATAGTTTCAGTAGTAAGTTCAGCTGATATATATATATATAGATATATATATAAATCTGTGAACATATGTTGACTTTAGGTATGAAGCTCTGTGCGAAGAATGAATATACTATAAAGTAGTACATAGCTGGGGCTATGTAGCTTACTGTGGTCATTAAATAGGTATTTTATAAAATATATTTTTTAATTTCAAGAAAGGCAGTTTTAGCTTTAATGAATCAAAATAAAAAATGTTAAGAGAACTTTGCTTAATACTTAAAGAAGAAAACAGATTAGGAATCTGTTTGAATAGAGGTACATGGTCCTGTCCACCACTCAACAGAAGATGAAACTCCTTAACTGGAAAACAAAGCATAGAAGATCAGTAATGTTTTAGTCAAAAGTCATAAAATTCTATTTCACCAGTTCAAGCTCATGTACTTTATCTTCTATGTGGTCCGATTTTCCATTTAAATTCTGAAAGATAACATGCAACTCTAGACTTGTCTCTATCATTAAGCTGGGCATTTTCTTAGTTGTTTTAGAACTCTTATTTCTGTGTCTGATTTTAGGTTTCTTGGGATAGCACTACCTTTAGAACTTCTTGGAGAACTTGGCCTGGTGTTGGTAAATTCTTTCAAGTTTGTTAATCTGAGAATGTTCTTGTCTTCACTTCCCATATGAAGGATAATCTTGCCAGATACAATATTCTTGGTTGAAAATGTTTTTCACTCAACACTTTTCAGTATATTTTTCCATTCTTTGCTCGCTTGCATTGTTTGCACTGTTAGCCTGATGGGATATCCTTTGCAGGTAACTGACATTCTCTCTTGCCAATCTTAGTATCTTTTCTCTGTCTGTGGTTTTGGTCATTTTGGTCTTAGAGAAGATCTTGGGTTGATCCTATTTGGGGTCCTTTGTAGTTCTTGGGTCTGGATCTTTGAATGCCACTCTAGGTTTGGAAAGTTTTTTTCCAGGATTTCATGGAATAGATTATCAACACCCTTATTAGTCTCTTCACCTTCAGGAATCCAATTATCTGGATGTTTGGACATTTAATGGTATCTATTATTTCTCATATATTATTCTCTTTTTTGGGGGGCTGTTTACTCAGTCTTCATGGTGGATTTTGCTAGGCCAGCGATTTCTGTCTTGTACATCTGAGATTCATTTTTCTGTGTGATCTAGTCTGCTTTTAATACTTTCAGAGGAGGTTTTGAGTTCCTGTATTATAGCCTTCATCTCCAACAGTTGCACTTCATTCTTTTTTATGGTGTGTATTTCCTCTTTCAGCTCTCGTAAGAACTTCCTTACCTTCTGGAATTCATCAGCTCTTTTCTTCTGGAGTTTGTTGTTTCTCTTCTCTTCCATCTCTGTTAGGTTTGTCACAATGAATATTCTAAATTTTTTTATCAGACATTCCCATGAGTTCCTTTGTACTGTCTGTAGATGAAGAGGAGTTATTCTTTTCCCCGGGGAGGGGGGAGGTATTTCTTGGTTTCTCATATTTCTTGTGCCTCTGTGATGATTTGTAGTCATCTGATGGGTTATTCATTTCTTCCTAATTTCTGGAAGTTCAATCTGAGCGATCAGAGGTGCACAGGAGGAGGTGGTCTGAAAACTCTTTGGCGTTCCGTTTTTCTCCCTTTGCGTGGCAGATTCAGTCGGAATTGAGGAATATGAGGACCCTAATAGTATTCTGATACTTGGCTACTTTTCACTTAGACCTGTCTAGACACTCAGTGCATGGAGGCAGGGTGACTTCTCAGCAGAACATCTTCATTTCTCTTATCCCTGAAAGTACTAGATCTCAACTCTCATGGTGGACTCAATCGTCTCTCATTTGTATTATTAATATTTTTTTACAGTTTATTTTATTTATTATAGTGTGTGCATGTACCAGAGAGAGACAAGACAGAGAGAGAAGTACCCTCAACAGAGTCTCATCACACTGCCATACCCTTTCTTGGTGCTCCAGCTCATCAAGATCTTGGGCTCTTGTGCACAGTAGCCTAGCATGCTTTTGAGCCCTCATGGGATTCCAAACCTGTTGATGGCCATGTGGCTTCTAGCACTGCAGTTCAGTTTGCTACTAACTGCCACCATTCTGGGCCAGTATTCTTTTCATAATTTCCACATTAGGTCTCTTGTCATCACTAACCTAGAATGCTCAGAGAGGACTCTGTGCACCTGCCTTTATGGTTGTGCTTCCCACATTGCACTGTGCCCTCTGGTAGAAATTTGGCTCTTTAAGAACAGAGGCAGTGTCACAAAGGACAATGCAGACAGCATGGACCTCCTTTTATAGTACTGTAAGATAACTTAAAAAGTTAGGATTAGGGGCCAGCAGATGGTGTAATGGTTACATGGCTGGACTCCCATGTAGTGGAGCATGGTTTAAGTTCCGACCCTGTGACTTGAAACTCACGCCGGGTGCGTGTGTGTGTGTGTGTGTGTGTGTGCCCAAAATCCTGAGAGGAGAATGGAGGAGAAGGGATTGTGGCATGGCTCTCCCCGCTAGGGGGTGATTTCTTGCTTTTGTCTATCTCTCCAGCGAGTACACGTGCCCTATAGCAAAAATCTCTCTCAAAAAAATTAATACCTTCCAGAATCATTGATGATTTACGGAAGTTTCCTTTTGAATTCACTGGTCGAATTTCTTTTGTTTATTTTATCTCCTTTATGGTGTTATTTATTTTATTTAGTAAACTTAAACATAGTTTTATACATTCTAGGCACTGATTTAAGTAGGACTTTAAAGATTTTAATTAATGTAATCCTTACAACAACCCAGTGAATTAGTTACTATTACTCTTTCTCTATTGCAGGTAAAGGAACTGAAATACATCACTTGCCTGTGTTCGTACATCTTGTCTGTGCTAGAGCTAGAACCTGAATATTATCAGTCCAGCCTCAAGATCTGTGCTTTTTACATGCTGCCTTTCTGCTTTATCAGGGCAATGGGAAATTTGATTTTACTTTACTGTTATAATTTATCAACTCCCTACTAAGTACCAGGTGGAGTGGGTGCTTCCAGAAGACCTTAAAGAATAGGTCAACAGTTGAATTAAATGAACAAGCCCTATACATTTACCAACTGTACTTACATTATTTATTGAACAAAGCTCAAAATATAGACGAAGAAAATAAAGTTTGTATATTACTAAGAGAATGAGCTTGATCGTCAGACCTGAATGTGACTCTTGGCTCTCCTGTTTAATCTCTGTAAGCCTCACTTTACTTCTCTGTAAGATAGGGATATTTGGGGGCTGGAAGTTGGAGCTATAGTAAAATGCAATACTCTGTGAGGCAGACCCACATGGGAAGGTTACTGGTTCATTTTTGGAGAAGTACCTGAGTACACCAGGCATGAATGTGCCCATGACCTGGACTGGCTATGGCTAGAGGTGTGGATTGTAGCATTGGCACCCTGAAGGGGGTGCTGTCTCTGTCCATTTGTCTCTGTCTGTCTCACTCATGAAATAAATAAATGAACTTTTTAGAAAAAGATACAAAGGTTTGTTATGAGGCTTAAAATATTTAGGACATAGGACCAGCAGATGGCATAATGGTTATGTCACTGAACTCCCACATGGCCGACTGCTATTTGAATCCTGGACCTGGAGGCTTGAAACTCATGCCAGGTGTGTGTGCATGCATGCCCAAGATCCTGAGAGGAGGATGGAAGAAAAGGGATTACAGTGCGGCTATCCCCTGGGGGCGGGGGCACTTCTCACTTTTTGTCTCTCTGGTGAGTGCATGCGCCCTATAGTAAAAAGCTCTCTTAAAAAAAAAAAAATTAGAACAATGCCTAGCATATAAAAAGTGTTAAAAAATATTACCAGTTATTGTAAAAATCTTCCATAACCCACACAGATTGTGTTTATTGTAATGTGCATAGAAGTGATTAGGACTGGTGATGTTGAGTATATTTAAAAAATATTAATATAAAGGGAATATACCTTAAATATTTTGTTGAAAAAACCATATAAATGTAAAGAGTCTAAATATATAATCCTTCTAGAGCTGTATGATTTTCCCTCTAGGCTTTCTTTTTCTTTTTCTTTAAGGTTTTTGCCATACAGTGTGTGCATTCACCAGAGAGAAAGAGAGGAGGATTGAGAAATCACTCCCCAGAGGGACAACCACACCGCAGTCCATCTTCTCTCAAGATTTTAGGCATGCACACACATGCTGGGTGTGTTTTTCAAGCTGTCAGGTCTGGGACTCAAACTATGGTCAGCCATTTGGGAGTCCTGTACCACCGTACTACTTGCAGCCCCTCCCACTAGGCTTTTATAGTTGATTCACTTAATAACTGTACTATTACCTAATTTTACAATAATTTTTTTGTAGCTAGCCTTTGGTTCTTTCTAAGAATTCTCTCTATTCATTTTCATAGAACTCTTCAATCACAGTTTCACTAGCTTATATAGTATTTGATTAAACTATAGATTAGGTTGTCAGGAAAGTCATGACACGTTTTTGCATAGAACAGTGTGTCATGACTTTCCTGATGGCCTAGTAATTATAATAAGTACATAAATATAACTTAATTCTTGTTAAGTTGATGGAAGCAGAATTGTACTGGTTTGATAAAAAATATGCCTAACTGGAGGCAAATGTACAGAAATTCATTAGAAGCTTTTATAGGAAGAATGTAGAGTGTTGGTTAATTTGCCACATGGGTTGTTAAGGAGACTGGGCACAATTAAATGTTATTGCCTTATGTTCTAATATCTCTAAATATGTGGATGTATAGATTATACAGATATTTAAACAAAAGATTCAAGGCTACACAATAATAATGTCTCAATTTCTTTCAGGTCCTTCAAGGTTTTCTTTTCTTTTTTTTTTTTAATTTGTGCGTTTGGTTTTTCTTTGTATTCTGGTTTCTTAGGAACTTACATAGTTTTTACATTAGCTCTCCATTCTTTCTGTCACCTTCTCTCAATATTTTAATCTCTTTGTTATTCGTCTAGTAGGTCACCTCAGATTTGCCTTCCATAGCCTTTTTTTAATTTTTTAATTTTTTTAATTTGACTAGAGAGAGACAGAGGGTGAGAGTGAGAGAGAAAGTGAAAAAGCAAGTCACCAGATTCAGGACTTGAACCCTGGTCGGCCATGTGGGAGTGTCCAGTGCCTTAACCACCACGCCACCTGCTGGTCCCTCCATAACCTTATTAACAGTTCTGTTCCTTATATCCATATCCTCCAGTATCTATTAAAAATGTTTTTTCAGGACCAGCAGGTGGGTAATGGCTATGTTGCTGGACTCCCATGTACTCGACCATGGTTCGAGTCCCAGACCCGGTGGCTTAAACTCACACCTAGCGCGTGTGTGTGCGTGTGTCCAAGATCCCTGGAGGAGAAGGGATTGTGGCGTGACCATCCCCCCTGTGGGGTGATTTCTCGCTTTTTGTCTCTGTCTCTCTCTGTCTCTCTGGCGAGCGCACGCACCCTATAGCAAAAACCTCTTTAAAAAAATGTTTTTCCATTCAGGAAAATTTTAATTCTTTAATTGAATCTCTATTGTCAATCTTTGATCTCATCCATTCTCCTTTTCATCTCATGCCTATATTGCATCTCAGACTGATTCTCTTTTTGGCTTTCTGTTTCTATTTCATGAAGGTATGTCTTTTGGCATTGAGGATATCACACAATTTTCTATAAATTTCAAACTATCTTGGGAGGAAAGAAGATTAAGTACCTCATATGTGTCAGGAACTTCACATTACATTTTTTTAACTTCATGCTAACTCATAAATTCATAGTGTCCTGATTTTACAGGTGAGGAAACTGAGGCTCAAAGATGTTAAGGATCTTGGTCAGAGTAGTATAGTGGAGTTGGGATTTTATGTGGCTCTTCCAGTCAGAACAAGGGTTCCTAACTCTCTTGTCTCCATATTGTTCACATACTTTCATGCCTATGCACCATTCTCTGTGGAAATGTGTTCACTGGAAACTTCTGGGAGTGCAACCTACATGGTGAAAAGATACTCAGATTTAGATGTTATTCTTACTGTGTCTTTTATAATCACTAAGTAAGCCTGAATGGCTTCTTCATTGGTATAACATACAGTTTTCAGTGGGATAAAAATAAACCAGTCTGTTTTAAATATTGGGTCAATGGGAAAGTTTTGATGCATTTTTGCATAGAAAAACATGTTATGACTTTCCTGACAACCTACTAAATAGATTGGGAAATGTGTTCGTTTTTCTAGGGGTAATATGGGTGAGTTTAATGTACATGGTTAGAGAATTGGTAAAACAATTTTTTGAAATGAATAGAATGAACATTAGGAATTTTCGGAGTGTGTGTGTGTTTGTGTTTTTAACTGAGGCTCTATCATAGGCGCTATCATCTTTTTTTTTAAGAGAGATTTTTGCTATAGGGCACGTGCGCTCACTGGAGAGACGGAGAAACAGAAAGCGAGAAATCACCCACCGAAGGGATGGCCATGCTGCAATCCCTTCTCCTCCATTCTTCTCCTCTCTAAGAGTTGTTCACTGCTTCCCCTTCAAGTTCTGGCTAAAGGAAGTCTTATGGCTATACCTGAGATAAGCAGGATGGGGAAATTCAATTTTTCTATGTGTGTGGAAGGAGAAAATCAGTATTTGTGAACAGCTCTACCACAGAGACAGTGCTTTCTTTCTTTCTTTGCCTTAGGGCATGTGTGCTCTCCAGCGAGAGACAGAGATACAGAGAGGGAAAGTGAAAAATTACCCGCTGGGGTGAAGGCCACTCCACAATCCCTTCTCCATTCTCCTGGGATCTTGGGCACGCACACATGCACTAGCTTGAGTTTAGCATGATTTTCACTAGCTGCTGGGTCCAGGACTTGAACCGTAGTCAACCTTGTAGGAGTCTAGTGATGCAAACACTACACCATCTGCTGGCCCCTAGAGACAGTGTTTTCTTTTTTTTTTTTTTTGGAGAGGTTTTTGCTATAGGGTGCGTGCGCTCGCCAGACAGACAGAGAGAGACAGAGAGATAGAAAGCAGGAAATCACCCCCCAGGGGGGATGGCCACGCCGCAATCCCTTCTCCTCCATTCTCCTCTCGGGATCTTGGGCACGCACGCACACGCGCCCGGCGTGAGTTTAAGCCGCCGGGTCCGGGACTCGAACCGCGGTCGACTACGTGGGAGTCCAGCGACATAGCCATTACGCTAACTGCTGGTCCCAGAGACAGTGTTTTCTGTGGAAACGTTTTTGCAAATTAATTTTGAAAGTTATTAAATGGGGGAACCAGCAGTTAGCGTAATGGCTATGTCGCTGGACTCCCACGTAGTCGACCGCGGTTCGCGTCTCGGACCCGGTGGCTTACAACTCACGCCGGGCGCGTGTGCGTGCGTGCCCAAGATCCCGAGAGGAGAATGGAGGAGAAGGGATTGCGGCGTGACCATCCCCCCTGGGGGGTGATTTCTCGCTTTCTGTCTCTATGTCTCTCTCTGTCTGGCGAGCGCACGCGCCCTATAGCGAAAAAACCTCTCCAAAAAAAAAAAAAAAAAAAAAAAGAAAGTTATTAAATGGAAGCTAGTGGGAAATTTTGCAAATTGATAATCACTATTTTTTTATTATCCATGGGAATATATCTGCAGCAGTATCAGGTGAAGTCCATTTTTAATGGTTTTTATGCTACTAAAATATTCAGATGCTTCCAAGTCATACTTTATTTTAGATGTATGCCTTAAGGATACTTTGTTATTGTTATTTAATAAGCTTTTGATTAAGTTTGACCAGCTTTATTACATTTTAATGGTATTTATGGAGTTTAACCCAAAATATTTTGTACTTTTGTTTTAATGTGATAAGGAAATGATATTAATGTCCTCTGACTTAATTTAAGGAACAATAGATTAATGTCATGATTTATGTGATAACATTAATATATTTTTCGATCAGTTTGGACATTTTAAAGTAGCCTATTAACTCCTTTTTAAAGTTATTGTATAATATGACATAATGTCAAACAGTATTTACAAAATTTCTTTCTTTTTTTTATGAGAGAGATTTTTTGCTGTAGGGCGCATGTTTTTTTTTTTTTTGTCTTAACAGGAACTATTTTATTACCTTCTTGTCTTCCCATTGGCCTAGGTAACTGATCATATATGTCCTTAAAGAATGGATGTATTTGCATCTTCAAAAAGCTGTGCTTGCTTTTTTTTTTTTTTTTTTTTTGCCGATAATGTTATCATTATTTTTTTTTTTCATTGGACATCTTTACAGTGTACAGCATGGTCCCTTCCAGCATGAGTATAGTTAACATTAGCCAAGACAATGATACCCCCACATACATCATCTTCAACAGACCACCCTTCACCCCTGTGTCCATCAAACGTGATGATCGTTCCCTGAACCGCCCTCCATCATTCATTCCCATTACCTCTCCCGTGCTGTCTCCAGCATCCGCAGTTGCCATCCCTGCGACCATACCCTCCAGATCTTTCATCCTTTTTTTTTTTTTTTTTTTTTTTTTTCCTTTTTCAATTATGAGCTCATAAAGTTTTCCACAATAGGAAACATAGGTTCTATTCAGGGTTGGGTCAAGGGTGGGTCTCGTGCAGCTCCGCAGTTGTAGGTGAGTCTCTATGGAGTACAGTTTCAGGAACGCAGTTCTGGTAGGCAGAGACGGTTATCAGCTGATGCAGCACAGCATCCATCCTGTGATTACCGAGGATGGTGTTGTGGGGATCTGCAGCGTGAGTCATCCTCGAGTATCTGGCTTCCTTAAGAATGGTAGAATAGTTCTTATTTTTCCCTGAGGTAATGCAGGGCTGGTACCATCGCCTTCTCACTGCCCATAGGCAGCGAAAATCCTCCTATACCATACATTTCTCAATTGGTTTAAGACATCCAAGGTTTCCTTCTTCTGCTTATATTTGCAAGATCTTAATCCTTGTTTTCGGCTTCAGTTTGCTGCTCGCAACCGCCGGTCACGTGCAGGCCCGGCGGTCACGGGCAGGCTCGTTGGCCACGCCTGGGCGCAGGCCCGGCAGCCATGCGCGGGCCCGGCGGCCACGCGTGGGCGCATGCCCGGCGACCCCGCACAGGCCCGGCGATCACACACAGGCCCGGCGGCCACGCACGGGCACAGGCCCGGCGGCCACACACAGGACCGGCGGCCATGCTCAGACCTGGTGGCCACTCGCCAACCTGGAGGTCATGCATAGGCCCGGTGGCCACTCGCAGGCCCGGGAGCCACACGCAGGCCCGGCGTGCGCCGGCCCAGTGACCACGCTCCGGCCCGGGAGCCATGTGTAGGCGCCGCCCGGCGGCCATGCACAGGAGCGGGCCCGGCAGCCACACTCAGACCCGGCAGCCACTCGCCAGTCTGGGGGCCATGCGTGTGCCCAGCGGCCACTCGCAGACCCAGCGGCCATGCGCTGACCCGGCGGTCACGTGTAGGCCCGACGGCCACACGTCAGCCCCAAGCGCGCGCAACCACGCTCAGGCCCGGCGGCCACGCGCGGGCCCAGCGGGCACACACCAGCCCCCGAGCACGCGAATGCGCGCGGGACCCAGCGCCACCTCCGGTTCGCCTGCCTGGTCAGAGTGCTGCCAGGCAGCGTCGGCGCCGAGCGCGGGACACACCCAGCGCCGGAGGGGCAGCAGGGGCTGGGCGGCCTCGACTGCGGAACGCGAAGCAGAGGCGCCGAGTGCCCAGAGTCGGGCAGCCCCGGTCCTGCGCAGGCCCAGAGGCGGGCGGCCCCGGTCCCGCGCAGGCCCAGAGGCGGCCGGCCCAGCGCGCTGGCCCCGGTCCCGCGCGCCCAGAGGCGGGCGGCCCCGGTCCCGCGCGGGCCCAGAGGCGGGCGGCCCCGGTCCCGCGCAGGCCCAGAGGCGAGAGGCCCAGCGCGCCGGCCCCGGTCCCACGCAGGCCCAGAGGCGGGCGGCCCCGGTCCCGCGCGGGCCCAGAGGCCGGCGGCCCCGCGCGCTGGCCGCGGGCCCAGAGGCGGGCGGCCCCGGTCCCGCGCGGGCCCAGAGGCGGGCGGCCTAGCGCGCCGGCCCCGGTCCCGCGTGCGCCCAGAGGCGGGCAGCCCCGGTCCCGCGCGGGCCCAGAGGCGGGCGGCCCCGGTCCCGCGCAGGCCCAGAGGCGAGAGGCCCAGCGCGCCGGCCCCGGTCCCACGCAGGCCCAGAGGCGGGCGGCCCCGGTCCCGCGCGGGCCCAGAGGCGGGCGGCCTAGCGCGCCGGCCCCGGTCCCGCGTGCGCCCAGAGGCGGGCAGCCCCGGTCCCGCGCGGGCCCAGAGGCGGGCGGCCCCGGTCCCGCGCAGGCCCAGAGGCGAGAGGCCCAGCGCGCCGGCCCCGGTCCCACGCAGGCCCAGAGGCGGGCGGCCCCGGTCGGGGCGCATGTTTTAAGATCATGTAATTATAGGGACCAGCAGTTAGTGTAATGGCTATGTCGCTGGACTCCCACGTAGTCGACCGTGGTTCGTGTCCCGGACCTGGTGGCTTAAAACTCACACCGGGCGCGTGTGCATGCATGACCAAGATCCCGAGAGGAGAATGGAGGAGAAGGGATTGCGGCGTGGCCATCCCCCCTGGGGTGTGATTTCTCGCTTTCTGTCTCTCTGTCTCTCTCTGTCTTTCTGGCGAGCGCACGCGCCCTATAGCGAAAACTTCTCCAAAAAAAATCATGTAATTATATTAGCAGTATAAAATTTTATCTCATTGTCATGGACTATTGGGTACTGCTTTAGGATTGAAAGGTTTACTCAGGGATGTATCTGAGAGATTACATGCCTAGAGTTTTCCTGAAGGGAGTACCATGAACATAGTCCATACTGTTTGTTTAATGCTGATGGTAGGTAGGGAGGCAGAGTTCAGTTTTAAATCTGCCATTAATTAGAAATAGACTGTGACAGAATGACTTCAAGATTTCTGAATTTGTAGAAGTGAGATTGCCCTAGCTGATCTCTCCAAAGCACCTGTCTAGTCCTTGACTCCCTGCCTCCTTTCTCTCTCTCTCTCTTTCCTTACTTCCTTCTTTCCTTCCTTCTTTCCTTCCTTCCTTCCTTCCTTCCTTCCTTCCTTCCTTCCTTCCTTCCTTCATGAGAGAGAGAAGCAGACAAGATAGGTACATAAGCCAGGACCTCATCATGATGTGACTAGGCCCTCTCTCCCTCCCCAGCTTTTCCATTCAGCCAGAATCACTGGTGTGTGTATGCCCCAGAATTCTCAGTTTGACCCAGAATCCAAATTCTTGTCCTCCACATGACTTCCAGCATCACAGAGCGCATCCTACCACCTGTGCCACTGTGGCTGGGCTTAGCTTGTGATTCTGTGAGATCCACAAGATAATAGAAAATAGAGACAGAAAAGAGGCAGAAACTTAAGTTTTTCTTAGTTGGGAGGTTGTTAACATGAACAGTAGTTTTGAAATTATTCATTGTAGGATACATTTGGAAGGAAAATAAATGGCTCTGTTTAATGTGATAACTGATCTGAGTGAGATCTCCTAAAGGTATTTTATAGCTTGGATGCCTTGGATTGAACTCTGCTTGATATGTAGTAGGCTCTCAGTAAATACTGTTGAGTGAGTGAGTGAATAAGATAGAAATCAGAATCACCTGCAGACAGCTTTATTCTAAAATCCAGGTTAGTAAGCAATAAATCCTAGAAAATCAGAGAGGATATACTCTCATGTTATGAATGGAGAACCAAGTCTACTGACATACACTTTTGGAAATAATTTAGCCAAGAAAAGGAGGTGGGAAGTCTTTTTGGAAAAGGAAAAAAAAAAGTATTGGAAAACCGTACATACGGTCTTGTTTTATACCCAGTATAAATTTGAAAATAATTTCAGGAAGTACTTGAATAAGCCCAATATAATTACATAAAAATGGGAAGTTTTCTCATCTACAGTAGAAAAAACACTTGGGACAAACCATACATCAACTAATATTTTTCTGTATCTTTGTTTTTCTTCATGCTTACATCTCTCACCAAAACATAGAAGTACTGGGCCAGCAGGTAGTGTGGTAGTTAAGGCTGCTGTTGAGTGGTTTGAGTCTGACTCTGTGGTTTGAGTCTCCAAACCAGTGGCGCGAAAAACACGCAGGGCACTTGTACATGCTTGCTCAAAATCCTGAGAGGAGAATGGAAGAGAAGGGATTGTGGTGTTGTCATTCTTTCTGGGGAGTGATTTCTCTCTTTCTCTGGTAAGTGCATGTGCCCTATGGCAAAAATCTAAAAAAAAAAAAATTAGAAAGAAAGAAAAACTAAACAAAACACACACACAGATAAGCCTGAAGTGTTCTTGGCTTATCTTGTTCTTAGTTAATAAAATGTTCTTAATTAATAAAACGAATTGACATTCGTTAATCTGCTATCTACTATAGTATTCTCTCCATTAAATCTTGCCTTTGGAAATGAGAGGATCAAGTAGAGAGGTATATCTTCTTTGAGATGAGGGCTTCTTCAGCTCCTTTGGAAGCAAAGATGGGCAGTGCAGAGCTGATCACATAAGATTTGATTGGAGGCAGTTAAAAGACCTAATGGTCCTGATTATGCAAGAAAATCTCCAAGGAGAGAGTTAAAGATTTCTTTTATTTTTTTAGAAAAACATTTATTTATTTATCATTTGTGATTTTTAAGCTACTGGGTCTGGGATTCGAAAAGTGACTGGCCATGTGGGGATCCATCTTTACTACCATGCCACCTGCTGGCCCTATCTTGATCAGCAAATTGGGAAGAGGCCTGAGTACTGTATCAATTAAGGGTTCAATCAAGGAAACACACTACGGTAATATTATGAAATAAGAGATGTATGAAAGTTGTGGGAGAAACTCAAATCAGAATCTGTAAGAGCAGATCAGAGAAAAGTCCCTTTTCATCTTCCTAAAGCAGTGGTGCAGTGGGCGAGTTGGAGTTTGCCCGTGAATCAGAGAAGCCAGTTGCACCTGCTGGAGTAGAGCTACTCAGTGGAGCTGTGGGAAGTCTAGGGAGAGTTGTTGCCTCTGCATAGCTACCTATCTTGTGGTCCTAAGTCAGGCTTTTGCTGGTGGGCCTAGAGTTGCTCTTTGATTGGCAGGGCTGGCAGTCAGAACTGTATGCACAGGAGGGGAGAGCAGAAACATGGAGGAATCTGTTGGGAACTGCATTTCTCTAACTGTGATCTTCAGATAGTAAAATTTATTCTTTTGGCCAACTCTAACCAGGAACCTGATGGGAAGAGGATTCTGGAAACTGTAGTTTGAACTTAACTGAGGTGACACAGTTACAGACTGCCACAGCATTGAATGGAGAAAAACACAGACACATGAAAATAATGGGAGTTCACAGTGAGATTTTATTATAGATCAAGGCTTATACTGATGTGAGAGAGCAGGTTGCTTAAGCTTTCAAAGCCTGTTTCCTCCTTTGTGAAATGGAGAGATAATATCTACTTTATGGTATTGTTGTGAAGATCAAATGCAGTGTTGATTTTGTTTGTTTGTTTGTTTTGGAGAGGTTTTCGCTATAGGGCACGTGCGCTCACCAGACAGAGAGAGAGATAGAGACAGAAAGCGAGAAATCACCCCCCAGGGGGGATGGTCACGCCACAATCCTGTCTCCATTCTCCTCTCGGGATCTTGGGCACGCACGCACACGCGCCCGGCGTGAATTTTAAGCCACTGGGTCCGGGGCACGAACCGCGGTCAACTACGTGGGAGTCCAGCGACATAGCCATTACGCTAACTGCTGGTTCCCTGTTTTTATCATAGGGTGTGTTCACGCACTGAGAGAGAGGGAAAGAGAGAAATCACCCCCCACAGGGGAATGGCCACGCTGCAGTCCCCTCTCTTCATGTTCTTCTCAGGATCTTGGGCATGCATACATATGAGCCCAGCGTGTTTTCAAAGCTGTCAGGTCTGGGCCTTGAACTGTGGAGTTGGCCATATGAGATCCAGCACCTTAACCAGGCTCCAAATGCAGTGTTTGTAAAACATTTAGCAGAGAGTCACCATAATACAAACCATTATATAGATGAACTTTTATTAGTAATTGTAATTGCAGCAGTAATGAGAAGAGAGTGAAACATGGGGGGGACAGCAGATGTCATAGCAGTTATGTTGCTAGACTCCCACATGGCCAACTGCCATTCGAGTCCCAGACCCGGTGGCTTGAAAATCGCGCTGGGCCCATGTGCATGCATGCCCAAGATCCTGGGAGGAGAATGGAGGAGAATGGGCTGCAACATGACCATCCTCCCTGGAGGGTGATTGCTAACTTTCCCTCTCACTGTCTTTGTCTCGGTCTCTTTCTGATGAGCGTACATGCCCTAAGGCCAAAAAGGGACCTCTAAAAAAAAAAATGGGAAGGGTATACAGTTGACTCTTGACAAAGGATCTGACCTTCCCCTTATGTAGTGAAAAATCCATGTACAGATTTTGACTTTCCCAGAAGTTAATTACTAATAGCCTGTTGTTGACCAGAATCTTTACCAATAACATAAACAGATTAACACATATTTTATATGTGACATGTATTATAATGTACTTTTTTTTTTGAGAGGTTTTTGCTATAGGGTGTGTGCGCTCTCCAGAAAGACAGAGAGAGACAGAAAGCGAGAAATCACCCCCCGGGGGGGATGGCCACGCCGTAATCGCTTCTTCTCCAGTCTCCTTTCAGGATCTTGGGCACGTACGCACACATGCCCAGCGTGAGTTTAAGCCACCGGGTCCGGGACTCGAACCACGGTCGACTACATGGGAGTCCAGTGACATAGCCATTATGCCAACTGATGGTCCCAATAATGTACTCTTTTAAAAAAAAATTTTTTTTGTAGGACGCATGTGATCACTAGAGAGAGACAGACAGACTGAAAGCAACCCTTAGTAGGGAATGACCACATTGCAATCTCTTCTCCATTCTCTCAGAATTGTGGACACACATGCACACATGCCTCATGTGTTTTTCCAACTGCCTGGTCTGGGACTCGAATCTAGAGTTGGCCATTTGGGATCCAGCCACATTAACCACCATATCACTGACTGGCTTGTATATAATATATTGTTAAAATCAGAGCCAGCAGATGGCGTAATGGTTATGTCACTGGACTCCCACGTAGTTGACTGCAGTTCGAGTCCCAGATATGGTGACTTAAAACTCATGCCAGGCAAATGTGCATGTGTGCCCAAAATCCCAAGAGGAGAATGGAGGAGAAGGGGTTGTGGTGTGGCCATCCCTCCGGGGGGTGATTTCTCACTTTCTGTCTCTCTCTCTCTCTGGTGAGTGCACACACCCTGTAGCAAAATCTCTCTAAAATAAATAAATAAGTCAAATAAAATAAAGTAAACTGTAGAAAAGAAAATGTTACTAAAATCATAAGAAAGGGAAAATACATTTATAGTACTTATTGAAGAAAAATCTGTGTATAAATATGTGAACCTGTGCAGTTCAAACCTGTGCTGTTTAAGAGTCAACTGTGGAGGTTTTTTTGTGTATATCTTTTAATGCCAGAGGGTGTGTGCCTGAGAGAGAGAAAGAGAGAGAATTAAGAAATGTCACCTGTCAATGTGGCCTAGTCATTTTGTAATTTTTTCTTCATTTCTTCTTCCTGTCAGGATCCAGGGCATGGGTGCACCTGCACTTAACATTGTTGCTGTTGTGGCCAGGCTTCAGCCCATCTGGGATCTAGCCTTATCTGTACAGTGATTGACCATTGTACTACAGGGCTGGTTCTCAGCTGTGTTTTGAAAGGAGAGGGAGAGGTGGGCTAAAGAGAGATAAGTGGACATAAGAATAAAGTATGCCAAGCTTCAGTGCTGCAGGTGTTGGGGCACTGTTCCGTGATACTGGAACCACATGGAAAGGCTCTGGGCTCACATACATATCATTACATACCTGTTGACTCCTTGCTGCCTTTTTTTTTTTAATGTATTTTAGAGATTTTTGCTATAGGGCGTGTGTGCTCACTGGAGAGACAGAGAGAGATAGAGAGACAGAAAGCAAGAACTTACTCCCCAGGGTGGATGGCCATGCTGCAGTCCCTTCTCCATTCTCCTCTCGGGATTTTGGACATGCACGCACATGCACCTGTTGTGAGCCTCAAGCCACTGGGTCTGGGACTCGAACTGTGGTTAACCACATGGGAGTCCAGTGACATAACCATTATGCCATCTGCTGATACCTCTTCGCTGCTTTTGATGATCTTTTGTAATTTCTGGAGATTGTCAGTGTTTGCTCCTGCTTAGGTTAGTTGCCCTCCTCTGGGCCATCAGTTATGACCAATGGTGCGGCACCACACTATTCTGATTTGGTGACACTCATAGTAATGAGACAGTCATGTTAATCCTTTTCAAGTAAATATATACTTTAGAAATTTTTCAGCAAAGGGTCTTTTGGGGGTTAATTATGTTTTTGTTTGAAATCTATAGCTCTTTTTTCTTGAATATTTTAGTTATGTGTGGAAGTGTAGATTAACAGTTACTTTCCCCTCAGCATTTTGAAGATATTCCATCTACTACTGTATCATCGGAAATAGGAGGCTATATGGATGCTTTCTTAATTTGTTTTATTTTCTTTTTTTAAAAAAATTTTGCTGTAGGATTTGTGTGCTCACCAGAGAGAAAGAAATCACTTCCCAGGGAGGTTGGCCATTCTGCAATCTCTTCTCTGTTCTCCTCTTGGGATTTTGGGCATGCATGCACATATGCCCTGTGTGCCTCTCAAGCTGCGGGCTCTTGGACTTGAACTACACAGTTGGCCATGTGGGATCCAGTCACCTTAACCACCATGCCACCAACTGACCCCAATAATGTTTTTTTATTGCAGTCTTAGAATGTATATAATAGGCTTTAAATAAAAGTATTCAGATTGTTTTTACTTTTTCCTTAATATTTTTTTTTAACTTTTTTTTTTTTTTTAGAGGTTTTCGCTATAGGGCGTGTGCGCTCGCCAGACAGACAAAGAGAGACATAGAGCCAGAAAGCGAGAAATCACCCCCCGGGGGGGATGGTCACGCCGCAATCCCCTCTCCTCCATTCTCCTTCCAGGATCTTGGGCACGCACGCACACGCACCCGGCGTGAGTTTTAAGCCACCTGGTCCAGGACGCGAACCGCAGTTGACTACGTGGGAGTCCAGCGACATAGCCATTACGCTAACTGCTGGCTCTCCTTAATATTTTTTGAAGTTCACTGAAGTCTGGCTCCATGGTTTAGTGATTAACGTAGCCAGATTCCACATCGTTGTGTTTAGAATCCTGGCCCCAGCAGTTTGAAAAACAAACAAAGGTGAAAGAAGTGATTGTTATGTGATCAAATCCTATTAGGAGTTGCTTTTTCCCTTCCTTTCTCCATCTGTCTCACAATGCACGTGCCAATAAAAAAATTCAGTGACATTTATTGAAAATCTTATCGAGTATCAGAAGGTATCTAGTAAAACAAGTCATTGAGGAATCTGGGATAGGGGCCAGCAGGTGGCGTAGTGGTTAAGGGGTTGGACTCCCACACAGCCAACTGAGGTACAAGTCTTGAACCTGCTGGCTTGAAACTCACGCTGGGTGTGTGTGTGTGCATGCCCAAAATCCTGAGAGAAGAATGGAGAAGGATTGCAGTGTGGCCATCCCGCTAGGTGGTGATTTCTCACTTTCTTTCTCTGTCTCTTCAGCACACACCTTCTAACAAAATTCTCTCTCAAAAAAGTTAAAGAAAGAAAGAAGTGTGGGGACAGCAAGTGGTATAGTGGTTAAGACGCTGGATTTCCACATGGCTGACCACTGTTCGAGTCTCAGACCTGGAGGCTTGCTTTCTCACTTCCCCGTTTTCTCTCTGTTTCTGGTGAGCACAAATGCCCTATAGCAAATTAAAAATAAAATAAAATAAAATAATAAATAATTATTTAAAAAAATTGTAATCTATTTTTAGTTACTTGTATAATTATTACCAAAATATTTGGCTTCCCTGTATTGGTATTGACACTAAACAGATAAATTAGTCATTGTTTCTAATCTTTTAGCTTCATTCTGGTAGAGACAGACAGACATACAGTTGGCCCTCTGAGTCTGAGGATTCTGCATTTCCGAAGTCAACTGGATTGGAAAAGTTGGGGGAGGGCAGGAAGCACACAAATATAACAATACAACAGTAAAAATATAATGCAAATTCAAAAATAATACAGATTAACTATTTGCTTAGCATTTACATTGTATTAGGTGTCATAAGTAATCTAAAAATGATTTAAAGTATATATGCATAGGTTATATGCAAACACTACACCATTTTATATCTACTCCCCTGTGGATACTAAGGACAGCTGTATTTAGGGTGACCATATAGTTTATTATCTGAAGTGGGATAGTTTTGGGTGTGAAAGGAGACTATTTTAATAATTATCTGGGCATGTACACACTGTGTTGATGTTTTCACAGGTGCACAATTATCTTCAGGTTCATCACGTTATGTACATTAAGTACAGCTTTTTGTGTGTCAGTTTTACCTCAGTAAACTAGTTTTTTAAAAAAAATGTTTTTATTGCCAGAGAGCATAGGAGTTCATGACAGAAAGAGAGAGAGATAACATCCCCTTCCAGTTGGGTGTGGTTATGCCCCCATCCTTCCCCCTCCATCCCTCTATCCTGTCAGGAACTTGGGTGTATATGCACATGTGGCCAGCATGTTTCTCATGTTACGACACAAACCAAAGTCGGCGATGTGGAACCCAGCTCCCCATGCAGAGCACTCAGCTGCTGTGGGTTCAACCCATTAATGTAGTTTTTTTAAAAAGATTATTCTGGTTTAACAAAATAAACTGGGACTGTCCTTAGCAAACTGGAATGTATGGTTTATTCTACGTATATACAAATGAGTATGATATAGTGAGATAGTTACAGAGTGCCCATGGGAATACTGAATATAAATTCTAAAAATTCACAACATAAAAATGTAAGTAGTAGCATAATACTGAAATACTGAAGCTATAATTAAGTAGTGATGACAGTGGTATTATTAATTTTGTAGGAATGAAGCACACCTAGATATTAGCCTAGCACTGCAGTCCTTTTTCCTCCTTTTTTGCATCCTTTCAGGATCCTGGGCACATGTGCACATACTCCTGGTATGATTTTTAAGCTGTTGGAGCTGCATTTGAAACTGCAATTGGCCACATGGTATCTGGTTCCCTATGCATAGGACTTAACTGCTGTCCTATGGGACCAGCCCCTTAATGATATCTTTTAACTTTTTTTAGAATTATTTATTTTATTTATAATTTATTTATTTTATTATCATTATTATTCTTTAATTTGACCAAAGAGAGAGAGAGAGAGACAGAAAGAGAGAGAGGGAAAGTGAGAAAGCAAGCCACCAGGTCCAGGACTCAAACCGTGGTTGACCTTGTGGGAGTCCAGCACCTTAACCACCATGCCACCTGCTGGCTCCAGTGATGTCTTTTAATTTAAAAATGTTGCTAGAATGGGGTATGATCACATTGTAATCCCTTCTCCTCCATTTCTCCATCTTGTTGGGATTTTAGACATGCCAGTGTGTTTTTCAAGCCATCAGGTCTGGGATTTGAACTGCAGGTCAGCCATGCAGCCCCATGGGATATAGCTCCCTTAACTACCAGGCCATGTGGCCAACCCAGTGGTGCCTTTTGAAGAGCAAAAGTTCAGTGTATTTTTTTGGTCAAGAACTGTATTTCTGCTCTTCAAAAGACGCTATTAAGAAAATGAAAAGAAGGAACAGGAGGTGGCGTAGTGGTTAAGGTGTGGACTCCCATATGGTCTACTGTGGTTAGAATCCCAGATGTTGGGGGAGGGACATGAAACTCATGCCGGGCACATGTGAGTGCATGCCCTAAATCCCTAGAGGGGAATGGAAGAGAAGAGTAGCCATGACCCTTGGGGGATGATTTCTCACTTTCTCTCTGTCTCTCTCGTGAGCACATACACCCTGTAACAAAAATCTCTCTTAAAAAAGAAAGGAGAGAAAATGAAAAGAAATCTTTGCCAAACAGGGTTACTTAGATGTTTTTCTAGAAGTGTTAAGTTTTGGGGCCAGCAGGTGACATGGTGGTTGAGGGGTTTGAGCTCTCACATGGCTGACCACAGTTCAAGTCTCAGACCTAAAGACTTGCTTTCTCACTTTTCCTCACTCTCTTTTTCTCTGTCCCTCTCTGATCAAGTTAAAATAAATAAATATATAAAATAAAGTTAAATAAAATATTAAATTATTTTTAAAAAGTGTTACAGTTTTAGCTCTTATGCTCAGGTCTGTGATCTATCTGGAGTTATTTTTGTATGTTATGAACTGAGAGGTTAAGATAACCAGATGTTTTGCTACCACTTATAGAACTGGTTATCCTTTCCCTATTGAATAACCTTAGCACTTTTGATCAACTTACTGTGTATTTGTGGGTCTATTTCAAGGTAATGTTTTGTTTATTGACCATTTGGCTTTATATAATTATTACACTGTTTTCATTATTATAGCTTTATCATAAATATTGAAGTTAGATCATGTAAGTGCTCCAGCTTTCTTCTTTTTCAAAGTTGCTTTGAGATTCTAGGTCCTTTTCATTTTCATATAAATTTTACGATTAGCTTCTTAGTTTTTACCAAATAGCCTTACAGGTTGTTTATCGAAATGTCATTGAAAGTGTTTATCGGGCCCACAGGTGGCATGAAAGTTAAGGTGCATAATCTCACATGGCCAACTACTCAGTTTCAGTCCTGGACCCAACAACTTGAAGATCATGCTGAGTGGGGACCAGCAGTTAGCGTAATGGCTATGTCTCTGGACTCCCATGTAGTCGACTGTGGTTTGAGTCCTGGACCCAGTGACTTAAACTCATGTTGGCGCGTGTGCGTGCGTGCCCAAGATCCTGAGAGAAGAAAGGAGAAGAAGGGATTGTGACGTGGCCATCCCCCCTGGGGGGTGATTTCTCGCTTTCTGTCTATCTCTTTCTGTCTTCCTGGCAAGCGTATGTGCCCTATAGCAAAAAACCTCTCCAAAAAAAAGAAAAGAAAATCACACTGGGCGCATGTAAGTGCATCCCCAAAATCCTGAGAGGAGAATGGAGGCAAAGGGATTATGGCTTGGCTATATCCCCTCCCGGGGGGTGGGGTGGGGGGTGATTTTTCTCTCTCTCTCTGGCGAACACACATATCCTATAGCAAAAAAACTAAACAACAATAAAAAGAAACTTCATCAATTTGGAGTGAATTGACAGAACTGCTGATGTCATAACAAGATTTGAGGGAGGCACATCTCATACAGTAGCACGAAAATCCAGTCATAATGCTTATGAAGTACAAAAGAACCTCTTTGTGTTCTTTTTTAATTTTATGTTTTTAAATATGTGGGAAAGTCTTTATTTCTTTTACTTTATTTATTTATTTATTTATTTATTTATTTATTTATCTATTTTAATTTGCTATAGGGCACGTGCACTCACTGGCGAAAGACACAAGAGAGAGAAATCACTCCCCAGGGGGAATGGCAATGCTGCAGATCCCTTCTCTATTATCCTCTTGGGATTTGGGCACATGTGCCCATACTCCTGGTGTGATTTTTCAAGTCTCCAGGTCCAGGATTTGAACCATGCAGTCAGTCATGTGGGATCCAGCCACCTTAACCTCATGCCACTTGCTGATCCTTTATTTCTCCTTTACTTTTTTTTTTTTTTTTTTAGAGGTAGATTTTTGCTATAGGGCATGTGTGTTTGCTGGAGAGACAGAGAGAGACAGAAAGTGAGAAATCATTCACCAGAGGGATGGCCACCATGCTATTCCTTCTCTATTCTCCTCTCAGGATCTTGAGCATGCCCAGTGTGCTCTGGGCTGGACCTGAACTGTGCATGGGAGACCAGTGATGGAACCGTTATGCCATCTGCTGGTTTCTCTCTTTTCCTTTTAAAAGATATGTTTCCATGTAATGTCAATGTTTTTTTGATGTGCTGCTGCTGCTGCTGTTGCTGCTGCTTTTGTAGGTAGGGGACCTGTTGGCAGAAGGATGGTGTGTAAAAATGAAAAGAAACCTGATAACTGAAAAAAATGAGAAGGAAGATATTGGTATTTTACTGTGAACTTGACATCCAGACTTAAAATTCTAACCTTGTTTCCTTTCTTATTCTTAGAATCATCAGTCCCTTTGTTAATTTTAGTTTCTCAGGATTTTTACATGTTTAAGGCCATTATTATCAAATGATTCCTTAGCAGTTAGCCCAAATTCATATCAGAGACAAGCTGGATTAATTTGTGATTTTTATTGGGTCATCAGAAAAGTCGTGATCCATTTTTGCATAGAAAAACAGAGAGAGAAAAAAAGTCACGACTTTTCCGACTACTCAGTAAAATTTGCCCATGAAGCCAAAATGCCTGTTCCTTTAATGAGTGAGCAAGTACATAAGGAACACTCATATGCCCAAATAAATACATTAAATTTCAGAAAAACATGTATTACACATATGACCTTGAGTTCAAGTTGTCATAAAATTAGAACATTGTCCATATAAACTTGTAGTGAAAATGAATGCCTGCTCTTTAGGAAAGGCTCTTTGGAGCACACACCAAGAAAATAATTTTTTTAAACCTCTTCCCCCAAAAGAAATAAATAGAACAAACAAATATCTTGACTTTCTCTGTCTCTCTCTCTCTCTTTTAAATAATCACTAAAAAACTGCTTCGATGTTTCACATGAAGGCTTTTCTTATCTGCCTTTTTTTTTTTTTTTTTTTTTGAGAGGTTTTTCCTATAGGACGCCATGTGCTCACCAGAAAGACAGAGAGAGACAGAGAGATAGAAAGCAAGAAATCACCCCTCAGGGGTGATGGCCACTCCCCAGTCCCTTCTCCTCCATTCTCCTCTCGGGATCTTGGGCACGCACGCACACGTGCCCGGCGTGAGTTTAAGCCACTAGGTCCGGGACTCAAACCGCGGTCAACTACATGGGAGTCCAGCAACATAGCCATTACATCGATTGCTGGTCCCAGGACTTCTGCTTTTAAAACTGTAGCCTATTATAGGAGACCAAAAAAGTGCTATGCTTCCAACCGCAATATGTATAAATATGTATTACTGTAAACTATGTAGAATAGGGAGTATGATATTGTACATGATACAGATAAGACATTTTTTAAGACAAAGTTTTAACAACTGAGATTTTTCAAATAGTGTTGTTCTAGGCTACGTTCTTATGTATCTAGAAAGACTACAAGGATGATGCAAAATAGAGTTGTATCTCTGAGGGCAGGAAATACCTGCTCATGCTTTAATCAATTTTGGATTTTTAGTTGAAATCATAACACAGAAGACTCATAACAGGATTCCTGTTGGAGAATGTCTGAGATTCATTAAAAATTGGGTTGGTTTACTTTGAGAAAAGTACACTTCTCAAGGATCAATTGGGATCTGGACTTGTACTCCTCACATTTTATATTCACACATTGAGGTACCCTCCTATGAATGGATCCAATGGTCACACTAAGGTTTTCCTGTGAAGGTTTTGGCAGTAGTATATTTCAACAGAAAATAAGTATTATAAGTCTTCATATTATCTAAATAATATTGATATGACTCATAAATTAGTAGCCATAGTTACTATTGCTAGATGAGAAGGAAATTCCCAAAACAAAGCCTGAACTTAAGAAATTTTTTAGAAGGAAAGCATAAAAACAGAAATTTTTAAAAAAGGATAACAGAATTAAGGGCAAGCATAACTGCTGTCAAATTAAATGTAAAAGTGATGAAAGAATCAATTTTTAAAATATCTCAGATTGTATTTTTAAAAATACTAGAAACGGGCCTACAGGTAACTTGGTGATTAAGGTGCTGGACTCCAACATGAGTAACCATGGTTCAAGTCTCAGATCTGGCGGCTTGCTTTCTCACTTTCTGTCTCTTTCTCTCTGTCTCTCTTCTCTAGTTGAATTAAATACTAGTAATAAATAAAACTAAATAAAACATACTGTTAAAAAATACTAGAAGTAAATACCAACAAAATAAATTTTATACATTCATTCATTAGAATATGTAACCATTAAAATGATGGGAGTGTTGCATGTGTGTGTAGAAACTTGTACTGTACATATGAAAAACATTGAATACTATTACTGTTTTTCTCAGGAGTAGATGTAAAAATTGAGAAGAGACACTTAATCCTTTATATCTTTATACCAACCTCTGAATGTGTGTTAGCTCCCAGTTCCTTTGGAGAGTGTAGGGAGTACAAATAATTTTAGTGTTCTAGAATTCTAGAATACATTTACATGCACATATACATATATAAATACACCACACACACACACACACACACACACACACACACACGTGTACATTTGGGGAATTTTAAGTAGAAGAAAAAATGTATACATTGTTTTGCACTTTGACTTCTTTTAAATGTTTTCCATATTTACTTTATCATTTTTCTCTTGATACATGCATTTTATTGACTTATTTGAGAATATGCTATAGACATCATACGCTTTATTCTTTTAGATGTTTTATCTTTCTTTAAAGTTTATTTTTTTCCTGAGAGAAACAGAGAGACAAGCAAACCCCAACAGGATCAGCATACCACAATCCACTCCCATTGTTAACCAACCCAGAGCACAAGGAACATATGTGTACCTCGTGTACTCAGGAGGGTCTCAGGACACAAACTTAGACCCTTTACCATGTGAATCCAGTTGTATTACCACTGAGCACTGACTGGTCCCATGCCTTTTATCTTTTAATACTATGTATGTACTTCATGAAAGCAAGCATACTACCTTACCTAAGTACAGTTATTAAATTCAGGAATTTAATAAATATATTCATTGATATAATAAAATACTGTCCTCTAATTTATAGTCCATATTCCAGTTTCATTTATTGTTTTATTAGTAATATTCTTTCAGCTCCAGGATCAAGTTTAGTATTGTATTCTGTATGACTCTCTTATCTGGAATAATTCCTCAGCCTTTCTTTGTTTTAATATTTATATATATGAAAAATGTAGGGCAGCCAAGGATAAATTATCCCTTAGTTTGGGTTTTTCTGATATATTTCCATGGTTATATTTAGATTCTGCAGTATAGGTCAGAATACTACAGATGATATGTTTGTCCTTCAGGTGTTGCATCTAGGTCCACAGAATGTATTTGTAACAATAATTCTGATCACTTGCGTAAGGTGCCATTTTTCCATTGTATACTGAACAATTTTTCCTTTTGCAGTTAGTGAGTGATTTGTGAGGAGAAACTTGACGACCTTATTGGTAATTCTTTTGTCATCAAACCTGCCCTCCTAGAATTAGAATCCTATGATGGTTCATGTCAGAATAAATTTTTGCTAGGATGTTTGCAAAACTGTGGTTTTCTGATTCTGTTTTTCTTTCTGTATTAATTAATTGTCATTCTCCTGTAAAGAAGAGGTTTCCTTTTATTAATTATCAGGTTAGAATAAATGTTCTTTTTTTTTGGGGGGGGAAGGTATGTCTACGGTCTAGTTGACAGTTTTCTTTCTTTCAATAATTTAAGGATTTTGTTTCCCTGTCTTCTGGTTTGCATTGTTCTAATGAGGAATCTTTCATCCTTATTATTGCTTCTATGCATAAGAGTTGAAAAGAGACTTGACAGAGTTCCTGGAAAAATAGAATTAAAATATGAGATTTTTGGTGCAAAAAATTTTTGAAATCTCTACATAGTTTTTTCATAATAGACATTTGCCAGCAACATTTTTTTTTTTTTTGCCAGTAACTTTTTGAAGACTCCCTGTATAATGTATCTTTTTTTTTTTTTTTAAAGGTTTTTGTCATAGGGTGTATGCGATTGCCAGAGAGAGAGAGGCAGAGAAGGAGAGTGAGAAATCACCCCGAGGGGGTTTGGTCATACAACAGTCTCTTCTCCTCCATTCTCTTCTTGGGATTTTGAGCATGCATACATGCACACACACCTGGTGTGATTTTTCAAGCCGTCAGGTCCAAGACTTGCACCCTTGTCGGCCATGTGGAAGTCCAGCGCCTTAACTATGATGCCACCTGCTGGCCTTACAATGTGTCCTTTAAGCAGTGTGACTGTAATATACCTCAGCCAAGTGTTCTTCATTTGTGCTTGGGGTTTATTGAACTATTTTGGTTCTGTGGGTTTTTATATAGTTTCCATGAAATTTGGGATAGTTTTGACATCTTATCAGATACACATTTTGTTTCACCCTGCTTTCCTTTGGGGACTTCAGTTACATGTACAGTTACTGACTTTATTTATTTATTTTTTTCTTTGGAGAGGTTTTTGCTATAGGGTATGTGTGCTCACTAGAAAGACAGAGAGAGACAGAGAGATAGAAAGCAAGAAATCATCCCCCTGGGGGATGGACAGACCACAATCCCTTGTCCTCCATTCTCCTCTCGGGATCCTGGGCACATATGCACACGTGCTGGTACTTTTTTTTTTTTTTTTTTACTTAAGATTTTTCGACTTTATGATAGTGCAAAAGTGATACACATGAATTAGAGACCATGTTTTGAGTACTCATACAACCATTATGTTTTTCACTTTTAGTACAGGGTTCAGTAAGTTACATGGCATAGCCAGCACTTTATTATAAAATAGGGTTTGTGTTAAGTTATTTATTTATTTATTTTTTTGAGAGGTTTTTGCTATAGGGTGCATGCGCTCGCCAGAAAGACAGAGAGAGACACAGAGATAGAAAGAGAGAACTCACCCTTCAGAGAGGTGGCCACGCCACAATCCCTTCTTCTTCATTCTCCTCTCGGGATCTTGGGCACACACGTACACACGCCTGGCATGAGTTTAAACCACCAGGTCCGGGACTCGAACCGCAGTCGGCTACATGGGAGTTAAGCACCATAGCCATTACACTAACTGCTGGGCCCTGTGTTAAGTTATTTAGCTCAATCATGGGGTAAGGTAAGTGTTCTGAACATGTTTAAGGTAGGTTAGGTTAAGCCATGATGTCTGCTAGGTTAGGTTTGTTAAATACATTTCTTTTTCGGGTGGGATACAGTATGGTTTTTCAAAGCATGCATCCAGTGTGTAATAACCAAATCAAGGGTGTAATCACAGACATATTTATCTTTAACATTGAGTTTTGTTGTGCATATTTGATAAGAGTTGCAATTTTTTTGGGACTAGTGAATGGTGTGATGGTTGCATTGCTGAACTCCCGTGTGGCCAACCATGGTTCAGGTCCCAGACCTGGCAACTTGAAGCTCACGCTAGGCACGTGTGCATGCGTGCCCAAGGTCCCAAGGGGAGAATAGAGAAGAAGGGATTGTGGCATGGCCATCCCCCTTGGGAAGTGACTTCTCACTCTCTGTCTTTGGCAAGCACCCCATAGCAAAAAGCTCTCTAAAAAAAAAAATTTAAAAAAAATTAGTGTGTGCATTTGCTTGCTGGAGGTGAATGGAGAGAGAAAGAGAGAGAGAGACAAAGACACAGTGAAAAAATGTGCTCCTTCCCATGGGGAACGATCACACTCCAATCCATTCTCTTTGATGTGTCCCTGCTTTTGGGAGTTCAGGCAAGGATGCACTTGAACCTGGTGTGTTTTTCAAGATCCAGGACTCAAACTGCATAGTTGGCCATGTAGGATACAGCTACCTTAACCATCATACCAAAGGCTGACCTTAGTCTCTCTACTTCTGTGCCATTGAGTCCTTTGATTTCTGCTGTAGAGTGAGGACATTCAGTATATGTTAAGTGGGGACATGCAGTATTTGTGTTTCATTGTCTAGCTTATTTAACTTTGCATTGTATCTTTAGATTTGTCCATTTTGTGTCAGATGACAGGATATTGTTCTGTATGGCCAGTGTGTATATGTGCCATTTAAAAAAAAATTATTTTATTTAAATTTATTTATTTTTATTTTACCAAAGAAGGACAGAGAGAGAGAGAGAGAGAGAGAGAGAGAGAGAGAGAGAGAATGAGAAGGCAAGCTGCCAGGTCCAGGACTCAAATCACGGTTGGCCATATGGGAGTCTGGGGCCCTTGACCAACGCGCTACCTGCTGGACTTGCTACATTTTCTTACTTCATTCATCCGTTGTTGAGCTCTTAGCTTGATTCTATGTCTCAGCTATTGTGAATAATGCTGTAATAAATATTGATGTGCAAATGTCTCTCTACACAGTGATTTCCTGTCCTTTGGATAAATACCCAAGAGTGGAATTACTGAGTCATACAGCAGTTCTATTTTTAGATTTCTGAGGAACTTCCATACCACTTTCCACAGTGGCTGTACTAATATTAAGTGCATTTCACTTGAGGATATTTTCAGTTTACATTAGGTTTATTGGGATGTAATTCTATTGTAAATTGAGGAGCATCTGCTTATATTAGGTAGCTTCAAGTGTGTAGCGTCCTAGTGCTTACTAATTGCCAACAACATTTTTACTCTGCTGGTAATAGTAATACAGTATTCCATAACCTATTCTATTTGTTTACATGCATTTTGTGTCTTAATTATTTGCTCCCAAACCTCCCTGCCTGCTGCTTTTTTCCAGTTTTTCTATTTCACATATCATCATTTACATGTTTTCTAGTCTTTTTTCCCTCCAGCGTCTGATTTGCTGTTATTAATCTTATCCAGTATATTTTTTATTTTAACATATATTTCTTCTGTAAAAATTCCATTACAACATCTTCTGTGACTCTACTTAACATCTTTTCTCTACCTCCTTGAATTTATGGAATATAGCAATGACAGCTGTGCTAGAGACCTGTTATACTAATTCTATCATCTGCCATTTCCAGATCTGTTCTGTATTGGCCGATTGGCTTACATTTTCTTGTTTCTCTTTATACTTGCTAATTTTGATTGAATACCAAATGCTGTGAATCTTACCTGTTGGGCACTGGATATTTTTATACTGCTATAAACTTTTGTGCTGGGTTACAGTTAAGTTACTTGGAAACAGATCTTTCTGTCTTGCTTTTAAGTTTTTTAGGTGCAATCAGCAGCATTTAGTCTAGCACAAAATGTTTCCATCATTGAGGCCAAACCCTTCTGAGTACTTTACTCAGTGTCCTGTGAAGTAAGAGGTTTCCCAATCTTACTGACAATATTGTGAGGAAATCCCTATGTAAAAGGATATAGTCAGGAGTGATTGCCCACAGCCTCATCTTCTCAGTATCTTACTACATCAGGAATTGTTTTTTACTGTGTGTAACAAATACTAGGGGTTAGTTAGCAGATAAGGGATTGATTTTATTTTTTCATCCAGTCAGTCTGGAGACTCAAGTTGTCAGGGACTCTTTTTAGATCACTGTGCTGCCTTCCTAAACTGTGGCCAAAGGTAGAATGTCCAAAAAACAGTTTTCCATAGTTTGAAGTTTGAAGGTAAATTCTATCTAGATTTGAATTGCATATTTGGGGGTTATCAGTTAGCTTGTTGGGGCTGGTGATTTTCATTATAGAAATGGGTGATGTTTCTCCAAGAAAGCCGATAGAATAGAAAGAGCATTAGTGTGAGAACAGAACTGATAATGACACCAGTGTTTAATGGCCAAGCAGAGGAAGAAAAGATTCTAAAGCAGGCTAAGGGGAGATTTGAGTGGGGCGGGGAATGGAGAGTCATGAGAGTACATTATTGTGGAAGCTTTAATGTATATTTATGTTTTTAGCTTTAGTGTATATTTATGTTTTTAGCAGGATTTAAACAGCTTTTTTTTTTTAAGGGTAGGGATCATCTGTTGGTGGACATAGCAGTGTCTTTTTTTGTGGTATAAACTTTATCATAGTAGTTAGATATAACACTAAGAAGTATGGAAGACAAGATTATATAAAATCATGTAAGCTTTGGCAGAGACTTTTGTGTTTATTCAGGGTATGAGGAAGAACTGCTGAAACATTCTGAGCAGAAAGTCAGCAATAACATTTTTTGAACTGCTTTATATGTATACACACACATACACCTATTCATACATAGGTATTTTTTAATATATTTTTGCCAGAGGATGTGTGTGCTTGCTGGAAAGAGAGAAAGACAGAAAGCACCTCCTCATGAAGAATGGCCACATTGCAATTCTACTTGTTTACATGCATTCTTGTGTATATAAACAAAAGAAAGTTTACATATACATTTCTTCATTCACCATTTCTCCTTCCTTTTGGAATTTTGGGCGCGCGCGCGCACACACACACACGTGCTGGCGTGTTTTCAAAGCCACTGGATCCAGGACTCAAACTGCACAGATAGCCATGTGGGAACAGTCAACTTAACCACCATACCATAGGCTGGCCCTGAAGTACTTTTTTCTTTTTTTTGGCCATAGGACGCGTGTGCTTGCCAAAAGGGAGATAGAGACAGTGAGAAGGAAAGTGAGAAATCAACGCCCTGAGGGTATGGCCACACTGCGATCTCTTCTCAGCCATTCTCCTCCTGGGCTTTTGGGCATGCACACACATGCACCTGGCGTGATTTTCAAGCTTCCAAGTCCAGGACTTGAACCACTGCTGGCAATGTGAGGTGCCTTAACCACCATGCCACCTGCTGTCCCTCCTGAAGTTTATTATTTTTTTTTAAAGAATTATTTAATTTTATTTATCCATTTATTTTATTTTAATTTGATCAGAGAGAGCGAGAAAGTGAGAAAGCCAGCCACCAGGTCCAGGACTTGAACCATGGTCAACCATGTGGGAGTATCCAGCATCTTAACCACTGAAAAGATAACTTAGCCTACCCCCATTGATTCATGCTGCTAAAATGCTGGACTTGGCATAGTCCCTTAGCTGGGACTACTGGGGATGCATTAGTCCAGTTCCTGATCCAGCCTAAAGCCCAGGGATGATGGTACACACCTGTAGCATCTGTAATACCAGGTACTCGGGAAACTAAAGCAAGACTGTCACAAGTTCAAGGTCAGCCTAGATAACGTAGGAAGACTCTTGTCTCTGAAAAAAGAAGATGATCCAGGTGCGGTGGTGCTTGCCTGTAGACCTAAATGGGGAGAAAAAGGATTCTCATTGCTGTATAGAAAATTAATTATATATGAGCTTTGAGAAAAACAGGTTGGTTAAACAGAAAACTATTTAATGTAACTGTTTCAGTAATCCATGTAATAGATACTCAAAGCTTGGAGTGGAGTGGCAGTGACAGAAATTATATTTTTCAGGAAAAACTAACATGATTTGCTAGTTGGATGGGAGAATGAAAGGAATTAAGGATATTCCAAAATTTTTATTTTGAGCAACTGGGAAAATAGATAGGCTTTTTGATGAAATGGAGAAGACTGGGGAGGAATAGGTAATTTTTTTTCACTTTGTTTTTTAAAAGTTTTGTTTGTTTTTTAAAATTTTTTCTTTTGAAATAACTTTAAGCTCCAGAGATTTCAAAAACAGTATGAAGAAAATTTTTTTTTATTATTTGAGTGTACCTTGTTAACATAAGGTCCTATCACTTCAGAACACTTTAGTTTTAATTACTGTCAGTAAGTAAATTTTTCTACATATTCAGAATTCTCCATCAAAATCAGGAAATTAACATTGATAAAATAGTATCATCTAATCCACAGAACCAATTTAAGATTTCCCAGGTGTCTCAATAATATTCTTTTAGCAAAATAGTTCAATCTAGGGTTTAATTTCATATTTTAATTTTCATAGTACCTTATTTCTGAAGTTAATCTAATTTTGCCTCAAAAATTGTAAGTTAAAATTTAAGAAATTCAGTTGAAAATTTAGTTTTAGGGACTGGCAGGTGGCGTAGTGGTTAAGGGTTCTGGACTCTCACATGACTGACCATGGTTCGAGTTCTGGACCTGACGACATGCTTTCTCACTCTCCCCTTCCCACACACACACACTCTGTCCCTTTCTGGTCAAATTAAAATAAATAAGTAAATAAATAAAGTTAAATTAAAAAATTCTTCTTAAAAAAAGAATTTGTAGAAAGAGTTGCTAATAAATAAACCTTCCTCAACCACTTGGTGACTTTCTTGTGTGCATAAGTAAGGTAGACTAGTTTCTCATGCTAGTTATTTCCCTGAAAAGTGAAATGGAGTGACATAATGTACAATGGCAAGTTGGTTTGAGTAAGAAATAAGAAATGCATATTTAAGTCCTACCTTTGCCTAGCTTTCTGACTTTAAATAAGTTATATTATCTTTATGGCCCTCAGATTTCTCCTTTATAAAAAGGTTAGACGGGGGACTAGCAGTTAGCTAACGGCTATGTCGCTGGACTCCCACGTAGTCGACCGCGGTTCGCGTCCCGGACCTGGTGGCTTAAAACTCACGCCAGGTGCGTGTGCGTGTGTGCCCAAGATCCCGAGAGGAGAACGGAGGAGAAGGGATTGTGGTGTGGCCATCTCCCCTGGGGGGGTGATTTCACGCTTTCTGTCTCTCTCTCTGTCTGTCTGGCAAGCACACGTGCCCTATAGCAAAAAAAAAAAAAAAAAAAAAAAAAAAAAAAAAGGTTAGACAGGATCTTTATTTTTTAACTGTTTAAAATTTAGTGCTCAGATGGGCAGATGGTGTAATGGTTACATCACTGAGCTCCCACATAGTCAGTCGATTGCAGTTCAAGTTTGGACCCACTGACTTAAAACTTATGCCAGTTGCTTGCTCGTGGTGCCCAAAATGCCAAGAGGAGAATGAAGGAGAAGGGGTTGCAGCGTGGCCATCCCCCATGGGGGGATGGTTTGTCACTTTCTCTCTCTCTCTCTCTCTCTCTCTTTCTCTCTCTCTAGTGAGTGCATCCCCTATAGCAAAAATCTCTCTTAAAAAAAAAATTAGTGCTAACTTGCTTTTATTAAAAAGTTATAGAAACGGAGGTAACATAATGATTGCCCCTGGAATGATATTGATCCAGCGATGAAAGGATACTTTTCATGTTTTATGTTCTATTTTATTAGTATATTTAGACTTTTTTCTTTGATAATCCTTCAATATTACATGATAGATTTCTTTTTTTTTCTTTTTTTGGAGAGATTTTTGCTATAGGGTGCGTGCACTCGCCAGACAGACAGAGAGAGACAGAGAGACAGAAAGCAAGAAATCACCCCCCAGGGGGGATGGCCACGCTGCAATCCCCTCACCTCCATTCTCCTCTCGGGATCTTGGGCACGTACGCACATGCGTGAGTTTAAGCCACCGGGTCCGGGACTCAAACCGTGGTCGACTATGTGGGAGTCCAGTGACATAGCCATTATGCTAACTGCTGGTCCCAAGATTTCAAAATAATATATCCGAAAAGAAGTGGAAGCTGTCATAATGATGTATTTGTCAAACTGTATTTGTCCAGGGGAGAGTTAGAAGAATGGGTAGGTCAGGGTTGCATTGTGTCAGCTTGAGAAAAGAATGTACAGTATTTCTGTAAATTTTTGAATTATTGTACTGGCCAGTGGCATGATGGTTAAGGTGTTAGAACCCACATGGCTGATTGTATGGTTCAAGTTCTGGACCTGGTGACTTGAAAAACACACTTGTGTACAAGTATATGTGCCCAAAGTTTTAATAGGAGGGAGAAATGGAGGAGAAAGGAATGTGGTATGACCATCCCCATGATGGGGGTGCTTTCCCACAACTTGTCCTCCTCTCTTAGTCCTGCTCCAGCATGCAAGCATGCCATTTGGCAAATTTAAAATAATTTTTTAAATTACTTGCTAATATTTGAAAAATGGGGTGATCTCACATTGAAATTTAGATTTGTAGCTTTTCAGGAAAAGTCAGCATATCTGATAATGCTAGCCTGAATTCCTGTGGGCAGCTGTTGACTAGAGTTGAGGCTGTTAACTCTTCTAGATGGGCAAATGATCTCTATTTACATGTAGAACCTGCCACTTCTGTTATCTCTCTCTTTCCTCCTCTCCTCCTCCTCTTCAGTTTTTCTATCCTCACTTCCTTCCTTTTTGAGATCTAATTCACAGACCATGAAATGTACCCCTTTTCAAACTAAAATTAAGGAGGCAAGGGGCAGACCTTCAGAAGAAGATTCCTCCATGGTTCCTGAGAACTAGTGATTTCAGGGAAAAAAGAGAAATGAAGATTTTTCTACTGATAATTCAGCCTCCAGCCCACAAACTCCAGTGATAGGGAGCCCCTCTAGCCTTCTCTCTGTCTTTGTCTCTTCTCTTTTTTTGGTAATTTTTCCTTTAAAATTTTTTTAAGGTAAATTATTCTCTTGCTTTCAGCCCCACCTTTATATTGCTAATACCCCCCCACACCCCCATCCAGGAGAGGCCAAGGGGCAGGCCTTCAGATGAAGACTCCTTCTTGGCTCCTGAGTATTAGTGATTTCATGCAGTGTACAAGCATGCCACAGATTTATATTTTATTTATTTAATTTTTTTGCCCTTTTTTTTAAATAATTTTTTTTGGATTTTATTTTATATATTTTTTCTTCTTTTTCTCTCTGTTTCTTTGTGTGTGTGTGTTTTTTCTTTTCTTTCTCTCTTTCCTTTTTTTTTTATTTTCCTTTTATCTCATCACTCTTCTCCTCAGTCTCCGTTCTCTGTGTTTCTAGATGGATCTAAGGGAACCATAGCCAAACATCAAATACTATTAGGGTTAACATATTCCTCAATACCCACTGAATCTGCTGCACAAATGGATAAAAACGGAATGGCAAAGAGATTCCAGATCACCTCCTTTTGCACGCTCCTGAACGCTCAGATTGAACTTCAGGAATTAGGAAGAAACACACCATCCGTCAGATGACTAGAAATCACTGCAGGACCACAAGAAATATGGGAAAGCAAGAAAATGCCTCTCCTTCAAGGGAAAAGAATAACTCCTCTTCATCCATAGACAGTTCAATGGAAATCATGGAAATGTCTGATAAAGAATTTAGAATATTTATAATGATGAAGCTAGCAGAGATGGAAGAGAAGAGAGACAATGAACTGTGGAAGAGGCAGGAGAAAGGAGCTTATGAGTTCCAGGAGGTGAGGAAGTTCTTGCAAGATCTAAAAGAGGAATTACACACTTTAAAAAAGAATCAAATAGACCTGTTAGAGATGAAGGCTATAATATAGGAAGTAAAAATCTCCCTTGAAAGTATTAAAAGCAGACTAGATCATACAGAAAATAGAATCTCATATGTAGAAGAGAAAATTGCTAGCCTAGAAAAATCCACCACAAAAACTGAGAAAATTGCCCCCCAAAATGAGAATAATGTACGAGAAATACTAGATACCATCAAACATCCAAACATACATTTAATTGGTATTCCAGAAGCTGAAAAGACTCATAAGGGCATTGATAATTCCATGAAATTCTGCAAGAAAAGTTTCCAAAATTCAGTCCCAAGAAATACAAAGGACTCTAAATAGAATCAACCCAAGAAGATCTTCACCAAGACAGATTGACCAAAACCACAAAGACAAGATACTAAGATTGGCAAGAGAAAAATGGCAAGTTACCTACAAAGGATATCCATCAGGCTAACAGTAGACCTCTCATCGGAAACAATGTGAGCGAGGAAAGAATGGGAAAATGTATTCAAAGTGTTAAGGGAAAAACAATTTCAACCAAGAATACTGTACCCGGCGAGATTATCCTTCATATGGGAAGAAAAGACAAGAACATTCTCAGATAAACAAAACCTGAAAGAATTTACCAACACCAGACCAGCTCTCCAAGAAGTTCTTAAGGGAGTGGCTATACCAGGAAAATTAAATAGACACACAGAAATAAGAGTTCAGAAACTAAGAAAATGGCCAGCTTAATCGTAGGCACAAGTCTGGAGTTGAATATTACATCCCAGAATATAATCAGCAAGATCGAACTACAATAGAAAATAGACTTAGTACGTGAGACTAAACTGGTGAAATAGCATTTTGTGACTTTTGACTAAAACATTGCTGATTTTCTTGTAGGCTTTGTTTTCCAGTTTTAAGGATTTTTGTCCTGTCTTGAGCTGTCAATAGGTTCATGTACCTACTATTTGAACAGACTCCTAACCTGTATCCTGGTTTTAAGTTTTAAGCAAAGTTCCTTAGCTTTTCTTTGATTTATTAAAGATAAAGCTGCTTTTCTTGAAATTACCAGCTGAACTTGCTATTGAAAGCAGTAGGATTATATAAGAAATTGTGTGATCAATAAAATGTGGGGGGAAAAGGAATGGAAAACAAGGGTAGACACCAGAGATAGTGTGGGAGGAGGGTGGGAAAAGGCAGAGGATCAGAAATGAAGGTTTTATACACACACACACACACACACACACACACATACACATATATATGTGTAACTAGAAATGGAAAATTATTGATGATAACATGCATGATTAAGCCACAATGCAGTACATTCTGGATGGGAAATCACATTTTGTTTACTGTGATGATGCTTAGGGAATGAATATAAATTAATTAAGAAAATGTTTCAGGAAAAAAAAACTCATGGAAATAAATGTAATGGGAAAAATATGTATGAATTTTAAAAAGTTTTTATACCAAAATAAATTCATACTTTAATTATAAAATAAATAAAGTTAAAAAAAAACTAAAATTCAGTGATAATTAGTGATATATTCACAAAGTTGAACAACCACTGCCTTTATCTATTTCCAGAATATTTCATCACCCCCAAAAGATACTTTGTACCTATTCACAGGTATTTGCCATGTTGCATACCTTAGTCTTAGGCAGACAATAATCTACTTTCAATTTCTATAGTTTTAGCCTATTCTGGATATTTCAAATGAGTAGAATTATACAACATACACACATCTGTGCCCAGAGTGATTTAAAAGCTGAGTCTGGGACTTGAACTGTGGTCTGTGATTGGCCATCTGGGAATTGGCATCTGAACCACTATGCCATTTGCGGGCCCACCCTCCAGTCTCTGCTTTTTATAGGTCTGTTCAGATTTTTTTTTTTCCTTCTTGAGTCAGTTTTTACGTTTTGTTTCTTGTTAGGGATTTCTTTCACTTAGTTGACCTAATTTGTTGACATAGAAATTTGTTGTTTATAGTATTCCTTTATTATCTTTTATTTTTTTCTGTAAGGTTTGTAGTAATGCTTCCTCTTTAATTTCCAAGTTTACTTATTTATGTCTGCTACCTTTTATTGGTTAGTCTAGCTAAAGTTTCAATTTTACTGATCTTTTCAAAGAAAAAAATTTTTAAGTTTTTTGCTGTAGGTACAGAGACAGAAAGAGAGGAAAAGTGAGAAATAACCACCACCACCCCCAGGAAGTATGGTCATGACAGTCTTTTTTCCTCCATTTTCTTCTTGAGATTTTGGGCATGCACATATATGTGCCTGACACTTTTTTTAAGCTGCCGGGTTCGGGACTCAAACTGTGCTGTTGGTCATGTGGGACTCAGCTACCTGAACTACCATGCCACCAACTGACCTCAAAAAACACTTTTTATTTCATTAATTCATTAATTAAAATTTTTTTCCATTTTTTTCCCAGTTTATTTATCTCTGCACTGCTCCCTATTATTTTCTTCCTTAAGCTTGCTTTGGGTTTAAATTGTTCCATATTTTAAGGTGGAAGTTTAGGCTATTGGTTTCTTTATTGTATTTCATGTTTGTTTGTTTGTTTTATTTTGCTTTGCCATAGGGCATGTGCACTCACTAGGAAGAGAGAGACGGATACAGAGAGAGGGAAAATGAGAAATCACATCCCGGGGGGATGGATGGTCATGCCACAGCCTCGTCTCTGTTTTCTTCCTGGGTTTGTGGGCACACACACAAATGCCCGGAGTGATTTTCAAGCTGCCAGGTCCAAGACTTGAACCATGGCCGGCCATGTGGGAGTCTAGCACTTTAACTACCATGCCACTTGCTGGTCCAACTTTCTTATATTTTTTAAAAAATGATTTTATTTAACTTTATTTATTTGTTTACCTATTTTAATTTGACCAGAGAGGGATAGAGTGAGAGAGCGAGAGCGAGAAAGTGACATAGTAAGCCGCTAGTTCCAAGACTTGAACTATAGTCGGCCATATGAGAATCCAGTGCCCTTAACTACCACACCACCTGCCAGCCCTACATTCTTGTATTATAATATGCATGTTTACAGTTAAAATTCCAATGCTGTTTTAGATGTTGATTTCTTGTATTTTTATTTTTATTTATCACAATATATTTTCTAATTTCCTTGTCTCTTCATTTTGACACATTGGTTCTTTTTCAGTGTGTTAATTTTCACTATTTGTGAGTTTCTCAAATTTCCTTCTATTACCAATTCTGGGTGCATTGCATCGTTGTCAGGGCACAGACTTGTCGTGATTTCAGTCCATTTATAGTTACTGTATTTGTTTTATTGCATAATATATGGTTTGTCCAACTGTTCATGCTTTTGTGAAGATTGTATATTCTGATATTTGGGGATTGGATATTCTAAGAATGTCTTAGGTCTAGTAGTTTTATAGTGTTGTCCACATCTTCTACTTCCTCGCTTATTTTCTGTTTGCTTGTTTCATCTATTATTAAAAATGAGGTATTGCGTCTTTTTGTCTTCTTTGGGATGGGTGGTGGGGAGGCAGCATCTCACTTTGTTGCCCAGACTGGCCTCAAGCTCAGATTCTTCTGCCTCATTCTACCAAGGAACTAGGATTACAGCTGTGCACTACCCTACCTGGTTTACAACTCTGTCTCTTTCTCTCTCTTTTTTCTTTTTTAAAGTTTTGCTATAGGGTGCTTGTGCTTGCCAGAGACAGAGTTGAGATAGGAGCGGGGAGTGAGAAATCATCTTCCAGGAGGGATGGCCATACTGCAGTCTCTCCTCCATTCTCCTCCCAGGATCTTGGGTTCTCACGGACACGGAAGCAGTGATTTTCAAGCCACCAGGTCCGGGACTTGAACCACCTAGTCTGCCATGTGAAATCTAGCTGCCTTAACCTCCACACTCCTGCCCACTCCTACAACTCTTACTTTGAATTACAGCTTGCTTTCTTCAATTTTATCATTTTTTTGCTTTGTATTTTGAGACATTTTAGATGCATTTGAGTTTATACTTGCTCTCCCTTGACAAATTGGCCATTTTTTATTATAAAGTGGTCTTTGTCACTAAGAACAATTTTTTGTTATTGTGGTCTACTTTGATATAATATCAGTATAACCTCTAGGCCTCTTTGGCTACTATTTGTATAGTATCTTTTTTCATCCTTTTACTTGCAACTTATTTTGTTTTTGCATCTAAAATGTGTCTGTTATAGACTTTTAGTTGGATCTTGTATTTTTTTAACCTGTTCTAACTTCTGCCTTTTAATTGGTTTGTTCACTGTATTTATATGTAATGTAATTACTCATAGGGTGGGATTATACTTGCCACCTTCTATTTGTTTCACTTTTGTGTTATATCTTTTTCATTCTTTAGTCTATAATTGCCTTTTATGTTAAATAGCTATTTTCTAGTGTGCTATTTCAATTATTTTGCTATATTTTTAAAATTTAACTTTTAGTGATTGACCTGGGGGTTACAGTTAACACCCCCCCCTCCTTTTTTAATTGCCAGAGGGTGCATGCACTGACCAGAGATAGAAAAAGAGAATCCCCCTAGTGGGGCATGATCATGCCACAATCCTTTCCCCTCCATTTTTCTATCCCATCATGATTTTGGGTATGCATGAACATGTACCTGGAATGTTTTTAAAGATGCTGGAGCCATGATTCAAACTGTGGTCAGCCATGTGGGATCTGGCTCCCAATGCCATGTGCTGTGCATTACACTTATCCACTGCTGCTACATCCTATCCTTAACATCATAATTTATATCAGTGTAGTTTGGATTAGTACCAATTTAATTGCAGTAGCAAATGATCTTTTCTTGGTAACTCTAACCTTTCCTTTACCTTTGTGCTGGTATTGTTATACTAATTATATCATCATATGTTGTCTGCCCAGCAACATAGTAATAACTGTTCTTTTATGCAGTTTTTTTTTTTTTTTTTAAACAGTGTATTAGTTTCCTATTGCTGCTTATGTAGGAAAGAGTTAACACGGCAGGCCTTACTGCTTAGCCTTAGAAAGTTCTGTTTAAGAGATCATCCTTTGGCTGACACTTGAGAATTTGGATTTCAGGAGTGTTTCAACCTCAACTGATAACTGATAACAGGTTGTTCTCCCAGAGCTGTTTGTACAAACACTATGGTTTATGTGGAATACCCACTTGTGAGAGTCTGGAATTTTGGTATATGATAGGCAATTTGGTATGTGTTTAGTATGTGTACCTACATGATCATCCCTTTATATAAAGCACCTGCCCCCTGCAAAATGTGTAAAGTATGCACGTTATGTAGCTCTAATTAGTATAATTAATACCATTTTTTTCTGTGACTCCTGCTTCTGTTTCTTCTTATTATTAATGTATTCATCTTTTTATCTGCTAGGACTCTAAAGAATGCTGATGGGAGACCTATTTTCCTGCTTCTCAAATTGTTGAGCTGGTTGCCATGATGGGTGAGTTCAAACTGAAAACATTTTTCAGCTATAATTAAAGGATGTAATGGGGAAGAAAAAAATCTCTATTGTATATTATGATAAACTCTTTTAAAAATTATTTCTTTATTTATTTTTATTTATTTTAAAATTTGACCAGCGAGGGACAGAGAGAGAGAGAGAGAGCAAGAGAGAGCGTTAGAAAGCAAGCTGCCAGGTCCAGGACTTGAACTGCGGTTGGCCATGTGAGCATCCAGCATCCCTAACCACCATGCCACCTGCCGGCCTCCTGATAAACCTTTTTATAAAGACATTTTAAATAGTAGATTTATGTGATATTTTATATTTATTTACTTAATAGACATTCAGTTAAAGCACTCTCTGTGCTGTTTTGCAGTGTTTGTTTTATGCAGGACACAGCAGGGACGTTCAGAATGAATTGCTAATAAGAAGGCTTGTGATTTGCTTAGATTTTGATAGCAAGAGCTAAATAATTCACAATATTTTATAACAAAAGATCAGCAGATCATTGGTACTCAGTGAGGATATGTTTTATAACTCTGTTAATATCTTACGTAGCATAGTGTTAATTTAAAGGGAAACTGAAGTGTGGGAATGTGTTGAGGGTGTTCAGTTTACATATCATTTTGTTTCTATCCTTACCTCCTTTTCTTTTTTCTTTGGTATTGAGGGTTCCATTATGAGGCAAGAGTAGGAAAAGCAGATCTTAAAAAGAAATGGAATGAATGGCCTACCCTATCTTAAACTGGGAAAAATAGACTTGAGTAGTTGGATACTAAGTTGTGTGTGTGTGCCTGTCTGTGTTTAGAAGTACTTATTTAATTATTACTGTTATTTTAAAATTTGTTATAGGGCACGTGCGCTCACCAGAGAGCGTGCGTGCAAGAGAGAAAGAAAGTGAGAAAACAAGCCTCCAGGTCTGGACTCGAATGGCAGTTGGCCATGTGGGAGCCCAGTGCCTTAACCACCACACCACCTGGTGGCCCAGGTACCAAGTTTTTAAACTTAGACTAGTCCTTCATGTACCCATATAGGCTGAAGAGTTTTCGTCTGCCCATGTTCCTTAGTGCAGGGGTTAAGCACACTTCATTTTGTGTACTTGTGGCAAGTGTATAAGTCAAGACCTCCCTACTTTTAAATTTTCTGTTCCACTAGGCCAGCAGATGCCATAATGGTTAACATGTGGATTCCCACATGGCTGTCCACAATTGGAGTCCCAGATCTGGCGGCTTGCTTTCTCTCTCTCTCTTTCCCTTTCTCTTTCTCATTCTCTCTTGGTCTCTTGGTCTCGCTCTTTTGCACTCTTGCTCTTTCACTTTCTCACTGTGTCTCTCTGTTCAAATTGAAGAATGATAAATCAAACTAAATAATTCTTCAAAAAAATTTCTCTTCTGCTTTCCTCTTTTGTAGCCATGAGTTTAAACTGTCCAACTTCTCCACTCTAATCAGCCTTACCTCCAGCTCCATTTGGATATACATTTACTAAACGTCTATCAACTATTCATTTTGGTTGCTCTTACTTGCACTCTGAGCCATGTATTAATTAAATTGACTACTGTCATCCCTCTCAAATAATAATCCTCTAAAGTAAGAAGCAAAGAACAATTTGTTGCTTAAAAACACATACAAAGATAGTCACCAAAAACCATTACTATTTAAAGTGTTAATCACGGACTCCTGAATTTTTTTTTGAGAAGTTTTTGCTATAGTGCGTGTGCGCTCACCAGAAAGACAAAGAGAGACAGAAAGCAAGAAATCACCCCCCGGGGAGGGGGGGATGGCCATGCCATAATCCCTTCTCCTCCACTCTTCTCTTGGGATCTTGGGCATGCTTGCATATGCGCCCAGTGTGAGTTTAAGCCACTGGGTCCAGGACTCCAAGCGCAGTTTACTACATGGTAGTCCAACGACATAGCCATTACGCCATCTGCTGGTCCCAGACTCTTGAAGTTTGATTGAATATGTTCTCCTATAATTATTTCTCAAATATAATAAATAAGCATTTAAGTATCTAATTCAACATTTCTGATATGTTTTATTTGAAGTTATTTTCTAAATATTAGGTTGGTAGAAAAGTCATGAAATATTTTTCAATGCAAAAATGTGTCATGACTTTTTTAATGACCTAATATTTTCTGGTTTTGTGTTCAATTGAATGACCCTTCAACATATGTCAGAAACCCACTGTTTCTTTTATGGGTCGTTTGTCAGAGTCTGCATTCTCTGGGTATCCTCACTGTCTCTTGGGCCAACTTACTGATCTTTAGGACATTTATAACCTGTCAAACCTGTCTAGTATCAAGTCACCACTACAGGGAATCATTTTTTTTTAATTATTTTTAATTTTCTTTATTCATTTACTTATTTTATTTTGACCAGAGAGAGGGAAAGTGAGAAAGCAAGCCACCAGGTCCAGGACTTGAACCATGGTTGGCCATGTGGGAATGTCCAGTGCTTTAATCACCATGCTACCTGCTGGTCCCCAGGGAATCTTTTAAAATAAATTTTATGTGCATTTGCTAGAACTAGAGAAACAGGGAGAGGGAGACATTGCATACCAGTGGGATGTGGTCATGCCACAATCCCTTCTCCTTCTTTTTTCATCCTTTCAGGATTTTGGACATGCACACCCATATACCTGTGTGTTTCTTGAGCTACCAGGGCTGGGATATGAACTATAGTCTGCTGTGTGGGATTCAGTTCCCTTAACCACTAGACCATAGGACTGACCCCACAGGGATTCTTATTAGAGCAAAAACAGTCTAAGAATAGTTTGAACAGTGCTTATTATCATTTGAGTAAGTTCACCACTACACTTACACTTTTGTGGACTTGTTAGCCTACATCTAATCAGCCTCCTCAAGATAAATTTCCTGTGGTACTTACCTACCATGTGATTCTTCTTAAGCAGCAAAAAATTAAATTATCCTTTGTTTCATATCATCCTCTTAAGATTTGAGCTTTCGCTCAAATGGCCCTTTCCTTTTTTAATATGATAGATAACTGCACTCATTTTCCTTAACAAGGAAATAAGTGTATACAAAAGATAGGAGATTGTAGCCAAAGTCTTTCTGGACATTTACTTATTTTGGCATTGTGATATTAAGCATATAAAAATGACTAAATTCAAATCTTTTAAGTTTTTTTGTAGTAAAATAGTTAAGATAACATAGATTGCTTCAGTATTAGAGAGCACCCCCCATGTGGAATTAAGGATTTTATTTTTCTTCAGGTCATACCAAATTATTTTATTCCAGTTAGGATCATTCTAAGGTTGTTCAGACTGAGGAAAAACTTCTTTTTATCAGTAATTAATGCAGTCTGATGTGGACCTGTTGATGTTGTACTTGTTATGATTACATTGTGCCTGACTGACTCAGTTACCTGTTTAACTAAGCTAACGTTATGACAGAACTTTATTTTATAAAACATACTTTATGAAGATTTATGAAATTTACACTTAATGTGGAATTTATAAATAAAACTATTACAACCATTATTTAAAAATTTTAATATGCTAATTATTTCAGTATAGACTAGAATATATTGAATGTTATTAGAAATTGATAAATTAGAGGAATTTTTTGTATGTTTGAAAGACTGTTGTGGAGAAGACCAACAGATGGTATGGTGGATTCCACGTGGCCAAATGTGGTTCAAGTCCCCAGCCCGGTGGCTTGTAAAGGCATGCTGGGCGCATGTTTGTATGTGTCCAAAATCTCAAGAGAATTTATTGCAGTGTGGCCATCTGCTGGTCTCTCTCTGGCAAATGCACATGCCCTATGGCAAAAAAAAAAAAAAAAAAAAAACAAAACCATTGTGGTTGTTGAATTGTTCAATTATTTTGAATTATTTTCCATATAAGATGTAGCATGGTTTAGTTGTTACTACCACAAGGAAACAAAAATTACTGCTTCCTGAAGTGGTTACTTTTCAAAATCTAAGTTCTAAACTTTCTTGATTCCTTTATTTAGCAATTGCTAATTATCATTAGTAGAATTGATTTACTAGTGAAAATCAATTAAGTTATCCCAGAAGTTATCCTGGTAGCTTATAATTGGCATTACTGCAAGGTACATGTTGTTAAAAGAAATACTTTAGACAATTGAATTTAGTAGAGTTTAATTGAGCAAAAAGTGCAATTCTAATTGGGAACCCAGAAATGGCTTCCAAGGGACCCTGGGTAGCCTCATGGTTGAGCATATTTATGTTCTGGAAAGGGAAAATGGCATAAAAAAATGAAAGTGCGGGAATTAGGTAGAGAAATAATTGGATTGGTTACAGTTCGATGTTTGCGGGTGGTAACACAGTTTAAAGGGTGGGCTTTCTGTGATTGACTGAAGTGTGGCCACTGTGAATGCCTATAACTTATCAACTTGCTAAGGGAACAGTTTTGCAGGCGAGGTTGCAGTTCGCTTACGGAAACTAAAGCAAGAGTATGGAGGTCTTTCCAGGCCAATATACTTTTAACAATGTTTATAGTCTCAGAAATAAATCTTTGGTATATTTGAAAAAGACAAAAAGTTCATGGTTCATGCTCCTTTTCCACAGTTTTATGACCTCAATATATATTTTTTTTAATTTTCAGATTTATTTCACATTTTATTTAAAGCTCCTATTATGATGTATACTATATATATATATATATATATATTTTTTTTTTTTTTTTTTTTTAACAGAAAACTTTATAACTGTTAATTGTTTCCTCCCCTTACACTCAGTAGCCATGCTCCACCACCCACTCTCTACTATCCATTCTTCCCTCTTACGGTCTCTAGCATCTACACATCTTCAGATCTCTCAACCTCAATATTTTTTTTAAAGAGTGTATTTCTCTTTTTTCTTTCTTTTTTTATTTTTCCTGTTAAAGAGTCTGTGCATTCACCAGAGAGAGGTGGAAAGAGAGGGAGAAGGCACTCCCTTTCCCCCATGGGGAATGGTCATGCTGCAATCCCTTCTCCTCTGTCTCTCCCTCCTTTCAGGATTTTGTGCATGCTTGCACAAGCACCTAGCATGTTTCTTAGGCTGCCAGGTGTGGAACTTGAACTGTTGAGTCAACCATGTGGGATGCAGCTACCTCAACCACCAGGCCTGGAACCAGCCCCAAATGGATTTTTCTTTTGTTTTCATTTTAAATGGTTACTGGCTAAGATCATTAAATAGTCTATGATAGGTTTTTAGTTATCCTAAGGCCTCATGATAAAGAAATTTGAGAGAACGCTTTCAAATATCAGTAGGCTGATATCACAGATGAAGCTTTTCTTTGTCTTTGATTTCTTGCTGAAAAAAAAATCTGTAAAATGAAGCTTGTACTTTGAATGTAAATGTTGAATAATGATGGTATTAGGTTAACAGGAAAGTCATGATATATCTTTCTGTGTTATTCTAATGCAATAATGCATCATGACTTTCCTGACAACCCAGTGTTTATTCAAAATTGTTTACTGTTCCTCTTGTTTTTACTGAGACTTTAGTCATCTTGTTGATGTTTTGTGTAGGAGTCATAGAAAATAATTTGTTATATAACAGATCTTTTTTGACCTTCATCCTAGAATGTTAAATCATTAAAAGAATCAGAATAATGTAATTTTGCCAAGAAATGTCTCATGTGTGGACCCCTAGTCTGATAACAGAGCTTAGTCCAGTGCAATTTTAACGTTATTTGTCTTCAGGTTTTTTTTTTTTTTTATCTTCAGTTTTTAAATAATTTTATTCTATCAAAAGTTTAGACACGAAGGTCCAGCCAGGTGGCATGGTGGTTAAGGTACTGAATCCCACAAGGCCAAGTGTGTGATTTGAGTCCTGGACCTGACAGCTTGGGAAATACATCAGGCATGTGCCTAAAATCCTAAGAGGAGAATAGAGGAAAAGAGATTGCAACATTGCCAACCCCTCTGGGAATTATTTCTCACTTTCCCTCTCTCTGGCGAGCATACATAACTGTTAGCAAAAAAAAAAAAAAAAAGTTAAAAAAGTTTAGGCACTAAATGTGCTCTATTAATAGATGCATTTTTTCATCAAACTAAAGCATTTTTACATTAAATTTCATTTTACATTTTATGTTTTCCTATGGTAAATATGTTGAAATTACAATTTTGTGTATGTGTTATTGTTCAAATACCTAGATGATCAGCAAGCTTTGAACTCGATCATGCAAGATTTGGCTGTCCTTCATAATAAGGCTAGTCGACCAGCATTATCATTACAAGAAACCAGAAAAGGAAAATCTTCATCACCAAAAAAACAGGTATTTCTTTCAATATTATTTTAATAAGTATATCCTGTTGCCATGAGGTATTTTTCCTTAATGTCCTTGCCCTGTAAAGGACTTGTTTAAAGTGTTTAGCCTTTACATTTTTTAATCAATAACATTTTTCTTGTTATACATTTTCCTACTAAGTGTGTGCATTTTTACAAAATGGTAGTTTAATGTAGTAACTGCTTTCTAATGCTAATGTTTCATCCGTTCTTTGAGTACTTAAGATGAGCAAAAAAAAAAAAAAAATTCCTTTAGTCTACTCTAGATGTTTATAAATGAGGATGATTTTGATTATTTTATTTTATTATTGGAGGGCCTGTGCACTTACTACCAGAGAGAAAGAGTGAGAGAGCACACCCTCCAATGAGACACAGACACACAGAAATCCCCTTTCCCCTCCCTCTAGTCCCTTGGGACTGGCCCAATTTTGATTTTTTTTTTTTAATGAAATGACTTCACACCCAGCATAAAAAATGGAAATAAAGTATTCTATATTTCCTTGTAACAAGATCAGCAAATGTCTCATACCTATGATGTCTTCATTAATATAGGTCTTGATGCTTTCCTGTTGAGTCTAGATTCAGTAACATCATTCTCAGCTCAACTTGTTGGTAGACACTATGAGTTTTTGGAGGGGAACTAAAAATGAAACTTTCCTCTCCTCTTTGCTCTATTTTAGATGTGTGACTAAGAAAAAAAATGATTTAGAAACTTTATCTGATCTCTGAATGATTAATGACTGATTTATCATTTCATTACAGAATGATGTTCGAGTCAAATTTGAACATAGAGGAGAAAAAAGGTATGGAGAAGCATTATATGCCAGTCAGTGGATTTAATCAAATATATACAATAGTATTCTTATTTAACTATTAAGGGCTCTTTCCAGATTTGAATTAAGTTCCATGGTTTATAAATCGAGAATGGAATAGTCCTTGGTAATGTGGAATAGTGCTTAAGACTAAGATAGACTCTGTCAGAATTCAGGCTGATTATTAGAAATTATTAATGTTTTTACCATGCAATACCAGGAAATAAAGGTATAATGTATCCATTAGTTACTATCATTTCCTTTTTCTTTGAGAGGTTTTTGCTATAAGGTGCATGTGCTTGCCAGAGAAACAGAAAGCGAGAAATCACCCCTTGGGGGATGGCCACGTCACAATCCCTTCTCCTCCATTCTCCTCTCAGGATCTTGGGCACGCACACACATGTGCCCGGCATGAGTTTAAGCCACTGGGTCTGGGACTCGAACCGTGGTGGACTACATGGGAGTCCAGCGACATAGCCATTACACCAACTGCTGGTCCCTATCATTTCCTTTTATTTTACTCGGTGGGAGTTAAATATATCTCCATATATTTAGTCTATACAGAATTTATATATGTGAACTTAACAGTCATAGTTTTGATTATGTTCTAGAGACCTCATTGCCATGATGTGTATTTCATTAGTAATGTTGAGGAAGTTAAGTTGAATGGTGTTCTTAAATTATTTAGCAGAGATGTAAACCTCACTTTCCTTTATCTGTATTTTAGTACAAAAGTGATGAGGGAGGTAGTTGACAATAAAATTGCTATCAGAATCCAAGAGAAGTTAGAGAAAGTGGGATTTTAGTTCAGCTGTTAGTGTCTCGTTAAATTAATAAAAGTCTATTTTTTTTCCTCTTGTCAGAAGGTGCATGTGCTCATTAGAAACGGAAAGGAATAAAGCATCCCCATTGGGATGTGGTCACACTGCAGTTCTTTCTTCATTCTCCCATTCTGTCAGGATATGGGGCATGCATGCATATCTGTCTGGCATGTTTTCCTTTTTGAGAGGTTTTTGCCTTAGGGCATGTGTGCTCACTGGAGAAAGACAGATACAGTGAGAAGGAAAGTAAGAAATCACTCCCCCCCACCCCCCTGGGGCCTTACTGCAATCCTTTCTCTTCCATTCTTTTCCCAGGATCTTGAGCACATGTCTGGCGTGAGTTTCAAGCCACCAAGTCTGTGATTAAAACTGCAGTCGGCCATGTGGGAGTCCAGCCACATAGCTACTGCAACATCTGCTGTCCCGTCTGGCATGTTTTTCAAGCTGCTGGGGCCAGGATTCAAACCACATGGTCGGCCATATAATATCTGGCTCCTTTAACTATCAGGCCACAGAGCTGGCCCATGTCTATTAGCTTTAAAGATTTAAAGGTGGCTCACAATCATATAACTTGAAGACGTAAACATATTTTACACAGAGATGTTGAAAACCACGGAATATACCACATACGTCATAGAACTGTATCTAATCTGTTTTCTATTTAAGGTCCTTTTATGGATATTTTCCCAATTTTTTGTTCATTCAATACTATTTATTTGAATACTTAGTATATGCTGGGTCCTGAAGGGATAATGTGAGCAAAGCAAATGCAGTCTCTCCCTGCACGGAACTTGGGGTCTGGTGGCCTCCATACTGTATGTAGTACATGCTCTCCAGCGGTAGTGCAGGTCAGTCCTTTGGAATGTAGGAAAGAAATGTTAGGATTTTAATTTATTTAAAATTTTTAATCCTTTAAAAATACTTATTTTGGAGGTATGGTTACATGATGTATATGCTCAAAAATGTTGAGTTAATAAGGAATCAAAGTTAGAATCCCCAAATAATTTTATTTTCTGTAGCAGTTTCGTTGCAATCCATTGTGCAGATGTAACATAGTTAAGTTTGCTCACTTTGCTCAGTTGATATTTTACATTGTTCTTTAACACTGCTATGACAGTTTCAGTACAAATTTTAAAATGCAGAATATTTTGAGAATTTCTTTTCTAAAATTTTTATAAGGCTAGAACAAACTTCAGAGTTCTTGAACATTGTGTTGAGAATTTGTGTACTTGATCAGAAATGAACTGTTGCATGTTTAAGTGACTACACAATTTTTACTTCTACAGTTCTTTAACAACAAGTATCTGTTGCAAATGTATTATTTAACTATGTCTAAAGAAATAAAATATTTTAAAATCTGTTTATATAGAATCCTTCAGTTCCCCAGACCAGTTAAACTGGAAGATCTGAGGTCTAAAGCTAAAGTTGCCTTTGGACAGTCTATGGATCTACACTATACCAATAATGAGGTAAACATGTGCAGTTTAACTTTTAGTAGTAACTGTTGTTTTGGAAAGTAATTTGTAATAGCACAAGGAAATTTGTAAATATTAACCAATTGAAATGGATTTGGATTTTTTTTCCATTGTAGAAAATAATGAAAGATGCTACTGTGCACATATTGAATGAGAATCTGTTATAGGAGGAAATATATGTGCTTCTTGGAAGTTTGCTACTTATTTATTATTATTATTTTTTAATGAGTGAGAGAGAGAGAATATGTAGGTGGGCAGGAATGTGGGGAGAAGAGGTATTTTTGACAGGGTCTTGTCATTGTGATCTTCTGCACCAGTGTCTGTGTTAACTAAGATCACAGGCATGGGCTTGGTCCAGGAGTTGAAATGGGCCTCCCATGTCGCCCGGGCCTTGTGCAGCAGTACCCTCTCCCCTTGCCACCACAGCTGGACCTGCTTATATATGTTTTGTTTTTACTTTGTGTACTTTATTAATGAACTGTCTTCTTTCAAACTCTACATTTGGCTACAGAAAATAGAACTTTGTTAGACAGTTTGATTAAAATTTAAAGGATTATTTTAGCATTGGTTAGGACATGATTAAATTATTGTGCTTATGTTTGGGAGTCAGTCATGTGATCTTAAGGAGTGGCTCTAACACTGAGGAGCTCTGTGTACTGGGGAACCTCTTCTTCTCTTTTAAGGTTTATTTAATTTATTTATTCCTTGAGAGATGGAGACAGGGAGAGAGAGAGACAGACAGGAACCTCCTATTAGGTCCCCATTGCTATGATCCTACCCCTACCACGAGCCTTGTCAGCTAGGATCATGGGCGTATGTGTGTGTATACAGGGAGACCTTAGGACATGAAGGCTGGACCTTCACATATGACCAGCACATTGCAGAACATTGCATTACCAATGTACTACCATGGCTGGCAGGGAAAAGCTTTCAGAATCTTTTGAAAAATTAGAATCAGGTTATATGATCTCAGATTTCTTTCAGTTCTTGAGATCCTATGAGATTTCAGGGTTTTGAGATTTTAAAATTTACAGAGACAATTTAGTTAATTTTTTTAAATCTTAAAGTATTCATCGAACTTTTCAGGCTTAATGCAATGGTTTATGAATTGCAGCTCCACATAGAGTAGGCATAGACTTGTGGTAGAAGCAGACAATAAATGAGTTATTTAAATAAATGAAATTCTTTGAAGGAAATGCGTGTTATGATAAAGAATAAAGGCAAGGGCAGTAGATGTCCTTTTTTAAAAAAATCTTATTTTATTTCAAGTTCTTTTATACATTCAGTCACCTCATTTAGTTTGCAAGGTGGATATTCCAACATTTTACATTTCTCTCCAGTCCAGTTGATAAAACTATAAAGTTATCTTCAACAGATAATACCCCATTTCTTTATCCCATTAATGCTTTGCCTCTCCATTTTTCTCCTTAATGTCCTTCCTCAGACTCTAATCCTTCACCTATGCTCTTCCCACACTATATCTGGTATTCACAACCATTTACTGTGTTTCTATATACTTTAGTCATTCAGTTTTGGTCATAGAGTGTGGAAACTTGGTATATATTAAGTGGGGACCTTTTTTGTATTAAGCAAGAAATAACTGAGGTATTCATATTTATACAGAGACTAAAAGGCCAACCCTGTGCACAATTTCAGGGGAAAGACATTGCCGGTAGAGAGTGGCTTGAGAGCAATGCACACAGCGATCCTAAGATGGAAAAGACTTGTATGTTTCATGAATAGGAAAAGTGTCAGTGGGATGGAGTGACAGTGGACAGCTTAGCAAAGATTAATGTAAGAAAACATGTGAAAGTAACTTTGCAAATGTTAAAGCATTGAAAATAATAGGGGGTTGTCAGAAAAGTCAGGATACACTATTGCATAGAAAAATACAGAAAAATAGGTCATGACTTTTCCGATGACCCAATAGTTTGTAAATGAATTATTGCTATGTAAAGCAAAAGAAAAAGCTAACATGGCTTGTCTGTTGAAACCACTTACAGCTCAGGGATGCAAATATCTTGTAAATATCTATATATTAAATCTATATCCCAAACACAGTGATAAGTACTATCTATAGTAATATTTTATGCTTTTATTTTTCATATCCTTTTTGTGAGTTTTCAGTTAGCCATGAGCACACTTTATTGCCCAGGCCTGTTCTTGGCACTTACTGTTTGTTTGTACTGATCTGATTACCATTTGCCAGCCCTGAGACTTTGAGGCTTTTCTAGAGGTATAGCTACAGGAGATGACGTACATACTGTAGGGGGTAGGGAGGTGGGAGATGGGCCTTGGAGTTTACTGGGCAGTGGGGATGGATTGATTCCACTTGCACACACTGGTAAGTTGAGGAATATTAAGTCCTTTATTGGCCTCTTCCCTTCCCTGTCTCCTCCATTCTCTTAGCAGTATTTCCTACTGTCTTTTCCCACATAATGAACTTGAACTTGAATTCTTATGATTCTAGAGGATCCCAGACATATTTCTTTTGGGAGGAAGGTGTCTAAAGTCATGTTATGGAAAACTTTCAGATGCCAAGATGTATTAAGATTACGAGACCATCTTGATCTGTTAGCCTAGCAGATCTATCAAGAAAAATGAGATTAGTTTGCTGTTTTTGCTTTTTTTTTTTCCCTGAGTTCTCCTGTTTATTCATATAATTTATTTTGTGGTTTACTTGAGGATTGAGACCCAGTCTTAGTTTCAGGAACCCTTTTCTATTTTCCAAAAATTAGAAAATCCTCTCCCCCTTTGATAGAGTGTACATGTGTGCATGAGAGAGAGAGAGAGAGAGAGAGAGAAAGAAAGAAATTGGGGTAGAGGGGGGAGAGAGCATCCCCCAGTGAGGCCTGGTCATGTCACAATCCTCCTTCTAATTCTCATCCTGGTCGAATCCTAGGCACTACACATGAGCCCAGGGTGTTACCACTAGGGCTAAATTTAAACCCTGTCGGCCATGTGGGATCCAGCTTCCTCTGGATCCAGTTTCCTCTGCACAGTGCTTAGCTGCTGCACTATGGGGCTGATCACAAGTATCTTCTTATTTAATCATTTTTTCTCATGATTTGTGAGGGTTTCTGTGAAAGATCCTGCCATTCAGGGTATTGGCTTCTTGGGTATTACGTGGTAGAGGTGACATTAGGGTAAGATTACATTAAGATTTCTTGCAACCTTGAAGTCCTTTGAGAATCTGTGATTCTGTGAGTTAACCATGTCCTGATTGACATCATGACCTATTGTCCCAAACCAAATACATGACCTTGTACATTAAGGGTAAGTTTTAGTCCATTTTTCTGATGCTAACAACTAAATAGCAAAGACTGGGTAATCTATAATGAAAACAGATTTACCCAGTTCATGGTTTTGGAGATCCAAAAGATAAGAGGCTGCTGCTTCTTTTTTATTTTTTTTTTAACTGTCCACAGTATTTATTTATCAAGAGAAACTATTTTTTTTTCTTTCTTTGGAGAGGTTTTTGCTATAGGGCGCGTGTGCTCTCCAGAAAGACAGAGAGACAGAATGCAAGAAATCACCCCCCGGGGGGATGGCCACGCCACAACCTCTTCTCCATTCTCCTCTTGGGATCTTGGGCACGCACGCACATGTGCCCGGTGTGAGTTTAAGCCGCTGGGGCCAGGACTTGAACCGCTATCGACTACATGGGAGTCCAGTGACATAGCCATTATGCTAACTGCTGGTCCCAAGAGAAACTATTCTTTAGCCCATGTATTCATGTTCCATAGTTCAGGAACATGGCACCAATCCAGTGACATTCTTTACATTCCAAAATCACTTTGTACTCTGAAAGATACCAGCCTTCCTCATCTCTTCAAAATCTTTCATGGAATCATAATTTCTGTAGAAATCTGCATATGCCTTCTTTCTTGGTTCAGCCACAGCAGACATAGAAAGCTGCAATACTCAGGGATATAATGAACGCTCCAACAATATGAAATCGCAGACGCTTGGCCAGAAGGCCACGCATCTGAGGTTTCGCCAAAGCACCAGAAGCCATGGCAGTTACTGTGTCTCAATAGCAACGTCCTTCCCGGATGAAGAAGAAAAATCGAGGCTGCTTCTTATGAGGATCTTCTTGTTGGGGACTCTGTGCAAAGTCCCTCTATGCAGTATAGAACATCACATGCAGGACGGCAAGAACATGTTAGATAAGGTCCCTCTTCTTCTAAAGTCACTAGTATTCATTAATGAGGGCCGTATTCTGATGACCTTATCTAATCCTGATCACCTCCTAAATACCCCATCTCTTAATACCAGAGTTATATTAAGGTTTCACTCTCTTAACTATCACAATAGCAACCAAATTTTAATACCTGATTTATAGAGGGGCATATTCAGACCATAGCAGGATATTAGGAATAACCTTATAAGGGATATTAGTTTTGTGGACCTGCGGACAAGGAAAAAATTCATTTATACTGCATATTATTTTATTTCTATATATTTTTGCTAGTGTAATAAAAATTCCTCTGAAATGAACTATCCTATGAACTTTTAGTTTGTCAGAATTGGAACAACTAGAAAATTTGAGCTGAGATTGGCTGAATTTGCTAGTTTAGCTTCTCTTTATCTGATAAAGTTCTAGCTATGTGTGTGTGTGTGTGTGCTTGTGCACGTGTGTGTGGTGGGGAGTGAATATGGAGGCATTGAGGCAGAGTAAGGATTTTCTAAGATCTTTCCCATTTTAGAAAACCTTTTTCATACTTAACTGTGTAAAGTCCGGAAGATAATTTGCTTCTTTCAAATATAAGTTCTAAATACTGTGTTCTTGGACTCAACTTTTAGTTTCTTTTATATTAACATATAACTGACTTATCAATAATAAGCCAGAGGCAAATAGATTTCATGAATCAGACTGAAATGAATTCACTAAGCAGGAAAACATTCTATGATTTATTTAGTATAATTTGGGTAATTGGAGAATTGTTTTTGGCTCTTAGTTCTCACTCTATACTTTGTTACTAATGACCCCAGACCAGAGGAAAGATCTGTCAGGAGCATGCTGCCACTCCAGGTGCTCCTCTAGAATGTCCATTCTTCCGAGCAGCAAACTGAAGAAGAGCAGAGTTACTTAGGCGCATTTGGTTACCATTAAATTAATGTTTTTCCCCCACAAAACAGTAGTATCTTGGGGAACTAAGCATTCCAGTTATAGTTAACTATAAAATTAGGTATACAGATTTTCTTTTCAAAAGAAAAATTGGTAGAACAATCATTATTGCTTTAAAATGTTTTTGAGTGCCTAAAATATAATAAACATAGAATTCTGAAGATAGGAGCAGAGTGTACCAAGTAGTTTGTAATTGAAAGGAAAATGAAAATAATTAAGTAGATTAGTAATTAGTCTTATTTTATAATACCGAAGTTAATAATTCCTTTTTTAAAAAATTACTCATTTCATTTATTATTTTTTAAGTTTGCTATAGGGCATATGTGCTCACCAGAGAGACAGAGAGACAGAGAGAGAGAGCGTGCGCGAGCGAGAGCGCGCGAAAGTGAAAAAGTAAGACACCAAGATCCAGGGCTTGAACTATAGTTGGTCATGTGGGAGTCCAGCTCCTTAGCCACCATGTCAATTGCTGGCTGGCCATTTTTTTTTTAACTAGAAAAAATTTGAAGAGAATAAAGAAACTGATTAATAAATAACTTGTAGTAGAAAATTAGCTACAAACAGAGATAGAGAATGTAGTTTTAAGTACAGAATAAGTAAATGTAAGCAGGTTGTGTGGTAGAATTCAGTTTGTATTCATCCTGCTTTACATTTGTGTCTGGCAGCCTTTCTTTTGTTATTCTTTTACAATTTTTAATTAATTGATTTATTTACATTTTCTTACAAACATTTGCTTTACAAAATATCAAAATTTTTTGCTCATGTTCCCTAGTTCTTGAGAGTTAATAAATTGCAGAATCTTCCCCCAAAATTTAAAGATAATTTTCAAAATATTTGTTATAATTTTGTTTGTGACTCTATAACAGAGACAGTATGGTTTTAAATATTTTTGAGAAAATATTTAAGCAAACACCGTGCACACAATTCACACATGGACCTTCCCAACTCAGTTCTGCCTACCAAGTATTCTGTGGTTTACTATCTGCTAGCAAAGATCAGCCTCTTTTCCTTCCTTCAGAGTCCTCCTCAAGGTAATCCTCTGGTTGTGGCTGCTCTTTAGAAATCTTGACTGATTACAGTGCTGGGCTGGAAAAGTCCAGGTTATTCTATGGTATGAATTCTTTCATATGGTTTCTCTAAACCTCTCTGCCAGGCAGAACTGTTTATGGTGCCAGGCAATTTTTCCAAGAGCTTCTGTTGGCTTTCTTGAGATCTACCTTAGTTCCATAGTTTTCTGGTCATATCTTCAGATATGACATTCCAGTCAGAGCCCTGGCAATAACAAGTATTTCCAATTTCTGATGCAAGGCAACAGATATTATTGAGCTTATGCAAATAACCGTTCTGCCACAAAATAAGAATACTCACAAATATTTTTCAATTCCAGAGGGGTCAGGAAGGGATAAAAACTTATGTTTCAAATTTAAAAAGCAGGGACCAGCAGGTAGAGTGGTGGTTAAGGCACTGGACACTCCCATATGGCTGGCCACGGTTTGAGTCCTTGACCTGGTGGCTTGCTTTCTCACTTTCCCTCTCTCTCTGTATTTCTCTCTCTGGTCAAATTAAAATAAATGAATGAATAAAATTTAAAAAATAATTATATTTTTAAAAAATTAAAAAAAAACTTGCAAAAAACCATTTTGACAAATTGCTGAAACTACCAACGGCTCAATAGAAAGCAAAATCCTTAAATCTGGAAAAGAAAGCATAGTAAAAAAATCAGTACTGTTTTAGTCAAAAGTCATAAATTTCTATTTCACCAGTTCAGTCTCATGTAATTAATCTCTCTTCTGTTGAATTTGCAGTGTTACTTTGGTCCTATCTTTCCTTTTAAATCTTGGAAGTTAACAATCAGTGTTGTTATTGATATTTCTGGACTTGTCCCTAGCATTTTCTTGGTTGCTTTTATTCTCTTATTTCTGTCTATGTAACTTTAGTTTTCCTGGTAAAGTACTCCCTTCAGAACTTCTTGGAGAGCTGATCTGGTGTTGGTAAATTCTTTCAGGTTTTGTTTATCTGAGAATGTTTTTATCTTTTCTTCCCATATGAAGGATAATCTTGACAGGTACAGTATTCTTGGTTGAAATTGTTTTTCATTTAACACTTTGAATATATTTTCCCACTCTTTCCTTGCTCTTATTGTTCCCGATGAGAGGTCTGATCATAATCTGATAGGATAACCTTTGTAAGTAACCTCATATTTCTCTCTTGTCAATTTTAGTGTCTTGTCTTTATCTGTGGATTTGGCCAAACTGGCTGTAATGTGCCTCAGAGAAGACCTTGGGTTGATTATATTCGGGGTCCTTTTTATTTCTTAGGTCTGGATATCTGATTGCCTCTCTAGGTTTGGAAAATTTTCTTCCAGGAGTTCATGGAATAGACTATCAGTGCCCTTATCAGTTTCCTCACCTTCTGGAATACTGACTACCTGGATTTTTGGGCACTTAATGGTATCTAGTATTTCTTGTGTATTACGCTTATGTTTTTGGGTTATCTTCTCAGTCTTTTTAGTGATTTTTTTCTAGGTCATGAAAAAACTTCCTCACCTCCTGGCACTTGTCTCTTTTCTCTTGTACCTTCTGGAGTTCATTTTTTCTCATGTCTTGCATCTCGTTTAGTTTTGTCACTATGAATGTTCTGAATTCTTTATTAGACATTTCCATGAGTTCCATTGTGTACTGTCTTTTGATGATGAAGTGTTGTTCTTTTCCCTTGGGGGAGAGATATTTTCTTGATTTCTCATATTTCTTGTGCCTCTGCGGTGATTTCTGGTCATCTGATGGATTATATGTTTCTTCCTAATTTCTTGGAGTTAATTCCAAGCATTCAGAGGTATGTAGGAGGAGGTGATCTGCAGTCTCTCTGCAGTTCCGGTTCCCTGATACTCATGAAGCAACCTGCGCTTTTGATCTTGGAACTGGATATTACAAAGGCCTCACAGTTCCTAGGGAATAGGTACACTTGGGCTGAGCTGCAGGATTTCAACTGTGAGTTCAGAGGCGTGTGTGAGGAGATGAGCCATGCTACCTACAGCTCTGTACTTCTCCCTGTTGCTCACTTTGCTGTCTCTCTTCTCTGAATTTGAGTCATTTGGTGGTGTTTTCACTTTTGGATGATTGCTTAGAGAAGGTTTCTGCAATTGTAAGATCATGTACTTCCCTTTACCGTAACTTACTTCTGAGACAATTTCTCTCTTCTACTGTGTTTTGCAAGATGATATCCATAGAAAGAGGTTTTGAGTTCAGATAAATAAAGAAGAGTTTCTTCCGGCAGCAGGTTCAGTAAGGATTGAGGATTTCTGTGATCCTAAAGTATTCAGATGCTTGGCTACTGTACACCTAGGCCTGTCTAGACACTCAGTGTGTGGAAGCTAAACAGCAGAGTGAGATCAGTCGCCTTGGTCCCAGAACACAGCAGGACACACCTCAGATATAAATGGCTTCTTGCTGAGCTTTTTGGGGGTCTGGAAGATGGAGTTTAGAGCAGAGACTCAGTCATCTTAGTTGCAGAACACGGCAGGACACACCTCAGATTTAAATGGCTTCTTGCTGAGCTTTTATTGGGGTCTAGAAGATGGGACTTAGAGCAGAGATTCAGTTGCCTTGGCCCCCTCCCCCCTTTCATTAGTGAGACTTTTGCTATAGGGCACGTGCACTTGTCAGAGATACAGAAACAGAAAGTGAGAAATCACCCCCCAGGGTGACGACCATGCCACAGTCCCTTCTCCTCCATTCTCCTCATGTGATTTTGGGCATGCATGCACATGGGCCCGGTGTGAGTTTTAAGCCGCTGGGTCCAGGACTCAAACCATTGTCGACTGTGTGGGATCCAGAAACGTAACCATTATGCCATCTGCTGGTCCCAGCTTTTCTTAAAACAAGGACTGTTTTCCATAAAGCAGTTCTGCAGAGAGTGAATGCACTCATGCCACCTCGTAGGTTTGGGTGCAGATTGAGCTTTTTCACCCTGTGATATTTATTAAAGAACATTTATCAAGTATCTCTTCTTCCATTGCTCTGTGCTCATTACTGCTGTTGGGGCGGTGGGTAGGGGTGGAGGGCAGTGAGGTCCTTGTTCCCAGGAGTTTATTTTGTAGAGGACCCAAAACTAACTAGGCCTTAAACTCAAGTGGTTTATATACTGTACTAATTAGAGCATAGAACATAAGTGTGAAATATGTTCACTTGTTTTTGTTGTTTCTTTTAATTAAATGAAATATACTTCATGGGACCTGCAGGTGGCATGGTGGTTAAGGCGCTGGACTCTCCCACATGGCCGACCAAGGTTCAAGTCCTGAATCTGGTGGCTTGCTTTCTCACTTCCTCTCTCTCTCACTCTCACCCTCTGTCTCTCTCTGGTCAAATTAAAAAATGAATGAATGAATAAATAAAATAAGATAATTATATTTAAAAAATGAAATATACTTCAAAGTCATTGACTATCTTTTTAAGCAACTGAGTTGACTTTTTGTTTTTGTTAAGAAAGAAGATGAGAAGATTTTTAAAAATGTTCTTAAATTGTGTAAATTACACTTTTTCTCATAGACTTCTTAGGTGCATTTGTCTTCTATAACATCTGATTCATGAGAGGACCAATGAAAGCAGATTCCACATTCAGGGTTCTATGGGATGGCTGATCCATCTAGCTTATTTGTTTTAAAGTGTAGTGCTCAGGTCACCAGTATCAGAGAAATGAACTGAAGGTGAGTTGTAGATCGAGTACATTGGACTTATAATGGCACCTCTTCATGTCAGTTCTCACAGACATTCGGGGTGTTGGTGTGTTAATAAACATTACCAGATAAGGGTACAAATTGTGATTATTATTGGGGGAAAAACTAGGAGTTCCATTTTTGCAGATGAAAAGTAATACCTTTATTTTGTATAGTTTCTGTGTATGCTCCTTCATGCTATTTGGTGGTAAATATATTGTAACTTAAATTTAGCAGTATTGTAGAAATATCTAGAAAATTAATCTCCATATATATTGTTCAGAAGAATGTAATGATTAATAAGTCAAAATTTGGGGGACCACCAGATGGCATGGTGGTTAAAGGCGCTGGACTCTCATATGGCCGACCACGGTTCAAGTCTCAGACCTGGTGGCTTGCTTTCTCACTTCCTCTCTCTCTCTGTCTCTCTCTGATCAAACTGGAAAATAATAATGATAGTAATAAATAAAGTTAAATAAAATAATTCTTTAAAAAATAGTCAAAATTTGGGAACCAGCAGTTAGCGTAATGGCTATGTCGCTGGACTCCAACGTAGTCGACCGCGGTTCGCGTCTCGGACCCGGTGGCTTACAACTCACACCGGGCGCGTGTGCGTGCGTGCCCAAGATCCCGAGAGGAGAATGGAGGAGAAGGGATTGCGGCGTGACCATCCCCCCTGGGGGGTGATTTCTCGCTTTCTGTCTCTATGTCTCTCTCTGTCTGTCTGGCGAGCGCACGCGCCCTATAGCAAAAAACCTCTCCAAAAAAAAAAAAAAAAAAATAGTCAAAATTTAAACATACTCATCCTTATTGATCATGAAAGAGCTTGACCTGATGAGATAGCTGCATCATTTCCTTATGTTCTTTCTTGTTTAGTTGGTAATCCCATTAACTACCCAAGATGACTTGGACAAAGCTGTGGAACTACTGGATCGTAGTATTCATATGAAGAGCCTCAAGATATTACTTGTAGTAAATGGAGGTACACAGGTATGAATTGAGATTTTTTTTTTTCAGTAAGGATTGTAGGGTTTATGCCTGTAAAAGTCAGTAATATGAAGCATAGATTATTCTGTAATTATTAATGTATTTTCTGTATGATTAGATATAAACTTACATACTAATTGCTGTATTTTAATATCTTTACTCCTCAAAATGACATCATCAAAATTACAAATAAATACATATTGTACATAAGAAACTAATAGAAACTGATACTTTGGAAAGAATTATGTTAGAATTAAAATGTCAAAGATTAGGAAAATTTGATAAGGTCCACAAACAGTATAGAATAATAGGTAAATTGTATTTGGTAGGGAGAGAATTCTGTTTAAAGCCTTAAAGGGAAAAAAATAGCATTAATTGTTCTTTTTCCTTTGCAGGCTGGTAATTTAGAACCGTTGCCATCACTAGACGATTTGGACAATACAGTATTTGGAGCAGAGAGGAAAAAACGACTTTCTGTAATAGGTAAGAAGTTAGTATCTGAAATGAGTGATTTCTCAATAGCTTTTCCATTCTTTAATGTAGAGTAACACCTAAACTTTCTCTGATAAATAGTATCCTATCTCTGTACTCTCTGTACTTTGTATAAGCTAACTACAGTCTCTAAATAGTATCTGACATCCCTTGGAAATTCGTTAACACTATTACAGGATTAACAATCTCCAGTTTAAGTTTTTTATTTTATATATACCCAGGTTATTTTAATATTTAACTATATTGCTGATGTAGTTCAGAAACATAGCTTATTTAATCGAAAGAAAAACTGATTTCTTGCTATGTTTGTAAAATCATTTAATTTAATTTTTCTGCTTTGAGGTCCCAGTAGTAGAGATAGAAGTTCCCCTCCCCCAGGATACATTCCAGATGAATTACACCAGGTGGCCCGGAATGGGTCATTTACCAGTATCAACAGTGAAGGAGAATTCATTCCAGAGAGCATGGACCAAGTAAGCAAAAGTTTGATGTTGTTTGTCATTTTATTTCAAGAGATGTTGTCAAGATCATAGTGATTTGGCAAGTATTGTGTGTATGTGGGGCGGGGGGGTGGAGGGCGGGAGTTGGTTGGTTTAACTCTTTTTCAGTCCTACATCATCTTTATTTTTTTAAGAATTATTTAATTTTATTTATCATTATGATTATTTTAAAATTTGCTATAGGACACAGGTGCTCCCCAGAGAGAGAGGGAGAGAGAGGAAGTGAGAAAGCAAGCTGCTAAATCTGAGACTCCAACCATGGTTGGCCTTGTGGGAATCTAACACTATAACCACCATGCCACCCGCTAGTCCTTGTCTTAAGTGAACAAAATAGTAAAATATATGGGAAAAGTCCATTAATTCATATGCCCCTCTTTGTATTGATGTATAAAGAAAGCTAAAAATAAGGTTGATCTTCTTGGATTGTTCATGCATAAATGAATGAATGAATATTGCATATTTTTTGTGATCCTGGGATTAATGTTAAAGATTTTTTTAAATTAACATTTGAAAAAGTAAAACTACAAATACTTAACTTTGTAAAACTGAGGTTTGAGAACTTTCTGTTAGGTTATAGGAAAAGTCATGATTTAATTTTCTGTGCAAAAATGCATCATGACTTAATGACCCAATAAAATGCATTTAAAATATTTTAGTTCTGTAGTATTAAATGTTTTTGTAGAATTGCTCTTATTCCCTTAACATTGCATTGTATTCTCACACTCTTGCCATAATTTACATTTTTTAATGATGTAGCTGTTGCAATGTCAGTAGTCTCAATTTGGACAGAGCTATTATTGTTCAGTTTTCAGCAAATCTATGTGAAATATTTTAGCCTTTAATTATTTAGCTAATAGTTCATAGGGAAAGGACACAAGAGGTCTTCAGAAGATTCGTGGAAAATGGGTATTATGAAAAAACAGCATGGATTTCAGAATTGTTTTGCACCAAAATAAACATATATTAACTTGTTATAACATGTCTGAACAGAATATAGTTTGAGGCACTAAGAAGGAGGAAACACCAGTTTGAAATGAGCCCCTATCAGAGCTGCATGAATTCTGCCAAAATTGAAGCAAGAACAAACAAATTTGTGGTGAAGCTTGGGCAGAAGAATGCTGAAATCATTGATGCTTTATGAAAAGTGTATTATGAGAATGATGCCCCAATGAAATCAGCAGTTTGCAAATGGATAATTGATTTTTTTTCCCAAGACAAACTGTTTCCAGCTTTATTAAAGATACTTTTCATAAACAATCATAGTATTTCAGGCAGAACATGGGCAGACAATCGTTAACAGTATACAACAACTTTAGGGGACCAGCAGGTGGTGTGGAGGTTAAGGTGCTGGACACTCCCACATGGCTGATGACGATTCTAGTCCTGGACCAGGCGGCTTGCTTCTCTCTATGTCTCTCTCTGTGTCTCTCTCTGGTCATATTAAAAAATAAATGAATAAATAAAAATTAAATAAAAATAATTCTTTAAAAACAGTATACAACAACTTTCAAACTCCCTTCTTCAGTGGACTACCAAAATCAGAAAGCCACTATAAAACCCAATGAAGTCTTCATTTGATGCTCTGAACAGAGAAAGTTTAGAGTGAGGGTTGACATTTCACATTTAGCATGTTGTTTTAACAACTTTTCATGAGCCGACCCTGACTTTCGGGAAATGAAAATGGCAAAATTATTAATCTGAAGATCCAACAGTATAGAAAAGGAACTGCTGCTCTTTTGAAGGGTGCCATCTCAATGTCATTGGGAAGTCCAGATTGCCTGGTAAACTGGTATAGCCAATTTTCTGTGGTCAGGTCCCCACAGGTCTCTGGTTAAAGGGAGTTAAGTCTATGCTGAAGGCAGAGAGGGAGAGGGCATAAAAGCTAATGTTAAGTTTTCCACACACAAGGCATCTGTGCCAAGGTGGCTGTGTGTGTAAGGGAATCCCTCCTCTTGGGAGCCAAGAGGAAGTCTCTCAAAACTAGAAGGGAAGATGTTGTCCAAATCAATCCAGCTTCAGAGACATTCTATTAGTGACAAATGCCCCTTCAAAAAAACAACTGAAGTGTTCTGTGTGCTAACAACATAGCTTTTAAAAAAAAAAAAAAAAGGTAAAACAAAATTCTGCATTTTTATAAAACTTGATTAAAAAAATAGTATTTCAAACTGTGCAGTCACCAGAAGTACACAGTTATCAAAAATGCACACACTTCACTTAGCATCTCCAACACTTTCAGCTTTCAGTGCCTGGTCTGTTTTAGCATCTCCATTTTCTGCAGGGTTATTCCCATCCTTGCCAGTATCAGCTCTTCCCTTTTTTTCCTTTGGGTATCTTCTCTCCCTTCTTTGCAGGGGCCTTTTTAAGCTTGGACTCTGGCTTTGGAGGAGCAGGTTTCGCAGACAACCTTGCAGATCTCTGTGGTTCGTCCTTCATCTTGGCTTTATCTCCTTTAGCATTCCCTTCAGCCTTTCTCTTTGGCACGTGGCGACAGCGGTGGGACGTAGGCGCTGGACGCGGGATGCAGCAGCAGGCAGGCTTTGGTCGGTCCAGGGGTCACTCTTGCCTCTTCTTCTTCACACTGCTCCTGGATAATTGATTTTAAGAAGAGATGAAATGATACTGAAGGTAGTACCCTCAGTGGCAGACCATCCACATCAATTGGCAATGAAAAGATTAATCTTGTTCTTGTTCTAATTGAAAAGGACCAGTGATGAACAGGAGAGACAATAGCCATCACCACAGACATCTCAATTGGTTACACAATTCTGACTGAAAAGTAGAACAAACTTTCTGCTCAGTGGGTACCAAAATGGTTGCGCTCAGATCAGCTACAGATAAGATCAGAGCTTTCTCTTTTTAAAAAAATTTGTAGATGGGACCAGCAGATGGCATAATGGTTAAGTCACTGGACTCCCACATAGTTGACCGCAGTTTGAGTTCTGGACCTGGTGGTTCAAATTGAGGCTGGGCACATGTGCGTGCGTGCCTGCTCAAAATCCCAAGAGGAGAATAGAGGAGAAGGGATTGTGGTGTGGCTGTACCCTCTTGGGGGTGATTTCTTGCTTTCTGTCTCTCTGTCTCCGAAGAGCACACATGCCCTATAGCAAAAATCTCTCTTTAAAAAAAAAAATGCTTGCAGAGGGGCTAGCAGATGGGATAGTGGTTAAGGTGCTGGAATCTTACATGATTGACTGTGGCTCGAGTCCCAGGCCTGGCAACTTGAAACTCATGCCAGGCATGTCTGTGTGCATGCACCAGATTCTGAGAGGTGAATGAAGGATAAGGGATTATAGTATGGCCATCACCCCTAAGGGGTGATTTCTTGGTTTCTGTCTCTCTTTCTCTGACACTACAAAGAGCCCCTGTGTTCTACAGGGGGAAAAAAAACATGTTTTCAGGCCAATAGGTGGTATGGTGGTTAAGGCACTGGATTCCTACATGGCCAACTATGGTTCAAGTCCCAGACCCAATGGCTTGAAAATCATGCTGGGCACATGGCATGAATGCCCCAGATCCTGAGAGGAGAATGGAGGAGAAGGGATTGTGGTGTGGCCATCCCTGCCCCATCCCAGGGCATTGATTTCTCACTTTCCCTATCTTTTTCTCTCTCCAGCAAGCACATGTACCCTGTGGCAAAAGCCCAAAAAAAAGAGTTTGTTATTGGCCCAGCGGAGGTTAAGGCAGCTGGATTCCACATAGCCAACTCTGTGATTGGAGTCTCAGACCCCACAGCTTAAAAATCACTCTGGGTGGGTGGGCTTAGGGCCGACAGGTGGTGTGGTGATTAAGGGTACTGGACTCCCACATGGCTGACCACAGCGCCAGTCCCGGACCTGGTGGCTTGCTTTCTCAGCCGTCCCCTGCCCCCATCCCTCTCTGGTCAAATTAAAATAAACAAACAAAGTTTAATAAAATAATTCTTTAAAAAAAAAATCACTCTGGGTGGCCCAGCAGGTGGTGTAATGATTATGTCACCGAATTCCCATGTAGTTGATCATGGTTTTGAGTCCTGGACTCAGAAGCTTAAGCTTAAAACTTATACCAGGTGCATGTGCATGAATGCCCAAAATCCCAAGAGGAGAATGGAGGAGAAGAGATTGCGTTGTGGCCATCCTCCAGGTGTAATTTATTGCTTTCTGTTTCTCTGTCTCTCTGTCTCTCAGGTGAGCACACACACCTTATAGCAAAAATCTCTCTTTAAAAAAAAAAAAAATGACACTGGTCGTGTGTGCATGCATATCCAAAAATCCTGAGAGGAGAGAGGAGAAGGGGTTGCAGCAGGGCCATTCCCCCGGGGCAGGGTGCGTGAGGGGGAAATTTTAACTTTCCCTCTCTCTTTTTTAATCTCTGTTTCTCTCAGTGAGTTCATGCACCCTATAGCAAAAACTAAGAAAAAGAAAGCTTGCTGTAGGGCATGTGTGCTTGCCTGAGATGGGGGGGGGGGTGTGTGTGTGAGAAAGCACCCCCTAGAAGCTATGGCCATGCTGCAGCCTCTTTTTCTCTATGTTTCTCTTGGGATTTTGGGCACACATGCCCAACGTTGTTTTTCAGGACTCCAGGTATAGCACTTGATCAAGATCCTAAAGCATTTCTTTGAAGAATTTTAACCATAAATGACACATCTTTGCTACTACAATCCTAAAGACAAAGCACAAAGTAATGAATACCAACATGTGAAAGTGGTCCAAAGTGAAAGCAGACTAGTCAAGAGCAAAGGTCATGGCCATAAAATTTTTGGGATGCTTTAAGCATTTTGCTTGTTGATTTCCCAGAGGACTCCGAAATAATATCTGCTTATTATGAAGGCGTTTTAAGAAAATTAACCTAACCTTCAGCAAAAAAAAAAAAAAAAAAGAAAGAAAAAGAAAGAAAGAGAAGAAAGAAAGAAAAGAAAAGAAAAGAAAAGAAAAGAAAAGAAAAGAAAAGAAAAGAAAAGAAAGAGAGAGAGAGAGAGAGAGAGGGAGGGAGGGAGGGAGGGAGGGAGGGAGGGAGGAAGGGAGGAAGGAAGGAAGGAAGAAAAAAAAGAAAAGAAAAGAAAAGAAAGGAAAAGAAAAGAAAGAAAGAAAGAAAATGCTTGGGAAAGCTTCACCAAAGAGTTCTTCTCCACCTTGACAGTGCTCCTGCTCATTTCTCATCAAACAGAGGCGATTTTGCAAGAGTTTTGGTGGGAAATCATTAGACGTCTGCCTTGCAATCCGATTTGGCTGCTTCTGACTTCTTTTTGTTTCTAAATCTTAAAAAGTCTTTAAAGGGCACCCATTTCTTCTTCAGTTCATAATATAAAAAAGATTATACTAACATGGTTAAAGTCTCAGGATCCTCAGGGATGGACTAAATTGCTATTTTCATCATTTAAAAAAGTGTCTTGACCTTGATGGAGTTTAGGTTGAGAAAGGTTTTTTTAAACATAATTCTTTTATTTAATTTTACTTATTTATTTACTTATTTCAATTTGACCAGGGAGGGACAGAGAGAGAAAAAGAGAAAGAGAAAATGAGAAAGCAAGCTTCCAGGTCTGAGACTTGAGCTGCGGTATGCCATGTGGGAATCCAGTGCTTTTAACCACCTCTCTACCTGCCGGCCCTGAGAAAGATAATGTTTTGAATTTTTATCTTTTTGAAAAGGTTTATTTCTTTTTTAAAAAATATTTATTTTCATGTTGTTGTTATTTTTTTAATGAGGGGAGAGAGGAAAAAAATGAGAGAGCAAGCCACCAGGTCCCAGACTCAAACCATGATCAGCCTTGTAGGAGTCCAGTACTCCAACCAACATGCCACCTGCCGGCCCCAAAAAGGCTTATTTATTTTGCCACCTGCCAGCCCCAAAAAGGCTTATTTATTTCTTAAGAGAGAGAGAGACATCCCCAACAAAATTTTGATGCTACCATCTACTCTCAGTTTCAGTCAGACTGGATGGTGTGCACACACATGTCCAGCATACTCAGGGAGGTCTCTGAATGTGAACCATATGGGTCAGCCTCATAGAACATTGAATTTTACTGTTGTGCCAGCGTTGGCCCCTACTTTTATGTTTTAATTTTATTTTCCACAAACTTTATGAAGTTCCCATGTATTTTTCTCTCAGGAAATTTTGAAGTTGTGGCTTACCTAAAGAAGATATTTTAAAAAATGAGTGACTCTTGGGGCCAGCAGGTGGCGTGGTGGTTAAGGACACTGGATTCCCACATGGCCGACCAAGGTTCAAGTCCCAGACCTGCTGGCTTGCTTTCTCACTTTCCCTCTCTCTCTCTGGTCAAATTAAATAAATAAATAAATAGATAAATAAAGTTTAATAAAATAATTCTTTTAAAAAAAGTGAATGACTCTCGGACCAGCAGATGGCATAATGGCTCCATTGCTGGACTCCCACATAGTTGACTGTGGTTTGAGTCCTGGACCTGGCGGCTTAAAGTCATGCTGGGTGCGTGTGCATGCGTGTCCAAGATCCCACGAGGAGAATAAAGGAAAAGGGATTGTGGCGTGGCCATTCCCCCGGGGGGTGATTTCTCGCTTTCGGTCTCTGTGTGTCTCTCTTATCTTTCTGGCAAGCTATGTACCCTATAGCAAAAATCTCTCTTCAAAAAAAAAAAAACAAAAACAAAAACAAAAGAGTGACTCTGAAAGTGATTGCTTGCTATTGGGTATGAAGCTTCTTTTAGGGGTACTGAAAAATGTTCTAAAGTTGTGGTGAGGGTCACAGAACTCTCAATGCCATTGAATTTTACACTTTTAGATGCTTAATAAAGTATGCTGATGAATTATATCTCAGTATAGCATTTAAAAACTTTTATTATTAAGTAGCATTTGGTTATATCAGATCCTGTAATGGTGGAACTCTTTCTTTTCCTAGATGCTGGATCCATTATCTTTAAGCAGCCCTGAAAATTCTGGCTCAGGAAGTTGTCCATCACTTGATAGTCCTTTGGATGGGTAATGTTTGTAGTTCTTTATTTTTTTAATAATATGGCAAAATGCATATAGATAGCATGATGAATTATGAGTAATTGGTTTGTACTACTCTGATAGGAGTATAATTAATTGATACTTGTCTCTACTGATGGCAAATAAATTTTTCAGTGTGGTTAAATCCCTTCACCTCATGGGATTCATAGCTCTATTAGTGAAAGTGATATCTAGGGACCAGCCAGTGACATGGTGATTAAAATGGCTGGGTCTCGCATGGCCAATCTTGCAGTTTGAGTTTTGGACCAGGTGGCTTTAAAAACATGTTTGGTGTCTGTGTATGTGTGCCCACAATCCTGGAAGAAGGGAGGTGGAGAAGGGCTTGTGGTGTGACCATTCCCATAGGGGATGCTTTTTCATTTTCTCTGTCTCTCTTTAGGTAGCATACACATCCTTCCAAAATTTTAAAGAAAACAGATATCCAATTATATTATTTTGAGTGGTCCTTACCAAAATTGTGTGTTTGAAGGCAAATGCAAACTTAGGATTTATGTATACTTACTTTTGAAACTGTTTTTGAAACAAATTTTTCATTAGTATGTTTGGTTTTTGAGCTCTTTTGAGTTGTTTCATCTGTTCAGGATTATGTTCCTTTTGGCACCAGCTCAGAAATAGCTTACATTCTTGGTAAATGGGGCCCAATGTGCTGATTGTCACTTCAGAATTTTAAGTACTTTGTCTTTGTGAAATAGCTGTTCAAGAAAATGAGCAGGATCAATTTGCGACTTAATTTTTTTCTTACAAGTACTCCCTCTTTTAGTCTCAGTAGGACAATGTTTTTCGTAGACACCCTGTAGCACACAAATAAGAGTAAATACGAAAATATTTACCTGTTTAGTCTCCCTTGGGTTTGCATTATAAAAAGCAGATTCTGGGGCTGGCAAGTGGCGTGGTGGTTAAAGGCGCTGGACTCCCACATGGCCGACCGCGGTTCAAGTCTCGGACCTGGTGGCTTGCTTTCTCACTTCCTCTCTCTCTCTCTCTCTCTCTCTCTCTCTCTCTGTCTCTCTCTGATCAAACTGAAAAATAATAATGATGTAATAATAAATAAAAGTTAAATAAAATAATTCTTTAAAAAAAAAAAAAAGCAGATTCTGAAAAGATAACTAATACTATATGAGAATATATGTTTAATTTTCTCTTAATCCTATATATGAAACCTTTGTGTCAGAGTCTACTTTAAGACATTTAGGGAATTATCATTGAGAATGCTATATTGAATACTTCCTATCTGTAATAGAAAGTTTTTTTTTTGGGGGGGGGGGGAGATGTTTTTGCTATAGGGCGCGTGCACTCGCCAGAAAGACAGAGAGAGACAGAGAGACAGAAAGCAAGAAATCACCCCCCCTGGGGGGATGGCCATGCCACAATCCCTTCTCTTCCATTCTCCTCTGGGGATCCTGGGCACTCATGCACACACACCCGTCATGAATTTATGCTACCAGGTCCGGGACTCAAACCACGGTTGGCTACATGGGAGTCCAGCGACATAGCCATTACGCTAACTGCTGGTCCCTGTAATAGGAAGTATTAATGCTTCCTTTACATACCGATGAAGAGTTAGAAATGATTATCTTCTTTTTATACCTGTGGAAATAGTCTCAGAAAAGTGATCTGCCATGGTTATGCAGTTAAATTGGCAGAGCTCAGATTGAAATTGGTATTTTTCAAACACCTGTGATTCTTAAATATTCTACCACTGTACTCTACAGATTAATTTTTAAAAGTCTGGGCTTTTTGTCTACACGTAGCAAATAAATGTTTAAAAGAAGTTTCTTTTTTTAGTTTCAGAGTGAGTTTGTGTGTGTGTATATATGTACATATATAAATATAATACATATGAGTTTATATATATGTATATATGTATGTGTATATGTGTGTATGTATGCACACACATATATACATATATACACATGTATGTACACATACACATATATACACAAACACAGATGTAGATACCTCTTAAATATATTTTATTTATGTAGCTTAATTTAATGTGACATTTTTTCGTTCCTAGAGAGAGCTATCCAAAATCACGAATGCCTAGGGCACAGAGTTACCCAGATAATCATCAGGAATTTTCAGGTTAGACTATATAATTTCTAAATGTTTAAATGTTTATGTGACTGAAAAATGTTTTGACTGGGAGGGAGAGGAGACAGTTTTTAAAAAATAAAATAAAAATTTTTAAATGTATTTTTAGAAATATTTGACTTTTTAAAAATAACGTATATCTTTCTTACATGCTCTAGCAGACTATGATAACCCTATCTTTGAGAAATTTGGAAAAGGAGGAACATATCCAAGAAGATATCACGTGTCATATCATCATCAAGAATATAATGATGGTAAGTTTCTGGCAGTTAAATCACAGGAATAGCTTCCTTAAAGTAGCAAACAGAGTTGGGGGCCAGCAGGTGGTGTGGTGGTTAAGGCACTGGTCTCCCATATGGCTGAGCATGGTTCAGATCCAAGACCTGACAGCTTGATAATCATGCCCACCATATGCCCGAAATTTAGAGGGGAGAATGGAGAAGGGATTGTGGTGTGGCCATCCTCTCCTGGGGTTGATTTCTCACTTTTTCTCTATCTGATGAGTGTACTTGCCTTATGGCAAAAACCTAAAAAAAAGAAAAAAATAGTAAAGATAAATATAAAGCTTTTAAAATGTCTCTTGTATTATAGCATTTGAATAAAACTGTTCATGAATCACTTAGTTTTCTAGTTAAACTTTTTTTTTTAGGAAATTGAGTTATAACAAAAATTATAGTAACATTTGAGCCTTATGCCAGCCTAATCTCTTAATACTTGTCTTTCCTTTGAAAGGAAAGGAGTAACTTTAAAATAATATTGGAAAATTATTCCTTCATCATGAAATTCATACTTCCATTGTTCCTTTAAGAAAAAAACACGCAACATAAAAACTTCTCAATTTTTTTAAAATCAATATTATAAATGAGAATACATTTTTTTCTCCTTTTTTCCCCAAAGTGAAGGGGTTCTATTCCAGGACCTCACTTGTGTATGTCGTACCATGGAGATGATTTGAATTTGTCTTCAGATCTTGTTTCTTTTTACCTTATAATCATTGCAATTTCAGTTTCTTTGCCTATTCACAGAACAAATTTCTACTCCCTGTGGTACAAATTCTAAATAAGTTCCCCCCCTTATCTGTGGTGACATTCAAAGAACCCCAGTGGATGCCTAAAACCACAGATAATACCAAACTCTATATAGAAACTGTGTTTTATTGGTCTGATAACCAAGATAACTGAATGGCTATCGGTAGAGAGCATATACAGAATAGACAGAGATATCATTCGTATATTGGACAGGGCAGTGAGATGATACAGGATTTCATCAGGCTTCTCAGAACATTGTGGAATTTAAAATTGATGTATTATTTACTTCTGGAATTTTCCATTTAGTATTTTTGGGCAGTGATTGACCACAGGTGACTGAAACCCCAGAAAGCCAAACCTTGGATAAGGTGGGACTGCTGAACATTTAATGTACAACTTATTAATGAGGTAATTCTATTTTTATTTTGTAGGTCGTAAAACCTTCCCAAGGGCTAGACGGACTCAGGGGACCAGCTTCCGGTCTCCTGTGAGTTTCAGTCCCACTGATCATTCCTTAAGCACTAGTAGTGGAAGCAGTATCTTTACCCCAGAGTATGATGATAGTCGAATAAGAAGAAGAGGAAGTGACATAGACAATCCTACTTTGACTGTAATGGACATCAGTCCACCTAGCCGTTGTAAGTAATAGAAACTGACATAGTGAAATGTGTAGCACAACCTTTTCTGAAGTCTATAGTATTAAAAGGGATAAATACCAAGTGAATACTCAGGATATGATGAACTCTTCAAAAAAGATAATAATGATGGGCCAGCCTGTGTGGTGGTTAAGGCAGCTGGATTCCACATGGCCAACTATGTGATTTGAGTCCAAGCAAGGGACACTGGTTTGCTTCCCTCTGAGCGAGGGGTAGTGGTTCACCCCCGTCCAAGCAGGTTGAAAAACACTGGGCATGTGTGTGTGCGTGCCCAAAATCACTAGAGGAGAATGGAGAAGGTATTGTGGCTTGGCCATCCCCCACTGGGGAGTGCTTTCTCTCTTGCTGTTTTTCTCTGGCAAATGTGTGCACAATATAGCAAGTTAAAAAACAAAAAGAGAGAGAAATTGATGATATACTTTTTTTTAATTTGACTCAAGGAAAAGTGTATTTAATTGCTGTAGTATTTTTATGATTACCTGACTTAAAATCCTTTAGAATACACCCTATTCTTCTTGGTATTGGTGTCAATTTATTGTCTTTCTCATTCAAGTTCAAGTTTTTCTTTCTTCATATGATGATTGATTTTCAGTTGTACCTTGGGCATTTTGGTTATTATGTTACAAGATTCTTGATGTGGTTTAAATAATGTAATTAGAAAACTGTCACTCTGGGGCTGGCAGGTAGTGTGGTGGTTAAGGGCACTGGAGTCCCTTATGGCTGCCTGTGGTTTGAGTCCTGGACCTGGTGGCTTGCTTTCTCACTTTCTCTCTCTCTCTCTCTCTCTCCCTCTCTGGTCAAATTAAAATAAATGAATAAAAATAAATAAAGTTAAATAAAATAATTCTTTTAACAAAACAAAAATAAAAGAAAGCTGTCACTCTGTTTAGATTTGGCATATATATTCTAACCATTTCTGAGACTTTTCCAGTGACTCTTTAGTTTTCTTCCCTTGGATAAGCTGCTCTACTCTGCTTCATTTGTTTGGTGCCCCAGGGGCTCCTGTTGAATCCCTGCTGGTGTTATTTGTTTTTGTTTTTGTTTTTTTTTTCCCTTCTTTTTCATCATGTCCCTCTGATTGAAAGTGCTGTACATGAAGCAATCCCCCTTGGGTTGGAATTAGGTTCTGTGCTGTGATGAAGGTCTCCTTCATTTTTCAACCTTAAGGCTTAGAGATAGGCTAACCAATCATAAACATCTATTTCTTAGACTTTTGGAGGCTGGGAAATCTGTGATCAGGGTGCTGGCATGGTTGTTCCTGGTGAAGGTTCTCTTTCTGACGTGCAGATCACTGTCTACATGCTGGCTTTTAGTACCAGGAAGGTTAACTGCCATCCCAGATACACACGTAGAAATTCATCACTGGGATGGGACACTTAGTCAACATCTTGATTCCCATGGGGACAGTATTAATGGTGTTTCTGAATAGTTGGTTAGAGGTCAGCTGTAAGTGTGTTATCCCTGCTAACTACTTTGGTTAATTCTGTCTTTTGCTTTTATTTGGAAAATTGTTATCAACTATTTTTTTTTCTTTTATTCTTTCTACATATCCTTGTTGATTGTGTAGTACTGAGTTTTCTTTACTGACCTCAAAGACAGCCTAAAGGGAGAATGATATATGAAGAAATAATTATAGGAACCAGCAGTTAGCGTAATGGCTATGTCACTGGACTCCCACGTAGTCAACCGCGGTTCACATCCCGGACCTGGTGGCTTAAAACTCACGCCAGGCACGTGTGCGTGCGTGCCCAAGATCCTGAGAGGAGAACGGAGGAGAAGGAATTGTGGCATGGCCATCCCCCCTGGGGGGTGATTTCTTGCTTTCTGTCTGTCTTTCTCTGTCTGTCTGGCGAGCACACGCGCCCTATAGCAAAAACCTCTCAAAAAAAAAAAAAAAGAAAGAAAGAATTATAGTACAATATTTAATCTTTATGTTAATTGCAAGTAGAAATTTACCAGTTAAGGAGGCGACATATACAAGGGTCTATGGCATATTCTGAAAATAGAGAGTAGTTCATTTTTGGCTGGTATACAGGATATCTTACTTAAAATAATGGGTACAGGACTATGGTAACTAAAGCCAGATGGCAAAGTATTTAGATATTATTATGTAAGCAGTGCCTACAAAAGTTCATGCTTTAGAGATATTTATTGCCACAGTATTTGCATACTCTAAATTCCTCCCCTTTGTGTTAATGTTGTCATACTTTACTTTTACATTTGTGACCTCACACTGTATTGCTATTATTTTTTCTTTTAACGTAATTAAAAATAAGAGAAGAATGTCTTTTATGTATCTTTCATATAATCTCTGTAGTTTATTCATTTCTATAGATCTTGGTTTATGGAGATCCAAGATTCTGTCAGGTATCAAATTCCTCTACCTGAAGAATTGCATTTAAATTTCTTGTAAACAGGTCTGCTGCTAATAAATTCCTTTAGCTTTCATTTGTTTGAAAAAGGTATTTATTTCTCCTTTAGTTTCGAATGATACATATTTTTTCTAGGTATAGAAATCTAGGCATAGTTTTCTTTTTTCCCTTCTATTATTAAGAGCTATTCCTTTGATGTCTTCTGGTTTATTGGATTAAGGAGAAATGTGCTATAATTCTCATCTTTGTTTCTCTGTATATAATATGCTTTTTTACTCCCCACTGGTTGCATTCAGGATTTTTTTTTTTTTTTGGTTTTCAACAGTTGAAATATGAGATATGTCTATGTATACAAGGAATCTTCAAAAAGTTCATGAAGAAATGGAATTAAAGTATGAGTTTGTTTTGGTGCAAAACAGTTTTGAAATCCATATATAGTTTTTCATGGTAGGAATTTTCTATGACCTATTGGAAAATGCTCATGTGTATGGAGAGGTTTCTAATTGGTGTTCTCTGAGATTGTTATATATGTAGTTTGTGAAAAGTTCTCAGCACCTCTCTTTTTTAATGAAGAAATTGAATATTTTATTATTTGGGGGTTTTTCTGCTGCAAAACTGTTGCTTCAACTGTATAAAATAGTACCAGCAAATATAGTATATTGCAAAACTAAAAATAGTACTATTCTTCGACACTATACAACTAGCAAAAACTTTTCTCCACTCCCAGTTATTTCCAGTGGAAGATCATTAAGTATTCTGACCCAAATCCAGAGATGAGTATAAACAAAATATAGTTTATATAAGGCTTAGGATAAGTGTTATCATTAATTACGTAATTTTACATAGTTTTTATCACAGATAATTTCTTGAATTCTGAATACTTGAGCCTAGTCTAAGAATCATAGAATATTGTGAAAAAGATGCATTTTGTGTTTATCAAAAATATGATCATTAGAAAGTTAATTAAGGAGTATTTCTTCCCAGTAGTAGTGTTCAGAGTAGTTTCTTTTCAACTGATACTGCTAAAGGTGGCTATTTTAAGTCTTATATCGACCACTAATTTAAGACAACTATGTTGGATTAAGTTGTTAACAAACACTACTTTATTTAAGGGTTCTAGTTTCATTCTTCAGTAGATTTTACATATTTCTCAAATGCTTCTTCACTCATTAGTTGATCTAGGCTGAAGGGTTAGTCAGTGTCATCTTGGTCAGCTATCCATCTTCATAATAAGATTTCTTGACAAGTCCTGCATTTTCTACAAGAGCTTCATTAATCTCAGTTACTTCTCTTAATAGAGGAGAATAGAGTTTAGTGGCAGCTTTCCCACTTGCCAAAGCACCAAACTCTTCTTGTTTGTTCAATTTTGTCCCAACCTCAGGCAGACTACAATAAACAATATCTCCCAAAGCTTCCTGTGCAAAATTGCTGATTCCCACTGTTCCAATACCATTTTCTGTTGTTATGTCTTCATATTTCCCTGTGGACTTACACACAGACAGCAGAACACATCCCGTGTGCAGCGTCTGGGTGGCATTTGCCCTGGCATCTGGGCAGACAGGGCACGGAGGGGGGACAGGGCATAGCAGGTTGACAGGGCACGGCAGTTGCCAGGCTGCAGGCTAGCTGCAGGACATGGCTGGCCCGCTTCGTGCCTCCCATAATGCCATGTTTGCCCGGCTGCCAAGGGGCATGGTACTGCCCCCAGCACCTCTCTTCAAGTATTTCTTCTACCCATTTTTTTCCTTTTTCTTTTGGGATTACAATTACCTGTACAGAAGACTGTCTGATGTTGTCCCACATCTTGGGTTCTTTTTCTTCCTCTCTTGTGTTTCACTTTGGGAAATTTTCTGTTGACCTGTTTCCAGGTTTACTGACTCTTTTCTCAGCCTAGTTGAGACTACTCATGATCCTATTGAAAGAATTCTTTATTTCAAAATCCTCTAGGATTTCTTTGTCTTTTTTGGTGCCTAACTCTTAACTCTCTGCCTTTATTTCCCCTCTCAGTAGCTGATTACTGCTACTTGTTAGTCTCAAATGGAAGAGGGGAATGGAGATTCTCTGTTCTGTGCAGCTTTAACCTTAGGCAAGCTCTTATCTCCTTGTTTCTCAGAGGTGGGCTATCTCAGTGATGCTGACCATCTTGCAGGAGTAGGAGAACTCTGATGGTCAAGGCTACAGAACATTTCCAGCCCCTTTCTCAGGAGTAGGATTCCCCACACATACATCCCTATTTCTCTGCTCAGTGGGTCTCCACCTGTAAACTGAGGGTGACAGGGTTTGCTACCCTTCCTCCCACAGTCTAAGGCTCTTTTTTCTTAGATGATAACGTTTTAGGAGGGGCTTTCTATCTTTCCCCAACAGTGGATCATTCTCTTTCTCTAAGCTTCAACCACCAACAGCGGCTTTCTCTGGTCTCCTGCTCCTGTGAGTGTGCGGTGGAGGTCCACAGACATGACTGAGTAAGTGTAGACTTGCCTTGTGTCTGGATCTTCCAAAGAGTTGAGACTCATGGGGACAGCAGGTGGCGTGGTGGTTAAGGCGCTGGACTCCTACATGGTAGACCCATGGTTTGAGTCCCAGCCCTGGTGGCTTACTTTATCACTTCCCCTCTCTCTCTCGTTTTCTGTCTCTCACTGGTCAAATTTAAAAAAAAAAAAGATCATAGATAATTTATTGTTATTAATTTTTAATTCACGAGGGGGGGGGGAGAGAGAGAGAGAGAAAGAGAAAGAAAGAGAGAGATAGCAAACCTCCAGGTCCAGGACTCAAACTGCAGTTGGCCATGTGGGAGTTTAGCACCTTATCCACCTTGCCACCTACTGGCCCCAGTAAATAAGTCTTAATTAAAAAAAAAAAAAAAAAAAAAAAAAAGTTGATACTCGTATACCAGCTGATACTTGTTTAAAAGGAAGCTGAGTTCCTACCTGCTTAAATGGGTCTTTTTCTTTGCCTTCTGCCATAGGGAAACAGTGCTTCCATTTCATCTCTTCCTTTATTTTTTCCTTAGGTTTTTTGTCATAGGGTGTGTATGCTTGCCAGAGACAGACACAGAGAGGGAAATAAATCACACCTCAGTGACAATGTCTTAAGGCTGAGCCATGGTTGACTTTTTGAGAACAGTGGATTCCCTAGACTGTGAGCCCCACGCCTCCACTCATGGGAGCCTGAGCTGTCTGTGCAGCTTTCTCCCTTCGTCTCATAACCATGTCCACCAATGGGAATGCTGATTCACTAGGTGCCCATCTTAACAGATTCAAGAACAAGGGAAAAGACAGTACAGAAATGAGGCGACAAAGAATAGAAGTTAATGTGGAGCTGAGAAGTGCTCAAAAGGATGACCAGATGCTGAAAAGGAGAAATGTAAGCTCGTTTCCTGATGATGCTGCTTCTCCACTGCAGGAAAACCGCAACAACCAGGGCACTGTAAATTGGCCCGTTGATGACATTGTCAAAGGCATAAATGGCAACAATTTGGAAAGCCAGCTCCAGGCTACTCAAGCTCCTAGGAAGCTGCTTTCTAGGGAAAAACAGCCCCCCATAGACAACATCATCCAGGCTGGGTTGATTGTAGTCCCATCCAGTTTGAATCTGCATGAGCAGTCACTAACGTTGCTTCTGACACGTCATAACTGACCAATGCTGTGGTTGATGGAGGCGCTATCCCGGTGTTCATTTCTCTGTTGGTATCTCCCCATGCGCACATCAGTGAACAAGCTGTGTGGGCTCTAGGGAACATCGCAGGGGATGGTTCAGTTTTCTGGGACCTGGTTATCAAGTATGGAGCAGCTGACCCACTGTTGGCTCTCCTTGCAGTTCCTGATATATCACCTTTAACATGTGGTTACTTACGCAATCTTACTTGGACACTTTCAAACCTCTGCTACAACAAGAATCCTGCATCCTCGCTAGATGCTATTGAGCAGATTCTTCCAACTTTAGTTCATCTTCTGCATCACGATGATGGCAGGACAGTGGAGCAGATTGTATACCTCATTCACTGTGGCATCATAGAACCGCTGATAAACCTTTTAACTGTGAAAGATACGAAAATTATTCTGGTTATCTTGGATGCCATTTCAAATATCTTTCAGGCTGCTGAGAAGCTAGGAGAAACTGAGAAACTTAGTATAATGATTGAAGAATGTGGCAGCCTGGATAAAATTGAAGCCCTACAAAACCATGAAAACGAGTCTGTGTACAAGTCTTTATTAAACTTGATTGAAAAGTATTTCTCTGTAGAGGAAGAGGAAGATCAGAATGTTGTACCCAAAACTATCTCTTACAGCTACACCTTCCAAGTGCAGGATGGGACTCCTAGGGCCTTTAACTTCTAGACTGCACAGCTGAGGCACAGAGGGGTTTGTCGTGTGCTGTGTTTGGTATAAGTTTGTCTTACTATTTGTCTACCAAGAACTCTTTTTAAATGTGTTTGTTGTTGTAGCACTTTTTACAGTGAAACTATACTTGAACAGTTCCAAACTGTGCATATTGTATTGAGCTTGTCCTCCAAATGGGCTTCTTATTTCCGTGTGGAATTTCAAACCTTGCAATGTCCTGTAAATAAAATTAAATTCCACCCTTTTCTTTAAAAAAAAAAAAAAAAAAAAAAAAAAAAAAAAAAAAAAAAATCACACCTCAGTGATTGGCCATATAGAAATCCCTTTTCCTCCTGGGATTTTGGACATGCATGCACACCTGCCCAGTGTGATTTTCAAGCTGCCAGGTCCGGGAGTCAAATCATGTCTGCCATGTGGGAGTCCAGTGCCTCAACCACTATGCCATCTTCTGGCCCCAGTGTTTCATCTCTTCTTGGTGGTACCTGCTTTTCCTTAGATTTCAGGCTAGTAGGTTGCTCTGCAATCTGAGTTTTATGATAGGGTCAATAAAGATTATAATTTTGTAGATAACCTAGGTTTCTCTTGTTCAAATAGGAATGTTGCTCTTCCCAGCTTTCTACCTTGTAAGCAGAAACTGAAAACTAACTACAAATACTGCTGCAATAAAGATTAGAAATAATGGAAATAGTGTAATCTTGGATTGAGTGAAAGATGCTGTTACATTTATAATCAGGAAAAAATAATCTGTTGGAAGAAAAATGAGTCATGGGATATGATCCTTGTTTAGGTTTAGAATTCCTAAAACATTGAAAGGCTCTAACTAGTATGAATTTGATAGTCATGATTTTCCCTTATATCCCAGCACATTCAATAAAGGTTATCACTCTATTTATTTAGTCCCTAACCATTCATGTGCCATCTGACTGTTCCATTTTAAGAAAATGTTCTTTTTCAGCACCTCGAGCTCCAACCAACTGGAGATTGGGCAAACTGCTTGGCCAAGGAGCCTTTGGCAGGGTCTACCTCTGTTATGATGTCGATACAGGAAGAGAGTTGGCTGTTAAGCAAGTTCAGTTTGACCCTGATAGCCCTGAGACAAGCAAGGTAAAAATCACTGCAGAAACTTCTTTGTTACATTATAAGGAGCATTATTACTAAAACAAAAACAAAACTGATATAAAATGAAGTATAATTTGGGGGTTTTCTTTAATATGAAGTTTTTGCAAAACAAGTAGATGATCAGATATGTTTATCTACTTTTCAGTTTTTAGTACTTTAGTTATGGTCTTAAGCTGATTTAGTTTTGCTTTAGCATACCATCAGGGAGTGTTTAAAAAGGTATTGGTTAGAGACTTTAAAATTTTTGTTATGGGGCTAGCTAGTAGCATGGAGGTTAAGGTGCTGGGTCTCACATGGCTGACTTAGAAGTTTGAGTCCCAGACCTGGCAGCTTGAAAATCATGCTGGGCATGTTTTGCATATGCCCGAAATCCTGATAGGAGACTGAAGGAGGAGAGATTGTGGTATAACCATCGCCCTGGGGGGTGATATCTCACTTTCCTTCTTTATCTCTCTGACAAGCGCAGTTGCCCTATAAACTTTAAGTAAGTAAATAAATAAATAAAGTTTGTTCCTTGGAAACTAGAAATTTCAGAATGAAATCACCTTGACAGCCCATGAACTTGGAAATCTTTGCTTTTACTAACAATATTGTAAAGACTTAACAATGAGTTCTGTCTTTCAGGAAGTAAACGCACTTGAATGTGAAATTCAGCTGTTGAAAAACTTGCTGCATGAACGAATTGTTCAGTATTATGGCTGTTTGAGGGATCCCCAAGAGAAAACACTTTCCATATTTATGGAGTATATGCCAGGGGTAAGTCATTACACTGTTTTGAATATAAAGTTAGTCTATTTAAAGTGTTAGTTGAGGGTAGAAAAACAAGAGAAAATTTTATTACAAAAAGTTAACACTAGCTAAGGACAACTTTTTGGAAAAGTTTTAAATTAGAGCTGGATAAGAGTTTATTTTCTACCTTCTTCATCTTTCTTTGTATTTATTAACTCATTAAGGTTAAAGTATTCTAAAGTAGGTTATATGCATCATAACAGTCCATCCTCAGAGTTCCCTAAATGTCCTGAAAATGTTTATTATAACTGATTTATCCAAACGAGGTTTCAGTTTAGGATCACACATTACATTCAGTTGTTGTATCCCTAGAACAGTCAGTTTTTACATGATATAGATTTGACAAATAGGCCATGATAGTTGTTTCTTAAAGAATTACTTTATCTAACTTTAGTTTTTCGCTGGACTTTCTTTCTATCAATCAAAGATCTATTGCTATCTATCTATTGACCACGCGCCCTATGTATCTATCTATTTGTTTTTTCTTTCTTTCTATCTTACTTCTATATTGACCTATGATCTATCTATTTATTTACTTATATGAGGGACAGAGAAAGAGAGAAAGTGAGAGAGCAAGCTGCCAGGTCCAGGACTTGAACCATAGTCAACCATGTGGGAGTCCAGCGCCCTTAACCACCATGCCACCTGCCAGCCCTAATATAGTTGCTTCTTAACAGTTTGATCTCGAATTTCTCTAATTGCATCCATGTAGATTTTTGTTCAGTTTGTTCCTTCATCTTTCTATTTTTTTTTTAATTATAAGTTACATCTGAAGTCTACATTACATTCTAATTCAGCCTTTTTTAATTTGATACATCATATATGAGGCTATTACTTCATGTTGAGTACTATCAGGAGACATAAAATTTCTGGTTGTTCCATTGTAGTGATGCTAAGAATGATTACTAGATTAGAGTGATTGATACCCTGATTCTTAAATTATAAAGTTTGTCTTGTTCTGCAACCCAGAAAGTAATCTCAATTCAGTGGCATATATAAACATCTCGTTCTTTTCACTACCACACCTAGTGTTTTTAACATCCATTGATGGTCATTGCTCAAATCAGTACTTACTTTTCTTTTGAGAGGTTTTTGCTATAGGGTGCATGCACTTTCCAGAGAGACAAGAGAGAGAGAAAGCAAGAAATCACCCCCTGGGGGGATGGCCACACTGCAATCCCTTCTCCTCCATTCTCCTCTCAGGATCTTGGGCACGCATGCACACATGCTCATGTGAGTAAGCCATCAGATCTGGGACTCGAACCATGGTCAACTACATGGGAGTCCAGGGACGTAGCCATTATGCTATCCTCTGGTCCCCAAAATCAGTACTTTCATTAGGAGTTGGAAAAGTGTTATTTGTGACCTCTATCATTACTTATATGTTACTTTCTGTGTTTTTAGAGTGCATTCTAATACTACTGATTTTCAAGATGGTGGTGATTAAAAATACATGCATTCTTGGGTCAGCTCTATGGTGCAGTGGTAAAGTGTTGTGCAAGTGAAGCTGGACTCCACGTGACAACCATGGTTTGAATTTCTGGCCTAGTTGGCCTGAGACATACTGGGACATGTCCACAAGTGCCCAAGATCCAATGGGCTGGATCCAGGACTCGAAGAGGGGTATCCTGGCATGATCAGACCCTATGGAGGGTGTTCCTCTCTCTCTCTGTCACTCACTTACTCTCACTCCCATTTATTTGTACATGCATATGCTGTCTCGTGAATAAAGAAAAAATAACTTTTAGAAAACATGCATTTGCATAATTTAGTAGGTAGCATATGTTAGAAAAAGTTTTAATTGATGGTTCTTTATGGGTTGCTGATTAGAATTGTATATGCAGTGTACAAGGTTGCACTTTTAGCTTATAGATCAGTAAAACTATCTGGATCAGTATCTAATGGTAATTTTCTTAACTGTCCTCAGTGTCACAAGAGCAGCAACTAACTTCTTATCATGAAAGTTGTGCATAATGATACCATGGTTACAGTGGTTATCATTACCACTTTTTATTTTTAAAGATTCTGTTGCCAGTATATTTGGTTTTTACAAATCTTTGAAAAAGAAAAAAAACTGGATGTGTTAAAGGCTATTGAGATATTGGAGCCTTTTGACTTCACGATCTCACAGAAGTAATCCAAAAGATGGCAAAACTCTGCACATTTATTTTAGTATTATCTTTTCGGTCATTGGAAAAATCATGGTGCATTTTTGTTTTGAACAACATAGAAAAATATGTCATAACTTTTCTGACAATCCAAAATAATGGTGAAAAAAAGAGGGATATTAACAGTGGCAGTTAATTATAATGGCATTCTCTTAAGAGAGTATATGTTAATTAAAATTATGAAGGACCCTGTAGTGAAGTTGGAGGAAGTTATTGTAAGAGAGGAAAATATAAACTTTTTAAATTTAATTTTATTTATCCATTTATTTATTTATTTTATTTTGTCCAGAGAAGGTCAGAATGAGAGATAGAGAGAAGGAGATGGGGGGAAGAAAGTGAGAAAGCAAGCTGCCACGTCTGGGACTCGAACTGCAGTTTGCCATGTGGGATTCCAGTGCCCTTAGTCACCACACCACTTGCCATCCCCTAAACATTTTTTTTAATAGTTTTTTGGGGGACCAGCAGTTGGTGTAATAGCTATGTCACTGGACTCCCACATAGTCAGCCACGGTTTGAATCCCAGACCCAGTGGCTTAAACTCACTCCAGGCGTATGTGCGTGCATGCCCAAGATCCCGAGAGGAGAATGGAGAAGAAGGGATTGCGGCGTGACCATCCCCCCTGGGGGGTGATTTCTTGCTTTCTGTCTCTCTGTCTCTCTGTCTTTCTGGCAAGCACATGCACCCTATAGCAAACCCCTCCCCCTCCAAATAAAAAGAAAAAGAAATAGGGTTTTCTTGCTATATAGTATGTGTGCTTGTGAGAGAGAGAAATCACCTTGCTCCCTTCCTGGTGGAGTGGCCATGTCACAGTCCCTTCTCCAGTCTCCTCTAGGGATTTTGGGGCATGCATGCACACACTCCTGGCATGATTTTCAAGCTGTCAGGTCTGGGATTTGAACCATACAGCCAGCCATGTGGGATTCAGCACCTTAATCTCCATGCCACTTTCTGTCCCAGAATATAAACTCCTTTCCAATAATGATTATGATATTAAAAATGTACCTAGGCCTAGCCGTGGTGGCATGTGCTACAGAGATGTTATGCTTCACAGACTAGAATCACCTGGGAGGCTCAGGTTTAAATTTTGTTGCAACTTGAAGGCCAGTGCAGTGGTATGTGCCTGTAATCCCAATCATTTAGGAGGCTGAGGCAGGAGAATTGAGACATAATGAGACCTTCTGTCTTAAAAAGAAGAAAGAAGGACTAGTGGAGTGCACGTGCCCTACAGCCAAAAATCTCTTAAAAAAATAAATAAAAATAAGGGCCAGTTAGACGATATGGTGGTTAAGGTGGCTGTATTATACATGGCCAACCACATGGTTCAAGTCCTGAATCTGGTGGCTTGAGGATCATGCTGGGCACAAGTATATGCATGCCCAGAATCCCAAGAGGAGAATAAAGGAGATTATGGTGTAGTCATCTCCCCAGAAGTTGCTCTCTATCTCCTGTCAATGCATGTACAAAATAAACAAGAAAATGTATTTGTATTTGGACAAGGACTAAAGAAATTAGGAAAAATAAAATGTGACATGTTGGGATTGTGATTTATTTTTGAAAATTCTGATCTCCATTACTGTTTGTGCAATAAATATTAAATTAGGGATAGGAAATAATTATGAATAAATATGGTTAGAGATCCCCAATTTTTGAAGATAAAATTAATGAAAATAGTTGGTTAAAACTGATTTACATCACAAAAATGTATAATCTTTACATATTCAGCTGTCGAAGACTAAATTAGAACTCTTCAGGAGGAGATGGTAGATTGTGCTTCTCACTAGCTAAGTTTCATTTCATAAGGGCAGCTGTCTTCTTCAAAGCATCAGCAGTCATTCCTTGAATTTGAAAAGTATCTGACTAAATGACAGCTCATTGATAATGTAAATAAATTATACAGCATACGTAGCAAACACATGGCAGTTGCTAGACATGAATATGTTCCTAGACTTTTCCTGAATCCCCAAGTTTATGAATGATGCTGTGTAATTTTCCTCTTTAAAGTTAGTGTGAAGGGCCCTTTATGGCCTGGAGTTAAGTAAGCTCTGTGATTCCATTTTCACTTTTCCCAAACTTTTATTTTTATGAAGTTTATTTATTTATTCCATAAGAGAAAGAAAGAAAGAAAGAGACAGAGCCACCAGGTGACGTGGAGGTTGAGGTGCTGGATCCCACATGGCCGACTGTGGTTTGAGGTCCGGACTTGGCTGCATGAAAAATATACCAGGCTAAGGCCAGCAGATGGCGTGGTGATTCAGGCTCTGGACTCTCATATCTGGCAGTTTGTTTTCTCTCTTTCCTTCAGTCTTTCTCTCTCTTTCACTGGTGAGTGCACTTGCCCTGTAGCAAATTAAAATAATAATAACAGTGCTAAATTCAATTAAATACATAATTTTTTAAAGAATTATTTTATTTAACTTTATTTATTTATTTATTTTTGAAATTTGACCAGAGAGGGACAGAGCAAGAGAGAGAGAGAAAGTGAGAAAGCAAGCTGCCAGGTCCAGGACTTGATCCGCAGTCAGCCATGTGGGAGTCCAGTGCTCTTAAACACCACTCCACCTGCTGGCTGCAATACATAATTATTTTAAAAAAAGAGAGAGAGAAAAGAAAAACACACTAGGCACGTGTACTTGTGTCATGACCATCCCCACTGGGGGATCGATCTCTCATTTTCCCTGTTTCTCTCTCTGGTGAGTGCATGTGTCCAATGGCAAAAATAAAATAAAATAAAATAAAATAAAATAAAATAAAATAAAATAAATAAAAGAGCGAGAGAGAGAGAGGCAGGCACACCAACAAGGTTCTCATACTGCACGATGCATTTCTAGCCAGCCTGATCATGGGTATGCATTCACATACCCAGAATGTGCCAGGAGGCTCAAGACATGAATGTGGGACCTTCCCTTTTGGGTCCAGTGTCATAGAGCACGGTGCTACCCCCACACCATTGGCTGGCCCTAGTCTTCCCAAACTTACCACTCCATTTCTTACTTTACCTAGAACTACTTTCAGACTTGGACCATAACTAGCAGTTGGCTTCATTATGTTTCTCTCTCTCTCTCTCTTTCTCTCTCTCTCTCTCTCTCTCTCACACACACACACACACACACACACATACACACACACATAGAGTTTTTAGCTGGCTTGGTACTTCTCAGTTGATTCCAGTTGTACACAACTGAAAAAATCAACAGTTTTATAGTACACAGTTGTAGATTACACTGATGCAGCTGTTAGCCACTGGTCCAACTTGCCCAGAGGATCCATAATTCCATCACCCATTTGCAGCTTATTATTGCAGCCTAAGTATTTTCTATACTTTGTGGCCTGTAGTTTGGAAAACCTGTTCTAGCAGAGTTGTTCTGAATATCACTGCAAGCAGAGACAGCATAAATAAGACTGACTCTGGCCTTGGTGGTAGGGCAACTGGATCCTGCAGGGCTGACCATGTAGTTTGAATCCTGGACCTGGTGGCCTGGAAAACACGCTGTGCGTGTGTGTGCCTGCTCAAAATCCCAACAGGGGGAAGAAATGAAGGAGAAGGGATTGTGGCATGATCATGCCCTACCCAGAGGTGCTTTCTCTTTCTCCCTTTCTCTCTGTCTCTGTCTCTCTTTCACTGATGGGGGCACGCACTCTCTAAGCGGGGGGGGGGGGAGGAGGGGAGACAGAGTTAAGTAGACTGAACAGATAAGCCACACTGAATGATAGGTGTGTGGCTGACTGGGCACACTTACTGCTTAAGGCTTTCTACATGTGTTTGTAAATTTGGATCTACACAACTGCAGACTGTTGACTCTTCAGGGAATACTCATGAATAGTGGAAACAGCAAATGGTTAAATCTGTAAAACCCAAGGATCTGTTTTTACATGACAGAGTACACAGTTTACCAAAATTAAAGGAAAGGCAGAAATATTTGGATATATTTTCTTGTTTAAAAAAAGATCTGTCTCCTAGCAAACATTTCATTTTCATTTTTTCTTCTTTTTTTAAAATTATTTATTTCATTTTATTTATTCGTTCATTTATTTTTTAATTTGACCAGAGAGAGACAGAGGGTGAGAGTGAGAGAGAGAGGAAGTGAGAAAGCAAGCCACCAGATTCAGGACTTGAACCCTGGTCGGCCATGTGGGAGTGTCCAGCGCCTTAACCACCATGCCACCTGCTGGTCCCCTCATTTTTTTCTTCTTTTTCCTTTGTTTCTGATAGAGCACATGTGTATGCATGTGAGAGAGAAAGCAACGAGCACCTTCCACAGGGTCTGGTCATGCTAGATCTCCTTCCTCCATTCCTCAAGCCATCAGATCTTGGTTGCATACTGAGCATGTCTCAAGCTGACCAGGTTGGTGACCATGGTCACCATATAAGATCTGGCGTCTTTTGAGCAGTGCATTACTGCTATGCCACAGGGCTGGCCTCATTTTTAAAGTGATGATTATTAGTCACATTTGTACATTGGAATCACAAGGAAGCTTTTTCAAAATCCAAGTGCCTATTTCTCAACCTCACACTGACTCAGCATTCTGAAATGACACTTCATCTTTTTATTTTTTTAAAGAGAGATATTTTTGCAGGACTGGCAGTTGGTGTAATGGCTATGTCTCGAGGCTCCCACATAGTCGACTGCAGTTTGAGTCCTAGACCCGGTGGCTTAAACTCATGCTGGGCGCGTGTGCGTATGTGTGTGCCCAAGAAGAGAATGGAGGAGAAAGGATTGTGATGTGGCCATCTCCCCTGGGGGGTGGTTTCTCGCTTTCTCTCTCTCTGTCTTTCTGGCAAGCGCATGCGCCCCGTGGCAAAAATCTCTCTCTCTTTTTTATTTTTATTTTTTTGAGAGGTTTTTGCTATAGGGTGCATGCACTTGCTGGAGAGAGAGACAGAAAGCAAGAAGTCACCAGTCACCCCCGGGGTGGTTGGCCACACTGCAGTCCCTTCTCCTCCATTCTCCTCCTGGGATTTTGGTCATGCACGCACATACACCTGGCATGTGTTTTAAGCTGCTGGCCTGGGACTTGAATTGCACTCAACTACATGGGAGTCCAGCAATGTAAACATTATGCCATCTGCTAGTCCTGACACTTCATCTTGCCCTAAAACATACTTAACAAAATTTGAAGTTCTCCTTTAATGTATTTTCTAAAATTTTTGAAACTAATGTATTGAGTTTAAAAAGGAAAAAACTTTAAAATTTCCTGTGTTTTTATTTTCTAATATACTCATTCTTTCTCTTGAGAAATAAATGAGCAAATTTCAATAAAAACACATTAAAAAGTAAAGTAAGAATAAAGTAAACAGTTCAGTAGGATATACTTGGATGAGTGAGTTCAAGATCTGATGGACGGGAGGAAGGGAACTGGGCTTGACCAGACCTTGTGAAGAGTGCTTGTCTTTGGGACCAGCAGTTAGTGTAATGGCTATGTCGCTGGACTCCCATGTAGTCGACTGTGGTTTGAGTCCCGGACCTGGTGGCTTAAAGTCATGCCGGGCATGTGTGCATGCGTGCCCGAGATCCCAAGAGGAGAATGGAGGAGAAGGGATTGCGGCGTGGCCATCCCCCCTGGGGGGTGATTTCTTGCTTTCTGTCTCTTTGTCTCTCTCTGTCTTTCTGGCGAGCACACGAACCCTATCGCAAAAACCTCTCAAAAAAAAAAAAAAAAAAAAAAAAACAGAGTGCTTGTCTTTCTCTTTTTCTCTCTCTCTCTTTCTCATATGTGTGCATGTGTGCTCTATCATGATAAAGTAAAAAAAAAATGTTTAAAAGATTAAGACACATTAAAAAGATAAAAAAGACTGGAGGACTGGTTAAGTGCTATATGGAAGAAGCTGGATCCCACATGGCCAGTCAACCGTAGTTCAAATCCCAGCCCTGATAACTTGAAAAACAAAACAAAACAAAATACCAAATGTGTGTGCATACATGCCCAGGGTCCTGACAGGAAGGAGAAAAGGAGGAAGGGGGACTGCAGTCTCACTGGGCCCCACTGGGGAGGCATGCTCTCTCTTCTCTCTTGGGAATGCATGTTCACTCTTTCTGTCTGGCATGTACCCTCTGGGAATAGGGAACAAATGGAGGTGTTTGTTTGTTTATTTGTTTTTTAAGAGAGATTTTTGCAGTAGGGTGCATGTGCTCACCAGAGACAGAGAGAGAAAGAAACTAACCCCCAGGAGGGATGGCTATGCCATAGTCTCTTTTCCTCCTAGGATTTTGGTCATGAGCAAGGGTTTCAAGCTGCTAGGTCTGGAACTTGAACCACAGTTGACTATGTGGGACTCCAGCACTTTAACCACTATGCCACCTGCTGGTCCTAAACTAGAGAATTTTTAAGAACAGAGTTGCACAGGAGAGGAGATTATAGAAACCTAGAGCATTAAGTTGAAAACTAGTTGTAAAGGCTTTCTTCTACTCTGGTCTATGCTCTTCTGCAATTCCAGGTCAGGAGTATAGCTGACTGTTACGTGAAATTGCATGACCTATTATTTCTTTGCTGAGAATTCCTGCTCTGACCAGCTACAGCCTGTAGTCATCTACTAAGACTCTTTAACAGATACATATTTAATAGCAGTTTTCATTTTAAACCATATAATAGTTTTGTTGTTTTCTTTTGTCCTAGGGCTCAATTAAAGACCAATTAAAAGCATATGGAGCTCTTACTGAGAATGTGACTAGGAAATACACTCGTCAGATTCTGGAGGGTGTTCATTATTTGCACAGTAATATGATTGTCCATAGAGATATCAAAGGTAAGTAACGAGATTTTTTTTTTCGTAAGTACACAGTTCTTGTGATTGTAAATGAAACAAATAATATTATTAAGACATTTGACATTTAAATTAATACATTTACTTCTAAAATACTACAGGGAAGCGTTCTGCCTTTTTATGGGTTTTATCAGTGTTGCATCAGACACCTACAAATGAGTTAGCTACACTGTGGAAATTCACAGAATTAAGTTCAAAACACTATACAAGTGAGACCATGTTTTTATGCCTGTCGCATAGGATTAGAATAGAGTGGTCACCAGATGGCCTGACTCAGCTTTAGGCTTTAGCTATCCCTGACTGTGCAACCTTGGGTCAATTACTTCATCTCTTCATGCCTCAGTTCCATATTCCTAAATGAGGGTGGTAATAGTATCATAGGATTCCTGTAAGGATTAAATGAATTAATGCATATAATATGCATAAGTGCCTAAGAAGTACTCAAAAGTTGGCTACGATGATGACATACTTAATGCTGAGGTCATATTTGAAGTCATGGGAATAGATAGCATTACCTAGGGAAAGAATAAAGAGGAGGGAAGAACTGAAGACTGAGCTTTGATGAACTCCAACTTGGTTAAACTGTAAAATGCAAAAATTCAACTGTATTCAGGGTTCAGGTACATAAGTAAATGTGTGATTCAAAAGGGAGCAGTGGAGATGTGTAAAATTTGAGAGTGCTTCAAACACCATATTAGAGGTTTGATTCTATAAAAATTGGTATCAATAATAATTAATTTGCATGTGTTTGCATGGACGTGCATGTGTGTATATGCTAGTGTTGCTAGAGGCTTTGATGAAATCCTAGGCTTTTGCTTCCCCTATGTGGTGCAGCACATTCTGATTATGGTGGTACTGTGGCCAAAGAGAACATTCCTAAGCAGTTTCTGGTGATAGAGTAGAATCTGCAGAATGTATACTAGAATGGAGCTTACTTGTGAGGCCGAGAGGATGAAGACATGGCTCATGATCTACCGTCTCAGACAGACCTCAGTTGTTAAGTATGAAGCCTGATAGTTTAATGAACCTCCTAGGAAAGTTATTCAATTAATAATCTTTACTCAAACCAGCTTCTTGTTAGTCCTCACAATGAGGTAGAGCAAAGGAGCTATGAGGGAGTTACCCCTTCAGTGGATCCTCATCTATACCTGCCAGAAAGAGGATGAACTATTCTGGTCAAATGAAGAGGTAGGAAGCAAGCAGATTTTAAAGCTTTGTAGGGCAAATATATTGGTAAGGGAGAAAAGTAAAATATAAAATTGAATATGCAAGATGACCTCAAGTTTGTAAAATTTAAGAGTGACCTAGAAAGAAAATTTCCAGGGAACCAGCAGTTAGCGTAATGGCTATGTCGCTGGACTCCCACGTAGTCGAGCGCGGTTCGCGTCCCAGACCCGATGGCTTAAAACTCATGCCAGGCGCGTGTGCGTGCGTGCCCAAGATCCCGAGAGGAAAATGGAGGAGAAGTGATTGCAGCGTGACCATCCCCCCGGGGGGTGATTTCTCGCTTTCTGTCTCTATGTCTCTCTCTGTCTGTCTGGCGAGCGCACGCGCCCTATAGTGAAAATCTCTCCAAAAAAAATAAAAAGAAAGAAAATTTCCATGTCATTAGCAGTGTTTATCTCTGGATAGCAAGATGATTTATAGTTGTTTTCTTCAGCATACTTTTCACTTTATCTGTATTTTCTAATTTTTATAAGCAATTCATAAATGGTAAAGGAAAGGGGAAAATAGTTGATTACTTTTAAGTTTATACCTATGAGTTCATTCTGAAATTTTGGATAGAAATAAATGGATTATTGTTGCTAGGGAATCTACTTGTTATTTCAAAAGCAGCCTCCTAGAGGCCATCAGATGGTATCACAGTTATGTTGCTTGACTCCCACATGGCCAACTGTGTAAGAGTCCAGACCCAGTGACTTGAAACTCACACCAGGCATGTGTGTGCGCATACCCATAGGTCCTGGGAGGAGAATGAGTAGAGAAGAGATTGTGGTGTGGCCATCCCCCCTGGGGGATGATTTCTCACTTTCCCTCTGACTGTCTCTGTCTGCCCCACCCCCAAGTGAACATGCCCTAAGGCAAAATCCTTTTTTTTTTTTAAAGCCTCCTGTAGTCTGGCTGCCTTTTCCCCAAACTGTACTACTGAAGACCAAATAATGGATAAAAGAGGGCTTCTTTTTTTTTTAAATGTGAGAGGGCAGGGACCAGCAGTTAGTGTAATGGCTATGTTGCTGGACTTCCATGTAGTCAACTGCGGTTCGAGTTCCTGGACCCAGTGGCTTAAACTCATGCTGGGCACATGTGCATGCATGCCTAAGATCCTGAGAGGAGAATGGAGGAGAAGAGATTGCAGTGTGGCCATCTCCCCTGGGGGTTGATTTCTCGCTCTCTGTCTGTCTCTCTGTCTTTCTAGTGAGTGTATGTGCCCTATAGCGAAAACCTCCTCCCCCCACCAAAAAAATGTGAGAGGGTATGTGTGTGCACATGAGAGAAAGAGAGCTACAGCACACCCCTCAGTGGGGTCTGGTCATGCCATAATCCTTCTTCCTCCATTCCTCCATTTTATTAGGATCTTTGTTGTGCACACGTGTGCCTGGCATGTTCAAGCTCCAAACCATGCCCCAAGGTGTTGGTCATGTGAGATCCAGGTTCTTCTGCATAGCATTTAACCGCTGCACTATAGGACTGGCCCAGAAACTTAGGTTTATAAAAATGGCTAATAAATAAAGAAAGAATGATAGGCTATAGAAGTATTTTCATGGGGGGTGACCAGCAGATGGCATGGAGATTCAGGTGACTGTATCTCATATGACTGAGTATACAGTTCAAGTTCCAGACCCAGTGGATTGAAAAACACTTTGTGGGGAGCTGGCAGGTAGTGGTTGGGGCATGGTTGACTGCAACTTGGGTCCCGGACCTGGAAGCTTACTTTCATGCTTTTCCTTTCTGTCTCTCTCTGATCAGATTGTGGAATAATAGTAACAAATAAAATTAAACAAATAATTCTTTAAAAAGAAAAAAAGAAAAGGAAAACACATTGGGTACATGTACATGCATGCCCAGAATCCCGAGAAGAGAGTGGAAAAAGGATTGCAGTGTGGCCACCCTCCCCCTGGAAAGTGCTTTCTAACCCCCCCTTACCTCTCGCCCCATTTCTATCTGTCTCTGACTAGTGCACATGTCCTACAGACAAAATTAGGGAACAAACCTAGAGAACTATTTTTGCTAACGAAGAATGATAGAATAGTAGTATTTTACAACCACCGATGAAACCATAGATACAGATACTAAGCATTAACAGGTGCCAACATTTGTGAAATAGAGATAGTCTAAAATGGGAATTGTCTATCTAGTTATTTTATTTTATTTTTTTGAGATTTTTGCTATAAAGTGTATGCACTCTCCAGAGAGACAGAAAGTGAGAAATCACCCTACCCCCCAAGGAGGATGACCACACTGCGGTCCCTTCTCCTCCATTCTCCTCTTGGGATTTTGGGCATGTACAGATATGCACCTGCCATGAGTTTTAAGCCTTCCAGTCCGGGACTCGAACCACAGTTGACTACATGGGTGTCCAGCAACATAACTATCAAACCATCTGCTGGTCTTGTCTGTCTCATTTATATCCCCTCTCCCTGACCTCCTTCCAAAATTGACTCTAATTTGGATCGAGCCTCCAGATTTAGCTACCAAATTACCTAGAACATACATATGTGCATACACACATGTATGTGTACACACATGTATGAACATGTACTTGTTAAAATGACCCCTCAGGATGCAGGCAGCAAACTCTAAACCATGAGAAAGCTGTAACAAACAACTTAGATTCTTTACAAATTTAGATTCTGGCTTTTTTTTTTCTTTTAAGTTTTTGTCATAGGGTGCGTGCATTCACTGGAGAGAAACAGGAAAAATCCCCTCGGGATTTTGAGCATGTATGCACACATGCCTGTCATGATTTTAAAACCACTAGATCCCAGAATTGAACCATGCTTAGCCATGTAGGAGTCCAGTGCTTTAATCACCATATCACCTATTGGCCTCCTGGATTCTGATTATGTTTTTCTTTTTTTTTTTTTTTTTTGGAGAGGTTTTTGCTATAGGGCGCGTGCGCTTGCCAGACAGACAAAGAGAGACAGAGACATAAAGCGAGAAATCACCCCCCAGGGGGGATGGTCACGCCGCAATCCCTTCTCCTCCATTCTCCTCTCGGGATCTTGGGCACACACGCACACGCGCCTGGTGTGAGTTTTAAGCCACCGGGTCCGGGACACGAACCGCGGTCGACTACGTGGGAGTCCAGCGACATAGCCATTACGCTACCTGCTGGTTCCCGATTCTGATTATGTTTTTAATGTGCAGATTGAACACTGATTATTCGATTAATACTAAGATACTGTTTTGGGGGACCAGCAGGTGGCGTGGTAGTTAAGGTGTTGGACTCTCACATGGCCAGTCATGGTTTCAGACTCAGCAGCTTGAAAATCATACCAGGTGCTTGCGTGCGCATGCCTAAAATCCCAAGAGGAGAATGGAGGAAAAGGGACTATGGTATGGCCATTCTCGTTGCAGGGAAGGAGTGATTTCTCACTTTCCCTCTCTCTGTCTCTCTCTGGCAAGAACCTTGGACATGTCCACCTAACATGTTTTTTTTAAGAGTTATTTTATTTCACTTTATTTATTTTAATTTGATCAGAGAGGGTCAGAGAGAGAGAGGGAGGGAGAGGGAGAGTGAGAAAGCAAGCCGCCAGGTCCAGGCTGTGAACCACGGTTGGCCATGTGGGAGTCCAGCACCCTTAACCACCATGCCACCTGCCAGCCCCTGCACCCAACATGTTTAGAGGCCGATCCAGGGATCCAAACCCAGAGTTGGCTTCATGGCTTCTAGCAGTGCAGTTCAGTTTGTTACCAACTATACCACCAAGCTGGGCCATCTACTTTTTAACTGTGGGCTGGTCATGTTGAATTTCTTCCTAAGAGACAGTACAGGGGTGGGAGAACTACAGTGGAGTGAAGAACTGATAAACCCTGCCTCAGCCTGTTGATCAAGGTCAATATCAACTGTGATATTGGCAGTATATTCCCTTAATACCATGTGATAACAGTGGCACTTCACCTGTGGTCTTCTTCCCCAAAGCTTTTAACTCCAGTCTAATCATGACGAGAACATGAGACGTCCTAATTGAGGGACATTCAACAAAAAACTGGCCAGTACTCCTCAGAAATATAAAGGTCATCGAAAACTATCACCCCTGAAAGAAGCCTAAGGAGACATGATGACTAAATTTAGTATGTGTCCTGAGAGGGAAAAAGGCCATTAGGAGAAAACTGAAGAAATCTGAATGGAGTGTGGACTTTAGATGGTAATAGTGTGTTGAGACTGGTTTGTTAATTGTAATAAATGTACCCCACTAGTGTACGATATTAATACAGTAAACTGGGTGTAGGTACATATGGCAACTCTCTCTACTGTCTTTGCAATTGTGCAAATATAAAGGTATCCCAAGTAAAAAGTTTATTATGAAAGTAGATGAAATTTTATTTAAAACATGTAAAGTTGAAAGGTTACTTATAACACATTTAAAATACAGAGAGAAATTGAGAAGTAAGGGGCTGGCAGGTGGCATGATGGTTAGGGATGCTGACTCCCACATGGCCAACCAGTTTGAGTCTTGGCTGCTTGCTTTCTCACTTTCCCTCTCCCCACCCCCTGGTCAAATTATAAATAAATAAAGTTAAATAAAAAAAATTCTTAAAGAAATTGAGACATTAACATAAAGTAAAACCCAGTATTAAGAAAAACTATAAGATATGTAATAGAGGGGAGAAAGTACTAGAAGTTTTTAGTGATAAAAGTCACTCAGAAAGTTCTAGGGAAAATCTGGTTGCTCAAGGAATTAAGCTTCATCCATGGGCTTCTTGCTTTAGGACAGAAAAATGAGGACCAAGAGCCTGCTATTATTTCTTTGGTTGTTGACTGAGATTTGTTCTCAGTCCTTTTTCCCCTTTGTCTTCTTGTTAATCTTTGCCTCCCCCTGCACCAGTCCTTTTCAGTGGGAGAAACTTCTTAGGTCCTAAGTATACCGTGCTTACTAAAAATTCTGTGTTCATGCAGCAAATCTTTATTGAGCATCAGTTGTATATGGCTTTACACCAGGTCCTGCCCAGAAGATGATAAGAAGCCTAATTTTGGAAACAGATTACAGTCTACTAAGTAATTCTCTGCCATTGTTCTTTTGTACAATATAATTCCAGACTGCTAACGAAATAAGACTGCTTCTTATTTTTAGGCGCAAATATCCTGCGAGATTCAACAGGCAACGTCAAACTAGGAGACTTTGGGGCCAGCAAACGGCTTCAGACTATCTGTCTCTCAGGGACAGGAATGAAGTCCGTCACAGGCACACCATACTGGATGAGCCCTGAAGTCATCAGTGGAGAAGGCTATGGCAGAAAAGCAGATATCTGGTAGGTTTCTATCTGAGGCTTTCATGAAAACTGCCTGTCTTCTTATGGATTCCACCCAGGATTGAAATTACTGAGCCAATTTAAATTATCATTTGTACTTTTGAAATAAGATAGAAGAATGGCAAGGATTAACATAATTTTAATTGTGCCTAATTGAGTCTTATAGTCCTTGAACCCATCTTTCATTCTTTAAAAAGGATTTTGTCTTACACAAACCTGAGCTTTGCAAAGCTAGCTTATTTCCCTAGAGAACTTTAAAAGTAATGAATTTTTGTTGTCAGTGTATTATAATTCAATTAATCTTTAATTGCTTAATTATTTTAAATTCAAATGTAAAGTGTCCATTTCTTTCTGCTCTTCCAGAAAATATAATAGATACTGATTTTAGTCATCTGAAAGTACCTAAAGGCAAACAGTTTCTAATGCTTGTAGGCTTTGTAAGAGAAAGACACAGTTATTATTTAGGTTTTTGCCTTAGTGTGCATATACTTGCCAGTGAGGAGAGAGACAAAGAGAGGGAAAATGAAATCATTCCCCATGGTGGATGACCACGCCACAATCCCTTTTCCTCCATTCTCCTCCTGGATTTTGGACATGCACATACCTGGTGTAATTTTTAAGCCACCAGGTCTGGAGTTCACACCATGGTCAGCCATGTAGGAATTCAGTATCTTAAGCATGACACCACCTTCTGGCCCATTCTAAAATTATTTTTAATGTTAGGTTAAAAAATTATATAAAATAAAAATAATAAATGAATGATGTTTGGGCCTAATGATTTACTTTAAGCGATAGTCTTTAAATTGTGGTTTGTTTTCATTAATTTTTATGTTTTATTTTTATGTTTTTATGTAGTTAGAACCATTCAGTGAAACTTTATATTTGAAATCAAGTCATATTTAAATGTACATGTTCCAACGGAAAGTAGTAACAGTGGTTAATACAATGAGTATTCTAATCACACTGATTTAATCATAACACATTGTGTTCATGTACTGAAAATGTACAATTATTACAAATCTAAAAAAGTATATGTATGCGACCAGCAGTTAGCGTAATGGCTATGTAGCTGGACTCCCATGTAGTCGACCGCAGTTCAAGTCCTGGACCCGGCGACTTAAACTCACGCTGGGCGCATGTGCGTGTGTGCCCAAGATCCCGAGAGGAGAATGGAGGAGAAGGGATTGCGGCGTGGCCATCCCCCCTGGGGGGTGATTTCTCGCTTTCTATCTCTCTGTCTCTCTCTGTCTGTCTGGCGAGCACACGCGCCCTATAGCAAAAACCTCTTCAAAAAAAGAAAAAAAAAAGGATATGTAGTGCCCAGCATGAGTTTTAAGCTGCCAGATTCAAGACTGGGAGTCCAGCAACATAACCATTACAGCATCTGCTGGTCCAAGAATTTAATTTTTTAAAAGAATTATTTTATTAAGCTTTATTTATTTACTTACTTTAATTTGACCAGAGAAGATAGAGTGAGAGAGAAAGCAAGCCACCAAGTCAAGGATTCGAACCACAGTTGGCCGTGTGGGAGCCCAGCGCCCTTAACACCATGCTACCTGCCATTCCTAAAATTTAATACTTTTTGAACATTTACTTTTTTTTCCACAAATGAAAAAAATGCAGAGAAAGAGAGACGAGACAATATCCTCTAGGGTCTTGATGCTGCAGTCTACCTCCAGCTTCAGCCAGTTCCACATCATGGGCACACGTGTGCCCAGTGTGCTCGGGGAGGTCTCTGAATGCAAACCTGGAACCTTCTCACGTGGGTCAGCCTTGCACAGCATCGTGTTTTATGGCTATGCCACTGTCCAACCCCTAAAACTGTCAGTTGATTAGTCCCTTCTTTTACTGGAGCCAGCAGGTGACATGGTGGTTAAGGGTGCTGGACTCCCACATGGCCGACCGTAGTTCAAGTCCCGGACCTGGTGTCTTTCTCTCTCTCTCTTTCACTCTTCCTCTCTGGTCAAAATAAATGGATAAATAAAGTTAATTTAAAAAAAAAAAAAAAAAAAAAAAAAAAACTCAGACATTTGGGAAAAAAAAGTATATGTACTACTCATTGACTATAAGATACCATTGAGTATAGATAAAATATTTTTCAAATACCACAAAATAGAAAAGAAACTTCCTAAATGCTGTTATCATATGACTCCCAATTTAACAGATATCAAAATTGAAAAGAATTATATGAATGAATGAACAAACTCACATGGACTCACTCCTGTTTCTCACTTTTTAGCTAACCAGCTTTCTTTCGTGATGTTGTCTGGGTAACCGCGTCTTTTTCTTTCTTTGTAGGAGTGTAGCCTGTACTGTGGTAGAAATGCTAACTGAAAAGCCACCTTGGGCTGAATTCGAAGCAATGGCTGCCATCTTTAAAATCGCCACTCAGCCAACAAACCCGAAGCTGCCACCTCATGTCTCAGACTATACTCGAGACTTCCTCAAAAGGATTTTTGTAGAGGCCAAACTGAGACCTTCAGCTGAGGAACTCCTAAGGCACATGTTTGTGCATTATCACTAGCAGCCAATAACCTCTCCTGTGCCTCCACCCAGCTCCCATCTGTTTATTACCTTCTCTCTGACTGCACTTTTCTTGTTTATAAAAAGAGAGATGGGGGAGAAAAAAAGACAAGAGGGAAAGTGTTTCTCTTGATTCTTGGTTAAATTTGTTTAATAATAATAGTAACTAAATTTTTTATATTTAATCTTTTTTTTCCTTACAAGAACTTGAAACTTTTTTTTTATAATGTACTGATGTGGTTCAGAGAGATAAAGCACTTTAGTACATAGTCACTCTTTTTAGTACAAACAAATCATTTGGAATCCCTAAAGATTGTAGTCTTTCCCTTTATCACTGACATAATGGTGGTGATGGGGAGACATGGAAAATAAGGAGAAGAATATGATGTATAATTGGTAGTTTTTAGTGATAGTATTTAAAATAGATCCTCATTTGTGGGGTTGAGCCCTAAACTTGAGTTTAGGGTAGGTACTCAACTTAAAGAAATATAGGTTCCTTCTTATATCTATATTCTTTAGATCCTAACCTCTGTCAACCAAGTTTTTTGTTCAGTAGTAATCTTGGTAGAAGATACGAGTCTCTAAGAGGTATGTTTGTTAATTCTAACCAGTATAGTAAACAAATACACTATAGTAGGTCCATGATACTGGAATCTATAAACCTTGAGGGATAACTTTGTGCTTAAAAATTTTTTTTATTTTAAAGCAGATACAAGAAGTCAATGAGCATACTCAAGTAAAAGACAGAAGGAGATTGCTATTGTCTCTCATTAAACATAAGAACAGTAAAGGAGACCATGTTGACCAATAATCAGAAATCATGATAAAAAGCAGTAAATGTTGCTTAGTATATTTTGAACTATGTTCTTTACTTGAGGGAGAAAGCCCCAAAATTAAGGAAATGGAGAAATAATGAAAATCATGTGTATTATCTTCCTATTTCCAGCTTCTGGTTCCCCATAGATAATATTCTTTAGGAACTAAGAGTTCAGTCCAGAGTATCCATTTTTAAAGCTAGTGTCATGAGATAAAACCCTTGTTCTTGGGATCACAGAATACTAAAGCACCTCAAAAATAAGTGTAAAAACAATAGTTGTCAACAGTGGAGCAGGGTTCATTTCACTTGACATTTGGCAGTGCCTAGAGACAGTTTGGGTTGTCACAACTGGGAGGATACTACTGGCATCCGGTGGGTAGAGACCAGGGATGCTGTTGAATAGCCTACAGTACACAAGGACAGTACCCCCCTTTTCTCTGGGAATTTCCTGCCCAGATGTCAAAAATGCCAAGGCTGAGAAACCCTGATGTAAAGATCAGTTCCAGTTACAAACTGAAAACTGCCACTTACAAAGCAGTAAATACCAAAAAAGTAAATTTCAAAGAGAGAATGGCGTAATGCAAATGAGGGTTTTATGAGCAGATACTGCTACTTTTAATAAAGAGTGAATGATCTCAATAAACAATAACAATAACTTCCTTACCAGCTGCATATCGCACTCAAGTCAGCAATTCTTCCACTTTAGAAACATGATGAATTTGATGAATTTGAATATCAAGCCTTTTGAACTCAGCTGTCTGTATATATTCTTTCCTTAAAAGTTAATTTGTAATTGTGGGCAAAGAAAAGATATTAAAACAAAGTGTTAACTACAATACAGGGAGGTTAAAAAACTGCCAGATATTTTTAGTATAATGTATCCACTGAGAACAAAGGCATTAAACTGAAAGGTGCAGCTGGAAAGGTCCCACTATCTCTAGTGGGATTGTCTATTGAAAAACATGAAGCTATCAGTAGTTGGACCACTGGCAGTTTTTCGGCATATTAAAGTAAGTGCTGAGTTCTTTATTTTAAAGGTCTAGAAAATAATAAGTCTTCCTGGTGGCCCTGAATACAAAGCCTTTCATGGGATTTATAAGGGACACAGGTATTCTTTTTTTCTGCCAAAAGATATGCTCATTTAGGGCCTCTTTCAAAATAATTTGTTTCTGAAGTTAGTTAAATCTTGGTTTACTGTGTCAAAGTCCTACCTGACATTCCCTGTAAGAGTATTTGAAATTCCACCAGCCAGTCTGAGAAGTCAAAGCACAAAATTGTCAGTGCTTCTCCCATACCCTTCAAATCAAAGGAAGCAGCTTGCAAGGAAAAACATTAGGTGCCCCCTGCTCCTACCCCCAGTCCTGGTTAATAAACTGCCAACTCTTGTGCTGGAAACATAATCCCCAAGTGTGTGGATCTATTACAATTTCTTTATCTTTTATAAGCGAAGATGTCTTTTCTACTTGAGCAAGATGATGGTATCTGGACCAGTGGGCTTTTCCCTTATTTCTTTGTCTTGTGTGGTTGTGATTTCCCTTTGGCTCATATTTGGTCTGTCAGGGTAACCAGCAGTGCAGAATAGAATCTAAGATGTTCTTTAGAGAGAAATCTAGGGAAACTTTGAACACAAAACAAAACAAAAAAATGTTTTCAGTCTCCTCTTTCTTTCCTAGATGCTATAGACAATAAAGGCACCTGAAAAGAAGCTATTATTTTACCACTGCTGCAGAAGACCTTTACTTTATAAGAGAAAATATTAGCTCCAGGGAAATAATTTTTTTTATGTAAAGACTTAAAAATAGACAAATAGTTTACAGAGTTATTATATAAAATATGTGAATTTATTTCAAACAAGTTGAGAAGGTACCAAAAATCACAATGAAAGTTTATATATATATATATGTGTGTGTATATATATATATATACATATATATATATATATATATATATATATATAAACTACTAGAACAAAAAAGCTTGAAGGTGGGGGTAGGGAATACAGAAGACCAAAAGTAAACTAAGAAAGAAGAACATTTTGAAACATCTTTATTGGGGGAAGTTAAATGTAACACTCCACTTTTTTCTTTTTTCTAAGAATGGTATGAGTCAACAAATGAAATTTGAACTTTTTAAGGTGACTTTAAATGTGTTCTGTTTTTAAATGCACAACTGATTCTTCTATACTGTAATGTTGCTTCACTGAGGCTGGGAAATGGCCAGACTGCTGACTTTGTGCCTTTCAGATGTTTTCTGCTTTGATCATGGCAGACTTATTGGTGCTGGAGAAGATTCACTGGCAGTCTTACATGTGCTTTTCAGGAAATAACTTTCTACTTCGGCCTTGAGAGATTCAAAGTGGCACGACTTAGGCTTGGACCAAATATAAGATCTTTTACATTACAAAATGTATTGAATAAAAGAGCTGAAAAATATTGTAATGACTAATGAAAATTTTGGTGGGTTGGTAATTCTCTAAAATGTATGTAAAATTATACAGACTTAGAAAATTTCAGTATGAATAACTTGAAAATTTTCAGTGCTTTTCCTTGTTTACAAAACATGTTTCTAATTTTAAAAATGAGTAAGATTATTGCCTTAGAAAGTTTTAGAAAGGCACAGTCATTCTTAATATAAATATTGATGTATATGTTGAACTATAAAGACAGACCAAAACTTTGATTTTAGAGAAAATTTGGTTGGCTTTCACTTGAAAGTCTTCACCTTGTTCCCAATCAAACTGCATAAAAAAGGAGGAACTGTTTCTTTGTAGTAGCTTTCTGCCACGTTGGCTCTTCCATATGTCAGGTCTGATCTATGGTATTTCTGAGATGGAATTGTTCTTAGACAATGTAATCACTAAGAAAATTGAATCAGATCTGAATAGTTTAGCAGGATGATTAAGCCAAATACAGACTCCTTGGTCGATGGCAAAGTTCTGTGCTAAGGATTTCATTTAGGAACCAATGGCTTTATGTAAAATCACCTGGTGTCAATCAGGTATATAAATCCAACCTCTTTTAAAAATAAGGTAAATCTTTTTTATTTCCTCCTTCAGTAATTGCAAATTATTTTGTTAGGTACTCAATTAACATCCTTGAGGAGGTCACAGTCTAGAAGGAACATGGGCAGTTACTGTACCATGACTCAGGATGTTCGGCAGTGATGTTTTACCATGTTATGGTGGTTTTTATGAAGTGGAAAGAAAACAATTTTGGAGTCATTGGCTCTTATGAAGGGAAATGTTAATTGACCACAGAGATTAGAGTAAATATCTCTGCAGATTGGCTGGCCCCACTAGGTTAGGCAGCCTCTCTCTCAGGACTCCTGCTTACTACACAAAACACAGCCTCTACTCAACTGGTTCTATTATTAGAGCATTTATTCCACAACACAGGGTGTTTTTTTCCAGATGTTGTTTTTAAAAAAAAAAAAAAAAACAAACTTCTGGTCTAAATTGTGTATCAAATACTCAAAACATTTGATAGAAATTGAAATCTGTCAACAGTGTTATCTATGTTATAATCAGGATAATTTCTGGAGACCATATTGTTTTATCATTGAGTTGGGCCTTTGTTACAAATGTAATGCTCATATTTATTTGAATTTCAAGATTGGTTAAATGTTGATGAAAAGCAGTGTAATTGTTAATTTTAGTGGTGCCTTTTTCTCTGTATGCCTTAATTTTTATTTTAATAATAATTGAAGTTACCCATCAAAATGAAAGGTTTTTCTTTCCAAACTCACTAGGCTTCAAGAATTCATTTGGCCTTAGACTGCATATTGGCCCTTAAATATTTCTGAATGCCAGCTTCTTCCTTCTACCCTTTTCTACCTCTTTTTTTTTTTTTTCTTTTTTTTTAAATCTTGGTTAGGAGAGAAACATTAGCATTTGTCCATGATAGACCCAGTGCAGTCTCCACTAGATACAGTTCCTAAGAGAAGCATAGAAAGAGGTAGTCTCATTATTAAGAGACATAGTAAACGTTCCTGGATTTATTACTTGATTCAATTACATTGGTACCATCCAAGTTCTCTGTATATCATGGTTCAGTTACGATTTTCATAGCAGAGCCATGTGGTGGTTCTTGTCTTGAAGAGATCATTTAAGTGGTTTATATATGTTGAGGCAATGAGACTTGGGATGAGAAACAAGGAATCCAGGGGTAGTGAAATCTAATCCTTATTTTTTAACACTGACTAATTCTCTAGCTTGGTTTTCTGTGAAGTGTGTGTGATGTTAGAAGTTGAAACAGGGGTGGAAAGGTTAGAAGGAAAGGTGTGAGTGTTCAGTTAGATCAGTCTCTGTTCTTGGCCAAGAACATCTCAAAAATGTATGGCCTACTGATGATAGATGTGTATAATCATCCTCTGGTGGGAACACCAGTACATTTTCCATAAGTAGCTAGTACAAATGATTGTTTAATACAGGTATTTATTGTAAATTGACAAGGTCTTGGTGGCTAAAAGTAGATTAAAATTCAATTTTTTGTGTATATAATAATGAGCTTATACCTAATTCTCATGTAGGAGGTAGTTAATTTTACATAGTTTTCCATGAACTGTTTGAAATTCTGCTAGATATCATCAAGACAAGCTTCCTCAGCTTACGAAGTATTCAGAAGGAAAATCTCCAGTACCACCTTTTAGCTGGCTAGAGAAGGCACCCTAGAAGCCACTGCCCCTGCTTCGTGGTCGGTGTCATCCTTGCTTTGACTTCTATCAAGGTCTGGTCAGGATGCCATCACAGGCATGGGAAGCACCAGGGCCAGCTGTCTCTCCACACTCACCTTTCTAAGCTGCAGGTTACTAACAAGGAAAGCTTGGTGGTATTGAGAGTGGTCAAGGTTGAGCTTCAGAAATGTGAGAGGAGTCATAGCTGCAGTAAAGAAAACCATACATTTCATCTGTGCCTGTATACACTCACTACCATTCTTCATATTGTTCATAACTGCATTTTAATCAACAGTCATTTGGTATTTTTATTAATGACAGCAAAGGCATTAAATCAGTGAGTACTAGTATTCTCTCTGCTTGATGACTTCTCATTTGTATCACAATCTGTATTATCAGAATCACTGTAAACCAAAGCTTTTATAGTCCCTGTACACATAGCCAAAATGACTATTAGCTCTGTAACTTCTGCCCACTTCTAAGCTAGTAGTATATAAATGATAAAGCAGGTACTAGTAGAATTTGTATCCCAATCTGTCCTTCAGGGGAAAGGACAGGTGCTCAGTGTTTGTATTTAGACATGCAGACTTACTTCAACTATTAAGGAATCATTAAGAATTTAAGCTTTTACACGTGCCAATCTTACTAATGTCACCTGACCATGACTGCATGTAGATACACACTGATGTCTGATGCCTCGGATTGGTGGCATTCTTTCTTCCTAGTGTCTTAACATTTATGAACTTGTGTTTGACTTAAGGGGCATTTCAGCAAAGCTGTGAAGAAACATAGGTTATGGGCTAACGTTTGCTTTGTGCCATAGACATTTTGGAACATAAACGTGTCTGCTCTCCAGCATGAGTGCAGAATTTGTCCCCAAATAAGGATTTCTGAATTCCTTAATGCCAGTTGACAACAGTAAAGTTTATGACTATACTAAAAAGCACTTTTGTGTTCACGTATTTATATTAGAAGTTATTTTTTAAAAGTGTATGTAACTAGTAGTGATTGTAGCATTAGCATTACTTATTGGAGAGGCGAGATAAGTAACAGAATTATATCTTAAACTATATTAGATATTTAGCCTCCAAAATGGATTTGACATATTCTCATTTTTCCAAAGATGTTTTCCACCTGGAATAAGGAGAATAGACTGGCGGAAACAAAGGAGCTGGAGAAGCATATGGGCTAAAGGAAGAGGGCTAGACCCTTGCAATATACCCTATTCAATGGGAAGTACAGTGTTTAAAGATAAGAGTACTTCTTTAAAAACAATTGTTTTAATACAGTCTTAGTCAAAAGTTTACATTTTTTCTATTATTGGTTTTAAAATTTGTTACCCTGCATTCTGAAATACTGTAAGAGTTAATACCAAAAATACTTTTATTGTCTGACATCTCTTACATTTCACATGGTTCTTTTTATTCATTGTAAATAAAAGTACACTTGGATAAATTTGGGAATAAACTTTTAATTGTTGCAAACTATGATTACCAATTTGTAAAATTACCCTTTGACTTAATGTATATTTTTAAATGTAGCCATTAAATTCTCTATATTTAACCTATTGATTTTTCTCTGTAAACGTTTTTAATCTCAGTTGAATGCTGGGCAGTTTATAATTATGTACAAAGAATTTTTTTCCTATCAAGGTTGACTTTTTTGCACATTTTGGAAATGTTTAATTTGTACACTGATTTACTACTCTGACCAATAATTGTTTATGAGTGTGTGAGCACCGTGAATGCGTGCATTGAACTACTGTCTGTGTCTGTGTGTCTTCTGTCAAGATGTAGCTATCAGTTACTGCACTGCTACTACCAACTTAAATGGACCTTCTTGCTTTCACAAAGTATACTTATCTATGGTTCTATCTTTGTTGAAGAACTCAGGAGTTCAACATTACTTTCTAATTTTATAATGTATTCTAAAATTCATTATTAAGTTGAAAGTATGCTTTGTACTCTGTGTATCAGGGGATGTGTGTTTGTGTAGATATAGTTCTGTCTGTAGGCATATGTATATATCCCAGTAAGTTCTTATTTTGTTTTATTTCTACATTTTTAAGAACTTGTTTTTTAAGGGTACTATTTAGTTAGGATAATTAAATATATATAAAAGCTTTCTGAGAGATTATTTACTATATGAATATATTTTCAGCTGGCTGATCAAAAATATTTTTTTAATTTTGTTTTTAACCATTCAAAATGTATTTGTATTTCCAGAATTAGATGCAAATTTTACTTAGAGGTCAATTAAAAGACTCTTGGAAGAAAAAGAATTGAGTTCTCTTGAGAATTCTGTGAAATGCAAATGAACAGAAAAAAATAATTTAAGCAGTAGTAAATACATGCTGTCCACTAAAATGGCCTTTGAATTCTTATATCTCCAGTTGATTTTGGCCTGTCCTACTGTTGATATTGTTGTTTTTTTTTTTTTTAATATTTCCTTTATTCTATCCCAAATGATTTTAAGTTTTAATTTTTCCCTTAACTCGGTAAGGTCAGACTGGGTTTATAAAACAATATATTGGCATATGGTGATTCTCTGTAATTGACTATAAATTGGTTTAGAAATTTCCAAACATACATTGTAGTGTCATTATACTGTACTGTGTGTTTCAAATAACTGGCAGAAAAAGAATTGGAAATTAAATTTCCAGTGCAACAGTGTTATTGTATTTAAAGAGAACCTTGTTTTTAATATACGGTACCACATAAAATTACTTGTGTTAGGAATAAAGTCCACTGTTGAAGTTGAGTGTCACTAAGCTTATATGTTCAAAGGAACCAGTGTGATTATTAGAAAAACCTACCAGAAGCCAGATAGAGTGTGTTATGTGCCACATTTCATGCACATGTCGACTTTGTGTTGTTCATTCAAAATTGTGCTTGTAAAAATGTATAAAATTTCTGAGTTTTATCATTTCTGTGTGCTTGTTTTTTCTTGCTGGTAAATAGCTTTTTTTTTTTTAAGAGATCTAATATAAAAGAAACCATGTTTATATTTTGTTAGTGAACAATGACTTTGTTTATATGGAAATTTGTATATTGTTGGCACACATCTTTGTTTAGATTTATCATGCATGAAGGCCTGCAATAATTAGCACAATGAATTTGCTTTTTCTTATATGTTAGTTCATATTTGGAAAGATTGTGGTGCAAAGGCTTACTCTAAGTAACCTTCTGGACTATGGAATGAATATAAATGAACGGCACTTTGAGTGTTAATAAAGCGGATATTTATTTCCACTGTGATTGGTTTGTCCAGATCTGTTTTTGGATGAACTGTGTTCATAGTTCTCTTACCAGGACACAGGATCTAAGCCTTCCTTTATCTCATCTCATTCTGCCTCTCCAGCCTGGTTCGTCAGGGTTTCTGCTAGGAGATTGATTGGGTCTATAAGCCCCACACCTAATTTCTTATGAATGGTTGTCTACCACTTTAGTGTTTTGTTTTCCCTGGAGCACTCTTTCTCATTTTTTACAATATAGATAGGTTAAGAATAACCCAGATTGTCGGGACCAGCAGTTAGCGTAATGGCTATGTCACTGGACTCCCACATAGTCGACCGTGGTTCAAGTCCCAGACCCGGTGGCTTAAACTCACGCCAGGTGCATGGGCGTGTGTGCCCAAGATCCCGAGAGGAGAATGGAGGAGAAGGGATTGCAGCATGGCCATCCCCTCTGGGGGATGATTTCTTGCTTTCTATCTCTTTGTCTCTGTCTTTCTGGCGAGCGCTCGCGCCCTGTAGGACAAACCTCTCCAAAAAAGAAAAAAAATAAAACCCGAATAACCCAGATTGTCAAATTCTGGTTCCTTTCTGCTTAACGTTTCTTTCTTCAATGTATCTCTTGCCTCTCATATTTCACTATGAACAATAAGGAGAAACTAGGGCACACTTTCAACCTTTGCTTAGGAATTTCCTCAACAAAATATCCAAGTTTATTGCTTACAAATTATTTCCATTCAATAGACTACAATTCAGCTAAGTTCCCTACACTTTGTAACGAAACTCTCCTTTCCTATAGTGTTTTTGTTTGTTTGTTTGTTTTGTTTTTTAAGAATTACTTAATTTATTTAGAGGGATGGAGAGAGGGAAACAGAAAACGAGCTGCCAGGTCAGGACTTGAACTGCAATTGGACATGTGGGAGTCCATGCTCTTAACCACCATGCCACTTGCCATCCCCCTTTCCTCTAGTTTCCAGTAACATGTTCCTTATTTCTATCAGCCCTCAACACAATATTTAAGTCCCTATGTCTACTAATAGGCTCTTCAGGACAATCAAGACTTTTTCTATCATATGTCTTGAAAATTTTCCATAACCTAATTCCACATTTTTAGGTACTTGTAACAGCAGCACCCTGAACCAAAATCTGTTATAGTTCTCCAGAGCAACTGATAATAAGAGTTGCTGTTACAGTGTTGAGTCCAAAAGCAGGAAACTCAGGAAGAACTTCATGTTAAAGCCTGGAGGCAGAATCCCTTTTTCCTTAGAAAACCTCTGCTTTTAAGGCCTTTAATGTTTTCTTAAAGTTTACTGATTGTAAATGTTAATTACGTCTAAAAAAACATCTTTACAGCAGTATCTAGACTGGCATTTGGCCGAATAACGGCACCTTGGCTTACGCAAGTTGACAAAATTAACCATCACAGGGATTGATCAGATAAGTGGGAATGTATCCATACAATGGAACTCTTTAGCTAGTATTAAAAATACTTAGAAAAAATACTGAGGGTATGTATGTCACTCAGGTGGAGTTATGAGTGAATATTATTCTTATCTGTAATTTTTAAAATACGAGTGTTTTTACTTAACACAAAATATTGTAATTACAAAAATGTTTGGTTAGCCATTCTTTCTCATTTCCCCACCCCTGTAATCAAATTAAACAGATTTGGCAGCAAGATCTTAAGACCATGTATTTAATGTTGTGTTTCCACTGCTCAGAATTTGCTTTAAGAAAACAATCCAAGATGCAGTTAAGGGTTTATATTTAGTAGTATTCATCAAAAGCTACAAATTTATAACAGGATAAACAATAGAACACCTACTCACAGAAAAAAAGCCTGGGTGGGACCAGTCCCATAGCACAGTGGTTAAGTGCTGTGCTTGGGAGCCAGATCCCACATAACTGACAGAGGTTCATCTCCTGGCCCTGACCATGAAAAACATGCTATGTATGTGTGTGTTACTACTGCAAATCCTGATAGTATGGAGAAATGGAGGAATAGAAGTTGTGGCATAACCACACACCATTGGGTGGTGCTTTTTGTCTCTCAGGTGAGTGCATGCATCCTCTGGAGGTGGGGGACCTGGATGAAGATAAGACAAATGAAAATAGCAAGGGGTCAAGTTACGTATGCCTTATATAGCCTTTAATATACTTTTCTATATTTTCCTAGATATTTAATCAAAGGGAAAATATGTAACAGCCAGTTTAAAAGTATGATTCCTTCACTTCTTGGATAAGTGAAATTCACTTAGGCCAGGAAACAATCCTTCAATTTATTGAAGCTATTACATTGGAGAACTGGTCTCTACATTGCAAAACAAATCTTATGGCTGAGTCTCAGTCTCCAGTGTGCTCAATGGATCCACAATATCTAACACTTCTGGTGACGTCCTCCATCTTGAAATGAAACACAAGATGATACCAGAACTTCCAGGACTCTTGATTTTACTCACTGACTGCCCCTCAACTGGTGTTGCTCTGTTCTCCATCGTCTTCATTGAGGCATGACCAGACCCTGTGCAGGGTGCTTCCCTCTCACATGTGCACACACACATGCTCCATCATGAATAAAGAAAAAAAGTTTTAAAAAGGAGATGGCTCTCTGCAAGGCAGGAACAGAACTCATCAGAAACCAGACTCTGCTAAACTTTATTCTTGGACTTCCCATCTTTCAGAAATGTGAGAAGATAAATACGTGTTGTTTAAACCATGCAGTCTGTGGTATTTTGTAATACCAGCTTGGGTAGACTAATACATCCACTCACATTCAATATGTTCAAAACCATTCTCCAAATTGGTACCTTCCCTAAGGTACATCTTTATTTTTGCAGTTTCTCAGGACAAAACTCTTGGAGTTATCCTTTGCTCATCCTTCTCAATTCCCTTATCAAGTTAGTCAGCAAATCCTATCCACAATGCCTCCAAAATATATTCCGAATTGGTCTATGCAATGTTACAGCAGTAGCATAACTGGTCCCACGTAGGATAGGTCCCAGGTTCATGTCCTAAGGCCTCTCTGTGCATGCCCAACACACACACACACACACACACACACACACACCTGTGATTCAGCCAAATGAGATTAGAGGTGGATCTTGGTGTGAAGACCCTGTTAGGGATGTCTCTCTCTCTCTCTCTCGAATGAATGAACTTTAAAAATGCAGAAGATAAGATATACAGAAACCCAACTACTTTTCATCACCTGTACCCCTACCATCCTGGAAAAGCCAGCAGTCTCTCAACTGGACTGCTGCAACAGTTGCCCTTGACCATGAAAATGTTGCCCTTGGCCTCTGTCTTCCACACAGCAGTGAGCATAGAGAGTGGTCCTTTACTACTAAATCAGATCTTCATTTTTCTTCTCAAAATTCTCCAGTGGTTTCCCAGCTCACAGTAAAACCCAAAATTCTTGTCATGGCCTAGAAGGTTGTATGTCACAGCCACATTGGTGATTCTCAAGCTTGAGCTACAGAATTTTGGAGGACAAGATTATTGAGCCATGTTGCCAGTGTTTTTATTCAATAGATCTGAGATGGGCCATCTGCCTTTTAATCAAACTAGTTTTCATATAATATAGATGACCAGGGGACCTGACTTTGAGAACCACCATTCTGGGAGTGCTAAGCCATGCCCTCTCCTCCTACCTCTCCCAGACATGGTTACCCTTTTTTTCTCTCTCTCTCTCTTTGGAGAGATTTTTGCTATAGGGCATGTGCCCTTGCTGGAAAGATAAGAGAGAGACAGAGAGACAGAAAGCGAGAAATCACCCCCAGGGGGGATGGCCACTCTGCAATCCCTTCTCCACTTTCCTCTCAGGATCTTGGGCACGCACGGACATGCGCCCAGCGTGATTTTAAGCCACTGGGTCCGGGACTCGAAGTGCGGTCAACTACATGGAAGTCCAGCGACATAGCCATTACGCCAAGTGCTGGTCCCACTCTTTTCTCTTAAAGGTGAAACACAGTGTAAGCCTCACCTCTGTATTCTTTGCATCCGGGACCAATTACTCCCTTGACAGAAAACGAATTTTTTGAGTGTGTGGAGTGGGCCAGTAGGTGGCGTAACGGTTACACGGCTGGACTCCCATGTAGTTGAGCAGAGATCAAGTCCCAGACTTGGCAGCTTAAAACTCAGTCCAGTCGTATGTGTGCATGCCTAAAATCTGAGGAGAATGGAGGAGGGATTGCAGCGTGGCCATCCCTCCTGGTGGGTGATTTCTCACTCTCCCCCTCCCTGACTCTCACCAGCAACTGCACGTGCCCTTTTGAAGAAACCTTTAAAAAGCTTATTTTCCTGCAGAAAATTTCTGAAACCCATGTGTAGTTTTTTTTCATAATACTGAGCTTTCCTGAACCCTTTGAAGCCCTTCCATACTATTTACAGAGCACTGTCTCACTTTCTTTAGCGCTTTGCTAAAAAAAACAAAACAAAACAAAACAAAAACATCTTATAGAGGTGTTCAGGGTCCACTCTCTTTAGAAACAGCACCGCCTGGCACTCCAGACTGGTTTCATTTCCTCAGAGCACTTAACACCATTTTTACAAGTCACATCGTTCCTTCGGAATTTACTTTCCGGGAGGACAAGGTCTCAACTCGATTTGTCCGCCATCCTAGCCCAGCGGCTAACGGCGATCACACAGACGCACAATGCAAAGTTCACCGCAGGACTAGGGCGATTAACTAGCCAGGAGGACCGAAGGCTGGGTCACACTAGGTCGACGTTGGCCTCTGCGCTCAGCTCGCCCCTCCGGCGGAGGCGGGACCTCCTGTGTGGACGCCGCAAGAGCTTCCGGAGGGAACCGGAAGTACCTCAGAGCGGGCTCCGCACAGAGCTTGTGGCCCTTTGAGTGCTCGCTGTCGGCTAGCCGTACTGCCATGGGCAAAAGAGACCGCTCGGACCGCGGTGAGCCTCCCTGCTCTGGCCAGTCCCGCCTGCAGTCCGTGTCAGAGCAGCCCCTACCCAGCGGCGGTCGACCCCACGGGCCCTCGCGGTCCAGTTTTCCGCTCTTGGTCGGGGAGGTGATGGACCTGGGCGCAGTCTTGCGCGCTGGGTGGGCTGCGGATGAAGGGCGCGACGCCTGCCGTCTGCGGGTGTGACTCTGAGCCAGGAGTTAGGGGCGCTGGCGAAGTGACAGTGGCCGCCGAGGCTCCTGCTGGGCTCACTTTGTGTTCGTATCTGCAGACAAGAAGAAGTCGAAGAAACGACACTACGAGGATGAGGAGGAAGACGAAGACGACGCCCCTGGTAACGACTCTCAGGAAGCGGTTCCTTCAGCAGCGGGGAAGCAGGTGGATGAGTCGGGCACCAAGGTGGATGAGTACGGAGCCAAGGACTACAGGCTGCAGATGCCACTGAAGGACGACCATACCTCCAGGCCCCTCTGGGTGGTGAGCATGCCCTCAGCCAGGCAGGGCCCAGGAGTTCGTGGGGAGGCTGCTAAATCTTGGAAATTCTTAGATCCCAAATGGAAACGCGAGGTGCTGCCGCTCAGAGCTAGCTAGAGGAGAGCATTCACACCAGTTTGAACAGCCAGAGAGGAATGAGTGCCTGTGCGTGTGTGTGTGTGTGTGTGTGTGTGTGTGCAGGCTGCACTCGCACTCGCGCTCCCTGCATCTCCCTTTACTCCCTCTCCAGCTCTACCCCATGTTAGGGTTATTGTGTAACTATTTTTCCATTTTTAAATTAATGGAAAGCATATATTTAGTAGCCAGCTTTTGCTCAACCTAAAATAATGAATGTTCTGCATTCAGTTGCAGTTTAGTCAAAGGTAGTTTGAGGATAGCCAATGAGGTGGGCTTTCTCTGTGCCCACAGTGAAACAACAGGTACTGACTTTGGAAACCTATTCTCTACTCCTCTGTATCTGATTAAGGTAACAGTTCCCACAGTTTTCTAAAGAAGTGCTTGCAAAAACATCTTTGGTGTTGGGCAGCTTATCCTCTATTGAGAATGATATGGGAAAGGGTCTGATAGTCTTTGCAGCTCATTAGTTTCCTTGTCCATTGTATCTGTTTGGTGTTTTTCAGGCTCCTGATGGCCACATCTTCTTGGAAGCCTTCTCTCCGGTTTACAAATATGCTCAAGACTTCCTAGTGGCTATCGCAGAGCCAGTGTGCCGACCAACCCATGTGCATGAGTACAAACTGACTGCCTACTCCCTGTATGCAGCAGTCAGTGTGGGGCTGCAAACCAGTGACATCACTGAGTACCTCCGGAAGCTCAGCAAGACTGGAGTACCTGATGGAATTATTCAGTTTATTAAGGCAAGTAGTAGTTGGGATAGGTGCTGTAAGTTGTCAGCCTGTGTCAGCCATGAACATATGTTGTTCTGCTCTCCTGTGGGGAGCATGATAATTGGTTATCCCAGCTGCTTCTCCTCTTGAGCTAGCATTGTGTTCTGGCTGAGGCCACATTTCCCATGAGCTGACCCTAGCCGTGACTAACAGTGCAGGTACTAATGTGGTACAGGTACTAATTCTGGGAGAATTTTATTTTTTAAGAAATAATTATTTATTTTATTTATTTATTATTATTATTCACTTTGACCAGAGGGAAACATAGAGAAAGAGAAAGGGTGAGAAAGCAAGTTACCAGGTCTGGGACTCAAACAAGGGTTGGCCCTGTGGGAATCCAGTGCCCTGACCACCTTGTCACTTGCCCGCCCCTTCAGCTGTGTTCTTTACCATCCAGAAGCCATTCTAGGAATACAGTGAGGAGGCTTTGCATTTTATTTGACAGCAAGCAGTTACTCCCTACCAACTCTGGGCTAGGAGCTGTGATGATACTGATGTGGTGGGATGAGTCTTTGGATTAGGATGGGGGCTATGGCGATAAGAAGGGGAAAATACAAGACCAGTCTTTCTTCCTGACTTTTAGAAAGTCACCTTTTCTCTATGTACTCATGTGACAGGGCAAGAGAGGACTCTTTGGTGTCCGTTCTCTTATGAACACTAATCCTTTTGAATTTTAAGCAACGTTTCATGAATTAAGGATGTGTATCAAAATTAGCCAGACGAGGGACCAGCAGTTAGCATAATGGCTATGTCGCTGGACTCCCATGTAGTCGACCGCGGTTTGCGTCCCGGACCCGGCGGCTTAAAACTCAGGCCGGGCGCTTGTGCATGCGTGCCCAAGATCCCGAGAGGAGAACGGAAGAGAAGGGATTGCGGCGAGGCCATCCCCCCTGGGGGTGATTTCTCGCTTTCTGTCTCTCTGTCTCTGTCTGTCTGGTGAGTGCACGTGCCCTATAGCAAAAACCTCTAAAGAAAAATTAGCCATGCGAGAGTAGGTTTGGCTCTCAGAAAGCAGAGGGCAATTGGGAAAGTTCAGTGTAGGCAGAGCTGACCCCATTAGGATATTGCATGTTAAATTTTCCTAAAGTAAAGTGAGCTGTTTTCTCAGCTGGTCAGTAGTGAGTCATGGCCAATGGTGAACATGTTCTGAGTGACCTGCTCATTGCTCATTTTGCCTGTTTGGTGCTGTCTCTGTTTGCAGTTGTGTACTGTCAGCTATGGAAAAGTCAAGCTAGTCCTGAAGCACAATAGGTAAGAGATTCTGTTACAGGCCTGTCCCAAATCACTTGCTGCCTCTGCACACCAGGGTGGAGGAAGGGCCCTGAGAGGAGCTGACACTTACAGACTGCCTGCTCTGCGCCAAACCCCTATTATTCTGAAGCATAGATAAGAGCAACAAGAGATTGGTCCAAACTGGAAATTGGTTCATCAACCAATGCGTCCCCCCTACCAGTAGAAGTGAGACTCAGACGCTTGTCTACTTCACTGTGGGGCTGTGCCTATAGCCCTCATGTATTATGTCATGGCCAGCACAAAGTTTAGATTTGGCAAAGGGTATAGGGGAGAGAATAGTGGAGTCATTATGAGACCACTCTTTATACACCATCTACTCTAGCAAATTGTGTAATCTTCTGGAAATGGCATACTGATCAGTAGGTTCCTCCTTCCTTGCCTGCTTATAGGTACTTTGTTGAAAGCTCCCACCCTGACGTCATCCAGCACCTTCTCCAGGACCCGGTGATCCGAGAGTGCCGCCTGAGGAATGCCGAGGGGGAGGCTACTGAGCTCATCACAGAGACTTTCACAAGCAAGTCTGCTGTAAGTGGGCTCTAAGTCATGCTTGGGGGCTGAACACTTAGGATCTCTTCCCTCTGGGGAGTCTTTAATCCAGCACTTGCAGCTTTGTGGCCCTGCTGTTTTCTTCCCCTTGCAACCTCAGTTCTTACTTGGTACCAACGGATACTAACATGGTGCAGGTACTAACATGTTGAATGTTTTGTGTAAGTCAGATCGTGTCTTTCTCTTACAGATTTCTAAGACTGCTGAGGGCAGTGGCGGGCCCTCTACTTCCCAGGTGACAGATCCACAGGGTAAATCTGACATCCCCACAGACCTGTTTGATTTCTATGAGCAGATGGACAAGGATGAGGAGGACGAGGAAGAGACACAGACGGTATCTTTTGAAGTCAAGCAGGTTAGTGAATATCCTCTGCTGGACTCTTACCAAGCTGGTATCAGAAGCCCTGTGGTCCAAACTTTGCGGTGAGTCCATCCACAATCCATGTGAGACAGGAAGGAATGTCTGTTAGTTCCTGTAGTGCTTTCACTTTTCTCCTTTTTGGTGTCTAGGCCATAATGTCATTCCTCCCATTGGAGTTAGAGTTGAAGTATCTTCTCTCTCAGGTTGGGCAGGCTGGTCTTCATGTGTTCCTGAGAAGGTGGGAAAAAGCAGTGTATAAGGGTCCTCATTGGTTGGCTGATTAGATTTCATTTTTTTTTTTTTTTTTTTTGGAGAGGTTTTCGCTATAGGGCACGTGCGCTTGCCAGACAGACAGAGAGAGACATAGAGACAGAAAGCGAGAAATCACCCCCCGGGGGGATGGTCACACCGCAATCCCTTCTCCTCCATTCTCCTCCATTCTCCTCTCAGGATCTTGGGCACGCACACACACGTGCCTGGCGTGAGTTTTAAGCCACCGGGTCTGGGACGCGAACCGCAGTCGACTACGTGGGAGTCCAGCGACATAGCCATTATGCTAACTGCTGGTTCCATAGATTTCATTTTGACAGTGTTGTTGGTTAGGGTTGCTTTTCTATATTTTAAAAAGCATGATCCAGAATTGTACAAGCCTAGATACTGTGCCATTCTTTTATCACTGGGGCTTTTAGCATATGTGGTATTTCTTTTTTTTTTTTTTTTTTTTTTTGGAGAGGTTTTTGCTATAGGGCGCGTGCGCTCGCCAGACAGACAGAGAGAGACAGAGAGATAGAAAGCGAGAAATCACCCCCCAGGGGGGATGGCCACGCCGCAATCCCTTCTCCTCCATTCTCCTCTCGGGATCTTGGGCACGCACGCACACGCGCCCGGCGTGAGTTTAAGCCGCCGGGTCCGGGACTCGAACCGCGGTCGACTACGTGGGAGTCCAGCGACATAGCCATTACGCTAACTGCTGGTCCCAGCATATGTGGTATTTCTGAGCATACCTCTGAGTCAACAAGATCATAAGCTTCCTTCATACTCATTCCCCCAGGAAATGATTGAGGAACTCCAGAAACGCTGCATCCACCTGGAGTACCCTCTGTTGGCAGAATACGACTTCAGGAATGACTCTGTCAACCCTGACATCAACATTGATCTGAAGCCCACGGCTGTCCTCAGACCTTATCAGGAGAAGAGTTTGCGGAAAATGTTTGGGAATGGGCGTGCACGATCTGGGGTCATTGTTCTTCCTTGTGGTAAGTGGCATCCGGATCAAGAAGGTAGCCTGGTTGCTCTGTCTGGCTTGGCCAGCTGACTCCTGCCTTCCCTCTGCATGTTTCCCTAAATTGTACCTTGGCAGGGCACACCAAAGCCTGGTTCATGACTTGCCAAGTACTTACTGAATGCTTTTGTGTGTGGTACCCTAGCCTAGGCACTGGGGTATTATATTTGATAGAATAACACTCCTGACTTTACAGAGCTCATTCTGCTGGGGGTGGAGATAGGATCAACCCAGCAGTGTATGAAATCTTGGGTGGGGCAGTGTATGAAATTGGGTGATGATGCGTGGTGGTGAAGGAACACAGCAGGGTGAGGGCTGAGAGTGCTGCTGGCCAGAGAGCTGTTCTGCATAGTGTGATCAGGGTCCCACTGTAGGAAGTCAGTCTTGTGAGGTGTGGATTTGGAGGCCCTGTAGTACGAGAACTTTGCTCATTCTTGGATGGCTTAGGCCAGTGCGCAAGTCTGGGAAGAGGCAGCAGCATCCCCCTTGGCATCTGTCTGATCTCACTTGTCCTGAGTAATGCCAGGTGTTGGCCTAGGGTCTGAGCCAGAATCATGACACACTCACCTGGGGGCCCCGCTCTGGACCAATGGAGGCAAAGAGCCAGAGGAGGGGCCTCCCATGCAGCTTTTTTTTTTTTTTTTTAAGCTCCAAGGTTATTCTGATGGTAGAGGTTAAATCACAGTGTAAACGATAAGCTTCATCATTATTGTGCTTCAGAAGGCAAATGGCAGTGAGCTTGGTGGCTCTAGGCATTTCCTTTTCTCTGACTTTGCCAGTAGTGTGCGTACTTGGGGCTTCTCTGATTCTTAGCCCTGCCTGCTATGTAATAAGGAAAGACAACTTTTGCTGAGTCTCTCCTTTTGCAGGCTTTGTTCTAGACACGTGACCAGCAGCACCACTGTCCATGACCTTGGGCAAGATATTTCTTGGCTCAGTTTTCCCATCTTTTTTTTTTTTTTTTTTTTTTTTGAGAGGTTTTCGCTATAGGGCACGTGCGTTCGCCAGCCAGACAGAGAGAGACATAGAGACAGAAAGCGAGAAATCACCCCCCAGGGGGGATGGTCACGCCGCAATCCCTTCTCCTCCATTCTCCTCTCGGGATCTTGGGCACGCACGCACACACACCCGGTGTGAGTTTTAAGCCACCGGGTCCGGGACGCGAACCGCGGTCGACTACGTGGGAGTCCAGCGACATAGCCATTACGCTAACTGCTGGTTCCCAGTTTTCCCATCTTTAAAATGGCACTAACTGAAGTGTCTCTTCTCATTAGTTTCTTTTGAGATTTCAGTGTTTACATGGGGTGCATGTAAAGTGCTATAGTGGGACCTGGCATGTGCATGTTCTCACATGTGGATGTGAAGTGACACGTATTCTCTTTATGAGGGAAAAAAGAGACTGGAGCAGTAGTGCCCACACGTCAGCCGTGAGGACTGTTATAAGAAATTTGCCTAGATTTCTGTGACTGTGATCATTTTCCTATCCTGTTCTGTATTTCAGCCTGGCCTCGGTAAGGTTGCCCTTTGGTTTTTCATAGGTGCTGGCAAATCCCTGGTTGGTGTCACAGCTGCATGCACTGTCAGAAAACGCTGTCTGGTGCTAGGCAACTCTGCTGTGTCTGTGGAGCAGTGGAAAGCCCAGTTCAAGATGTGGTCCACCATAGATGACAGCCAGATCTGTCGCTTTACCTCTGACGCCAAGGACAAGCCCATAGGCTGCTCCATTGCTATCAGCACCTACTCCATGCTGGGCCACACCACCAAGAGATCCTGGGAAGCTGAGCGGGTCATGGAGTGGCTCAAAACACAGGAGTGGGGCCTCATGATCTTAGATGAAGTACACACTATCCCAGGTAAATAGGCCAGAGCTGAACTGTCTACATGTTAAGACAGATGGAGATTAGTGTCCAGTTATTGGGTTGGGGGATGGACTCTGTGCAGTCCCCCAACTGGCCAGAAAAGCCTGCTTGGTAAAGCTTCTAAACAGTTCTTAAGCATGAGTGAAGTGGAAGTTAATGGTGGGTGGGTACAAATTCACAGCTTTCTTAATCACTGGCCCCAGTAATCACTTAGAAAATGATGTTTAATTCCTTTCCTCCTTTGTTATTGTTGCTGTTCAACTTAACCCTTTACCCCTTTTTTATGACCCTATGAAAACTGGGCCAGGAGCACTGGAAAGTCCTTGCAACAGCATTGTGTTTTATTCAAAGGCTAGAATATTGGTTAGTACATGAGTGCAGATGATATGGTAGTTAAGGCAGCTGAATTCCCACATGGCCAGCCAGGGTTCGAGTCTCAGACCTGGAGGCTTAAAACTCACGCCAAGTACATGTGTGTATATGTCTAAAATCCCAAGAGGAGAATGAAGGAGAAGGGATTGTGTTATGGCCATCGTCCCTGGGGAGTGATTTTTTACTTCCCCTCTCTCTTGTCTCTCTGCTCCCTAGTGAGTGCACATGGCCTATGGCAAAAAAGATACATGCATCGATTAGCATGTAATAGAAGACTTCTCCAAGTATTGCAGGGAAATTTTGCAATAACAAGGTTTTAAAACAACTTTATGGAGGGGCTAGCAGATGGCATAGTGGTTACGTCACTGAATGCCTGCATGGTCGACTGGTTTGAGTCCCTGACCCAGTGGCTTGATTTGAGAAGAGGTGCCATGAACTTACATACACTGAAAGTATCAGCCTAGCTGTTGTGCTGGGAATAGACTGAAGGAATCAAGATGGAAGTGGCAAGATAAGTCAGCTTGTGGAATCCCAACAAGAGTTTTAAATCAGTGAGGATGAAAGTGCTCTGACCCTGCATATGTTGTGAAGGGGTTAGAGAGAAGTAGAGAAAACAGTGATAGTGCTGAGATGTTTGTCCTGAGCAGAGGAAGGATGAAGTTGGCATTGGCTGAGATGAGAAGGCTGTGAAGGAGCAGGTGTGGGGCGTGACGAGCAAGAGGGAGGCTGTAGCTGTGTAGCCTTGAGTTACCTGTTAGACATGTAGGCACTGGCAACAGAAATGTATAAACATTTCACCCAAGAGTTTAGACAGATGCCCAGTGAACACTGAAAAGGTGTTCAGCATCATTAGCTATCAGGGAAATGCTAATTAAAACCACAGTGAGATGCTCCTCTATGCCTTTGAAAGTGGCTAAAATAAAATATTCTGCCCATGTTGGTCCTGGTGAGACTGTAGAGCTGATGGAACTTCCACGCACTGCTGGACAGACTGTGGAATACACAGCCACTCTGCAAACTTTGTTATAAAGTTACTATATCAGGACATCAGCAGATGGTGTAATAGTTACTTCGCTAGACTCCCACATAGTCGACTGTGATTCAAGTCCTGGACCTAGCGACTTAAAACTCATGCCGCACATATGTGTGTGCATACCCAAAATCCAGAGAGGAGAATGGAGGAGAAGAGATTGCAGCATGGTCATCCACCCTAGGGGATGATTACTCGCTTTCTGTCTCTCTGTCTCTACTGCAGGCACATACACTCTATAGCAAAAGTCTCCTGGCAAAAAAAAAAAAAAATTGCCATACCACCTGTCGGTCTCCTCCTGGGAATGCATCCTTGATAAATGGAAATAGGTTTAAGTCCCTGGCTTGGTTGCCATGAAACACCCTGGGCATGTGCACATATCCCAAGATCTTGGCAGACTGGATGAAGGGGATTGTGGCCTGCGAAAGGTGCTCCTTTTCTGTCTCCTCCTTTCTCTTGCACATATGCATGTTGTGTTAAGCATATTTTATGCTCATTTATTTGATAAATCAGAATTACAACATTGAAAATAAAGGAAAGAGCAAGGAAGTTACCAGGTGACAGAGTGAACCTAATTGTCACAGTGAAGAGGGGAGTTTCCTAAAAGGGGCAGAAATGCTTGGGACAGATACTGCCTGGGGTTTTCTCTCTTCCTCTGGGCTCTGTTTTCTCCCTGGTTTCTGGAATGGTGTTGAGAAGCTGAGCAGAGCTGGCTGCTTTTATTCCTCTCCCTCCAGGTCTTCAGCAGTCTTCCTTGTACCTTGGGTACAGGTTAAGTCCCTAAGTGAGAACTTGGTAGTGTCATTAGAGTTGTCTCTAGTGTTTTAGATTATCTGCGTTCCTGCTAATAACTTAGCTATTATGAGCAGAATACTGGAGTTTGCTAACTTGGTGTTAAAGTCATTCATCCCTCTCATTCTCCACATTTTATATTTTTGGTGGTTAAGCTTATTTATTTAGTTTTTTTGCTATAGGGTATGTACACTCACCAGAGAGAGACAGAAAGAAATTGAGAAATTACCCGCCTCGGGCTGAGGGGGGGGGTCACACCATAATCTCTTCTCTTCCATTCTCTTGGGATTTGGGACATGATATGCACATGTACCTAGAGTGATTTTCAAGCCACCAGTCTGGCACTTGAACCACAGACTTGGCCGTGTGGGATCCAGCTGCCTTATCCTCCACATCACCTGCTGACCTGGTTAATTTTTAAATTTCTTCTATGAATGCGAGAGATAGGCACTCCTGACACTATGGTCTACCCACCTTCTTAGGCAGCCTTGGATCATTAGACATGCATGCCTTTTGGGCTCATGGGGATTGCAAATCTGGGACTTTCCTACCTGGATCAACTTTGCAGAGTGGTGCATTTTACTATAGCACCATTGTTAGGCCCCTTCCTTTTATTTCTTTCGAACAGGTCTGAAAGTGATGGCTAAGCATTCTCATGCAGTCATTCTTGTCTAGAGCCTGGTTCCTGGGGTCTGGAACCTGGGGTTAGCCCATGTGGTATTGCAGGCCACTGCCAAGTTGCAGGGCTGTGCGTGATGCTGAAACATTCTAAACAGTGACAGTTTAAATGCTCCCATGTTTTCCCAGCCAAGATGTTTCGACGGGTGCTCACCATCGTGCAGGCCCACTGCAAGCTGGGTTTGACCGCAACCCTCGTCCGGGAAGATGACAAAATCGTTGACTTAAATTTTCTGATTGGGCCTAAGCTCTATGAAGCCAATTGGATGGAGCTGCAGAACAACGGCTACATTGCCAAAGTGCAGTGTGCTGAGGTAGCTGGGCTGGTGCTGGGTGGCTCTATTGGGGGGGGGCACCTTCTGAGAGACAGAGGAAGTGACCAATGTGGGAGGCAAATACACAGGTCAGGCTCCAGGTTAACCTGCAACCGTCTAACATGGTGCCCTGGGGGAATGGGCAGTATTCTACCCATGTCACACGTGAGGGAAATGAAAGCCTTTGTCCTGGTCACACAGTAAGTGGTAAGGTCAAGGTACCAGCTGCTGGGCTCCAAAGGCCATGCTCCCCTTCCTCTGTGAGTGAACTCTGTGGGGTATTCTGCCCACTCCCTCTTACAGGGATCCCTGGGGGTCCTGCGTGGGCAGCCACCCAGGTACCTCTCATTGTCAAAGCACTTCAGCATATTCGTCTGGGCTTCCTTCAGCTTATCAGGAGCCCCTGGCACAGAGGGGCCTACAGGCCATTAGTGTCATTCATTCATTCTTTTTTTATTTTTATTTTTTAATAATTTGCTAGAGGGCACGTGTGCTCGCTGGCAGAGGGACGGCACAAGGGGGAGAAAGCATCCCTCTATTGGGCATGGTCATACTGCAATCTCTTCATTTCTCTCTCTTTCGGAATTTTGGGCCCACATGCACATGTGCCTGATATGTTTTTCAAGCTGCCAGGTCTAGGACGCAAACCATGCAGTCTGCCATGTGTGTTGGATCTAACTGCCTTAACCACCATGCCACTGGCTGGCCCATTACTGTCATTCTTATCTGGATGATCACATTGCCCCAGATCTGATTAATGGGACCCCCCTTCCAGCTGGCTCTTATGTTCATTTGACATGCCCAGTCATGTTTTTTTAAATTGTGTGTGTGTGTGTGTCTGTTTTTTTTTAATTATTTTATTTAACTTTATTATCATTATCATTATTATTTTCCAGTTTGATCAGAGAGACACAGAGAGAGAGAGAGGAAGTGAGAAAGCAAGCCACCAGGTCCGAGACTTGAACCGCGGTCGGCCATGTGGGAGTCTAGCGCCTTTAACCACCATGCCACTTGCTGGCCCCGTGTGTCTGTTATAGGGTGTGTGCACTCGCTAGAGAGATTGGGGGAGGAGAGCTAGAAATCACGCACCAGGGAGGTTGGTCATGCCACAGTCTCTTTCCTTCCATTTTTCTCTCAGGATTTTGGGCACATGGGCTCACATGCCTGACATGATTTTTAAGCTACGGCTCTGGGACTCAGACCACACAGTTGGGCATATGGGATCCAGCCATGTTAATCCACCTGCTGGCTCTGACATTTCCAGTCATTGCTTAAGCCCATCTTTACTTTCTGGTGCAGCAAGATACTTTAGGCTCATCTGGTACCTTTCATATGGCCTTGGACTCAGACATTTCTCCAAGGAGCCCTGGGTCTTTTAAAACAATGGGACTTAAACATAGGATCTGGGTGCTATGCATGTTCATTACCATAGGAAGTCATCACTCAGCTACCTTGGGATACAACTAGAAAATGTGCATGTGTGTTACTTACGCATACACATATCTCTACTTACTTTTTACCTATCTATGCATATTAACAACAAGAGTTTATGATGATGGGACCAGCAAATTGGTGACTGTAGTTCAAGTCCCGGACCCAGTGGCTTAAACTCACGCCGGGCGTGTGTGCATGCATGCCCAAGCTCCTGAGAGGAGAATGGAGGAGAAGGGATTGTGATGTGATCACACACACGCACTCAGACACACACACCCGCCACTGGGGGATGATTTCTTGCTTTCTGTCCTCTGTGTCTTTCTGTCTTTCTGGTGAACACACGCTCCCTATAGCAAAAAACCTCTCAAAAAAAAAAAAAAAAGAGTTTATGATGACACAATAAACAATATAATCAGTGCCACAGATTTCATTCTAACTTTCCCTCTTTCCATATTCATAATTCTTTTCTCAGAGAGAGAGAAACTTGGCTTCCTTCAGTCATAATGTTAGGATGTTAGAAAAGTCATGACATTTTTCTGTTTTTTTCTATGCAAAAATGTGTCATGACTTTTCTGACAACCCAATATAATTTATCTGATCAATCCTAGAATATGCATAAAGTCATTTCAGAATTGCTAACCACTACCACTATGAAAACAAAACTAGATTTGAGTATCTGGTTACAATTCTTTTTGTCTGTGGCCAGAGGACATAAAATGTAAATACTGTATTTCAGCTGTTTAACAGTTACTTAGGGGCTAGCCAGGTGGTGTAATGGATAAGGTAGCTAGATCCCATGGATTTCGTAGTTTGAGTCTTGGACCTGGCGGCTTTAAAAACTCGCCAGCTCTGTGCCCATGCACTCCCAAAATCCTGAGAGGAATGGAGGAGAAGGTATTGTGGCATGGCCATCTCCCTGGGAGGTGCTTTCTCAATCTCCCCCCACCACCTTCCTATGGTGACTGCATGCATCCTATGGCCAAAAAAAGTGTTACTTGGTTAAATTCCTTTTTTACGCCCTCTGTGGTTGTGATGTTCCTTTGGAATTTAGTTTGGTTGATTTATTTCTGCTTTTACTCTATTTTGGCTGTCCCACCCCCCTTGTAGCTTATAGTCTCTTAAGTACTTCAGAGTCGAAACTGCTGAAGTCCACTCCCAGGAGCATCCCTCTTCTCCATGCTCCCCCCACTCCCTCTGAATCACACCTGTTATTTGTGTTAATTCTTCCTATATGTTTTTTGTGCAGGTGAGCAGGTAGTGTGCATTTTCTTGTTTCCCCTTCTTTCGTAGAGAAAGGTAGCATACTGTAGACACCATTTTGCACTTTGTTTTATTCACTTAGCAACAGATCTTGGAAATTCCTCCATGTCATTTCATAGAGATCTTCTTCAGCAGTGTAGCGCCATGTGTGGCCACACTGTAATTTATGCAGCTTCTTTCTGTGTGTGCATTTAGGTGTCCAGCATTTTGCGATTATAAACAGGTTATAGTGAATAGCTTTGTGTTGTGTGTGAGTGTGTGTGCATGTGTTACTGGAGGTGTATCTTCACAGTAAATCTAGAGTGAGACTTTTAAATTGAAGGGTCAGCAAAGGCCCCCTGAGGTCCACTTGAGCTAAGACTTGAGGGAGTGCATCATGTGTATCTCTGGTGGAAACCCCACAGCAGGACTGCTGTGGTGTTGGAGGTATGGCAGTGAGCATTGTAGGGTGAACATGACATGTTGGGGCCCACAACACCGACAGCTTCAGTGAGCTTCCCCAGGTGCCCACAGTGTCCAAACGGCTCTACTTGTCACCTCTGTGTGTCACCTCTCCTGTTGTCAGCATTGCACTTCTACAGAGGAGGACATCAAAGAATAGAGATCTTAGGCACTTGTTGAAAGTCACACCAATAATGACCAGGCTGGGGTTCGTACCCAGGCAAGTGAGGTGGTTCCAGAACCACTACATGTTATTCTACTCCTGATTATTCACTAGACCTTGAGATGATTTTAGGATGCACAACCCTTAAATAGTGCTGGAGGATTAAGGTAGTGGATCAGTCAGTCTCTGAAACATGGTCCGTTAACATCCCATAGAGTGCTAGCCTATGTTGCAGCTGCTCCCTCATGGGTAGTTGAAGCCCTTTCCGACTGCCTGGGGAGCTGCCGGGGACAGCAATTGTGGGCATTACCGGTGCCTGCAAAAATTCCTGGATTGTTAGTATATTCCATCTGGTGATACTTTATCATCATAGAGAATAAATGTGCAAATAACTTTCCATTTCCTTAACCTACTATATTTCTGAATTTGAATGATTCTTTCGGTAGCCTTGGAGCTTGCCGTGGGTTTTTGTGGGCAAGGATTGAGTTCAGGACAGGGGCGAATGAAGGCCTGTGACAGTAACACCACAGCACTTTGCCTTAGCCTAGCAGCTTCTCAGTGATAGCCCCAACAGCCTCACTAAGAAGTATGCATATGTTGGGGGTATAGTTTTCAGTAGTAATGCTGACCTGGATGTGGAGAGGTGGCCTAAATGGAGGGATTGCTGGTCTCACTAGCTGAGAATCTGGTCCCCCCTCACTCACAGCAGGTGCAGAAATAATTCCCTAAGTAGGATTGCTTTAAAAATCTTTATGTAAAAAAAAATCTTTGATAAATGATGAGCATGCAAGAATGTTTCAAATTCAACATTAGGTATTAGATTTGGTTTAGTTGTGTGTGTATGTGTTTATTTACAGTTGTATTGAGATATCATTCACATACTATCAGTTTTGTTTTGATATGTTTAAGACTGATTTCTGCTAAATAGAAGAGCCTCAGAAGTTTCCAGTTGTGTGGTGTTTAAACTTGAAGAATGACCCCTGATTCATTCTTCTTTGCAGGTTTGGTGCCCAATGTCTCCAGAGTTTTACCGGGAATATGTGGCAATCAAAACCAAGAAACGAATTTTGCTGTACACTATGAACCCCAACAAATTCAGAGCTTGCCAGTTTCTAATCAAATTTCATGAAAGGAGGAATGACAAGATTATTGTCTTTGCTGACAATGTTTTTGCTCTGAAGGAGTATGCTATTCGGCTGAACAAGTAAGAATTGAAAATGTGAAGTTGCCTGCAGGCTAGTTTATCTTCCCAGTGGAGAGTGCAGAAGGATTGTTTTTTGAAGCTCTCAGAAATTTCTTGGCATCCAAAGTTCTGGCCCTTTGGCTAGTCCCAGGAAAGACAAGGCAGAGAAGCAGGTGGTCAGAGTTAGAGGTTAGGTCTACAGAGTAGAGAGGCTGTCTGGTCCACTTGAGCCCAGAGAACCAGGGAGGAAGTGTCGTCCTGATCTGGTTAGAGCACGTCTGACATCTGGGCTCCACAGGTGGGTGGGAGTTGGCATCTGGAATGTCAGGCTGAGTGAACCCTGTGGATGGAGGAGCCCAGACTGTATGGCCCAGGGGCTCGGAAGGGAAGGTGATTAGACCAGTGTCCCAGGAACTTGGCAGCATCTAGAAAAACTTCTTAGGGAACACCCAGCCAGCCTCCTCACAATGCTCTGTGCCACCTGGATAGCTGTGATTAAGACCTGGCTGTTGCCAAGTGAAGATAAGAGGCCTGTGCCTCCTCCCAGAGTGATGCAAGGCTTCAGGTACTGTAAGTGTCACAGCAAGTCCTCTTTGGAGACAAGTCTTGATTCTGATTGTAGAGGTGGAAAGGAAAGAATGAATATAGGCTAGCTTGGGACCAGAGTTAGCGTAATGGCTATGTCGCTGGACTCCCATGTAGTCGACCGCGGTTTGCGTCCCGGACCCGGTGGCTTAAAACTCACGCCGGGCGCATGTGCATGTGTGCCCAAGATCCCGAGGAGAATGGAGGAGAAGGGATTGTGGCGTGGCCATCCTCCCTGGGGGGTGATTTCTCGCTTTCTGTCTCTATGTCTCTCTCTGTCTGTCTGGCGAGTGCACGCGCCCTGTAGCAAAAAACCTCTCCAAAAAAAAAAAACTCACGCCGAGCGCGTGTGCGTGCGTGCCCAAGATCCTGAGAGGAGAATGGAGGAGAAGGGATTGTGGTGTGGCCATCCCCCCTGGGGGGTGATTTCTCGCTTTCTATCTCTCTGTCTCTCTTTGCTTTCTGGCGCACACATGCGCCCTATAGCAAAAACCTCTCTCTCAAAACAAAATATATATATATGTATGTATGTATGTATATGTATATGTATATATATATATATAGGCCAGCTTTAGCAAGCTGTGTGCTAGCTGTACTCTACATGTTTTATTTCATTCTCAGCCATGTGAGGTTTTGTTCCCATTTTATAGCTAGGAAAACAGAATCATAGAAAATTAAGTTTGTCAGGAGTAGCAGATGGCATAAAGTTTACTTTGCAGTACTCCCATGTAATCGGCTGCAGTTCAAGTTCTGGACGCGGCGGCTTAAAACTCAAGTTAGGCATGAGTTTTTCCAAAAAAAGAAAGGTTCTGTGGATATTGAGTATCACTCCATTCTTTGCTCATGGAGCTCTGGTGTGAGGCAGGGAGTCTCTGAGCTCCTGACTCCTCCCAGCCTCCATGAGGGAGGAATGGGTATCATTCTGTGGTGCGCGGGATGGACCAGTGCAGGCGAGTGGCACAGTGTCTGCTGCAGAGACAGACAGGCTGGACTGGGTCGCAGCTTCTCCTCTCTGGTACTTTGTGACCTCAGGAAAGTAGTTCGCCTCTCTGAACCTCCTTTTGCTCTTTGATCACATGGAGCTACCACCACCTATTACAGAGGGTTCTTGCGCTTGGCGTCTCATAGGTTTTTAGCACACATCTACTTCTCTTCCTGGAGGATGGTTAGTATCCTGTGTCATCTCCCATATGGGGGAAACTTTAAGTAGCTAAGGGCTTACCATCATGTAAGTGTGTTTCCTGATGATGGGGGAGGAGAAAAAGAACCACCTAAGAACCTAGGTATCAAGTGACAGGCTCTTATGAGTTGGGCATCCAGACCCTTTTTATACCATGACACCTGTAGAAGATGATGGGATCGTGCTGCTCTGGATGCCTCAGTGGCAGGCCAGGCAGCTTGTGGCTGGGCTGACCAGAGGGCCACAGTTTGGGTGTGTGCCAGGCCAGGCCCTGCCCTGCTTTCCTGAGCCAGGGGGTCGTGCTCTCAGGCACACCAGTGCCCACTTTGTAGCACCGCCTCGGGGAGGGTGTGGAGCAGTCAGAACAGTGCATTCTGAGCTGGCAGCACTGATGAGCCAGGTGCCGGAGTAGCCACACTTGCTCCCCCACACCCACTCTAGACCCTCAGTTGGTTCCCGCATGTAAACTGGGGAACATGACACATGCCTCTTCAGGTCTGAAGAATATTGACAAGGATGGACAGATGTTTTCTAACGTGGCATCCAGTGCAGTGCTTGGTGTTGCTATAGCCTATGTTTCCGGTAGCTTGTCCTTACTGTCCTTGTTGTTACCCGCCTTGGGAAGCTACAAAACCTGAACACCGGTGTGTTCCAAGACAGAAGGCAGGGGTGTGGCTTTCCCAGGTGACAAGGGGTTGTAGCCAGGGAGGTTGTCAGATCAGGTTGTGCCCTTTGGCAGGGAGCTGGAAATTAAAGATATCTGTTGAATTTAGTGGTAGGGGAGGTCAGTGGGAAGAGACTGCAGGACTCTTCTTCTGTTCTTCTCATTTCTTGGAGAATGCCTGTGTCATGTGAAAAGTTGCTTCCAGCCTCTTATTTGAAACAGCAACTCCCAAGGGGCTTTGTAGGATCTAGAATCTTTGGAGAGAAATGTTGGAGCAGGAAAATCACAGTCTGGAAGAAAAGAAAAAACTAAAGGAGGGACTCAGAAGAGGGTGGTGGGCCTGAGCCTGGAATTGATGTGCAAGGGCGGGGGAGTGCCAGGAGTGGTGGGATAGGTCTGCAGCCAGTCGTTGTACGGTCTTCTGGGAGACAGCCAGCAGAGCTCCTGTTTCCCTCAGCCATGCCTCAGGATAACAGCAGTATGATTGTGTGCTCTCTCTAACATGGCCTTGTTCTTCTCTAGACCCTACATCTATGGGCCTACATCTCAAGGAGAAAGGATGCAGATTCTCCAGAATTTTAAACACAACCCCAAAATCAACACTATCTTTATATCCAAGGTTTGTGCGGGGGCCCAGCAGGAGGACACTGTTTCATGGTTTGAAGGAATTACATGTATACGATCTCATTCTCATGTGTCTGGGGCCCTAGAACGGGACACTGTCTATTGGGTGGTAGAAGAAACAGATACAGAATTTTCATGCATCACGAGTAATCTGTGAAGGCTGTCTGCTTGACTACAGTTTTTCCTACCTCCTTTATGGATATAGGTTTGAGTTGCATCTCCTTTGTGAAAAGAACAAAAGTTCATTTCCTACTCTGGCAGAAGTAGGCATTTATGTGAGGTTCTGTTTGTGGAGCTGGAGGTTCTGTAACCTTGTCCTGGCCTTGACTGTGGGTGGCCAGTGTCCGCAGACTCGCATGGGCTGGCTCTGCTGTCAGAAGCTGAGGTTCAACCATTTAGGGCACTCTTTCAGATTAAGACACCCCCGAAGCCCAAAAGAAATGAGATTGATTTATAAAGTGATCCTGTTGGACAAGTAGCCTCACACCTTCATGCCCAACTGTGAACCCTGACAGCTGGAGTCCCCAAGCTGAGGCGTCTACCCATATTCAGACCCCATAATGGGGCAGTGGTCCCACAAGGTCACATCCTATATTTCCTGCTGGCTTCCGCAGTCACCATGTGAGAATATAGATGCTTTTATGCAGAGCTAATTCTGTAGAAATAGGAATTTTATGTTTTAACAATAACAACAACAACAAAAAAAAACCCACAGTGACTATTGGACACCCTTCTCTCTGTCCCCTCACAGCGCACACCCTGAGCATTGCTCTGCCAGGTGGCATCTGAGGTTCAATAATGACAGTGGGCACTCTTAGGAGACTCACAGTGGGCCCTGGCAGCCCTGAGATGCCTTTCTGAGGTGCACTGCTTCACCATAGCCTTCCTCAGAAGGACTCTGGTACTGGGAGGAGAGGAGAGGGATGGTTCTTCTAAATTATCCATGGAGCTTATTGACATTCTAGGCAGGTTGACATTTTTTCTCTCTGTCTCATGTTTGAAGACCTTCTGAAATTCATAGCTGCTTCATTTCTGTAGGTAGGCGACACATCATTCGATCTGCCAGAAGCAAATGTTCTCATTCAGATCTCGTCCCATGGGGGCTCCCGGAGGCAGGAGGCACAGAGGCTTGGACGGGTGCTCCGAGCCAAAAAAGGTAAAGGTGGCTTTCTTAACTGCAGCCATCCAAGCGGGGACAAGGTGATAACTGCATTGTGTTTTTTTGTTTTTTGTTTTTGAGAGATTTTTTGTATAGGGCTCGTGTGCTCGCCAGAAAGACAGAGAGAGAAAACGAGAAATCACCCCCAGGGGAGATGGCCACGCTGCAATCCCTTTTCCTCCATTCTCCTCTCGGGATCTTGGGCACGCACGCACATGCCCAGCATAAGTTTAAGCCACCAGGTCTGGGACTTGAACTGTGGTCGACTATATGGGAGTCCAGCGACATAGCCATTATTCCATCTGCTGCTCCCGCATTGTGGTTTTGATTTACATTTTCTTGATGAGTGTTGGTGCTGGGCATCTTTTCGTGTGCTCACTGTCTTTGGAGAAATGTCTGATCAGAATGTTTGCCCCTTTTCTGACTTAGTTATTGTCCTGATAATTATTGCTGAGTTTTAATAATCCTTCATATATCCTAGCACAGACCCTTATCAGATCTGTGCTCTGTAATTATTTTCTCATTCTGTAGATTGTGTTTTCACTTTCTTGATGGTGTCCTTAGAATCCCAAAGTCTTGGGACCAGCAGTTAGTGTAATGGCTATGTCGCTGGACTCCCATGTAGCCGACCATGGTTGAGTCCCGGACCCGGTGGCTTAAACTCATGCTGGGTGCGTGTGCGTGCGTGCCCAAGATCCTGACAGGAGAATGGAGGAGAAGGGATTGCAGTGTGGCCATCCCCTCTGGTGGGTGTTTTCTCGCTGTCTATCTCCATATCTCTCTCTTTCTGGCGAGCACACGTGCCCTATGGCAAAAACCTCAAAAAAAAAAAAAAGAATCCCAAAGTCTTTAATTTTGAGAAGGCCCATACAGAGTGGGGATGATCACCCCTACTACAGAGTTTTCCCACTGCTGTGCTGGCTTTGGGGCTTGTACCCCAGTTCTGGCTTCTTATGGCTGCTGTTATCTCTTTCCCTACCCTCTCTTGCTTTTCCCCTCAGGGATGGTCGCAGAGGAGTACAATGCATTCTTCTACTCACTGGTGTCCCAGGATACGCAGGAAATGGCTTACTCAACCAAGCGGCAGAGATTCTTGGTTGATCAAGGTTATAGCTTTAAGGTATGTATCCACTTGCCCACTAGTCACATGAGGTCCAAGGTCTTTTTGGTATCATGACCTCCAAGAGAAGTGGGGGCCACTGTCAGTGCCAGTCTGGGGCAAGCTTCCGACTGATCCAGAGCTTCGCTTCAGTCTGCCTTCGGCTCTGCAGGAATTGCTATGGGCAGTGTTTGCCATTGGTGGGAAGTGTGTCAGAATGGTAGGGCTGTGATGCCAGGGCACTGGGGGCAGCATTGGGGTTACTTTTTTGGGGTGCTCCTTCTGGGTGGCTGGGAGAGCTCTTTCTCTCATAACTGTCGAACCCTGGGCCTCAGTGTGCCTCACAGATATCAGTCTTTGTACTGCAAATCAGGTGTTCGAATAACTTGATAAATTCTAGTGCTTCAGCAACTTCCATAACTTCCACCTGCTGAGGCATTTGCTTTCTTTCCTGTTGACACAGTATTAGGCTTATACCAGGATGTAGTGTCCCAAAGGACTTGATTTGTGTGTTTGGGGGGCAAGGGGTTGGACAAGAGTCCTGGAAGCAGGGGCAGAAAATTTCCCCCATGGTCCACTAGAAGGACATCCCTGGAACACAGGTTCCCAGGATCCTGATTAGCTAGTGACTGTAGGCTTCCTTTTTATATATGTTTTTACTGTGTCTTTGTACAAATTGGTGAGAGTCTCATTACTATTAATAGCTTAGGTAAGAGGACAGGAGTGTCTAGCCTCTCCTGTTTTAGCCAGAGGCAGTACGTGATGCTTTTCAGACCTCGTGCTGGACTGGAGGACAGGACACTTAGGCTTTGAGCCCAGTAGTCCTAAGGCTTTGCATGTGAAAGTCCGTGCTGCTAATAGCATTCATATGTCCTGACTCCTGCAGGGCTACAGGGTAAGAGAAATACCAAGTCAGGATGAGCTGCTCTGAGGTCCTGGAGAGGCGAGCTTGACAGGAAGGGCACGTGAGCATGTGGTGGTCTCTGCCTGTTGGAGCTGCCTTTGCCTTCTGTGTCCTTGGCTTCGCCCTTGGGAGCAGTGGTTAGGGTTGCAGGGGCGTGGCTCTGGAGTGGTCAGGCCTGGGCACACATGTGCTATTGTCTGTACTCTAGATCTCTGGCTACCTGAAGGCCCAGCAGAGCTTTACTTGTGGGAATTTTCTTTCTTTCTTTCTTTCTGTTTTAATAATTGTTTTATTTAACTTTTATTTACTTATTTATTTTAATTTGACCAGAGAGTGACAGAGTGAGAGAGCGAGATAGAGGAGAAAGATGGAAAGTGAGAAAGTAAGCCACCAGTTCCGGGACTCAAACCATGGTTGGCTATGTGGAAGTCCAGCTCCCTTAACCACCATACCACCTACTGGTCCTAGGGAATTTTCCTTTAAATAACATTATGAGGAGAACTGGGGGTGGAGGAATGGGGATGTGGGAAAAGAGCTCCCTTTACAGAACTTCATCCCAAGCTTTCTGCAGAGATAGGCAGGCCTTGTAGTAAATATCCCCAGAGAAGGGTAAGTGCAGCCCCCATCTACTGTTATCTTGCTCTTTTAGAGAAAATCTTATAAGATCTTGTTGTCCTGTCCTTTTTAACTGCTCATTACCATTGGGAGTTCTGGGTGCCAAGAGCAGCAGATCAGAGGGCCCTTCCCTAAGAGCTGCAGCTCCCTTCCTTCAGCTGGTGCTTGCAGGAAACCCAGAGTGTTTAAATTGTTGATCTTCTGAATGTGATCATTCAGATGCTACCTCCTGGGACCAGATTTCTCTAGAATTCCTAATCTCCCCTGCCTCGCAATCGTTAGTCCAGCTTCCTGTTAAAAGTGGCTCCTGAAACTGGACTCAGGAGTGCTCGAGAAGGGGGCTCCATTATTAGCTACCAGTCTCTGGGCCTGAGCGGGAGACGGACCAGAGACAAGTGGACCCAGGAAGCCGTGTGGGCCAAGGAGAGAGAAGGGAAAGGGACGTGCCTGCTGACTTGGACTTGCAGGTGATCACGAAGCTTGCTGGTATGGAGGAGGAAGACCTGGCATTCTCCACGAAAGATGAACAGCAGCAGCTCTTACAGAAAGTCTTGGCAGCCACCGACCTGGATGCTGAAGAGGAGGTGGTGGCAGGAGAATTTGGCTCTAGATCCAGCCAGGTGAGTAGTGGCTGCAGTTGTAAGTGTGACACGTGGAGAACAGCCCGTGTGTGTGTGTGTGTGTGTGTGTATGTGTGCGTGCGTGCCTCCTGTGTCCGTGGTGTTGTACATGACTGAGCTTGCAGCAGCAGTGGCTGTTTCCTGCTTTGTTCACACTAAGGTTTGCCCTGAGTATGCGTCAGTGTCTTAAAGTTGGAGCCCAAGATGGCAGATGGCTGCCCTCATGACTGTGGGAGGGAGCAACACCAGCCTGGGGCTGCCATCCTAGGCCTTGGCTGAGTCACTTCACGTCAGGGATAGATTTGAATCTTTCAGCCTAGAGAATGGGTCTGAGGATCAACCCATGTGATGGTTTCAATACTTACTTCAAAAAATTTAGAATTCTGGGACCAGCAGTTAGCATAATGGCTATGTCGCTGGACTCCCACGTAGTCGACCGCGGTTCGAGTCCTGGACCCAGTGGCTTAAACTCACGCTGGGCGCGTGTGCATGCGTGCTCAAGATCCTGAGAGGAGAATGGAGGAGAAGGGATTGCGGCGTGGCCATCCCCCCTGGGGGGGGTGATTTCTCGCTTTCTGTCTCCCTGTCTCTCTCTGTCTCTCTGGCAAGCGCATGCGCCCTATAGCAAAAACCTCTTCAAAAAAGAAAAAAAATTTAGAATTCTCTGCAAATGTTCAACCTGTTCTTTATTTTGCAAGTATTTACTGAGCATCTGCGGTGTGCCAGGCACACCTAACATGGTATGGTCAATGAAACATTGCCATAGAGCATTCTTGTCAGACCCTGCCAAGGAGAGGTGCAGCTTAGTCAGGTGCTTTTGAAATTTGGTTGGTATTGGAGCCAAAAGGTGAATAGTGGCGGGACCAGCAGTTAGCGTAATGGCTATGTCGCTGGACTCCCACGTAGTCGACCGCGGTTCGAGTCCCGGACCCGGCGGCTTGAACTCACGCCGGGCGCGTGTGCGTGCGTGTCCAAGATCCCGAGAGGAGAATGGAGGAGAGGGGATTGCGGCGTGGCCATCCCCCATGGGTGGTGATTTCTCGCTTTCTATCTCTCTGTCTCTCTCTGTCTGTCTGGCGAGTGCACACGCCCTATAGCAAAAACCTCTCCAAAAAAAAAAGAAAAAAAAAAAAAAAGGTGAATAGTGGCTGGACCAGGCAAGGAGGAGAGTGCTGTCACCTGGGCAGGTGGTGCTTTCCCTCCTCTCACAGAGGGGCCAGGTGAGGATGTCTGCTCTCCCTGGTCTTAAGGGGATACCTGGTCAGTCCCCTGACAGCTTAGGGTCCCTGAGGCCATGCAGTGGAAGGCAGGGCTTCGAGACTCTGCTATGTCTTTGCCTGTGATGTGTGCTGGCTCTGAGTCACACCCTTAGTTTGTGTGATTCCTGTTCACACACCACCCGTCAGGGATTTCACAGAGGAGCTCGCTAAGGTGCATTCAGGGTAACACAGTGAGGGGAGCCAGGGTTCAGGTGCCAGGCTTTCTGGCTTTCCACTTGACTCACAGCCTTAGGGTGCTATCTTAGGAACTTTTAGGGGCTTCTTCTGGCTTGTTAAAAATTTCTGTTAAAAAATTGTATGAAGAGGGGCAGTGGAGCATTATGATTAAAAATGATTCAGATGGGTTCGAGACCCATCTCCATGGGAGCTATGTGGTCTTGGAAAGTTATTTAATTGTTCCAGGCCTCAGATTCCACTTTTGTGAAATGAGGAATATACTAGTTTTTAAGAGTTAGAGATTATGCAGGGCCTTCAAAAAGTTTGTGGAAAATGTGTATTATGGTGTGCATTATGCATGAAACACATGGGTGTGTGATTTTTTTGGTACCAAATTAAACTTGTACCTTAATTCCATTTTTCTACACACTTTTTGAAGGTCCCTCATACTCATCAATATATGTATAGTACTTAGAACAATACCTGAGATGCGGTAAGTAATCAGTTGATGACACTTAACAAGAGAAAAATTATTAAATTCATGTAATTTTTATGAAATGTACTATGATGGTAAGTGTTATAAAAGGCATGTCTTACTCTGTTGGAGACTAACAGTGGGTGGGTGCTTCTCCCCACAGGCGTCTCGACGGTTTGGCACCATGAGCTCCATGTCTGGGGCTGATGACACAGTGTACATGGAGTACCACTCGTCTCGGAGCAAGGCTTCCACCAAACACGTGCACCCACTTTTCAAGCGCTTCAGGAAATGATCCTCACTTGGGTATTTAGCTGCAGACCAGGTGCTCGGCGCCAACACTGGATAGGGATTTCAGAGCCGTGTTTCCTTTCCACACCTGTGTGTTTTCTTCTAGCGTAGGCCAAGCTGATCCAAACTCAGTATTAGCTGACTCTTGAAGAAAATGTATCAAGGTTTGGTTCTGCCTTCATGGGTCACCCTGGGATCAAAAGGAGGAGAACTATGTTTTTCAGCCTTGTCACACTGTGGGAAAGTAGTATGTATTTCTGTACATAAAATTTGTAATATTTAAGGTATATTTATCTGAATAAATAGAAGTGGAACATCAATCACCTGTCATTAACAGAGTGTTTTGTGCCTTGTCGTAGGCATGGGTCATTTCCAGGTGGCCATCCTCCATCAAGGCCCCTCTTGGTAGCGGGCTCAGAGGAGTACAATGGAGCCTGCCCCAGGGAGGTCTTGGGGCAGCGCATCCCAGGATAGAAGCATAGAAGGGAAAGGTACCAGGGATCTTGTACAGTGGTCCAGACAGATGGGAGAGCTTGAGCACTGGGCTGTAGTTCCTCATCTCAGTTTTCCTCGCGTGGGCCAGGGTGGACTTCAGCCCCACTGCGTCCTTTCCTTCCCAGCAGCTGTGGCTATTCCCACAGCGCGTCCAGGGTGGACACTTGCAGCATAGAGGCCCTCAGGTTGCCTAAGGCCATCGCTGCCTTAGGAAGCCACATAGCTCCTGAGGGCTCATCGTCTCAGAACAAGTTCTCATTTCTCTGGCAGAATATGCCCTAGATAATGCTGGGAGGCCGGTTCCCTCCTAATATCAGTTTAGAACCTTGGGTCTTTAATGGCTAGTTCCTTCATCCTTAAAAATGACTCTGGTTTTTTTCTCTCTTGTAAATGGTGTGAAAGAAAAGGGGTTGAGCAAAAGACAGATAAGCAGATGGCTCCCGAAAAAGTAGACATGCACGAGGCCATCAACCCTGTAGAAAACCTTGCTGTTGAAATGGAGGCTTGTTCTAATAGAAGACAGTGCTTACACCCGGGGAGTATTGAAACTGCCAAATAAGGCCTGAAATGCAGAGTCCTTGTCTACCCATGCAGCCTGCAGCGGCAGTGTTCCCCTTCCTGTGCTGTGTGCTCCTGCACACCTAGACTTTGCTCTGTGATGCAGACCCTGCCTGGGGAGAAGACAGTGTCTTTGTTTGGAGGCTTTGAGGCAAGAGCCACCTTCCTGTCATTCCACTTCTCCATGCCAACCTTTTGGGGACAAACACACTCTCATAGTCTGGTCAGCAGTAAATGTGGTGAGGCAGCAAGCAACCTGTTAGTGCAAACCTAGGAAGCAGCAGTGGGCCCGGCTTGGAGGGTAGGCACACGTGTGTTCAGGCCTGAAAATCTAATTGTCACTTAACCCTGAGGGCTGGTCCCCAGAGGATCACACTTGATCATAACTGTTATTACTATTTTCAAGTCTGATCTGTTACAGGAGATGTTTAAGATACCCAGCCAATTCCAAGGACTTGCTATATGTTCACATTTCTGGCCCTTGGGCTCACTCTTGTCTGCTGACAGTACCAAGTTTTACCTAAGCCCTGTGGTTCTGGAACATTTAAAAGTATCTCCCATCCACTATTTCTGGGGAATGGCTTCGTGTAGAATCACCCTTCCCCACGTGATGAGACTCAGGGGTGCCGCCTTTATTTACCCAAAACAAGGTAGCCATAGACCTTCATAAATGATTATCTCAATTCTTTATCCCTACTGGTCAGTTAGAACAAAATACTTATGAATCAAACTTTAGTTAAGATTCTTTTCTTCCCCTTGGCCTCTGAACTTTAGCCCATTCTTCACCTCTAGCCCTCATTATCCCTTCCCGGGGATAGACTAGACTCAGGGTAAATCATCTGGTTTACTGTCCAACCATGCCACTCCCATTCATCCTACTTCTTTTCACCCTCATTCTACTTTTTCCTCTTTCCTATAAAAGATAACCTTTTTTGGGGGGGAGGGGAGTGGTGGTGGAGGTTGTGGTTGTAGAGGACAGTGGCACAGCTGTAACACAATGCTCTGCGATGCCAAACCCGCATGGAAATGTTAGGAGTTTGTGTCCTAGGGCCTTCCTGTACACACTGGGCGTGTGCACTCAGGCTGGCTGAGGCTGTGGATGGATCACAGTGTAAAGACCCTGTCTGGGGTGTTGTCTGTCTTTTTCTCTCATGGAAGGAATAAGATAACTTTTTTTTAAGAATTATTTTATTTGACTTTATTTATTTTAATTTGACCAGAGAGGGACACAGTGAGAGAGAGAGAGAGAGAAAGTGAGAATGGGCTGGCTCCGTGACCTAGTGGCTAAGGGAGCTGGAACTCACATGGCAACATCATGATTTGAATCCCAGAACTGGCAACTTGAAAAACAAACACTCCAGGAGCATGTGCATACATGCCCAAGTCCTGAAGAGGTGAGGACTTGTATAGAGGAGAAGAGATTACAGTGTGATCACATCCCACCATGGGGTACTTCTACCACTCCCTCTCTTTTTGGAGAGCACACATCCCTCTGGCAAAATTAAAAAACAAAAAGAGGGACTGAGCAGATGATGTAGCAGTTACGTCACTGGACTCCCACATGACCAACCACAGTTCAAGTCCTGGACCTGGTGACTTGAAAATCTTGCCATGTGCATGTATGTTTGTGCCCAAGATCTGAGGAGGAGAATGATAGAGAAGGGATTGTGGTGTGGCCATCCCCCTGGAGACTGATTTCTCACTCTCCTTTTTACGGTCTCTGTCTCTCTTTATAGAGAGTGCATACATCCTAAGGCCAAAACCTTAAAAAAGATAAAAGAAAAGAAAAAGAAGGGCAATTGAAACACAAAGCAAACAATAGAGAGGAGGTAATACAAATCAGAGCAGAAAATTAATGAGATAGGAAATAAAATATTTTGCAGAAAACCTGAAAACTAGTTCTTTGAAAACACTAATTGTTAAACATTTAGCCAGACTGATCGGGGAAAAAAAGAGACAGTACATAAATTATCAATATCAGAATGGAAGAGGTGGCATTGCTACAAATTCTACAGACATTAAAAAGATAAAAAGTGACTATTATGAATAATTCTGTACAAAACTCTTTCCCTCAAATCATAATGAAAAAATAACTTTGATAACAAAAACAAAGAAAAAAGAAAATGACAGCCCAATATCTGTAGTTTTATGTAGATCCCCAAAACACATATGTAAAAACTCTTTTTTAAAAATTATTTAATTTATTTATTTTTCTATTTATTTATTTATTATTGCTATTTTAAAATCTGACCAGAGAGAGAGAGGGAAGGATAGAAAGCAAGCCACCAGATCTGGGATTCAAACTACAGTTGGCCCATATGGGTGTCCAGCACCTTAAAAACCACACCACCTGCCAACCCCTGCAAAAGTTCTTAACAAAATTTTAACAAATTAAATCCATAGTTTCTAAAAGGTATGATATATCACCATGAAGTGGATTTTATCTCAAGACTAGTTTAACATTTGAAAATCAATGTGAAAAAAAAAAAAAGAAAATGTGATTCAACATTGGAAAAACGTGATCACCTCAATAGATATAGAAGAAACATTTGACAAAATTCAGCATCTTTTCTTGATGAAAATGGCCAAGAGATTACAAATAGATGAAAATTTCTCAAACCAATATGGGATGTCTACACCAAATCTACAACTAAATCATTCTTAATGTTGAAGCTGCTTTCTCCTAAGATCAGGAACAAGGCGAGCATACACATTCACTACTCTACTTGGCATTGTATTGGAGGCTATTGCCAGTGCAATAAGGTAAGAAAATGTCATACAGTTCAGAAAAGAAGGAATAAAGTTGCCTTTGTTAAGCAGATGATATAATTGTCCGTGTAGAAAGTCTCCTGAGGGCCAGCTCTGTGACTTGGTGGTTAAAGCAGCTGGATGCTACATGGCTGACCCCGTGGTTCTAATCCATAGCCCAGTATCTTGAGAAACAGGTTTGGGAAATGTGTGTGTGTGTGCCCTAAATCCTAACAGGATGGAGAAATGGAGGAGAAAGGCTTATTGTGTGACCATGCCCCATGGGTGGTACTTTCTCTTCTCCTCTCTCTGTCTCTCTCTGGCAAGTGCATGCAGCCTCTAACAAAAACAAAACAAAACACTCATGGAATCTACAGAAAGAGCTTCTAGAACTAAGTTTAGCATGGTTGCAGAAAACAATATTGATATACAAAAATCAATTTTGCGGCTGGCCTCTTAGTGCAGCAGTTAAGTAATGTGCATTGGGAGCTTAGTCTTACATGGGCAACTGAGGTTTGAATCCCAGCCCTGATAGCTTGAAAAACATAACAGGTGTACTTGTATGTATGCTCCAACTCATGATGGATGGAAAAATGGAGGAAAAAAGATTGAGGTGTGACCGTACTTCATTGAAGGTGCTTTCTCTCTCCTTTCTCCCTTCCCTCCTGAGCACATATGCTCTCATAATTGTAATTTTTAAAAAATTTTTTGTATGTTAGTGAAAGGAAAAAAAAGGGGGAAATAAAAGCTATATACAATAGCCTCAAAAATATGAAGTGGCAGGCCCAAGTGGGTGACTTAAGTATGAGGATACTACTTTAAAATGACTAAGGTGGGGGCCAGCAGGTGGCGTGAAGATTAAGGGCACTGGACTCCCACATGGTTGACCATGGTTTGAGTCCCAGACCCGGCAGCTTGCTTTCTCACTTCCCCTCTTCTTCTGGCTCCCTCTCTGTCTGTCTATCTCCGTCAAATTAAAAATGAATGAGTAAATAACATTTTAAAAAAATGACTAAGGTGACATGGGAAGCCTGGGTTAAGATCTTGGTCCAACCTAAAGAGGCTGGGTATGGTGGTGCCTGTTGTCCTAGTTGACTGGGAGGATGGGTCAGGAGGATCGTAATAAAATTGTCAAATCTCTCTCTTTTCCTGCCCACACGCTCTTTCTCTCTCTCTCTCTCTCAAAAAAAAAAGTATGTGTGTGCATGTGTATATGTATATGTATATATATATTTATGAAATGCCCCCCAAATATGAAATGCTTATGGATCATCAGATAAAATATGTCGATTATGACAGTATTAATAAATGTGATCTCTTTTAAATCAAATTCTTAATTTTTTAATGGAAATTTACAAACTAATTGTAATATATCAAATTCAAAAATAAAAAGATAATTTATAGGAAGAGTGCAGTAGGTATAGGAACAGGAAAATATTCCAATGGAATGGAATAGAGCCCAGACAAATACTGAGAGCTTGGTCTGTGACAGAAGTGACATGCTCACATCCGCCTACACCTTTATCTATTCCACTATCACTATCCACTATCTCTACTTCTCATCTGCTGACCTACCTACCTATCATATATCTAAGCATCCCCATGAGTTGATACTGACACCTCCATGCACAGATTTTATCTTTCTCTTCATATTATTACCTGACAATGAGAAAACTGGCCCCCATTTTACATAATGTACTTTTTCATTTGCTCAGTCCCAGGATGTACATAAAGTAGTTTCAGAAGTGCTCACTTATTCCTCTGTGAAAAAGAAACCTACTGGCTACAATGTAATATTTATTTAGGGATGTTAGGGTGTGTAACCCAAGAGCATGAAATCCTAATCCTGTATTCCCACATGGTCCTCTTTCCAATCTCCCTTCTGTGTCGTTATGTGATCCATTTAATAAGCAGTTTGATTCATTCCAGGATTTTTATTGTATTTTAGTTTGTATAACATTTTCCCTATTCTTGATTTTTTTCCTTCCTTGAGTATGTAACATGAATGTAATTCCAAAATCTGTGCTGTACCAGAAACTATATTCAGAAATTCTTTTTTCTCTTTCTTTGACCCGTATTTTCTTTGTCTTTTCCATTAATTTTTTGATAAGCTCTACAGGTATCCAATCTCAGCTTATGACTTATCTTGCCTGGTTTTTGTTTTTGTTTTTGTTTTATTGCTCAAATGACCAGACACATGTGTATTTTCTCATTTTTCTTTCTTACACTATATGTAGTAACTACTGACAATCTTCTGAACTTTGCTTTTTTTACTTAATAAATTCTGGAAATTGTATCAGTTCTGATTAGAAGTCTTTCTTCTTTATAACTTCAGAGTAGTCCCCTGTGTAAAGGTACCATTTAGTCACAGTTATATGTATGGCATTTGGATTGTTTAAAATATCCTGCAATTGCAAACACTGCTTTATTAATGAAACTTGTGCAAATGTGTTTTCTTATTGTTGGAAGTATATGTCTTCAAGGTAAATTCGTAGCAATGGGAATGCTGATTTGAAAGACAAACACGTGGTGCCAGCAGGTGGTGCAGTGGTTAAGGTGCTGAACTCCCATGTGGCCAACCGTAGTTTGAGTCCTGGACCTGGTAGCTTGGAAATCACACTGGATATATGTGGGTGTGTGCCCAAATCAGAGAAGGGGTTGCGGTGTGGCCATCTCTCCTAGGGTGTGATTTGTCACTTTCCCTCTCACTGTCTCTCTTTTTGTCTCTCTGGTGAGCATACATGCCCTATAGCAAAAACCGTAAAACAAAATAAGACAAACACATGGGTAATTTTGTTAAATATTGTATTTGTCATGCAAGAAAAAAAAAACCTACAATTTTTGTTTTTATTTGCTCAAATTTATATATATATATATATATATATATATATATATATATATATATATATAGTAATTGCTAGAGGGCATGTGTGCTTGCCTGAGAGAGAGAGAACTCCCTTCAGTGAGGTGGGGTCACACTGCAATCCTTTTTTTTTTTTCCTATTTTTTCATCCTGTCAGGAACTTAAGTACACACACACACATGCCTAGCATGTTAATTTTAAGCTGCCAGGACCAGTTTTCAAACCACAGTCAGCCATGTGGGATCTGGCTCCCATGTATAGTGTGTAGCCCCTGTGCTATAGGACTGGCCCTCAGTCTGCTTTTTTTTTTCTTTTGCACATTTAGTGAATCTGGATTCATGGTTAGAATGCCCTTTCCCCACATGCAAATTAAAGAGAAATTAACCTAGTTTTCTCCTAATATTTGTAGGGATTTGTTTACATTTAGATCCCTAATCATTTGGGGTATATTCTTGAATAGATGTGTGATATAGCTCAAGTTTACCTTTCCCCAAATGGCTAACCAATTGTCCCAGCGTCACATGTTTAAAAGTTTGTTTTGCTTTGTGATTTGAGTTGCTGTCTTTACCATGTACTAAGGTTCCATGTGTATTTAAAATTCTTGTTTTTCTGTGATAGATTGATAAACTGTTGTAGACTTGCCTATCTATGCAAGTGCTAGCACCATATGTTTATTCTCTGTTTTAAAAATTTTGTCTTTAGTCATTGTATATCATTACAGCATATAAAATGAATTTTCCCATCCAGAATACACTGAATATTGGCCCAATCAAAGGTATTATTACCATTCAACAGATCATTTTCCATTTTGTGTTTCTTAATTGTTTTACTTCTTTTTTTTATCCCCTTGATTCCATGTCTCTCACCCTCTGCCACTTCCCATCGTCCCACACTGTCTCTGCTGTCCACAGCTGCCCTCCATGCCTTTATATGCCCACTCTTTCAGTTTCTGCCGTAGAGTGCAGACATTTGGTTTACATTGAGTGGGGTCATAAAATGCCTCTCTTCCATTTTCTGAGTTGCTTCACTTAGCAGTAAATCTTCCATATCTGTCCATTTTCTATCAAGTGCCAGGGTCTCATTGTTCTTTATGACTGAGTAGTATTCTGTAGTATAAATGTTCCACACTTATTCAATCCATTCACCTGTTCATGGACATTTAGGTTGGTTCCATGTCTTAGCAGTCATTAATAGTGCAATAGAAGGGCCAGCAGGTAGTGTGGTGGTTAAGGATGCTAGACTCTCACATGGCCAACTATGGTTCGAGTCCCGGACCTGGTGGCTTGCTTTCTCACTTTCCCTCTCCCTCTATCTCTCTGTCTCTCTTTGGTGAAGTTGAATAATAATACTGATAATAAATAAAGTTAAATAAAATAATTCTAAAAATAATAGTGCAATAGACATGGATGTGCAAATGTTTTTCCAACCTAGCGATTTCCTATCCTATGGGTAGATAACCAGGAATGGAATTACTGGATTATATAGTAATTTTATTTGTAGGTCTTTGAGGAATCTTCATATTGTTCTCCACATTGGCTGTACTAATTTACACTCCCACTGGCAGTGTAGGAGAGGTCCCTATTCACCACAGCCTCACCAACACTTATTATTCTTTATTATTATTTTTAATCTTAGCCATTTTGACTGGGATTAGGTAGTATCTCTTGGTAGTTTTGATTCACATCTCTCTTATGATAAGAGATGTTGAACAGTTTTTCATATGCTTTTTGACTGTTTATATGTCTTTCTTAGAGATTTGTTTATTCATCTCATTTGCCCATCAGCACTATATGTTTTAATTATACAAGGTCTTATAGTATGTTTTAATATCTGCTGGGCTAGTCACTTTTTTTTTTCTTTTTAATGTTTCCATGGCTGTGCTTGAATTACATGTTTATTTTTCCCTATGGAGTTTAATGTTAATTTGCTAGTTCCATTGAAAAGATTTTGGTATTTTTATTGGAATTGTATTAAGTTTATAAATTAGCTTAGGGATACCAGACATTTTTATTATGTTGAGTCATTCTATCCAAGAGCAAGAGATGTCTTTTCATTTGTTCAAGTCTACTCTCATGTTTTTAAAATTTTTCTCATGTAAAATTTGCACATTTTCTATAGGTTTATTCCTAAGTATTGTATTTTATCTTCTTTGTTGCCATATGAATGGCATTTTTTAACACCACTGTATACTCTGGCTATTGTTTGTATATATGAAGGCATTTGATTACTGTATGATCATTTTATAGCCTGCTGATTTATTGAATTCTTAGTTTCATCATTGATTTTCTTATTTTTAAATTAATTATTAATACCAGATGACACCTATGCATGCCAGGGAGAGAGAAGGAGAGAGTGAGCAGCCCCCAGCAGGTCCTGATCACACCGTAGCCCCCTTTCCTCCATTTCCCCATCCCTTCTGGATGCTGGACATGCATACGTGCCTGTCATGATGCTGCTAGGGCCGGGATTTGAGCTGTGGTTAGCCAGGTGGGATCCAGCTCTCACACAGCACTGGGCTACCAGGCTGGCCTTATCATTGATTTTCTGTGATTTCCTATGGACGTTTATATCACCTGCAAAAGAAAGATAGTTTTACATTTCTGAATCTCATGCATCCACTTTATTCCCCTTGGCTAATTACAATGGCTAATAGGGCTAGTGTAATGTTGATCAGCAGGGGAAGCGGCAGGCACATTTTCCTTGTTCCTGACCCTAGTAGAAAGTTTCTAGTGTTTCCTCATTAAATGAGATGATGGCCTTTGCATCAAGAAGTGTGTGTATGTGTATATTTGTGTGTAAGAGCACATGCATATATTTACATGTTAAGGAAGAGTAATAGCAATTTATTTTTTTAATTAAGAGGGCATGGAGAGCAGAAGTACCTTCTAATAGGGTATGATCGTGCTGCTGTCCTTCCTCCTCTGTATCTCCATCCTGTCAGGACTTTGGGTGCTCATACACACACACACACACACACACGCACACACACACACACATGCACAGGGGCCTGCCATGTTTTTCAAACCAGTGGGGCTGGGATTTGAATCATGGTGGGCCATGGGGGATCCAATTTCCATAACCACTAAGCAGTGGGGCTAGCCCTCGATTTCTATTTTCTTGAGCATTTTTTAACAGGAATGGGTGAGGAATTTTGTCAAAGGCTTTTTCATAAACTGTGGAAATAAACATGATTTTTCTCTGTAAATCTATAAATAAGGTATGTTAGTTCATTTATTAACATTTAATCAGTTTGTATTCCCGTAATGAATCTCACTTGGTTATATTGTATCATCCTCATAATACAGTTGGATTCTGTTCACTAGCATTTTATTTAGATTTTTTGCAACCATATTCATAAGGGGTATTTGTAATTTTCTGGGTTTTTTGTTTGTTTGTTTGTTTGTTTGTTTGTTTGTTTTTGGTATTTACCAGGTTAAGGTGTCAACATTTTACTTTTATAAAAAGAGTTTAAGAGTTTTCCTTAATTTTAAATTAAGGAAAAATTTGCAAAGCCATGTACTATCTGGTTTTCAAAGACTGGTAGGATAACCCTGTGAAACCATGATGTCTTGGTTCTTTTTTATGTGCAATTTCTTTGATAATTTTTTTCTCTTTTTTTTTTCTGTCTAGGGAAATTAGTCTGTTTAAACTGTCTATTTCTAAATAGGATCAATTTTGTTAAACTGCATTACCTTGGAAGTTACCTGCTTATTACAGGTCTGCACTATTTTCATAGAGGTCTGAAAAGTAACTCATTAGGATTTAACTTATCTTCTATTTCAACGGTTATTTCCTCATTTGACATATCTTATTTTGTCTATTTGTGCTTCTCATCCCCCCCCCCCCTTTTTTTTTTGAGAGGTTTTCGTATAGAGCGCGTGCGCTCGCCAGACAGAGAGAGACATAGAGACAGAAAGAGAGAAATCAGCCCCAGGGGGAATGGTCACGCCGCAATCCCTTCTTCTCCATTCTCCTCTCGGGATCTTGGGCACTCATGCACACACGCCTGGCGTGTTTTAAGCCACCGGGTCCGGGACGCGAACCGCAGTCGACTACGTGGGAGTCCAGCGACATAGCCATTACGCTAACTGCTGGTTCCTTCTCATCCCCTTTTTTGAGTAAGTATAAAAGGAATTTTTGTATTTTTAATTTTTTTTCCAAAAACAAAGGCTTTTAACTTATTAGCTGAATCTATTACTTTTCAGTTATTTTCCTCATTAATTTCTGCTTCCATGTTTATTTCCTTTCTCTAGTTTTTGGAACTTTTCCAGTCCTTACTTTTGATCAAGTTTGGTTTTCTTTTTCTATTTTCCTTCATGAAAGCTTAGATTATTGATTTTAGATCTTCCTTAATATATGCATTCGGTGCTACAAACTATACAGTAACACTGCTTTTGATGAACCTCAGAAATTTGGGTAACTTGTATGTTTATTTTGATTTGGTTTGAAATATTTAGAAATTTCTCTTCTTTGATTTATGAGTTTAGAAATGTGTTGTTTAAGCTCTTAAGTATTTTGGAGTTATCTAGCTATTTTTTTTGTTACATATTTCTAATTTCATTTTGTTGTTGTGATACTTTGTATACTTCATATGATTTCTGTTCCTTTCCATTTTTTAAGGTGTGGAGTCAGTCTATGACCTAGTTGCTAAGGCAGCTGGATCCCTACGCTGACTGTATAGTTTGAGGCCCATACCTGGTGGCTTGTAAAATATGCCAGACACATGTGCGTGTGTACCCAAAATCTCAAAAGAGGGAAGAGATGAAGGAAAAGGGGTTGTAATGTGACCATGACCCATGGAAGGTACTTTCTTGCTTTCCCCCTGTCTCCAGCAAAATCATGCCCTGTCTGGAAAATTAAAAAAAAATTTTTTTAAGGTGTTTTGTTTTGTGTGTGTGTGTGTGTGTGTGTGTGTGTGTGTGTGTGTCTGTGCTAGTGTGTATGCTAGAGAGCATGTGCCCTCACCAGAGACAGGAGAGGGGAAGAGGAGAAAGCATTCCACATGGGAAATAGTCATGCTGCAATCTCTTTTCCTCTGTTTTTCCCTTCTTTTGGGATTTTGGGCGCACACACATGCTCCTGAAGTGTTTCTCAAGTCAGAGGGTCCTAGACTTGAACTGTATGGTTGGTCATGTGGGATCCGGCTGCCCTAACCACTAGGCAACCAAACTAGCCCAATTAATCTGTGTTTTATGATCAATTGTGTGGCCTATCTTGGTGAATGTTCTGTGTGATCTTGAGAAGAAAGTATATTCCGCTGTTGTTGAGTGAAGTAGTCTGTATGTGTTAGATTAGAAGTCAGCTTGACTCATAGTGGTTTTCAGTCCAACTCTGTCCTTGATCTTCTGCTGCCTGGCTCTGCCAGTGACTGAGGAGGGGTGTTGAAGCCTACAACTAACAAGTGGATTCACCTGTTTCTCTTTGCAGTACTATCAGTTTTTGCCTTACATATTTCAGCATCCCGTTATTAGGCATACATGTTAAGAGTTGTTATGTCTTCTTAGAAAATCAACCCACGTATCACTATTTTTAAATTTTTTTAATTGCCAGAGGGTATGTGTGCTTGCCGGAAAGAGAGACAGAAAGAGAAAGCACCCCCAAAGAGGACATGGTCACACTGTAGTCCCTTCTCTCCCATTTCTCCCTTTTGGGATTTGGGGCATGTTCACATATGCAGTGTGTTTTTCATGATGCCGGAGCTGGGATTTGAACTGTGGTTGGCTGTGTGGGATATGGCTTTCTTGATTACAAGGCTTCAGGGCTGTCCCACACAAATCCTTTCCATAGAGGCATTAATTCATTCATGAGGCCAGAGACCCCAGGACAGAAGCACCTCCCAACACTGTTGCACTGTGGGCACATTTAAGGGTGGCAGGACCCTGACTCCCACACCAGAGCACAGTGGTCGTCACCCTCACAAGGGTCGTCACCCTTGCCCAGTACACCAGTCAGCCTCTGTGAACTCTGCCCCAGGAGGGGGTGGGCAGGATTCAGAAGTTAGCTCACAACCACCCAGGCGTGACTGGAATGCTGGGAGGAGAGGCCCCTTTCAGTTCTAAAACTGAGTGCAGTGTAGCCGTATACCATGTAGTCTCAGAGCCCAGAGAAACCACAAACGTGGATTTGAAGCCAGGTAAAACCAGCACCTAGCACCTGGCGGTGAGGCTTGCACACATGGTTTTCTCTCTCTCTGTCTCAGTGTTCTCATTTGAAGGGAAGGGGACAGTAAAATGCTGATGAGAGACTATGGCATGTGGTAGTGCGCGATCAAAAAATGTCACTTGTTAAGTCACTGAGCCTCAGATTCCACCTGAACCTATGGACCCCACAAGTTGTAATACAGAAAAACACAGAAACCGATCTGGAAGATATCATAAGCAGGATGTTGGGCAGAGGACAAATGAAAAGTGCATGGAAAGAGGGAAAGTTCCGTGGGGTGGGGTGGCCACAAGGAACCTCCCTGGGGAAGTGGAACTTGAACTAATGTTTCCACCCTGTGAGGACATGACAGAGTCAATGGTCTGCTACCTGTTGGAACCCTCATCTCCGACCACTGGCCTCCAGAACCGTGAGAAATAAACGTCTGTTGTCTACAATCCTCCCCCTCTATGGCACTATGTCATAGCAGCCCTGTGGACTAAGACAGCACATGTGTTCAGTTTGCAGCAGAATCTCGAACTGTTTTACCTACTGGGAGGTAACGTGGGTAAAGGCAGAGTCACGTTTTACCGTTGCAGAAGTTTCCATCTGGCAGACAGGTGTTGTGTATTTTCTTTCTGGTTTAGAGAGGACTGAGTTTCTTCATTTTGCTGACTGTCACAGAAATTTCTTCTTAAACATTCCTGAGTGTCACTAAGTACCAGCTCTGCACTGGCATGGAGGAATTCACCCATGAGTCAGCCACAATCCCAGCCCTCAAGATGTTCCTAGTTCTAGACTTGGCTAGAGAACTGTTATGTAAACAAGGAAGAAAGAGAAGAAAAAAAGGAAAAAGAAAAGACCTAGCTGTTGTATGCAGTGGTAATTGTGCCCTGCAAGGCTGGAAGCCATGTCAGATCTCTGGGTTAGCCTGGCAATGTGCACACAGGTGCCCAGGAGCCTGAGTAGCTGGAGGGCTGGAGAAAGGGGACTAAGGCATGACTAGACCCTCTCAAAGTGCTTCTTTCTCCTGTCATCTCTTGTATGTACAAATATTTCATAATAGAAAGAGAGAGAGGGAGTGAGGAAGGAAGAAAAAGGAAACGAGAAAAACGAGAAAACCTAGTCAAGAGTGAAAAGGTTGCACATCTGCAGCAGCAAGAGTATGGGCTGAGCTCACCAGGCAACCTTCTAATATCTACCTGGAGAAAATAGGCTTGTGAGGCTACTTTCGATGTTTATTGAGAGTCCTCTCTCTTATGAACCATTTAACGTACTGAGCATTTAATCCCAATGAAGGGCTCCAATCTCACCACGTGTTCTCCTCAATGAGGCTTTTTCAGAACTGAGTCTCTGAATCTGCAAGATTGAGGACCACACCCTGAGCCGTGCTTAATTCACCAGAATGGGCTGATCAAAACAGAAAGGAACAGAGGGGGTGGGGGTGGGGGCTCTTCCAGGCATAGCGGGGTCATCTAATGTCTTGAGTAAGGGTGTCAGGGCTGTCTGGCTGTGATGGGAAAGATGACTGCTGGTGGCCCTGAGCTCCCAGGTCTTCCAGGCTACAATCTTCAAAGAAGAGAGAGTCCATGTGGAGCCCCTAGCCAAAGCCCACGGAGGACCCTGACCAGCCCTAGGGCTCAGACCGTGGGCAGTCAGGCCTGTCCAGCCACGGGGACCAAGCAGGACTCTGTGGAACGGGGGAGGGGTGGCTTCAGAGACGGATAGGGAGCAGACAACTGCTGTCTTCTAAGGTGGCCTCCTGTGATGTGTGCTTCTTTCAGAATCACTAGAACATTGTGTTCCTTATCTATCACACCATTTCTAGGACATGAGCATGCTAGCAAGCATGTCCCTACTTGTGTGACAAGTGCTGGCAAGCATGAGGTTTCCGGCACTTACATACAAAGCAGGGGTAGAGAATGGCAGGTAAAACTTAGGAGCAGGCCGGCTGGGGGAGGCAGCAGTAATGTCGGAAGGCCCCACGGTGGAGTCCCATGGCCTCCCTCTGGGTAGCAGGGACTGGATTTCATGTCACTGACTGACACAGCAATCTGTGACCTAGGCAGGGACTGTATTGCAGCATGAGGTCCTCATTGGAGGTGTCTTTGTCTCTCTTTCTCTCTTTTGCATGGGGGAAATAAACTAAAACAAAGCAAAAAAAAAAAATGAACACACACACACATGCAGATGTGAATTCAAATATTAACTTTACTTCTACTTAACTCAAAGCTTTTGGGTGAATTTCCTCATCTATAAAAGGAAGCTAATGTGCCCATGTCATGGGGTTGTTGTGTGAACTAAATGGATTGAGGGCTGCAGAAGAGCCTAGCACAGAGCCTGACACTCAACAAATGACTATTAACATACATGCCAGTATTTTATAAAGCTGTTCAGTAACAATGAGTTTTCATCCCAGAAAGCTAGAGCTTTGCTGGCAGCTAAAGAATTGTCCCTAAGGCTCTGCTGTCTATTGAGCTCCCCTAGAGAATGCCCACAGGCCTTTTAGGAAGAGGTATTTATTTTCTGCCAGGAATGCTGCTGCTGCTTGTGAGCCAGGGCTTCTACAGCACCACCTTATTCATAGGAAAGATGATTTTCCATCTCTGGGTTCTACCTTCTAGCATAACATTGTTTTGTTTTCTTTCTGTTCTGCCTTTTTATGGGTAGGGTGGAGAAAGTAACAAGATCATGCCATTAATTCTTTCTCTTTTTTTTAAAACATTGGTTTTTAAATTGAAATCAGTCAGTGCCCTGGAATCAGAGTCCAGGAAACCAGGGTGGGTGAGAAAATTCCACACAGACCACAGGAAGTTTGGTAAGTCACTCCTGCCCCACCGTGACCAGCATTCAGGGTTGTGGAATTCAGAACTTTGTTTCTATAATATCTCATACACTAGTTTCCTTTTCTGAGATCCAGTTTGATCATTCCTATTCTTTTTTTTTTTTTTTTTTTTTTGAGAAATTTTTGCTATAGGGTATATGAGCTTGCCAGAAAGGCAGAGAGAGACAGAGAGACAGAAAGTGAGAAATCACCCCCCAGGGAGGATGGCCACACCACAATCCCTTCTCCTCCGTTCTCCTCTAGGGACCTTGGGCACTCACGCACACGTGCCCGGCGTGAGTTTAAGCCACTGGGTCTGGGACTCGAACTGTGGTCGACTACATGGGAGTTCAGCGACATAGCCATTACACTAATTGCTGGTCCCGTCCTATTCTTTTTTAAAATAATTTTTAATTAATTTTAATTATCATTTATACATTTAGTTGCTATACATCATTTAGATTGTAAAGAGACTTTACCCAGCGTGACACACACCTCAGTCCAGCCCAGTTGAGAACATATGCACGTCCTCATCAACAAATAATAAACCAGATTCACATCCCACAAATGCCTTACCTCTCCATTTCCCCTCCAAATTTCCTTTCCTTTGCTCTTCCCTCCTGCACTGTTACCACTTTGTCTCTAGTGTCCATAACAACTTTTAATGATTGCATGTCCTCCAGTCTTTCAGTCTCTGCCATAGAGTGTGGACAGTTAGTATATGTTAAGGGGAGACACACAATGTCTCTCTTTCATAGCCTGACTTGCTTCACTCAGCAACAGATCTTCCATATTCATATACATATACACATATGTATGTATGTATGTATGTATGTATGTGTGTGTGTGTGTGTGTGTGTGTATGTTGCCAAAGGGCACATGAGCTTGCAGGAGGTTGGGAGGTAGGAAAAAGCAACGTTCAGAGGGGCATGGCCACACTGCAATCCCTTCTCCATTTCTTCATTTCTTCCCCATTTAGATTTTGTGCCCAGTGCCCAGTGTGGTTTTCAAGCTGCCAGGGCTGGGATTTGAACTGTGGTCTGCCATGTGGGATCCAGCTTCCTTAACCATTAGACTATAGGGCCAGCTCCCAAAATGGAATTAATGTACAAGTTTATTTGGGTGCAAAAAATTTTCAAATCCATGCACATCTTTTTCATAATTTGCATCTTTCTTTCTTTTTCTTGCTGGAGAGTGTGTCACTTTCTAGAGAGAAAGCATCCCTTAATGGGGCATGGTCACAATACAATCCCTTCTCTTCCATTCCTCCCTTCTGATCAGGATTTGGGGGCTACATGCACATGCACGTGTTCCTCAAGCCTCTGGGACGAGGATTCAAACCCCAGTAGACCACAGGCAATCTGGCTTTGTGCGCATGGTGTTTAACCCAATCAGCCCCATAATATGGATCTTCTGTGAGATTTCTGAAGACCTCTCATACTTCATTAAGCTTTCCTTTCCTAAAAACTCCACATTCGCATTCTGCATCCTAGAACTTTATTCGTGGCCTCCTGGATTGGAGTCTTGGGAGGCCTTGAAGACTCTCTCTTAGTTTTCTTTCTCTTGGTTTTCTTTTGAGTGTGGTTTATTCATTTAACTTTTATAGGGCAACTTTATTTCTCTCTTTTTGTTGGGAAGGGCAGCTCATTGTTCCCTATGTCCTGCCAACAAGCTGGTTTTCTTTAGGGGAAACATCTGTACAGAATGTCCTGGTTAAGGGCACACAGGGACAAATGGTACTCTCCTGCCTACCAAAAATCAGAGGCTCATTTCTGTATCTCTTGCTCCCTGGAGGAGAAAGGAACAAACATTTTCTTATTTGAGAAAAAAAAATTTTTTCTTTAGTTCTTTTTCACTTATGCTTAAATTATAAAATATTAATAAATAATAATTAAATAATAAATGATAAAACATTCCATCTTTTATTTTCTGCAGCCTCTTCTCCTCCATTCTCCTTTTAGGATTTTGGGCATACACGCACACACACCTGGCGTAAGTTTCAAGTCACAGGTCTAGGACTTGAACTGCAGTCAGCCACGTGGGAGCCCTGCAATGAAACCATTATGCCTTCTGCTGGTCCCAACCAGACACTCTGGGCGTGAGGTTTGCTCAGTAGTAGCCCATTTCCTGCGTTTTGAAAATTTCTTCCTCATTTCCTCTGCATCCCTTTACTGTCTTTTACTGTAGTCTTTTTCTTAACCAGTCTTAGGAGAGAAGTAGCTATGTTTTAAATAAGTATACATGTACATTGAATAGTTTCCTGTCCAAATGGAGCGGAATTGACTTACGTGTACATGTGGTCTTTGCTTTCTTTGTTCCTGAGGGCCAGGAGCCCTCTGCAAACTTTAAGAAAGGCTAGGAATAAGGCTGCTGTGGCATTCTTCTAGGCTGCCTGCCCTTCCATGGTGGTGGTGCCCTTTCTCAGTCCCTGCTGGAATGCTACTTCTTCCAGGAGGCCTTTCTTCCTTCTTCACTCCTACTCTCTAACAGGTGTGCTCTTTCATTCCCACAAAGTCCAGTCCTATTTGGTACTGGTTTTGTGACATTGAAAGTAATCTGGCTTGTCTGTGAGTGCCCATTTTATTTTCCTTGAAGGGGGTAAACTCCTTACTCTGAATCCTTCACAGGACAGTGCCAATCTCCTAAATGAGAGTTGCTGAGTACTTACTATCAAATTCTTTGAGTAACTGTGGTCTTCGCTTCACTGACATGACAGTTACAATTGCTCAAATGCAATGTAGATTTAACAGTCATAAAGATATAAACTACTAATCAAGATATTTTTGCTTAGTACCAATATTTGTGTTCAAAGACTTTATTTTTTTAAAAAAGTTTATCTCTTCCTTGAGAGAGAGAAACACAGAGACAGGCACATCCAACAGGGTCTTCCCACTGCAATCTATCCTTAGTCTGTGACTGAGTTGCTAACAGAAACACTTGAGACCGTCCTCTATAAAGAACAGAGTTTACTAGAAGAGTCAAGATCGTGGTGGCTGCAGAGTCCAAAGGCCTGAGGCTGGCACCAGGCGGCTACAACATGACTGGCAGAAGTGGAGAGGTGGTAGGAGCAAGCAGAGAGCGGGGTCTGTGTTCTATGTCTCTCTTTCTCTCATTTCCTCTCCTAAACCCACCCGGCCTCAATCATGGAGGCCACTTTTTAGCCTCCCAGTCACTAATCACCTCACAAAGACCCCACCCTTCAACACAGTGATTAGATAAATTGTAACCCGTTACAATGGCTCAACTGACAAGAGTTTCTGGAGGACGTATTAAAACTATGGCATGCCCCCAGTCTCAGCTGGCCTAGATCATGGGCAAATGTGTGTTTCACATGCTCAGGGAACTTCTAGACTCCAGCTGTATTATCATTGTGCCACCACCTGCCCGCCTGGGTTTGTAGACCAAAAAAAATTTTTTAAAGTCTTTTGTTTGGGGACCAGCAGTTAACATAATGGTTGTGTCACTGGACTCCCATGTAGTCGACTGCGGTTCGCGTCCCGGACCCGGTGGCTTAAAACTCACAATGGGCGCGTGTGTGTACATGCCCAAGATCCCGAGAGGAGAATGGAGGAGAAGGGATTGCGGCGTGGCCATCCTCCCTGGGGGGTGATTTCTCACTTTCTGTCTGTCTCTCTTTGTCTGTCTGGTGAGCGCACGTGCCCTATAGCAAAAACCTCTCAAAAAAAAAAAAAAAAAGTCTTTTGTTTGTTTGTTGCTTTTTGCCTTTAGATGCATGAGTACAAACTCCATGAAATCTGTCTCTTACACCGTTAACTCAGAATCTGGACTCCTTTCCTTGAAACCACAGGACACACTTGGCTTTCCCTTGCCAACCCCCTTCCTTTGCAGCCTTCTCTTTGGCAGATGCGCAGAGTGCTGGATCTGTATTGCACACTCCTCTCATGTCCGTCAGGAGGTGGGTTCACATCTCTAAGTACTGTGCAGCCAGGCGGGGGTATTCCTGAGACCAGAGAAATGCCCTGTGCTCAGAGCAAAGTGGCAGGCTCCTCACTGCTGGAAGTGAGGGGAGAGCAGAGGTGATAAGACCCACAAAAGTCACTGTACAGGATCGTCATGGAAACGTGGGGAAACAATAACATGGTCATTTTACAATATTGTGAATTACGTGCAGTTATCTAACATTTTTGTTCTCATTTGTGAATGTCAAATTTCGATAGCATAATTCGACATAGTAAACAAAAGTTTTCCAAAATAAGGACCAAGAAGATTGAGTCAGTATAGCTTCTACAGTAATTTTGAAGGAAAGAATGACTTTTTAAAATTTCAGTACTTTTCCTTTTTTATTTTTATTTATTTTTTGTCCATGATTGGAAGTGAGGATGACCTTAAAACTTTGTGGTTTCAAAGGACGCTTAAATGATGAATTAATCTGATGTAAGAAAAAATGAGTCTCCCGTAACAGTCTAATCACAGACGTTTTCCCAGCCCTAGGGGAGGGAGTCTTTCATAATGGTCTGCGTAAACTGATGCGCAGGCGGCATGAGTTCGAAGAAGCGCCGCTCCAACAAGTTAAAACCGAGGGAAGTGCAACCCCAAAGGGCAGCTCCGAAACAAAAAATAAATTGCTTAAATCAACCCAACCAACCCAAACGATCGCTATGGCTCTGCTGGCGCGTATCCTGCACGCCCGCCTGAGGCGGGTGCCCGAGCGGGGCGGGCTTCTGGGCGGCGGGGCCCGGCTGAGGACCCGACCCGCGGGCGCCCGGCTCCCTGCCGGGGCGCCAGCCGAGGACAAAGAAGCGGGTCGGTCGGGGGCGCGGCGGGCCGGGGGCCGCACAGAGGGCCCCCGGAGCCTCGCCGCCATGCCGGGGCCCCGCACTCTTGCCAACCTGGTGGAGTTCTTCTGCAAGGACGGCTTCAGCCGCATCCACGAGATCCAGGTAGAGCGCGCTCCGGGCCTGGGGCTGGCCCTGCAGGGGCCGACGTGGTGGGAGGTAGCGGGGAGGGGGTCCGGGGGAGGAGTCCTGGGGAATGAGACGCTGGGGAGGGGACGCCGGGAAGACGACCCCGGGAGAAGGCGGCGGCAGGAAAGGGGCTGTAGGCAGCGGCGCTGGGAAGACGACCCAGCGATGAGACGCAGGGGTGGTGTAGCTGGGGAGGGGCGACAGGAAGGGGGCGCCGAGGACAGGAGCCGGGGAAGGAATGCCGGCGAAAGGAATGCCCCGGGAGAGGTGCCGGGAAGGGTGTGCGGGGAGCCGCAGGCGAGTCCTGGGGAGTGGCGCTGGGGGCCGCCGCCAGGAGCTGCAGAGCAGCTGTGTCTCCACGCGGCGCAGGCCTCCGGGGCGCGCACGTGTCCTTACGTGCCCGGGACTGGGCGCCTTAGTTGCTAGACATTTTAGTTTGAATTTTTAACTGGAAAAAACGGAGGCTTGGGTTCCATACCCTTTAAGTTATGGGGCCACATGTGAAGGAGGCCGGACCAGGACCGGAGGCTGGGACTTGAGCAAGAGCCTCCACCACTGGGGTCGAGTCTCCTGGCCGAGGGCCGCCCTTCCGTTGCCCACCTCTGACCGCGTCTTTCATAGCACGGTGTCAGCTTCGTCAGCTCCTAGCCCTCTGACTTTTGTCAGCTTCCCTAATTTACGGGCCCTCTGGTGCGCCCAGCTCTGCGCACGTGGTTACTTCTGGAATCGAGGGGCTCCCAAGACCACTCCGCGTCCGGTGCCCACCCACTTTCTTTCGTCTAAGGCTTCTCGGCCCCTTCAAGGCACTTCCCAGTTGAAGCCTATTCTGACGAGCACCTGGGTTCCAGCCTTGGTTCCTTGCAACCATTCAGTGTCCCACTTAGTGTAGCGACAGTGCAGGGGCCTCCGCCGAGGTTGGAGAACTGAACCCTCACTTAGCAGAACTAACAAGGGGGCAGGCGGAGCAACCTCATTTCCCCTGGAGCTTCGTCCTCTCCATCCCCTGCGCAGCCTACGTCCCCCAAGACACACGGGTCAAAACTGATTTTCTCTCTTTTCTATGTAAAATCTGAACATAAGGTATCGAGATGATAATTTCCCAGTATAGCAAAGACATTTGTTATTTGCTTGGTGAGCCCATGACAGACCAAATCTTAAATTTAAGAGTCTTTTTTTAATCTACTCTTATTTCCATCTGCTTTTATCCTTGCACCATAAGCCCAGAGCCTGTCCATTGGGCACGGGCTTCTTCAAGAAGCTGACCACTATATAAAAATCTCTATCTGAAATCAGGACATGTCTCAGAAGGGCGTTTTCCATTCTTCAGCCAGCCTCCAAACTGCCAGCCCCAACCCAGCCCTCTGCCCGCTGCTCAGACCCATCCTTTACCACGCCCAGTGCCCTGGGGCACACATGCCAGAGTGTGCAGTCATGCAGCTGACTCACGAGGTCCCTTTTCACAGCACACAGGATTCAGTGTTCACAGCTTTGTCCTCCTGGATTCACCTTCCACGCTCCAGACTGCACCACCCGCACCCGCAGCCTCACACAGCGTTTGTAGGAACAGGAATGCTCACCTTCCCAGGGCCCCTCTGACGGCCACTAGAGGGTGCAGTATGGCTTTGCTGTTACCCACACTTAAGCAGGACGAAGGTGTAGTTGGGGGCTCTAGATGCTATGAGGCATATGTAGGAAGAGTATTTTGCTCACATAGTTTTCTTGCACTCGTCTTGTAACTACAGAATGTTAGCTCAACAAGGGATATTAGCACTCACCTATACAGTTAAATACTTGTTTCACAGATGGGAAAAGCCCAAAGTGTGACTTGCTCAAAGTCACACAGCTGGTTAGTGGCAGAGTAGGTGTTACACTCTAGGTCCTCAGACGCTATTTCAGGTGCAACAAGCACAATCACAGGCCCCAGGAGTCCTGCTCTTTGCAACCACCCGTGTAGTCATGGGCTGGCTAGTCACTTATGCTCTTGGGACCTCAATTTTCTGGTCTGTGAAGGAAGCTAACAATTCCAATCCTTCTCATGGGACTGTGAAATTGTAATCATAACACATAAATAATACCAATGAACATTTCAAGAACTCTTTTCATGTGGCAGGCACAGTTCTAAGTTCTATATGTGAGGTAAGTTCTATCAGTCTCCATTTAGCGGGTGAAGAAACTGAGGCACAGTAGGGCCAAACCTCCCAAGGTCAGCCATCTTGTAAACTTTGATGCCAATATTCAAACTCTGGAATTAGTGCTTTTTTTTTTTTTTTTTTTTTTTTTTTTGAGAGATTTTTCCTATAGGGTGCATGCACTCGCCAGAAAGATAGAGAGAGACAGAGAGATAGAAAGCGAGAAATCACCCCCCATGGGGGGATGGCCATGCTACAATCCCTTCTCCTCCATTCTCCTCTTGGGATCTTGGGCACGCACGCACACGTGCCTGGTGTGAGTTTAAGCCACTGGGTCCGGGACGCGAACCACGGTCAACTACATGGGAGTTCAGCGACATAGCCATTACGCTAACTGCTGGTCCCTGGAGTTAGTGCTCTTAATGTCTCAGCAAACTCTAAGGACTTTGACGGATTGTATTGTCCCGTGGTCTGCCGCCAAAAAGCGCTGCAAACTATCTGTGTCATTTCTACCACCAGCTCCTTGGGCTGATTGTGCCCATTTAGGAGCTGGATTTGTCTGGAGAGAGGCCCATTTCCTGAGAGCTCCTGTGACCAGTCATTTCTTCAGTTGTCCTCTTAAGAGATGTAGACTCTTTTAGGGCCACTTGTTTGTTAGGCAAAACTGACTCCTTGCAGGCTCATGCCAGCAGAACCTGAGAGTCTTCACCTTGAAGGAAGTGGATCTCACCTAGGTCCTCAGAAGGCGGCAATAGCCTTCACCTGGAGGGCAGAGGAGAGGCAAGACAACAGTCCCTCTGTCCTGCCATTTCCTAGAATGAGAGTGGCAGTGATGGGGCTAGCAGGTAGTGTAGTGGTTAAGGCGCTGGACTCCCACATGACTTGAGTCCCAGACCCAACAGTTTGAAACTCACTCCAGGTGCATGTGTGTGTGTGTGCCCAAAATCCCAAAAGAATGGAGGAAAAGGGATGGTGAGCTGGCCATCCCCTCAGGGGATGATTTTTTACTTTCTTTCTCTTTGCTTCTCTCTGTTTCTCTGGTGAGTGTACACACCCTATAGCAAAAATCTCTCTCAAAAAAAAAAAAAATGAGTAAGGAGTGATAAGAATAGTTGGCAGATGCTAAAGAAAGCCTTACTTAGACAAAGAAAGCCTTACTTAGACAAAGAAAGCCTTACTTAGACAAAGCCAGGCTGAGCCTTGTTTGTGTCATGCTGGGTTATGTTGGAGTCCTACCCCCTCTTTTTGATCTTTTATTTGGATAGTTTAACCCATTTACATTTATTGTGACTGCTTTTCTATTCATTTCCTTTATTTCTTTCTCTCTCCTTTCCCTTTCTACTTTACTTTTTTTCCTTTTCTTTCATTACCAAAGGGCATGTACTTGCCAGAGAGAGAGAGCACCGCACAATGGGTAGGGTCACATTGTGATGCTCTTTCCTTCATTCTTCCTCTCTGTCCAGATTTTCAGCACACCACACATGTACACATGCTTGGTGTGTTATTCAGGCCATTGGGGCCGAGACTCAAACTGCAGTTGGTCATGTGTCATCTAGTGTCCTTAACCACTACACTATGGGGCAAGTCCTTTTTTCTTCATTTTTTAAAAAAATAATTATTTTTATTTAACTTTGTTATTTATTCCATTTATTTATTTTTTATTTGACCAGAGAGGGATAGAGAAAGAGAAAGAGAGAGAGAGAGAGCAAGCCATCAAGTCCCAGACTCAAACTGCAATCAGCCATGTGGGAATCCAGCACCCTTAATCACCACGCCACGTACCAGCCCCTTTCTTCATTTTTTTAAAACCAGCTTTACTGAGATATAATTCACATACCCTACAATTCACACATTTGACATGCACAGTCATTACCAAAGTCAACTTTAGAACATTACATTACCTTGAAAAGAAACATTATATCCTTTAGCTATCATCCCCCAATTTTCCTGTCTTAAGCAACTACTAACCTATTTTCTGTCTCTACAGATCGGTCTATCCTGGACATGTTATGTAAATGGAATCATGTGTATGTTACCTTTTGTGGCTGGTTTCTTCTATTTAGTATGATGTTTTTCAGGTTAATCCATGTTGTATTACACATAAGTACCTTATTTATTTTTCTGGATGAATTATAGTCCAGTATGTGGATATATCACATTTTGATATGCATTCATCAGTCGATAGACATTTGGATTGTTTCCACCTCTTGCCTATTATAAATAATGCTGCTATGAACATTTGTGTATAAGTTTTTGTGGAGACATGTGTTTTCATTTCTCTTGGAGATGTATCTAGGAGTAGAATTGCTGGTTCAAATAGTCACTCTACATTTAACATTTTAAGGAACTACCATACTGTTTTACAGAGCTTCTGCACCATTTTACAGTCCCATAAGCAGTGTAAGAGGGTTCTGATTTTTTTACATCCATATCAACACTTTTTATTACTTGTCCTTTTGATTATGGCCATCCAACTGGGTATGAAGTGCTACTTCATTGTTTGATTTTTAAAAAATCGCCTGATAACTAATTATATCATGCATCTTTTCCTGAGCTTATTAGCCTTTTGTATATCTTCTTTGGTGAAATGCCCATTGAAGTCCTTTCCTAGTTTTTAATTGGGTTCTTTGTTTTCTTACTGTAGAGTTTAAAAAATGTATTCTAGGTATGTGCCCCATATCAGATATGTGTTTTGCAAAGATTTTCCCCATTCTAGAAGCTATTCTTTCACTTTCTTAACAATGTCCTGAGGCACAAAGATTTTACATTTTGATCACATCTGTATTCTAAATCCACAATCATGAAGATTTACCCCTATGTTTTCTTCTAAGAGTTTTATATCATTTAGATCTTTGGGACCAGCAGTTAGTGTAATGGCTATGTCGCTGGACTCCCATGTAGTCGACCGCGGTTCGAGTCCTGGACCCGGTGGCTTGAACTCACGCTGGGCATGTGTGCGTGCGTGCCCAAGATCCCGAGAGGAGAATGGAGGAGAAGAGATAGCGGCGTGGCCATCCTCCCTGGGGGGTGATTTCTCACTTTCTGTCTTTGTCTCTCTGGTGAGCGCACGTGCCTTATAGCAGAAACCTCTCAAAAAAAAATTTAAATCTTTGATCTATTTTGAAAATTTCTTTATATGATGTGAGGTAAAAATACAAATTAATTCTGTGTCTGTGTCTGTTCAGTGTCCAGTAGCATTTATTTCAGAGCTTGTTCTTTCTCCTCTTGAATGATCTTGGCACTTTTTTTTTTTGGAGAGGTTTTTGCTATAGGGTGTGTTTGCTCACCAAAAAGACAGAGAGTGACAGAGAAACAGAGAGAAATCACTCCCCCCCAGGGTCGTTGGCCACACCACAATCCCTTCTCCTCCATTCTCTTCTTGGGATCTTGGGCACGCATGCACACGCACCTGGTGTGAGTTTAAGCCACTGAGTCAAGGACTTAAACCTCTCTACTACATGGGAATCCAGCAACATAACCATTATGCCAACTGCTGGTCCCAATCTTAGCACTCTTCTTGAAAATCAATTGACCATGGATGGTCGGGTTTATTTCTGGACTCTCATTTCTATTCCAATGATTATACCAATACTGTACTATGTTGATTACTGTAGCTTGTTGTAAGTTTTGATATAGGCAAACAAAAGACCTCCAACTTTGTTCTTGTTTTTCAAGGTTGTTTTGACCATTCTGTGTCTCTTCCATTTTCATATGAATTTTAAGATCAGCTTAGCAATTTCTTAAAAAAACTTCTAAAACAATATTTATTTAATTTATTATTATTGTTATTTTTAAAAATTTGCTGTAAGGCAAGTGCACACACACCAGACACACACACACACACACACACACACACACACACAGAGAGAGAGAGAGAGAGAGAGAGAGAGAGAGGGAAAGTGAGGAAGCAAGCTACCACAGTCATGTGGGAGTCAAATGCCTTAACCACAGCTTATCAATTTCTGAAAAGAAGCCTAGCTGAAATTCTGGCAGATATTGTGCTGAATCTATAAATAATTTTGGAGACTATTTCTTTGTTAACAGTATTTAAACTTTGCAGTCCATGAACATGGGATATCTTTCCATTTAATTAGGTCACCTTTAATTTCTTTCAATTTTTTTTTTTTTATATTTTCAGAGTATAAGTTTTGTATTTATTTTGTTAAATTTATTACTAAATATCTTATTCCTTTTGATGAAATTGTGAGTGGAATTTTCTTAATATCATTTTTGGATTGTTCATTGCTAATGTGTAGCAATACAGTTGATTTTTACATATTGATCTTTATCCTGAAAACTTGCTGAGCTTGTTCTTAATTTTAATAGTTTTTTAGTGTATTCCTAAGGATTTTCTATATGCAAAATCATGCCATCTATGAATAGAGATTTACTTCTTTTTTTTTTTTCCAATTCAGATGTCTTTCTTTTCATTTTGTTGTGGGGAACCATTTTTATAGACTCACTGGATTGCCCACAGAGAACTCACTCTACAGAGCAGGCTGGGTGGTGTTTATATGAGGCTGTTAGGCCTGTAGGAATAGGGCTGGTATGTGAAGACTTGTTTGGTTTGGGATGTCTGACTCCTCAGCTCACCTGCATCCATAATGACCTCTCTTATTGCTTCACATAGCTAAGGTATTTTCTAAAGGCATGTTGCTGAAGAATCAGACAACTTCTATAAATAAGTTGTGAAACTCCATTTATTTCAGGAATATTTAAGGTTACTACTCTGACTCAGTTTTGTATAATATAGTTTTTTTCTGCCCCTGTTTTCTTCTCCTCTAACATGGCAATATTCATGTTAAAGGTATGTCATCTCTGTATTTTTTCCTTTTTTGATTTCTCCATGGTATTGCAGCAGAAGCACACACAGGAATATGGAAAAATCTTCAAGTCTCACTTTGGTCCTCAGTTTGTAGTATCTATTGCAGACCGCGACATGGTGGCTCAGGTGCTCCGGGCGGAGGGGGCCATGCCCCAGAGAGCCAACATGGAGTCCTGGCAGGAATACCGAGACTTACGAGGGAGATCCACCGGGCTCATCTCAGCGTGAGTACAGGGGACTAGGCAAAGCCATGGACAAGAATGCACAGAAATTCCAGTGGCATAGTGTCAAATAGCCTTATTGCATGATCTCCTAAACACAGGTGTGGCAGGACCAGGCTAAGGTTCTCGTCATCCTCTGTGAAGAGGTTGCCAACAGGTGTGAGGTGGCAGTCACACTGGCTGAGTCATGGGTGGGAGCTCTTCTCAAGCAATGTTTAACGGTTTTAGGTGTCTATTCAGTGACTGTCAAAGGAGCTGGAACTCAAAAGAGCTCTGTTTGCTATGTGTGGTAGGACAGCTGAAGGAAAGCCCCTCAAGGAGGGCCCAAGAAACTCTAGCATTAATCGCCATGGGATGATTTTCCTATCTCATAGTAGTCTGAGATTGTTAATTTTTGTTGAAAGTTTATTTTGAGAGAGAGAGAGAGGCACACCCAAAAGGATCTTCACACTGTGATCCACCTGCAGCCTCGGACAGCCTGAATCACAGGCACATGTGCACATTGTGTACAGGGAAGTCTTGGCATGCAAACCTGGGACTTGCCCCTGTGACCTCTGCATTTCAGAGCCTTGGTTTGAAACTGCCAGGCAGGGAAGAGGACATGGGGCTTCTGCAGTGCCCCCGGTCCAAATCCCTGTGGGTTAGTCTGCTTGTAGCTCTTTTGATGTCCGTGTCCTTATGCACAAATTGGGGAGAAACACAACCAGTTTCTCCAGTAAGGTAGGTAACGGTTGTGACTGAATATTGCCAGAGTCCCTCCATTTCTGTCCTGAGGTACATAATTACACAGTTCTTCCTGGCTGTCCAGCCCTAGAGGGGAGCCTCTGGAGGCTAAAGTGAACAATCTGCTCCATCGGCTGGGACTTGGGAGTCTGTGTGGAAGTTTGGGCACCCCCTTAGCTGAGACAGGAGTGAGGCTGGTGGCATAGCACAGTTGGAGGTTAGGGGGCGCCCAGACTTGGGATACTGCTGCCTTAGCTGGGGTCCCCAGAGTAGGTCCTGAGGTGAACCTTGCTGTCAAGGGGTTGATTTGGAAGTGGGTAAGTTGGGGGGGGGGTGGGAAGGAAACAATAAAGGTTATGAGGGACATGAGCTCCTCCAGGTGGTAGCTATGGCTCGGTCTGAAAGACCCTCTGAGAACCGCAGAGCATGTACCTCAACCTGCTCCTGGGCTTCACACCACATCCTGCCCTCACTGATGAGGCTGGCTTCAGTGTGCAGCTGCGGCGACCTCAAGGGCAGCCAGGAGCCCCAATGCCCAACGCCCTCATAAGAAGCTTGCAGTTCCTCTCTTCCTTTGTTTATAGCAATACTTAATTTATACGTAAACATATACATACATGAGGGATTACAAGAAGTTCATAGAAAAATGGAATTAAAATATGAGTTTATTTTGGTGCAAAAAATCAACTCTGTATAGCGTTTTCATATTATGCATTTTCCATTAATTTTTTGAAGACTCCTCATTTATATAAACTCTTTTCTCTTTTGTAATCAGTAGGCTTGTGTTATTATGATATTATTTTAAAGTTTCCCAAAGCAATCATATTACTTTTACTAAAGGTGATTTCCAGTGGTAATTTTTCCCCTTAAATTTTGCTTCAAGGGCAATAGCTTAAGCTCTATTTTTTTAAACATTTATTTATTTAATTCATGATAAAGCATGTGTGTACACGAGACAGTAAGATAGAGAGAGAAAGAGAGAGAGAGAGAGAGAGGCAGAGATATACCCTTGACAAGGTCTGTCTTGCTTGCTTCTCTTTTTCCAGCCCTCCAGTCCTTCAGGATCTTGGCCACATGTGTACAGCTGGCATGTTTTCAGGCCAACTCAGGAATCCAAACCTGTGGTCAGCATATGGCTTCCAGCATTGTTCAGTTTGCTATGACTGTGCCACCAAGCTGGGCCAACAACTTAAGTCCTAAAGGCACTAGGTTGCAGTTACTATTCCTAGCTCCCTGGCAAGCAGTCTTTCTTATCTTCATTTCTTTTTGATTGGCAGGTCTTGTTGACCCTTTTTTAAAAAGAAATTTTATTTTATTCATTTCTTTCATGAGAGAAAGAGAGAGAGAAATAGGCACTCTCGACAGGGTCTCATGATACTGTCATCCCCTCCCCCCAGGATCACGGGCACATGTGTGCCTGGTGTGTTTCAGGTCGACCCAGATTTGAACCGCCATCTTCCTTGTGGCTCCAGCATTGCAGAGCAGCGCCCTACCACCTGTACCACTGTGACCGGGCCTCTTGTTGATTCTTTATGACTGGGAAATTTTTAGAGGTTCTTTGAATTCTTTTCTGGAATGTCAGTGTATGTAAGAATACTTGAAACTCACCTTATTCTTCTAGGGAGGGTGAACAGTGGCTCAAGATGAGAAGTGTGTTGAGACAGAGAATTCTAAAGCCGAAAGATGTGGCCGTTTTTTCTGGAGAAGTCAACCAAGTTATTGCTGATTTAATTAAAAGAATCTACATCCTCAGAAGCCAGGCAGAAGATGGAGAGACTGTGACCAATGTCAATGACCTTTTCTTCAAGTATTCCATGGAAGGTGAGGTCGAGTTGGGAGGGAAGGCAGTGGTTTCTGTCCACGAGCGTCTGGTGTGCTCAACCCTGTGTCGGCCCCGGAAGTACATGTGTGTAGTCCTTGTAAATGCCAATGTGAGCCAGGTGGCACTTGGCTTCACAATAGAGGCTGAGATGGACTTTTTCAGTCCCCTTTTTCAGAGGTAGGAAGTTAGTTTCAAATCCAGATCTTTTTAACCCAAGAATCCATGTTCCTAATTACTATACATTTTGTTTGAGTGTAATTTTGAAAAATGCCCAGCTGTGGCAATGAGTGCTGCTAAGACACTGTGCTCTGCAGGCTGGAACCACATGGGAGGCTTGGGTTTGAGTTAGGGTTCAACGTAAAGGCCAAGCAGAGTGGCCTGCACCTGTGATCCCAGCGAGTCGGCTGCCGAAGCTAGAGGACTGTGAATTTGAGGCTGGCTTGGGCAACGTGACGAAAAGCACTGGATGTGGTGGCACATCCCTGGAGTCTTAGCTGGGAGGCTGAGGCAGGAGGATCACAACAGTGAGAGTCTGTCTATAAGAAAAAAAGAAAGGAAGAAAAAGAAAATGAACGGAGTTTAGAGGGCACAAAGTCATTCTAGATTTTAAAATTTGTGTTGGGTGGGCAGTGCATCCCTCTGGTACAAATAAGAGACTCGGTGAAAGTTCTCCTTCTTTCTCAAGTGCAGCTAACTTCACCAGTTTCTTAAGTAACCATCAAGAGTTTTTTGGTTTTGTTTTGTTTGTTTTTATTTTTTTTAAAACTGTGTATACACTTGCCAGAGACAGAGAGAAAGAGGGAGAAAACACCCATCGTAGGGTGTGGTCATGTCTCCCTCCTTTTGGGATTTGGGACACATGCACCTCTTCAGTCTTGGCCAAACTACTTGAACTCACAGAGCTTTTACATTTCTCCTTGTACGATGGGTTTCTTCTTTAGTCTTTATTCATGCTAGGGTGTGTGCATGTGGATGTGAGAAAGAGAGAGAAATGAGCACTCTCCACAGAGTCCGGTTGCTCCGTGGTCCCCTTCCTCCACCCACCAGCACATCAGGTCCTGGGCACTCATATGTCTGGTGTGGACAGGCTGCCCTGTCCACACTAGGGATTCGAACTGTGGTACTCATGTGGGGCTGGCTTCTCTTGAGCAGTGTGTTACTGCTGAGCGAGCTATAGAGCAGGTCCTTAATGGGCTCTTATTGTGAGTCTCGCAGGGTCATGGGGCTCCTTGGGTGGAATGGTGTATGCCGACCTCACTGTACAGAGCACAGCACTGAGCACTGGCCAGGCCTTACCCTGTCAGCATGAAATGCACAGCACCTGTGGCTCAGGATGCAGCAAGAGACCTCAGACGAGTGACGATGCCTTACCTGACCAAGGCACAAGACTGCTCTGGAAAGTTACATTTATCTGCAGATGTTGCGTGTCAAAATGGTCGATCATTGAGGCCAGCACATGGTGTAGTGGTTAAGGTGGCAGGACTTTCACGTGGCCAACTGTGGTTCAAACCCTGGACCTGGTGGCTTCAAAATCATGCTCAGCATGTGTGCATGCATGCCCAAAATCCCAAGAGGAAAATGGAGGAGAAGGGATTTGGCGTGGCCATAACCCCTGGGGGGGATTTCCCCCTTTCTTTCTCTGTCTCTCTCTGGTAAGCACACATGCCCTATGGCAAAATGTTTTTTGAAAAATGGTTAATGATCTAGAACAGAGGTTTTTTTTTTTTTTTTTTTTTTTTAGATTTAATTATGTTCATTTGTTTATTCATTTATTTTGAAGTTGACCAGAGAAAGAGAGAAAGCGAGCAAGCAAACTGCTACGTCCAGGACTCAAACTGTAATTGTCCATGTGGGAGTCCAGCACCTTAAGCACCACGCCACCTGCTGGCCCCTAGAAGAGGATTTTAAAACTCTCTTTCCTGCCTAGGTGTGGCCACCATCCTTTATGAGAGCCGCCTGGGCTGCCTGGAGAATCGTGTGCCCCAGCTGACTGTGGAGTACATTGAGGCCCTGGAGCTCATGTTCAGCATGTTTAAGACCTCCATGTATGCAGGTGCCATCCCCAGATGGCTTCGGCCCCTCGTCCCCAAGCCCTGGCGAGAGTTCTGCAGATCCTGGGATGGACTCTTCAGATTCAGTAAGAAAACCGTCAAGGGCACCCATGTCTAGCCAGCTTGCTCTGCTCGCCACATGTCTCATGCTCATCTAGGCAGCAGGTGGTGGGGCAGGGGGCGACTGAATGACTTGCGTGTTGCATTTGAACTCGGAAACTTCCATGTTTGCTTCTCAAATAAGCAAAAAGCATGTGGGTTGTTGCCACAAGTACCATGAGCTGTTCTTCACTTTTACATTACTTTTATTGCCAGAGGGTACATGCATGGACCTGAAAGAGGGAGAAGGAGAAAGCACCCCCCGTGGGGCATGGTCACACCACAGCCCCTTTTCCATTTCTCCCTCTTTTCCAGATTTCAGGCACATGCACACATGCCCAGCATGTTTTACAAGCTACTGGGGCTGAGATTCAAACCACGATTGGCCATGTGGGACCCAGCTCCCTGAACCACACAGCTATGGGGGCTGGCCTGTTAAATTACTTTTGTTTTAACAAACTTGCTAGGGATGTTGTTTTAATTGTATAAATATGTTTATGCTTGAAATGTGGATGGAGTTTTAGGCCTGTGCACATTCATTTGAACATTCTTTTTTTTTGGAGAGGTTTTTGCTATAGGGCGCATGTGCTCGCCAGAAAGGCAGAGAGAGACAGAGAGACAGAAAGCAAGAAATCACCCCCCAGGGGGGATGGCCACGCCGCAATCCCTTCTCTTCCATTCTCCTCTTAGGTTCTGTACGCACAGGCTCCCAGTGTGAGTTTAAGCCACCAGGTACGGGACTCGAACTGTGGTGGACTTCATGGGAGTCCAGCGACACAGCCATTATGCCAACTGCTGGTCCCCATTTGAACATTCTTAATTGCAACTTTTTCTTTTTTTTTTTGCCAGAGTGGGGATGTGCTTGGCAGAGAGACACAGACAGAAAGAGGAGAAGGAGAAAGCACTCCAATGGGGCATGGTCGCACTGTGATCCCTTCTCCATTTTCCATCTAATCGAGACTTTGAGCTCACACGCGCACAGGCCCGGTGTGTTTTTCAAGGCACCACTGGGGCTGAGATTTGAGCTGTATAATTGGCCATGTAGGATCTGACTCACTTAACCACTAGGCTACAGGCCTGACCCCAAAATTCATTTGTTTCTTACCTGATGGAAACAAACAGGGACAAACAATTTTGTTCAAACTCAAAGTGAAACTACAAAGGAGATGAGTTTTCTTATGTGACTAGAAATCTTTACTGTGAAAGGATTCCAAAAGAAAAAATAATAATTTCCAAAATACTTAGAATAATGTACTAGAGCAATGCTAACACTGAGAAAATGTCTCGTGATGTCTCTGAAGGTCAGCATTCATTCGAAGGTGCGGGTTCTGATGTGTATGATATGATTGTGTTTCTTTATGGTAACATTTCAGATACTAATGTGAGTTTCCCTCTCCTTGATTAATCTTCTCTTCTGGAAGCACAGTGGGAAAAAAAAAAAATCTGATTCTTGTTCCATTTTATAGGCGGAGTCTTCAAAAAATTAATGGAAAAACAGTTCATGGAAAATGTGGACTATGTAAAACTATGTATAGATTTCACATTTTTTTTGCACCAAAATAAATTGCAACTCTAATTCCATTTTGAAGTCCCCTCCTATAAATAGGTTCTGTGGCTACTGAATTAGTATAGCAAATGTTTACCGATACAGATTATTTTTTAAATGGAAGAACTGTTTAGCTTGTCTGTAACTTTCCATTCATTCATACAAGCTAGTATGTGGCTGAAACTCCAGGTCGAAGCAGATTAATCTGGGTGCCTTTGCCTCTGTCACCTGCCACTGCTTCAGTAAAGTTAGTGGGAGGACAAAAAGGGAATCGAGATGGAAAAGATTATTCTCAACCCAAACTTTTTTCAAAAGAAATACTGTTTTCAAACAGGCCAAATTCATGTTGACAACAAGTTGAGGGACATACAGTGCCAGACGGACCGAGGCGAGAGGGTGAGAGGGGGACTCCTCACTTACCTCTTCCTTAGCCAGGCGCTGACGCGGGAGGAGATCTACGCCAACGTGACGGAGATGCTGCTGGCTGGCGTGGACACGGTGAGTGCAGTGCGCTGTGTTCTCAGTAAACCAAGCACGATACTCCTCCCTCATACTCTGAGGAAAGTGATCTGCTCTATTTTGTTTTTTAATTTATTCATTTGCTCCATGACAGAGAGAGAGAGAGAGAGAGAGAGAGAGAGAGAGAGAGAGAAAGAGAGAGAGAGAGAGCACACCCAACAAAGTCCTGATGCCACAATCTACCTACAGCCCAGCCAGCTGCAGACCACGGGCATGCATGTGTTTGCCATACTCAGGGTCATTTCTAGACACAAACGAACCCTTTCCCCTGCCCACGTGGGTCAGCTCTGCAGAGTGTGGCACTTTTCCACTGTACCACTGTCAGCCCGACAAGCTATCTCCTCTTAAGGCAGACACTTTAAGGGCACTGTACCTGAGTGTCCCAGCTAAAGGCCTGCTTCTCTGCTTGAGGTCTTAGAAAATCTTGACATCAGAAAGTGCACGGTGAATTTTGTGAAAAGCATGAATACGATTTTACTATGACACACATAAAGTAACAATGAGAGGTTTTTTTTTTCTAAGTTTTTGCTATAGAGCACATATTCTTGCTAGAGTCAGAGAAAGAGAGAGAGAAAGTGAGAAAGCACCCCCGTGGGGAGATAACTATGCCACAATCCCTTCTCTTCCATTCTCCTCTCAGCGTGTTGGGCAAGCACGCACACACGCCCTTGACATGTCTCTCAAACCACCAGGTCCAGGACTTGAACCACACAGTCGGCTATGTGGGATTCAGCCACCTCAGCCACAATGCTACCAGCTAGCCCAAATTTCAAAATTTGCTATAGGACATGTGTGCTTGCTGGAGTGAGACAGAGACAGACAGTGAGAATTGCCTCCCGGGGAATGGCTACACCACAATCTTTTCTCTACCACTCTCCTGCTAGGATTTGGGGCACACATGCACATGGACCTGGCAAGATTTTCAAGCTGCTTGGTCTGGGACTCAAACTATGTAGTTGGCTATGTGGGATCTAGTCGCCCTCAACCTCCCCACTACCTGCTGGCCTATTTGTTTTAAAGTTTAAAATCACTCCAGGTTTGTAAATATTTTCCCCATGGTTTCATAGTCTCAGGCATAAAAAGGGTACAGATATTAAAAAACTTATTACCTACCATTTAAAATATTCCAGGCCCAGCTGCTGTGGCACACAGAGCCACTGATAGGGAATCTGGAAGCCCCATGGGAGGCCCCAGTTCAGTTCCTGAGCCAGCCTGATCACCCTGGGCACAGTGGCACACATCTATGATTCTAGTAACTAGGAGGTTGGGGCAAGAGGATTGTGACATTGCCAGACTCTGTCAAAATACCTGCCTCTGTGTCTTTCCTTTTCTTCTGTCTCTTTCTCTTATAAAGGGAAAGGGAGAAAAATTCTAGGTCAAAGGAACTTAACTTTTTAAATGTAAAACTGTTCTAAGTGGCCTTAAGTGATTCAGTGAACAACATATTTATATGCTAAGCAAATAAAGCATGAAACATCATAATTTAAGGGTGAACATTTTTTTTTTTTTTTTGGAGAGGTTTTTGCTATAGGGCGCATGCGCTCACCAGACAGACAGAGAGAGACAGAGAGACCGAAAGCGAGAAATCACCCCCCAGGGGGAATGGCCTTGCCGCAATCCCTTCTCCTCCTTTTTCCTCTCGGGATCATGAGCACACACACACATGCGCCTGGCATGAGTTTTAAGCCACTGGGTCTGGGACTCGAACCGCGGTCGACTACATGGAGTCCAGCGACGTAGCCATTACGCTAACTGCTGGACCCAAGGATGAATATTTAATGAAGTACATTTGTGGTCCAATTATTAGAAATAAAATCCCAGGCCATGGAATTTATTTTATCAAGTCAGCAATTCATTTAATTTCATCTCCAGTTTATTTTATAAAACCAGCATAATTTTAAACCAATACTTGATAAAATATAAAGAAGGAAAGCCTTAATAAGCAGGTTGGTTTATGCATATGTGTATGTGTGCGTGTGTATTATCAATTTAAAATAAAATCCTAGTGAGCAGAATCCATTTGTGTAACAGATTAATAATAGAGTACGGCCCAGGAGGGTTCGCTATCCAAACGAAGTGGAGAACTGTCTGTAGACCTGGGGAACTTCCACCTGCTCTGGAGTAGAACCGCAGGTGCAGATAAGTGTGGATGTCGTATTCCCAGTAGTAAGATGGGCTGTGTCCTGTGCCTTTCTGTGAGTGCCTGGTGAACGTGGACAAGAATGTGGGGGTTTGTTTCTTTCTTTTTTTTAGTTTGTTACAAGGTACTTGTGCTCACTAGAGAGACAGAGAGAGACAGATAGAGAAGGAGAGTGAAAAATTACCCCCAAGAGGGATGGCCATGCAACAGTTCCTTCTCCTCCATTCTTCTCTCAGGACTTTGGGCACACACACTTACTTGCCTGGTATGATTAATTTTCAAGCTATTGGGTCCAGGACTCAAGCCAGGAAATTTGCCATGTAAGATCCAATGCCTTAACCTCCATGCCATCTTTTAGCCCCACACTAGGGTTTTTTTTAAGTTTATTTCTTGAGAGAGCGAGAGAGAGAGCGCACAACTCCCAATGGGGTCTTCATGCTATGATCTGCCCCAGCCGCTACTGGCCCAGGTCGCGGGCACATGTGCACATTCACTGTGCTCAGGGAGGGCCTGTAATGTGAACCCAGGACCTTCTTACGTGTGTCCAGTTGTGCCACTGTGCTGACTCTCCTTTAAAAGGAGAAAAAAACTCCAGGGCTATTATTCTTATTACAATGTTATTTAACCATGTAAAACAGAAAACAGTATGAATTCCTTATTCTTATGAATTTTCTGCAACAATAATACAAAAATTGTATAATTTAAATGCAAACTAGATGGCACAATCCATGAACATTTTATTTTAGTGTGTGAATGTGATGGATGGTGTGTGGACAGTAACAGAATGAACAGCCTTGGCTCTGAGCTGATTTGACATCCTGGCACCTCCTGCCCCCTGGTGGTAACTAAGAGCACCACAATGAGGCAGAGTTCAAAAGGAAACTCCCTTTTAGCCTCCTAGGATAGAAGCCAGGAGACAAAAATCTTACAGTTTGATACCTATTTTTTAAAAAATAATCTTTTTTCAGTATTACTTAAACACAATAAACCGTATTCATTTAAACTGTGCAATTTGATTCAGATGATTGAAAGATGCAATCATTTGTGAAACCATTACTGTATTTTTCTAAGTTTAGTAAATGGAATCATACAGTATATAGTCTTTTGAATTTGGCTTCCTTTGTTCAGTGCTCAGCACGAGTTTGGCATTCAATCATGTGGCAGCATGTAACAGCAATGTATTCTATTTTATTACTAAGTTGTATTTCATTGTATGAATGTTCTCATGCTTTTCCACAACAACGTGATTATAATAGAAATACTTTATACTCTTAATAGGAACGATCTAAATGGTCTCCTTATCATATATTGGGTTGTTGGAAAAGTCATGATGTATTTTTTTCTATGTAAAAATGCATCATGACTGGGGCTGGTAGGTGGTGTGATGGTTAAGGGCGTTGTACTCCCATGTGGCTGACCGCAGTTCGAGTCCTGGACCTGATGGCTTGCTTTTCTCACTTTCTCTCTCTCTCTCGCTGTCCCTCTGTGATCGAATTAAAATAAGTAAAGTTAAATAAAACATAATTCTTAAAAAAATGCATCATGACTTTTCCAACAACCCTATATAAGGAAGAGCTTTCACATTACATTTTGTATTAATATGTTGTATCTTCAAAAAGTTCATGGAAAATACATATTATGAAAAAATTATGCATAGATTTCAAAATTGTTTTGGGGACCAGCAGTTAGCGTAATGGCTTATGTTGCTGGACTCCCACATAGTTGACCGCGGTTCGTGTCCCGGACCTGGTGGCTTAAAACTCACGCCGGGCGCATGTGCGTGCGTGCCCAAGATCCCGAGAGGAGAACGGAGGAGAAGGGGTTGCGGCGTGACCATCCCCGCTGGGGGTTGATTTCTCGCTTTCGGTTTCTCTGTCTCTCTCTGTCTGTCTGGCAAACGCATGCGCCCTGTAGCAAAAACCTCTCAAAAAAAAAAAATTGTTTTGTATCAAAATAACCTTGTATTTTAATTCCATTTTCCATGAACCTTTTGAAGCCCCCTCTCATTAAACATGTTACATGTCCTATATTACAGGAGAGACTGCCCTTTATAAATATATGATGTCTATTATTAGGAACTGATATCAAGAAGGCCTACTTAAGTTAGATTTTTCTTTGGTGAAGGAAAGGGCATTTGTGGAATTTCCTTATATACAAAGAGAGTGACATACAGTCTCATAGGAGATAGTATTGATTTTAGTGAAAATCTTTTTTTTTTTTTTTTGCAAGATTTTTTTTTGCTATAGTGCATGTGTGCTTGCCAAAAAGACAGAAAGATACAGAGAGACAGAAAGCGAGAAATCACCCCCCAGCGGGGATGGCCATGCTGCAATCCCTTCTCCTCCATTCTCCTCTCAGGATCTTGGGCACACACATGTGCCCGGTGTGAGTTTAAGCTACCAGGTCTGGGACTTGAACCGTGGTCGACTACATGGGAGTCCAGCGACATAGCCATTACGCCAACTGCTGGTCCCTTAGTGAAAATCTTGAGACCAAGGAGAATAAAATATAATTATTCTTAGTAACTAACAGTGTAATCCTTTGGCCTGGGAAGTGGCAAAACGAGCCATTTGATCACTCTATGTGAACGTGGTAAGTGTGCGTGAGGCGTTGTGCGCTCACAATCCTTTGAGTACTCATGGGTCTCTAGGTTAGGGTGGCAGGGACAGGCCGAGCCCATTGTTGTGGGTCTGCAGGATGCCAGAGATCAACAGTTTTAGGGTGACTGGGCAGCCTCAGGCACTTTCTAACAAAAACTAGGTGACCCCTGCAGAGGTCACATGAATTCCCAGGTCGAACTCTCAGGTTTGACCAGCATCCCCTGTGTCCCTCGGGCTCCACTGAGCTTATTGCTGTGCTTTTTCCTTAAAGTTACCCATTTATTTATTTCTTCCACAAGCGAGCGAGAGAGAGAGTAACAGAGAGCGAGAGCGAAAGTGCCCTAAATGGGTCCTGATGCCGCTGTTCATCCCCAGCTTCAGCCCCCGGAACATGGGCACCGTGCACCCAGCAGACAGAGAGACTGGACATGAACTCACGATGTCCCCATGGGGTCAGTCTTGCAGACTATTTTATTTTTACCACTGTGCTACTGTCTAGCCCGAAGTTTATTTCTTCTTCTTTTTTCTTTTTGCTCTTAAGTTATTACAAAAAGTCCATAATGCTTTTTCCTATGGCTCTTCAACTCAAAAGCACTTGAATCAGAGTTGGTGTTATTTTTCAAAAACATTTGTTTGATTCATCTGGCATGAATTTAGAAGAATCTCTCGGTAAGTCATGCAGGTTAGGGTGGGACTATCTGTGATTTCACACTGATGCTTGTTACAAGGGCCTTCTGTCTTTCTCTACCTGCTGTTCAGATCCTCGGTCCTCCTCTCCATGCACTGCGTCTGTGTCTTCTCTTCCAGACATCCTTCACTTTGTCCTGGGCCGTGTATCTCCTGGCAAGGCACCCGGAAGTGCAGCAGACGGTGTACCGGGAGATAGTGAGGAACCTCGGGGTGAGGCACGTGCCTACTGCCGCAGACGTCCCCAAAGTCCCGCTGGTCAGAGCGCTCCTTAAGGAAACCCTGAGGTAAAAGCTCAGCAAATGCTTGTCAACAAGAAGTGTCCATTCTTTCTTTCTTTTAAACATTTATTTATTCATCTATTTATTTATTGTGATTTTGGGGCCACTGGGTCCAGGAACTGAACCATGGTAAGCTATGTGGGAGTCCGGTGTCTCAACTACCATGCCACTTGTTGGCTCCAAAAGATATCCTTTTAGAATTTGCTTTTTTAATTTTTTTTTTTTTTTTTATATACAGAGATTTTTGCTATAAGGCGCATGCGCTCACTGGAGAGACAGAGACAGACAGAAAGCAAGAAATCATTCCCCAGGAGGGATGGCCACACCACAATTCCTTCTCTTCCATTCTCTTCTTGGGATCTTGGGCACTCATGTGCACCCACCCAGCGTGAGTTTTAAGCCAGAGACAGGACTCAAACCACAGTCAACTATGTGGGAGTCCAGTGACGTAACCATTACGCCATATGCTGGTTCCCCCCCCTTTTTTTTTAGTTGCCAGAGAGCACATATGTTTGCCAAATAGAGACACTCCACAATCCCTTCTCCGCCATTTCTTCTTATCACGATTTGGGCCAGGCACACACACATGCCCAGCATGTCTTCCAAGCTGCTGGGGCAGGATTTGAACTTTGGTCAGCCATGTGGTATCTGGCTTCATTAACTGCCATGGTACAGGCCAGCCCCAGCTGATTCTTTTTTTAAAATTTTGATTTTCTTTTAGTTAAAAGGCACATGTGCTTTCCAAAGAGAGACAGAGGGACACAGAGAAAGGAAAAGCAAGAAAGCACACCCCCATGGGGCATGGTCTCGCCACAATCCCTTCTCCTCCATGTCTCCCTCTTTTTTTCTCTTTTTTTGGAGAGGTTTTTGCTATATGGCGCGTGCACTCGCCAGAAAGACAGAGAGAGACAGAGAGACAGAAAGACAGAAAGCAAGAAATCACCCCCTGGGGGATAGCCATGCCACAATCCCTTCTCCTCCATTCTCCTCTCGGGATCTTGGGCATGCACACACATGCACCCAGCATGAGTTTAAGCCACTGGGTCCGGGACTCGAACTGTGGTCAACTACATGGGAGTCCAGTGACATAGCCATTACGCCAACTGTTGGTCCCCATGTCTCCCTCTTTTCAGGATACTAGGCATGCACACGCATGTGCCTGGTGTGTTTCTCAAGGCACTGGGGCAGGATTAGAACGACACAGTCCTCCATGTGCGATCTATTTGCCTTCACCACCAGACCATGAAGCCAGCCCTCATTTCTTCATCATAACATAACCTCCAATGATCTTCAGTGGCCGAAATGTCTAGGAAGATGATACACTTCTTTATTTCCTTTCCACTCTTGTCAGAATTGCACAGAAGAGATTCTGTTTTACGGGTTGTATAGTCATTGTTCTTCATAAAGATCTCTGGAGCAGTGATTAAACATGGGCCTTGCTTCAGAAGTTTTTCCCAATATGTTCTCAGACAAATACCCTTTGACTTTATTCTTCTGAATATAAAGTGCAGCAAGATTGATTTGTCAGGAAAGTACTTTGGGCTGTTTGCTGATTACCAGACCCACTTGCAAAGTGCTGTGTTCTCGTGTGCATATCCTAGTCTGAGTTGGAGACGCCACAGTGAGGCTCATTTACTCCCAGACTGGGCTTTCCTGATCATCAGAACAGCTGGATCGGAGAGACATGGCTTATCTAGGCTGGGAGGTGGTACCAGGTGCTCAGTAAAGTTCTTTCCCCTTCTGCAGTGTGGGGCCCTAAACATGGCGTCCCTCCACATTCCTCTGGAGGAGCCATCATGGCCGATGGCAAAGATTATTATATTTCCATAGTACATACCAAAAGGATTCTTTGAAACCTGATTCGATAATGATACTTCAGTTTTTATTATATTTTCAGTCTACAGCTTGTGGTTTAGTTTTAAAAAAAGAGAGAGAAAGGAAAAGGAGCTGGCTGTGTGATGTACCGGTGTTTGTCCATTCTTTTATTCAGCGTTTTCTTAGGATGAGCTCTCTGAGGTAACCAGTTCCTGAAGTATCACCTCTCAGAATGTATTTCATGGGGCCCTAAGTCCTATGAGCTATTTTTTGTTAAAATGGTCCCTTGGTCATGTAAAGTGTCAGAAACTCAGAATTTTCCCTCTTGGGAACACAGTAGCATGTCAAAGGCATAGTTTTATATCTTGTGGACTTTTCTGACATGGCATTTTTTTTTCACAGTTCTTGGAATTTTCCTTGGCAGAGCTTTCTGAGGAGCCTCAGAGGTCCTCGCAGACTTTAGTACCTGAAGCTGTACTGTGTGTTCCTTTTTAGGATTTTTCAAAGAATTATTTAACTTTAACTTTATTTATTTATTTACTTATTTTAATTTGATCAGAGAGGGACAGAGCAAGAGAGAGAAGGAATGTGAGAAAGCAAGCTGCCAGGTCTGGGACTCGAACTGTGGTCAGCCATGTGAGAGTCCAGTGCCCTTAACCACTACGCCACCTGCCAGCCCCACTTTTTAGAATTTTTAATGAAAGTGGAGATACAAGGCAGGGGAAGGGGATGTCTTCATAAAGCTCATGGACAACACATATTATGAAATAACTACAGATTTCAAGAACTCTTTTTGCACCAAAATGAACGTGTACTTCCATTTCACTTTTCAACAAACTTTTGAAGTCCCCATGTATATCCACATTTTGAAACGTTTCATAAAATGTTCTAAAGTTACCACTCCACTCCTGTTCCGGATGTCTCCCCTTCCAGGCTCTTTCCAGTGCTACCAGGGAATGGCAGGGTCACCCAAGAAGATCTGGTGATTGGCGGGTATCTGATTCCCAAAGGCGTGAGTTTGGCGGCCGGGGGGCAGAACCGGGCGGGCTGTGTGGTGTGGCTGGGTTGAAAGTCTGCCTCTACCTTCAGAAAGGCTTTGTCCTGTGGAGATCACAGGCTTCCTTTCCTTCCTTCCTTTCCTCTGCCTGTCTTTCAGGAGGGAGACGGGTCTTTAGGAGAAAGGAGGTGAAGTGGTGATCTTGCTGCTCTGGAAACTCACAGCTCAACAACAGAGCACGTCTAGCTGGGGCCCTCAGCCCCGGTCCCTCCCTCCTCCCCAGGCCCTGCGGAGGCAGCAGCTTCCCTCCCAGAGTTTGTGGAGGACCTGAATTGCCGCCTTCTACTGCACTGACATGTGGGGTGGAGTATGATGTATGAAGGAAGGAGCTGCCTTCCCGGGTCAGTGGGGCCCCAAGTGGCCCCTGCAGCCAGGAGTGTCACTGGAGAGTCTGTGCACGGGGCCCTGCCTCTGCTCTGTCTGTCCCATGACCCCATTCTTTATTTCTTTTCTGTTATGGTGGCTTCCTCAGACCCAGCTAGCCCTCTGCCATTATGCCACATCCTATGAAGATGAGAACTTCCCTCGGGCCAAGGAGTTCCGCCCGGAGCGCTGGCTGCGGAAGGGAAACCTGGACAGAGTTGACAACTTTGGGTCTATCCCCTTTGGATATGGGGTTCGCAGCTGCATCGGGCGGAGAATCGCAGAACTGGAGATTCACCTCGTCGTCATCCAGGTAGGGCCAGACCAGGGGTTAGCCTTGGGGCGGTTGCCTTCAGTGGGCTCACCTGGATGGAGACTTTTAGTTAAAGAAAATGTCACTCCGAAAACTTAGCAAGGGCTTTGCATTAATCCCTTTTATAATGGGATCTTCAGAAAGTTCATGGAACATACATTTTAGGAAAAACACATGCATACGTTTAACATTAATTCAACTTATTTTGTACCAAAATTAACTGATATTTTAATTTCAGTTTTCCATGAACTTTTGGAAGTCCCCTTGTGTTTTAAAATGCTGCCCTCAACTGTAGCCATCTTTTTTTTTTTAATTTTTTTAAGAAGTATTTTATTTACCTTTGCTTATTTATTCACTTATTTTAATTTGACCAGAGAGGGACAGAGCAAGAGTGAAAGAGAGAAGGAAAGTGAGAAGCAAGCTGCCAGGTTTGGGACTTGAACTGTGGTTGACCATGTGGGAATCCAGCACCTTTAACCACCGCACCACCCGCCGGCCCCAGCACTAGCCATTGTAGCCCCATGGCTACCTGCCCTGTTTCTCTCCTCCTTGGGGTCGTGAAGGCAGCAGGTTGGGATGCCTAGAGAACAGGGCAGAGTGCATGTCCTTGGGCAGGGGCAACTGGGGACCCAGAGCTGAGCTCTTTTGCCATCAAATGGGGAGTTCCAGAGGAAGGCCAGTGTGTGTGTGGGGGGTGATCCTTCAACATTAGGGAGCATAAAAGCCACCAGGGAGCCCCCATAAGTGCAGAATCAGGCCCCAGCCATAGACATCATAATCGGGCAGGCCCAGCATAGGGCAGAGGCCACATTCCAAGATGCCCTGGAGGTCGAAGGAGGTGGACATGCTGGGGCTGGAGCACCCGCCTCTGCAGTCACGTCTGTACCTAGTCGCCAGCCTCTCTGCATCCCAGTGGCTGCCAGGGGCTATCCCACGTGACCCTCTCACTGGCCCCCTTCGCTGACTCTAGTCGGCTGTTTGCAGGGAGCACTGGTTCTCAAGCTGTTCAGGACATGAAACATTGGCACGTCTTGGGTTTTATAGAGAATGACGTACATGTTACTCTTCAGATATTAGAATAGATAACTGGGTTTGTGCAGTATCTGAGTTCAGGTTGCAGCAGAACAAAGTAACACCTGGAGGATGTTACGCCTATAGCAGAGTGAAGTCGCCCCGTCAGTCTTGCAAGTTCAGGAAGGAAGACAACCCTTCTACTATTTGAGCGACGGGAAACCCTGGCTCCAGGTTTGGGAACAGCTGCCATTGACTCTGAGTGTGCAAAGAATGTCGGCTCGCCTGGTGGAAGTACCTGGTGGGTGACTCAGTCTGCCTGTTTGATGGAGAGGAGACTGAGGTGGAGGAAGTGGGAGCCAAGTACCAAGTCATGCACCCCTGGAATTTTGCCACTTCCTGCATTTCCTCATGTCACTCAGGGTCTTCCTTCAGGCTCACAGAGAAATTCCAGCCCCCGGGGCCAGGTCCTTGGGGAAGTGGCTAAGGGAGTGGAGGGACCAGAGCAGCCTAGCAGGCTGGAAGGAGGGAGAGAGGGGTTCTGGATGGGCAGGCTGGGAAAGTGATGGGGACATGGCAGGAGGGGGAGGATGGGAGAGCCCCCACTGGCCCAGGGCTGGCTTTAGCGGAGTCACAGATAGAAGGGCTGCTGGATGGGGCTGGCAGATCAAGCAGCCATAGCACCTGGTCGTGATGTGAGTGGCTGAGTGGGGGCTGCCCCAGTGCAGCTGTTCCTGGGGACGGTGGACCATTTGGCCCCTGGGCCAGGCCTAGCAGAGTCCCATGTGAGCAGTAGCTTGGTGTGGCATGGGGGTTACTCAGGACAAACCCCAGCTCTGGTCCAGCTCTGCGTTCTGCTGCTTTGGGACCTCAGGTAGGCCCCTCAACCACTCTGAGCCTGTCACCTCATCCACAAAAGAGCAGATCCCTCCTTAGATGTGTGAGGAGAGTCTGTGCCTGGGAAGTGGAAGCTATTACTGTTCCCTGGATCCATGCTCAGTGGCTGCCATGAGAGTGTTTTTAGGAAGGTCTTAGATTCCTAAAATGCTACTGTACTTTCTGCAGCCACATCTGGGACAGGCAGAGAAACTTTCTGTCCAGAGCCCTTGTCACCTCCCGGCCTCTGCCAACCTGAAGGATCAGGGCAGACCCCTGCCAAGCAAGAGTGGGTTAGACAAGTGGTACTGGGGGTGGAAATGGGGCTTTGTTTATTTTCTGCTATAAATATACAAATACACCTGCTAAAGTTTTGTTAAAGGAGTCCTCATTTCTACTTAGAGAAAGAAAGCATTATTATTTGTAATCACCAAAGGAAAAAGAGAAGGCATAGATAAACAGTGCCAGGAACAGGCGGGGAGACACCAGTACAGATGCAGAGGACAGGTTTTGTTTTTTTTTTTAATTTTTTTGAGAGGCTTTTGCTATATGTGCTCACTAGAAAGACAGAGAGACAGAAAGAGAGAAGTCTCCCCCCCAGGAGGGGGGTGGTCATGCTGCAATCCCTTCTCCTCCATTCTCCTCTTGGGATATTGGGCACGCACGCACATGTGCCCAGCATGAGTTTAAGCCACTGGGTCCAGTACTCGAACCACGGTCGACTACATGGGAATCCAGCAACATAGCCATTACACCAACTGCTGGTCCTGAGGACAGGTTTTTAAACTCAAGAAATTACCACAAACAACTTTTTGCCAATACATTCAAAGACTTAGAGAAAACATACAATTCATTAAGGAAAAAATACAGTGTAAATTACCCACATTGACACAAAGAAGAGAGAGTAGACCTAAGATACTGAACCAACCAGTGAGAATAGACCTAAAATATAAGTCAATGGTAAAAAGATCTACCCTCAAAATATTCTGGACTTAGACAGTTCTATTGGCTAGTTTTAGCAAATATTTAATGAAATCAAGTAGAGAATGGAAGAACAGTTTCTTTTTATGAGACTTGCATAGCCTAAAGATTCAAACCTAAGAAGGCTAATATGAAAAAGGAACACTACAGGCCAACCCAATTTATTAACCAAGATGAAAAAAAATATCCAAAATGAAAAACTGGCCGGCTGAATCCAGCAGTGTATAAAACAGAAATGCCTTTTCATCTAACCAGGTATGTTCACTGCAAAGATGATCCTCTATGAGAAAAATCTGTCGATATAATCCTTTACAATAACAAATGAAGAAGAAAAATTATATGACCATCCTGAAAGATAATTAATTGATAAAAGCCAACACTCATTCATGAAGAAAATCTTTTAGCACACCAGCAACAGAGAGGCCTTCCTTAACCAGATGAATGGTACCTGCTCCAATAACATCACCAGGGCCCTCTAGGCTACTGCAAGGGAAGTGACAACCTTAATGGTGCCTTGGTAACCATGTCCCCTTAAAACCAGGGACAAAGGGGCCAGCTCTGTGGCCTGGTGGTTAAGGCAGTTAGATCCCATATGGACAGCTCCACTGACCAGCAGCTTTAGAGTCATGCCAGTCATATGCATGAGTCTGTCCAAAATCCTGAAAAGAGGAAGAGATGGAGAAGGGATTTTGGCATGACCATGCCCCATGGGGGGTTGCTTTCTCCTCTCCCTCTCTCTTTCTCTGTCTCTAGTGAGTGTGCATGTTCTCTGACAAAAATTTTTTTAAAAAATTGGGGATAAGGTATTTGTATTATCTGGAAGAACATTCAGATGATACACCCAGTTCCTTGGAAGTTGGAGACTTGAGGTGGGAGAGCAAGCTTTTTGGTTGGTTCATTGGTTTTTATGTCTTCTATGTAGTTTTAATTTTTTCAGTGAGCATTTTCCCTCTCCATTCAGAAAGAGAAAAAGATTGGGTGGCCTTGAAGTTCAGAGGCCTACGTGCCAGTTCTCTTCATGCCGCATAGGAATGAGCGAGTCATTCTGTGGGTCAGAGTAGTAGGTCAGAGGTTAGATGTTTAGATGGAGCCACCTGAAGACAGGCCATTACACATCCCCATTGCAGCCTGTGCCTGCCTGCCTCATTCCTGGAGCTGCAGCCCACCCTGAGGTCCAATCAGTGGGTCTTTCTTCTCTGCCCAGAAGAAGAGGCTGGAAAAATGAAGGTTGGGGTAGGGATGGGCTGGGTCCATAGATGGAGCTGTCAGTAGGTTATTTGCCACCTACACTGCCCAAATGGTAGCAAATTAGCGCCTCCCTCCCCTCCAGGAACCTATGCTCTGACGCAAGTCTTTCCAGGGGTTGCCTTTTGTTCCTGACCAGGGATGACTTGGAACAGAAGGTCTTGGCCAGTCGGTGAGGCAGACTGTCTCATGAGGGTGATGGGTACCTTGGTGCTCTTTAAAGCTCACTGTGGAGCTTTTACTTTCCAGTTGTACCCTGGGAGGCAGGGCTGGTTCTCCATTTCAATAGCAGAAATGAGAAACAGAATCAAAGGTACAAATCGAGAACACTTACATCAGGACAGCGATGGTCAGAGTCTGTCATTGCTTCACCCCTCCCCCGGCAGCTCCCCCACTGCTGTGTCCACATAGTCCCAAGGGCTGCAGTCATCATGTCCCTCGTTTGTCCTGGCTCCTTTGATGCCTTCTTTATCCTGACCTAAAACGGGAGCAGTCAAGGCAGACTTTTGAAACGGCCAATAAAACCTCAGTCATTTGCGTGTTCTGCCTGCAGTTGCTTAGTGGCCACGCCAGGCTTCTGTACAAGATCTAAAGCTCTGTGTCCAGATGGCTGGCACCCCCCTGACCACGCGGCGCAGCGTCCTCCAGCCTGGATGAGCAGGCTTTCATTGCCTTGGCTCCCTGTAGCCACTGCCGCAGTGGGAGTAAAAGCGTTCAGGGGGCCCTGAGAAGTGTCTGCTGCCCCTGTTTTGAATCCTTCTCTCTCTTTCTCTCTTAGTTGCTTCAACATTTTGAGATCAAAACATCCTCTCAGACTAAAGCTGTTCATGCGAAGACCCACGGGCTTCTGGCGCCAGGGGAGCCCATCCATGTGCGTTTCGTTAACAGAAAGTAAGCCTGGTCTTGGACCCCGGCTGCCGTGGCAGAGCCAGCTCACCAGCGCACGCGGTGTGGTCGCGTGGCACTGATCGCTGTAGAGGAGGAAAGTGATCCCTCTGGACGGCTGTGCTTGAGCTTGGCCTCCCAAGGTCTGGCGACTTGAAACTCTCGTGCACAGTGATGTAAAAGGAATGCCATTTTTACCTTTGAGTACCAGAGTTTCAGTTCCTTTGGGGAAGCAGCTGTGTAAATAATCAGTGGCCTTAAATCCTCATGCCTCACCCATTGGGCTATATTTGATATTTAATGACTAGCAGTATCCTATGCATTTGTGCAAGGAAAAGGCAGTTTACATACAGATTCAGTTCTTGAACATGTTCTCTGACAGTGGCATCGAGGCTCCATGTTACGAGGCAGTTTCTACTTACTCTAATTTGAAGAGAGAACATTAAGACGCCTCTGTAATACTGTAATTATGAGAAGAAAACACCGGATTTAGAACCTGCGGAGAGTTCAAAATTGAAAAGGTCCTATTCTTCTTTTTCTCTCCAAACTAGGGCTTACTTTCCAAGTTGCGAAGTTGAACACTAGTTTTCATTTGAAAGAAAATAATCAGGAAAAAATAAAGCTGCTGGTGAAATCAAGAATCATCTGATTTTTCTGAGCACATCTAAATAGCAGGGAGGTGTTTAAGAACTGGAAAGAGGGCCACGTAAAGTCTCGTTGCCTGAGTTGACAGAAACGAATTCAGCAAGCACGGTGGAAAACAGTGTAACTTTAGAACGCTTTTATTTCAAGGAAAAGTAAATCTATAAACAGAAACCCTGCGGGTAGAATACAGTTTTATCCTCACAATGTTATTTTAAGTATCCAAACTGGAAATGTGATCCAGCTGTTGGTGTCACTCAAGACTCCAACTGAAGGGCTGGGCTCCCCAGGGGCTTCAGTCCTGCCAAGTCGTGCTGCCTTTCCTGCTGCCCCCTGGTGGCGAGGAGGACCATTTTTATAATGTTCTCTACTTGCCACCATGCCTGAAGCATCTTATTCCCAATTCCATGCTTCTTTTTACACGATCTTTTTAAAACATCACTTTCCTACTAGTATATACCATAAATCTTGCTTTCCCTTTAGTAAGTCAGCAAAATAACCCTTAAATAAAATAGAATTAATATCCATTTCATATACCATTTTTGTTAAGTCTATAGCAATGTTGACATCTCTGTGTGATGACAGAATACCCCTAGCATAAATGCTATAAAAATATGTACAATTAGATATAAAATTATGTCAAAATAACCAGCTAAGTACTGGAGACTTTGAGGTAGCAGCATATATATTAACTTGTATAAACTAGGTGAAATTGTATTCTGTATGAGGCTGAAATTAAAAAATATTGAGCCTAACTAAGCAACTTGACGTGACTGCTTATTCCCCGTGCATACAATGTGGCCCTGCCCAGGGATCAGCAAGCACAGCTGAAGATGAAGTGCAGGCTGAGGGAGTGAGTAACACACCTGTGCCTGCCGCTCAATCTCAATATATAAAAGGAGAGACAGCTAGGGCCAGCCCTGTGGTCTAGTGATTAAGGGAGCTAGATCCCACATGGCTGACTGAGTGGCTTGAATCCCAGCCCTCACTACTTGAAAAACACTTGAGGCATGTGGGCATGTGGGTCCCAGATTCTGGCAAGATGGAGAAATAGAGGAGAAAAGACTGTGGTGTGAACACGCCCATTGAGGGGTGCTTTGTCCCTCTGTCTCTGTCTCTCTGGTAAGCACACATACCCTCAGGCAGTTAGAGAGAGAGAACTAGCTCTTAGGAGCCCCCTGAGGAGATGCATCAGGAAGGGCAGGGCACCACCTATGAAGTGTCTCAGCCAAAGACATTGAAATTGAACTGGAGAAGTCTCTAGATACACTGCTGGTTTATAGGAAATACAGGGTATTGAGAGGGGCACTCTCTATACAACTCCATGGGGAGGGGCAGCAGGTGGAGTGGTGGTTGAGGGTGCTGGACTCCCACAAGGCCGACTGTGGTTTGAATCCCAGATCTGTGGCTTACTTTCTCACTTTCCCTCCCTCTCTCTCTTTCTCTGGTCAAATTGAAAATAATAAAATAAATAAATAAATAATTAACAAAAAACCTCCATGGGGATACTATCAGCAAAATCCAGAATATAACTTGGGTTTTTCAATAAACAAGTAAAAAGAAAATGCATATGTGTGCACACACACACACACAGGAGAGAAGTAGGAACTGTTACAGATGAAGAGAAATTGATGAAACATAGCAACCAATGCTGGACTTAAACTGAATTAGAGCAATAGCCCATTAATCTACTTGTCAAATAATAATGGACAGTTAAGTAAGTCTTTCAAAACTTGGGGAAATTTGAACAGTGATTGGGCATGTATTTGATGATATTAAGTGTTATTTTTTATCTCTTAAAGGTATCACTTTAAAAAGATATAAATGTTGGGAGCAGCAGATGGTATAATGGTTACATTGTACACTCCCATGTAGTCGACTGTGGTTCAAGTCTCAGACCTGGTAGCTTAAATTCACACCAGGCACATGTGCATATAGACCCAAAATCCCAAGAAGAGAAGGGTTTCAGTGTAGCCATCCCCCTGGGGGATGATTTCTCACTTTAGGGAGTGATTTCTTGCTTTCTGTCTCTCTGTCTCTGTCTTTTTGGCAAGCGCATGAGCTCTATAGCAAATATCTCTCTCTAAAAAAAAGATGAAAATGTTTGTGGATGAAGTGTTATGGTTTCTTGGGTTGGCTTTAAAATCCCCTAGCTTGTGGTGGGGTGGGTAGTATATGTTTGGAACTGAGGAGGAAGAGATGAACCAAGCTTGGGCCAATGTTACCAGTCGTTGAAGCTGGGCAGTGAGTGTGGAGGGCTCAGACGGTCCTCTCTGCTTTGTGTACATGTGAATGTTTCCATGATAAAAAGTGTCTTCAGAAACGAGGGACTGGGATCAATAATCTCATAGCTCATGGGTTTTTCATTACTGTTCACAAACCAGCAAAACTGATGATGAATTAGGAGCTGCTGGAAATGACTGAAGCAGTGCACCAAGATACAAGTGTGCTAGGATCTGGGTGGCCTGCCAGGGCTTAACCAGCCTTGCAGCTCAGAGGCAAGGCAGAGCACACACCCAAGACAGCAGGACGAAAGGAGATAGAAGACCAGGCCCTGGAAGCTAGCAGGAGAATTAAGCTGCTCAGACCCCTGGATGTGAGACAACAGAGGGTGGTGGAGCCTGTGGAGGACACTCCCTGTTAGAAGGTTTTCAAACTCCGTTTTAAAAAATGTGCTGGTCAGAGCAACATGTTGTATGTTGGTTAAGGCAGCTGGAGCCCACATGGTCGACTCTGTGGTTCCAGAAAACCCCAAGAGGAAAATAAAGGAGAAGGGACTGTAGTGTGGCCATCTCCCCTGGGGGGTGGGGGAATTTCTCACTCACCCCAGGGAGTGCACACACCCTATAGCAAAAATGTTTAAAGAGAAAAAAAGTGCTATACAATATATTTCTCAATTGGTTTAAGACAGCTAAAGTTTCTTTCTGTTGCTTGTAGTTGTAAGTTCTTAATCCTAGTTTTCGGCTTCAGTTTGCCGCCTGCGGCCAGCGGCCACGCACAGGCGCAGGCCCAGCGGCCACGCTCAGGCCAGGCAGCCACGTGCAGTCCCAGGGGCCACACGCAGGCCCGACGGCCACGCGCAGACCTCGGGGGCCATGCACTGGTCTGGCAACCACGCGCAGGCCCGGGGGCCACGCGCAGGCCCGGCGGCCATGCACTGGCCCGGCGACCACGCTCGGGCCCTGCGGCCACGCGCAGGCCCAGCGGCCACATGCCAGCCCCCAAGCGCGCGAATGTGTGCGGGATCTAGCACCACCTCCTGCTCGCCCGCCCGGCCCGAGAAAGGAAGGACAGCGAGCTCAGCCGCGGCACACGAGGCAGAGCCCTGGCCGTGGCCCGCGAGGCCGAGCTCCGGCCGTGCGGACCCGGCCGTGCAGGCCGAGCCCCGGCCGCGCAGGCCTGGCCGCGCAGTCCCGGCCCATGGCTGGATTATTTTGAAGCAAACAGTACACAAATGATCATTTTCCCTATTAGTACTTCAGTATATATTTCTAAAGTATGCATTTTTTTGGGAAAAAAAACTATAATACACCTATAAATAACAAGGTTGTGCTATTATTATCAAATTAACTATTTTAAATATTTCTTTCATGAGAGAGATAAAGAGAGAGAGAAACAGGTACTCTCAACAGGGTCTCATCATTCTGTAACACCCTCATCCCCTCCATCAGCTTTCCAGCCAGCCAGCGATGCTGGGTATCCAGTGTATTCAGGTCAGCCCAGGACCCAAACCCCAAGTCTTCCCATGAGGCTCCGTCATTGCACAACAGCACTCTACTGCCTGCACCACTGAAGTTGGGTCCAAATTTTCGGTTATTTCATAAGTATACATTTTTCTGCAATTTAAATAAGATCTATTCATTGAGATGGACTGATTTGTCTCTTAGTGTATATTTTAGGGCTTTGTCCTTCTTTGTTTTCAAAATATTTTCTTGTAATATATCTTTTGAAGAAACCCAGGTTGTTCATTCTGTGGAATTTCCTGCAGTTCCTCTGGTTTTACTTAGCATGTTCTTCTATCCTCTGTTTTTTCCCTGTGTATCTGTAGCTCAAGCTGAAGGTCATCCTCATACATTGATTTTCTCTCACCACTCTGAAGATATCATCTGTTCTCTTTAGGCTTTGGTTATTGCTGTGGTGAAGTCTAAGGTCAACCCAAGCTTACCTTGTAGACAATTTCTCATTTTTCTCTGGTTGTCTTGTCTTCTTGAAATTCTCCAATTTTATTCATTTATTTATTTATTTATTTATTTATTTATTTATTTCGAGAGAGAGGAGAGAGATTTTGTTCTATAGTACGTGTGCTCACCAGAGACAGAAGGAGAGACACAGAGAGAGAGAGTGAGAAATCACCCCATGGGGGATGACCACGGCACAATCCCTTTTCTTCCGTTCTCCTCCCAAGATCACGGGCATGCACATGCACACACCCGGCATGAGTTTCAAGCTGCTGAGTCTGGGACTCAAACTGCAGTTGGCCATGTGGGTGTCCAGCACCATGACCACTATACCACCTGCTGGCCCCGATTCTTTTATTTATCTTACATCTTATTATATTTCTCTGAATTGGAAGACTCGTGTCCCTTATCAGTTCTGGAAAATTTTCAGCTATTATCTTCTCGAACATTGCCATCCTCTTATCCTTTCCACATACCTTTCAGGAGTTTCTACTAAACAAAAGTTGAATCTTCTCATTCTGCATTTTATGTCTCTAGGTTTTTCTTTGAAAACATCTCTTTATCTTTCTTGAGTGGCACTCTGGGAAATTTGCTTCTTTTTTCATGCTTTTTTTCCCCTCCTTTTCTTTTCTTCTCTTCTTCTTCTTCCTCTTCCTCCACTTCCTCCTCCTCCTCTTTTTTCTTCTTCTCCTCCTTTTCTTTTTTGTTTGCTAAAGGACACATGTACTTGCCAGAGAGAGAGAGAGGGAAGGTGAGAAATCATTCCCAGGGGGAATGGCCCTGCTGCAATCCCTTCTCCTCCATTCTTCTCTCAGGATTTTGGATGTGCACACACATGCACCCAGCATGTTTTTCAAGTTGCTGGGTCCAGGACTTGAACTGCACACAGTTGACCATGTGGAATCCAGCCAGCTTAACCACCATGTCACCTGGCTCACCCATCTTTTTTTATTCTTTAATAATTATAAACAACTTGTTCTACTGTTTGGACTTCTCAGGATTCTAACTATTTAGCTCCCTATTTCTTTAGAGTCTTACTTACAATGACTTGTTTCTTCACTTGATCTGCAGTTTTGACCTGTGCATCCTGTCAGTGGGCTTCATCGTAGAACATGTGCAGCCAGATCAAGTGTGTGTCCCTCTAAAGGAATATGCTTTTGTCAGATGTCCCAGGCATGTTGACAGCTGGGGACTGCTATTTTCTCATTATTTCTCAACAGCGGGCTTCCTGATCATGCATAAGGCAGGCCTGTGACTGTGCGTTCTCGGGGAATATTTAGAGACAGTCTGAGATGGATATACTCTTTTCTATTCTCCTTTTTACCAACAGCTAGATTTCTGTTTATTCTCAGAAAGTAATAGAAGACCACCTGGCTTTATGGAGGCCTCAGTTCTACCTCGCCCCTCTCTGTGCCTAGCCCCTCTCTTGCCTTCATGGCAGTGAAATGCAGGCCCTTGGGAAACCGCTAAGCTCCTTAACCAAGGCAGCCTAAAGGCTGGCCCCACTTATGTTTTCGGTTTTCAGTTTCCTCTTTGTGGTAGGTAGAATAATGCTCCTCACCTTGAATTGTCTGCAGCCGTCTCCAGGACCTGGGAATACACTAATGGCACGGCATAGGATAATTAAGATTGCAGACGGAATATGAGTGCTAATAGGTTGACTTTAAAATTGGATGGTTACCCTGGGCTATCTGGGTGGGTCCAGAGTGATCACAAAGATCCATTATAGTGAAAGAGAGGGGTCAGGTGGTGGAGCCAGATGGTGGCTCAGTGGTAATGGAAGTGGACCCAAACGGAAATGGTTCTGGGTTCACATCCTGGGACCTCTGTGCCACACCAGGCATACGTGTGCCTGTGATCCAGTTGGCTGAAACTGGGGTCGATACAGGTGTGAAGACACTGTTGGGAGTGCCTGTCTCTCTCATTTAAGAAATAAATAGAAAAACTTAGAAAATAGTCCTGGTAGTACAGTCGGTAGCAAACTGAACTGCAGTGTGAAAACCACTTGATTGAGCATGGGTTTGGACCCCTGGATTGGTCTGAAAACACACTGGGCATGTGTGTGTCCAAGATCCTGATGAACTGGAGGGCTGGGGGGAGGGGATTATGGAGCGATGAGACCCTGCCTTGGGTGCTTCTCTCCTCCCTCTCTCTCATGTGCACCCACGTGCTATCATGAATAAAATGAACTTAAAAAATGAAGTGGTAGTGGGGGCAGAAGAGCGGCTGAGAGAAATGTAGCTCCAGGAGGCTGGTCAGAGAGGCACTGTGGCTGGTTCTGAGGATGGAGGAAGGGACCTGAGCTGAGGAAGGGGTGGCCTCTAGAAGTGGGAAAAGCCTGGGAACAGATTTGCCCCTAGGGACTGTGGCCAAGAGAGATCAGTCTTGCACTTCCTAGTTTGTCACCGCGGCGACCGAAAACTAACCCACTCTGAAATAAATGCCTGGTCCTCTGCCTCTTTCCACCTCTCTGGCACTCCTCCATTCCTCTAAAAGGACCCAGTATGTTTCGCGCAGCATCTCTAGGTGATCACGTGGAGGGCTGTCATACCCCGTCCGTCATTGTTATAGTTTGAATATGTCCCTGAAGATTCAGGTGTTGAGCCTACATCGTAGTGGGTTTAAGAGGGTAAATGCATGGTGTGGAACGGTAGGGCATTTGGGAGATGATTAGTGATCGGGTGGCTAGGGTGAGGTTCCCATGACAATCCTGGTGGGCTCTGACGGAGAGAAAATGAGAGAAAGAGACCAGCATGGAACGTAAACCATGCTGTCACTGAACGTGCCTGCCACCCTCCCGTGTCTGTCAGTCTGTAGCCACCTGATGCCGGCCGTGTGCCTTTTGACTTTCCAGTACTGTGAGTCATGTGAACCCCCTTTTCTTTCTCTGTTTCCTCTCTTTTTCTTTCTTTCTTTCTCTTTTTCTCCTTTGTTTCCTTCTCTTTCTTACTTTCTTTCCTTTTTTTTTTTTTTTTTTTTTCAGTTTGCTATAGGGTACATGTACTTGCCAGGGAGAGAGAGAGAGAGAGAGAGAGAGAGAGAGAGAGAGAGAGAGAGAGAGAGAGAGAACCGCCCCTCCCCAGGGAGGATGGCCATGCTGCAATCCCTTCTCTTTCATTCTTCTCTTGGGATTTTAGGCACACATACTAGCTTGTTTTTCTTTTTCTTTCTTTCTTTTTTTTTTTTGGAGAGGTTTTTGCTACAGGGAGCATGTACTCACCAGAAAGACAGAGAGAGTCAGAGAGAGAGAATGCGAGAAATCACCCCCCAGAGGGGATGGCCACGCCGCAATCCCTTCTCCTCCATTCTCCTCTCGGGATCTTGGGCACGCACGCACATGCGCCCGGCGTGAATCCAAGCCACCAGGTCTGGGACTTGAACCGTGGTCAGCTACGTGGGAGTTCAGCGACACAGCCATTACGCTAACTGCTGGTCCCATTTTTAATTAAATTAATTAATTAATTAATTAATTTATTTATTTTTCCCCCTAGCTTGTTTTTCAAGCCATTGAGTCTGGGATTTGAACTTCATAGTCACTCATTTGGGATCTAGTTACCTTCACCACTACGCTGGCCCCTAGAACCTCTTTTCTTTATAAATCACCTAGTCTCGGAGTTTCTGTTAGCAGCACAATAATAGATTGAGACAACCATGCTGTAAACAGGAGCTGTGCCTCGTTTTAGGAAGATTCTTTTTTTCCCCCCAAGAATGTGTGTGCTCACAAGAAAGAGACCGGTGGTGTGTGTGGGGGGGTATTCATTCCCGACAGGGCATGGTCACGTTGCAATCCAGACTCCTCCACTTCATCCTGTCAGGATTGTAAGCATGCAGGCACACACGGCCTGTGTGTTTTTCAAGTGACTGGGACTGGGATTCTAACTACATAGCCGACCGTGTGGGATTCAGCCCCCTTAACCACTGTGTCACTGACCAGCCCGTCCACTGATATTCTGTCACGGAGGTTTGACAAGTGAGATTAACAAGTGAGAAGAACAACTTCAGTTTCCTGCATGGGGCAGACTTGGGCGCTGAAGCTCTGGACAGGAATGACCCTGATGGGTCTCCAGGCTGATGCAACCCACAGTGACCCTGGCTGGAAGCACCAGGCGGAGTGGCTCTTGGGATGGAACATAACGGAGAAAGCAGCATTTTAATCACTGCCGAAGGCTTTCTTTGATAGAAAGGCTCTAATTTATAACTTATTCCTTACATAGTTAAAAACCTGCCAATGGAACTGCAGTGGGTCGTTTCGTTTTAGACTGGGCTGAGGAGTGGGTTCTCTGGGCCTCTGCGTGGACGGGGCTGGCGGGAGCAGACGTCTCCACAGGGAGAGCACCTTCCATGTCAGGAGTAACGCTGGCTGTGAGGTGTGTGGCAGAGCCGCGGGAGTACTCCCGGGCAGCCAGCATGGGTTTTCAGAATGTCAGACATGAAGGCGGTTGTGTTAGTATTACCACACATGGATTTCTAAATTACAGCCTCACTGAAAACCTAGAATTACCATGCTACTACCCAAGTCCCCCTGGTTCCCCTGGAGTCTGAGTCACGAACACCGTAAGTGGGACTGAAGCAGCAACAGCAAGTGGACCTCCCCTCCCCCCAGGGACCCCCCCACCCCGGCTCCAAGACCTTTGAAATCGCCTCCTGTGTGGGAGAAACTATGGCCAGAACACGTTTCATTTTTAAATTATGCTTTCAATAAGAGAGAAACACAGCATGTTTCAGTTCTGGGTAGGGATAGAGATAAGCAGCACCTCCCCCAGGGTGTGGAGGCGCTCGCTGTAAATAGATGATCCTGGAGGAGCACGAGGTTTTCTGAGCAAGCAGCACGCAGTGATGCTGCCTCGGGGAGGCCACGCAGAGCCTGCACAGAGACACGCATGCGTGTTGTGGGAGCGTGAAGGCCTCTTCCCTTGTCACTGCCCCATCATCATGGCCAGATGGCCTCTCCTCCCTGGCTCTGCCCCAAAGCCCTGCATGGGCAGCAAGACCTGCGTGGCCACCTCTGAGCTGCAGGTGCAGACCGAGGGGTGTGGGTTTGTCAGACCTGAATACCGCCTAGAGTCTGACCTTGTACGCGCTCAAGGACTGAGGTCTCCACGTGAAAAGCTGGGATAGTGAGCGCTGCTTTGCTTGCTGAGTTTGCAGTAGGTGATGTGCCGCGGCCTCTGGCACACAGCTGGGCCTCAGGAAAGGGTCTCTGTGTGTTCACCTCACATGCCTAATGAAGCAGCCTGCGTGAAGTAACTGGCAGCACTGCTGGCTGTGGGCCACGTACAAGGGTGGGGATGGTCTGAGTTCTGAGTCCCAGTGTAGGGGGCCTGTGAGCCACCAAGGAACTGAGTGCCATCAGCTTGGTTGTGGGGTTTGGGCATCTCAGAATCATGGCCCAGTGGGGGAAATGCCAAAAAGGCTGAAATGTCGTCCAGGTCATGCTGCGAAAGCAAGCAGCATGATTTGCAGGCTCGGACACTAGGCCTCTTGGGTTCGAATTCTGGCTTCCTCACTATAAGCTGTGGGACTTTGCTGAGTGGCTTGACCTGTCCACACCCAGATCTGCCATGTGGCAGCGCCGATCTCAGGGAGGTGTTCTCCACTGGTGCAGCCGAGGGGAAGAATGCTGTGAATGTCCGCTCGTCCCAGCTCTCCCTCAGTCTGGCTGCACGTCCTTTCTCTACCCAAGAGCCTCCCTGACTCATGCTGCTGCCCACACAGCGCCGTTCTCCCACACTGCTTCCCCTGTGGCCCTAACTGCAGCTGTACTGGCTCCAGCTCGCTCTGCTTCCCGCCTGGGCGTGATCTGGAGCTGCTTTGTCCCATGTTGGCTGTGGGAGCTGATAGGGCGTTCTGAGCTATTACTGAAATCAGCTGTGGTAGGAGTGGCTACACGATAGAAATCAGCAAATTCTACTGCAATGACTTCTGATACCAATAACCCAGAGTTAGACCAATGTCACAGGTGAGGGCATGGTCCCACTCCAGACACTGGCGGTCCTCAGGTCACCTGCACTTCCGACCAGCTGGGCTACAAACCGCACAGCTGACCATGTGAAATGCAGCCACCTTAACCACCACACCTAAACTTGTACTTTAATTCCACAAACGTATTGAAGCCCCTGGTAGAGCATCAGAGCTGGGGTCCTGGGTACCAGGGATGCCTGGGGCATGGCCAGCTCTGAGGTCAGGGTGGCCAGTGCCTGCTTGGATGGGAGCCATATCTAGAGTCTAGGCAGTGGTGCATTTTACCTTGCCGCGTCCTCCTGGACCTTGAGAACAACTTGACTCTGTCTTTCCTCCCATAGGAGTGGCCCTCCCCCTGCCCTTAGCCAAATCTCGGCTTCTCACACACTCCTGTTGCATTCAATCCTTGCTGGTTTCAGCCGGTTCTGTCTACTGGATCCCTTTTACATCCTGGTTTTGTTAACGCAAATGTGGAGTGGCTCCGCTGGCATTTGTTGCTCACAGCTCTGGCAACCACAGCTCCTGTGTTTGTGCAGGTTGTTGGCAAACTCATGGAAGTGACGCTGCAGCCCTCCCGGTGTGGGGCGGGGGAAATGGTTGTCCTGTTACACCGAGCCCCACACATCACCCTTTGGGGTGCCCTAAGTGAGGTTTTGCCTCTCCCGCCACATCCCCCAGAACTCACACTTGCCTGGATTCAGTTCTCTGGGGTTATCGCTCCCTGGGACCCTAGTGTGGCCCATGGCCAACCATGCACTGCAGCCCAAAATATTGTCACCACATGGGGAGGCCCAGCTCACCTTGGCCGGGGCTCAGCAGAGCTCTGACAGGCTCAGTGTAGGAACGAGGAGAAGGCCTCCTCCCCACTCTGAGCCCGTCTTGTCCCCTCACCCATACTCTTTATTATATATATTTTAAGTTTGTTCACTTATTCCATGAGAGAGAGAGACAGCACCCTCTACAGGGTCCTGATGCCATGACCCACCCAAGCCCCAGCCAGCTCCTGTCATGGACACATGGGTGCCCGGGTTACCTAGGGAGGTATTGGCCTTGAACTCAGAACCTTCCCGTGTGGTTCAGCTTTGTAGAGAGTCATGCCGTACTCTGGCCCCTATTCTGAATTTTTGAAAACAGGACACAGACATCTCATGCTCCACTGTCGCTTCTCCCTGCTTCTGTACCCTAGACCCTGCATAATGTTTCCCCTCGAAGTGCCCTCACAGTTCCGCCCTTGCTGCAGCTGCCCACGCCACTCTGTTTACCATGACCACGCGAGGCATGGCAGTTCTCTGTGCTCCTGGAACGTGCGTGTCCTTCCTCTCTCTCCTTCGCCGCAGCCCCCAAGGTGCTGTTATTGTCCCCACTTGCCAGATAAGAAAATGGGCTCACAGTATCACACACCTGCTCAAAACCATAATGAGGGCAGGTCTCAGGTCTCGGTGTGAGTACTTACTGGACACGTGCGTGCTGTCTGCCTCTAAATCCAGCTACACCTGCTGCCACTCATCGTGCTGCAGAGAGGACCCAGGCAGGTGAGTGCAGTGGCGGGATGTGTGTATGTGTGTGTGTGTGTGTGTGTGTGTTATGGGCTGGGGGTTGGTGCCAGGTTGCAGGGGTGCCCCTGCTCTGTCCCACCACTAGATGGGGCTGCTCTCCAGCTGTTCCAGGGCCACACCCCGCAGCCACTCTCTGTGAGCAGGATCCTCCAGCTGTGCTAGCAAGCCAGCCAGAGGGGTTCCTGCATCCTGCTGCGACGTGGGGGGACTGGGGGGACGGAACCTCAGGGACTTGGAGACCTGGCTCACTATCTGCATTCTGATTTCTCAGAAGTTGTAGTTGTAGAAAGCTCTGGAAGGTGGGTAGCCCAGGAAGAGACAGGCTGGAGCCTAAGGCCAGTTTCTGAGGCAGAGACAGTCCTGGGACTGTGAGATTCAGTTTTAGTTTTGTCTTCCTTGCAAAATTAATTTTGAAAAATTGCGAGACTATAGCAAAGTTGAATAGTGAACGAGCACCCGTCGCTACCTCACCGAGAGCAACTGCTTGTGAACTCTTGGCCACATCTGCTCAGCCACTTTCTCACATGTGTGCATGCACGTGCGTGCATGCGTGTGACTGAGCTATTTGGAAATCACTAGCAGACACATGCCAGTTTCCCCTGAACATTTCGGCACTCATCTCTCAATACGAGGATGTTCTCTGCCATAACCACCGCACCGTCCTTGGGGAGCCTTGCTCTAAGGACAGAAGGGAAAATGTACTGGGCTAAGAACTTGACACTCCAGTGAGGTCTGCTTGCCAAGAGTGGAAATACAAGGAAGCCAGCTTAAAAGAGTTATCCTGGGGCCGGCAAGTGGCGTGGTGGTTAAAGGCGCTGGACTCCCACATGGCTGACCACGGTTCAAGTCTCGGACCTGGTGGCTTGCTTTCTCACTTCCTCTCTCTCTCTCTGTCTCTCTCTGATCAAACTGAAAAATAATGATATAATAATAAATAAAGTTAAATAAAAAAATAATTCTTTAAAAAAAAAAAAAAAAAAGAGTTATCCTTTGGGACCAGCAGATAACATGGTGGTAAAGGCACTGGACTCCTACATGCCCAACCATGGTTCAAGACCTAGACCTGGCATTTTGCTTTCTCACTTTCCCTCTCTCTGTGTCTCTCCCAAATTAAATAATAAATAAATAAATAAAAGAATTCTTTAGAAAAAGAAAAAGAGTCATTTTTTCTTGGGCCAGCAGCTGGTGCGGTGGTTAAGGCACCCAGGGAGGTATTGGCCTTGAACTCAGAACCTTCCCATGTGGGTCAGCCTTGCAGAGAGTCATGCCGTACTCTGTCCTACCTTCTGGCCTCTATTCTGAATTTTTGAAAATAGGACACAGACATCTCATGCTCCATTGTCGTTTCTCCATGGCCAAGTGCACGGTTTGACTCCCAGACCAGGAGGCTTGAAAATCATGCTGCGTGTGTGTGAGTTCATGCCTAGATCCTGAGAGGAGAGTGGAAGAGAAGGGATTGTGGTGTGGCCATCTGCACTGAGGGGTGATTTCTCACTTTCTCTCCCTCTGTCCTCTCTGATGAGTGCACATGCCCTATAGCAAAAACTTTTTTAAAAAAAGAAAAGAAATAGAAAAACATGCCAGGTTCGTGTGCATTCTTGAGAGGAGAATGGAGGAGAAGGGATTGCAGCATGACTGTCACCCCTGGGGAAGAGTCTGTATCTTTCTGGCTCTCTCTGGCAAGTGCATGCACCTTATGGCAAAAATTAAAAAAAAAAAAAAATCCCTCCTTCACTTGCTTTAAGAGAATTTTTTAGACCTGAAAGACATTCTTATCATGACATTATCTTTACTCTGATGCATTTTCATGTGATCTATGCTGGGTGAAATGGTATGATCTGGACGTAGAAGATTATTTCTTGGGAGTTCTAATTCTTCCTGGTGAATATGTAAGGCATTCAGTCAATTGTTTTCTGCTTTTTTCACCTCTTGCTTCATTGTCAGTTTTTGTTTGATGAAGTACAAGCATTCAGGAAGCCTATTCATTTCTGATGTTACAGTTTGTCTGACCATCTTGCTGGTCATGGAAGAAATGCACCTTTGGCACTGATGAGACAGTGCTGTGTACCTCGGAACAAGTGGACGTGTATCAGATGGGAACACCTGGTCCTCTCAAAGGCACATAGTGGTGTACATTTATGGAATATAGCTTGGAAAACAATCCCAAAGTGCTATTTCAGAGCCTATGAAACTATCCAGCCATGGTGAGAGCTATATGGGAAGGCCTGTGGTTTGAATCCCAGGCCAAACTGGATATGCCTGTGGGTGCACTGTGGCTTCCTGGCTGGTTAGAAGGGTAAGGGGGGAAGATCTGGGCGTGGCAAGACTGTCAGGTTTACCCATGTCTCTCTTTTTCTCTCAAAAGTTAATAAATAAACTTTTAAAAACAAACAAGAAAAATCCTACACATTGTAACCAGTGAGGTACAACTTCCTAACCCTCCACAAACAACAGGTTATGAGGTGACTCATACTGAAGAAGGAAAACTACAAAGTATCTTTTTTTAAATTTTCATTTTTTAACTTAAATTTTCTTTCCTTTTTTTAGATTTTAGCTATAGGGTGTGTGCACTTGCCAGAGACAGGGGGAAAGTGAGAAATCACCACCCAGGGTCAGGACCATGCCACAATTCCTTCTCCTCCATTCTCCGCCTGGCATTTGGGGCACACACATATGGGCTTAGAATTTGAACTGCAGAATCAGCTGTGTGGGGTCCAGGTGCCTTAATGACCATGCTACCTGGTTGGCCCCAAAGTATTTTTATTTCATTTTTTAAATTTTGCCAGAGGGTGCATGTGCTCACTGGAGAGAGACAGGAAGAAAGTAAGAGAGGGAAAATGAGAAAGTACCCCCAATGCGAAATGGTCATGTCTCAATTCCTTCTCCTCCATTTCTCCCTCCTTTTGGGATTTTGGACATGCACACACATGTGCTTGGTGTGTTTGTCAAGACTTGAACCATGAAACTGGTCATGTGGGATCTAACCACCTTAACTATCACCACCAGCTGACCCCAAAGTGTTTGTATTTATTTATTTATTTATTTATTTATTTATTTATTTATTTATATTTATTTATTATTATTATTTTTAAATGGTTTTTGACATAGGGTGTGCTTGCCAGAGAGAGGAGAGAGAGACAGAGAGAGGGAAAGTGAGAAATCACCCCTGGGGAATGGCCACATCACAATTTTTCCTTCCCCATTCTCCTGTCAGGATTTTAGACATGTATACATAGGAGTTTGGGGTGATTTTCAAGCTGCTGGATCTGAGATTTGAACCACGGTTGTTCACTTGGGAGTCCAGCACCTTAACCACCAAGCCACCTGCTTGCCCCAGTGTTTTTTTTCTTTTTTTTCCTGGAGTAATTTTTAAAAATAATTGCTCCTGGGGCCAGCAGATGGCTTAGCAGTTATGTCACTGGACTCCCACATGGCTGATCATGGTTTGAGTCCCAGACCTGGTGGCTTGAAAATCACACTGGGTGCATGTGTGTGTGTGTGTGTGTGTGTGTGTGTGTGTGTGTGTACCTAAGATCTCGGGAGGAGAATGGAGGAGAAAGGATTACACTGTGGCCATGCCTCCCGGGACATGATTTCTCACCTTCCCTCTCACTCTCTCTGTCTCTTTCTGGTGAGTGCATGTACCCTAAGGCAAAACCCTCTAAGATGATAATAATAATAATAATAATAATAATAATAATAATTGCTCCCTCATGCTTACATTTCGTATAAGTATTTTGTCTTGTTATATCTTCTCACTGTTGCATGGGGTCTCTCAAAATGCAACACCCCAGTGTTTGAAAGCTTCATATGCTTTTCAAATGGCATCAACAGACCTCTATTTTGAAAAGACTAAAAGATTTCAACCCTATGGGAGAGAAAGAACTTTCATGTAACTTTCGAATTTCCCCAGCACCACTCCTTACATCATTGATGACGAAGTTAATCTCCCCTCAGCGCCAGAGAAGAGCTCGTTCTCTCCGACGGAGTGGAGGCAGCAGGGCAGAAGCAACAAACTCCACAGTTCAGTGCCTCGCTGACTTTCTCACAGGTCAGACAGCGCAGTCTGACCTGGCACGTGTGAGGGACGCCTCTCAGGTCACCTGGCTGCCCATTTCCTCCCGGCCAGAGCAGTGCTTTCATGTGAGAACGAGCCTGTGGCCTCCACCAGACTACTCGGAATCTCTCTCACAGCAATGGGACCTGGGACGGAGGTGTTACTAGGGCAGCATCAGCTGTTTGGGAGGATGCCTGTGAACTTGGTAGCGGGGAGGGCCACGGGGAGGCCAGGAGCTCAGCTCCGCCTCCCAGGGCAGTGCCAGGGCTGCCCTTGTGCCCTCCGGGAATGCGAGGTCAGCAGTTTGACTTGCTTCTTCCTGAGTTTGAACTTCTAACCTGGCACCAGCATCCCTCCACTCTGCATGGCCCCTCTTGCTTGGAAGAGCTGCAGCCGATGCCATTTAGAATGATTTTGAAATGTGATTCCTTCCCTTGGATATTCTCTTCCAAGAACCCATGAATGGGCTGCCCACTGCTCTCGGATAAATTCTGCTCTCAACTACTTGCTTCTCCCCTGTCTCTAAATACTTTTCACATCTCCACTCCCAGCCAAACATGGTTGCTCGCCTCTGGTTTGGCATTTGCTGTCTCTTCAGCCAGGAGTGACCTCAGTCTTCTCTCCCACCCCCCTCACCTGGCTCACTCCTACCTAATCTTCAGGTTTCAATGTAAGTGACATTTCCTTAGGGGAACCTTTCACAGCTCATTAAAGATGGGTAAGGTCAGCTGCTTGTATCTTGCATCCCCAAAATAACTTGTCCAATTCCATCTCAGTGTGAAAACAGCTCTCACACTGGAAGATTTTAAATTTCAATTAGTTTCTGCCTGGAACATACACTTAAATCCTTGTATCATTCCTTAAGAGGATCACCCTAGAGATGAAGTACTACACCTTCTGCCTTTCACCTCATAGTTTCCCCACCATCAGTGAGCCCCCCCCCAACCCGGTGGGTGAACCTCTGCTGGAGGCTTTTACCCACCAGGTGACTCCACACATGCTCCACAGAGGCATAGCTTCCACTGTTTCCAGTCTGCAATGGAAAATCCACCACAAGAAAGAGAACAATTAAATTCTAATGTGCCACCAGACTCCTCAAGCCATTGTTTAAATCATGTGCATTATTAAGTAGACAGTATCATTAACCCAATTATCAAATAACATTATGTCACCTTTTAATTCCAACTCCAAATCATAGAGCTCAGAGCCTGCTGTGGGAAAAGGAAAGATCTAACATTTGAACACAGAGCCAAATTTCACGTGTTCCTGGGATTCGGGTTAAATATGGTGAATTCGTGATTACTATGGCTGGGATTCTTTCAATAGGAACTCTGTGTCATGTAGAGGAAATCTTTTTTGTTTTTTAAAGCGAGATTTTTGCTGTAGGGTGTATGCACTCATTGGAGAGACAGAGAGATAGAAAGTGAGAAATCACCACCACTACCCCCCACCCAGGGGAAAGCCACACCACAATCCCTCCTCCTCCATTCTCCTCTTGGGATCTTAGGCACACACACATATGTGCCTGACATGTTTTAAGTCACTGGGTCAGGGACTCAAACCACGGTTGACTATGTGGGAGCCCAGTCACATAACCATTACGCCATCTGCTGGTTCCCCGTGTAGAGGAAATCTGATAGTACCCAGCCCTTCACCTATTATCCACTGGTTTGATTTCATTAATAATCATATTGTTCATAATACGCAGGAGGTAGTATAATACTTTTCAAAGGATGAAGGTAATAGCATTGATGTATTGTTTACATATAAGAATCAAAACAAAACAGAAAACAATCATCAACTATCTCCCAGTGAATCAATAAAACATCTCACTCATTCTCACGCTGACCAGTGACTGGCCACCTTCTCAGCTGGAGGCAAAGGGACCGTGCCAGTATTCTTTGGAATGATGTCCCAACTCTGCTTCCTATCACAAAGTGGATTTTTCTTTCTGACCTTAGTAACAAGCACGTGGGTTTTGGGGTTTGAATGTCCAGGTCAGGGTCTTGACTCATAGGTAAGGGTAACATTTAAGCATTATCAGCCTCAGGTATTCACTCTATTAAATTCACTAGGCCACCTTAACCACGTGTGGCCTGGTGGTTAAGGTGGCTGGATTCCATGTGGCTGACCAGCCAGTTCAAGTCTCAGCAGCATAAAAAACATGCTGGGCATACATGTGTGTGTGTGTGTGGGTGTGTGTGTGTGTCCAAAATCTTGCCAGGAGGAAGAGATGGAGGAGAAGGGATCATGATAAGGGATGTCTTCTTATTCTCGCTCTCTGTCTGCAGTGAGCACACATGCCCTCTGGCAAAACTGAAAAAAAAAAAAAAAAGAAATGACAGCACAACCAACCACTGTCATAGGGTGGCTGTAAAGATAAGACACAGTACATAACACTCAATGCAGTGTGTGTTACCAATGATGACTGGTTGTCCCTAGAGAGATTTTCCAATCTTGCATCAAATGACATATTTTTACATACAAACCAAAACTGGTAATGCAATTCTGGAGATAAGAAACCACCTAAAGTTCTATGGCTTAATGGAGGGGAGTCAGGAGGCTCACTTTTAGCCTAGCTTTGCCACTGACGACCCTCTTGGACATGTCCGCTACCTGGAGTCTCAGTTATACACAACAAAGAGATCTAGGTAAACATTAACATATCTCCAAGTCCTCTTACAATCCCAATTTTTAGCAAAGTTTGATGGAAAATGGAAGGAAACTCAACTTACTATTATAATAAACTGATTTAAACCTTTTGAAAATTGACATAAAAGTACAGGTCAAGAGTGAAAACAGAACAAAAACCAAACCAGAACAAAATTCCAATCATTGTCTAACAATTCCAGAATGTTGAAAATGTGAAAGAAATTGTCACTATTTGAGTGGGCTTGGGAAATTGTCACATCACCATCCACAGTATAAGAAATGGTGAATTATTCAGTTTGTCCCTTCTGTGAATATTATATAACTGCTCAAAATAATTAATGTGCTATCTAGGTAGAATTCTTCCTTAAGGTTTTTCTTTTAATTTACATTTTTTAAAAGAATTATTTCATTTAATTTTATTTGTTATTATTACTTTTCATTGGACAAGAGAAAGAAAGAGAGAAAGAGAAGGAAAGTGAGAAAACAAGTTGCCAGGTCTAGGACTTGAACCATGGTCAGCCATGAGGGAGCCCAGTGCCTAAATCATCATACCACCTAGTGGCCCCAGAATTCTTCCTTAATGTGTTTAAAGTTAAATCTAATCATGAAGAAATAATGAAGTAAATCTAGAATGTGGGACTTTTTGTAAGATAATGGCCTAAATATTTTTTTAAAAATCAATGTCATCAAAAACAAAACAAAAGTTTTGATCCATATCTGTCAGGTGTCAGCTGCATGTCAGCTGAGGTCAGCTGGGCCCTGGGACAGTTCTCTTAGGGCAGTTCTGCTGGCCTCAGTCTGCCTTGCTTAGCTTCCCAGGGTGAGGTGGGGTTGGCTGATCTTGGCTGGGCTGGTCTGGTGGCTCTGCTGATTTCAGATGGACTTACTTGTGTAGCTTCGGTCAACTGAAGTTTGGCTGGTCTAGGCTGGGTGCAGGTGGTGCTCAGATCTGGTGCAAGTGTGTCTTCTCTCCTGGGATAGCCATGGGTTCCCACGGTCCTGGAAGAGGCATAAAGGACCACTGTATAGCAAATCACCAATTTGCATTTTCACAGTTCCCCTGACTGCTGCAAAGAGACTGAATTGGAGGGGAATCAGAAGGTTATGAGTTAGTGAGTTATAACAGTTTCAAGAAGTGGTGGCTTTGATTAGGGGCTTGGCTGCAGATGGGGCTGGGTGGTTCTGAGGGCAGGCCTATACCTGATCCACCCCTCCAAGGGTATCTGGTGTAAATTTACAAAAGACACAGCCCCTAGGGCCCTTGGTGGGCTGGATTTCTGCCCCCCTCATTTCTTGGCAGGAGCTCTGTGTGGAACAGTCACCACGGGCTCGGGCAGCAGCCCCGCCTTGGCCAGCACCCCCGGAGCCCAGCTCTCAGGACATGTCTGAATGCAGGAACTGGGCCTAAGAGGCATCTGGAGCAGGAAGAGGCTCAGCTGCCCCAGGATGTCCAGAAAAGGGGCTTAGGCAGGATAATCTTTGAGCACCGGTGGCTGAGGTGGTGGTGGCAGCACTTTACAATAACATCGGGAAAATGTCTTTTTCCAATTAAAGAACTCGAGCAGCAGGCTAGAAGTCAACATAGGGATGTGAAGCACAGCCCCAACTTAAGGGCTTGTGAAGTGGGGGATCTGAGAGGAAGTTTGGAGCCAGATTGTCCTCATGGAGAAGACGTGGGAGTGAGAGAGGGCAGGGCACAGGGCTTGACTGAGGGATGAAGCCAGGCTGCACATCAGGGGTAGTGAGAGGCTCACATGATCATGGAGGCTGAAAAGTCCCATCATCTGCTCTCTGCAAAATAGAGACTCAGGAAAGCCAGTGGTGTAATTCAGTCTGAGTTCAAAGGCATGAGCTCTGGGAAATGATGGTGTAAATCCCATTCCGAGGGTAGGAGAGGATGAGATGAGATGTCTGAGCTCAAGCAGTGAGACAGAAAAAAGGGTCGATTACCTCCTTCATCTGCCTTTTGTTCTATTCAGGCCCTCAATGGCTTGGATCATGCCCACCCGTACTGGGGAGGGTAGACTACTCTCTGAAGTCTACTGCTTCAAGTGCTAATCTCACTCAGAAACATCTTTGCAAGCACATCAGGAAACAATGGTTAATCTGCGCACCCTGTGGCCCAGTTGAGTTGATACATAAAATTCACATCACAGTGTTCCCCACCCCCACCCCCCTTCCTACATATGTGTAGTCATGGTTGGATGTGCAACATTTGGTTGTCACCATGCTTGGAATGAAGTTGGCACCCAATGTGCAGCCAGCGAGTGAATGAACAAATGTGCCCATTGTGCTTCAGGAGATCTCTGAGGGTTTGGCTAGGGGTTCAACCTGTCCTTTAACAGATTTAGGTTTGCATTAAAGCTGCAGGTCTCAGGGCCAGAAGATGACGTAGTGGTTATGTCACTGCACTCCCACACGACCGAATGTGGCTCGAGTCCCATTCTTGGTGGCTTGAAACTCATGCCTGCCACGTGTGTGTGCATGCCCAGGATGAATGGAGGAAAAGGGATTGTGGTGTGGCTATCTCCCCGGGGGATGATTTCTCACTTTTTCTCTCATGCTTTCTGTGTCTCTTTTTCTCCCATGAGCTCACATGCCCTAAGGCAACAACAACAAAACAAACAGAACAAAACACTTAAAACTTTTTGGTCTAAGGACCCTTTTCCAGTATTCAGAATGATTGAGACCCCCCACCTCTGCAAGAGCTTTTGTTTATGTGGTTATATCTATCAATATTTTTCCCATTTGAAACTCAGAAAATTTTCAATGTTTATTTAATATTTCATTTAAAAAGTCATTTTCTGTAAACATAAATAACATTATTTTATAAAAAAATCTAACTTTCAAAAGGAAATTTTGTAAGAAGAATGACATTGTCTTACATTTCAAGTCTCTAATATTTGGCTTAATGAAGGACAGCTGAGTCTTGTTTCTGCTCTTCAGCATTCAGTATGTTGTTTCGATTAAAGTATGTGAACAAATACATAGCTAGAACATGGAGGTGTACTTTATTTTATAACCTTTTCATGTAGTTGTAGACCTAATTCTTTGCTCTATACCAAAACGTAACAAATAGTAGTTTCATTTTTTAAAAAAGTTTATTTATTTCTTCAATGAGAGAGAGAGACAGAGAAACAGTTGTTTCCGGCAGGGTCTTCACACCATGATCCACCCCTCATCTTGGCTGGTTTGAATCATAGGGACACATACCTGGGGTGCTCACCAAGGACACAGGACACAATTTCAAGACCTTACCTATGTGGGTCCAGTTGGGTTACCCTTGTGCCACCACCTGGCCCAGGAAGGTCTAATTTCAGTGTGGAATCTGAAATCATTTATCCTTTGCTTTTAAACCACTGGCCTAATTTGCACTTTGAGCAGATCGTTTGCCCATGCGTGACTTTGTAATGCCGTGTGTGGGTCTTTGGGAACATATTGGTTCACAGAGTTAGCAGCTTCCCCCAAGGTGGACACTTTTCATCATACAATATCACAAAAGAAAACTTGATAACGCTCTTTGATCCCATCAGTAAAGTCTTCAAACATTTGGAGTCTGTCAAGCTCAGGATGGCAGATAGAAGATGTAAAAAATTCTAAGTTTTGCTTAAATGTTCAAATTTTATCATTGGAAGTTGTTATGGTTTGGATAATTGTCTGTGCTTAGAAGTTCCATGTTTTGGAATTCGGTCTTAATGGCGTGAACAGATGTCCCCTAGAAATTCACATTCTGGGACTTGTGTTGATTGCACTGCAAAGGTGTTAAGTGAAACATAATTCCTTCATGTAAGCCCAGAGTGGGACCGTGGTTATGATAAAGTCATTAGAATGGGGCCCAGTGATTGCATTCTGGTAGAGTTCAGAAACAAGAAACAAAAACAAAACAGGAGCAAGAAAGTCACATGGATACAGACCGCGCTCTGCTCTAAGAGTTCTGCCTTCTGTCCTTTTGGGATGCCTTTGAGTTCCCCAGCCACCAGAACTGTGAGTGAAAATAAACATCTATTCTCCTAAATTCACCCAGTCTCAGGAATTTTTGTTAGCAATGCAAACATAGACTAAGACAGAAGTAAATACGGTCTTAATATCCATGAAATGAGAGGATTATCTTACCCTGTCAAAGAAATGTCTGTCAGATACCCAAGTCTGCATAGCCATTGTTTGTCAGCCATTCTTTCAGCACATGGAAAAAGAAGTGTCTAGATTGGTTTGGAACTCTAATTTCACAGGTGCTTTCCTTGAGGCAACATCACACTCTGTGTGTAATTTAAATGCTGCATGCCAGGGACTAGCAGGTGGCACAGTGGTTAACATGCCAGAGTCCTACTTGGCAGACCATGGTTCAAGTCCCAGACCTGGGTACATGTGCGTGCGAACCCAAAATCCTGGTAAGAAGGTAAGAGGAGAAGGAATTGCATGCAACATGGCCACCCCCCTCCCCCAGCTCCCCCCCACTGCCATCGGGAATGATCTCTAAAAAAAAAAGTGCTGTATGCCAACTTCACAGTTGTCACTCAGAATATATTAAAAAAAAGTAATCTAAGGATTGAGACTTAATACAATTAATATTTTTTATTGCTTCATCAAGGACAATCTTAAGAGACATTGACACTTAAAAAAATAAAAGGGCAGACCCAGACAGTGTTGCAGCAGTAAAATGCAACACCTTGAGAGGCTGACCCAGGAGGGAAGAATCTGGGTTTGAGTCTGGAGACCTTTCTGAGGATGCTGGACACTTGCACACCCGTGGGCCGGGGCTGGCTGAAGGGGTGGACTGTAGTGTCGGAACCCTATTGGGAGTGCTGTCTCTCTCTCTTTCTCACATGAAATAAATAAATAAATGAAACGTAGTGAAGCATCAAATAACTACTATGGTTTGGTGCCACTGCCTTGAGTCATGCCAAGGGCCAGCAGTTTTAGCCATTGCTGATTGTGTACCACCGATGCAAATGCCAGTAGAATACAAGAGGTAAATAACATTTCATTGTTACTGTGGAAGTCACTGTGACCTCATGGACCTCCACAAGGTCTTGACTGTTCCAGACCCTGGGTTTAACCTGGGCTGCATGCAAGGGTGGAGAGGGAAGATGGAAGCATCTCAGAGTCAGTCTTTTCTTAGCAGGTTCCTAAGTGCCCATGGGTGGGCCCCAGCAGAAGTTCAGTGACCACTGGTTAGCTGCTTGGCAACTCCAAGATGCAAATTTAGGAAATAGAGTCTGGATAAAGGCAATTGTCAGCAGGAAGTTAATGCCAAGAGCTTGAGGCTGCTTCCTGCAGATTATTGGTTTGGGGCAGTGGCCAGATAAAGGTATTTTTAAAAATATTGAAAATATTCTAAAATCTCACCACAAGGGAACTGCCCAGCTTGACCTGCAGGCTGTCTGGAGGAGAGGAGAAAGGGGGGTGCTCAGGGTCGAGGTCCACAGGCAGCCCTCCCCTTTCCCAGGCCTTTGCTTTAAACGATTGAGATGAGACATGTTGACCTTGGCCTGCAGGCCCCACTGCATGGCTGGACAGTGTCCAGGGCCCTCTTGCAGAATGGGCTGGGCAGGGCAAGGGAAGAGGTGGGCTCTCAGGTGCTCCGGAGGGAACCGAGGGCCACAGGGGCAGCTGCCCTCACTCTGCTACAGCTCTGGAGCCACATTGTACCTGGACAGTATCTGGGCTGAAGGCAGGAGAGGCTGGGGCAGAGTCAACCTCTGGACCTGGATTCCCTTTGCCCCACTCAGGGGAGCAGGGGTGACTGGCTAAGCCAAAGAGAGGGTCCTTAGGATTTGGGAGACCTATCTCAGAGTAAGAAAAGTGAAGAGATTCCTGGTGGAGATTTGGAAGGCTGCATTACCAGGCACCTTGGCCTCCTAATCTTGCCCACTATGACTCCAAAACTCTGAAGCAGAGTGAGGGCACCAGCCCATGTGGTCCCCTTCTTCCCAGCTCAGAGGCTCGTTGCCCTGTGATTCCAACAACACCCAACAGCCCTCAGTCTCCTCCAGGTCCCCTGAAAGCCCCTCTCTCCCCTTGCCCTTCCTAGCCCATTTTTCTGGAAGGCCCTGGATGTTGCCTAGCAGTACAGTGGGGCCTGCAGGCCAAGGTCACCATGTCCCATCTCAACTGTTTGAAGCAGGCCGAGGCACAAGACCTCAGGCTCTCATGTTCACTTGTGAGCCTCTCTTCTGCGTGTCCCTGTGGTGTGGACAGGTCAGGGGTCAAAGAGAAGAGGCTGTTCTAGCTCATGGTAGTACTTTTGGTTCCTCTCTCTAAGTTTATTCATTTATTTTTTCAATGAGGGAGAAAGACACACACACACACACAGAGAGAGAGAGAGAGAGAGAGAGAGAGAGAGAGAGAGAGAGAGAAAGAGAGAGGTCTGTGGAGAGGAACACAGACACCCCTAACAGGACCCTCACTTCATGATCCACCCCAGCCTTAGCCACTTTAATCACATACATAAACCGGGGTCCTTCCCATGTGGGTACAGTTGTGCTGCCATTGTGCCACTGTTTGGCCCCCAATTTCTCTTTATGCAAGTGTCCTCTGACTCCCAGAGAGTATCCCCTGGGCTGCTTGTCCAAAAAACTCCTCAGTTGGTTCTAATGTTCGACTAGGCAGAGAGCCTGGCTTTGTCTATTTTATTAGTTTCGTCTTTTGGTCTATGTATTTATTCCTTAATATTGACTTTTTAGTAGGGAAGCCACGGATGAGATTTTAAGAGCCAGGTAGAAAGCAGAGATATATGCCCCGCACATGGTTATGAAATTTTTTAAAAAGCAGCATGTTTTTAGGCAGTCTACTTATATAGAGTATTAAGGCATAACTGCACTGGAAGCTTGGAAAATACTCCCATTGATTATGTTTCTCTTTTTGTGAACACTTCCGAAGAGGTATCTGGAATCTTGAAGACCAGGTTGCTCAATAGCATTATGGGTCTGTAAGAAAAGGAGCATTATCTTATAACACTGTGGGGTGTGGAAAAATACTTTTTTGCTTTTGCAGGCTTTTTTTGTTTCTTTCAAAAGTTTATCAATTTATGTCCTTGATGAGAGAGAGAAAGAAGACAAGTTCCCTCGACATGGCCTCACCCTCAGTCCTTCCCCAGCTTCGCGGCCAGCCATGATGATAGGCACATGTGCAACCAGCATGTACGGTCAACCTGGGAACCAGACCTGATCCTCCACGTGGCTCCAGCATCATGGAGCACTGCATTACTGCTGCACCACTGTGGCTGGGCCTCTACAGACTTTTTGAACACATTTTTCCAGACTTGGGATCCTGGGTGTCTCGTCAGTTTGGGCTGCCATATTGAAATGCCATGGACTGGGAGGCTTAAACAGCAAACATGGGTCTCTCATAGTTCTGGAGATTGCAATATCCAAGATCCAGGTGCTGGCAGATCCAGTGTCTGCTGAGGGTCCTTTCTGGTATCTCTTCCTCCAAGAATACTAATTCCATTATGAAGGCCCTATCCTCATGACCCTATCTAACTCCAATCACTTCTCAAGAGCCCATTTCCAAATGGGGGTTAGGGCTTCAACATATGCATTTGGGGGAGAACACATGCCAAAGTGTCCATAGTGCTGGGCAGAGAGCAAGCCTAGTAGTTGATTTACAACTGTAAAGGCAGCAGAGAACTGGAGAGGGAGGCCTGACTCTGCAGTTACATGTCCGCATTTTAAGGGGGGTGTGAACTCTAGGTTACTTGGCCCCTGGAGAGATGCACTTACATTCCAAAAGATCAAGGGAGAATCCAGGATGCTGCCCTACAGTCTACTAGAGTAAGGGCTTCTCCCTCTTTCCAGGAAAGGGGTTCCTGCTGCCCCTCCAGGATCCTTGGATCCTTCACTTCCATCTCTGTCTCAGCACCTGGCTGCTGGTGGAGAGTTTCCATCCGGCTCACATCACGTCCCCCAGGGGCACCGGCTGGAGCAAGGAGGGGCTCCCGGACTTGGGCTTTACTGAAGGTCACTGAGAGAGATCTGTCTGGAATACAGAACACTTCGTGGGCACATTCAGGATAAAATTAATGAAGATGAACATTCAAACCTAATAATGTTAAGTAAAAAATAAAAGCAAAGCAAAACAGAAAAAAATATGTATAGTAAAATGACTGATTATAAGTAGACCAAAACAAACAAAAAAGCAAAACAATAACAAACCACTTCCAATGGAAGAAAAGGTAGAAAGAAATGGATCAAGTTATTAATACAATAGCATTTGCATGATGATAAGATTTCTGGTTTTACTTCTTCTTTCTCTTTAAAATATTCTTGAAAAGCATATTTTAATTTGACTATGGAAAAAATGAAAAAGGGAACATCTTTTGCATGAATATTGTAACAGAGGCCATCTATGTTATCTACTGCGGAATGACGAATTAAGCCAGCACTCGGCAGCTCCAGACTACACACCTTATCGCAGCGTCTGTGGCCAGGAGTGCGCAGGGCTGAGTGCCCACTGAGGCCATGTCCAGCCCATCAGCACCGCACTAAGGAAATACTACACATCGAGCTTTAAGCCAAGTTTATATTATGTTCATCTGCTATATCTGAGTGTCTTGCCACATTTTCCTGTCTATTCTATTTGGGGATTTCATACAAGATCCCTAGGCTTTTTTTTTTTTAAGAGAGATTTTTGCCATAGGGTGCGTGCGCTTGCTGGAGAGATAGAAAGAGACAGAAAGACAGAAAGCAAGAAATCATACCCCGTGGGGATGGCCATGAGGCAATCCCTTCTCCTCCATTATCTTCTTGGGATTTGGGCATGCATGCACATGTGCCCGGTGTGAATTTTAAGCTGCCGGGTCTGGGACTTGAATTGGGGTTGACTACGTGAGAGTTCAGCAACGTAACCATTATACCATCTGCTGGTCCCAAGATTGCTAGTTTTTTAAATTTTTTAAGGAAGTATTTTATTTAACTTTATTTATTTATTTCATCAGAGAGGGACAGAGTGAAAGAGAGAGAGGGAAAGTGAGAAAGCAAGCTGCCAGGTCTGGGACTTGAACCTCAGTTAGCCATGTGGGAGTCCAGTGCCCTTAATCACCATGCCACCTGTTGACCCCAAGATCCCTAGTTTTTTATGCTTCTATACTGCCCTGCCTTCCCAGTGCCTCAGAACCCTAACCCTAAAGCCTGGAGGTGCTCAAGGAGCTCTGGAGACTTGTATTACATGCTTGGTCTTCTGGGTGGCATTTCCTGTTGGAGTCAGTCACAGTAGCAATTGGACAAGGAGTTACAGAATTTCTTGGCCTAGTGTAGGGGGACTGTTGCTTGTACTTCTATTAAAACAAAAGAACAAGAATGAAATAGTAAACCCATTATTTGGAAATATGAAAGCTAGGTATGCAGAGGCAGGCTCTCTCCCTGGGATCTTGCAACGCTGGGCTCTCTAGGCCTCTCTCTCCAGGGACCCAGGCTTCCTGACCTCCACTCACAGGAAGCCCCTTGGAGTTCCTCCAGCTTCCCATGGAGCCCAGGGACACAGCTCCAGGCCTCTCTGTCTAATCCTGGCTCCAACTGAGCACTCGCTAGGCCAGATCTGGTGGGCAGGGCAGGATAGACCCAAGAAGGGCTCTTGTGCCCCATCATCAGCTCCGTGTCCCTTTGGAGGACCCATAACCAGCCTCCAGAGCTGTATCGGGGAAAGTAGCCTTATTCCAGGCCTCTGGCTGAGACCCCCAGCGACCCAGAGCTTTAGCAGTACAGGATTATCTAGCGCAGTCAGGTTTGCAAAGCTGCCTTGCAGTAGGACTTGGAGATCTGATCTGTGAAGGATGATTGCGAAGGGTAAATACAAGCAGGGACTGGCCATACCAGCATCTGGGGATTTAGAACAGGCTTTTGGAATCCAGAGGATCAGTATGTGCATAACAGAAACTTCCCCAAAGGAGTAAAACTGCACTGCTGAAATGCAGGATGACAAACCCTATACCACGGGGCTTGGTTCTTCTCTGTGTTTCCTTTTTTTAAGGTTTTCTTCCATAGGGTGTTTGTACTCACTAGAGGGAGACAGAGAGAGGGAAAGTGAGAAATCACCTCCCTAGAGGTGATGGCCACACTGCAATCCCTTCTCCTCTAGTCTCCTCTCAGGTTTTGGGCACATACACACATATGCCTGGTGTGATTTTTCAAGTTGCTGTGTCAGGGATTTGAACTGTAGTCTGCCCTTTGGGAATCCAGCACCTTAACCACCATGCCACCTGCTGGCCTCTCTCTCTCTCTCTCTTTTTTTAAGTGTATTTATTTATTTTATTAATCAATGAAAGAAACAGGGACAGAGGGAGAGAGAGAGAGGTAAGTACCCCAACAGGGTCTTGATGCTCTGACCCAACCCCAGCCTCAGCCCTGGATCATGGGCATGTGTGTCCAGCATACTCAGGGAGGTCTCAGAAATGGACCTCGGGAACCAGCAGTTAGCGTAATGGCTATGTCGCTGGACTCCCATGTAGTCGACCGCGGTTCGCGTCTCGAACCCGGTGGCTTACAACTCACGCCGGGCGCGTGTGCGTGCGTGCCCAGGATTCCGAGAGGAGAATGGAGGAGAAGGGATTGCGGCGTGACCATCCCCCCTGGGGGGTGATTTCTCGCTTTCTGTCTCTGTGTCTCTCTCTGTCTGTCTGGTGAGCGCACGCGCCCTATAGCGAAAAACCTCTCCAAAAAAAAAAAAAAAAAAGAAAGAAAGAAAAAAAGAAATGGACCTCGAACCTTTCTGTGTGGGTCAGCCTTGCAGAGTGTTGGATTTTACCACTATACCACCATCCAGCCCCAGCTCTTCGTTCTTAATTGTTAAGAAAATGTACAAGACTGTTTATAATAAAAACAGGGAATAGCCAAAGGGCCCAGAAAGGGATATAGCTGCACCAGTCTTTAGCTGCTAGAAGCAGAGTGGGGTTTGTATGGAGAGCATTGCAGGCTGCAGGGGTGGGCTGGGCAGGCAGTGGGCAAAGCAGTCAGGAACATCCCCAGGCCCTAACGCAGAAGCCATCTGGAGAGGGTTGGTCCTCTGGCACTGTTGCCAGTTGACACATACTGCCACCCTCTCTGGGACAGATGATCTTGCTGGCTCTGTAACTTTGGTACAAATATTTGGTCAGCCAGGCCTGAGTCATGTGACCTCCCTGGCTACCAGGAAGTGAGGAGGGAGAATGCCTGGCCTTCTCCAGCCATGTAGTGAGGGGTGAAATCTGCCTCTCATCAAGTAAGGCAGGACTCCCACCAAGGAGGTGGGTAACCTCCAGATATCTAATGGCCATTGTAATAGCCAAGAAGTGCTAGCCACTATGCATTTGAAATGCTGGTAAAAGACTCTGTGGATGTGTATGTACGTGTATATATACATAATATTCATTTTGTAATTTTTTTCTTAATTTGCCAGACAGCATGCGCACTTGCCAGAGAAAGAAACAAGGTCACATAGAGAGAGGAAGGGAAATGGAGAAAGCATCGCCCAGTGGAGCATGGTCACACCTCCGTCCCTTCTCCTCTACCCCTTTAGGATTTCAGTCATGCATGCACATATACCTGGTATGTTTTTCAAGCCACTGGGGCTGTGATTCCAACTGCATGGTCAGCCAAGGGGGATCCTGCTGCCTTAACTACCAGGCCACAGAATTGGCCCTGTGTATGTAACGTTCAACATCAACATCAAAGCTGAACACACGGCCATGTTTTGGCAATTCTATAATATGAAAGAGTGTGTATGGGGCCACCAGGTGGTGTTGTGGTTAAGGTGCTGGACTCCTGCATGGTCGACTGCAGTTTAAGTACCAGACATGGCAGCTTGCTTTCTCACGTTCCCTTTCTCTCTCTGGTCAAATAAAAAAAATAAAAAAGAAATAAGAAAAAAAGAAATTAAATAATTCTTTTAAAAAAGTGATAAGTGCACTGGTTGGACTGTGGCGAGCCACTGGAGGACGTCGTTCAGGCTGCTCTCTTGAGCAATTGCTATTTGAATCCTAAGAAAGAAGCTAGGACGGGAACGTCCATGGAAACAGCCATTCTCTAGTCTACTCGGTTTTATTTATTTTAAAAGAAATGTGTCAGCCCAGCCGTGGTGGTGGTGGCACACTCTGGCTGATGCTATTATTCGGCAAGCTGAGGCCACATAAGAGACTCAAGTTTGAGTCTCAGCCCATCCTAAAAAGCTGAGTGTGATCAGTGCATGCCTGTAACAGTCTCAGCTACTTGAGAGGTTGAGGCAGGAGGATCATAAGCAAAATCATGTCTGAAGAAAAGAAAGAGAAAAGAAAAGGAAGGAAGGAAGGAAGAAGAAATAGAAATGAAGAAAGGAAGAGAAGAGAAAGAAATCAGAGGCTTCCAACTTCATTTCAAAATGATCGTTGTCATCAGGAAATTCTTACAGCCCACAGAATGTGTCATCTCCCTATCCTATCTGAAAGACAACTGCATAAAGCAATAATCAGAAATCCATGTTGATTGGGACCAGCAGATGGCATAATGGTTAGGACGCTGGACTCCCATGTAGTTGACTGCAGTTCAAGTCCTGGACCTGGTGGCTTAAAGCTCACGCCAGGAGTGCATGTCTGAACGTCCAGGATCCCAAGAGGAAAATGGAGGAGAAGGGATTGTGGTGTGGCCATCCCCACGGGGTGATTTCTCATTTTTTGTCTCTCTCTGTCTCTCTGGCAAGCTCATGCACCTTATAGCAAAAATCTCTCTCTAAAAATCAAAAAAAAAAATAGAAATCTATGTTGATGAGCATACAATGTAAACATAAAAATAAAGATGTAATTGTATGAAAATAACACTATAAAAGAGAGGGAAGAAATAGAGCTGAATAAGAACAACAATTTATAAATTATTGAAACTAAATTGATTTTTTTTTTTAAGAGAGATTTTTGCTACAGGGCATATGTGCTCTTTGGAGAGACAGAGTGAGAAAATGAGAAGTTCTCCCTTGGAGGGATGGCCATGCTGCAATCCCTTCTCCTCTATTCTCCTCTCAGGACTTTTGGCATGCACATATGCACATGTACCTGGGGCAAGTTTCAAGCTAAGGAGTCTGGGACTTGAACTGCAGTAGGCCATGTGGGAGTCCCAGTGCCTTAACCAGTATGCCATCTGCTGGCCTTGAACTAAATATTAATCTGAAGTAGACTGACACAAATGAAGATGATAATTGAAATCATCAGAGTAGGGGCTGGCAGGTGGTGTGGTGGTTAAGGCAGCTGGACTCCCACACGCTGACTGTAGTTTGAGTCCCGGATCTGGCGGCTTACTTTTTCACTTTCCTTCTCTCTCTGTCTTTCTCTGGTCAACTTCAAAAAAATATAAAATGAAGTAATGACAATGAATAAAATTATAAAAAAAGAGAAATCATCAGAGTAATCACTAGAGAAAAAAGTCTCAAAAATGTGTAGTAAAAAAGCACTAAGAAAATTAAAAAATTGTACACTGCACTGTTTATTTAACTCAGAAGAAGACAGTAACAGGAATAGAGAAACAAAGAAATTGAGAAATATAGAAAACAGTACAATGGTAGATATAATGCCAACTATATCAATGATAACATTAAATGTAAATGGATTAAACAAAGCAAAAGGTGGAGGTTTTCATACTGGATTAAAAACAAACAAAACAATCAAACCCAAGATCCAACTACACTCTACCTACAGGAGACACATTTTAGCCTCAAAGACACAAATTGATTCAAAGTAAAAGAATGGGAAGATATATAATACGAAGATAAGATCAATGGAGCAGCTATACTAATATCAGATTAAATAAATTTTTTTCTTTTTTTGTATAGAGGGTTTTTTTTGCTATAGGGCGTGTGTGCTCACCAGACAGAGAGAGACATAGAGACAGAGAGAGACATAGAGACAGAAAGCGAGAAATCACCCCCCAGGGGGGATGGCCACGCCACAATCCCTTCTCCTCCAGTCTCCTCTCAGGATCTTGGGCATGCACGCGCACGCGCCCGGCGTGAGTTTAAGCCACCAGGTCCGGGACTCGAACCGCGGTCGACTACGTGGGAGTCCAGCGACATAGCCATTACGCCAACTGCTGGTCCCCAGATTAAATAAATTTTAAAAGAAAAAGTTATTAGTGATGAAGAGGGACATTTTATAATGATAAAAGTATCACAATTCATAAGCAAGATATAACAAATATTAACATACACACCTAAAACAGAGCCCCCAAATATTTGAAGCAATAAGTAACACAACTGGAGAGAAAAATAGAAATTCAACAATAACAGTATGAGACTTCATATGACATATTCAATAATGGATTGAGTAACTAGGTGGGAAAGTAACAAACAGAAGATTTAAACATCACTATAAACCAATTATAACCAACAGAAATCTATAGGACTCTCCATCCAATAACAGTAGAATAGACATTTTCTAAAGTGCACATAGAATATTCTGTAGAATAAGCCATATGTTAGGCCATAAAACAAGACTAAATGGATCAGGAATACTGTAATAGTGAATATTCTCTAACCAAAATGAAACAAAATTACAAACCAAAACTGGAAGAAATCTGAGAAACACATAAATATGTAGAATTTAATAATAACCAATGACTCAAGGAAGAAATTAGAAGGGAAACTAGAAAATATTTTGAGGTTGGTCAGCATAGTGGTACAGCTATAATGTAATGTTCCATGATTCTGAGACCATATGAGAAGGTTCCGGGTTCATGCTCAGAGATCTCCCTGTGCATGCTGGGTGCATGCATACATGCCATGATCCTGGATGGCTGAGGCTGGGGGTAGGATAACAATGTGAGGATCCTGTTGGGGTGTCCATCTCTCTCTCTCTCTCTCTCTCTCTCTCTCTCCCCTCTCTCTCTCTCTCTCATCTGTCTCCCTCTCTCATGGAAGGCAATTTTGGGGGAAGTATTGGCTTAAAGGGTGATAAAAATGTTCTAAATTGATTGTGGTAATGGTCATGCAACTGCGTGAATATATTATAAACCATTGGATTGTACACATTAAATGGGTGATTGTATGGCATGGGAATTATATCTTAATAAAGTTGTGAAATAACACATATAAATATTTTTAGGAGAAAACTTGAGACTCCTGGAAACCCTAACCCTGTGGATGGCCCTGTGGCTCTATACTCTCCTGACGGTTTAACAGAGACATCTGAGAATCTTTGCAGAGTCTGTGCTGGCGAGAGTCCAGAAGTGCAGGCAAAGGTACCATGATGTGGGTTACCTTGCTACTGTTATGCAGCTTTTAAAGGTAGAGATCCTTCCAAGCTGCCAGGATGCATGAGTCCTATCCCATGGACTTTAAGAAGCAGGTTGGTTGGACACACTTCCAACTCGAGCACTCAAAAGAGGAGGCTTCCTGGAGCCCCTTAGCTTTAATCTCTAGCTGCAACGTGAGCTGGGCTCACTTGCTAAGCTCAGGAACTAAGCAGAGCAACACAGCTGAGAGGCAGCTCATCTTTCCCCTAGGACATGTGGCTACAGGGATCCTGAGCCCTTCCTGAGCCCTGGCATGCTGCTAAGAATAGCGAGTGTACAGTATGTGTGCTTCTGAAGATCTTCCCCTGGAGTCAGGAGTATTTTCAGCCTTTACTGGAATAAAAGGGCCTCCATCTGCAGAATTGCTTTGGGAGTGCCCTGTGACCTCCCCCTTAAAAATCCAACCTCAAATTCTCCTCCTCTAGGAAGCAAGTCTTGATTTAACTAAGTCTCCCTGGTTGAATTTTTCAAATGACCAAACCTGAATTGGATTAATGAACAGATCAGTGCTATTGAAAAGTAGGCCTGTTGGGCTGTGAGGAAGAGCTCTGGTCTCAGCATTTGCTTTTTAGCCTATTTATCCTCTTTTTGGATAACTGATGTATGTCATAAATACTGGTTATATTGTTATATCTGTTTGGTTGCAAGTGACAGACACCCAAACCTAACTTTGGAGTGTCCAGGGAGATGGAGCCGGGGATGAGTGCTACCAGGACGTCCTCTCCTCTGGGGCCTTCATCTCTTTGAATGTGGTCGTCATTCTCTTCCATGACCCACTGGCCTTTTCCACACAGTGAACGCCACAACTGTATAAATGTTTAGACTCAGCTCCTCATGGATTTGACACCTGAGAGAATGGGCTCCCTCCTGGTTCCCAGTTCAGAAAATCCCTGCAAGGGCTTTGATTGGCCCACCCTGGGCCAGGTGCTCTCCTCAGAACCAATTGCTGAGGCTGGGGTGGAGGCTTCAGCTGAGGGAGAGGGGCAAATCCTCCAGAGAAAGACGGGCTTATTTATTTAATTGCCAGAGGGCTCACCAGATTGAGAGAGCGAGAGAGTTAGAGATCATCCCCCAGTGGGGTGTAGTTCCGTGGCAATCTCTCCACCATTTCTCCACCTTGTCAGGATTTTGGGCACACATGCACGTATGTCCAGAGTTTTTCAAGCCTCTGGGGCCTGGACTTGAACAATGGTTGCCTGCATGGGATTGAGCCCCCGTAATAACTAGGCTATGGGTGGCCCAGGAGGTGCCTATTAGAGGAATGAGAGTCGAAGCCCCGGTGTCCTTACCTAGTACAGATTCTTTGCAGCTGAAGCTTCTCAGAACAATAAACTCCTGGGATATCAGATTGAGGATGATGTTTACCATTTGCTCCCTGCCCGACTTCCCTTTTGTCGTAACAGCAACCCCAATTTCCTTTGAGGGCCATCCACTGCTCTCAGCCTATGTGTTCAATGGACCCAACCCTGGCCAAGGAGTAGAACATATGACTCAGACAGTCTGTTAGCGTAGTCTGTTCCCAGCAGACTGAGAGCAACTTGCGAACAGGGGCTAGGGTAACTCAGTTCTAGGTCACCTGCAGCATGGCTCTCAAACCTGGCGAACCCTGGAGGGACCCTCCCCAGATGTACTGAATCAGCATATCTGGGTGGTCCCAAGGCACTTACATTTTGAACAAGCCACCTAGAGAATATGGATGATTAGGTTTGAAGATATTGCCTTCCAGTGTTTGTATGCAGTTGGTGCTTTGTATACAGTTGGTGCTTTGTAATCACTGGTGCAATGGGAAGGGCTGGAGTTGGCTTTCTACCTGTCTTGGAGTTGCTCACAGTCATGAGTTGCTGGGATCCTCTTTATGTGTTTTGAGGTGCTCCCACCATTCTGAGCTGGTGTCCCTGGCCCTCCCTGGTGGTGAGGAGGCACTTGCTGACGGGAACAAGGCCTCCCCATTCCAGGAGCTGGCAGATCCCCAGAGGGTTGGGACACTCGAGAAGACAGCCAGCTTGAAATGGGCTTGCCCAATTAGTTCCAATCAGGCCACCTCAGGATGACTCAGAAGGTCAGGGCCTTCTAAAATTAATCACAGCCACATCTAAAAGCAGGGCCTTGCACAGAGTCACCAGCCCCTCCTTGCCCCACAGAGGGGTTGGATTCCGGGGGAGTGGTGCCTGGACGGTTCCCATCTTTCAGTTCCTCAGACATTTGTCTGAATTCAGACTTGCTAACATGCAGGTTTCCTTCTGCTTTTCTTTTCCTTTTCCTTTTTTTTTTTTTTAATTCTCTCTCTTCTAACTGCAAGCAAAGGCTATTTTTATGACCAGAGGTTTCATTTCTCAAAAGGAAGATGACAGGAGGTAGATATTTTAGTACTGTGTCCTTAGCTCTTATCAGTGGAATCTGGGTACAAATTTAATCCAAAATATTCAGGGCTTTCTTTTTCCAACATAAGTTTTTTTTTATTTTTTTCTGATTAAAAATGTTGGATATAATTATTGTAAAAAATTAAAATACAGAAGGTTCTACTGAAGAAAATTACTGCTGGAAATCTGTCATTGAAAGGAAAGCACTTGTTGGCATCTTAGTGCATTTCCTCTCAGTGATTTTTGAGGAACTCCCCAAGTCCCATAGATTTTTAAAAGTAAAAAAGCATGATTTGCGTATATGAATGAATGGTAACTCTCCTCTGTAAAATGAGAATAATAATTAATACTTGACTCACAGATTTGTGCTGCTCATTTGAATGATCTGTTTAGAAATTAGTTCAAAATGGTAGACTGCACACAACCACTTTTCCAATCCCAAATCCTTAGAAATATCAGGAAAAAAAAAAAAAGCATCTGAGGAGACTTCACAAAAATGAAATTCAAGTAAGTTTATTTTGGTACAAAAAGTTTTGAAATTCATGCATAGTTTTTTCATAATATGCACTTTCATGAACTTTGTGAACACCTCTCTGAGTGTCTGTTCTCATAGTGAAAATGAAATGAGTTTAATGGCATTCTGGCTTATAATTAGTGCTCCATAAATATTAGCTATTCTTATTAGTGGGTAATCTCTAAGAATTACTTTCTTGTCCTTAAGGTGGAAACGACAACCTCTAACTCACAGTGAGAACTGAGGCCACGTTGCTGGGCCCTGATGCTGAGCAGGAGTGCCTCCTCCCAGGTGGGCTGTGTCCTCTCAGCTGTTCCTCTTACCCCTCTTCCCGCCCCAGTTCCCTCTTTACTTTCTCTCCTGCCCCGCTTATTTCCACACCAAAAAGAAACAGGAAAAGAAAGCAATAGAAATATTATAGAAAAATAAAAGGGCCATTTCCTTGAAATTTGGGGTGCTCCTGACTCTTGGCTCCACAGTCAACCTGTCCTGCTTTTAGATTTGAGTTGAAAGCATCCACAGTCATGTTGTCTATTCTGTTCTGGATTCCCTGGGCAGTGAGGCTTGAGCCAGGAGAGCTGGCTTCTGGAAGGTCTTGGTTCTGGCTAGCCTTACCCTCTCTGGAATAGAGGGGTCTGCTGGCCCTCTCCTTCTAGCACCCCAGAAACTCCACCAGCCCAGAAGCTAATAATGGCAGGAGAGGCAGAGTGATGACTGCAGAAGCAAGCTGGTGATCTGCCATTCCATTTAGCCTGAAGCTGGTTCACTTTGCAACATCCCTTTGGTAGGAGGCACAAACCAACTCATTCCTTTGGAGAAAGTTTGAGGTAGGCCAGGGGCTTCCCCTTTACCTGTCCTATTTTTTTTTTTTTTTTTTTTAGTTTTGCTATAGGATGTGTACCCTCACTGGAGAGGGGGGAGTGAGAAAGAGAGCGAGAAAGCATTTAAGCACCCTCTAGGGGAGATGGTCATGTTGTAATCCCTTCTCCTCTTCTCAAAATTTTGGGCATGTGTGCACACATGCAGATGTGTTTTTCAAGTCACTGGATTCAGGACTTGAACCATGAAGTTAGCCATGTGGGATCCAGTTGCCTCAACCACAGCGCACCCTAATGAGGTGGGACTTCTAGGAGATAATGTGACAACTCATCACCACCACACACCAGGCCTTTCATGTGCCTAATCTCGTAGATGACGACACTCAAAAAGGTTAACGTTTGCCCGAGATCATGAAGGCGGTAAAGCTAATTCGACCAATTGGTCTGAATCAAGGATTATTAAGAGATATGATAGTATTACTTAAAGAGTTAACTTGTAGTGAAAAATAAGAAATCAGCCTTGATTTTCAACAGTAGGGTATTGATTAAATAGCATGTAATACAGGTCACAAATGGAGTATCGTATAATGATTAAGAATGATGCTGCAGGCTGGCAGGTGGCATGGTGGTTAAGGGGCTGGATCCTACATGGTTGGCTCTGTGGTTCAAGTACTGGACCTGGCGGTGTGGGAAACATTCCAGGTGCGTGTGTGTGCACGCGTGCATGTGCGTGCCCAAAATCCTGAGAGAAGAATGAAGGAGAAGGAACTATAGCATGGCTAATCCCCCCTGGGGGGCTGCTTTCTCACTCTTCCTCTTTCTCTGTCTCTCTCTGGTGAGTGCACGACCTAAGGCAAAAAAAAAAAAAAAAATGCAGTATTTATCGATATGGGAACATTTGTGTAGTATACCCTTTTAAGATACAGATAGGTATGGGGCCAGCAGGTGGTGTGGTGGTTAAGGTGCTGAACTCCCGCATGGTTGACTGTGATTTGAGTCCTGGACCCAGAGGCACAAAAATCATTCTGGGTGTGTGTGCGTGTGTGCCCAAAGTCCTGAGAAGAGAATGAAGGAGAAGGGATTGAGGCATGGCCATGCCCCCGGCGGAGGATTTCTTGCTGACTCTCTGTCTCTCTCTGTGTCTCTAGCAAGAGCAGGTGCCTTAAAGCAAAAATCTCTTTAATAATAAGTTACAATTCAAAGTAGGGTTAGATTCTAAATCCTCATTACCAACTTCCTAAATCATGTAGTTTTTAATCATAGAAATATCTAGTTATGGGTCTGCTTATAATACCCAACAAATTATTTCATTTCAGTGCAGCCATAGTGGCACAGGCAGTAGGGGTGTTGAAGGCCATATGGGAAGGCTCTGGGTTCATACCCAGGGTCTACCTGAACATACTGGGTGTGCCCATGGTGCACTCATGATCCTGGCTGGCTGCAGGGCTGGGGGGGGGAGGACTGTGCCATAAAGACCTTGTCAAGGATGCTTATTTCTCTCTTTCTGTCACATGAAGGAAACAATCTTTCAGAAAAAATCTTACCTCATTTCTTATTTGTTTATTTATTATGAAAATGGTGACATATATTTTCATTGATGTAGCTGAAATTCATGAATTGTCTGAGTGAATCCTTAATCAAGAAAAATAAGTTACAAAAATCAGATTTTATATATATGAGAATACAACAAAATATATTACTAGATATACATAAATTGCTCAGCATATCTTAAAAAAATAACATACATAGCATGATTTTGTTTTTGTAAGTTAAAACAAATGTCATAAGACCTCAGAAATATTGTCAGAAAAAAATACACATATGCATACACATGTATAGAAAGATATCTAGAATGATAAAATGTTAATCTTGGACCTCTGCCAGGTGGGAGATGGATAATTTTTACTCCTTCATTGTTCATCTGTATTTTCTAATATTTCAACAACACCCACATACTACTTTTTTTAAAAAGAGAGGCAGTGGGGTGGAATTTGGAAACAAGTTGCCTCTGACTATGTGACCTTGAACATGTCCTTTTCCTTCTTATCTTGATGTCTTCATTTGTAACATGAGGGATTGCTTAGGAGTCAGAAACTCCTGAGGGCTGGGACCCGTCTGTTTGTTGTACGGTGTTGTAACATAGGCTCTGTGTATAGGAAAGGAATGGATAAATGAATGAATGGACTTAGAGGCTGTGCTGTGAAGGGTGGAGGGTTCTGTAGACATGGCAGGCAGCAGTGCTTCTCAAATGTGTTCCAGAGGCAGAAGTTGTGGGACTTTTTCTGGACACCTTGAAATAGCATGAGACAGATCTTTACATTCAATTCGCCAGCATGGGGGAACAGGTCAGAGCTCTTAATACACTTGGGTTCCATTCCCAATGCTGCTATTTGTCAGCTGTGAAATCTAGAGCAAATTTCTTTTTTTTCTTTTTTTTTTTTTTTTGGAGAGGTTTTTGCTATAGGGTGCATGCGCTCTCCAGACAGACAGAGAGAAACAGAGAGACAGAAAGTGAGAAATCACTCCCCAGGGGGGATAGCCATGCCGCAATCCCTTCTCCTCCATTCTCCTCTTGGGATCTTGGGCACGCACGCACACGTGCCTGGTGTGAGTTTTAAGCCACTGGGTCCGGGACTCGAATCTCGGTCGACTACGTGGGAGTCCAGCGACATAGCCATATGCTAACTGCTAGTCCCATCTAGAGCAAATTTCTGTAAGCTTGTTTTCTCTGTAAAATGAGAGTAATAATTAATACTTAGTTCATGGGGTTGCTCTGAGCATTTGAAAAATCTCTTCAGAAATTAGTTGAAAATGGTAGACTAAACTCTAGTCACTTTGCCCTATCTTAAATACTTGGAAATACTAGAAAGGTAAATAAATGTATAAGAAAACTTCAAAACTCTGTGGAAAAATGAAATTAAAGTATGAATTTATTTTGGTACAAAACAATTTTGAAATCCATGCATAGTTTTTCATAACACACATGAATAATACATGGGAATGAAATACAAATTTTTGAAGACCCCTGTATACAACCCATAAATGTTCTGGAAAAGAAGATTAATTTGAAATTGTGAGGAATTTCTGAGAGAAGAAAGATGGTAGACTTCAAAAAGAAAGGAACCATTGCCCAGAATATGTAGCTTTGAAGGTACCTCAAGGTTTAGGATGGTGGCTGCAGGCGGTGGTAACTGATAGGGTAGAGTTGGGATGTTGCAGTAGGAAGGACAGAGCCAACCTTCCTGTCCTACCCCACTTTGCACGCTTAGCCAAATAAGCAGGCAGCAAATTGAGAAAGCTGCCTCCATCATGCAGTTTGGATGGACATTTAGTCTAGAGAGGAAAGCGACACTTAGGAAGAATGGGAGTTGGGTACTAGCACAGCTTATCCATCACATTCTTTTCTACCCACCATTATTTCACCCACACAGTGGCAAGAGGCACCATCCATATCCTGGGTAACAAAGAATCTCAAATTTAAGACAAGCACACATCAAGAGTCATTAATCAATGAAGAAAAGCTGTACCATGAAAGAGACACAGAACACAACAGAACTGACACGAAGAAACTGAACTAGCAGAACAGACAGATCAAACATTTAAAATAAGTACAGTTGGGTCAGCCTGTGGCATGGTGGTTAAGGCAACTGGATTCCACATGGCTGACTGCACAGTTCAAGTCCTGGATCTAGTAGCTTGAAAAAAAAAGAAACACTCTATGCATGTACGTGCACCCACGAAATCCCAAAAGGAGAATGGAAGAGAAGGAAGTGCTGCATGGCCATCTTCCTGGGGGTTGATTTCTCACTTTCTCTCTTTCTCTTTCTCTCTCTGGTGCACACACCCTATAGCAAAAAATTATTAAAAAAAAAGAATAAGCATACTTGACATCCTCAGTGAATTATTAGAGGAAATGGTCGAAGATAAGAATAAAAAAATAAGACTCCTTTTTTATAAAAAGAATTATTTATTCATTCATTCATTTATTTTTTTATTTGACCAGACAGAGATCACCCCCCTGCAACACACACACACAGAAAGTGAGAAAGTAAGCCACCAGGTCTGGGACTCAAACCATGGTTGGCCACATGGGAGTGTCTAGTGCCTTAACCACCACGGCATCCACTGGTCCCCAAAATTAAGACTCTTGACGTATATTCAAAAATAGACTTTTTGAGTATGAACAGACTGAACACAGATACATGACAGTATATTAATGAATCAGAAAATTGAATTGAGGACTTTTTCTAAAATGCCCTTCAAAAAGAAGATATCAAAAGCATAAGATAATATTTAGGATATATAAAGGGTAGATTAAGAAATTTCAATATCTGTCAAATAGAAAGAGAGAATAAAGAGAATGACAGTGGGCTGGCCCTATGGTCTAGTGGTTATAGGAGCTGAATCTCACATGGCTGTCTGTGATTCCAATCAGGGCCCTGGAAACTTGAAAACCACACCAGTGGCGCGCACGCGTGCGTGTGTGTGTCTCAAATCCTGGCAGAACAGAGCGGTAGAGAAGAAGGAACTGTGGCATGCCCCATTGGGGATGCTTTGCCTAACCCTCTCTGTCTCTCTCTTATAAGCACACCTGCCTTTTAGCAATTTAGAAAGAGAGAGAGAATGAAAGTGAAGAATACTGACTTAAATACAGAAGGAAGTTGCTCAAGTTGATGAAAGACAAAAGTCCTCATACTGAAAGTGCCTATCACATAGTAAGCAGAACAGAAAATAAAATAACTAGCCAGTCTATGGTGACAGGACATAAAGGAGAGAGAAAAAGGAAATAGATTACTAATAAAAGAAAGCAATTAATATTAGATTCAACTACAATGCTGCATGTAAGATATCTTTAGAGAGCCAAAGGAAATTTCTTTAGAGGTCTAACAGACGATTATTTTTTTTAAAATATTTATTTATTATTATCATAATCTTGTTTATATTACATTGAATCCCATATAACTTCACAGTGTATTACATATCTTTATCCAGGAGTACCATGCATGTCAGTTAATACAGAGACATTAAAATCCCCATTTAATCATCCAATAGTTTTTCATTATTTTTCCCGATTATTATTATTATTATTCCAGTTATTTTTTAAACAATCACTATTTCTCATTTTGCTTGTAAAAAGACTTTGCCCAACATGAAATACTTCTCAGACCAATCCAGTTAAGAATACTATACACGTCATCATCAACAGGTTATAAACCATATCTTTGTAACGGACAATTATTTGAACCAGGTAAGCTGGGATTCAGGTGTGAAGGCAAAATCTATAAAGACAATTACAGATATCCAAGGATGAGAAAATGAATCACTTCCAGTCTTACTTGTAAGAGGATGTGCTTCAACACAATGAAACGAAATTCAAGAGAAGCCTACAGGATATAAGCAGTGGTGATGAAATAAATCAGTAGCATTTGCTGAGTAAGTTTAAATAAGTGTTAATTGAAATGGTGCAGGTGTCGAGGAGAGGGAGACGAAGGAAGTGTACGTGAGCCAAAGTTTATGCTATGTTGAGTGGATAATGACGAGAGGCACTGTACTTATATAGGCTACTAAGGAAAACAAAATAATGATCAAGTACTGGGGTTAAAATGTAAAGGTAAGCACTTGAACATCAGAAATTAAATCAAGAAGGCCCAGTCATTGAAAAGAAGGAAAACAATGGGAAAAATAGAAAGCATGGTAAATGTAAAATGCCAAATAAGACAGCAGTAGCAAGCTCTACATATTGCTAATCACAATAAGCAAAAATGGGTTAAATTGTTGCATGAAAAATATCAAATCAAGAGAAAAAGAAATCTCTCAAATGTAGATACACCCTTTTTCTCTGAGAGAAAGTAAGATAACCCGATGTAACTCTGCATCTGTCCCTTCCTCCCTTGGAAAGTGCTTAAACCTTTTCTACCCACTTACTCTGTGAAGTCTGTGAATTCTTTTACAGCTTGTGACACAGATCACCCTAACATTTGGTGGCCCCTGTGGGGAAATACTATCTCTCACTCCCAACCTGGGAGGCCTGCACCTAGGGAAGTAACCTGGATAACCCCCAGTCTAATTTATGAGATTGTTGGAGGGTCTTTTATTTTTTTAAAGAAGTTTTTGCCTTCAGGCATGTGCTTAGGGTGTATGCAGTCGCTGGAGAGAGACAGAGAAAGGAAAAGTGAGATCATCCATTAGCCTCCCAGGATCTTAGGCACGCACGCACACATGCCTGGCATGAGTTTCAAGCCACCAGGTTGAGACTCAAACTCTGGTCATCCATGTGGGAGTCCAGCAACGTAACCACTATGCCATCTGCTGGCCCCTGAAGGAAGACTTTCTTTCCTGTCTTTTGTTCCTCTTCCCCATCTGGCTCAGCAGTTAATTTGGCAGTTAACCTCTTTGTCACCAGCATACATCTATGGCTCTTTCCTGGTAAGTCCCTCACCCCATCCCCTCTTTCAGCCCTCAGGATATTAATACTCACCAGTCAGAAGTGATAGCTCCTCAGTTTTAAAACTCCTGACATCAAGTCTATCACTTTCCTAAAGACTTGGAATTGGGGGACACCCCTTGAACATTTCCCTGGTGTGGAGGTCTTGTCTTCGGATTCAGGGATGACTGATTCTAGGGACAGATCTATGGTCAGTCTGTGTCTGAATTGAGGGATGCCTAATCTGGAGTAGATCTCTCAGTTGGTCTGTCCTGGGTTTAGGGACACTTGGCCCAGAGCAGATTTCTAGGCTGCCTGAGTTGGGGACATTGTCTTCAGACTCAGCCCCCTCCTTTGGCATTGTTAAAATCCTGAGAATTTTCTCCCTTTTCTTTCTCATCATCGGGAACATTTAGTCAATCCCTCCCAAGGACTTCTCATCGAGATGTCTCTTTAAGAACCTGAGGGCTCAGGGCCAGCAGGTGGTGTAGTGATTAAGGCACAAGACTCCTACATGGTTGACTGTAGTTTGAGTCCTGGACCCGGTGGCTTGAAGCTCACACTGGGTACATGTGCATGCATGTCAAAAGCCTGATAGAAGAATGGAGGAGAAGGGATTGCAGTATGGCCATCCTCCTAGGGGGAGGGGTGATTTCTTGCTTCCTGTCTCCCTGTCTCTCTCTGTCTCTCCAGTGAGTGTACGTGCCCTGTAATTTTCCACTGTGATATGGCCTAGCCTCAATATAAATTGGATGACCAAAGATTTGGCCAACTTTTTTAAACTCTCACCATCCTGATCTCCATTCCTCCTGCTAGATGTTCCTTCTCATCCTTACTTCTTTATCTCCTCTTTATAACCAAGGCTCTAATGATGTTGTCCTTTCTACATTGCTCTCATACCCCCACTACCTACCGGAGGAGCCACCTCAAGAATCTTCTTCCTGGGGGAACCAGCAGTTAGCGTAATGGATATGTCGCTGGACTCCCACATAGTAGACCGTGGTTCACGTCCTGGACCTGGTGGCTTAAAACTCAAGCCGGGCGTGTGTGCGTGCATGCCCAAGATCCCGAGAGGAGAATGGAGGAGAAGGGACTGCAGCGTGACCATCCCCCCTGGGGGATGATTTCTCGCTTTCTGTCTCTCTGTCTCTCTCTGTCTGTCTGGCGAGCGCACGCGCCCTATAGCGAAAACCTCTCCAAAAAAAAAAAAAAATCTTCTTCCTGGGACCAGCAGTTAGCGTAATGCCTATGTCGCTGGACTTCCATGTAGTCGACCATGGTTCGAGTCCCGGACCCGGTGGCTTAAACTCACGCTGGGTGCGTGTGCGTACATGCCCAAGATCCCAAGAAGAGAATGGAGGAGAAAGGATTGTGGCGTGGCCATCCCCTCTGGGGGGGGTGATTTCTCGCTTTCTATCTCTCTGTCTCTCTCTGTCCTTCTGGCGAGCGCACGCGCCAAATAAGAAAAAACCTCTCCAAAAAGAAAGAAAGTAAGAAAGAAAGAAAGAAAGAAAGAAAGAAAGAAAGAAAGAAAGAAAGAAAAAGAATCTTCTTCTCTTCCGTTCCCCAGGTCATACTCACTATTACATGAAGTAGGGATTACCATCAGAGTCCATGTCCCCTTTTCAATGTCTGATCCCTCTCTAATTGAAGCTAAACTCAGCAGTTTCTCTGTTGACCCATCTAAGTTCACTAAGAAATTTGTCCTAGATCTATCATGGTGGGGCATTCATATAATTTTCTCTACTTGTACTAACCCTGAAGAGAGAGGTCACATTTTGACCAAAGCAAGGGACTTGCTTCTGTTTCTCTGGTGAGTACACACTTCCTATATGAAAAATATCTCAAAAAAAAAAAAAAAAAGATAAAGAAAAGGAAAAGGAAGAAAGAAAGAAACCCTCAGACCCCACCATCTGAACTCATAGACTTGGTTCACTAATAATTGTGATGAGGACAAGAGAATAGGGGAGAGGGAGAGAAACCGATAGTGGTCCAGAGAACAAAACGAGGCCTTCCATATGGTGGCCTCTGCAATTGAAGGAGTATTCCAGGCTCATGGGAGGATTTATCTGAGGATCCCAATCGACCACAGTGAGGATCATCATTACCAGCACTGGGGTCCCAAATCTGTTTCAACTGCAAGCACGAGGGTCACTGGAACAGAGAATGCTCTCAAAGAAGATGGCAGCCATCGGGACCATGCCCACTATGTGAACAGTCAGGACATTGCAGGAGGGAGTGCCCTCTCCTCAGAGAAGATGAAATCCCCTTCTGGAGCCAGCAGGCCACCCTAAGGATCTCCTTGGCCCCCTCTAGACCTTGGACTGATGGGCTAATGATCTGGCACCACTGGGTACCATTGATTTGGCTGAGCCTTGGGTAACTCTCTCCATCGTAGGTTAGTTAATCAATTTCTTAATTAATACTATAGCTACTTATTCTGCTTTTCTTGAATTTTCTGGTTGCTTGCCTCTTTCACCTATCTCCATCATAGGGGCTGTAGAGAGCCACAGCCTACTTTATAGACCCCACATTTATTTTGAGTTCTGGAAGATCAAGTGTCTGTTCATTCCTTTCTAGTAATTCGCAGCTGCCCTAACCACCCCTTAGGACGAGTTTTTGTGTGCATGTATGTGTATATATATCCATACTTGTGGTATATTGTATGTGTATCTGTACTTGTAGTATATTGTATGTTGTATGTTATATGGCAAGAGTCCTTAAGAAATTTGTGTTTAATTTGGGTTATAAATAAATAAGAGCACTCATACAAATTAATATAAATGTTTTTCAAGGTCACATGACTTAAGTAAATCTTTGACAGATAGGCTGGCTTCAAATATGTTGAAAGGAAAAATCTGATAAATGAAGATCTTTACAATTTCCAAAATACGTTTTTGTTAAGGGTTTCATTAGTCACACAACATCATATTTGTGTTAATATTGTTGGTTTAATGAAACAGCTGACATTTACGTGTTATATGTGATGGTGTGGTAGATATCTAATGTGCTATAAAAATAATCGACAGGATGTTTAATTGTAAAATGTCTGAGTCATCTTTAAAGAATTTAACATATTCTGAATTACATGAAATTTAGATTAATCTACTGTTGAACTTCTAAATTTTACAAGAGTAAAAAACATGGTTAATTAAGAAAATCATTCTATTCTACACTGGGATATTTGTTAAGCATAGATTTCCAAAGTCTGAAAGATACATATTCATAAGCTGTTATATATGCTAAAAGTTAAGGTTGCTAAAAGTTAAAAATTCTGGTTAATATGTAGATATACAATTCTACATACAAGATTACAAGCTTAATGGCCCCTCTGGGAGATACCAGATTGCTGGGGGTGAAGAAGGGAGATAAACATAGGGTCCTAGTAAAGCCTCTTCAGAGGCCCTCCCATTGGTGAGTCTCTTTAAAGGAGCAACGAGCCTGCCCTCGGGCTGGGGTTCTCCATTTTCTCCTTGCCATGCTTGCTTACCAAGCACCAGAAGATTGATCTAGACTGGCTGGCCACCTCCACATGAAACAAACATCCAGGCAGCATATAGTGGAAGTGGAAATCCTAGGACTGACTTTAGTTAGGCCCCATTATATGGTAAACAGGGACTGGGGGACTCCTGTCCCAGGACCTGGCAGACAGGAGTCAGAGCACAGGGTATAGGTTGAGACCAGAGCCTGCTTTCTCCCTTCCTACCTTCCAGCATTTCCCATTTTCTCTTCCAGATGGTCAATCAAACTTCTGCCCCTTGGGACTCTCCCCTTGGCTGCATTCTCAGAAGCTGGGGCAGATTAAACACCCAAGCCTTATAGCCTGGTCCTAATGTAAATTAGATGACTAGGAGTAAAGCAAAAAATAAAAGCCTAAACTCCATTCTCCAGCTAGAGCTCTTCTGTTACTAACAAGGCAAATTCTTTATAGGACCTAAAAACTGGACCCTGCCCCCTTGGCTGTACTTAGCCACCCCTCTGAGGAGCTGCCAACAAACAGCCTTGGGAGTTCCCCAGTAGAGACTCTCTGGCCTCCCTTTTTGGAACAGGGAATGGGAAAGTTGTCACTATCCTCTTCAGTATACCCTGCTTTTGCAAACCCAGATCCTGTACAACCTTGTTCTAGACTTAGGATCCCACTGCCCAAGCTCTGCCCCTTGTAGGAGGTAAGCAAGCCAACAGGATCACTGAGTTCAAGTCCCCTTCTCAGTGCAGGGTCTCACAGATCAGAGCAGATCTAGGGCAATTTTCAGATAACTCAGAGGTATAATAATGAATTCCAGTAATTTACCTTAACCTTTGATTTAACTTGAAGAGGCAAGCAAAAGGTTTAAATATGGACTGTGACCATAGCCACCTGTGTCACTCAGGATAATTCTGAAGGCTTGGGACCCATGTCTCAGTTGAGGACTGGATCTGGGAAGTCCAGATCAGAGCCTCTGTCTCGGGGCAACTCTACATGTTTTCCAGTGTAAGAAGTCTAAGCACTAGAAACAGCAAGGCCTACAACTGGCATCCTCCTGTCCCCCTGAGGCCTTGTCCCCAGTGGAGGAAATGGCCACTGGAAATAGGAATGCCCTGAGCTCTGAAGGGAACTTGGAACTCTAGAGTCCAAGATGGTCTCTAGAATGATGGGCCTAAGACCCCCAACGTCTCCCCTGGACATCTGGAAATATTATTAGATGAGCCTCAGGTAATCCTTAGTGACAAGAATGTATTCAATAAAGATAATAATTTTTGTTTAAATCACATGTTAAGGTTGTTTCCAAAAGAAAACTTATAAAAAAAGGAAAACAAGGTAGAAAGTAATGAGTAGGAAAAAGATGTAGAGAGTTATAAGAAAGAAGGTATATTGTTGGTAAGGAAGGTTAAAAAGGAAAGAAGAGGTTTTGATATAGAAAAGCACTTTGTGTGGTATAATTTTTGGCTTAAAAATAGGAGAATGAGGGACCAGCAGGTGGCATGGTGGTTAAGGCGCTGGACATTCCCACATGGCTGACCATGGTTCAAGTCCTGGACCTGGTGGCTTGCTTTCTCACTTTCTCTCTCTCTCTGTGTCTCTCTCTCTCTCTGGTTAAAATAAAATAAGTAAATAAATAAAATTAAAAAAAAAATAGGAGAATGAATAAGGCAAATTGCCAGAATTTTTGAAATGGGGAGATTCCTGGAGTATCTGGAGTATTTTAAAATAAAAACAAAAAAGGAAAGAAGGGACAAATACTGAAATTTGTTGAAGAGTTAAGAGTGTATGAAAGAATTACAAAAAAGTAATGAAGTTAAGATTTTTGTTGATACAAATATTCTAAAACTAAGACAGTTCTGGTGTGATGCCATCAGTTGCAATTCTGCTTGTTATCTTTAAGTGCTAGAAATGAAAATCACTAAATCTGTCTATTACATCATTTTTGTAATGAACTTATATCAAGTTATTAATTATGGCTGCTTTAAGTTTCTGTTATCCACAGTTCCAAGATTTCTTCCCATGGAAAAGGCACTAACAAGTACTTAAATATGAGTTCCTGATGACTAAAAGAAAAAATGCTTCTTTGTTAATCGGTCAGAAAAGATCCAAACCAATCTTAAAAAATATATTAGATTAAGCCAGTAAGTTTTATAAAAGGGAAAAAAGAAAGGGAAGACAAAAATGATAATAATGCTGAAAATGAATTAAATAATACAAAAAAGACATATTGCATATATAATAACAAAAAAGGAGGTAAGTATAATGATATTAATGTCAGAAAAAAATGAAACCTGAGGTAAAAATACATAAAAAGGGATTATGAAAATACTTTATAGCTATGTAACAATTATAAATGTCTATTCATCAAACAACCTAACATTAAGATATTTTTAAAAAGTCAAAACTAAATAGAGTTTATTTAATAAATAAAATGTGTTAATAGAGCAGACATTAAACATTTATAATATCTTGCCTATAGAGTATCCGTACTCTATTACTGAAACTGATTGACTAAAGGATATACAAACACAATAAATGGATGTAAATACCAGATATAGTGTGTGTGGAAGAGCAGGGCCTGAGGAAGGACATTTAGGAGAAAAATAGGGAGGCAAAGCACTAATGGGACAAAGAAATGTGGTATTATCTGTTGAAGATATTTTATAGTTTAACCAACTGGACTAGGGAGAAATGTTCTCATAGTGAAATACTCACTTTGTAAGCTAAAAAAGGTAATTGAATGTATAAAAAATGAAATAATAAAATAATAAAAATAATAAAATTTTTAAAAAGATGATAACCTATTGATAAAATTCAATGTTACTATTAATAAAATAAGTTAATAAAATAGGATTAGACAAACTTTTACTTAACATGATAAAATAGGTACATAATACAACAAAAAAGGGGAAACTCTAGAATACTCCTCTATGGCCAGGAAAAAGAGAAGCTGTCCTTTATCATCAATGTTTTAGCATTGTCTGGATATATCAGCCAACATCACTGAACTGGAGAATGAACAAGAACTCTAAAAATAAAAAGAAAAAAAAGAGGATAATAGCATGGTAGATATATATATATACACAGAATAGAATAGGAGTCCAGAAATGAACCTTTGTATGTATGGTCAAGTGATTTTTGAAAAGAGTACCAAGACAAATATTGGGGAAAAACACAATCTTTTTAACAAATGGTGTTGGGAAAACTGCATATCCACATGCAAAAGATTGAAGTGGGAACTTACCTTACACCATATATGAAAACTAACTTAAAGTGAACCAATGACCTAAATATAAAAGCTATAAATATCAAAGTTTTAGAAGAAAACATAAGGGAAAATCTTCTTGACATTGGATTTCACAATGATTTCTTGGATATGACATCAAAAGCACGGAAATAAAGGTAACAATAGATAAACTGGACTACAGTGAACATAGAACTTGAGCAGCAAAAACACAGTCAACAGAGTGGAAGCCAGTAAACAGACTAGAAGGATATATTTGTAAATAATATGCTGACAAGGGGCTAATATCCAGAATATATAAAGAACTTCTACAACCAAACAACAAGTGGGACAAACAACCTAATTAAAAAACGGACAAAGAACTTGAATAAAAAATCCTTTACAGAGATGTACAAATGTCCAGTAAGTACACAAAAAGCTGCTTTACATCACTAATCATGAAGGAAATCCATGTTAAAATCACAGTGAGATATAATTTTATATCCATTAGGGTGGATACTATAGACTATATCCCAAAACCAAAACCAACCAAAAAAAAAAAAACAAACAAAAAACAAATGCTGGAGGGAATGTGGGAAACTGGAACCATTGTGCACTTTTGGTGGGAATATACATCACTGTAGAAAACAGTATTATGAGGACCAGCAGTTAGCATAATGGCTATGTCGCTGGACTCCCACATAGTCGACCGCTGTTCGAGTCCCGGACCCTGTGACTTAAACCCTCGCTGGGCGCGTGTGTGTGCGTGCCCAAGATCCCGAGAGGAGAATGGAGGAGAAGGGATGGCAGTGTGGCCATCCCCCCGGGGGGTGATTTCTTGCTTTCTGTCTCTCTGCCTCTCTCTGTCTGGCGAGCGCATGCACCCTATAGCAAAAACCTCTCCAAAAAAAAAAAAAAAGAAAAAGAAAAAAGAAAACAGTATTAACAGTTCCTCACAAAAATAAAAAAATGAAAAATAAAAAAAACTACCATATAATCCAGCAGTTCTACTTCTGGGTATATACCCAAAAGAATAGTAAGCAGGATATGGAAGGGCTGCTTGTGCACCCATATTTATAGCAGTATTATTCATAATACCCAAGAGGTGATAGTAAGCCAAAGTGTCCCATTTTGTTTATAAATAAACAAAATGTGATAAATATATTCAATGAAATATTATTCAGTCTTAAAAAGGAAGAGAAATTTGACATGCTACAACATGGATAAAATTTGAGGACATTAGGCTAAGTCAAATAAGTAGGTTACAAAAAGACAGATCCACTTACATGAGGTACTTATAGCTGTCAAATTCATAGAGACAGAAGAGGAGATAGAGGAAGTGGTTGCCAGGGGCTGGTGAGAGGGGGAAATAGAGAATTATTTTATTCTGCTGCTAACAACTGAATACCACATTGAATAACAACTGAATACTACTAAATAATTTCTTTCTTTTTTTTTTCAAGGGTTTTTTGCCTTAGGGTGCATGTGCTTGCTGGAGAGAAAGAGACAGAGACAGTAAGAGGGAGAGTGAGAAATCACCCTCAGGGAGGATGGCCACACTGCAATCCCTTCTTGTCCATTCTCCTCTTAAGATCTTGGGCAAGCGTGCACACACACCTGGCATGATTTTCAAGCCACTGGTCTGGGACTTGAACTGTGGTTGGCCATGTAGGAGCCTAGTGACATACCTACTATGCCATCTGCTGGTCCCCATACTGGATAATTTCTAAAGCATAGAGCTTTATTTAGTTCATAGCTTTATGAGTATTAAGTCAACACACTTTTTGGAGAAAATTTAAGGGAATAGTCATTCATGTTTCTGGTGCAGCCTTGATGGAGAGCACTTTGGCAATATCTATCAGATGTAATTATCCTCCAGATATACTTGCAGGCATGACAAATGAAGTATGGTCTAGAGTATGCATTTTAACAGTATTGTAATACCGAAGACCAGGAAAATACAGGCAATGTAAAGGTCCATCAGGCCAATGGGTACACATGGCAAACAGTGTAGTTCAAGTCCTGGACCTGGGGACTGGAAAAATGCCAGGTGTGTGTGCTTGCATTCCCAAAATCATAAGAGGAGAATAGAGGAGAAAGAAATGTGGAGTGGCAGTTCCCCCCGGCAGGGGGGTGATTTCTCTCTGGTGAACACACAGGCCCTATAGCAAAAACTACAAGAAAACAAATAAAAATAAAGGTCCATCAGTAAGGATAGGATTAACAAAGTATAGGGGTTGTTGGAAAAGTCATGATGTATTTTTTTCTAAGCAAAAATGTGTCATGACTTTCCGACAACCCAATACATTCCTATAATGAACTACTGTGCAATTATAAAAACGGATAAGAAAGTCCTATATGTATTATATATAAATGTATATATAAAGCTCACCAAGATGTATTGTTACGTAGAAACAGAACAAGTCAATGTGTGTAATGGTGTAATAGTATTATACCTCTGCTGTTTTAAGTGCACAGCCACAAATTGTCACTCTTCCCAGTGAAAGGTAAAGTCTATGTCCAACCTTTAAAACCTGGCAGAAGGACCAGCAGCTGGTTTAATGGCTATGTTGCTGGACTCCCATGTAGTTGACCACGGTTTGAGTCCCAGTCCCAGTGGCTTAAACTCACGCCGGGTGTGTGTGCGTGCATGCCCAAGGTCCCGAGAGGAGAATGAAGGAGAAAGGATTGCAACATGGCCATCCCCCATGGGGGGTGACTTCTCACTTTCTGTCTCTCTGTCTCTCTCTGTCTTTCTGGTGAGTGCATGCAACCTATAGCAAAAACCTCTCAAAAACAAAACAAAGCAAAACAAAAACAAAAACAAAAACAAAAAAACAAAAAAACTCCACCTGGCAGAGATTTTGAACATCTTGACTCTAGTAGTTCTATCTGATTTCCAAAACTAGGTTACAAGAGGCCATGCAGCTTCTGTCTGGCTCACTGTAACGCTTGCTCTTAGAGAGACTTGAGGACTCTTGTGTTGTGAGAAAGCCCACGCTACCCAAAAAGATCGCATGAAGGATGGTCAATAGTCCCATAGCCAGCATTTAAGTTATGCCAGCACAGGGCCTAGACATATGAACAAAACACCTTTCAGGCAATCTCATCCCCAGGCATTGCAATCTCCCACTTGAGGTCTCATGCATGGTTGGAATAGAGGTAAATCATCCCCTCAGGATCCCAAATATTTTTCACCCTGAATCTGTAGCTTAATACAATGGTTGTTATTTTCTGCCATTAAGTTTAGAGTGTTTTGTTTCTCTACAATATATACCTGAAAGATTAGCTTTGTGGAAGGAAGGAGAGAACATGCCTGTGTAGGTGTTTGTGCGTGTGTTGACTGTCGCTAGAAGAGCTCACAAGAAACTGGTCACCATGGCTACTCCCAGAAAGGAACTGGGTGATCAGGATGAGAAGAAGAGATTATTTTTCCACCGCATATCCTTTGGGGCCTCTTAAAATAGATATTCCTTTGACCAAAAAAGGAAAACAAAAGGCAAAATATTGGAAAGTAAGAGACAAACTGTTCTTATTAGCAGATAGTACAGCCTTCTACCCAGACAATGTAAGAGTTACTTGGCACATGATTGAAATTATTGATAGTAAGAGAATACAACATGTTCAGGTTAGAATATCATCAAGATAACAAGCCTTTGATGTCCCAGCAATGGCCAAGTTGAAAATGCCACCCTCCCACCATAGTCCATTAGTAATCTGAGTTTCTTCAGCAGGCTGTCCTTTCAAAATTGAACTCTACAGAATGTCAGCTTGACTCCCCTGACATCTTAGGTAGAGTATCTTCCTCCAGAGTGAAGGGAGCAGACAGGGGGTAACTTAGTCTAGGGAGGACCTGGGGAAGGTGGGTAGGGGGCCAAGAAGGTGCAGAGAGGGATGGGGCTAAGAGCTGACTTTGGTCCTTTCCTGACTTGCCCTCACTTCAGCCCCAAAGAAAACTCTGAGGCCAGTGGACTTTAGCAATCTGAACAGTTTAACAGGTTTTATTAATATAACTCAGTAGGAAAAATGCACTAACCTAGTTCACAATGCTTTGCCCCACCGCATATGTGGCTCAAATTTATAACCAGAGGAAAGGAAGTGACATACACACCAAGGAAGTGACATAAAAACCAACCTGGTTGGCTGTAGTCGGATGTGGCCTGATCAGGGATCAGCTGAAGCTCAGCTGCCGGCATAGGTTGAGTCTGAGTTACAACGGGCTAAATTGCTAGGACAGACTCAGATTAGGTTATAACTTGCCGTCCAGCAAACTAGGTTGCAGTTCAGCAGCAACGGAGAAGGCTTTGGGTCAACTTTATGTACGGGGGCCGGCGTAGGCCAACTTAGTTCAGCATAACACCACTGAAGAGTCACTGGTTCAGGCATGATCAAAGGCTGGTGGCACAGAGAAGCACTTGGCCCACAGTGAGGGCTGGGAGGGCCTGGAAGGAAAGGGAAGAGGTTAACTAATGAGTGATGAGTGGCAGCGCCGTCACAGGCTTCAGGGAACATGCTTTGGGACCAGCCTCTCCTCTAGGTCTCCTCCTTCCTGTGCAGCCAGGGCTTGGGGATCCGATGGCTGAGAGAGGAGCAAAGTCCAGGAAGGTGAGTGCATCCCAGCTGAAAAGTTAATACCTAAGCCGTGGTTCTGAACCTTTGGTACCCGCAGAACCCCTCTGCGGGTGTGTTCTGCAGATGCGGAGGCTGGGCATGGCAGGCAGAGCTGCTGCATCAGCGTGCGCAGGAGTCCTCCACGTCCAGGTGCCTTGCTCCGGCTGATGACAAACACCCTTGTGTGTGGTTTCAGGCTATGTGGGCCAGGGCTCAACAGCAAACGTTTCAAAAGATGGCCCTCCTCCTTTGTTGGTGCTGGTGCCGGTGCCTAACTCAGTCTGCTTGTTGGGTGTCCTAGCAGTGACCAGAGGTGTGCACCCCTTCCTAAGAACTTGGAGAGGCAGGCTAGTACTGCGGGGCACCCTTTGGTAGGGGTAGCTGCTTCGAGTAGGCAGCCACACCTGCCCAGGAGCAGAGGATACCTCTGGGCTGGGGACCTGCAAGTGATTGGTGGTAAAAACTCAGATAGCTGTTCCCCACTGGCTTGCCAGGAATGTGGTGATACCAGGCCCTGACCATAGACATTGTCATTTGTACTCCCTGCCCATCTAGGGCCCCACCAAAGAACACCTAAGTGGTAGAAAGGGAGTTGAAAAAGGGGAAGGCCCAGGTGTGGTGTAGCATGGATGGTGCAAGGCCCTGCAATCCTGGAGACCAGATGAAGGCTAGGGTTCTGTTCCAGGTGGGCCTGTACATGCTGAGTGTGTGCATGTGTGGCCAAGATCTTGACTGGTTGAGAAGGCTGGCGAAGATGCAGTGGAGACCCTGTAGAGGGTGCTAGTCTCTCTGCCGTTCTTTCCGTGTCTGTCTTTTTCATCAAATACAATAAAAAAGCGTATGAAAGAAGGGGAGGGGAGATCAGCCAGCGAGACTCAAGCATGGGACTTATGTTGAGCCCTGCTTTGGCGGGCCTTCCTTGCGGTTGTGGCCAGGCCATGCTGAGAGGGTGACTGAGGACCAAGACTGTGGAACTTGCTCAACAGTTGCCCTTTGCATGGAATCAGTTTCAGAACTTCTGCGGGGTTTGGGGGCTTTCATTGCAATGTCCAAACCAAAAGTGGACGTAGCAGCCTCAGAGGGGGACCAGTCCCGGCAGCTGAGTTTTTCACTGTCAGTAGTGTCCTTATATATGGCTGACACATGTGCCTGAGATGAGCGTGCTGGCCTGCCTCTGGGACTGGTTGACACCAGGGGTCTCAGCCTGCCTTACTGAGTGTCCACATGGTGTGTCTGCTCCCCTTTGGGTCCTGTATGTCCCTTTCTGCTCTCCTGGGCTGCTCCCTGTGGGCTTGTCCTCAGTTCTGCAGGGGCTGTGAGGGAGGAGCTGTGTTGGCTCTGGAGTAGAGGGGCAAGTCTTTCTGGAAGGAGAGCAGCTTTAGCCCAATTCTGCAGGAAGATGTTATTAGCATGTCAGGAATGTCAAGGGTGGAAGGAAAAACTGCCACAATCCCCATGACCAGCTTCTGCTCCAAATTATCCCTTGTTGGTGACTGGGACATTTGGGGACATGTGGACTGAAGCTCTCACTGTTGCCAACACTGTTGCCCCAGCTTGCAGGCCAGGAGGGCTTCTGGGATGCACCAAGCTCTGTCCCCTAGGTGAGGTCTTCTCTCAATCCTCTACCTGCCACACCCCAGCCACACTGACTGGCAGTCCTCCCTGGCCTATTCCTGTTCCTTTCTTGTGGGTGCTAACACCCCTCTGGGCACTGTTGGGTCCCTGTCCTATTGCAAAGCTGTATCCATAATCTTTTTTTTTTTTTTTTTTTTTGAGAGTTTTTTGCTATAGGGCGCTTGTGCTCGCCAGAAAGACAGAGAGAGACAGAGAGATAGAAAGCGAGAAATCACCCCCCAGGGGGGATGGCCATGCCGCAATCCCTTCTCCTCAATTCTCCTCTTGGGATCTTGGGCACGCACGCACATGTGCCCGGCGTGAGTTTAAGCCACTGGGTCCGGGACTTGAACCACGGTCGACTACATGGGAGTCCAGCGACATAGCCATTATGCTAACTGCTGGTCCCCCTGCATCCATAATCTTTGTGAAGACTTCCAAACTGTCCTTTCCTTATGGTGCAAATAGATATAGACCTACTGCTTCCCTTGAGTCCCCTGGCTGACCCTCTCCCCGTCTATTTAGTGGGTTTGGAGATGGGATCAGAAGGCTCCCAGTTTCCCTCTTGGCCCCTTTTAGACCTTTGCTCCTTCCCCCTCATTTACTCTCCATACTCTACTCCTTCACAGTTCACTCTCACCTCTCCCCACGGAATTCAACCTTTCCATCAGCCCTCATCTCCCACCCCAGGTCCTTCTCTGCTCACTGATGCTCTGGCCCCACCCATCTTAACTCATGCTTGCATCAGAGGCCAACGTGGCACTACTAGTGTGCCTAGCACCCACAGTCCCCTGGCTTCTCTCCTAAGTGGCCATCTGCACTTGTCATTCACCATGGGCCAGGCACTTGCCGCCTCGCCTCACTTCGTCTGAATCAGAGCCTGCGCTAGGCTTTGACACAGGCTGGGTGCTCCAGCAGGAACTGCTGAATGAGGGGTGCTTAGTACCTGGGTTTCCCGAGCAGCCAGGCCACCCTGTTAGGACAGACATCGTGGAGCGCAGTGGGACATGATGAGTCAGCTGACAGTATGCAGGGCATTGTCCACAGATGCTTCCTAGAGAGGCAGCTAAGATCCACCGAGCCCTTCCCACATTTCCATCTGTTCGTCTGTCTCTGTCCATCCACCTTAGTGCACAGACTCAAACTGCACTGTCCACAGAGCCTTGTGGGCACCATGAGTCAGTGCAGTGGGCCAGGAAGAGGATAAGTAGCCTTTTCCTCTTATCTTTGGCCTTGGGGGTGCAAGGAGTGGTGAGGACAGGGGCAATAAGGAGAAGAGTCTGATGTAGAGGGGTCAGCTGCTGTCTAGCTCAGCCAGTTATTGCCAGGAGATGTGGGCCCATCTCAAGCCAGGTATCCTGAGTTTTACAGGGATCCAAAAATGTGAGTTAACTTTTTTGTTTTTAAGAGAGATTTTTGCTATAGGGTGTGTGCACTCACTGGAGACACAAAGAGAGAGAGAAAGTGAGAAATCACCCCCTAGGGTGGATGGCCAGGCTGCAATCCTTTTCCTCCATTCTCCTCTTGGGATTTTGGGCACACACACACACACACACACACACACACAAACACACAAACACATACGCACCTGGTGTGAGTTTCAAGCTGCAGGGCACAGGACTCAAACTGTAGTTGGCCATGTGGGAGTACAACGCCTTAACCACTATCCCACCTGCTGCTCCCAGAAATATGAGCTTTTTTTTTTTTTTTTTTTTTTTTTTGGTGATAGAGCACATACACTACCCAGACAGACAGAGACAGAAAGCAAGAAACCACCCTTCAGGGGGCTGGCCAAGCCGCAATCCCCTCTCCTCCATTCTCCTCTTGGGATTTTGGGCACGCACGCACATGCGCCTGGCGTGAGTTTCAAGCTGCTGAGTCCAGAACTCAAACTGCAGTTGACTATGTGGGGAGTCTGGTGATGTTACCATTATGCCATCTGCTGATTCCAGAAATGTGAGTTTTTATGTAAACCCTGCTGATTATTAAATGTGGATAAACTGATAAAATTTAAAACACTGGACAGGGCCCAGTCATGTGCATCAGGCAAAAATGTAGATAGGGCCAGAATTAGCTGGGGCCACCAGTGTGTACCTCTGGCATGGGGTCCAAAACACAGGCTTTGGAGTCAGATTTACAGCCTGCTCTACTGCCTGCCATTCAAGAGCAAGTCACTCAGCCGCTTGGAACCGGAACCGTTTGCTCCTCCAAGTGTGGTGAGACCTGCCACCCACAGGGCTGGCACAGGGGTTAGAATAAATAATGCGGGGGAAGCATGGGGCACAGTAGATTCTGAGGGCACATGTTCAAAAATAGGGCTATTGTTGCTGCTTTTATTATGCTCTGGGCCTGACACAGGGGCATGTGTGGCCAGAGAAGACTGTCCCAGGGGGAAGGGCAGGGGCCGCCCCCTCAAGCCTGAAATGGGGACCTGGCAGTCAGACTTCCCCTTCTCCTCTTTCCTCCCTCCTTTCGCATCCCATGTCTAGCCTTCCCTGGTTTCTTCTACTGAGAGTGAAAAAGGGAAAAGGGATCTTAAAAAGCAGAAGAGGGTTTTTGGGTTTGTTTTGTTTTTATTCCCAGTTAAAGTTAGAAGTCCCCATTTCCAGAAGCGTCCGCGTCGGCAGCAGGGTAAGTACAAGAGATGAAAGAAGCTGCCTCAGTGGGGACCAGGATGGTGTACTGGGGTGAGGGCAGCAAGGGGATCGCAGGGTCAGGAGGGCCCCTCAGTTCCTTCTGAACCCAGGGGTGGCTTGAGCTGGCCTAGTCCGTCATCTGCATGAGGGAGTGGCTCTGGTTTTAGGGAGCATGAGCAGGCTTACCTTTTTACTGTCTGAGGGGGGCTTCCCTGTAGGCTCTAGGGGTTCCACTCTGGCCTGGGCACCTCAGGTCTCCTCTTCTCGCCTTTCACGGTGTCACCGCGGTGTTCACCTCTCCTGTGAGCACTGTGAGTCCAGCTCCACTGCTTCCTGCCCTTGTCCTCGTGTGTCCTGTCACGCTCCCCTTCCCACCATCTCTCTCTCCCCCTCTGTCTCTGTCCCCCTCTCTGTCTCTCTCCCTGTGTCTGTCTCTGCCCCACCTGTCCTCCCACTCCAGGAGTGTCTCTACCTCATGTCTCACGTCAGTGTCTCTTACTGACCAGCTGATTTTCGGTTCCCAATTCAGAGCAAAAAGAAACCTGAGGGAAGAGGTCGGAGGAGTTCCCGATGGCTGGGCTCGCGTGTTTGGTCGCTGGCCTGCACACGTGGGTCAGGTGCAGCCCTAAGTGTCGAGTCACGATGGCCACATTCCTCATCCCCTCTGAGCCTTGTGTCCCGCCTGCTAAGTGGGCACAATAACATGTATCTTCCAGAGTTGGGTGAGGAAAACACCTTTAGTCCTGGCACTGTGTCTTCCTTGAACTCAGGACAATGTCTCACTCACGCCTGAATTCTTAGAGTCAGGTTCACCCCAAGTGCTCAGGCAATATCTGAGTTTAGTTTGCGAACGGTGTGTTCATGGGCCAATTACGAATGCTGTTTGGGGGCCAGACGGTGGCTTGGTGGTAGAACTTGCTCTGTGAGGCTGACCCACATGAGTGGCATCTCAGTCTATGGAGAACTCCCTGAGCACACTGGGCATGCACCTGTCTATTATCTGGGGCTGACCAAGGCTTGTGCTATCAAGACTCTGTTGGGGATATTGTCTCTCTGTCCTCTCTCCACCCACTTTACTTGTGGAAGAAGTAAACTTAAAAAGAAAAAGGAAAGCTTTTTGCTGTGAGAAACAGAAAATCCCATTTGGAGAGGCCTCATTGTGTAGCGGGATTGTTATAGTGGGTTCATGCTCAGCGCACCTGTGAGTTGTTCTTGCTTGTTGCCTCATAATCACAAAAGAACTGCTGCAGCTCCAGACATTTTATTTATGTTCAAAGACTGATCCAGGAGGGGAGGAGGAAAAGAAGGTGCCAGCTGCGCATTTCCCTTTCAGTGGAAAAGCAGATACCTTTCCCGGTTCCAGAAAATTGTCACCTAAGCCCTGTTTTCCAGAACTGCGTCAAATGTCCATCCAGTTGCAGAAGAGGCAGGGAAAGGAAGTACTCAGCTTTCCCGGGCTCTATAGGAGACGCAGCAAGAGACAAGAGGACAGAAATCTCAGTTGGTTGGGTTTGGCTGACTGCAGACTTCTCAGTTCCTCCTGTCCTGTCTTTCCCTTGATTTTTTTTTTTTTTTTTTTTTTAAATTCCAGGGCTATAAGCTTGCTTTGTCTTTTTTCTTTTTTTGTTTTTGGTACTAAGAAGCAATATATTATATATATATATATATGTGTGTGTGTGTGTGTGTGTGTATTAATTGATAGACTAATAGTATGTATTTATGTGTGTATAAATATTTATGGGTTACAGTGTGACATTTAGTTTCACATGTACAATATATAATGATTCAGTCAGGGTTATGAACATCCGGCACCTCAACTACTTCTCCTTCCCTTCTGTTCTGCCTCCTCTTTCTGGTGAGATTGTTACCGAAGGGCACTGTGTGAGCTGATCAGTAATGTGCCCAGAAAGCACCAGAGAGGAAAGCACAGGACGGAATTCAGCACTGGGGCAGGAGGCTGGCCTTACCAGGTGTGTGACCAACACTGATCCTTTCTCTGAACATATATTTTATTTATTTTTCCAGACTCCTTATTGAGGTGCTCAGGGAAGACGCTGTCTGAGAGCTCTGTGGTCTGGCGTCATGAAACCTTACAGGAAGACCAGAGATAAAGGACGGATGGGGCAGGAGGCAGTTAGAAAAAACAATGTCTCTCATGCGTATGTCTGCATACCATAGACACCCTCGTAGGCAGCAGGAGCTGCGAGTTGGCTGCACGTGGCCAGCCCACAGGAAGTGAGAAAGCCATGGGTGTGCGGCTGTCCCAACCACAGTGGGCTCCCTCCATGTGGGAGCGTGTAGCCTGGCTCCCCAAGGCTCAGTGGTGGGTATCTGGAAGAGAGCTCTTGTACTACTTTAAAACCAAAATGGAGTGGGCCAACAGGTGGCGTGGTGGTTAAGAGTGCTGGAGTCTCACATGGTCAACCACAGTTTGAGTCCTGGACCTGGTGGCTTGCTTTCTCTCTCTCTCTCGTTCGCTCTCTTGCTCTGTCCCTCTCTGGTCAAATTAAAATAAATAAAGTTAAATAAAATAATATAAACAACACACAAAACCAATAAAATTGAAAATAACAGCGTAATTTAACAAGAGGGATGATGATGTTTTACTGAATAGAGTGTGACGGAAGCTTTGTTTTCTTTTGTTTTTGTCCGTGTTCAGCAGGCTATGCTTCTAAGGACAAATTGAAAACAAGTCCTAGACTTCACTTAACAGTAGTCTTCCAAATATTAGTATGTGGGGTCTTGAAAAAGTTTATGCATATTATAGAAAATGGATTTTAAAGTTTTCTGCACCAAAATAAACTCATACTTTATTGTTTATTTTCTTATTTATTTATTTACTTTAGAGAGGTTTTTGCTATAAGGGTGTGTGCGCTTGCCAGAGAGACAGAGAGAGACAGAAAGTGAGAAATCACCCCTCAGGGGGGATGGCTACGCCACAATCCCTTCTCCTCCATTCTCCTCTCAGGATCTGGGGCACGCACGCACACATGCCCAGTGTGAGTTTAAGCCACCGGGTCCGGGACTCAAATCGCGGTCGACTACATGGGAGTCCAGTGACATAGCCATTATGCTATCTGCTGGTCCTTATTTTTTGATTTTTTGATACTAGCCTATTTACTAGAGATTTTATGTAGATATGTACATATATATGTATATATACATTTTTATATACACATACACTTAAATTCTTCTATGAGTCACTAACCATATGAAGTCATTAATGGTCAGTAAATGTGAAGTATGAACACAATTTCATTGATCAAAGAATTATAAATTTGTTTATGAAACTGGTAAAAAATGTAAAGGTATTAAGTTTAGGTACTTACAACGGATAGAAAAACAGGTAGTCTTCACATTATTGCTACCAGTATACGGCCTGTGGATGGCAATTTTGGAATAAAATCTATATATTATTATTATTATTATTTATAATTATTTTATTTTTGTTTATTGTCATTATTTTATTTATTTATTTGTTTATTTATTTATTTATTTTTTTTGAAGTTGACCAGAGAGACAAAGAGAGAGAAGGAAAGTGAGAAAGCAAGCTACCAGGTCCTGGACTCGAACCATGGTCAGCCAGGTGGGAGTCCAGCTGCCTTAACTACCACATCACCTGCTGGCTCCTATTATTTGTTTTAATTTATTTACTTCTTCCATGTGAGAGAGATAGCACTCTCAACAGGGTCATTTTTAAAAAAACAATTATTACTTAATTTTATTTATTATTATTTTAATTTTTTTTTATTTGCTATCAAGCACGTGTGCCAGAAAGAGACATGGAGAGAGAGAGACAGAGAGAGACAGAGAGAGACAGAGAGAGAGGGAAAGTGAGAAAATAAGCTGCCAGGTCAGGGACTTAAACCATGGTTGGCCATGTGGGAGTGCAGTGCTCCAACTACCATGTCACCTGCTGGCCCGCCTACAGGGTCTTTTTTTCTTTTTTTTTTTTGAGAGATTTTTGCTATAGGGCATGTGTGCTTGCCAGACAGACAGAGAGAGACAGAGAGACAGAAAGCGAGAAATCACCCCCCAGGGGGGATGGTCACGCCGCAATCCCTTCTCCTCCATTCTCCTCTCGGGATCTTGGACATGCACGCACACGCGCCCAGTGTGAGTTTTTTAAGCCACCGGGTCCGGGACGCGAACCGCGGTCAACTACGTGAGAGTCCAGCGACATAGCCATTACGCTAACTGCTAGTTCCCGCCCACAGGGTCTTGATGCTGTGATCCACCTCTAGGCTCAGCCAGCCCTGCTTTGTGAGTACACATGTGCTTGGTATGCTTAGAGAGGTTTCTAGATGTGAACCTGAGACCTCCCCAAGTGTGAATCAGCCTCCCAGAGTGACATGTTTTACCACTGTACCACCATCTGGCCCCAGAATCTGTATTTTAGAATGGTGTACTCTTTAACTCAGCAACACAGCTTCTGTTTTTTTAAAAAAGAATTATTTATTAAATTAAATTAGTTAATTATTATTCTTTAATTTGACTAGAGGGAGAGAGAGAGAAACAGAGATAGAGAAAGAGAGTGAGAAAGCAAGCTGCCAGATCTGGGACTTGAATCACAGTTAGCCACGTGGGAGTCCAGAACCTTAACCATCACACCACTTGCCAGCCCATCAGCAACATAACTTCTAAGAATTTATTCTCAATAAGGATTCAGAGTGAATAAAGGATATTCATTACAGCTTTTTTTTTTTTAGTAGTGGAAAATTGAGAACAAGATTTATTGCACAGGATTAAAGAAAATATGTTGTATGCATGAGTGCAGTTGTTAAGTTCATACTTTAATTCCATTTTTTCATCAACTTTTTAAAGTCCCCTCATAATGTAATTTTTGAGATTATTTGATATATGTAGTAGAAGAATGTATAAGTAAATGCATAATTACTAGCTGACACAGATTTTCTTTTCAGTTTAAGAAAAAGAGATACAAACATGAAAATCCAAGTTAAGGGGAAAAAACTTATTCTTAAATTTGTATTGAAATTATCATAAGAAGGGGCCGGCAGGTGATGTGATGGATAAGGGTGCTGGACTCCCACATGGCCGACCACGGTTCCAGTCTTGGACCTGGTGGCTTGCTTTCTCACTTTCCCTCACTCTCTCTCTCTCTCTCTCTCTCTCTCTCTCTCTCTCTCTCTCTGTGTCTTTCTGGTCAAATTAAGAAATAAAATGAATGAATAAATAAAATTAAATAAATAATTCTTTAAAAAAAGAAATTATCATAAGAATGTATTTTTTCCTTAAAAAGCTTATATATATATTTCTTCCATGAAAGAGGGAGACAAGCACCTCCAATAGGGTTGTCCTACCACATTCAGCCCCTTCTCAGCCAGATCGTGGGCATGCTCGAACACCCCCAGCGTGCTCAGGGAAGTCCCAGGACCTTTCCATGTGAGTCTAGTTGTTGCCACTGTGCTACCACCTAGACCCTAAATGTAGATTTTCTAGCTCTCTCCGCTGGAAAGGGCCCAGGGGCAATCATGTCTCAGTAGCAATGAACACATCTAGTACCCAGATTTTGGTTTGTAAAAACCATTTTCCACAGAAAGAGATTTGAACTTCTTTGAAACGGTTGGTTCCAGGGATAGAGAGTGTGATAGTGTGAAATGTAGATTTGGTCTTTAGCCCTGTTTTTCTGGCATACAACTAAAATCTTCAGAATCTTCAATGTGTAAGTATCTCTGTGTGATAATGAAGTGACTGATGGCTGGCAGCCCCTGGGTAGTTTCAGGATGGGGCTGGTCACAGGAAAGTCTAAGGCAGGATCAGAGGGTTGAGACTTTTTAGCTCCAACCTTCACGGAGGGGAAAAAACCTAAAGGTTAAGTTGATCACCAATGGCCAATAATCTCATCAATCATGCCTACATAATGAGGCTTCCATAAACTCCCCCCAAAAAACAGGATTTGGAGAGCTTTCCAAAGGTAGAACACATGGAAATTTTTCAAAATGGTGAACAAGAACTCATCTGTATGTCAAGCAGTTGGTGCACCCTAACTTCATAGGAATGAAAGCTCTTATATTCAGGTCACTCCCAAAACCTGCCCTACAGATCTCTTCATCTGTGTCCTTTAAAATATCCTTTACATTTAGGGCTGGCCCATAGTGCAGTGGCTAAGCCCCATATACAGGGAGCTGGAGTCTACATGGCCAACCATGGTTCAAGTCTGGGTCCAGGCAATATGTGCCCAAAATCTCGATGGGATGGAGAAACGGAGGAAAAAGGGTTGAAGCATGATCACACTCCATTATTGGGTGCTTTTCCTCTCTCTTTGGGTACATATACTCTCTGGCAATAACAAAATAAAAAATAAAATGAATATCCTTTACAACAAGTCAGTTGTTAACCTAAAAAAGAAGGCTGAGACACAATAATAAAGCGAAAGTTTATTTGAGCCAAGGTCTTAGGACAATTTGACTAAGTGACACGATTCTGTTGCCTACAACATGCACATGGAAATGGCTGATGCAATGGGTAGTTTAACAAAGAGAAGGGCAAGAAGAAGAGAAGTTACAAGCTGTTTGTGAAGCATTTACATTGGTCCATTTAAAATAAAGCAGGCAACTGATTGGCTATACTTTGTTGTTTGCATCATGAATTCAAGAACTTTGGGATGAAGAAAGGGAGGGATCTCTTTTCTTTCTCTGCCATCGTGGTGTGTGCAGTCCACTTGGTTCTTCACCATGCCTTCTCACAAGACTTTCAGAATCAAGTAGTTTCTGGCCAAAAAAACAGAAGCAAAATCGTCCCATCCCCCAGTGGATTAGAATGAAAACTGGTAATAAAATCAGGTACAACTCCAAGAGGAGACACTGGAGAAGAACCACGCTGGGTCTATGAGGAACTGGACAGGATATGGGCCTCATATTTATGCTGTACCAAGGTCACTGTGGTCTTGCCACATCAAGCTGAAAATGGTCACCACTGCCTGGACACGTGTGTTTATTGGGAAAAAATGGTGCTTCACCTTGTCTCTAAGTTCTGCATTGGTAGGTTGGTTCAGTAATAAATATGTGAGACCTTTAAAAAAAAATGAAAGGCAGGGGTCACTTTGTAACCATTTGCAGCTCAGTTTGTTTGCTTTAAACTAAAATATGCCTTGCAATAAATAACCTCTATGCATAATCAAGGGCTCAGTTCATGCCTCTCTTGATATTTTAACTAACCTTGAGTTACAGGGATTGCTCTCAACTGATGATCTTTCTTACAGTAGGCATAAATGAGTTTCCATGAGTTCTGTGAACCACTCTTGCAAATTAATTGAACCTGAGAAGCAGTTTGTGGGAACCCTGATTTATAGTCAGTTGGATAGAAGTTCCCAAGTCCTAGACTTGTGACTGGCATCTAAAATGGGGGCAGTCTTGGGGACTGAGCCGTCCGCATGTGGCATCCAGTACTCTCTCCAGGTAGAGAGTGTCAAAATGAATTGAACTAGAGGACACCCAGCTGGTGTCCACTGCAGACATGCTTGCTTGCTTGGTACATGTGGGAAAAACCCTACACATTTGGTCACAGACGTCTTCCATCTTGATTGTCGTGAGGCTGTAGGAGAATCAAGCTTGTTACTCTCTATATTCACAGAGAGAAGGTACAAGGTCTTAGTCCTTTCCAGCTGCCATAACAAATATATCACAGAGTAGGGTGGGGGAAGAAAGGGGTGGGTTGTAAACAACAAAAGTTTATTTCTCTGAAGTTGTGGAGGCTGGAAGTCCAAGATCTAGGCCCTGGCCTATTCAGTGCCTGCTGAGGGCCTGCTTCCTTGTTCACAGACAATCATCTTTACATGTGTTCTCAAATGGCAGAAAGGGTGAGGGGGATATCGAGTCTCGTTTACAAGGGTACTAATTTCATTCACGAGTGTTCTACCCTCATGACCTCATCACCTCCCTAAAGCCCCATCTTCTAATACCTTCCCATGTGGAGTTAGGATTTCAACACAGGAATTTTGGGAGGACACAAACTCCTAGTCTACGACCATGAGCTCGAAGTATCTTATGCCAGAAAGAAAGGAAGCCTCTAATGGTAAGCTTCATGTGTCAATTTGGCTAGGCTACGCTCTAGACGCTGTCAGGGAATTTTGTAGCTGTAACTAACATCTACAATCAGGTGATTTTAAGTAAAGCTGATTAACCTCGGTAATGTGGGTGGACTTCCTCCTAGCAGTTGAAGGCCTTAGGGCAAAAACTGGGGTTTTCTGGAGCAGAAAGCAATCTGCCTGACTGTGGCATAGAAACTCAGCCTGAGTTGCCAGCCTGCCTGCCTGCCCCGCAGAATTCAGACTGACTTACCCCACAATTGTGTGAACCAGTTCCTTAAAAAGTCACACCCACACAGCCACACACATACCCCCACACAGTAACACACACACACACCAATATCCACTATTTCTCTAGAGAACTCTAATTTATTCATGTTCAAATACTAATAAGGACATTCAAAAGACAAAGAGCTAGCTGAAAGGTACTCCCACAGGCCAAATTTGAGACAGTTTGAATATTAAAAAGACTAAGGACTGAATTGATTGAAAACACTGAATAAATAAATACCCATGAACACATAGCAATGCTTAAGAAGAAAGAAAAAGAAAGGGGGAAATCTGCCTCATTTGCTACCATCAATGACTTTTATACCAATTCCTTATTCTGGAAATAAAAAGAAAAAAAATGAGGATTTATACGTTTTAGCAGGAAATATAGAAGAAATGGTAGAATTAAAAAAAGACCAGTTTGCTGGATCAGCAAGTGGTATGGACATTAAGGCGCTGGATTCCACGTAGCTACTGAGCAGTTTGAGTCACTGACCTGGTGGCTTGAAAACATGGTGGCTGCACGTGTGCACATGCCCAAACTCCTGAGAGGAGAACAGAGGAGGGACTGTGGCTTGGCCATCTTCCCAAGGAGTAGTTTCTCATATCCAAGATCCCCTTCTCCTCATCCCCCTGTCTTCCTCCGGAGAGCACACACACAAAAAAAAACAAAAACAAAAACAAAATAAAAACAAACAAAAAAAAGAGACTAGTTTGCAATCCCCAAAGAAATACCTGATGTGGGACGGATCATCCCTGGATGCTAGAAGCAGCAATTGAAAATTTATTTTTTTTTACTTTTAATTAATTAACATTAATTCATTGAGCATTGCAACAGCATACAGTATGTGATTTTCCATTCAGAATATACTGCATAATGGCTTAATCATACATGTTATCATTGATAATTTTGCACTTCTAGTTTCATATATATATATATACATGTGCATATATATATAAGTATACATATAAGTAAATATATAAATAAGTATACATACAAATAAGTATATATATTAAAGTATATATGTGTGTATATATATATATATATATATATATATATATACACACACACACACACACACACATATATATTTCCCCCCTATTTCTTACCTTTTACCGTTTCCCACCCTCCTCACACACTATCTCTGGTGTCTACAGTTGCTTCCCATTCCTTTTTATCTTTTCCCCACATTTTATTGATTCACATAATATCTTAAATAATCTACTTTCAATAGCAAGGTCAGCTGATATACATGTATCTGTGAATACATGTCTGACTTTAGGCGTGAAACTCTGAGTAGAATGAATATACTATAAAGCAGCACTTAGCTGTGGTCATTAAATAGGTATTTTTAAAATATACTTTTAATTTGAAGAAAAGCATTTTAATTTTAATAAATCAAAATCAAAGAAATGCTATGAGAGCTTTGCTTAAAACTTAAAGACAAAAAACAGGTTAGGATTCTGTTCAAATAGTAGGTACATGAACCTATCGGCAGCTCAAGACAGGACAAAAATCCTTAAAACCAGAAAACAAAGCCTAGAAGAAAATCAGCAATGTTTTAGTCAAAAGTCATAAGATTCTATTTCACCAGTTCAGTCTCATGTACTTAATCTATCTTCTGTTTGTGGTCCAATCTTTCTGATTAAATTTTGGGATATAATATTCAACTCCAGACTTGTGCCTATGATTAAGTTGGGCCTTTTATTAGTTGTTTTAGAATTCTTATTTCTGTTTCTGTATGTCTATATTTAGCTCTCCTAGTACAACACTCCCTTCAGAACTTCTTGGAGAGCTAGGCTGGTGTTGGTAAATTCTTTCAGGTTTTGTTTATCTGAGAATGTCCTTGTCTTTCCTTCCCATATGAAGGATAATCTTGCCAGGTACAGTATTCTTGGTTGAAATTGCTTTTCCCTTAACACTTTGAATGTATTTTCCATTCTTTCCTTGCTTGCATTGTTTCCGATGAGAGGTCCGCTGTTAACCTGATGGCATATCCTCTGTAGGTATCTTGACGTTTCTCTCTTGCCAATCTTAGTATCTTGTCTTTGTGGTTTTGGTCAATCTGGCTATAATGTGTCTTGGAGAAGATCTTCTTTGGTTGATTCTATTTGGGGTCCCTTGTATTTCTTGGGATTGGATCTTTGAGTGCCTCTGTAGGTTTGGAAAGTTTTCTTGCAGGATTTCATGGAATAGATTATCAATGCCTTTATGAGTCTCTTCACCTTCTGGGATACCAATTATCTGTATGTTTGGACGTTTGATGGTATCTAGTATTTCTCATATATTATTCTCATTTTGGGGGGCAATTTTCTCAGTCTTTGTGGTGAATTTTTTTAGGCCAGTGATTCTATCTTCTACCTCTGAGATTTGATTTTCTGTATGATCTAGTCTTTTAATACTTTGAGGGGAGGTCTTGACTTCCTGTATTATAGCCTTTGTCTCTAACAGGTCCACTTGATTCTTTTTTATGGTGTGTATTTCCTCTTTCTGATCTTGCAAGAACTTCCTCACCTCCTGGAACTCATCTGCTCCTTTGTCCTGCCTCTTCTGCAGTACATTGTCTCTCTTTTCTTCCATTTCTGTTAGCTTTGTCACTATAAATATTCTAAATTCGTTATCTGACATTTCCATGACTTCCATTGTACTGTCTGAGGATGAAGAAGAGTCATTCTTTTCCCTTGGAGGAGAGGTATTTTTTTTCTTTCCCATATTTCTTGTGACTCTGTGGTGATTTCTGGTTGCCTGATGGATTGTGCATTTCTTTCTAATTCTTGAAGTTCAGTCTGGGTGTTCAGAGGCGTGCAGGACAGGTGAACTGCAATCTATCTTCTGTTCCATTTTTCATTCTATGTGCATCAGATTCAGTAAGAATTGAGGAATATTCTAACCCTAATTGTATTCAGATGTTTGGATCTTGTTCACTTGAACCTGTCTAGATACTCAGTGTGTAGAGGTCACTAGAAATGTATCTGGAGGGAGAAGTCTCAGCAGAAAATCTTCATTTTCAGTCAAGGAAAGCAATATTTCACAGCTCAAGTTCAGTAGCCATCTCAGGATGGGCTTGGGTTTGTGTTTTTCTAGAAATGAATCTGGAGGGAGAAGTTTCAGCATAAAATCTTCATTTTTTAGTCAATTAAAGCAATATTTCACAGCTGAAGTTCAGTAGACATCTCAGGATGGGCCTGGGTTTGTTACTAGTTGAAGATTTCTGGGGACTACAATACTTCATAGTGCCAAAGGGCCACCCTGCAGCCCATCTGCCAATTGTGAGATAAAAACATTTTTTTTTTTTTTAAGGTTTTTGCCATAGGGCATGCATGCTTGCCGGAGAGAGACTGTAGATAGATACAGAGACAGGGAAAGTGAGAAATCACCCCTAAGAGTGATGGACATGTTACAATCCCTTATTCTCTATTCTCTTCTTGGGATTTTGGGCATGCATGCACAGGGGCCTGGCATGATTTTATAGCCACCAGATCCAGGACTCTTAACTGCTGTCAACCATGTGGGACTCTAGCACCTTAACCACTACACCACCTACTGGCCCCAAAACACGCCTTTAAAATACAAAGAGCAGACTGTCCCTGATTAAGCCAAGGGGTCAAACTTACTATCACCAACAATGGGACCAACTAACATTAGGCACCCTCTGGTGTGAGACAGTGTGCCTGGTGAAAAGTGTTCAGGCCTGTTTTCTGTGATAAATGATAAGTCCAGGTGAACTGCTTAAAATAAACAAAATTTAGAATATGGAATATTCTATAAGCCAACTGAGCTGACATTTTCAAATAGGATATAGTCTATTCTGTAGAATTGTCATTTTTTAGAAGATGCACACTGATGTCTATAGGAATGAAGTGTCATCTGCAATTAACTTTCAAATGGTTCAGATATATTTTATACATGTATATATATACAAACATAGATGTATGTACATGTGTTTTATATCCCCTCTATGTGGCAAAGTGTTCATGACTGTGGCATTGAGATGATGAGTGTATGATGAGTGTTGTGTTTTTCTTTTAGTTTTTCTTTGTGTTTGAAAGTTTCCACTAGGAAGATTTTGGGGGAAAATCTGTAAAACCAATAAAATAAGAATAATAACATAAATGTAATGTGATGAAGAATACTATTTTACTAATCATGCTTTGCAGAGTGACCAGTCAGATGCCAACCATCACTACTGTTTTAATTTGTAGATACTGCATGTCCATAAACTTCAGGTCTTGAGAAGACTCAATTCTCCAATCTGTTTCTCTACTCAAACTACTGTGAAACATTTTTATGGGACACAATGAAGTTATCTGACCTTCTCTTGACTTGAGCTAACATTGACCTATAAAATCTGTCCTGTTCTTTTATACATACAAGACACAGTTGTGCCAGTATGATCCTAAATAGAGAAATAAATTCCAGTTGCATGTGGCTGAGGGTATTCAGCTCCAGGGGGTCACATAGATAGTGCAGGGTGCTGACCCTGTGGCTGCATACTTACCTTCATACAATCAGCACTGATTGACACTGTGGTGACTTCTTTTTTTTTTGGAGAGGTTTTTGCTATAGGGTATGTGCGCTCGCTGGGAAGACAGAGAGAGACAGAGAGACAGAAAGCAAGAAATCACCCCACCAGGGGGGATGGCCATGCCGCAATTCCTTCTCCTCCATTCTCCTCTCGGGATCTTGGGCATGCATGCATACATGCCTGCACCCGGCATGAGTTAAAGCCAACGGGTCCAGGACTCAAACTGTGGTCAACTACATGGGAATCCAGCGACATAGCCGTTTCACCAAGTTCTGGTCCCTATGATGACTTTTAAATCAATTTCATTATTTAAAAAAACTTTATATTTAAAAATTTTGTGAGAGAGCATCTGTACTCGCCAGAGAGAAACACAGAAAGAGAGAAAGAGGGAGAAACCACCCCACTCCCAATAGGGGATAGTTATACTGCAATCCTTTCTCCTCCATTTCTCTGTCCATTCAGGATTTGGGGGATCTATGCACATGGATCTGGCATGTTTTTCAAGCAGTCAGGACTGAGACTCAGAACTGCATAGTTGCCCATGTAGGATCTGGTTTCCTTACCCACCAAGCCATGGGTCAACCCAGCTTTTTATTTTTTGTTTTAAGCTTATTATTTATTATTATATATTATAATATATAGTAATTATATATTATTATTTCTTACATAGGCAAGAGAGGCTGAGAAGGAGTGAGAGAGTCATAAAAAGTAACAGAGACAGTACTCCCAACAAGGTCTTTTTATAATGCCAGAGAAGAAAAATCATACAATCATATCAATTGATCTAGGAAAAAAATAAGACAAAATTCAATGCTCCTTCATGATAAAAACTGTCAGGCGACCAGGAATTGAGAGGAGCTCCTTCAACTTATAAATGAAGGACATTTATAAGAAACCTATACCTGAAATCATTCTTAATTGAGGTGAAAGACTGAATGGATGCTTTCCCCCAATAGTGAGAATAAGGCAAGAATGTCCACTCTCATCACTACTATTCAACATTATGCTGGAGAGTTTAGCTAAGGCATTAAGTCAAGAACAGGAAATTAAAGGCACATGGAAAAGAAAAAGAGAAATAAAAATTTTCCCTCTCTGTAAATGACATGATTATTTATAGAGAAAATCCTGATGACGGATGTCAAAGAAGATATCAGTAAATGAAAGTCATAGTGCATTCATGGGCAGGAAAACTCAACATTAAAAAGATATCTGTTCTCCCCAAATTGATATACAATGTGATTCTTATCAAAATCCTAGCATGAAATTTATTACAGACAAGATTATCCTAAAATGTACGTGGAAAGGCAAAGGACCTAGAATAGCTATTGCATCCCAGCCACAACTATTCTGACTGTAATATCATTCTGACGCTAACCTCCCAGAGTTAGCACAGACCTCACTGATTAAAGGGCACATCCCCTAGACTGCTCTCATTTCAGATGTAGCCACGAGGGAGGCTTCTTGAGGATACCTGCACTTCTGACCAATTGGCTACCTATTTGGGCTACAAATCAGGTTCAATAATTTACTAGAATGATTCCCAGGCTCAGAAAATTGCTATACTTACAATTATAGCTTTATTATAAAGGATGCAAATGAGAATCAGCCAAATGAGAGACACATAGGGTGAGACCTGGGAGGGTCCTTGAATGTAGAACTTTTATGCCCTCCCATTACATTGATGTATTCACTAACCACAAAGCTCCCAGAGTTTCAGTGTCCAGAGTTTTTATTGGGATTTTCTGATGGAGGCATGATTGATTTAACATTGGCCACCTGTTAGAATTTAGTCTCCAAACCTCTTGACCTCTGTGGGGCTTCAAAGCCCCAGCCCTTTATTTGTATGACTGGTCTTTCTGGGGGTCAGCTGTCTTTCTAAGTCGTCTCCCTTCATTAGTATAAACTCAGGTGGGACCCAAAGGGCTCTTGCAAAACAGACATTCCTATTTCTGGGGAAATTCCAAGGATTTAGTCTCCCTCCCAGATACCAGGGACAAAGGCCAGTTGAATTCTTTATTTTACAACAGTAACTAGAACAATGTTGAGAAGAATAAAGTGGGAGACATCTCTTTATTTGCTTTCAAGAATTATCATATGGCTAGAGTAATTAACTCTGTATGGCATTGGCAAAAAATAGATAGATCAAAGGAACAAAAAAGACCCAGAAATAGATGCATACAAGGATGGTCAATTAAATTTTGACAAAGGTGCTAAGGCAATTCAATGGAGGAAGGAAAGTCATTTCAGTGAATGGTGCTGAGGCACTTGGGTATCGATAGGCAAACAAATAAAATGTGATGTAAATCTCATACATTTTGTAAGAGTTAACTCAAAATGAGATTATAGATTTAAATGTAATTTATAAACATTTAGAAGATAATATAGGGGGCACCAGCAGTTAGCGTAATGACTATGTCACTGGACTCCCATGTAGTTGACCGCAGTTCGAGTCTCGGACCCGGGCATATGTGTGTGTATGTATGCCCAAGATCCCGAGAGGAGAATGGAGGAGAAGGGATTCCAGTGTGGCCATCCCCCCGGGGGGTGATTTTTCGCTTTCTGTCTCTCTGTCTCTCTCTGTCTTCCTGGTGAATGCATGTGCCCTATAGCCAAAAAAAAAAAAAAAAAAAAAAAAAACTCAAAAAAAAAAAAAAGATAATATAGGGGAAAAATCCCTGGGACCTAGGGCTTGACGAAGATTTCTCAAACATGACGCCATATTTTATTCTTGGAAAAAAGAAAAAAAAAAAAAAAAAAAGGACCAATAGATTTCACCAAAATTTAAAAAAAAAAAAAAAAAATTTGCTCTTCAGATCCTAGGGACCAGCAGATGGCATAATGGTTATGTTGCTGGATGCCCACATGGTCAACTGTGGTTGAAGTTTTGAAGTTGGTGGCTTGAAAGTCACACTAGGTGCATGAGCATGCATGCCCAAAATCCCAAGAGGAGAATGAAGGAGAAGGATTGTGGCCATCCCTCCTGGGGAGTGATTTCTCATTTTCTGTCTTTCTGTCTCTCTGAATCTCTCCAGTGAGCACATGTGGCCTATAGCCAAAATCTCTTTAAAAAAAAAAAAAAAAAAAAGACCCTGTTAAATGAATGGAAAAGACAAGCTACAAACCATGAAAAAATATTTTCAAACTACGTATTTTCTACAACAGGACTATTAGCTAGGTTATATAAAGAACTCTCAAAATTTAACAGTCAAATAATTGTAAATAAATTAGAATATAGACAGAAGACCTAAAGAGACATTTCAGCAAAGAGGAGATAACAGATGGCACATGAGCACATGAAAGGATGTTAAACATCATTAGCTATTAGGGCAATGCAAATTAAGACCATCACTGTACACTTACTAGAACAGCTAAAATGGGGACCAGCAGATGGTGTAATAGTTACGTCACTGGACTCCCTCATAGTTGACCAGAGTTCGAGTCCTGAACCTGGTGACTTAAAACTCACGCTGGGCAAGTATGCGTGCATGCCCAAGATCCTGAGAGGAGAATGGAGGAGGAGGGATTGCAGTGTGGCCATTCCCCTGGGGAGAGGGTGATTTATCACTTTCTGTCTCTGCCTCTTTCTGTCTCTCCAGCGAGCACATGCACTCTATAGCAAAAATCTTTCTTAAAAAGAAACCTCGGGACCAGCAGTTAGTGTAATGGCTATGTAGCTAGACTCCCACGTAGTTGACCGCAGTTCGTGTTCCAGACCCGGTGTCTTGGGACTCACGCCGGGTGTGTGTACATGCGTGCCCAAGATCCGGAGAGGAGAATGGAGGAGAAGGGATTGCGGTGTGGCCATCCCCCCTGGGGAGTGATTTCTGTCTGTCTGGCGAGCGCACGCGCCCTATAGCAAAAACCTCTAAAAAAAAAAAACCCAAACAAACCTCAAAACACACACACACACACACACACACACACACACACACACAAACAGCTAAAATGGAAAACAGTGACAGCATCAAACGTTGGCAAGGATGTGGAGAGACAAGGTCTCTCATACTTTGGAAATGTAAAATGGATTGCCAGTCAGGAAGACAGTTTGTCAGTTTCTTAGAAAACTAAACATATACATATCTGGACCTTGAGCTGTGAAATATTGCTCTCAGGGACTAAAAATGAAGATCTTCTGCTGAGACTTCTCCCTCCAGTCTTATTTCTAGTGGGCAGAGCTACCTCTGTATCCTTCTCTCCATCTTTCTGTGTCTATTTTTGTGTCTCCCTGTGTCTTTCTTTTTGTTTTTTAAATTTTATTTGAGGTAAAGTATTCTCTGAGTTCTCCAGCCTATCCTTTACCATGCTGATTTGGGCCTCTCCCCCTACCATTGAGGAAAGACACAAACCCAGGCCCATCCTGAGATGGCTATTGAGAACTTGAGCTGTGAAATATGTGCTGTTTTAACTTTTTAAAATTGAAATATAAAAATTTTTATTGCCTTTTTTTTTCTTTTATTCTTTCCTCCTCTCTAATTCTTTTCCTTTTTCCTTTAACTTCATTCCTTGGCTGCTCAGCCTCCATGTGCTGAGTGTCTAGACAGGTCAAAGTGAACAGTAACCAGACATCTGAATGCAGTGAGGGTCAGAATATTCCTCAATTCCCACTGAATCTGACGGACAAAGAGTGAAAAATGAAACGGAAGAGAGATTGCAGTTCACCTCCTTCTGCACGCCTCTGAACACTCAGATTGAACTTCAAGAATTAGAAAGAAATGCACAATCCATCAGATGACCAGAAGTCACCACAAGGTCACAAGAAATAGGGGAAAGCAAGAAAATACCTCTCCTCCAAGGGAAAAGAAAAACTCCTGTTCATCCTCAGACAGTACAATGGAACTCATGGGAATGTCAGATAAAGAATTTAGAATATTCATAGTGATAAAGCTAACAGAGATGGAAGAGAAGAGAGACAATGTACTGCAGAAGAGGCAAGAGAAAGAAGCTGATGAGTTGCATGAGGTGAGGAAGTTCTTGCAAGATCTGAAAGAGGAAATGTACACCATAAAAAAGAAAAAGATGGAACTGTTAGAGATGAAGGCTATAATACAGGAAGTCAAAACCTACCCGCAAAGTATTAAAAGCAGACTAGATCATACAGAAAATCGAATCTCAGATGTAGAAGATAGAATCACAGGCCTAAAAAAATCCACCACAAAGACTGAGAAAATTGCCCCCCAAAATGAGAATAATGTACGAGAAATACTAGATACCATCAAACGTCCAAACATACAGATAATTGGTATCCCAGAAGGTGAAGAGACTCATAAAGGCATTGATAATCTATTCCATGAAATCCTGCAAGAAAACTTTCCAAACCTACAGAGGCATTCAAAGATCCAGTCCCAAGAAATACAAAGGACCCAAACAGAATCAACCCAAGAAGATCTTCTCCAAGACACATTATAGCCAGATTGACCAAAAACACAAAGATAAGATACAAGGATTGGCAAGAGAGAAACGTCAGGATACCTACAGAGGATATGCCATCAGGTTAACAGTGGACCTCTCATCGGAAACAATGCAAGCAAGGAAAGAATGGAAAATATATTCAAAGTGTTAAGGGAAAAGCAATTTCAACCAAGAATACTGTACCTGGCAAGATTATCCTTCATATGGGAAGGAAAGACAAGGACATTCTCAGATAAACAAAACTTGAAGGAATTTACGAACACCAGACCAGCTCTCCAAGAAGTTCTGAAGGGAGTGCTGTACTACGAGAGCTAAATACAGACACACAGAAACAGAAATAAGAGTTCTAAAACAACTAATAAAAGGCCCAACTTAATCATAGGCACAAGTCTGGTGTTGAATATTATATCCCAAAATTTAATTGGAAATATTGGACCACAACAGAATATCTTCTGATTAAGTACATGAGACTGAACTGGTGAAATAGAATCTTATGACTTTTGACTAAAACATTGCTGATTTTCCTCTAGGCTTTGTTTTCTGGTTTTAAGGATTTTTGTCCTACCTTGAGCTGCCAATAGGTTCATGTACCTACTATTTGAACAGAATCCTAACCTGTTTCTTGGCTTTAAGTTTTAAGCAAAACTCTCGTAACATTTCTTTGATTTTGATTTATTAAAATTAAAAAATATATGAAAAAATACCTATTTAATGACTGCAGCTAAGTGCTACTTTATAGTGTATTCATTCTATACAGTTTCACTCCTAAAGTCAGACATGTATTCCCTGATATGTATGTCAGCTGACCTTGCTATTGAAAGTAGTTAGATTATTTAAGATGTTTTGTGAATCAATAAAACGTGGGGAAAAAATAAAAAGGAATGGGAAGCAACTGTAGACACCAGAGATAGTGTGGAGGGTGGGAAATGTCAGAGGGTGAGAAGTAGAAATGGACAATTATCAATGATAACATGTATGATTAAGCCACTATGCAGTATATTCTGGATGGGAAATCACGTTTTGTGTGCTGTTATGATGCTTAGTGAATGAATGTAAAATTAATTAATTAATTAAAAATAAATAAATAAATAAACTAAGCATATACGTATCATATTACCAGACAATGCCCTTCTGGGAATTTCTCCCAGAGACATGAAAACTTGATGTACTCACTATTGTTTGTAGCAACTTTATTTGTAATTGGCAAGAACTAGAGTCAACAAAAGTATTCCCAATAGGAGAATGGTTAAATAAACTGATCCACCCAGTCATACCATCCATCAAATACTGCTCAGTGATGCTAAGGAATGAACTATTTAAGAGTTTATTTATTGAGAGCGAGAGAGAGAGCGAGAGAGAGAGAGAGCACACACCCCCAACAGGATCCAAATGCCCCCATCCACCCCAGCCTTGACCAGCCCTACGTCATGGGCATGAGCATGCCCGGTGCACTCAGGGAGGCTTCTGAACACAAACCTAGAGCTTTCTCATGTGGGTCAGCCTTGCTAGAGAATCACATTTTATTGCTGTACCACTGTAGGTCCCCAGGAATAAACTGCAGATACATGTAACAGCTTGGATAGATCTCAAGGGCATGATACTGAGTGAAACAAACAAACACACAAACAAATAAACACTATATCCTTTACAATCCCATTCATGTAACATTCTTGACATGACAAAATCATAGAAATGGAGAACAGATGAGTGATCGCCAGGATGGTAGGAGAGGGGGTGACCACCAAGGGGTAGCAGCAGGAGGATCTTTGTGGGTCAGTACTTTGATTACGATGAGGTAATCTAAACATTTGATGAGATGACAGTGAGGTTTACATACGTTTCTACCCATGTCAAATTCCTGGTGTCTATATCATACTAGAATTATGCCAAATGTCACCACTGGGGAAAACTGGGTGAAGGTTATATGGGGACTCTCTGTACTTCCTTGCAGTTTCTTATAAATTTGCCATTATTTAGAAATAAAAAGTAAAGAAAAAACGATGACAACATAAAGACATCTTCAGAAAAAAAACAGGTAATAGACTGTATGGAATTGTATCCTTCTGAGATGGAGAATCATGGGGCGGTGGGATTGAGGCCTGCTACCAGTGCGCAGGTGTGACTGATGGAGTCAGCAGAGGGTTCCATCCAGCCGAAGGTGCCAGTACACAACCCTCCTCCCTCTCACTCCTGCTCTCCTTCTCTGTTGTTTTCTGATACACTTTTGAGCTCATTATGCATCAGACGCTGTTGGGCACTGGGGATCAGTGATGAGTCAGACGGGTGCCTCCTCTTCAGGAGAGATAGATCATACAAAGGAATCAGTTCTGTGAGCTCTCATGGCCACGGTGCCAGCCCAGCTGGTGAACCTGGGAGGCTTCCTGGATGTCAGGAGTTTGAACTGGATCTGGAAAGATGAGCTGAAACCAATGAGGCAAAGAAAGCAAAAACAGCTTGTGCCAGGGCCTGAGGTGAAGGTTGGCAGGCTGGGCTGGAGCTGGGGTTGAGCCTGGAATTGCAGGGAGAGGAAGATGCAGAGGCAGGTGGGAGCTGGGTGGAGTGTGGAAGGATGCTGGGTGCTGACCTAAGACATTGCAATGTATCCCGACATCTCTAGGGAGGCAGTGAAGGGCAGGAGCGTGGCATGGCCAGCTGAACATTTCAGAAAACTCTCCCCTGGGGAGGGGAGAGGATAGGTTAGAGGGAAAGGTCAGGGTCCAAAGCAGGTGAGAGGTGGGGAGGCAGGCTTGGGGCAGAGGTAACACGGGCAGTGTAGACACAATGCAGCCATTATGGCTAGTGTGTCACAGAGCACTGGGGGAGCTAAGAACTCTAGCCAGTCCTCCGAGAATCCCTGGGACATGGCTTCCTCAGGCTGCCACATCATCCCCACCTGGACCCTGGGGCAGGGCGAGTCTAGCCCTCAGCTGCCTCATAGCTCTCAAGCTGCTGGGCCAAGAGCCCACTCACTGCTTGGGAATGCCTTAGCTCTGCAGATGGCCTGCAGGAGGGCCAGCCTTTTTGGAGTAAGTCACAGTGTTGGCTGCAGGAGCCTACCCACCCCAGGCAGCTGCAGTTGCTGCCGGGAGGTCCGATATAGGCCCCACATAAGGCACTTGCTTTCCTCCAACTGAAGTGTCAGCAAGGCAGCTTGCTTTCTCTCTCTCTCTCTCTCTGGTCAAATTGAAGAATAATAATAAATGATAAATAAAATTAAGTAATTCTTAAAAAGAAGAAAAAGCCAATTAAAAATGTCTGCCCTTGTTTTGATTTCTCCCCTACTTGTATGCGTTTTGGCAGTAGGCAGTGGTCTATTGTGTTACTGATTATCATCTATGCAAGTAGTTTGTCCCCAGCCTCCTGGCTTGCTCAGGGCTCAGGGAATGCGATTGGGAGATTTCATAGGCTGGAAGACAGAACTGTTTCTACACTGAGAGGCAGCCCTGCCAGGGCCTTACTAGACAACAGAAAGCACTTTCACCCTCGTGGGGTTTGCATGAAATATATCTATCTATGCAGATATAGCTGCTGTATACAGGGTAGGTTTCAGAGCTAACCCAGGCTTCTCCTCTCCACTTCCTGATACCGCTAACCTTCCTTGTTCTAGCAGAGGAGCTCTCTGCTTTCATTGCCTCAAGGAATGGGTCAAATTCTTGGCTTTTGATCTTTGAAAGCCTGGACCTGTTGATAAGCCAGCAGATTAGGACATTGCCTAATGAGTTAGTCTGCACTGATACTTTCTCCTGCCAGATCCGAAAGCCTTTCTTAGGGAGGGATTGTGGTGAATCACAGGGGAAGTTAGAAAAACTTAGATGCTTCTAGGTTCTGAAGACCGGCCCTGACCCTGACACCAGGATCAATCTCTGGGGACAAGCAGAGAACAACAGAAATTCCAACTAGGTTTAGGAGAATCTGAAAGCAAAGGAGCTCTTGCCTTCTGGAGTTGCCCCCAGAAGTTGTGCAGAAGGCAGAAAAATCGTCTGCTTGTCCTGTCTGGCTAGAAGGCCCAAAGCCTCACAGGGCTGCCACAACCCCAGGATGGAGGGAGCAGCAGAACGATGCCTATGTCTGCTACTTGCCCGAAATGTCCATCAACACGGAGCACATAAAAGCCCAAGTCACAAGGCTATAGTGTCTCCCCCATCCTGCAGCAGGCCTGTGATGCAGTGGTGGGGGTGACACTGTGGACCCCACCTGCAGAGAAGTGGAAAGGAATACACCTGCATGTGTAGAGAGTTGGTGAGAAGACACATGGGTGCTTTTTTTTCTTTCTCTTTCTTTCTTTCTTCTGAGAGATTTTTGCTATAGGGCGCCATAGTACACTCACCAGGGAGACAGAGACAGAAAGCGAGAAATCACCCCCTGGAGGGATGGCCATGCTGTAATCTCTTCTCCTCCATTCTTCTCTCTGGATTTTGGGCACACATGCACAGTTGCCCTGTGTGAATTTCAAGCCTTCCAGGTCCCTGACTTGAACCACGGTTGGCCATGTGAGAGTCTAGCAATGTAACTATTATGCCATCTGCTGGTCCTGCCAGAGGTTTCTAAAAAACAGGAGCAGGGCCAGGGGTGCCCAGAGCTTGAGAAAGAAGAGTAAAGAAAGTTGAGTATTTCTTGCACAGCCAGAATCATGGACGGGTATGCACACACTCCGTCATTTTTCCTTTAAGGCAGCATTGTTGAGTTTGGGGGATAGGACCCATTGAATTGGACATTGTCAGATGTTTACTTAGAATGAACAACAATGGCTATTATGTTCTATGCTCTCCTCTGCAAAATGTAAAATGTGAGAAACATGATTTCATCGCGAGAGTGATGCTGGCCACCTGCGCTCTGCTGAATATGTGTCTCTGTCCGCCCAGAGGACAGCACTCAGGCATGTCCCTGGTGCTTCTGTCAGCTCCCAGAACCCAGTAATGAGGTGGGGGAGGTAAAACGGCTTTAGAAGCAATGCAGGTCAGCAGGGAAAAAGTGAGTTAAAAATGGCCAGTGACATGAAACCCAAAGGTCCCCTCCTTACCTAATGTAGTCAGTGCAGTAGGAGAGAAGAGGTGACAAGGGCATCACACAAGTGAAGGGACAGACAGGCAGGTGGCTTCGAATGGAGGCAGTGTGCCCAGTGCTAAGACCCTACCTTGGGTGCAGAGTGCCTTCCCCAAGTGTAGCTGGACAACACCCATAGCCAGTTTACAGCAGATGAGTGGACACGTCTAGGACCCTTCTGGGTGCTCATTCTGCACCCAGCTCAGAGAAGTGCTGCAGACAGAGCTAACCAGCCCCAGCTCCTGCTATCTACTCTAGAGCAACCAAAATTCTGTACAGAGGTTGTCATTTCTCCACTTAGCACCCGAGGAGGAGAAGGTGATTCTTCCCTCCACCCCCATGAGTGTATTCTCCTTCCTCACTCTGATCAGCACCTCATTAACTGCCAGAGTTAAGAACCGGGTCCCAGAGCACCCTTCCCACTTCTACACAATAACTTTTCAATGGAGGCAAAAGGCTGACTGTGTGAGCAAGGCAAACACAGGATTCTGGGGAATATACAGGAAGGCCACTTAACCCTGCCTGGGGGAAGAGGCGCTCGAGCTGTGACATTAAGGCTGAGGACAGTTGGCATGCAGCTTGTGAAGAAATGAGGGGTGAAGAGTTGTGTCAGTTAGATGTGTGCATACACGTCCTTAGGAAGGATACCTTCCACACCCCCACTGTGTCTGGGCCTTTCTCGGCAAGGAGGAGCAGGAAACACAGCCCAGGGGAGCTTGGGATGAATACGTAGATGAGTCCACAGGTAGACTCCAGATATACTAGGAGTCTTCCGAAAAGCTCCTGGAAATGTGTACTATGAATAACCTATGGGGGCCTACTGGTGGTGCAGTGATAAACCATGATGCTCTGTGAGGCTGACCCACATGGGAGGGCTCTGGGTTCACTTCTGAAGACCTCCCTGAGTATGCTGGGCACATGCATGCCCATCTTCCTGGGCTAGCCGAGGTTGGGCATGTCTAGACCCTGTTGGGGATACTGTTCCTCTATCTGTCTCTTTTGCTCATAGAGGAAATAAAGAAATAAACTTAAGGAAAAAAACAAAACTATGCATAGATTTCAAAATTTTTTTGCATGAAAACAGTGATACTTAAATTCCACGAGGTTTTTTTAAATGAGCTTTTTAAAGTCACCTAATACATGATTAACTAGTAAAGAAAGAGGTGGGAGAAAATAAGAAAGAAAAATTTATCATAAGGAAAGAAAAAGGAATTTGGTATAAGGGACAGTGGTTTTGGGTAGCATTCCAGTTGCTCCATATTCTCATTGCTGTTTGATGTTGTCAGTCTTTTAAATTTTGCCTATTTTTGTGAGTGTGTAGTGTTAGCTCATTGTGATTTTCACTTGTATTTCCCTAAAGACTAAACTAAAGCATCTTCTCGTGAGTTTATTGCCATTTAAAAGCAATGCAAGTCAGCAGGGAAAAAGCGAGTTAAACACGGTCAGTGAACATGATCTTTCTTTGGTGAAGGGTCTCTTCAAATCATTTTCCTGTCTTATTTTTAAGATAGGGTTTCACCGGGTCACAATCCTTCTGTACTTGCTATTGACCTCTAAGGTTACCACTAGTCTAAGACTTTTCACCTGGGATCACAGGCACACACCATCATTCCTGGCTCTTTCAGACCATCTCAATTGCCCAGGCCAATCTTGAGCTTGTGATCCTCCTACAACAGCCTCCCTCAGTCTCTGGAATTACAGGTGCATGCCACCACATCAGAGCTGTAGATTGGACTGAGAATTGAACCGGGGCTTCTCATGTAGTTCCAGACTTCAGAGCACATTCTTAGCAACACATGTAATTGCAATTGAGACTTTTTTTTTTTTAATGGATTGTTTGACTTCTTATTGAGTTACAACAATTTTTTATATATTTCAGACACAAGTTGTTAGATGTATGTATCATGAATAGTCTTATAAGAGATTATTCCTTTTTCACTTTCATAAATTTTTTTTTGCAAGAACAGGCTTTTTTTTTTTTTTTTTTTTTTGAGAGGCTTTTTGCTGTAGGGTGTGTGCACTCGCCAGAAAGACAGAGAAAGACAGAGAGATAGAAAGCAAGAAATCACTTCCCAAGGGGGGTGGCCATGCCACAATCCCTTCTCCTCCATTCTCCTCTCGGGATCTTGGGCACGCACGCACATGCGCCTGGCGTGAGTTTAAGCCACCGGGTCCAGGACTTGAACCGTGGTCAGCTACATGGGAGTTCAGCAACACAGCTATTACTCTAACTGCTGGTCCCAAGAACAGGCTTTATAGATTTTGAAGTCCCATTTATCAGTTTACCTAGGGAAAGACTTTCAGTGCATCTCAGGATGCAAGGCTTTTACAAACCCTTAAATACACTGTAAAGGACACCTACGTACCATAAATGAAGACTAGTGTTAAGAAACTGGCCATTGTTCTCAATAGTCCCATAGCATGTTATAATAGCTTGGTTTATAAATAAATGAAACCTTAGAAGTGCTTAAAACGTATATGTGCAATCTAGCCTCTGTACTTTGTTTCAGTAAGTCACTGTTTTTAGGAATAGTAAATTTCCAATGAGCGTTTCCAAAGACTGGAATCTTATTTCTCTAGGAACTGGTGACTTAGTGAGAATGAGTGCTGGGCAAAGGGCTGTTTGCTTTTCTGCACCTGTTTACCCATTTGTAAAGCTGGCCTACAAAAAGTTCCGCCTGCATGTCTCACCAGCAATGAAGGACACATACCAGATTAAATAAGAGACTGGCTATCATAACTGTAACTACATTTACTTAGTCCCAGGCCAGGGACCAGCTAATCCTCAATGACAGCCTGCCCTGGTGAGTAGTATTACTCCTTTCTTTTTACTTAATTCTGTTTTAGAAAACATTTGCCACAGAGTGTGTGTTTGCTAGAGAGTGGCAGAGAGACAGAGAGAGACACAAACACACACAGAGAAAGCATATTCCAATAAGACATGGTCATGCTTCAATCCCTTCTCCTCTGTTTCTCCATCCTTTATGAATTGGGGGCATGCACATGTGACCAATGTTTTTTTTTAAAAAAGAATTTTTTAAATTTAGCTTTATTTATTTATTTCAGAGAGGTTTTTGCTATAGGGTGTGTGTGCTTGCCAGAAAGACAGAGAGAGACAGAGAGACAGAAAGGGAGAAAGCATCCCCCAAAGGGGATGGCCATGCTGCAGTCCCTTCTCCTCCATTCTCTTCTCGGGATCTTGGGCATGCATGCACACGCACCTGGCGTGAGTTCAAGTCACTGGGTCCAGGACTCAGACTGCGGTCGACCACATGGAAGTCCAGCGACATAGCCATTATGGCAACTGCTGGTCCCAACTTATTTATTTTAATTTGACCAGAGAGGGACAGAGTGAGAGAGAGAGTAAGACAAAGGGAAAGCAAGCTGCCAGGTCCAGGACTCAAACTGCTGTTGGCCATGTGGGAGTCCAGTGCCCTCAACCATCACACCACCTGCCGGCCCCGAACAGTGTGTTTTTTAAGCCACTAGGTCCAGGATTCAAACTGTGATTAACCATGTAGGAGCTGGGTCTCTTAAACAGTAGGCCATGGGGCAGCTCTTATTGCTCTGCTTAGAAGGAGCAGGCATTGAGTTGCCCGAGGTCAGAAGGCTGATACCCATGGGACCAACAGTTAGCGTAACGGCTATGTCGCTGGACTCCCACATAGTCGACCACAGTTCAAGTCCCAGACCCGGTGGCTTAAACTCACGCCGGGCGCGTGTGCGTGCGTGCCCAAGATCCTGAGAGGAGAATGGAGGAGAAGGGATTGCGGCATGGCCATCCCCCCTGGGGGGTGATTTTTCGCTTTCTGTCTCTCTGTCTCTCTCTGTCTGTCTGGCGAGTGCACGCGCCCTATAGCAAAAACCTCTCCAAAAAAAAAAAATAAATAAAAATAAGGCTGATACCCACAGAACCAGATATTCTGACCTAAAGCCTGTGTGTTTGCTGCTTTAGGATGGATCATGTTCTTGATCCATTACCTTTTAGCCATACTATATACCAGAGCTCAGCCAAGGTTTACAGCCACAAAGGAGAAATGCGCCAAGCTTTTTATTCTTGGAGACTTCATTTACTAGTGGTAAAATTAAGGAATTGGTTTACTTATGGCTGGAAGCCATCTAAAGATCCCAGAGCCAGCTGGTGGCCCAGCAGCTGGCCTGCTCCATAGGCCTCACTTGCACATCTAGTTAATTGGACCTAACCATCAGCAGATTTGGAAGGCTGAGGAGAGGTCCTCTCAGAGGTTGTCTGGGGAGTTACTCTTCTATCTCTGCAAAGATCACTGTATAGAAGGCTGGACAGGCCTGGAGGAGGACAGACAGATATCAGTGTTCAGCACCACTTCCTTTGCCCCACTTCCTTCTTAGTTCCTGCCTCTTAATGTGAGTACTCACATGTCCCAGTTTGCCCAGTATAGTCCTGGTTCATGCTGACTACCAAGATATAATTATCTTTGTCCCCTGTCACTCAAAATTGTCCCCATTTGGACACTCCATATTGACACAGATAAGTCAGTAGAGGAGCCTAGGAGATACTAACTTGAAGATACCTGTAACATTAGTATTGCCTCTCAGAAAGACATGATGATGATAATGGTTTGTTAGTCATGACCCTTTTGATTGCCAGTGACCTCAAATTGTCTCTAGCAAGAAAAGTACACATAGGTTCATGTAGCTGGGTAGTTGAAGATAGGCGTGGGCAGGATACAGGCATGACTGTGACCAAATTCTTGAGCCATGTCATTAATTCTCTTACTCAGTCTCTCTCTTTACCTACAGTTCTCTACTCTTCCTGACCTCAACTTCTAGGTAGATCTTTTACAGCATACACAAGCAGGTTTCTGGTAGCTCTAGCCTCATTCTCTCAACATAGCAATTCTGGTAGAAGAGGACCTTCTGGGTCCTACAAGCATAGATCATTTCCAAGGAAGACTCTTCGGGGCTGTACTTGGGTTGTGGTGCCCATCCACGTAAATGACAAAGGTGGATCAAATCTCACTCACCAAGGAAGGAGTTCCAGAAGAAAGCAGGACAATTAGCAGGCAGGCCAAAATCACGTGCCTGCATCCAGTATATAACCATGGTTTAAATGTCCCACCAAGATTCGCATGTTGGTATTTGGTTGTGATGGGATTAAGATGGTGAAAACTTAATCTGACTATGGTATTAAAAGCTAGGGTCTTTGGCAGAGATTAGGATTAGGGGCATTAAGGTGAGGCCTCCCCATAAGTGACTCCTAGGGGGTTTATAAGGAGAGGGTATGAGACCAGAAGAGAGACAGGTAGACACAGACTTATGCACTTCTGCTCTGCTCAAGCCCCATCCTCTGCCATGGTATCCACTAGCAGGAAGACCCTCATCAGATAGGCCCTTGTACCTTGAGCTTTCAAACTGTGAGCTGAATAAACCTTTATTCCAGCAGTCATCAGCCTTGGCAGCAGGGACTGGCCTTGCAGAAGACCATCCTTCCATGAAGGGGGAGTGGGGAGTATTGGGGGTTGGTCCCAGGTTGACCCAAGTGCACCACATCCACAATGCATCCCGTTTCCACCACTACCACATAGCAATATACAATGAATCACACAATAGGATTTACGCTCCAATGAGAATCCAATATTGCCGCTGATTGGCCCGGAAGTAGATCCCAGGCAGCAATGAGCAATGCGGAGAGGCTGCGAACACAAATGAAACCATCTTGCCCACTCACTGGTCACCAGCACCCCTCTGCTGCACAGCTGGCAGACTGGCACTGGTATGGGACCCTGGGTTTTGGGACCCTCCCCCCATTCTTATAAATTAGCCAGGCTCAGGTGTTTCCTGTTACTAGAAACAGAAGAGGCAAAAAGACAAGAATACTGTCATTTACAGAGTCACTTCTAACATTCCAGGGGCTTTATACATATGCTATTTTTCTACAGTAAGCTAAAGCGAGTAACTTGCCCCCGTATTACAGGTGAACCTTTAACAGCTTAACGTACCCAAGGACGGAAAAATACTAAATGGAGGAGCTAATTTGACTTCAGGACTGTCTATGCCTTCCATAATATTACGAAACTTGAGACTTATGGCGTTTTACATGAGAGAAGGAACGAGGATAATTTGAGTCAAATTATATAATAATTTGAGGCCCTTCTTGGACACCATAACACTCTTACACTGTCCTGAAATAATTGGATCTCTTTGTAGATTCTTCTGGGTCCAGAGCAAGATAACTTTTTCCCTGATCCTGTAACAGGTAAAGCCTGCTGTCCAGCAGGGAGGTACAAGTAGGTCTGTTCCAGACGTCAGAGATAATCCAAGCTAGGTGAGCTCTGGACAGGATCTGCCCGCCAAGTGCCTTTGAGTAAACCCACCTTCTCCTAAAAAGGATGGCGAAAAGTCCTCCTTATATCAAACACAGTATTATGACGATCAAAAGAGTATAAACAAAAAAGTCTGGCTTTGCAAAATACAACGAGAATGATGCTAGTGATACATTGTTAGCACAGAGCCTCTTACTTAATTCTGGAATTACAGAAGGAAACATAGGGCACTATGCTTTGCACTTTTCTCTTCTTCAAAGAAACGGAGACTTGGGACCAGCAATTAGCATAATGGCTATGTTGCTGGACTCCCATGTAGTCGACTGCAGTTCAAATCCTGGACCCGGCGGCTTACCAGGCCATGTGCGCGTGTGCCCAAGATCCTGAGAGGAGAATGGAGGAGAAGGGATTGCGGTGTGGCCATCCCCCCTGGGGGGTGATTTCTCACTTCCTGTCTCTCTGTCTCTCTCTGTCTTTCTGGAGAGCGCATGCGACCTATAGCAAAAGCCTCTCAAAAAAAAAAAAAAAAAAAAAAAAAAAAAAAAAGAGAGAAAAAAGAAAAGGAGGCTTGCCCTTCACTTGCCTGTGTCCTTCAGAGTTCAAGACATTTCCTAATCGATGAGATAACATGACATACCCACCAGAATGGTCAACACCCTGAACACTGACAACACCGAATGCTGGTGAGAATGTGAATGAAGCAAAAGGAAAGCTCATTCATTGCTGGTGGGAATTAAAACGGTATAGCCACTCTGGGACAGTTTGGCGGTTCCTCATAAAACCAAACACACGTTCACCATGCGATCCAGCAATTGTGCTCTTTGCTATTTACCCCAAAGAGTTGAATACTTAAATCTACACGAAAACTGTATATGGATGTTTATAGCAGCTTTCTTCATAATTGCCCGAAGTTGGAAGCAGCCAAGATGTCCCTCAATAGGTGAATAAATACATAGATGGTGGTATACCTGGAGCCAATCTAAAGGGCTACACACTATATGTTTCCAACTCTATGACATTCTGTAAAAAGCAAAACCATGGAGACAGTGAAAAGCTAAGTTGATGCCAGGGGTTGGGGGTGGAGGAAAGGAGGAATAGGAGAGCACGGAGGTCTTCTAGGGCAGTGACATCATTCTGTGTGATACTATAATGGTGGCCACGTGGCATTGTGTATCTGCCCAAACCCATAGACTGCACATCCAACATAGGCCTTACTGTAATCTATGGACTTTGGGTATAAGGATGTCAGTGCTGGTTCACCGACTGTAACACATGTACCACCCATGAGGGGGATGGTGGTGGTGGGGAGGCTGCGCAGGCATGGAGGGGGGAACAAGAGGATTCCTGCATCTTCTGCTCAGTTTGGTTGTGAATCTAGAACTGCTCTAGCTTCTGTGCTTTCTCTTTCTATTCTGCCACATTGCAGTTTCCTAACTATTGTCACAATTTCCTCACTTCAATGATTATTTTTAATAGCATTTCTTTCTGATGACAAATATAGCACGCACCAAGTTTGGAAAATAAAAAAGGAAGAGGCAGAGGGGAAAAAAAAACCCCAAACTTCAAAAAACCCCATCCTGAATTGCTCTGCCAGTGCTATCAGTCACTATGTGGACAGCTGCAGGGGCTGTTCCTGCTAATACAGTGAAACACCCTGCACCATCCTGTCAACATCGTATTTTCCCGTCACAGACAACTTCACGGGCATTATTATTTGGGTAAACAGTTCATGTATGGTCTTACCATCGTTGGGTTAATTCTTTAGCATTCAGGTGGTGATGCTTAGGATAGTTTCAGTTTCATATGATTGTGATTAATGCAATGGACACCTTGTGGTTAAAGTTCTGCTAAAATTTAGAATTACCACCTAGACTTGGTATTACAGTGTTGAAGGATATGGATGTTTTGGTGATTTTTATTTATTGCAAGATTGCTTTTCAGAAATTTTGTATCTACTTACACTCAGAAGCTATATGTGAGGGCTTGTCTTTCTGATGTTAGTAAATAACGTACTTAAAAAAATAACTTGCTAATTTGGTAAAAGTGGGAACAGGAATGGCATTTCATTGATTTAATGAACATTTCAATTTTTTTCTGGTAAGACTGAACTTTTAGAACCTATTTATTTATTTGTTTTTTTTAGGTTTTTGCCATAGGGCACATGCACTTACCAGAGAGAGACAGAGAGAGGGAAAGTGAGAAGTCACCCCCTCAGGGGATAGTCACATTGCAATCTTTTGACCTCCATTCTCCTCTTGGGATTTTGGGCACACATGCACACAAACCTGGTGTGATTTTCAAACCAGGTCCGGGACTCGAACCATGGTCTGCCATGTAGGAATCCAGTGCCCTACCCACCATACTACCTACTGGCCCCTAAAACCTATTTATGATTATATGAATATCCAATTGTGTAAATTGTCCATTTGTGCCATTTGTCCTTTTACATGTTTTTCTTATGAATATGTACAAGTTCTCTCTTATTTTCAAAAACACCCCCCCCCGTTTCTTACCATTGAATTTTTTATTCTCAAACTTATTTCCAAAACAGAAATAATAGCTTTTTCTTCCCTGATAATTAAAATAATAGGCTAACATAGTGGGAAAAAAGTATATATTATACTAGAGAAAATCATAATGACGAAAGTGAAAATTTTCTACATCTTACCCTTTGGACATGTACTAACACTTTTGGAACATTTCCTTCCAAACTTCTATATTATATGCTAATGGCACTTTTTGAAGTTCAAAAAGTTTAACATCTGTACCTGAAAACTAGCATTTAAAAATTGCAACGATCCTCCAAGGCTTTTGCGTTTAGAGAAGTCTTTCCAGTATAGGGACTGGATAAAGAATCACCTCTTTAGAACTAGAGCTATGGTTCTTTTTATGAAGATAATATATCATCTTATAGAATATTTAAGAACTGAAGGGGACAATCAGCCATAATGCCTTGACCCTCACACATCTACTTCTTAGTGCATTGTTCTTTCTAGTCTTCGATCATAAGCATTTAATTCATTTTTATGTGGTCGAAGGATCCTCTTGACTCACAATTAAGCCGTAAGCATTATTGTCATAGTGCCTCATAATCTCTGTAATGGTTGTTTTGAATGATTCCCTAATGGCCCCTCCTGTCGCTGTGCTGTCATAGCTGACCCTATCTCGATGATGAACATTTCAGTTGTTTCCAATTTTTCTGTCCAGTGATATTTGGAAGCACCAAAGTCCAGTGAGGCAGAGTATGCCACTGTCCCTTGGGGGCTGACTGTAATACGATGTGACTTCTGCTTGTTTCCTCAGAGATATGGCGGGAGAAATCGCTTTAAGAGAATGGTTAGAGAAATACAAAACATAAAATCAGGAGGAAAGAGATCATAAGGGGAAAGTACGTTGGGCTTTCAGGAGAATACTGCTGGAAACCCAGACTGTTTGGATTTTGTTTTTGTGAGTCACAAACTGCAGATGAGCTTATAATAATAATTTTGATGAAATGCTTTCCATTCATGCAATGCTTAGTGCTTTTGAGGGCTTTAGTGCAGGAAGGCCTGGGGCTGGACCTCTGCTTATAATGTGTGTGTGTGTGTGTGTGTGTGTGTGTGTGTTTTTCTTAAAGTTTATTTATTTTACTTTTGATCTTAGTCCAAAGGCTGAGAAGTGATCAGAGTTCATTTATTTAATTCATAGTAAGCGTGTGTGCATGAGAGACAAAGAGAGAGAAGCACCTTGACGGGATATTTTGGGTACATATGCATGCACCTGGCATGTTTTCAAGCCTACCTGGGGTTCCAAACCTGAAGTCAGCCTCATGCCTTCCAACACTGCAGTTCATTTTGCTACTGACTGTGCTGCAGAGCTGGGCCCATTTGCTATTTGTGTGACTTTCAGCAGTGACACAGCTGCTGAGGCTCAGTCTATCTTCCTGCAGAATAGGACTAATGTAGATCAGAAGTAAGGACTGGCTGAGATCCTGGCCTGCTGGTGGCATGAACGGAGAATTAACAACCAGGAGTAGCAAGAAGCAGTGCAGGAAGGAGTGCCTTCTAGGGAAGAGAGGGCAGCCTGGGTTGAACATTTTATTCTGAGCCTCGATTTCTCTTTTGTACAAGGCACATGGTGTGTGGTCTATGAGAGTCCTTCCTGTCCCCAGTCTGCTCCTCTGACTGCTGTGGGGATCCGGCAGGTACTATACACGGCCAGGCCTCCTCAGCAGGACTTAGTCTCTCTTCAACTCAGCCCACAGTTCCTGAGAAATCTCCAAGGCCAGGCCCCAAGCTCGAGGGCAGCAAAGTGCTGTAGCAGCCTTCACAGCCCTGTGACATGTTTTGGGGACGGGTATCAATACATACTTATCAATGTAGAAAAGTGTCATTAGTCTGTTGATAAAGCCGGCTAACAATGGACTTTATCTCTTCTCTGAATAATCATTAATCATTTTCCTTTCTGCTCGGAATGGGAGAAGACACAAAGAGTATGTGTATGTAGAGTGGAGAGAGATCTTAGTGTCTTGTTTGGAAAATGCAAGTGTTAATAGTACCCACCTCATAGGGCTGTCTTGGAGAATGAACAAGATCTGCCCGACACTTTGCACACAGTAAGCCAGGCACACTTAGAAAGCACTCCGTAAGGTCGGGTTGCTGTTAGGACCATTATCAGTAACCATCATTACTGGCAGACAGAGCGTCTAACTGGCTTCGGACAAGGCGCCGAAGGCTAAACTGTGGAGCCGTTCAGGAGGCGACCTGAGAATTCAGGTGGAGACCCCAGCGGCGACAGATCGGGAGAAGGCGGAGCATTGGGCACCGGACTAGAGGTGAGCCTGGGAAGGAAAGGGGGCTCCTGTCGGGCTATCGGAGCTCCTCGACTTCACGCACCAACCACCGCACTTCGTCCTGGATTTTCGCAAGCACCTCTTTCCTTCACCTGGTATCTTTCCCTGGGTTGCAGAAAGGTGTCTGCTTGGGAGAAGGACCAAGGCGCCAGGTTCGTGGTGGCGCAGAACCCAGGACGGCGGTATTAGTCCCCGCCCCCGGTGGCACAGTCGGAGCGACTAGAGAGTCCGGCTCGCCGCAGTCCGAGGCACCCGGGCGCGCTACTCCCTCCTTCCCGGCGGTGCGGTTCTGGAGCCGGGAGTGGCCCTTTAAAAGGCCGTGTCTGGTCCGGAGGGGGCGGGCGGGGGGCGCTGACCGCGGACTAAAGCCCGGCCCCTCCTACTCCGCCTCCGTCTGTCCCTCCCTCGGTCCCCGCGTCGCTTGCTAGCTCGCTCGCCGGGCGCACGCTCCGCCTCCATCAGTCTGCTCCGCTGTCTAGTGCGCGGCGTGGAGCGGGAGCCGGAGCTGGGGCCGGACGCGCGGCGGGGGCTGGGGGCTGGGAGCGCGGCGTTCCGGGCCTTCATCGGCGCCGCCGCCGGGCCAGGCCTGCGCCGCGATGGCTGAGATGGGCAGCAAGGGGGTGACGGCGGGGAAGATCGCCAGCAACGTGCAGAAGAAGCTCACCCGCGCGCAGGAGAAGGTATGAGCGAGCCTCAGCCCCCGCCGCCGCGCCGTCCCGGCCACCTGTCCCCCTAATTCCCGCCCCTCACCCGAGGTCGGGCGCTGTCACCTCCCGAAGACCGCTGTCTAGGCAGTGGGGGGTCCCAGGCTGCGCCCCTCGGGGGTCCGAGCGCCCTCTACGGTTCGCATCCTCTGCCACCCTACCCCCGGCCAGGGCAGGAGAGAGCGCAGCTGGCCCCTCGTCCCTATCGTCCCGCCGCTTTGTACCTTCGCCGCTGGTCTGCAGGGAAGCGGCGGCCCACGCTCCGGGCCCTTCTCCCAGCGCGCGGTCCAGGCTAACACCGCCCTGGAGCCGGCTGGGAGGCTGAGAGGCGAGGTGGCGACCCCCAGCTCTCCAGGCCTTCACTGGAGAGGGAGGAAGCTTGTCCCTCCGACCCTGGGACCATCATACCTCGGACTCCCGAGGCGGCTTTCCAGTCCGCAGTTGCCCGCGCCTGCGGCGCCCTTCTTCCCGCCGCCTTTCCACCTCTGTTCCCCGCCAGCCGGAGGAGGAATCGGCTTTCCTTTCCGAAGAGGTGCCTGCGGCCTGGAACCTGCGTCCCGGCCCTCCAGGAGCAGGGGGCTGCGCGCCCCTCCGGGAGCACCCTCTCCTGATACCCGGCTTCGCGTTTCCGGCGGCGGGGAGGGGGCGGCGACACAGGCTGTGGGAGTCCGCCGCCAGGTTGGAGAGCTGGCCTGGAATCGAGGCGTGGAGGGCGCCGCAGGAAACCCGACCCCTCCTCGCTGGGAGCGACTCCGGGCTGGGGGTCGGGGGGTGGGGGATAGAGCCGGGGTTTCCCCGAACACCCTGACTGTGCAGGAAATGCAGGGATTGAGTAGGAGGGTGGGTCTTCGCCCGGTCAGTTTTCGATCCCAAGCCACCTCCAGTTTATTGAATTGGATCACGCCAGCTGCTGACGCCACTTCCCCCTGTCGACTCGGCTCTGAAATCTGAGATTGCAGAATCTGTGTTTCTGCCAGGGTGGCCCCCCGGTGCTTCGCGGCGGGTGGGGACCCGGGACTGGTTAGCTTTCTACTAGGCCTTGTGGCTGTTTATAAACAATGACTTTTGCAGCTGAGACCTGCGGGCTCCCTAAGGATGCAGCCACGTGATGCGGTGGTGGTGGTGGCTAGAGCTTCCCCTGCTCCTCCCTTGGTGTCTTAACCGATCATCCGTGTGGTTCCTGGCTAAGGAGGTGGGTGGTGTGCATGGAGCGAACGGCCCTCAGCCAAGCTCCAGAGCTGGCCGGACCCAGCTCCTGCACTCGTCACCCTAGGGGAGGAGGGGTGGATTAGAGCCCCAGGAATAGCTGACTGGGGGCTGGGAAGACTTCAATCACCTAAGTTGGGGGGTGGAGTGGCAGTGCAGTGGCAGCTACCCTGGCTTCCCCGCCTGCCCACAGGACCGGGTAATCCGTGGAGGTGCCTGGAGCAGGGCAGCCCTGCGCCTGAGCCTACTTCCTGCTCCCAAGGGACAGAGGGAGATGAATGGAAAGCTTACAGTGAGCCAGACGGTGCCCTGCCCCCACTCCACTGAGGTCCAGATTCCTCTGACTCCCCACTGCTCTCCGTGTGTCCCCTTTGCCCTGGATGCCTTTCTTCGGCTGCAGCATCTTTGACGTAGTTCTAGGGCAGCAGGCACTGGCTGCGTCCCCTCCCTGTAAGTGATGTATCACTGACCCACTGAGCTGCCACCCCTCCCTGTTCAGCCCCTGTCCTGTGGCCATGGGCAGTTGGTTGACAGCTGGTCAGCCATGGAGGCTGGCCTTGGCCAGCAGCTGGTCCTGCTGGAGCCTGGGCTTCATGAGAGCGGATCTGCTTAGTGCTGCAGCTGCTTTCTGCCCCTTGGGCGCTAGCAAGGGACCCTCCCCCATCAGAGGCCCAGGCGGCATGGCAGCCATTCTGGCTGAGAGTCTGAAAGTAGCCTTCCTTCCATCTTCTCCTTTCCTCCACCCCAAGGAAGCCCTATGCCTCAGCCCACACCAGCCTCTATTTGCCTTCCTGCATCTCAGCGTCTGCGGCACAGCCTGCTGCTTCCTGGGCATCTTCCGGAGGTGTTTAGTGCTACGCCTAACTCCCATTGCTAATGGGACCCAATCCTAGTGTCTTACAAGGAGCCGTACCACAGAAGCCACCTTGCGTGGGTCAAATCAATGAGTAATGGGGCAGTTCCGATGTCCTTGTTACCTTGGTGGACATTTGTTTTCTAAGGACAGCAGGAGCTACCATGAAAGGCGTAGTATTTGAGTAGAAAGACCCACTTCTTTCATTCTCTGATCTTTCTCCCTCAGTGTTCCCATATCCCCTGAGCCCAAACATTCATTGAGACTCAGAGGGTGACAGTGTTGTTCCTTTAGTGAGCATCTGCAACCAGCCCTCTGGTGTTTGGCGGGGGCTTCTTTGGGGGGTCATTGAGCCGGTTCTCCTGGGTGTCCCTCCATAGGTCCTGGGCTGTTACCCATGAACCTACCTGCTTCCTCTGCTGGTCTGGGCACTCCCTAAGGGCAGGGCAGACCCATGTGTGTGTACCTCAGGCACGTCCCTGACCCCAGTAGGTGCTCAATGAATGTTACGAACTAACGGGCATTTGGGGACTTGGTTGGGAGCTCTGACGCAGGCAGGTGCCTGAGCTCTGGCCACACAGAGCTTGCTCTTGTAAGATCCTGCAGTCTATGGCCCTGCTGTGAGGGCCAATTAGACAGGTCACCTGGGCCTGCTGGTACAGCAGCACTGCTGCTTGCTTCCCAGCCACCCTCAGAGTGTCTGTGATGCAGAGGGTGTGCTGTAGCTCAGGCCTGTGGGTGCTGTGAGGTCATCCTCCCATTGCGTTTGGCTTGCTGGACCCTCTATAAATGACCATGTCCATTTTTGGGCCTCAGAAGGTTGGCTGGACAAGGCCAATTTAGGGTGGAGCTCGAGTCAGATGACAGCTAGGATTAGAGGTTGGCAGGCTGGGCCCTGGGGATGGGGTGGCTGGGGCGAAGGACAGCTGGCCTGCTGGCCCCTGAAGATCCACGGTGCAAGAGTCCTCCTGGAGCATGCCTGAGGGAGGCTGGGATGGTGATGTGCACGGAGTGGGACTGTGTACTCCGTCTGTCCCTGGTCATGTGGGGATGGGTGCAGATTGGACAGTGGAAAGGGCCAGCTGGGAGAGAAGGCCCAGGGCTGTCAGCACAGACAGCCTAGCCTGGTCTGCTGAGCAGATGCTCACTAAAGGAAGGTGTGGTGACAGTTATTTATAGGACCCTGACATGGCCATTAATTGCATCATGCTCATCTGTGTAGTCAAGGCCTCCTCGAGCAGCAGCCATGTAGGCCCTACAGTAGCAGCCAGGCCTATACACCAAGCCTTGTGCTCCCAGCAGCCCTAGGAAGAGCCATGCTACACCCAAGAGTGGTGTGCATGGCCCCTTCAACATTGGAGCAACCCAGGGTCACGGAGCCCTCAGTGTGGAGCTGTAAGCCCTCCCAGAGGCTCTGGGCTCCTCCCATCTTGGCCACTAATTCTGCACGTGCTACCCTGCCCCCTTTCCAGGCTCCCGTCCAAAGCTCCTGCCCTCCACCCATATTTCTGTCTCTCCCCATCTTGGCGTCTGTCTCTGTCCTTCCCCTCCCACCCCCATGACGTCTTTTTCCTTTTCTCTCTGTCTTACTCTGTCTCTCCCTGCTCTGGGCCTCTTCCCTCTGAACTTACAGAGGCTCTTTTTGTACCTCTAGTCAGTTAGCTTCTCCCTGCACCCGAGTTGTTTATGCAGATAGTTCCTTTGCCCAGGGGGTTATTGGGTGGGCATTTGGCTGAAGCACGTGAGCACGGAGAAGTTAGAGGGCAGAATTCCCTGAGCCTCCAAGGGCCTGGCGGGCTCAGTGTAGTCTGCTGGCTCATGGCAGGGCTTAGACCTGGTAAGGGGGCCAGTGGACGGGGTGCTTGCTGGCTGCATGGGCTCAGAGAAGGAGAAAGTTCCAGGAGGCCCAGGAAGGGCCAAGGTACACAGGTGGGAGTGAGAACATCCAGGAGGCCAGCTGGCCAAAGAGAAGGGGTGGGTGGGTGGGAAGCAGCAGGGATGGCACATTGGGGCCAGATCTGACCAAGTCTTGAATACTGGGGAAATCTATATGTTGCAGGATTCTCAGAGAAGCTGAGGCTTGAACTCTGCTCCCCTCCTACACAGATCTCCCCATTAAGGCTCCCTTCTCCCCTTTGCTCTCTGGTATCTGGCCAAGCCCTTGCCTCTAACCTAGGTGGTCTTGGCTGAGCTTGTCCCTTAGGACCTGTGTGACCAGGACAAAGTCCCTCCTTCCCTGTTTCATAAGGTGCTAGAAAATCCGAGTTCTATCCTCCGAGTTCGGCCTTCTGACCTGCACAGTGCAATGGCAGGGACGGCAGGGAATATGCAGGTCTTGGGCAAGTTGCAGGAGCCCAGTCTCTTCATGTACAAAGTGAGGGTAGAAATGGTTCCTCCTCAATGTGTTCTGGAAGAAAAGCCTTTGACAGTGGCCCGGCACATCTCCAGCGCTCATTAAATGCCAGCTCTGTGGACAAACCCACAGGGAGCCCTCCCCACACAGCCTTCTTTTCAACCTCATCACTGGAGTGTCCATTGCAGGCCTCTGTAGACAGCTAATCCCTGCTGAGCCCTGAGCTGATCAGGGTTTATGATGTGGTTACGGTCTGGGGGCAGTGAGTGTGTACGTGCATGTGTGTGCGTGAGTATGTGGTGTTTAGAGGGGCGGCCTGTGGCAGGTGGAGCACTTGGACTCAGATCAGACTGTTTTGGGGTGAATCTGGACTCCTACACAAGAACTTTGTGACCTTGGCTACCTTTTCGCTCCTCCCTTGGCTGTATACTTTTCACCATGGTAAATGATGAGGGGGTTTGCTTATTCATTCACTTATTCACACAGGTATACTTTTTAAAATACTTTCATTTCTTCCATGAAAGAAAGAGAGATAGAGACAGAGATGGGGGCAGAGAGAGAGAGACAGTAAGCACCCCCAACAGGGTCTTCATGCCACAGTTCACCCCAGCCTCAGCCAGCCCAGATCATGGGTATTTGCACGCGTTTCCCCAACATGCCGGAGGAGGTTCTGGGACGCAAACTTAGGCACTTTCCCATGAAGGTCCAGTTGCATTACTACCGTGCCCCTGCCTGGCCTAATAACAAATCCTGGTCATCTGCTCTGTGCAGGGTGCTGTTCTAGGGACTAGGGGTCCAGGGGAGAATTGAGCCCCTACTTTCCTGGAGCTGGGGAGACAGTCAAGCAACGAGCCCATGGTGGGGTGGCGGGTTGACAACAGTGCTGAAGCAGGAGGTGGCTTTAGATTTTCCTCAGTGGAAGTTGGTGAATGGCTCAGCAAATCCTGAGCACATCCTGGCTGAGCCCTGAGTGGTGGTGAGCATCCAGATGTGCATGTGGATGTGGGTGCTTGTACAGCACGAGGATCAGCGGGGAGAGGCTGATGGGGAGTTTTTGGCTCCAGGGACAGGGCACCTGGAGGTGTCCGCAGGTGCCGAAGGCTTCCTATTGGATGTCACCTGGTAGATTGTATTTTCCTAAAGCTACCAATTTGGCAAGTTTCCTTTTGGGATTAAACATACCAAAAAAAAAAAAAAAAAAAAAAAAAAAAAAAAATAAAAAATAAATAAAAAAAAAAATAAAGGATAGCAATCCTAAAACCATGACAGAGGGCAGGCCTGGGCAGATGGGTAGCTTTGGTGGTGTTTGTGCATTGTCATGCAGGCCAGGGTCCTGTCCAGGATGTAGGGGTGGGGGAGATGGGATGGACTGCTCAAGGAGAAGGAAGAAGGTGCTAAAGGTGGGCCGGACTGGGAGGATACCTGTAAGATATTCATGGTAAGCAGCAGCTTGGTGTGGCAGAAACCATGCAGGCTCTGGAGAGCTGATTTTGAGTCCCTCTCATGTATCACTACCTTGGGGCAAGTCACACTGACCTCTTTGGGCCTCAGTTTCCTCCCTGAAATAGGAGTGGTAATACCTGCCTCTGGGGCTGTCTTGGAGAATACCTGGGAATATGTAGGAGAGGCAGCTGGCGTGGGCAGGCCTCTAGGGTCTCCTTCCCCAAGATCATCAGGCTCCCTCCTGTGCTGTCCTCAAGCCACGGTATGCACAGCCCTCTATGGGAGGCCTGGTACCTGGGCTCCTAGGCCTCTCTAGTGGCCACCACCTCCTAAGGAGGCCACATGCCAAGGGCCGACAGGGGTCAGGGCTGGGGAACTGAGAAGAGAAGGGCTGTTCCTGCCCCATGGGATGGATCCCTTGTAAAATATTAACTTAATAATAATAGGCCTGGCTTACTGCATACCAGCTGCATGCTGTCATCACTGTAGGCAGGTGAGGGAGGGCAGTGTGTGGCCCATCCAGGAGGACACTGAGGTTGGGAGCAATGATGCCACCTACCCACGAGCTGCCCCAGCCCCGTGTCCAGTTGCCACCTTGCAGTGGTCAGTGGGTCCAGCCTGGGGAAGATGGATAGAGTACATGAAGGTCTCCAGCATGGTTCTCCAGAAAGACCTGATGGACAAGGGGCATCATGTGACACTTTGGTCCCCAAAACCTATGAAATAAGATTAGAGGCCCCTTTCTGTTCCTCTCCCAGCCCTTCCTAGGGTCTAGTCTTACATTCTAGGGTGCGTGGTGGACTCTGGGGTGATGGAAGGGCTTTCAAGTCCAGAGACAGGGGTTCATGTGTTTTTCCCCAAATAATGAAAGCTTTATCCAATTATTCAATAATTCCATACAAAGGAACAGCCTCTCCTCCCCTTTTAAAGTTTATGAGTGAGAGAGACAGAAATAGAGACTGGGGGCGGGGCAGAGAACACCTAACAGGGTCTAGACATCAGGGTTCACCCCCAACCTCAGCCAGCCCTAGATCATCAGTCATGCGTGTTTGGGTGGGATAGGAACGTGGAACCTTCTCATGTTGACCAAACTTACCGAGCATTCTGTCTTACCACTGTGCCACTGTATATGGCCCCTGAGAGAACACTCTCTTATGTTCATGTTCTGTGTACTTGTTCTTGTCGTTGCTACAGTGTTTCATGAGTATGGTAATGCTGTTTTGGTGTTCTTGGGGAGGAAGTAGCCATGCTGCTGGCCATAGGCCACAGGGAAGGCTCTTCCTGGTGTGGAATCCCATGCTCTGGGTACCCTGCTGCACACTCCCTTCCCCCACCTCACCCCAGGCCGTTGGTGAGGGCAGGACTCTGCCCACTGTGGTCCCTGCAGCACCCCACACGTCCAGCGTGGCACACAGTAGGTGCTCTGTGCATACTTGTTGCACACACAGTGTATGGATTCTTCAGTAGCGGGGGCTGTGCCGATGGCTGGCAGAGGCCCCGAGGCTCACTGGGTTTTAGAGGCAGGGTGGGAAGGGGGAGGGCTGCTGTGGCTGCAAGATTCAGGCTGCAGATCCCACCCTGCCCCAGACTGCCATGGGTGACCCAGGAGTCCCTCCATACCTCGTCTCCCAGGATAAGTGGCCATGATAGTAAACGGCTCAGGGCTGTGGTGAGGCCTAACCTGAGCCAGTGGCTGTAGCGCCCAGTAGCCAGGAATAGGGTTCTCATAATTGGCAGGGTCATGCTCAGAAGTCCTGCCTAGTTTTAGGCCAGGTGCCAAATAGGGCTCGGCCCCCTGCAGAATGACCCTCAAGACAGTTTTCAGGGACTAACGTACCAAGAATCTCTGGGTAGAGGTGGGAGTCCATGTGATTTCCTTGTCCCCTGAGTTCACAGTTGGGGCCAGTGAGCTGTTGCCCTCAGACACTTTTTGCTGGCCTTTGCTGAGCCTCTTCCTTCTCTCCGTGGACCTGCACCTTCGGCCCCAGTCTCTGACCCAGATCCGAGCACAACAGCAGATGGGGTGGGATTGGGGTCATGGCATGGGGCCTTGGAACCTGTGGGGATGGCAGCCTTGGGGCACTGAGGGTGGTTCAGGGGTGCCTCCCCCAATTGTCCAGCCCCCATCACTGCCTCCACCCTGTGCAGTGGGAGGGCTGTAGCTGATCGCCCGAGCCTTGATGATCATGGGAGTGAGTGGGCGGCCGCAGGCAGCAGCCGTGCAGGACTGGGCTGGGGAGCCCTGGGCTGGGGAGGGGAGCCTTGCCCTCGCTGCTGGGACTGGGCTGTGGCTCTGGGCCTTCTGGACCACTGCAGGAGGCCACTGCAGGTCAACCCAACCTCGGAGCCCAGGCACCCTTGCCGGGGCAGCCCTGCTGGCTCTGGAACCTGCTTCTCATTTTGTACTCATGGACGTGGTGTAGGGAATTATAACAGATTCCCCCAGGAGACTGCAGCTCACTTAGGGGGAATGAGGCTATGGTGACTTTCTTATTTGTCCCCTTAGTCATTCTCATTGTGGCCTGCCTGCTGGGGAGCAGCATCCAGATACTGATGAGACTGAGAAAGGAGAACCCTGTCTCTGTTCTGGCAGAGTCCAGCCTCCCATACAGTGCTGGCTCCAGTCCAGGGAGGGCACTGGAGCCCAGAGTGCTTCCCATCAGGCCTGGGCAGTCAGAGGAGGCTCCTTGGAGGAGGTGACTTCTGAGATGAATTTGAAGGGCAAAGGAGGCAGGTTGTGGGGTGGGCAGAGACATTTCTGGCAGGGGCGGGGACATTTGCCAAGGCCTGTTCCACGTGGCTGAAATATGAGTGTGGGGAGGGTGGTTGTGGCCAGGCCTGGGATAGAGCCTGTGGTCTCTGGACGAGGCTGCCTGTGCCCCAGGCCCTGAGTGTCCTGGCTCTTCACCTTCTTTCTTAGGTGTTTGGCTGAACTGTCCTGCCTCCTGGTCTGGGCTCAGCTAAGGACTCGGTGTCTGAGTATCCTGGGCTGCAGAGCCCCTGGCTTTCTGAGGAGGCTGAGCCGGTGAGAGGGTGAGGCCCAAGTGCGCAGAAGCAGTGGCCTTGGCCAGATTAGAATCCAGCCCTGCCAGAGGGCACTGGGGGTCTGGAGCCCACCTGCCAGGCTGGGGTCACGGGGCTAGGTGAGGTTTGTGAGAGGGCTGGGAGTAGACATCCTCTACCTGACCCCGTCATGCACGCCTGCTTCTCTGTCTGCTCTGGGCCCAGCAATGTCGTGAGTAGGGGTGACACTGCTGGGCCTGGAGGGCTCTCAGTGGGCCATCCTCTTCAGGGCACCCACTGTGCTCTGCCCTCTGAGACCTGGCCCCTGACCCAGATGCCATGGGGCTCCCCTTGGTCCTGGGTCAGAGCTGGGGAGGATGTCAAAAGAGGGGTGGTCCTCAGCTACGGGGACCCCGAGTCCAGGTGCAGAAAACTCTGGGGACCGAGGTGGGTCTGTGGCAGGACCCTGAGGGGATCAGGGTCTCCACTCGGGCCCGAGTTCCAGGAGCTTTGTGGGGCCTGTGGGTTGGCAGGGGCGGGTGACAGGAGAGCCTCACTAGCCTGGCCCATTTTCCAACAGCTGCTGCTACTTTCTTTGGACCCTTTGCTCAGCTTGCCCTCGCCTGGGCTATGGCCAAGATGCCTGTGCCCTGGTGAGCCTGGACCAGCCTCTGGGCCTTGGGGACTGACCTGGTAGGGAGAGGCCGGGACCTGGGGAGACCCCCTCAAGGGGACCCCTGTTTCCCACTGACCTGGCTGCTGAGCTTCCCTATTTTTCGAGTCCGGGGTGGCACCAGCCCTCATACTGCATGTCCTTCAGTCCATCAGTGACTGCTGGGGGACCGGGGTTGGTGATGAGGTGGATGCACTCTGAACCACTTGGTGGGTGGGGGAGAGGAGAGGTTGAATGGGTGATGTGGGAAGAAGAACATTAAGGGCATGTTGGGGAGGGTTGGGTGGCTTTATCTTGTCCCTGCTTTCTTGCCTCTGGCTTCCATTTGCTCCTCCGTAAAGTGGGTAACAGTCCTGCCTGGGTGACTCCTTCCTCAGAGGGGAAAAATTTGTCCTAGGAAGTCCATGCCCTGCTCTGTGGCCCTGGGCAGTTACTTGCCCTCTCTGAGCCCCATTTTTTTCCTTTGTAAATGGGGTGACAGAATCCCTGCTCCTCGGGCTTGTATTAGTCCAGAAGGAAATGCAACTGAGCCCCCCTCCCACTCAGGGCTGGGCCGTGGTAGGCTAGTGGGGTGTTTTTCCCTGGGACAGGCTGGACAGCCCATAGGCATGATGTGTGTGTTTGTGTGGTTGGTGTTTGTGTGTGTGTTTTTTTTTTTATTTTTTTTTTTTGAGAGGTATTTGCTATAGGGCACACATGCTTGCCAGAAAGATAGAGAGATACAGAGAGATAGAAAGCGAGAAATCACCCCCCAGGGGGGATGGCCACGTCGCAATCCCTTCTCCTCCATTCTCCTCTTGGGATCTTGGGCACGCACATACATGCGGCCGGCGAGAGTTTAAGTTACCGGGTCCAGGACTCGAACCGCAGTTGACTACATGGGAGTTCAACGATATAGCCATTGTGCCAACTGCTGGTCCCGGTGTTTGTGTATTGAACTCCTTGTCTGTGCAAAGATAGAATTCCTGAAATTAAACTATAACAGCTGGAGCTGGCAGGTGGCTTAATGGTTAAGGTGCTGGACTCCCACATGGCTGACCTTGATTCAAGTTCTGAACCTGGCAGCTTGTTTTCTCACTTCCCCTCTCCCTCTCTCTCTCTCTTTTTTAATATATATATATGTATATATATGTGGTATATATATATTTTAATATATATAATACATATATATATATGTGTGTGTATATATATACACACACACACACACACACATATATATATATATATATATATATATATATATATATATACACACACTAAAATAATTCTTAAAAAATAAAACTGCAATGGCTTCTTTTGTTCTTTCTTCCCCCATAGGATGAAACAGTTAAGCAGGGAGCTGGTGGTATCCCCTTTCAGAGGAGGGAAGTCAGAGCTGCCCTGAGCTAGCCCCTGGTGGAGGGAGAGGGGTGTTGGTGGTGGGGTGGGACATCTGAGCCTGGTTGGGGAGAGGCACTGGTCCCCGTCATACATTCATTCATTCATGGGAGGAGCCAGTTGTAGCAGACGAGCACAGGCCTGAGAGACCTGACCACAAGACCTCCTGTGCACTTGGACCTGGACTCCTGTGAGTGATACTGGCAGCTGCTGAGTTTTGCTGGCTTGGCTGGGCCTGGGCCTGGGCGGTTCAGGAGGCTGGGCCAGCTTAGCATCTCCATTGTGTTCTGGAATTCGCCAAGACCCATCCCAGGCCGCTTTCTATCCTCTCCCTGCCCTGTGAGGTAGGCAGGACCAGGATGTGGGCCCCTTCGGTGGATGAGAACACGGAGATGCAGGGACACCCTGGGATTTCCTCCCTCCTGGGTCTCAGACCTGGCCCGTTTGGCCTTTCCTAGGTGCTGCCACCCCCATCTCTGAATTCCAGAGTGAGAGGGGGTGGTGAGGGGAACTGGAAATGACTTAGAGTGCAAATGTGGGTGCTCATTGTTTTCAAATGAAAGTCGCTGTGCGGGGGCTGCCTTTGCTGTGAACACCTGGTGTGTGTTTGGGGTGGGGGTGAGGCTCTTGGTTGCCCCAGGAGGCTGGCACACCAGGATTTCCACAGGGCCCTGATCCCCCAGCAGCTCCAGGAGGGAGGCAGAGTTGGGTACCCATGGGAATCAAGCAACTGCAGAAAGCCAGGGATGGGCCAGATGTGAAGGGAGCTGGCCTGACTCCTCTGCCGCTGTGGGCCTAGGCCTGCAGCAGCTGAACACCCAGCCATGGCCTGAGGTACTGTCCCCTGCCCCAGAGCAGAGCCAGCACCCGACCTGACCTTCAGTGTCCTGGAGCCTCAAGGTCGAGGTTGCTAGGAAGCCTGGCACAGATACCACGCCTCCCACCCCCCCACAAGGAAGCTGGAGGGTACTGAGGGATGTGAGTGACTTGGGAAGGAACTTCAGGACAGGTTAATGGCAAGGACATGAGCTGAGTCTTATTCTAACCTGAAACAGCATCCATAGTGAATTGGAGGCATTTGCTGAGCCTGGGCTGGGACCCAAGTATTGTTCTTTTTTTGAAATGTCAGCTAAGCCTGGATTTTATTTGTCCCCCTGTCCCAGGGACTCAGGAGGAGTCTGTTTTGGAAGCTAGGGGATGCTTGTTTCCCCAGTGGACCGTGGGCCCTATCCTTCTGGTCCAGTGGGCTCTGGACCTGGACGAGGACCCTGTGTCCCTCCTGAGGATCCTGGAAGCAGTGCTGCCCCTGACCTGGTGGGGGCTGATCCTGCTGGCCTGTCCCTGCAAGTGCAGGGCTACAGGGCCTGGGTGGGGAGAGCTGAGTCAGCGCTCCGCGGTGAGGACAGAACCTGATGCTGGTGTCACCTCTGTGCGGCTGCACTCGAGGGTCACCCTGCCTGCTGCGCCACGAGAGACAGGGAGGCCGCCCCCACAGTCTGCAGCCGGCTCCGTGCCACTCCTGAGCACTGCGGTGAGGAGAGGCCTCTTAGAGCTCCTGCCGCAGAGAGCAGGCACCCAGGATTCTTGCCCCCACTTTTCATCCCTCTGGCTTCCATTTGCTCCTCCATAAAATGGGGTAACAGTCCTGCATGACCCTAGTGTTCCGGTGGGGAGTCTGTGAGTCTTGGTTCTTGCCCTGCAACTGCCATGTACAAGCAGGTGAAGCTAAGTGGATTGCAGTGTGACGCTCTGGAGACAGGGGAGGGGAAAGCTTTGCAGAGCACCTTATGGCATGTGCTCAGGTGGAAGGGCTATGCTTCTTGTCTCAAGGCCCAGGTTCAAAGCCTAGCTCTGTTCTTCTTAAGCCCTTTGACCTTGGGCAAGTGACTTCTCTTTCTGAGCCTCGGTTTTCCTGTTTGCGAATCGGGGGTAATAATGGCCTACATGGGGGGGTTGTCGTGTAGATTAAATGGGAGAAGGGGTGTCTCCATTTCACACATGAGGACTGAAGGACACTGAGGGTCTGGTGCCAGCTCTGCTCTGGGGCAGGGCTGGGGTCTTAGACCACTGTTGGGTGTTCAGCCGCTGCTCCCTGTGTCTGCCAGGTCCAGGCCTAGGCCCGCAGTTGGGGAGGTGTCCAGGGCCAGTTCGAGTGGTAGGCCTGAGGCTATAGGGGGAGGGGGGTAAGGAAGGGGAGGAGGAGGATTGCAGAGAGGGCTGCAGGGGCAGAGAGGTGATACCTTTCTTCCTCCAACATACAGGTCTTGGGGACAGCTTATGACAAGATGGGTTAATACAAGCAAAGAATAACACATTTGTTTAATCAGTGTTTAACGTGACATGGGAGCCTTGTCCCAAAGCCCAGGGAAAACTGCCTGTTCTCATAGATTTAGTGAAGAGTAGGCAGTGTGTAGATGTGATTGGACAGCAGGTTTAGTGAAGAGTAGGCAGTGTGTAGACGTGATTGGACAGCAGGGGCGGCCCCATGGAGGAGACTGAGGGGAGACATAACAAGGCCTGTCCAGATTCTCCCTAGCCTCTCTGTGCATGGCCAGGACCCTCTGTAAGCAGATTCTCGAAACAGAGGGGAGAGAGGGACCTTTCTGATTTTATGACTGGCTTTGGGGGAGAGAGCTTCTGGTTTCCGTGTCTCACCTTGGGGAAGAGGAAGCCTGATTTCTTTGTCTGGCATCAGGAGAGAAGGAGGGGAGAGAGATGGGAGGCAGGAGAGGGTCAGAGAGAACTCATTTCTGAGACCTCAGTCTTTTATTGATATTTATTTTTTAAAAATTTATTTCTTCCGAGAGAGAGAGAACCTCTTACGTGGTCCCCATGCTGCAAGCTGCCTCAGCCAGCCCAGATCACTGGCAGGCCTGTGCCGGTGAGCTCAGGAACGCCTGGAACACAAATCCAGGCCCTCTACCGTGAGCCTGGCTGTGTTAGCACTGAGCCACTGCCTGGCCTCCTTTAGTTCAAAGTACGTAGTCAAGGTGCCATGCTTTCTTTTTTGGAGAGGTTTTTGCTACAGGGCGCGTGCGCTCGCCAGACAGACAGAGAGAGATAGAGAGACAGAAAGCGAGAAATCACCCCCCAGGGGGGATGGCCATGCTACAATTCCTTCTCCTCCATTCTCCTTTTGGGATCTTGGGCATGCATGCACACGCATCCGGTGTAAGTTTAAGCCACCAGGTCCGGGACTCGAACCACAGTCAACTGCATGGGAGTCCAGCAACATAGCCATTACACCAACTGCTGGTCCCATCCGGGAAACATTTCTTATACAGTGAGACTGGGCCCCTGAGTGATGCTCCACAGGGGCCAGGATGAGAGACAAAGGGCCTTTCAGGGCTGTGGGTTTGTGAGAGGTCCCGGCATTGGCCCTGAGTTGGCGGCTGGCCTGGTGGACTGAGCCTGGGTGTGGGGGGCTATAGGCAGCAGCACTGTCTTCCTCCCACACACTGGGCGGTGGTCGCCCAGGCTGAGCCCCGTGCTCCGGTTGCCTCCCTCTGAGGTCAGCAAGCCCTGGACTACTGCCCAGAGAGGGCCGGCCCCTGCTGAAGTCACACAGTGTCTGTGTGGGCCAAGTGGTCCCCCATTCCCACCCGGCTCCTGTCCCACTGCACAGACCTCCTGCTGTGGGTGGGACATAGCAGTCCTGGCCCTTTGCTCCCCTTCATCTCCCCTGGCCCACGTCTCTAATGCCACCCCGCCAGCCTGAGAACTGCAGGTGTGGAGTTGGCAGAGCTAGCCTGGAGGAGCCCTGCCACTTTCTGAACAGTCTTCCAGCCGCCTATGCCAGGCCGGAAACAGCCCCACCCTTGATCAAACAGCCGCCCACCCCTGCCCCTTACTTCTCCTCTGGCCTCAGTCTCCAACCTCTGGAGCCATACAGCAAACAGCTGGGCTGGAGCTGGGACATTGCCCTCTAATGCACGTGGAATCAGCCAGCCTTGCCCTGTGTGTTCCCCAACCATGTGGTGGGGAGCCCCTGAGGTGCCCTCAGGGTCCTGGCCCTGTGGACAGTCCAGGATGAGGCAGGGAGAACTTAGCGCACAGTGCTGGGCAGAGAGACCCAGGAGTGACCGTGCGGTGGGGCAGCTCTCCCCACCGCTGTGCTGTGTGTGGTGACACGTGTTGGCGGTTTAGTGGCCGGGACTGGGTGGCAGCTGTTTCAAGCTGATGCTGGACACTCACTGCTTTGTATAACAAAAATGACAGCATTAATATCCAAAATAGTAGTAGTGGCATTTGGAATAACATATATCTTACCTCTTGGTACATTAATCGTTCTAGTTTTCAGATGGGGACTGATTAATGAGTGAAAAACTTGGTTGTATGTTCAGGTCAAGCTTTTCAGACAGGAGCAGCCAAGCAGAGAGTTGAGGGTATTTGGAGGGACAGGTGAGCCCCTGTACCTGGAATGGAGGTGGGGTAGGCTTCCTGGAGGAGGTGACGTGGAGGGTGACAGAGTCTGGCATTGTTAGGGAGGCGGAGTTTCCTGATGAAGATCATAGGGTGCCTGTAGGCCTAAGCAGACTCTTGCTTGGCCCAAGGGCAGGACCTCCACCCTCTCCTCCCCTGGGCTGCCCTGCCCAGCACTGGGCTCTGCCCCGTGATCTGCTTCTGCCCTGCCCAGGCTGTTTCTCCACTGAGTTTAGGCAGCAGGTGATGAGGGGCCAGTTGAAGGCGGGTGGCTGAAGAGGCGGATTCCAGCCCTGTTTGAGGCCAGTGTCCTGGAGCCCGTGCCGAGAATAGCACCCACACTTGTGCGTAGAGGCAGGTGGGTGGGTGGCTATGCTGACATCTCTGGACAGGTGGGCGTGGGCTGAGGCCAAGGATGGCCGTCCTCAGTGGACCCCACCCCACATGACAGCAGAGGCCTGAGGGTCGCCCTGTGTTGCTCGCATCCATGCCCCTTGCTGCCAGCCTTGAGATGTGACTCTTGAATGTGGAAGATTCTGACCTGTCAGGGCCCCCTGTGGTGGCTGCTGCAGGTGGGACAGGCAGGCCTCATTGATAGCATGACTCTGAGTCACTGTTCGGGTGATTTCCGTGGGGCCTGTGCCCCTTTGCCCTATGACCAAAGGGGACCAGAGTACTGGGATGGGGGTCTTACAGGGTCCCTGGAGAGCTATGGGCATGCGGTTGCCCAGGGGCTTGGTCCAGGGGAAGTGTGGGGAGTGCTTGCTGTTTGCTCTCCCTGAGTGAGTCATGAGCAGGCGCTGGGTGGCAGGCACCGAGGCCTGTGTGGGCTGGGGATGGAGGGAGAGGGCAGGGCCGGGACCAGAGCTGAGGCTGCCAGAGCTTACTGGCCTGGATGGGGGAATCCCCACTCAGGATAGGGTTAAGGAGACAGGAAGGAGACCAGCCACCTGTCTGCCAGTCTTCTACATCTACACAATCACACTTCCCCCTTGTGGGAGTTCTTGGATTCATCCTACTGATGAGGCTCAAAGGGCCCAGAGAGGGGACGAGGCCTGCACAGGTTCGCACAGCTTGGGTCTGCTCCCTGTCCTGGTGGCATCTCCCACCAGAAGGGGTCCCTAGCCAGCTGTCCAGATTAGACCCTCAGAGCGAGTCACCACCCTGAGCCGGTTCCCTGGTGTGGGAAACAGACCAAGTGGCAGGTGGACAGGGAATGTGGGGGTGAGGTCTGTCCAGGTGGCTCCAGGACTTGCTGTGTCTCTGCTTCCCTCCCTGACCTCTCTGGGCACACACAACCTCCCAGTGTCCCCCCTTCCTTTCAGTTACTTGAATCCCAGAGTCCCCTTCACTACCCTTTTTGTGACCCTCTATTTGAGCACGACTTCCCTGAGTCACTGCAGGCACCTTCTAAATGGGCTTCCTGTCCCCATAGCATCCAGGCATCTTTACAAGCTGATATCTGAACAGAACTCACTCAAAGCTTGCCAAGGCTGTCTATTCCAGTCTGTTTTTTTTTTTTTTTTTTTTTTTTTTTCCAATTGCCAAAAGGTGCGTGCACTCCCCAGAAGAGGACAGAGGAAGAAAGCACTCCCCAGCCCCTTCTCTATTTCTCCATCCTGCTGGAACTTCGGGCATGCATACACATGTGCCAGGCTTGTTTTACAAGCTGCTGGGCCTAGGATTTAACCGTAGTCAGCCATTCGGGATCTGGCTCTCTTAAACCCAGAGCTACAGGGCTGGCAGGCCATGCTGGATTTAAGAGCCAGTCTCTCGGGACTCCAGGGTGCTGTGGCTTGGCTCAGATTTCGAAGCCATTTGTGCAGTGGATAAAGTGCTTAGCAATGGAGCCAGGCTGGATTTTAACTGTCCCCTGGCTGACCTTGTCCCCAGGGAGTTTTTCCACTCAGTGCCTTAGTTTCTTCAGCTGCAAAGTGGGGATGACAATAGTGAGTTGCTGGAGGGGATTGGTTGATGGCTCCTGAAAGGCTCAGCATGACGCCTGGCATCTGGTGTTTTAGAGCCTCCTGACCCCACAGCTGCCTTTTCACCTTCTTCAGGCATACTGTGCCCACTTAGGGCCTTTGTACCTGCTGCGCCCCCTGCCTGGCATGCTCTTCCTCTACATGGCGCCATGTCCCTGCCCAGATGTCACTTCTCTGAGCCCCTCTCGCCTCCCCCAGCCGCTCTGTCAGTCATGCCTCCCCCTAGTGCCTGAGCCCTCTAGGGCAGGGGCCTTGCTTATTAGCTCCTGCAAAACAGGACCAAGCTTGTAGCACCCTTGGGGCGTGTTTGCCAGTCTCCAAATGTGTCCAAATGCCCACCATGAGGTTGAGGTGTAGGGGAGGAGCCTGAGGGTGGGAGTCCCTGCCAGCCTGTTTCTGTACCCCTTCTGCAGCTCCATCTGGGTCTCCTGGTGTCCCCTTTCTGGGCACTGAGCATGTAGGGATTACGGTGCGTGTGGCCATCTTGCCACAGTGTGCCATCCTGGAGGGTGGGGTGTGTCAGAGCTGACTGTCACCAGTTACCCACCTGCAAAAGTGAGGGGTCAAGTCCCGGGGCCAGGATGGGGACTCCTCGCAGGAGGAAGCCTTGGATCTGGACTGTGAGGAGCAAAACCAAGTGAGGAGACTGTGGAGTGGGGGCAGCATGGGCCCTGAGGAGGCTGGGGAGAAGCTCTGCTTTCCACTGCTGGGGGATGTCTGGCTAGCTGGCTGGGCCCTTGCTTGTGGTCTGTGTTGTCTTGGCCTTCCAGAAACCCTCCTACCCACAGTGGATGTCTGGTTCTGCGGATGATAAGAGTAGGCTTGGCCTGGCGGGTGGTCTTGGGGGAGCTCTGGTGCTCCCCTAGTCTCTTGTTTTAGTCTGCACCTGCGCATGGCTGATCTCCTGCCTCAGGGAGAGGCCATAAGAGCCATGGCTTTGGGAGCCTAGGGCTCGTTGCTTACTTAGCCTAGAGCCTCAGTTTCCGCATTATGGAATGCCCCTCTCTCCTCATAGGACCTTGAGACACTTGGTTTTGGTGCAGGAGTAGCTCCCGCTCTTCTGTCTCCTGCCTAACCTTGTCCAGCCCGATCCCTTCCAGCAACCCTCCCCGACCATTTCCCCCTCCTTGGAACAAGCCCCCTCCCACTCTGTCCCTGGCCCCTGCTGCTCTGCTTCCGCAGTGCTCAGTGCTCATCTGGGCTCCTGGGGCCTCCTGAGCCCACCCAGCCCACCCAGCCCACCCTGGCTTCCTCTGGGCTCTAGTGGTCCCACCCTGGCTGCCTGGCTGCCGGGACTTACCTGCTGCGCACTGGAATTTCAATCACCTGGGAGGGATAAGAGGGGAGAGTAGGGGCAAGGACTGCCCTTCAGAAAAGGAGGAAGTCCCCAAACTCTCCCCCACTGTCCCCAGGGCCAGGCTGGTCTTCTTGGGGGGCGTTGTATCTTGATTTTGAGGCACTACTGTGGTAGTGGCCATGTAGGTGGCCAAGTTTTTATTTCAGTAAACTAAGGACTTACAAAAGAAAACCAACCACCACTTTTACTCTCACCAGTATTTCGCAGAGGAAAGGGAATATCACTAAAAAGAGGAAGGAGATGGTAATTTTAGAGTGGCAGTCTCCCTAGAGAGGTCCGGGCTTCCTTAGTCAGCCCTTCTTCCCCGGGGCCCACAGAGAAGTGCAGTAAGTCTTTGTGGACTGCTGTCAGGGCCGGCGACTTCTGGAATACAAAGGCCCGTTGAGGGACAGACTGGGCCTAATCATGGTGGCACAGCCCTAGTACAGCATTCTGCAATGCTAGAGGCCACGCGGAAGACAAGGGTTTGGTTCCAGGGCCCTGGAACCCTGTGTGCCTACAATCCTGGTGCTTGCTGGTGTGTGTGGGGTAAATCCTGGCCTGAGACCCTGCTGAGTGTGCTGGTCTCGTTCCCCTGTCCCCACCAAGAAACTTAACCTACTGCTGTTAATAAAAAAAAAAAAAAAAAAAAAAAAAAAAAAAAGGCTGATCACTATGTGTGGGAGGCTACCCTGTCTCAGTTGGTCCATAAGAACCTGAAATGATTTTATTAGTTTTGGATTCTGGAGCAAAAATTCTAGCAAATTTAACATTCTCATCCACACTCTAAGTTAGCTAGGTCACAGTGAATTTCTCTTTACTGGTTACCCCTTTGGAACTCTGCAAGATAGAGCTTGACTCTTCCACATTCCACCTGCTGCCCCTACTCCCAAGCATCTGTGTTCCCCAGTTTGGGAATCACGGGTTGAGTCTGGACTTTGGAATTGACCAGGTTTGGGGGCTTGGCTCTGAAACTCACTAGTTGAGTGACTTTTTGAGCCTCAGTTTCTTCATCGATAAAATGGGACCCACCTCAGGCTGGCCTAGTGACATGAGCCCAACTGTGAGGGGTGTCAAGAAAGGCAGCCTCCCCTTGAGTTGGGTCCCTGGACTGGAGGCGCTCTGGGGTCTTCCTTGCCCTGGGAGCGTTGTGGAGCTTTAGGGGAGGCGGTGCAGCGGCCTCTGTGGACAAATGTGTGGCCGAATGTGGACACAGACAGGGGCTGGGGCTCTGTCGGGAGGCCCTGGGTGTATGTTGGGCAGGAGGGGAGCTGGAGTGGGAAGTTCTTTCCCCTCTACCCCAGGCCTCTGGCTGCCCTGGCTCACCGTGTTCCCTTTCTCTGGTTTCTCTCCAATTGCCTTCCTCATTCTGGCTCCTTCCCTCTGCCACTTGCCTGGCTCCTAGCTGCTTCCTGGCTCTTGCCATCTTCTGTACCTTTGGGGAGACTGATGGTCATGGGCAGGAGGCATCCCTTAATCTGGGGTGCCTGCAGGGTGCACAGGTGGCTCTGAGTTTGTTGGGGGGGGGGCGCTGACTGGGAGCATTCTTGCTTCCTGGGGATGGATGCCTTCAGGCCCTTACCCAAGGGCTGCATCTCAGCACTTACCTGTTTTAAACGCCCACCTGCCCTTGGGGAGTTGGAAGGCGCAGCCTGCAGTGGAGCTGTCTGTGCTGGGGAGGGTTAACGGCAGGGTTTGTTGGGGATTCCCTGTATGAGGGTTTTTTGGGGATTCTCTGATATAAGTTCTGGACTTAGTTTCCAGGACTGAGCTCCACGGCGCCTGGGCTTGCTGCCAGCAGGAACCTGGGCTGCTCCTCCCTGTGGAGGTCCAAGGGACCGGTGCAGGCCCAGGGTGCAGTGGCCTGCAGCCTTCTCATTCTAGACCCCTTACCTTGGTCACTGGGTATGGTGGCAGCACTGGGTCCACTGACCAGGCCTAAGGTCACCAGTAGAATCTTAGCCTCTGGTCAACACTGCCACTCTGAAGGGGCGGGTTACTGACGCCCAGGACACCCAGCCAAACCCCACCTGCTCAGTCACTGATGTGAGCAGCTCATGGGTCTGTGGCCTTGGCCAGAACACGCTGATGGAACCGGAGGCAGCAGCGGGGCTGTCAGTCTGTCTTGCTTCCCACAGCAGATAGGGCTGAGGGCACTTGTTCATGGCTGCCACAAAGCCACAGAATGCTGGCTCTGCTCCTTCGTGGTGTGGGCCAGATCCCTGAGTCTCAGCCTTTCTTTACCTCTGCAGAGGGGTAATGGCTCAGCCTCGGTGTCACAGGTGGTCGCTTACTGATTGGCTGTGTTGGAAGTCACGTGGCCAGCCTTAGGTACAGATCCCCCAGACACTGTAACATTCTGGACACATACGTGTCCAAGATCCTGAGGAACTGGAAGACTGGGGAAGGGGATTATAGCTATAGCATCAAGACTGGGGCCCTGTTGAGGGTGTCTCTATCTCTTTCTCTCTTTTTTTTTTAAGAAAGTATTTTTTTTTTTTTTTTTTTTTTTGCTAAGGTGTGTGTGCTCACTGGAGAGACAGAGGGAGACAGAGAGACAGAAAGCAAGAAATCACCCACTAGGAGGAATGGCCACACCACAATCCCTTCTCCTCTTGGGATTTTGGGCATGCACACACATGCACCTGGCACGAGTTTTAAGCTGCCGGGTCCGTAACTCAAACTGCAGTCAACGACGTGGAAGTCCAGTGATGTAATCATTATGCCATTTGCTGGTCCCAAGGGGTCTTTCTCTTTCTCTCTGTCACACACATATGTCCTGTCTCTCTTATGAGAGAAATAAACTTAAAAATACATCAGGGGTAATAATCTGTAACTCAAGGCCTAATATAAAGATTAAATGCCTAAGAGCAGGGACGTCCAGTAGCAGTGAGCACACCTCCCTGCCAGAGGGGACCAGGGCTTCTTGGAGAAGTGGCTGGTTCTAGGGCTGGGAAGACAAGTACTGGCTGAGCCTGAAGCATCGTGGGATGCCAGAAAGGAAGAAAGTGCTCAAAGACAAAAGTGGACATGTGTTCAGGCTCCCGCTGCCACATTTGGGACATTTGAACATCCAAAAGAATAATGGGGGCTGGACTCATGAGGGAGATCCTGAGTTCTCATCCTGGGACCTCCCTGAACGTGCCACGTGGGTGTGTGTGCTTGAGCCTGCCATCTGGGCTGGCTGAGGCTGGGGGTGGCTTGCTTGTCCGTGCTGTGGTGCCTGTCTCTCTGTCTCTGTCTCTCTCCTGTAAGAAATAAATATACTTCAAAGAATAATGATGAGGAACAGATTATAACACATTGGATGTAGAATGAAGGCACGTGTTTCTAGTGGCACCCTTACTGCTCTCCCTGCAAAGGTAAGATCGAGGGTACTCTTCTCTGTGCAATGCCAGGCCTCGCAGGAGAGACTGGGTGACAGTGGGTTCTGGCAAAGGGGCTGGCACAGCGCCCCTTAGACTTCCATGTGTGCGCCGTGCACCAGGGAGACTCGGAATGCACACCCCGGTCCGACGGGGCACAGTGGAGCTGAATCCTCCTCTCTACCAGGCTCAGATGCCTGTGGTGCTGCTGGCCCAGGGACCCCTTTTGAGTAGCAGAGTGTTAATGGATGCTAAAGACACAAGGGGAACATTCTGGCCTTGGGTGTTTATGCAGAGACAGTGATCACCCTGCAGATGCTTAATTACTGTGAGGAGCCACCTTATCTCGGAGAGATCCGCAAGCATGACTCAGACCAAGTGGTCAGGCGTAGCTCACCCTTACAGAGTGGCAGTTACTTGTCTGTCCACAGGGCAGGGAGGTGCCTGCAGCAGCCAGGAGACAGGCCTGTGTATCTAGGGTTTGAGTTGGGTGAGGAGGGGGTTGGGAGACTGGGGGACCTGGGACAGTAAGGGTCTGCTGGTATCCTTAGACCAGGGCTCCCCTACTTTGGGGGATTCAAGACTCCCCTTGCGCACCTTCATGGTGATGCTGGGAGGCAGGAGGGCCCTTTCCCTGCGTGGGCACCCACTGCCTGGTCACATGACTATTTTAGTCTATTTTTCTGTAGCTAACAACTGAATGAATGCTACAGACTGAGTAAAGGTTTGTTCAGTTCACGGTTTGGAGGTCCCAGGCCGAGGGCCCGCGTCTGGGGAAGGCCTCGCTGGTAGGACTCACTCGCTGCAGAGACCTGATGGTGCAGAGCATCACATGGAAAGAGGGCGAGCATACGTGTCAGCTCTGGTCTTTCTCCCTCTTCTTGTAAAGCCACCGAGAGTCAATCATGGGCCCCACCCTGCTGACCTTATTGAATCCTAATCACTCCCCAAAGGCCCCACCTTTTAACACCATAATTGGATTAAGTTTCTGTTCCTCTTAATCTCACAGTAGCCACCAAATTTTGGGGACACATTCAAACCATAGTACAGATCCTAGCCTCGGTGCAGGCTTGTCCTCTGCCGCCCTGGGCACCTTTGGCCATAGCCCTGCAAGGCCTGCAACTGTCCTCCTGCCCTCCTGCCTTCCCGGGATGGCCCATGAGCACCAGGACAGAAGGACCAGGAAGACGTAGGAGGCTGGCTGTGCCTGGTCCGACGGGCCTGAGCTGTGTGTGGGCAGGCATGTGGGGAAAGAGGAACAGGAGAGGTTCTCAGAGAGGACCCCAGTGCTAGAGAGCCAGCCCAAACCCAGAGGCAGGTGGGCAGCTGGACACGGGGTCCCCTCACTTTCGTTTCAGAGTTTCCTCAGTACAGGACCCAGGGAAAACCTGGCTGGTGCCTCCTGCCATCTTTCTGCCCTCCTGCCCGTCTGCCTGGAGAGCCTGGGTGTAGGGGTGTGAGGGTGCGAGGGTGCGAAAGCGTGCATCCTGTCGCTGTGGCCCCTCAACCGCAGACTCTGCTGGGAGGAAGAAGTGAGGTGGAGACACCCTGCCTGCTGGGCGGGGCTTACTGCATCCTGTGACCCTTCCTGAGGTGGCAGCTGGGCAGGTGCTGGGGAGATGATGAGAAAGGTAAAGGCCACTGTGTGCTGGGCTCTCAGCAGCTGGGTGGTGGGAGGGAGGTGCGCTAGGTGAGGCTCCCGTTTTGTGCATGTGTGAGTGTGTGTGTGTAGGAATGGGTATGGCCCCCCCCCCGAGTGAAGGGTGGGGTGGGCTCAGTCTCGGCTGGCCATGGCGAGAAGCCCGCTGTGGGAGCCAGCAGCCCAGAACCCAGATCAGGGCTGACTGGGAGGGTGGCTTGGGCCCTGGGTTCTAGACAGTGCTTGCCCCCGCCATGCCATGTCATTCACACTGGGTGTGTGTTCCCACAAGTGCAGGGGCCCGGCCACTCCCTGGGGCCGAGGGAAGAGCAGAGACCCAGGAGGGTGCACCAAGCCCAGAGCTCAGCCTGGGGCACCCACACAGCCTGGCTGGCGTGGCTGAGGAACGTGCACAGCCGTGCCTCTCCACAGTCCCTGCCACTCCTGACTGGCTGTGTGGGGCTGTGCGTCCTCCTTGATCTGTGCTCACCGGCCATCTGTCGTGGAGGTGATCCCACTCACGTGTGAGTAGGCAGTGCTTGGTGTCTGAAGGGCTGTGGTGGCAGGTGGCAGCCTGGCAGTCGGTGGCTGTGCCCCTACTTTAAGGGAGACCTGCCTGTGGGGGCTACACCGGGAGACTCACTGTGCTCTGGGCTTGCCTGTCCCCTGGGCTGAGGGGCTGGTAGCTCGTCCTGACTCCAGGCTTTCTGTTGCTGCAGGGCGCTGGGACGAAGGCTGCAGCCGGGAGCCTGGGATCCCTTCCTCCCACCGCAGCACCTGCTGACTCTGAGCGCCCAGCTCTCCTGGGGAGGACAGGATGGTGTGGGCCCCCTGCCTTTCACAGCCCCTGCTCCTGAGCTGGAGTGGGCAGCCCTCTGTTGCCTCCCGCCCCCTAATCCCACGCTCCAGCTCCACTCTCACCAGGCTCTGGCTGAGGATGTGGTGAGGGGAAGCTCTGATCGGAGGTGACAAGTGCGGCACTGATAAGGCTTCCTGGACTGTTAGGCCAGGAGCCTCCCCCTCCTATTCTTGGACTGCCTGTGTTAGCATGAGGTTTGCGCCTGTGGCCCCTCCTCTCATTATCAAAGGCTCCCCTTTGTTGATTAAAAGTGAGGCCTGCATGGTTAAGTGTGTGGTGAGTGTGAGTTGTGTGGCCTGCGACTCCCCGTCATACGCAGCCCTTAGCACAAATCCCAAGCCTGTGCCTCCAGACCCTTTTCCTCACTCAGCTCCTGCTCATTCTTCAAAATGCCGCTCAGTCTCGGCCCCTTCTGGGCACCCAGAGGCCCCTGCATCCCTTGGTGGTCTGCCTGTGAGTTTGACACAGGGAGGCCCCACCACCAGTTGTGTGTTGAATAGATGGGATGGAGGACTGGTGTCCCCAAGGCCACAGCCTTGGCTGCAGCTTCCCCAGGCAAGTGGAGGGCTCTGAGTGTGAGTGACAGTGGGTGAGTGTGTGGGTGCGTGTGAGAGACGTGTGCAGATGCATGTCTGCCAGGTACTGGTGGGGATGTACAGGGCCTCCTTGTGTCCTGCCCACCCCCCCGGGATGGGGATGGACCCTGATTTGGCTGAGCGGGTTTAGGTCCAGGGAAGGGAGCAGCCCTGGCCTGGGCCTGGGGGCCTGGGCAGAAAGCCCTTTTCTAGCAGCGAGGGTGTAGTGGAAGTCCCAGTCACGGAGGGTGGGACTAGGAAGGTGACAAGGAGGGGGTGGGATTTTGTCCTAGTCCCTCACTGAGCAGGTAGTATCCAGTTTGTTTTTCCCTCTAGTGTCCACACTGGAAGCTCCTTGACAAGGGCCCCAGGCTGTGCACTCCTGGTCTCTCACCAAAGTGGGATTGGTACAGTGAGGAGCCAACGGCATGGCCAGCGTCGGCTTACTGGCCACCTCCCCAAGCCTTGGCCACACCATGGTCACTGTTACTACTCCTATTTCAGAAGGGAGAATGCTGAGGCCTTAAGAGGTTTAGCAGCTAGCTCTAGGCCACACAGCTTGTGCTTGTCACCCTCCCCACACTTCAGGCTGAGTGCTTTCTGTGTATAACCTTCCCATTTTGTGTAGCAGGCCGAGGCTGAAAGATGTTTTTTTTTTTTTTTTTCCAAGGCCATATCTCTGCCCTTGAAGCCCAGGGGTCAGAGGAGAGCCAGTGGCCACTGAGAATGTCTATGCATCTGTCCTGTGCCTAGCCCTATGCAGGAGCTAGGGACACAGAGAGGACCAGGACACCATTCCTGGCTTTAAGCTAGTCCTGTGGGTGGGGAGTGAGGCAGGCACTCAGCCTGTCACATGGCAATGGGGAGAGTAGGTCTCAGGCCCGAAGTGGTACTGAATTTAAAGGAGGGAAAGTCAGGGAGCACTTTATAGAGAAATTGTCACCTGAGTGAGGTTTTCAAGGACACATAAGAGCTTGTAATGTGCACGAACAGTGTGCACAGGCATGATTTCTGTCTGGCGCCTTGCAATGTATCAGTCTGGACTGGGATGAGAGTTGGTACGTCAGCTTTGTGAAGCTGCTCTGAAGGACTGTGGGGAATTGTCATCGTTGAATCCTATGGGCTAGGTGCTGCTCCGCGTCTGACATGCAGGGGTCCTTGCCTCCCTGTGCCCACTGGCCCCCTCTGCCTGCCACTCTTAACTGTCCTTGCCATCTTCCGTGATCTCTAGCTGCCTGAACAATTCAAAGTTCCCTGGGGATATGTATCGTCTCTCTGGTCTCCTGGCCTAGGCTACAAGATCACCCCTCTGTCTGAGCTGTCACCTTCCCCAGGAAGTCTGCCCTGACTGCCCATCCTGGATGGGATACTCACCCTGGCCTTCCATAGCCCCGTGTCCTTCCTCTGTCTTGGGACCAGGGCCCTTGTCTGATTCACCCTTGCAATCCCGGAAGAGGTGCCCAAGGCAGGGGATAGAGCAGGCAGTTGGTGAGAGACAGCAAGAGGGGCTGGCCTTGCTGCGGCTCCTGGGCTGGGAAGGCACAGCAGGCAGCTCAGGCTCTGCAAGGGCCAGGCAGGGGTGGCTCTGGTCTTGGGCCCTGGGTGGGCAAAGCTGAGGTTCTAGGCCCCTTCGGTCTTTACAGGGAGGACATATCAGAGGACATGCTGGTGGTGACCTGCTGGCCTCAGGTGGCCACTGGGTCCCTTTTTCCCTTATGCCACAATCCCCACTGTTTACATCTCATTCTTGGGTTTTGGCTGTTGCCTTTGGAGACAGCCCTGCTGACCTGTTGGTGGTGTCCTTTTTTCCTAGCTATGGAGGGGAGTGCCGGCATCTTCCTCACTCCACAACCCCACCTCCACTCTGCCTCGGCATCCCCTTGTGTCCCTTTCTGCATCCCCTACTCTCTGCCTCTCTCTTCTCTTCCCCACTGCTACCTTCCCATCTCCCCTTCAGAGGGAGCCTGGGGGTTGGAGGGAGCAGGGCCAGAGAGAGAACCCGGGGAAGGCCTGGTGGGCCGACCCTTCGGGTAAGGGCTTCCCCTGGCCTGCTCCAGCTCTGTCCTCCCAGCCCGGGGCTCCCTCTCTGCCTTGACCCACTCATCCCTCACTGCTTCTCCACACAGCTGCAGAGGGACAGCTGGGACAGTAGATGGGGGCCTCCTCTGAGAGTGCCAGGTGGGAGCAGAGTGTGTGGCTGAGCTCATGTGTGTGCCCGCGTATGCCTGTGTGTGTGAACGCACAGTCAGTGGATCAGTGTGGTCTGGCATGGCCTGCTGGGCTGTGCCTAGAGCTGGTCCCGCTGACTCTGAGTGACCCCTGGAGTGCCCTCCTGGGATGGTGACTTGCCAGCTCAGCCTGCTCTGGCTATTCTGGGCCTTGAGCCCAGGAAATCCAGGAAATGGAGTCACACAGGGAGGTGGGCCTTCTCTGCCTGGCCCCTCTCCTGTTGAGCTACCCAGGTGGGAGGAGCATCTGAGGGTACAGTTTGATCAGCACATAGGGGTGCCCGCCCCTTCTGTTGCCTTTGAAGCCTGTCCTAAGCGCCACTCTTGGTTAGTGCTTGGGCCCTGGTAGACCCGGGTAGAGGTGGAGTGGCTTGGGACCTGAGGAACTCAGTCCTGCTGTGGTGATCACAGTGATATGAGACCGTAGGACGGTCCCAGTGCCCTGGGCTGGGCGATATTGACCTCCCAGATCTGGACTGTGGTACTGATGACTGGGCGCTCTCGGGGTGGCCACTGGGCTAGTCTGCTCTGTTGCTGCTAGCAGAGAACACCTGCCTGGAACTGGGCGATCTGTAGGAGTAGACGTTTGTTCGGCTCTATGGTTCAGAGGTGCAAGGTCCAAGGGCTGCATCTGGTGAGGCTCTTCTGGCTGCAGCAGATGGTGGAGGGCAGGAGACTGTGGGTCTGTGTCCACGTCTCTGTCTGGTCTCACCTCCTCTCCTTATCACCCACTCGGAATCACGTATGGGGGCCTCGCCCTGATGACATTAATCCTGATCTCTCCGAGGGCCCACCTTTGGATGAAGTTCTCACCGTCTTAATCCCATCATAGCTGAATCTGGATGTGTGAGTTCTGGGGGACATGCACCCGTGGCAGCCACCCTCCTTCTCAGGTAACACTCTTCCTTCTCTCTCTCCCTTGGCAGGTCCTCCAGAAACTGGGGAAGGCAGATGAGACAAAAGATGAGCAGTTCGAACAGTGTGTCCAGAATTTCAACAAGCAGCTGGTGAGTGTGGGTGGCCCTTGGCCTCAGGGAGCTTGTGAAAGCGGAATGGTTGCTGCCAGGTGGGAAATGGCAAGAGCCAAACTTGTGGAGTAGGGGAGCTTGGAAGTGGGAAAGCAGTGTGGCTGGCAGTCTCTGAGGACTTCTTGGAGGAAAAAGCACTGGCACTGAGCGTGAATGCTGAGAAAGAACAGGGTTGGGGTATTCTTTAGGTTTAAAATAAGATGTCGAAAGGGCGGTGGGCCAGCAATAGGTTGTGCCTAGACGGCAGGACCTTGCACATCAAGGCTAGCGGGAGCTGCAGAAGCAAGTGGGAGCTGTAGTGTGGCATCTAGGGGTTAGTGTAGATTTGATGTGGGCACTTGCTGAGCGGGATGGTGCCTCGCTCCTGGTGTGGCAGGCTCTGGGCTGGGCCAGCTGTAGATGGCCACTCTTGGTTAGTGCTTGGGCCCTGGTAGACCCGGGTAGAGGTGGGGTGGCTCCCAATATGGCTATTGGATGCCTCCCAATAGCCCTACAAGGCATCTCATTGTTCTGTTTTGTAGATGAAGCAGTGGAGGCTTAGAGAAGTTGGGTAATTTGCTCAAGGTTATCCAGCTTTGAAAGTGGATTCAGACCCATACCTGTCTAGTTTTAAAGTCTGAAGGGGACTTTCTGGGCAAGGCCCATTATAGGCCATGACCAATGACAGAAAGGGCTAGTCCTATTGGCAGCCTGCAGACAGCGCTTAGATACAAGGAAGGCCACCCTGACTGCAGCCCTCAGCTGCCCCTACAATTTTTCCCCCAGAGACCGCTGAGTGCAGGACGAGCCATTTCTGTGGCTGTATCTGAGGACAGCAGGAGAGGGAACTAAGATGACCCTGGCAATTGCCCTCTCCTGGAGGAAGGGAGGAAGAGCTGGGCCATATCTCTGTGGCTTCTGTGGGCCAGCCCAGCGAGTGGCCAAATTGGGTGGAGGCCAGGAGGAGCCTCAGGAATGGAACTGGCCATGGGGAGTGAGCTCAGGGTGGGGGCTGGGAGCAGCTGGGAGGAAGCTGGGGAGATTCTGGGAGGAGGGAAGCATTCTGGGATAGGGTTGGGACATTCTGGGATTTTGTCAGGAGTATTCTTGGCCAGGCCAGGGATAGGGTCAGGAAGTATTCTGAGATGGGGCTGGGGAACATTCTGGTAGCACCAGGAGCATTCTGAGAGAGGACCTGGGAGCAGCTGGGAGAGGGTTGGGAAAAGCCCCACTGCAGGTCCACCCTGGCCTGCGAGAGGGGCTTAGCTGGGGGCTCCCTCGGCCAGGTATGGGAGCCACCATGGCTTGTCTTCCCAGGCCAGTAATGGGAGGTGTTTCAAGGCTCACATAGGCCCCGAAGCAGGGCTATCTACCTCTGAGGCCCTCTTGAACTTTAGCTTCCTCTCCTGCACAATGTGGGTCATGAAACCTGACGTCTTAGCTCCGCAGTCTGTCTGCTGGAAGCCCTCCTGAGCCCACTGGGCACTGGTCGCAGGAACTTTCCCTGAGCTGAGAGACCTTGGAGGGCTCTCTTGGCCTTCCACTCACAGAGGCCTGCAATCTCAACTCAGGCCCTCCTGGAAGCCATTAGGGTCCTTGCAGGTCAGCCTCACGCTTACCCCTAAGGGCAACCTGTAACCTGTAGGACTCCGAGGTTCACCATTACTGCCTGTCACTGAGGTGGGGCAGGTCTGATTTCTTCTTGTCCTAGGTTCCATCTCGGGCTCTACTTGAAGTGGGCATCCCTGGCCATTGAGTGAAAATTGAGTCCCTGGCATTAATTGCTAAGGAGCAAGAATCAGAGCTAAAGGGGGTCCATGAAGGAAGTGATGTTCTGGTCCCCAACACCCCCTGGGAGATGGGGATGTGAGTCTTTGGGCCACTGGTGGGGACTAAAGTGGAGAGAGGTGCAGCAGGGGTGTGGGGCTACTGGCTGAGTCTAGCTCCCCCAGAGCTGACCAGGCCTGTTGACCTCCAAGGCCTGGAGCTGAAGGCTGGGGTGGGCAGTGGCTCCAGTGGGCTATGATGAGAACTCTGGATCTCCAGAATACTGGTTTGCAGACACCCTGTTTGGGGGCCGAGGAAGTCCATTGGGAGTGAACACAAGCAACTCTTTGCACTGGCCTGGGCGCTGCCCTGCAAAGGCAGCTGGATGGGGCCCAGGGTGGGGAGGGCTGGGTCCTCCCTGGGGAGGCTAGCCCGGGGCGGCCCCTTGCACATCTGTGTGCCACGTGCCCGCTCACAGCCCGGCGTTGTTTGAGAAGCACAAGGGGCCCTGGTACGGCCTGAAGCCTGGGTGTATGAAGCAGCCTGGCCTGTGGGGGATCCCTTGCTGAGACACAGCGTAGGGACAGGTGCTGAGGGATAGAGCAGAGGCAGGAGGTGTGCTAGGGTGATGGGGCTTTGGTAGGGAGAGAGGCTGGGTCTGGAAGATTCTGTGACATCATATCACGAACATGCTTTAATCCTCATCTGAACCCACAGAGCATGTCATTGTTAAGATGAGGGAGGCTGTGTCTGGAGTGGGCTGGACCCTTCCTCATTCCCCACTCCCTGATTGGATTCCAAAGAGTCTGAGGCTTGTGCGTTGGGCTTTTATGCCTTCATTTAATCTTTAATCAGTGAATCTCCAGTGTTATGTTCCTACATATTTTGTTTGGCCAGAGTTTTATACTTACTCTTAGGGGATTGAAGGCGTTTGAGAGAGGGTTTTCACCCCTTACCGCTTTGTATTACTTACCATCTTGTGTGCCACTCTCAGTGCTTCCCTGCTGTTGTCCCCACTGCAATGTGGAAGTGGTCATCGCAAAAAAATAGGAGGATCCCTGGGATCTGCGGGAACCACGTTGTTACCAGATACTCAGCAAGCTGCAGACTGAAAGCCTGAGCCACGGAGGGCCTCGGTGACTCAGCACAAGTTGCTGACCCTCTCAGCTTCTGTGTTCCTTGTGTGGGGACAGTGGTATTGAGAGGACGGTGCATGGAACGTGCCAGTTCCTGTGGGCAGCTGGTGCACGGAGCTCGGTGGGCTCTACCTTGCACAATACCTCTGTGATATTGAGAAGAGGGAGGAAGGACTGGCCTCTGCTGTGGGGGTAGGGCCTGTTTAGGGCCACGTTAGTGGGCTGAGTGTGTGGGAGTTGGGGGGTGAGCTGGTGAAGGTGGCAGCTCCCTGTTTACTTCACCTGGAGACTGACTTCTGGCTCCTGGCCAGGCTGGGGCCTGCAAGGGTGCTGGGTCTCCTGGGACCACAGCCAACTGCCGAGTCTGTCTCCTTACTGTTCCCTCCAGGGCAAGAGGATCTAGAATGTGGGTGTCTTGGTGGCATGGGTTGGGCAGCAGGGCCGTTGGGGAGGTGGCTTTTCCCTGGGCAGGACAGCCTTAGCACCACTGCCCTCCTGTCTGCTCTCTGGTTCACATTCTGGTCCTCAGGTTGCACCCCTCTCCTGAGCCGACCTTCAAGGCTCCGGGCACCGGCCCGGCTTCCTCAAGTCACTCCCTGAGCACCTGCTGTGTGCCAGGAGGGATCATTTATGCTGTTGATGAAGGAGAGTGAGGCTCAGAGATGCCCCCTGACTAGCTCAGGGCTGCATGTCTAGTTAGAATCAGAGCTGGGTCTGCGTGGCCTCAAAGCCATGTGTGCTTCTCCCTCTTTTCTCTTGGCTTCTAGAAACATCAGCAGCTCACTGTTGGTGGTCTTGGACCTTGTGCAGGCTTTCTCTCTTGTTTACTCTGCTTTGTCCCTGGAGCTCAGCTTTTCTGCTCCTACCTTCTGTGGTATCGACAGCTCTGAAGGAGCTAGGACCTAGGCCTGGCATGAGGTCCTGCCCTCTGTGGGTCTTGGTGTTCCAGGAAGGCCCCAGGGTTGCTCTCCCAGCTCAGGGAGCTTCACCACTTTCCCACCCCCTCTTCAGCCTTTCCCTCCTCTTCCTACATCCCCCCTTTCAGCTGGGCCAGTGACCTCAAAGTCCTGGACATAACCCCCCACTTCTGTACCCCTGTTGATGCCATCTGCTTTGGAGGGCTCCTCTCCCCAGAGGTCCATCCTGCAGTCATCAGAACCCTCCTGTTCCCATGAAGGCTGTCTTTACACCCCTTTCCCTGGCACAGGGCTGCGGGAGACCTCTGTTTCTGGACATGCAGAACAAGGGGCCCATTGGTCGAGCACCTGCCTGGCCTGTGCTCCTGTACTTGTTGGCTGCTTGTCCACAGGTGTCTGAAGGCAGGTCTGCCCGTGCAGTCCCGCAGTACATGTGTGCTGTGCCGAGCGGGCGTCATTCAGTTGTGCCCCCAGTGTGTCCTCCAGGGCAGAGGGTCTCTGTTCTGCCTTCTGCACAGGTCTGGAAACAGTGCGTGGAACAGGCAGGCTCTGACAGACACGTGCCAGCCTCGCTGTGACAAGGGCTGTCGAGGCAGGGATGGGGCCAGGAACGCAGTGCTGCATTTCTAGTAAGGGACATTAAGGGTGTAGCTGCCATCCTCTGAGCTCATTAGGAGGGCACCTGGCCATCCATGTGGATTGGTGGGGAAGAGAGAATCAGGGACCTGGTGCCCTAGCCCTGACCTGGACCTTGTCTTTTGGCAGACTGAGGGCACCCGGCTGCAGAAGGATCTCCGGACCTACCTGGCCTCTGTCAAAGGTAAGGGGCGCACAGGGCAGACCCGGCTCACGTGCAGCTGGGGGGTGCAGGGCTGGGAGGGGCAGCAGGCCTGGGATGCTATGGGGGCCACATGCCTCTCTCTGCCCCACAGCCATGCACGAGGCCTCCAAGAAGCTGAGCGAGTGTCTGCAGGAAGTGTACGAGCCCGACTGGCCCGGCAGGGATGAGGCAAACAAGATCGCAGAGGTGAGGGGGGCTGGTGACCTTGACCCTTCTGCCCTTTCCAGGGGGCCCTTATGGCCTCTGCTGCTGTCTCCCCTCTCAGCTGGGACAAGTCCTTCTGGCTCTTGGGCACATTGCCTTCCGTTTCCTGATATGCCCTCATTCTCGGTGTGTCAGATGATGCACTGTGGCCAGCCCTCATCTGGGTTACGGCTCGTAGCTCCCAAAGCCTACTTGCTACCCACCAGCCCTGAGTGTATCCGATCCTCATAGTGACCCCACAAAAGGCTACAGGGCAGGAGTTATTACCCATTTTACAGATGGGGAAACCGAAGCTCTGACAAACCACCAAGTTGCCATGTGACAGGCCGGGCTGCCCACGGTCCCTGGGAGGTGAGTCCTGGGGTCCCTCTGGTGGCACACTCTCGTGCTCTTGCCTGTTCCAGAACAATGACCTGCTGTGGATGGATTACCACCAGAAGCTGGTGGACCAGGCGCTGCTGACCATGGACACATACCTGGGCCAGTTCCCTGACATCAAGGTGAGAGGCCCTTGGCTGCCTGCGTAGGGGGCTGGACAAGGAGAGGGCCCCGGGGGTGTGGCCAGAGCTGGCTCAGGTGTGGATGTGACTGCCCTGGAGGCAGGCACCCTGGCCTGGCGTGTTAGCCTTCCAGGGCTGCTCCCTCTTCAGCCAGCCCATCAGCCTCTGCTCCCCAGACCTGGGCCTTCAAGGCCATGGAAGAACACCACGGTGCATTCACAGGTGTGGCGTGTCTGTGGTGTGGTGCATGATTGTGCAAGGTGTGCGAGGGTGTGTGCATAGAGGTGTGCCTGTCTCCTGTCATCTGGGTATGTTTGTGTGATGGTGTGTGCTCAGAAGTTGCTGGCTCTGCCAGGCCCAGGTGTGTGCTAGAAGTTTCAGGGAGCCAGGGTCTCTGCTGAGGTGAATGGGCCTCTGGATGCTGTGTTCTCGTAGGTAGGAGAGTGGCTAAGGTGTCACACCTGCTCCCCTTGGTGGTACGGTGTGGGCGTCACACTCATACTGGCCCTGGGGCCACCCAGTGCAGATGTCTCTGGCTCTCTTTGGCTGCTGGCAAGAAGTCAGGCCTAGGGGATGTCTTGAAGGGGCTTGGGCCTAGCCAAGGAAGGAGGCTCAGTGGCAGAGCTGGCCGGTGGGTCCTGACAGCTGGGTTTGTGCTGCTAGGGACAGGTCTAGCACAGGTCCAGCTGCCATGAAGGCTGTGGTCCCTGCCACCCGGGGCTGGAGCCACAAGGGCTCAGGCATGCCTGGGAGCGGTCTCTGCCCTGGGCCCAGCAGTGATGAGCATCTCAGCAAGGCCCCAGGCCCTGTTCAGCCACTCCTTCTCCCTTGGTCCCCAGTCACGCATCGCCAAGCGGGGGCGGAAGCTGGTGGACTACGACAGTGCCCGGCACCATTTTGAGTCCCTTCAGACCGCCAAAAAGAAGGATGAAGCCAAAATTGCCAAGGTAAGGTCTGCGGGGTGGGGTCGGGGGTGTCTGCAGGGGCTGGGGTAGGGTGGGATGTCCAATCCCCCCTGGGAGGAGCAGGGTGGAGGAATAGCAGAGGTTGCACATGGGTGGTGGTGGGCACTGGGCCCTGGCCCCCTTCTGGCCCCTCCTGTCTGCTCTGAGGCCACTTTCCAGATGAGAATAGGCCTGGCTTGTGTTTCACTGGGATGGTGCCGCCCTGCCTGGCGTGCTCTGAGTGGAATTCTGTCACAAGATCCGATGTGACTGTCTGGCCAAGATGAGCTGGTCGGCCTGGGGCTGGCCACATGGTGAGGGGCCAAGGGTGGGACCCTCCTACCCTGAGGCAGGACTGTGCTTGCTGGGCCCCTCCTTCACTGCTAACCACTGTCATGTTTTGCCTTTGCAGTTGGAGCCTCCCCCCAACCCCCCAAACCCTGGCGTCCCCTAGGACTCCCTTTGGTTCTGTCTGCCTCTGGGCCTTATCTGCTGCTAGGCCCTGACTCTTGGAGGGGTGGCTGGCTTTTCTGTTGCTGCGTTTGGGCATGTAGACTTGGTGTTTAATCTCTGTATCTGTTTCTCTCTCCCACCTCCCTCCTGTCTCTCCACTCTCTTTTGCCTTGACCTACCCCCCTAGCCTGTCTCGCTGCTTGAGAAGGCCGCCCCCCAGTGGTGCCAAGGCAAACTGCAGGCTCATCTCGTAGCTCAAACTAACCTGCTCCGAAATCAGGTGACACTGGCTTCTAACCTTGCACGTGCTGGCGCCTTCCGGTCTATCTTCCTGTCCTCTTGCTGGGCACCCGTTTGTCCAGCTGCCCTGTGCTGCCAGGGGCCAGGGAGTGCTCAGCTCCTTCTGGGGTCAGGGTTGGGAGGCTGGGCTGGTGGCGGGGAGCTGCAGTTGGGTAAAGAGTTTTCAAATGCCTCTGTAGGAAGTGGTGCATTTCACTTCCTGCTTTAGAGGTCAAGGGGCTCTGGTTAATCCAGGCTGGGGGCCCATGTGTGTCCGCTGTGCCCAGGTCTGTGGTCATTCCAAGACTCCTCTGAAACCCCAGTGTCTCAAATATTCAGGAAGGCCTTTTGGCCATTTATCCTCTGGGAGGGCTCCAGGGGAGGAGGCTCCTGCCCTGGCATGCGCAGTCCTTCATGCCTCATATGAACTCTGAAGTTTTCCTGAGGAAGACCTGCCCAGAGAGGCAGTCTCTCACTCAGGGTTTGTCCTCTGTGGATCTCTTAGAGGGCAAATGATCAGTACTAGGAAGTGCTTCTGGAAGAAAGCTTTTTGTATAAAACTTCTGGGACATGCCACCATCCTGGCCATAGATACCTTGCTCTGCTTGAACCCCCGTCATGGAACGGGCTGTGGTGTGGCCGGGGGGCTGTAAGTAATGCCCTGTGCAAGGTGGGCCATGTGGTTTTATCTACAGTGAAACTGAGGCACATTTCAGGTCAGTGAAGGCGCAGCCTGAGTGAGATTCCCATACCCCTTCATAGTTGGGGTGTCGGGGGATACAGACCGACCCAGGAGGTTGGGTTTCTTTTGGGCAGCTGCCCCAGTAGCTTTTGGGCCACCTTCTGATTTCATCATCTTCCACCCGCATGCGTTACCTGCCTGCGATGTGGAGAGCTGAGCTCAGCAGTGTTCGCTGCCTGATTTCCTTAGGGCCAGGCTGTGGCCTGACTTGGAGGCACCTGGTAATTTGGTAGTTCAGTAGCGGATATCTTCATCCTGAGGTTGGGCCTGGGGAAGACGGTCTGGGAAGTGGAAGGAGCAGGGCTGGATTGGGCTGTTGTGCCTGGAGGGAAGTGGGGATACTGACCCAAACTGGAGGTTCTGCAAAATGTTCCCTGAAACAGATGAAGCATTTTCATTGGGTGGGAGAAGCCCCCCTGGGATCTGTGGGCCTTGGGTGGGGCCTGGTCTGCTCCCTGCTTTCAGGCTCTTGGGGTGGGTGTGGTGGGGATCATGTTGGGAGGGCCCCATCCCCATCCTGGGGCACAGCAGGAGGGGCCGAGGCGAGGCACCGGATCACAACTGCAGCTGCTGGACCGCAGATGTTTCGTCTTTCGGCCAGTTTGGCTTTCCCTTTGGAATCCCATTTCTGCTTGAGCACGTCCCCCCTCCTCCCTACCCCACCTCGTGCCTGGCCGAGAGCCGAGGAGCTGTGGAGTTCCACTGGCAGCCGCAGGCTGGGAGCTGGGTCCGTGGGAGCTCAGACCACCCTGCGGGTGGACCTGACTTTGGGGAGATGTGCGTCCTCTCAAGGCTCTGCTCCGGGAACTTGTCAGTTCTTGTGTCCCCTGAGCTAGGCCTGAGCTTCTCCACATAGTGAAGCAGCCTCCCCAAATCTGCCCCATCTATCAGCCATGGGTTACAAGGCCCCCAAACCCTGTCACTCATGTGCTTCTGAAAGAGCCAGAATATGAGGAATGTGACCTGAAGGGAATAAGACAGAGCTGCCCTGTGGCTGGGCCGCTAGTCTGTGTGAGCAGGGCTGCTGCCCGGAGGTGCTGCCCAGCTAATGTCCCACAGTCCTCCCCTTCGCTGGTTTGGGAGTTAGGACCAATGCTGGCCAGGTGGGCAGTGGTAGCCGCATCCTCATGGAAAGGTGGTCCTGGTGGGCACGGGAGCTGAAGAGGTCAGGGTGGGTCCTTGTGGAGTGTGGGACTCGAGGCAGCCTCTCCACAGCGAGGCCGGAGCCGGCATGGTGGGCAGTGGCTGCTCACAGTCTCTGGGGAGTTGCTTATCTTGTGCATCCCACAGTCCGTCACAGGCTGCGCCCCCTTCATCCCCGCATTGGCACTGGGATGACCAGCCACAGCTTGGAGACAGAGGAGGCCAATATTCTCATCCCAGCCATGTGTAGGGGCTGAAGGCTCCCCAAATCTGACCCATTCCAAGAGAGACGTGTTTCCAGATCGATGTATCTTTTTCTTCCTATTCCAGCCTCAACTTTTTATGAGCTTTTAAAAAGTCAGGGAAGAAACCTGGGCACTCTATAGAGCACCTGGAGGTGTGGCCAGTGGCCACGGTGGCCCTTCTCTGGCCCTACCCCCAGGTCACTGTAGAGGGCAGAGGAGGGCTGGTAGGCAGCTGGAGATGGGGGCTGATGACGCTGGACTGGTCGAGGTGGCTGGCTGGGCTCGTGGCAATCTATCTGGACTTTGTGGCTATCTGCTAGGAGGAGGCTCCAGCCTGGCCTGAGAATGTGAGGCCCGCTGGCGGGAAGCTTTCCCCTGGGCGGGGCCCTCACGTTCTTGGGCCCTGACTCAGACCCTGAATCCAAGTCACCCCTGACTCACTCTCCCAGCAGCCCCCTCCTGGGGTCTGTGACTCACACCCTCCTGCCGCCCTGCCCATCACTGTCTGTGCGGTGGTGCTTTAGCGCCACCTGCAGGAGGATGTGAGCAGCCCAGCGGGAGCGGGCCAGCTCTGCAGCGGACTGCTCTTTGGACCTACCTTTTCCTCCTTTACCCCCTGCCTCTTTGGAAATGCCTCAGCTTCTACCTCTGGCCTCAGTCTGGTGGGGACAGTCACAGGAGAGAGAGGAGTGGAAGGGAAGACATCCCAGGGAGGTGATAGGAAGGCTGGTGGCTGAGGCTGAGCAGGAGGTGGCTTTGAAAAAGGAGGGAAAGCGTGGGGCTGCTGCTTAGCCTGAGGGCTTCATGTGGAAGGGGGCAGCCCCACTTGGCTGGTCTGGGGTCCGTCTCTAGCCCTTCCTGGTCCTGGCCCTCCTATCACCCCTCCTGTCCCCCCAGCCCTCTTGGGCCACATAGGTGGCTCCCCCTTTGTCCCTTGCAGCGGCTGCCTCATCCACCCCTTCCCAGCCTGTGCCTGGCTGCAGGGGCCCTGGGGGCTGCAGTGGGAGGTGGCTGGCCGTATCCAGCTCAGCTCCGTCGTGCCCAGTGGGTGGGCAGGTCTGAGGGTGGGCCTGGCCTGAGCTGGCCTGGGCGGGAGGGACAGACGCCTGGCACAGGGCCCAACATGACCCATACTGCCCCCCAGGCTGAGGAGGAGCTCATCAAGGCCCAGAAGGTGTTCGAGGAGATGAACGTGGACCTGCAGGAGGAGCTGCCGTCTCTGTGGAACAGGTGAGGCTGCAGGTGCCCGTGGGCCTGCCCGAGCACAGTGCCCAGCCAGAGTGTCCGTCTGCAGTGCCTGTTGCCATTGGGGTTTGTGTCCCTGACGAGGGGTTTGTGGTCACACAGGTGGGTTCTGGACAACCCGGCCCGACCTGCCTGCTGACCTGGTCCTTCTCCCCTCCCTCTTGCAGCCGCGTGGGCTTCTACGTCAACACGTTTCAGAGCATTGCGGGCCTGGAGGAGAACTTCCACAAGGAGATGAGTAAGGTGGGCCCTGGTGACCCTGCTGTGGGCCTCAGGGCCTCAGGGTCACGCTTCACCCTAGCCAAGGAACAGAATCGGAGGCATAGGAGGGGAAGGTCAAGTTCCCGCTTTCCTGCTGGGGTTCAGCAGATGCTGGTGACCACAGCAGTCCTTCTGCCCCCTGCACCGAGCAGCAGGACTGGGAGAGCTGCCGGGTGCTCTAGGGAGGCTGTGAGCCACCTTGGCCTGACTGGGCTCTCTGCACTCCCAGCCTGATTCTCCCTGCCCGGCCAGACCCACTGGAAATGCAGACAAGCTCCCACATTGCAACCGTGGCCCAGGGAATTCAGCATTAGAAAATGGGGGCTATTTTCCAATGTTGTAGAAAAATGAAAAATTACTAGAATTTTCTCAATTTTTAATTTTTCCTTCCTTGTTTCTGTAGACATTAACAGGCCTGTTTATCTGCCCCGAGTCTGGGGTACGAAGAGGTCTTATTGGTGAAGATCCCTGAGTCGTGTTATTTTCCTCTTAACTGGCCATGAAATGATAAAGCTTTCAGCTTTGCAGTTTGAGACACCTGGTGCTGCAGCTCTCACTCGGCCAGTGGGTGGGCCCGACTTTGTCCCTTAGACCCAGAGGCATGAAGTGATGATGCTGATTCGGGCCGAGGGCTGGAGGAGGAAAAGCCAGCCCGAGGTCTCTCCTGACTCAAAGCCTGAGTGAGGCTTCCTGTCTTTTGAGCCTTCTCCTCCTTCCTTCCTACTTTCGCTCCTTCCCTTCAGAGATATGAGACAAATCAGAAGAAGTTTCACGAACGGGGAGGTGCTTTAGGAAAGGAAACATTATGTAAAGCTAACCTCTAGAAATAAATGCCACAGGCAGCACTTTTTTTTTTTTTTTTTGGAGAGGTTTTTACTATAAGGCGCGTGCGCTCACCAGACAGACAGAGAGAGACATAGAGACAGAAAGCGAGAAATCAACTCCCGGGGGGATGGCCATGCCGCAATCTCTTCTCCTCCATTCTCCTCTCGGGATCTTGGGCACGCACGCACACGCGCCCGGCATGAGTTTTAAGCCACCGGATCCAGGACTTGAACCGCGGTCGACTGCGTGGGAGTCCAGTGACATAGTCATTACGCTAACTGCTGGTCCCAGGCAGCACTGTTTCTGAGAGAAGATTCTGCCCTGAACTGCCCAGTGGCACAGTAAAGAGATCGTCTCAGGAACTGGAATCACCCATGTGTATCAGATGAGCCTCTGTTGCCTGTAATCTTGGTGAAATCTCTGACACAGTGTAATATGAACCATCTTGGCAAAATGACCTTAATAATTAGGATCAACAGCAATTAATAATAATTTTTTAAAAAATAATGAATAATTTTTAAGAAATAAGTTTTAAGAAAAAATGTAAAAAGAGCACAAGCTTTCTGTGACAGTTAGGATATCCCACCCCCTTTTCTTTTGCCCTTGGTCTTCCTGGGTTTGGTGTGCTGGTCCCCAGCTCTCACCGATGGGGAAAGAGGACCTTCTGTCTGGTAGGGGTAGGGCCTGGAGGCGGCGGAGGAGCAGAGGCGGTGCCGGGGAGGTGTGGGAGGCCCCCATCGTCTCGCTGTCCTTCCTGCAGCTCAACCAGAACCTCAATGATGTGCTGGTCAACCTGGAGAAGCAGCACGGGAGCAACACCTTCACGATCAAGGCCCAGCCCAGGTGAGCCCAGCCCCGCCGTCCGTGGTGGGGAGTGATGCCTGGTGGGGCTGACTTGCACAGAGGAGCAGGGCTCCTTCCTATGGCCCCGTGGTATCTTCCTTGGTCCTCTGGCCTGCCTGTGCTCAGGGAAGCAGGTGTGGGCAGGTCACTGTCCTCGGATATTCCTGCTCCTCTGAGTGTGTCCTGTGGAGGCAGGAGTGTACCCAGGAGCCTGCAGGTCTCTGAGCCTGGGGCCTCATTTCCTCATTCAGGGGGCAGGAGCAGCCGGGGCAGAGACAGAGCTGCCTGCTCGGCTTGAGGGCCACAGGGCGAGCGCCTCCTTGTTGTGCAGCCTTCAGAGCAGGGAGGCAGTGCTGCCTTTCTTCTCTCCCGCTCTCGGGAAAGCCCACATCCCTGGCTGGCCACATTCCCCACACCTGCAAAGGTGTCCTCAGCCCCAGGCCATCGGGGATCCCAGCTGCCCAGGAGATCCCTGTATCCTGACAGGAAGCCAGGAGAGAGGAGGGGAAATGCCTTTTCCTCTGGCTGAGGATCAGCGGAAACAGTAGCGAGTCTGGGATTTCCCTTCCTTTCTGGCTGTGTGTGTGTGTGTGTGTGTGTGACAGTGAGTTTCTGAGTGTGAGTGCGCACACACAAGCAGTGCTGGGCAGAGTGCAGGGAGCTCTGATGAGTCTCACCTTCCTGGTCTGTAAAACAGGGTGATTGTGTCTGCGTCTTCTTACCTGGGGTACCAGGGAAGGAGGTATTCAGTGAGTGCTATTGCCTCTCCTCCCGTGAAAAGATTTGTATGTGTGAGAGAGAGAGAGAGAGAAAGAGAGAGAGAGAGAGAGACCCATAGGTGCCCTGAGGCTGAGAAATACAGGGACGGGGTGAGAGGTGTGTAGAATAAAGGCCAGAAGGTGAGTCCGAGGTCACTTCTGGGAGGGACACCTGCCTGCCGATGCAGGTCCAGGCGGGAACATATAGGATGGCTATCCTGGGCAGTGCAGGCAACTCCCCCTAGGGAAGGGGTCCAGGGAAGAGGGAGGGAAGTGGAGGAAGAGAAGTGGAGGCCCAGAGCCTGCTTTCCACCAAGGCCACCACTGTGCAGCTGCCCTCACCTAGGGGCCTCTTCTCCTGGGTCTACAGCGGCCAGTTGACTCCTTCCTGAAGCCCCTTACCGAGGACCACAGCAGGGTGGACTTCCTCTGGCCCTCTGCCAGCCTCCTGTAGTTTGCTGGGTCCTGTCAGCACCACCTGGGCACCGGGCAGCATGCTGAAGCTGGCCAGAGTGCCAGGGACTGGACGGTGAGGCGGGCAGGCCTATGCCCTCTTCACGGGCTCCAGGTGGTTAGGGGAACTCTTGCCCCTTTGCCTTCCTCAGAGCAGAGGGTTGCTGAGGAGGGCAGGGGACTGGCCAGCATCTGGCATTTGCCCCAAATGAAGGCCTCCATGTCCGCCCATCCCCACAGAAAGAAAACTAAACTGTTCTCCCGGCTGCGCAGAAAGAAGAACAGGTACCTCAGTGAGCACTGCGTGGCGGGGCCTCCGAGGCAGCGCCCCAGCTGCTGGTGGCCTGTGCATGTGAGGACGCCACTAACCCCTAACCTGCCTCCGTGTGTGGTGCTGCTGGGCAGGGTTACTGTGGGAGGGTTCAGCAGAGGCCAACGCTGGGTGGTGGTGTGTGTGCATTGGGAGGCGACGGGGACTGAGGAGATGATTGTGGTAGCCCAGGGCAGGCCAGCTCAGTTTAGCATACGGCATCACCATCCCCATATATCCTACTGTGAGTGGCCCCACCAGCAGTGCACTTACAAGGGAGAGGGCAGTGAGGGCTCAGGGAAGGGGATGCTGTAGCACAGTGTATGTGTGTGTGTTTATTTTTTAAAAATAAGTGTGCATATTATACATTTAAGTTTATATGAGGGGTGTTCAAAAAGTTCATGGAGGATACATATTGTGATAAAATGGTACGTGAATTGCAAAAGTGTTTGTGTCAAAATAAACTTCAATTCCACATTCCATCCACAAACATTTTTTTAAGAATTATTTTATTTTAAACTTTATAATTATTTTCTAATTTGACCAGAGAGTGACAGAGAGAGAGAGAGAGGGAAAGTGAGAAAGGAAGCCACCAGGTCCGAGACTTGAACCATGGTTGGCCATGTGGGAGGTTGCGCCTTTAACCACCATGTCACCTGGCGGCCCCTCCACAAACTTTTTGAAGTCCTGTGTATTACTATTATTTTTTTAAAGTTTGTTTATTTCCTTGTGAGTGAGTCAGAGATAGCACCCCTAGAAGGTCTGGATGGTGTGCTCTGCCCTCATGTCAGTCAGCCCTGGGTCTGTGTACATGCCCAGTGCACTCAGGGAGGTCTCCGGATGCAGACTCTGCCTTCCCACATGGACCAGCCTCGCGGAGCACTGCATTTTACTGCTGCGCCACCTTTTGGTCCCTGAATATTTTCTAAGGAGGCAAAACATTCCCATAAAACAAATTCAGAAAGAACAAGCTGGTACCAGCAATGTCTTGCACTGTCCCATTTCCAGCCCTGCACCCCATGACCTGGTCACTGGTTTCTGTTGTGTCTAGACCTGTTCTGCCTGGCTCAGGGGCCAGTCTCCTCATGTGGCTCTTAAGCACTTGAAATGTGGCCTGGGTGGCTAAGGATCTGAACTTTGCATTTTAATTAAGCTGAAGTTTGATTTTAGTTTTAGTTAAATGAATGTGAGTAATGCCCCGCCCTGTGGCTAGCGACTGCTGGACAGTGTTGTCCTAGAGCTTCCTTATGTGACCTGAGATGTAGGTAGGAGTCCCTTCTCTGTCCCCTTCACACCCAGGGGAGGCCCCCCAGTACCCTGCCTGGGTCCTCCTCTCCACCCCACTGCCCGCTTGTCCAGTGAAGGCATGGCTGGCCTTTGCTGCCCCAGCCTGCCCTGGCCTGGGGTGTTTCCGGTATCTCATGGGGAGGCATGCTGGGCCAAAGGGGCAGTGGGAGAAAGATGGGGAACGAGTGGGGCGGGGCGTGTGCGTGCGAGTGGAGGTGGTGGGCCGGGAAGCAGAGCAGCCTGGGCGCCAGCTGGGAGCTGCCGTGTGGCATGAGGAGGACTCACTTTGCCTCTAGGTGGTCTGGCTTTCTGCTGTGGATCTCGGCCTTCAGGACAGGCCGCAGTAGTGCCTGGTGGAGCCTGCAGGCAGCTGGGCTGGCCTGTGGTGGCCTGTCTGTACCCTCGGGAACCACAGATTCCAACTCGAAGTCCTGCCTTGTGTGGTCACTGCAGGCACATGCCCAGGTCCCATGTGCATATATGCTCACACAGTCTGACATGTGACTTCACAGGGCTCATGCATGTACATGTGCACACAGTTTCACACATGGATTCATGAGGACACACATGCACATACATATGCACATACACATGCACTTACAACTCCACAGTGATGTACACACATGCACACACGAGATCCATGAGGATGCACACACACACACACACACACACACGATCTCACTTGAGGATCCGTGTTGCACACATGTACATTACAGAAACACATGGTTTCCCACGTGTCCACAGGGCATCCCTACCCCTTCACACAGACACCTACGTGTTGGTCCAGCCCTCTTGTGTGGTGGCCTTCTACATCACCACTTGTCTTGCCCCTACAGTGACAACGCCCCTGCAAAAGGGAACAAGAGCCCGTCGCCTCCGCCAGATGGGTCCCCTGCTGCCACCCCCGAGATCCGAGTGAACCACGAGCCAGAGCCGGCCAGTGGGGCCTCCCCTGGGGCCACCCTCCCCAAGTCCCCATCTCAGGTAGGCATGAGTCTTTGTGGCCTGTCGCCTCCCTGCCTCCTCATCCCACTCTCCTGTCCCCTTCCCCTGGGCAGGTCTGGATGCTCAGTCTTCGCCTGGGTGGCTGGGCCCGACCTTGGTCTCCCTGGGCCACACCGGCCAGGCTCACTCAGTGGCCTTGGTCTGCTCAGAGGACATCTGCAGCTGTCTGTTTTCTCCCAAGTGCCCCCTTATCCCCACTGCGGTGTCCACCCTTTCTTCTCAGCTTGGCCTCTGGGGCGCTTGACTCTTTCTCCATCTTCCTTTCTCCCAGACAGAGGTTCTGGCCCCAGCCCCAGTCCTCTGAGTCTCCAGAGGTGGCTGCCGTTCCCCTTCCCTGCTTCTCTCTCTTGCAGGGGTGGAGGGAGGAGCCCAACCAGGTGGCCATGCCTGACCTTTAAAGCGAGGGAAGTGTGTGGGGGGGTAAAGGGCAGGGGCTGGACAGGGCAAGGCGAGGCTGGAGTCCACTGAGAGCCTGTCTGAGCCGGCGTTAGGTTGCATGTACCATCTGGCTCTCGGCAGCTCTCTGGGTTTCACGCTGCTACTCCAGTAGAGGGGCAGTGGGACAGCCAGAACCACATTCAGATAGCACTTGCTTGGGGGCCAGACACTTTCTACATTTTCAGCTATGAATCCTCACAGCTGCCCTGAGAGGTGGATTCCATTAACACCTATGTGGGGCAAATGAGGAAACCCAGGCATGCGGTGTGGTACCTGCCAGAGTGCCTGCCTGGGGGCAGGTATGTGGCCTCTGTCGTCCTGGCTCTGCTGCCTTCAGGGGGCATACAGGCTGAGCCTGCTCCCCCAGGCCGCCTGCTTAGGGCGGGTAGTGAGGGCTCTGCCAGAAGGGCCCGAAGGACGGAGAATGGGCAGGGCTGAGGTGGGGCCTGGCTGTCTGTCTGGCTGTCTGTCTGCTACTGTTTCTCCTCCGGCCCTCTCAGGATGGGTGGGAGCCAGATCCTCCAGTGGCTGGCGGGCAGCCTGAGCTGGCCTCCCTCCCTTTTCCTTCCTGTCTCTCTCTCACTTCTCTCCCCTCCACCTCTCTCACTCTGGTGTTTCTGGACCTCGTACTCCGCCCCTCCTGGGGTGGCTGTGGCCCTGGTGTCTGTTGGGGGTGTGGCTCTGTCTTTGCTCATCTTCATTGTGGCCTGGGCGGGCTGTGGCCTGGGGTGTGACTAACCATGGCTTTGTCTCTGTCTCCCGCCCCCGTGCTCCATGTGTCTCCCCATGCGGCCCCAAACCCGCTGCGGCCCACAGCTCCGGAAAGGCCCGCCAGTCCCTCCGCCTCCCAAACACACCCCGTCCAAGGAAGTGAAGCAGGAGCAGATCCTCAGCCTGTTCGATGACACGTTTGTCCCTGAGATCAGCGTGACCACCCCCTCCCAGGTCAGCCGCGGCTGCCGCGGCCCAGCTCCCCTCCTCACTCGGGCTGTGCATGGCCTTCACCCTCCACTCCACTCCCTGTGCTTCCATCTCAGAGCCAAGAATTCGGCCAGGGAGACTGGCCCACGCCCTCCCACCCCATCATTGTCCATCTCTGCGTGTGCCCGTGGCCAGCTGCAGGGACATGGGGAAAGGTGCCCTCCTGCCCCACAGTGGTGGGGGTCAGCTCAGCAATGCCCTCATAGTGTGGCTGATGACACAGGGCAGTGTAACTCAGGGCAGATAGAGAAGGCTTCTGCCAGTAGCTATGAGCAGACAGTGGCTTGTGCTTAGGCCAGGAAGGGTGAGAGGCAGCTGCGTGTGGCAAAATGACCAGGTGGGTGGACGTGGGAGGAAGCAGCAGGGGCATTGCTGGAAGGGCCCTTGTCTTCAGCCCTGGGAGCTCTGAGCCCCATGGAGGTGGGAGCAGAGTGTGCTGCAGAGCAGAGCTGTTGCTTGTGGAAGCCCTGAGTGGCATGCAATGCCCATTCACAGACTGATGACAAGAGGGTTATGCAGAGGAGTTGGGGTCCCTGTGGTGGGAGTAAACTGTTAGCACCAGAGGGACCAACATGTTGTCAGATCAGCTTAGGGGCAGCCAGGGGTCCCTGCATCACTGGGAACCCACTGCTCGAAGCTGGCTCTCCTGGTCCAGCTGGGGCCCTTGCACATGGGCTAGTCCAATCTGAAGACGGGCTAGTGTGCTGTAAGGGTCGCTCTGCCCGGAGCCTTGCCTGGAGTCTCTGACTCGCCTCCTGGAAGTTCCTTTGACAGGTCTGGAGAGGAATGACAGGGTCAGAAGAGATGCATTTTGGGAGAGCCAGTGGGAACAGAGAACAGAGGGCTCTGTAGGAGGGCTTCCAGGCCCCATGGGAAGACTTCAGGTTAGAACCAAAGCACTTGCCCTGGGGGCGGAGTGTCTGGCCCAGGAGTCTGGGAGGCTGGTGAGCCCTTCTCTTTAGGGAGGTGGTGGAGGGGAGTGTTAGAGGAGCAGGTGAGCCAAGGGGAGTGATGCCGGGCAGCTTGCTACTGGGCCTGCCTGGAGGGAGCATAACGCCTCTGCCTTGGGAACAGGAAGGCAAGAGCAGGTGTGGAGCTGGGCGCAGTACTGGCCACTTTCCTCCAGCACCTTGTTTGCTTCTCATCCTCCCTCTGGCCCTATTTAGCAGGCGCAGGCCCTGCCTGCAGGGCCTGGCCAGGAGGTGGCCCAGAGAGCGCCTGCACCACCCTGAGTGTGCCTGTCCCTCCATGTTACTGCATGCCTCCCTTCCTGCCCCTGTGCCCGGTCTAGCCTGGGGTGGGAGAACCATACACCTTGGGTGGTGGTGCATGGCAGAGTGTGGCGCGTCCTTGTCCTCAACGTTGGTGTCAACAGGGCTTCTCTGCTGTGGTGTGGTGAGTAGCCTGTATCCCTCGTGGAAGGCCAGTCTCGTCCTGTATGTTGAGGGGTGCTGGGCAGGGAGCGCTTGGAGAAGGCTGGGCTTCAAGCCCTGGTTGGAGGACTTTAGGTTAGAAGTCTGGCTAATGAGCCCCTGCTTGGAGCGTGGCTGCCCTGACTCTTGGAGGAGCAGGATGTAGGCTACTTAGAGAGCTGGCCGTCTGCTGGTGAGGCACACAGAGGCCAGGCCACACAGTGCCCTGAGCGCTTACTCTTCAGACAGCGAGGTTAGTCAGGTAGTGACCTCCTGACCCAGGGATGGACCTTCAGGCAAGTTCATTGCTGGGGTAGGCCTGGGGCAGGGGCCTACCTAGTTCCCGGGCATGGATCCCCTTGGTCTGGGCTCTCTGCGGCTAGGCCCTCATGGAAGGCCTGATGCCTTGTCCCCTGAGCTGTGGACACCTGGCCCCAATTGCTCTCAGGACTGAGGGTCTCTGGCCACTTCTGAGCCTGCAACCTAGCTGTGGAGGTCCCCGAGGGAACTTTTGCTAACACTCCAGGTCTCAGTTCCTTCTTGGTGGAAGCTGTGGAACGGACTCGGCCTGGAGGGCCCTCCCATCAGTGCTGGATGCTCATCGAGAGCACATGGAGCCAAGAAGCTGCTGGCCTGGGGGTGGGGGTGGGGTGGGAGCCCACCAGCACTCCATGGAGGCCTGGGAGCAGGAGCACCCCAGCCACATCCCTCTTCTCTTGGAGGTGGGCATGGTCTTCTCTGGCCCCAAAAGTTAGCCCCGCGAACTGGAGGAAGTCACAGTTGAGCCAGCCCCTCCTCAGGAGGCAGCGGGTCCTCTGAGTGCTGGGGCTGCCCTGACTGCCCTCCCAGTTTCAGGCTCATCAGTCATTGCTCCCACCATCCAGGGCTCCCCTGGGGCCCTAGAACAGTGGGGCTCTTCACCATGAGACCAGGGCTGCTCTGAGCTATGCCCAGGCTTGCTCAGGGATCTGCCTGTGGCTGTTAAGGTGGGGGCTGCAGTTTTGACACAGGTGCCTCAGGTGCTTTCGAAGTCCCTGATGTTGGAGACCCTCACTTTGAAGAGCGGCCCCTGAGGCTGTGTGGGCTGGCTGGCGGGTTGTGTTACCAAGGGATGACCTGTCTGTCTGGGGTGCCGAGGGAAGACTGGGGGTCATGTTCCATCTGGCCTGTGGCCTAGAGCTGCTCTTGGTGGGAAGGGGGGCAGGTAGAGAATGAAGAGGCATAGGCATCCACACGGAAGGCCATTGCCAGCCTGATGGACGGAGAGGCCATTGCCAGTCTGACAGGTGGGGAGAGCCCAGGCTTTGCACTAGTCCTGCGGGAGGCTGCCCTGAGCAGCCAGCAAGGCAGGCACCAACGTCTTCATGTGGGTGGGAGCCATGAACAGTGCTCTGGCGTGCGTGTGTGTGTGTGTGAGGTGGATGGGTGTGTCATGTGTGCCTGCTGGTCTGTCACTAACTGCTTTCCTTCTTTGCTGCTACCATTGCAAGTTTGAGGCTCCAGGGCCCTTCTCCGAGCAGGCCAGCCTGCTGGACCTGGACTTTGACCCCCTTCCGCCTGTAGCGAGCCCCGTGAAGGCGCCCACACCTTCTGGTCAGGTTGGTTGTGCCACACTGCCCATGGGCCCACCGGCCTCCAGGAGCTAGGCTCATGCTTGCCTGCTGACTACATGGGCTGTTTAAGACAGGCTTTGGGGGACCCAAGGTCGCTAGGCCGTCCTCCCACTCACTGCCCTCATCACTATAGGGCAGAGTAGACATTGGTCAGCTGGGAACCCTCCTGACGACTTCTGGCTCATTCAGCACCCTGCCCCTTCCAGCAGCCACCCTCGCCTGGGCCCTCTGAGTGTTGTCCCAGACTCTGCTATCAGCAGACCTCTGAGCCCAGCCAGTTCTACACTGCCCCATGCTGGGATGGCGGGCCCTGGGGTGCTGGGGTGCCTGGGGACTGCTTGCTGCCCTGTCTCTAACCTCTGTGCTAACCATGTCCTTCTCCCCCTACTGCTGCGCTCAGCCAATTCCATGGGACCTCTGGGAGGTAAGCGTGTGTTTGCTCTGTGCCTGCCCTTGGGGAGTGGCTCCTCTGCACATGCCCAGGCCCATACGCCTCCTCCACCTAGCTCATTCTTATGTGCACACACATGCCATGCACATATACCACACACTCTACACACAGGCTGTGAGCTACTGAGGCTGCCTATCACCAGCTGTTTACTGCTGCTCCCCATGTCACGTTCTAAAATGTGGCCCAGTTGCAGGGTCTCCAAGTATGTGACAGTCGTCCTCACAGTGGGCTGAGGCCTGTGAGGCTAGGGGGCCTTAGGATGGAGGGTTCTTGTTGCACAGGGCATAGGGCACAGGGCAGAGGGAGGGAGAGATGTGAAAGGTGAGGCCAGGGCCTGCTGAGAGCAGGTCCCCGGGCAGGTGCCAGGCCAGCCTACTCAGGACAGATCTCAGCCACAGGATGACTCAGAACGGGGCCAGGTGGTGATGGTGGAGCCGAATTCCAGCCGGGTTCCTGGGCTCTCTCTGAGTTGCCTTCACCCAGGCAGAGGTTGGTGGGCAGGGAGAGGTGAGGGTGGTGTGCAGGTGCCCTTGGGGGCTCCTGGGAGTCCTAGAAGCTCCGCCACAATGTTGGCTCTGCAAGAGGCCATAGAAAGCAAGCCTGGTGCGAGCAGGCAGGGCCATTTTTCCACTGGATCTCACTGGGATCTGCGCCGTGTCCAGCACAGACTTACCTGCCTGTTCCCTGGGCTGTGGTAGGAAAGAGGCTAAGGAGAGTGACCACACTGGGCTCCAGCTGGGGTTCAGGCACCCACACTGTCTCCTGCAGGCATTGTCCACTTATGATCCACTTCTCTTGTCTCGTGCCCCTGCCCAACACCTTTCCACTGGCCTCCCTGCCCCCACCCTCCCTGCTCTGTCCTGGTGGCCTGTCACTAGCCCACAGAGAGTCCAGCTGGCAGCCTGCCTTCCGGGGAGCCCAGCGCTGCCGAGGGCACCTTTGCTGTGGCCTGGCCCAGCCAGACAGCTGAGCCGGGGCCTGCTCAAGTAAGTGCCCACCTGCCTGCTCCCTGTTCCCTCCAGCTTGTCCCCACCTCTGGGGATGTAGCAGGGAAGAAGAAGCTGGGGTGGGGAGAAGGATGGACCAGGCCACTTTGGGCTGAGCGTGAAGTTGGAGGCCTGAGCCAGGAGACCCTGGGAAAGGGTTGCACCTTGTATTAGGGGCAGATGAGCATGACTGAGGTCACATTGGTCCTCCCACTCTCCCTGCCTACCCCTGTCTCAGCGTTGGTCTCCCACAGTGGGAGGCGGCATCTAGAGCACTTCCAGTTTATTGTGGGCACTCCCCAGAACTTGTGCGTTTCATCTTCACCTTGACTTTGTCAGCCAGCTTTCAGAGATCAGAGTGGAGGGTAGGAAGGCTGAGTAACCTGGTCCCAGAAGTGCTGAGCAGGTGCGTTGGCCCAGGTCGGCCCAACCGTAGGCAGGTAGCATCTGTCCTGCCTTGCTGGTGCCTTGCTGGGAGGGGTGGGGTGCGCCACTGGGGACCCTCTTTGGTGGGGGTGGGGGTGCATTCTGGGCGGGGCAGGGCCCACTTACCCGTCCTGAGTTGGTTTGGGCTGGTGTACTGCTGTCCCCAGGCATGAGCTGTCTACTGGCGCAGCAACCCAGCCAACTGGGCAGGGTGGGTGGCAAGAGGTTGAGGCCTGGTGAAGTCTTGGGCTTAGTGGGCAGGGCCTGTGAAGAGGGTCAGGGTGGCACCCAGGGCCTGTGCTAGGCTTCTCTGAGCATGTCACTTGTTGTCCCTGTGCCTGCCACACCTTCTCTTCAGCTGCTTCTGTGCCCGGGATCCTGCCTGTCCTGCAGGGCTCCCTGGTCGTGTGAGGCACTCACTGGCCAGTTCCAGCCCTGGGGCCCTCCCATGCGGTGCTGCCTCTGTAGCCCGTTTCTGTGCCCTGGCCACAGCGTCCTGTCTGTGTCTGACCGTGCCGGCATTTATGTTGCAGCCAGCAGAGCCATTGGAGGTGGCGGGTGGTACTCAACCTGGAGCCCAGGAGCCTGGGGAGACAGCAGCAAGTGAAGCAGCCTCCGTAAGACAGCAGGGACCACAGCCCTGTCTTTTCTTCTCTGCTGTCTGTCTGTCTGCCTGTCTGTCCATCTGCCTGCCCATGGCTCCCGTACCCCTTGCCCTGTGCTGGCTAGGCTGGGTTCTGTCCAGGAGCCTGGGGCAGGCTAGTCCAGCATCAGATGCAGACATTCCCTCCCTCCCCCATCACCCTCACTCTCCTGGGACCACCTCCTTGCTAGCTGACCTGTGCTCCTACCCCCAGAGCTCTCTTCCTGCTGTCGTGGTGGAGACCTTCTCAGCAACTGTGAATGGCACCGTGGAGGGCAGCAGCGGGGCTGGGCGCGTCGACCTGCCCCCAGGGTTCATGTTCAAGGTGAGCTCAGTCTGGCTGACCCCTTCGGCCTCTGTTGGCCACCACCCCACAGTGCCCTGGGGGAGGGCTCACCTCATTTACAGGTGGGGACACGGCCCCTGCAGATGCTGTGATTTGCCACTTGTGAAGGCTATCTGAGCCATGGTCCTGCAGCTGCTATGCTCCTGGTCTCCTTGTGGGTGTACGGTATCCCAGCAGGCCCAGGCTGGTGCACTTTGCAGGCTTGGAGGGACTCACACCCCTGACCTCTGCAGGTACAGGCCCAGCATGACTACACAGCAACTGACACAGACGAGCTGCAGCTCAAGGCTGGCGACGTGGTGCTTGTGATCCCCTTCCCGAACCCAGAGGAGCAGGTGGGCAGGGAAGGCCTTCTGGACTCCTGGAGCTGTGGAGCCCTCTAGGGTGGGATATGATGGGGATGGGCCTGCAGGGGGCAGCAGAGGCCCAGCGTCGTGCATCGTGCTCCTAGCCATCTGCAGCTTCTCCAGCCTTCCCTCCCTGCCTTTTCTGCCCTGTAGCTTCTCCTCATCCCCTTGGTTTCCTCTCTGTCCCTGCCTGTCTGCCCCTCCCTGAGTGTCTCAGCATCTTCTCTTCCTGCCTTTAGCTTCTGCTTTCCTTCTTCACCCTTCCGCTTCCCTTTGTCTCTGTCTGTCTCAGCATCCTGCTTGTTTTTTCTCCCCAACTTCCCTCCCCCCGTCCTTGCCTAGGATCCCGACTTCCTTCCAGGACAGTGTCATGAGCCCTGTTCAGGTGCTCGCAAGGTGCCCACTCTGCTGCAGAACACTGGCCTCCTGCTGGGCTCACTCGGCCCAGGTGCCCCAGGCCTGCCCTGCCCTGGCCTGCTGTGGCTTTTCCTAGCTCCTGCTGAGCCTGGTGGTGTCAAATATTTTCTCCAGGTTTGGGCCAGCTGCCCTGCTCAGCTGGCCATGGCCCTCAGCAGGGGCTTTATTTTCAGGGTGAGGGAGTCTTTGCTCGTGGGCATCCAGTTTCACCCTCAGTGACTAAGCACCTGCTGGCTGAGCACAGGGGCCTGGAGAATCCACTTAATCATCAGCACGCCTGTCCGTCCACATGGATGGATTGTCAGGAAGGCTGAGGGTGGAGGGTAGATTTGGCTGGATCTGGGATGAGGCTCACCTGAGTCTTGAGGGCACCAGGTACTCACTGAGGCCAGAGGGCAAAAGGGCTGAGTAACGAGGGCTTCCTGGGCTTGGGGTTGAATTGGCCAATTCTTTCAGCCCCCTGTTAGCACTGACCTCCCTGGTGGCTAGTGGGAAAGTAGACCCCTGGTTCCCCCCACTGACAGTGGGAGTTGTCCACGGGAGGCTCAGATAGACGGGAATAGGGTTTATGACCAGAGGAATAGGGTTAATCACACAGGGAGATGACAGACCCAGGAAGGCCCCAGGCACAGCCTTCCTGCAGGGGTAGCAATGGCCCAGCCATGAACAGGGGTCAGGGCCCAGGCAGAGGACCCCTGTGAGGGGTCAATATTGGAGCAAAGGAGGGCTTGGTGGGGATGCCCTCAGCCTCTATAGAAAATCCTGCTCCGGGAACCAGCAGTTAGCGTAATGGCTATGTCGCTGGACTCCCACGTAGTCGACCGCGGTTCGCGTCCCGGACCCGGTGGCTTAAAACTCACGCTGGGCGCGTGTGCGTGCGTGCCCAAGATCCCGAGAGGAGAATGGAGGAGAAGGGATTGCGGCGTGACCATCCCCCCTGGGGGGAGATTTCTCGCTTTCTATCTCTCTGTCTCTCTCTGTCTGGCGAGCGCACGCGCCCTATAGTGAAAAATCTCTACAAAAAAAAAAAAAAAAAAAAAAAAAAAAAAAGAAAATCCTGCTCCTAGAACTTTCTTGTATTATTTCCAGAAGTCTGGAGGGGCTTCTGCAGGGATGTCTTCTGCAGGGATGTGTCCTCTGAGGGCACCATATGATGGGACGACACCCAGTGGCCTGGGGTGGAGGAATTGGTTTAGACATGTTCAGACGAATGCAGTAGTCAGGCTGCCTTCTCGGGCTGTGGAGGGCTCAGCACAACCAGCCCAAAGGTCGGATCCACCCAGGAGGCAGGCTGGCTTCTATGGTGGATGTGAGTCATGATGAGGCTCATGGATTGTGCCTGGAGGAGGTGTTCTCCAGGTGGGCTAGGGAGGCTGAGAGGGCAAGAAAGCACATTTTCAGGTTCTGTGCTTCCTTCTGTTCCCTGCGACCTGTCGGTTCCCTGCAGGATGAAGGTTGGCTCATGGGCGTGAAGGAGAGCGACTGGAACCAGCACAAGGAGCTGGAGAAATGCCGGGGTGTCTTCCCTGAGAACTTCACCGAGCGGGTTCAGTGATGAGCCTGGAGTGTGAAGACGCCTTTTCCCGAAAAATGTGTGTTTCTTTTTCTTCTACCTTTTTTTTTTTTTTTAAGTTTTTGTTTTTGAACTTTTGAAAAGCCAAGGGAAATCACGAGGAGAGGCCTGGGCCAAGGGGTCTCTCCCGGAGATTGGGTGGTTTTCCGCAGAGCCGGCTGGCAAGTCCACGGATTTGCCAGTCTTCCTGAAGCTGCTGTGTCCCTAGTTGAGTCCTGGCGCCCCACCGCGCCCGCATGTGCGCCCAGCCCAGGATGGAGCCCCCGCTTGCCTGAGCTTGGCTGAGCCACCCGGGCGGGAGTCTCTTCCTGGCAACTGCTGTGGGTGGGGTCCAGATGCCAGCTTGGCTGGCCCTGCCCTGCAGACCGTCTGTGTGTTGTTTGAGAATAAATCTTAGTGTTCAAAACAAAGTGAAACAAACAAACAAACAAACAAAAAACTGACAAAAAGACACTCGAGAAATGTGTGGTTACTTTTTTTTTTTTTGAATATTTTGTCTTCTTGTTTGCTAGTGTGAATGGAACTGAGTTGTTTAATTTTTCTATTCCTGGGTGGGTGCTGTTGGGCCAGCTGCATGGCTGCACCTCACCTCCTCTAGACTCAGACCACACCCAGGGCTTTGGGTTTTTACTGGTGGCCCCTAGGAGCTCAGGTGGTGAACTGGGTGGCAGGGCTTGTCACAAAGCCAGTTAGGTACTATCCAGAGAGGCCTTAATATAGAAGATGGGGTCAGGAGGGAATTGAGTCACTTGCCTGTGAGTGTTGGAACTGGGGTGAATCTGAGCTCTTGGCCCAGAACACAGGGTGCCTGATTCTGGAGGGGTCTAAAGGGCCTGGATCTGGGACAGGCTTGGAGTTCCAGCTTCTCTGTTCTCCTGGCCTCCATGGCACACAGCCCCTGATTTTCCAGCTCCATCAGCACAGATGTATCAGGTGATACACTGCAGCAGCTGGGTCTTTTCTAGGAAGTGTGCTCTTGGGTCCTGGAACCACTTGGACTTAGGGTGCAAGCAGTTTCTCTTTACATAAATCCAGGCTAATCATAAAATCACATAGCTTGGGCCAGTGTCAGTCTGAGGATTATTTTTGGGCAAGCCCCTGGGCTTTTCTGTAGGCTATGGGATTGTCACTGCTAGGATCTAACCTGATGTGTGGCCTTGAGCAAGCAAGAGGCCATGGTGTCAGTGCGTAAGTCTGTGGAGAGTGGCCAATCTGAGCAAACATGGTGATCTTTAGTACACATGCAGAAACCCTGCTCTGTGAGCTGTCATTTGCATGGCAATGAAAGCAATGTACATGTAAATATGCTAACTGCTTAAAATTTCAGAGCAGTATTGGTCTAAAGAAAGTCACATGTGCTTATTCAAAATTTGCCCAAAAAGATTAGAAAAAAAACTTAAATAAAACTACATGGTGCCACATGTCCTCACATTTTTTAACTGATTAACATCCCCAAACAACTGACTTTAAATTCTATTTCCTCTTCTCCCATTTTCTGCCCTTTAAAAAAATAAACGTGAAACTGGTTCCAGGTCTCAGCTATCTCTATCAAAAAAGTAGGGCCCACTCGATCCTCACTTTTCTATATATGTTTGTCTTTGTATGTTTATTTTTATGTTTATTTCTAACCCACAGCCCCCTCACTCAAAAAAACATGTCTTGCCAAGTGAGTCCCGGTGCAAGTCATCTCTAGTTACCCCAGCTTTGAAAGCTCTAGCTGCTCCCTCCTTCCTCACTCCCTTTGTCATTCCTCCCACACTGCCAGGTTCATTCCCTTGCACAGGGTCACTGCTTTGAACCTGGGGTGTGTGTGCCCTGGGCACTGTGGATGCATGCAGCCAGAGGCCAACACAAAGAGCCATCACTTTTATTTCAGTGTGATAATTCGAAACATTTTCATTTAAATCATATAATCCAGGAGAAAGCATTTGCATTAGGTTTTACCATACCGTGAGGCTGGTGGGCCCAGAGTTACAGGCCTGGAGTTGAGTGGACTGGGCTAGGTGAAGGAGGGTTGATATCCAAACAAACACTGGGTTATGACTTTCAAGGAGAAGGTGAGGTAGATTCAGTTCAGGCCTGTGAATGTCCCCATGGTGGTTTCTAGAAAGGGCACATGACTAAAGAACTAGTCTGGATAGAGACTATAAGTAGGTTTGTGTGAGTGTATGTGTATGTGAAAGTGAGTGTAAATGTATGCAAGAGTGTGTCTGATGGTGAGTGAGTGTGTGTGTTGTGTGATTGAGCACGTGTTGTGTGTGAGTGTGACCGTGTATGTGCAAGTGTATGAGTAAGTGCAATTGTGTGTTAATGTGTTGTGTGTGAGTGTGAGGATGTGTGTGAGTGGATATGTGAGCAGTTGTGTGAATGTGAGTGAGCATGAGGATGAATGTGCGTATGAGTGAGAGTATGTGTGTGAGGATTTTTACTTGTTATGTTAGTGAATGTATGAGGTGTGAGAGTGAATATGAGAACAAGTGTATGAGTGAATGTGTATATGTGAGCATGACTGGATGTGTGTGTGAGATGGTAAGAGTTTATGTGTGGTGACTGAGTGAATGTGTTATATAGTGTGTGTGAATGTGTGTAAGACTGAGCAAGTGTATGAGTGTGGGACAATGTGAGAGCATGTTATGTGAAAGTGAAAGCATGTGTGTATGATTGTGTGAGACTGTATGTGTGAGTGCATGTGTGGCTGTATGTGTGAGAGCAAGTGTATGTGACTGACATTTGGGATACGTTTTGTTCACTCCTAGGGATGACCTCAAGAAGGGCAGTGTGAGATCAGGGAAGTTCTCTCCCTCTCCATGTTTCAGGGGGCATTCACCTGACACCCCTGCCTCCTTAGCCCAGTTCTGCCCCCATTGGGGCTGTGGACAGAGCATGATCCTCCTCAGTTGTCTGGAGACCGAGTGGCTAGGGATGCCCCTGCATGTGTGGGCCCAGCATCCTCAGCTTTCATTCACTCACTTGGATCCAGTCTCCTGAACTTCCACTCACTGTTCCCCTCCTAGGCACTGAGATTACAGAGAAGGTTAAAACATGGTTTCCCGGCCCAGCCTAAGGCAGGAGGTGTTATGCTGAACTGGTACTGGAAGCTGTGTGACTATGGGTTGGTTCTTGGCTGGCCAACATGAGACCAGGGGTTGTGGACATGTCCAAGATCCTGTTGGGCTGGTAGGCTGGAAGAAGGGGATGCTGCGGATCCAGCCCCATGGAGGGGTTTTCTCTCTGGTGTGTGTGCACCCGCTCCTTATCATGAGCAAAAAAATTTTTAAAATGGGGTTCCAGGGCAAACAGGTGATATGATGGTTGGAGCACTGGATTTCTGCAATTGTGGTTCGAGTCCCAGACTGGCAGTTTGAAAGTCATGCTGGGCGTGTGTGTTTGTCCAAAATCCTGAGAGAAGGGATTGAGGCCTGGCCATTCTCCCGGGGGATGATTTCTCACTTTCCCTCTCTCTGTCTCCTCTCTGGCAAGTGCATGTGTCTGATGGCAAAAACCTAAAAAAAATGGGAATGGGGGTGGGGATTCCCTCCAGTGATGTACTCAGTCTGGGGGACAGCAGAATAGAGCAGTTAGAGGCACAGCACTGTCATGGTTTATGCAAGGTTCTGGGGACAAAGAGGAGGAGCTGCCATCCCTGTGTGTGTGTGTGTGTGTGTGTGTGTGTGTGTGTGTGTGTCTGTGTGTGTGTAGGTGTCCCAGGGGAGCCTTCAGAGTTCTGAGGGTTCCAGGACTGATGCAGGGGAGGCAATCTGGGGCCATAGCTGGTAGAGTTGCAGAGGACTGCGTGTGGGGCTCAAGCTCTCGCTAGGCAGCCTGGAGCTTAAGACAGAGGTGACACTGAGGTGGGCACAGGGATAGGGGGTGGAATGAGGCAACCCAAGAGAGCTTATGGAGGAGTACAGAGGAGGGTCCAGGGAATGGCCAGTGACCTCTGCTATTAGGGAGGGTGGAAAGGGCCAGTGCTGAGGGGCTGCTATAGGGAGTGCCTTAAAGTGGATACAGTCTTTATGCTTCTGCTGCAGGGCATGAGAAAGGTCCAAACAAAGGCATGATCTCTGCTGGGCAATATTAACTGGTTGGATCCAGTTGTCAGACAGAAACTACCAGTAACCTGAGCCTAAGATGGAGGCTGCCAGAAGAGGTTTGTTTAGAACCACGAGGTGCTCTACTGTTGAAGTACGGGGCTTTGCCTCCTCTATAAAAGAATGAGCACAGAAGGAAACTGGTTGACCTAAGGTTGTACAAACAAGAGATGGGGGTTAATGCCAGATGTGGTGTGGGTGGAGAAGTGGGGCCTAAGGAAGGACATTTGGAGGAGGGATATGGAGGCAGAGCATTGACGGGATGGGGAGGTGTGGTGTTATCGGTTGAAGATATTTTGATCAACTGGACTGGGGAGAAATGTTCACATATTGAATTGTTCACTTTGTAAGCTAAAGAATGTGATTGAATGTATACAGAAATAAGTAAAATAAATTAAAAAAAAAGAAGTGACTCTGGGCCATAGCTTTTCCAGCAAACTCCCTCAGCCTGCCTCACCTCCCCTCACCCCAGTCCTTCCCCTTGGTACCTTATCTTTTTGCCCTCAGGCCGGGCAACCTGCTAAATGCTTCCTTTGGGAAGAGCCTCCTCTCTAGAAGCTGTCATAGCTGGTGGGGCTGAGAGGAAGGGGAAGGCAGTGGTGACATGGGCCTTGCTGTCCTGCTCTTGGGTCCCTAGGGCCAATGGAAGGACTGCTGTAGACTGTAGGACAGGAAGGCTGGGCCAGCGACACTCCAGACTCTTAGTCTGATGGTGTGGGTGAACAAATCCCCAAGGAGAGGTCCTTCTCAGTGTAATTAAAAGGATAATTAACAATGAGCAAGGAGGCTGCCTTCCCAGCAGCCTCTGATTATAGATGAGGCTGCTGGGGGAGAAGGGGAGCTGTGACTCCTTCTTCCCAATAGTCAAGGTCAGTGTACAGTACACAGATGGATGTCGGGTTCTGCTGAAGGAAAAGGCTTAAATTCAGTTGGGCAGAGACTTAAGAGACCCTGTGTCCTCATGTCCCTAGTGTGCCCTACCAGGGTAATGGGGAAGTTGACTCCATTTCTTTTTTTTCTTTAAATAATTGTAAATTTAATTTATTATTTTATTATCATTATTTAATTTTACCAGAGTGAGAAAGGGAAAGTGAGAAGTCAAGCTACCAGGTCTAGGACTCGAGCTGTTATCGGCCATGTGGGAGTCCAGTGCCTTAATCACCATGCTACCTGCCAGCCCCTTCTTCCTCCATTTCTACATCCTATTGAGATTTTGAGCATGCAACATGTCCAGCATTCTTTTCAAGTCACCAGGGCTGGGATTAGAACCATGGCTGACCATGTGGGATGCAGCTCCCTTAACCACTAGGCTATAAGCCAGCTTTCTTATTTTAACTACCTAATAGTCTCCATTTCCTACTCAAGCCCAAGTCCCTTAGTCAAGCCCTTCATGCTGGACCCTGCCTCTCTCTAGCCCCCTCATTCACCTCCTGTCCCTGGAGCATGCCCATCTCTCTTCTGCCGTGCTGCGGTCAAGCCTCCTCAGGGATGTGCCCTTCTCTCTCAGCTGACTGACCGCCTTCTCTGAGCTCACCTCCACTGCCTACCATGGCATTTGTGGTTCTGGGTCTAGACTGTCTCTCCCCCAACCCTCTGCCTGGCTGCTGTCATCTGTGTGGCCCTTCTAATCCCCCTTGGGCCCAGACTCCTGAGTCGATGGTGTGTTCAGCCATCCTCACCTTGTCCTTGCCATGTGGCAGCTGCCCACTGCTTCTTGTAGAAACCACATGGCATTCTTTTTTCAAAACTGGAAAAATGAGTCATAACCCTCCATTCTGACCCTGCAGTCTGTTCTGTGAGTCTGTTTAGATAGTAGTTCTTTAAGAACTTGTGGGCTGGCTCTAGCATTTCTCTGGCCACATTTTACATGGTTAGATCTGACCAGTGGTTGGGCCTCATCAGCTCTCTGGCAAGAATTGCCCTGTCAGCCTGTGTCCTCAGGTATCTATCATCCAGACTGTGGGTGGTAGACAAATGGAGGGATGGGAGAACAAGTGCCAGTTCTGCTCAGAACCTGCTGAGTGACCTCCAGCAGCTTACTTAAGGTCTCAAATCCAACTTTCTCATCTTTAAATAAGGAGGTTGGATGATACCACATGCTGTCATGAAATTGTCAAGCTCCACCTGTAGAGCCCTGGGGCACATCTCCATGGACTTGCATCTTCTCAGGCACTCTCTTTTGGGATGTTGGCTTTTCCCGTTTCAACCTCATCTTGCTGTCCTGCAATCTGCTGATTCCTTTCTGTTTTGTTCACATGAATTTTATGAGAAACCGTGAGGTCCCACAATCGAGATTACATTTTAAGAGGTAAGTCCATAATTTTTTGAGCCAACAAAAAGCGTCCATCCACATGAATATTTCTCTTTCAAAGTAGTGTGTTGAGTGTGTGTACGCCTGTGTGCATCCTTATTTCAACAAAAGGCTGCAGTTGCTCAGCACACTTGATAATTTCCTTTCTGGGAGACATCTTCAGGCTGGCGGCGTGGTCCTTTGGATGAATTCCATGCTGGTGAATTGTCATCTTCTGTCAGGGAATGTGATCTTTGTGTAATAGAAAACAATTGCTACTTGAAAAGTTGCCCAGGGTTTGAAGTGGAACTAATTGAACTAGGAGGAACAAAAAATTTCTCTAACAGAGTAACAAGGTCATTTGTTGGAACAAAATCCAAATCTTTAAAGAGCACTTTTGATTTAGACCTCAATGAGACATGGATGGGAGAAGCCAAAGATGTGTACTATTTTGCATGAAGAAGAAACAGGAGGCAGACCGTGCTCCACATGGGAGGAGGGCCAGTTGTGTCCCAGGGGCCTCCCTGTGCACATAGGACTGGTTGGGGTTGAGGGTGCATGGTGGCATGAAGACTCTGGGGGTACCTCTTTCTCTTACAGAAGAAATAAATAACCTTGAAAAAGAAAAAGAACATGGTATTCTGCTTCTCCCCGTGGAAGAGGGAGAGAGAAGAGAATGAGGAAGAGAGTCGGTAGGGAACAAGGGTCCTGAAGAGGTGGTAGGCAGCTGGCCTGAGGAAGAACCAAGGCTGGAGAAAGGTCACAGGTAGCAAACACTGAATAGTTCATAGGATGCTAAAGACTCACCACGAGGCTGAAAATATAGCTCCCGAGTATGTCAATGTTGCTTTGAGGACAATGAGGAAAGGGAACTGAGTTTCATGTTGGAGCTGACTCAGGCTGAGGGGAGAAGGCACCTATGTTAGTGATAGATTTTACCCAAAGTAACCAACTATTTTTTTTTTTTAGAGAGGTTTTTTCGCTATAGGGCACGTTTGCTCGCCAGACAGACAGAGAGAGACATAGAGACAGAAAGCGAGAAATCACCCCCCAGAGGGGATGGTCACGTCACAATCCCTTCTCCTCCATTCTCCCCTTGGGATCTTGGGCACGCACGCGCACACGCCTGGCGTGAGTTTTAAGCTATCGGGTCCGGGACATGAACCGCGGTCGACTACGTGGGAGTCCAGCGACAGCCATTACGCTAACTGCTGGTTCCAGTAACCAACTTTTATGTTACAGGAAAAATGGAGGCTGTGAGCAGAAATCCAAACTGTCCTACACAAGCATTTCTGTAGATAAGCACAGTGCCTGGTATTCACACGCACATTTCCACAGCCACACAAGCCTTTCACTCCTTAAAATGCAAATGTAAACACATTCAGCTGGCCCAGAGATAGCCGTTCTGCAGCATATAATAATAAGCAATGTATATAAGCTTAAAATGATGCTTCGTAATCTTAGTATTACATTTTCTTGTACTTAGAAATTTTCTTACATATTCGATAGTTATCCATTAATTAGCTCTGTTCAATGTCAGCTCCAGGTTTTAAGTTATCTAAAGAACTTGGAAATTTATTTAATCTGATACATTCCAATGTATAGTTTTATATGATAAGTTTATTTGAAAAGTGATTCAATTTAGAATAACATCAATTTATAGTTTCATAATCATAACATCATCTAAAAGAAATGTTTACTTTTTGTTCAGTAAACTATTTAGGAAGTTCAGATTAACTATTGTCTTCATGTGAAATCAAGCCAAGTAAAATGTGCTCTTGCATTGTACATGATGTAGATAAAGAAAGGACTTACCTGTTTTTTTTTAAAAAGCAAAATTATGAATATAATGATTTGCCTTAATTACCATATGTGAACTTGAATTTATGAAATGTTCCTAAGCAGCCAGCAGCCTCTCAGTGCTGAGGTCATGTGAAATGGTCCTGGTTTCATATCCAGACGTCTCCCTGTACAGGCTGGGCATTCACGATCCAGGCTGGCTGAAGGCGGAGTAGATTATGTCATGGAGACCCTGTTGGGTGTGCCTGTCTCTCTCCCTCACCATGGAAAACAACATTTTGAAGCTTTTTGTTTGTTTGTTTGTTTTGTTTTGTTTTGTTTTGTTTTGTTATGTTTACTTTAATGGGCAATAACAGTCTCAGAAATCTTTCTCTTCATCAGATGTTTGATTCCCTTGAAAAACTTTTGGTTTTTGAGCTTGAACTTGGAGAAAAGGTACAGTGTACTTTCGTATATGGCCAAACTGTGAAAAGTGTTCTCTCAGTTCACTCGACGCTGCGGTCCAAGGAATTTTTCTGACAAAAGCAATGGGACGACTAATACCCGTTCGCAACGCCCGGGTTGCCCTTACTGCCGAGGCCGCCATTTTCAAACTAAGAACCTCCGTGCTCTAGGGTCGCGACCATTTTGAAGCTTTGCTGTGTAAACTTTCCCTATGTTAGCAGTTTATGTATGAAGACTTTTTTTTCCTCAACACCTAGCTCATTAAAAGTATTAGAAGATAGGAATATTAGATTTATATAAGTGCTTATTTTTTCTATATGTTAACTAGAACAGATCTCATTTGATTTAAGAGACATAAAATCTAATTTATTAATATATTTTATGGTTATACACCAAATGATCCAGGCCTTTCTCTGGTAAACTCAAGACACATGGGTCACAGATACATAGATTCTTGAGTTTGTTTTTTTTTTTTTTTTTCTTTTTTTGGAGAGGTTTTTGCTATAGGGCGCATGCGCTCGCCAGACAGACAAAGAGAGACAGAGAGATAGATAGAAAGCGAGAAATCACCCCCCAGACGGGACGGCCACACCGCAATCCCTTCTCCTCCATTCTCCTCTCAGGATCTTGGACACGCACGCACATGTGCCCTGCGTGAGGTTAAGCCACCGGGTCCGGGACTCGAACCGCGGTCGACTACATGGGAGTCCAGTGACATAGCCACTATGCTAACTGCTGGTTCCCATAATAACCATTTTTCAAGTAAATATACAGGATGACATGATTTTGAAAAACTCAAGAATCTAGGGACCAGCAGTTAGCATAATGGTTATGTCGCTGGACTCCCACGTAGTCGACCGCGGTTTGAGTCCCAGACCTGGTGGCTTAAAAAACTCACGCTGGGCACGTGTGCGTGCATGCCCAAGATCCCGAGAGGAGAATGGAGGAGAAGGGATTGCAGCATGACCATCCCCTCTGGGGGGTGATTTCTTGCTTTCTGTCTCTATGTCTCTCTCTGTCTGGCGAGTGTATGCACCCTATAGCGAAAAACCTCTCCAAAAAAAAAAAAAAAAAGGTTATTATTACTAAAAAGGTGAGTAAGAACAGAGGACATACATGTCTCATAGAATAGAGACAAAATAAATGGCAGCCACTGTTATCAAATCCAGCAAGTAGGAGTGTCCAGCTGCTTAACAGACTTTCTTAGACAGGAAGGACAATTCCAGGATGTTGATTAGGGTTGGGTCGATCTCCAGTTTCTCTGAGCTTTCATCTTTCTTCCTTGGAAAAAAACTGAACATGTTGGTGAGGGTGGGGTCAAGAGGGGCAACAGTGGAGGAGGACATTGACTAAAAAACACAAATAGGCCTGCTGGCATCTTGCAAGGATATAAGTTGTCCCTCCAGTGCCCTAATGTTTCTGGAAAGTTGTATGGGATGTTCACAAATAAAATTTTGTCTTGCCATGTGTTGGGGGAATTTACAAAGAATTGAATGTAATAATTTAAAAATCTGAATATAACTTTTTTCTTATTGCATAAATGACTTTTGAAGTTCTTAACAACCCAGTGACTCAGTAGTGGCCCTTCAGCTCAGTAGTGACTAAAGAGTAGATGTAAGTTGCAAACCCACACATTCAGTTTGGCCAGACGGGTTCCTTCCTGTGAAGCTTGCTCATTGCAGAAAAATCAGAGAATGCCCAAATGAAAAGAAGCTTCAGTTAGTAATGTGTGCATATTCTTTGAGGTCTTTCTGTTTTTGTTTTACTGTATCTACATTTCCAAATATGAATTAACATTGTTATTTTGTAATTAAAATTAGATATGGTAAATGTCTGTTACATGCATATCTGAAACATGCTTCTTTTTTGTAAGTATATTTATTTCTCCCACGATAGGGTCAGAAAAAGAGTGATAGTGATTGAGAGAGACAAGGTGAGTGAGAGACAATAGGGTCCTGGTATTACATTCATCCCTACCCTTTAGCCAGCCCCAGATCATGAGCAATCATGTGCCTGCTACACTCAGAGCGGTCTCCAGACTTGAACTGGGAACCTTCCCATATGTGGTATTGCTTTGCAGAGTGTTGCATTTAACTGCTGTGCCACCATCTGGGGTCCCTGATACACCTTTGCTAAGACTTACAATCTTTTCTGGGCTGGGTGGACCTACTATTTGCTCTCCTTTGTTATTAGACTATTTCTAGTTTCAGCCATAACAAATGCCACATCTGTAACTTATCCTCTGAATCTTTATTTATTTCTTCAGGACAAATTTTCCAAAATGAAATTTTGGATCAAAGGACATCCAAAAAATAAATAAAATAAAATAAAATAACTTCCAAAAAATTTTACTGCTATTTTAGATCTGTAGAAAAATTGAGGGACTAGGGAGTTCCCATATACCCTACACCCAGTTTCTGCTATTATTAACATCTTACATTAGTATGGTACATTTGGGGGCCAGTAGTTGGTGTGGTGGTTAAGGTGTTGGACTCCCACATAGCTGACTGTGGTTTGAGACCCAGGCCTGGTGAATGGCTTTCTCACTCTCTTCCCCTCAACCCCTGTGTCACTCTCTGGTGAGCACAGGTGCCCTATAGCAAATTAAAATAATAATAATAATAGCAACTTTTTAAAGTTAAATGAATTCTTTTTTTTTTTTTTTTGAGAGGTTTTTCACTATAGGGCGCGTGCGCTCACCAGACAGACAGAGAGAGACAGAGACAGAAAGCGAGAAATCACCCCCCAGGGGGGATGGTCACGCCGCAATCCCTTCTCCTCCATTCTCCTCTCGGGATCTTGGGCACGCCCGCACACGCGCCCGGCGTGAGTTGTAAGCCACCGGGTCCGAGACGCGAACCGCGGTCGACTACGTGGGAGTCCAGCGACATAGCCATTACGCTAACTGCTGGTTCCCAAGTTAAATGAATTCTTTTAAAAAGTCTGGTACGTTTGTTACAATTAATCAACTCATATTGATAACAGTATTATTAACTTAAGCCTATACTTTATTTGGATTTCCTTAATTTTTCCCTAGTGTCCTTTTTCTGTCCCAGGATCCCATCCAGGATTCCACGTCACTTTTAGTCATCATGCCTCTGTAGGCTCCTGGGGATATAATAGCTCCTCACACTTTCCTTGCTTTTATAACGGTTGCATTAACTCTATAAATACATGTGAGAAAAACAGCATGTTAACACTACTCTGAGGCTTTCAATCCATGAACATGGTTTAGCTTTCTATTCGTTGATGTATTTGGAATGTCTCTTTATAACATATTATTATGGAAAAAAAAAACAAGATGAGTCAGGTATTTTGAAGAATTTCCCTCAGTTGGGATTTGATGTTTTTCTCATGATTTGGACTGGGTATTTTAACTTTGGGGTTGCAGGCCACAGAGGCATAGTAACATTCTCATTGCCGTCATATCAAAGGTGCATATTATCCACATGGCTCTTCACTGCTGTTGACCTCAATCACAGGGCTGAGTTAATGTTTAAAGCTAGCTGCTCCCTACCCTTCACACTGTACTCTCTGGAAGGAAGTCACTATGAGAGCCCACACTTAAAAATAGGGAGTTCTGTTTCATCTTTTTAAAAGAAAATTCACTAGCGAACACATGTACTCTCCAGACAGAGAGGAGAGAGAGAGAAAGAGAAAGCACTCCCCAAGGGGGATGTTCATGCCACAATCCCTTCTCCATTTTCCTCTTAGGATTTTGGCCAGGTATGCACATGGGCCTGGAGTGTTTTTCAAGCTGCAACTTCTGGGACTGAACCACGCAGTTGACCATGTGGAATCTAGCTACCTTAACCACTATGCCACTGGCTGGAACTTGTTTCATTTTTTCAAGGGACAAGTATTACACAAATTATTTGGAATGAATCTGCATGGACATTTGTCTATTCTGTCTCAATTGTTTACTTATTTAATTGTTTATATTAGAATGGACTAAGAACTATTGATTTTATACTCTGGATTATAATCCAACACTATTTTATTTTGTTACTTACATTGTTCCAGCTTTCATTAATGGGAGCCTTTGTCCCTTGAGATACCTCCATCATTGTGGAATACTTTTTCAAGCATGTTCTTACTTTCTGGCATTATCAGATGCTCCATGCTAATCTTGTATATTTCCTGCCCCAGTCCTAGCAGCAGCCATATTTTAAGGAATGTAGGGCACACGTTTTTTAGGGGTTTTGATACACATTGCTGAGTTAGTCACCAAAAAGTTTACACAATTTGTAGTCCAGCCAGCAGTGTTTGGCTACTCATTTGTCATTACATTGCAATAACCTAAAAATAATATTTCATCATTGCTTTAAGTTGGTTCCACTAATAATTAGTGACTTTCCCTAATTTTGTAAGTTTATTATTGATTTGTAATTTGGAAAATTGTCTTTTCATGTCCTTAACTCCTCTTTCTATTAGAATGTTTGTTGATAACATTTTGTAAGAATTGAACATCTAAAATGTACAGTAACCTTTTGACTATCACATAAATTGCAAATATTTGTCTTAGTTTCTTATTTGCCTTTTGAGTTTATAGATTGTTTTTCATTTAAAAACAAAAAAGGCTTTTAAATGTGGTAAATTTTACCTGGCATAAAAGAGGAATTACCCTCTTTGTAATCTTTGTAATGCAGAATCTCATGTACTCTTTTCCCAACTTCCATAATTACCAAAATTTTGCCATTCTTATTTTTGCTACTTCTCTCACATTATTATTATTAATTTTAAGCTGGAATTCTTTAAAGTAAATTCCAGCATGTCCTTTTACCTATATATACTACTGTATACATCCTTAACTAACAGGAGCATTTTAAAACACAAACACCACCCATTATCATACCCACCAAAATGAAACAATTCCTTAATGTAATCTAGTACATAATTCATTATCAAATTCTCAAAAATGTCTTTTAGAGTTGAGTTTTCTCAATCAGGATCCAAATAAGACTTGCATGTTGTGTTTAGGTATATTAATTATCCTTTATTCTTTCTGTTGTATTCTTTTTTCTTCTTCTATTCCTTAATTATTATTTTTAAATGCCATTGATTTGCTGGAAAAACTAGTTCATTAGATTAAATTTTTTTATAGTAATAGATCTTTGTAAAAATTACTTTTTAATTTAATTTTATTTATTATAATTATTTTTAAAATTTTGCCATAGGGCACGTGTGCTCACCAGAGAGAGATGAAAGAGAGAGACAGGGAGAGAGAGAAGGTGAGAATGGAAGCTGCCAGGTCTGGAACTTGAACTGTGGTCAGTCATGTGGGAGTCTAACACCCTAGTCACCATGCCACCTGCTGGCCCCAGTTCATTGGATCTTTAGAATTTCCTGTATTGTGGATTTGGCTGATTGCTGCCTAGAAGAGTTCTTAAATTTTCTCTCTATTCCCTGTATATTATATAAATTAGTAGCTGGATCCTGAGACTTGATTAAATTCAAGGGTTTTTTTTTTTTTTTTCAATGATAGAGAATATGTACATGTGCATGCATAGCAGAAAGAGGGAGCAAGAGAGATAGAGAAAGCACCCTTGACAGACTGTCATCACGCTGTGATCCTTTTTCCCCAGTCCTGTTACTCCTCAGGATCCAGAGCACCCTTGCATGCCCTACATATTTGCAGGTCAACCTAGAATCTGAACCCAGGGTCAGCCTTGTGGTTTCCAGCCTGTAATCTGGTGTACTATGGATAGTGCCACCAGACTGGACCCAAGTTCTTTCTTTTTTAAAAATTATTTGTTTATCTATTTATTTTAAAAATTTAAATTTTTTTTAGAGATTTTTGCTATATGACGTGTGTGCTCACTGGAAAGATAGAGATAGACAGAAAAACAGAAAGTGAGAAATCATCACCTGGGAGGGTGGCCATGGTCTGGCAATCCCTTCTCCTCCAGTCTCCTCTAGGGATTTTGGGCATGCATGCACATGTGCCTGGCATGAGTTTTAAGCCATTGGGTCTGGGACTTGAACCACAGTTCAAGCGATATAACCATTATGCCATCTGCTTGTCTCTATTTATTTTTAAGGTTTTTGCCATAGGACTCATGCTTGCTGGAGAGAAACAAAGAGAGTGAGAGGGAGAGTGAGAAATCAGCCCCAGGGGGATGGTCATGCTGCAGTCCCCTCTCCTCCATGCTCCTCCTGGGATTTTTGGCATGTATGCTCAAATGCCCAGTGTGATTTTCAAGCTGCCATATTTGGGGCTTGAACCACAGTGGCTATGTAGAAGTCCAGTGCCATAACCACTATGCCACTTGCTGGCCCCACCAAGTTCTCTTTTTAAGGCAAGAGCACCTCTTAGGTGGAGCTGTGATTTCTTGCTGGATCTCATCAGGGAGGTTCATTACAGTTCTTCTACCTTTAGTGATGATCAGTTCAGATGAGGGTCAAGTTGTTTCCTCCACTGTGAAGTTTACATTTCACCTCATCAGCTCTGTAGTTCCTCTGAAATATAGCTTGGAAGAAAAAGATAAAGTGAGTGCTTTTTGTTTCCCTTTTTTTTTTTTTTTTTTTTTTAAATTTTCCAGAAGGTGCGTGTGCTCACTAGAGACAGACAGAGAGAGAGTGAGAAAGCACTTCCCATGAGGGATGATCATGCTACAATGCCTTCTCTTCCATCTCTCCCTTCTTTTGGGATCTTGGGCTTGCACAAAATCCTGGTGTGCTTTTCAAGAAACTGCGCAGTTGGCTTTATGGGATCTAGTCTCCTTAATTGACCACTATGCCACCAGCTGATTCATGTTTTTTTCCCCCTATTGATTAATTTTCAGAGTAATGAGCTGATACCCAACTAATTAGAATGATGATCAAAGAGTTCTAAAACATTATTAGGGGGACCAGCAGATGGTGTAAGGGTTACGTCACTGGACTCCCACGTAGTCAACAGCAGTTTGAGGCTGGACCTGGTGGCTTAAAACTCACATCAGGTGTGTGTGTGTGTGTGTGTGTGCGTGACCAAAAAATCCCAAGGGAATGGAGGAAAAGGGATTGTGGCATGGACAGTGCCCCTGGGGGGGGGGTGATTTCTCGCTTCCTGTCTCTTGTTTCTGTCTCTCGGGTGAGCTAACGCATCCTATAGCAAAAATCTCTCTTAAAAAAAAGGTTATTGGGACCAGCAGTTAGCATAATGGCTATGTCGCTGGATTCCCACGTAGTCGACCGCGGTTCGAGTCCCGGACCCGGTGGCTTAAAACTCACGCCGGGCGCGTGTGCGTGCGTGCCCAAGATCCCGAGAAGAGAATGGAGGAGAAGGGATTGTGGTGTGGCCATCCCCCCGGGGGGGTGATTTCCTGCTTTCTGTCTCTCTGTCTCTGTCTGTCTGGCGAGCACACGCGCCCTATAGCAAAAACCTCTCAAAAAAAAAAAAAAAAAAAAAGGTTATTGTGGGACCAGCAGATCGCGTAATGGCTATGTTGCCGGACTCCCATGTAGTCGACTGCGGTTTGAGTCTTGGACCCGGTGGCTTGAACTCACACCAGGCGCGTGTGCGTGCGTGCCCAAGATCCTGAGAGGAGAATGGAAGAGAAGGGATTGCTGCGTGGCCATCCCCCCTGGGGAGTGATTTCTTGCTTTCTGTCTCTCTGTCTTTCTGGTGAATGTCCAGCCATATAGCAAAAACCTTTCCAAAAAAAAAAAAAAAGGTTATCAGGAACTCATGGAGTTTTTTTTTTTTTTTAATAATTATTTTATTTTACTTTATTTACTTATTTAAATTTGACCAGAGAGGGTGAGAGAGAGAGAGAGAGAGAGAGAGAGAGAGAGAGAGTGAGAAAGTGGGAAAGTGAGAAAGCAAGCCACCAGGTTTGGGACTTGAATTGCAGTCAGCCATGAGGGAGTCTAGCACCCTTAACTACCACACCACCTGCCACCTGCCTCATGGAGTTTTTATATATTTCTTGTGTTCTATTCCATTTCAGTCATTTGACTTTTAGATGCTTGAGTGGTTCTATCTTAGGGCACTGGGATCCCCTTCAGATTGGCACGTGTCTTTTTTTTTTTTTTTAAGATTATAATAACATTGTATGGGAGGACATTCAAAAGGCATCAATGAATTGAGAGCTAAACCGTGTTTATGGATTGGAAGGCTCAGTAGTGTTAACGTGCCATTTTTCTCACATGCATTTATAGAGTTAATGCAACTTCAACTAAACTTCCAACAGGATTCCTGTGGAATTTGACAAATGCATTTAAAAATTTGTATGTAAATGCAAAGGGCCAGGCCAAGCCACTCTAAAAAGAACACGGTGGGAGAACTTGAGCCGCCAGAGAGTAAGACCTATTTTAAAACCACAGTTGGGAGCATATTATTGGCGCAAGGATAGAGATACAGACCACTGACTTACGTATATGCTTCTGATACAGATCCATACTTTAATAGACCGTGGATTTATGACAACATAAATTATCACTTTTTTTAAAAAAGTAAACTGACTGATTCATGAGAAAAGAAGATTAGAATTTCTACCTCATACCATACACAACCTATCCTAGGTGTGCAAAGACCTAAAAATAGAGAGTAAAATTATAAAGAATTAGAGAATAAAACAGGATATCTTCGTGACCTTGTGACAGTGGAATAGTCCCTAGATAATAAAGAAAAATAGCATTTACCTTAGAGGGGAAAAATAAGACACACTGAGCTATTTTCAAAGTAGTAGGTAGGTAAAAGACTTTAGAATATGCCAGGACCAGCAGTTAGCGTAATGGCTATGTCGCTGGACTCCCGTGTGGTCAACCGCGGTTTGCGTCCCAGACCTGGTGGCTTAAAACTCACGCTGGACCTACCCAAGATCATGCAATGTTTCACAAATAGTGGAAAACTGATTACCTCAGTGGTTACCAGCTCATGACAGCAGGCTGAGACTAGACTCTCTGAGCTACTGTCAGTTCACCAGGGACTGTTTCTCAGAAAAACCAGTACCCCTGGATCTTAGTCAGCAAGAATATAATTGCGGTTCATACAGTGTAGAACCTGGAGTTTACAAGCACCACTCCTCAGAAAACAGTTACCAGTGCCCATCAAACCAGTCATAAACAGATGCATCAGAAAAGGAAAAGGCACCCAGAGGAAAGCAGAGAAAGACCAGAGGAGGAGCGGCCCAAACATAAGAAGAAAAGAAGTTGTGAAGAAACAGATTCAGACAAACACAAGAGCACCCAAAGAAAGAAAACAGAGGTAGAAACAGAAACTGTACCGGTCAGTACAGAAAAGCTTAAGAATCGAAAAGAGAAAGAAAGCCGAGATGTATCCTCTAAGAAAGAGGAACGTAAATGTAGAAAAGAGGAAAAGGAACAAGGCAAAGAAAGGACAGAGGAGGAAATGCTTTGGGATCAGTCCATTCTTGGGTTTTGAAGCTCTTTAGTTGATTGTCCTGAGGTTAAGTTGAAAAAAATAGTTGAAGAGCTTGGTTTTATGATGTTCACATTCCTATCACTTTTCTTGAGTGGACAGGTACTTTAACTTCTAGCAAAAGCCAAGCAAACAGAAGATAATTAGGAAACTTGCCCTCCAACATGGAAATTACTTTTCCTCACTTTCTAAGAACATTATCACATTTTTCTTACATATAATTGTTCTTAACGAGAGTAACTCTGCTTTTATTCATCAAATTCTTAAAAGATGTTAGAATTATTTTCCTTTGGAAGGTCATTTATTTTAAATTGAAGGATTAAAAGACTTTACAGACTCTATTTCTTGATTATGTTTTAGTTTTGAATTGGGTATTTTTATGTTCATTGGTTTTCTCTATGAAGCAATTTAGGTTATTTTTTCCTTTGTTAGTTCTAATTTGCAGTGTATTTTCTAGGTTGGAAAGTGGGAAATATAATACATTAAAATAATAAAACACTTAGGTTACTTATAGTTTTAAAAGTTTGAGTCTTGTTATAAAATCAGTTTATATTCTGGAAATGTTTATAATAAAGTGTTCTAATTAAAAAAAAGACAAAAAACTCACGCTGGGCACTTATGCGTGCATGCCCAAGATCCTGAGAGGAGAATGGAGGAGAAGGGATCATGGTGTAGCCATCCCCCCTAAGGGGTGGTTTCTCGCTTTCTGTCTCTCTGTTTCTCTCTGTCTGTCTGGTGAGCGCACGTGCTCTATAGCAAAAACCTCTAAAAAAAAAAGAAAAGACTTTAGAATATGCCATTTGTAAAGTCTGTTTCCAACTTGTGACTAGGTATGTAGACAGGTTGGAGGTCAGCTTTTAGGAACTTTTATGTCAGCCTGACAGTGTATTTTATGTTTGCTTAATCTAGTAAGTAAAACATGAGGCTTATGTTGTGACTGCCATTAAAAATTGTTTTTAACACTTTACATTTTGAATCTATCTGCCACTGATTGAGATGAAAATCAGATAAAGTAACAAACCAGGGGTGGGGTAGTGGCATAGGGTAAAAATGCAATGCTTTTGGAGGCAGATCCACAGTGATGGTTGTCATTGCCTTGGGGAGACCTCCCTGAGCATGCGGGCGGGTAGCTGAGTGCCCACGATCCTGGCTGGCTGAAACTGGGGCTGGATCTCGGTATCAAGACCCTGTCTGGTGGGGAGGAGTGCATGCTCGCAGAAACAAACTTAAACAAACAAACAAAAAAGCCTAACAACCCAAACTGTGTCTGTTGTGACAGATAATTTAAGAAATACTGAAACAGACAAAATGGAAATCAAGAAATCAAAAAAATCTACGAATGTGAAATAAAATAAATGGAAAAAAGATGTGTGCAGCACATTAATTTCTAATGGGATATAAGAATCAATTCAAATCAAGAAAAAAGGGGAAAATTAGCATGAACAGACACTTCACATGAGAATTTCTAGTACCTTGTCAGTACGCGAGAGCTGTTTAACCTCACCGTCTTCAGGGAAATGAACTCTGAAACCACGAGAAAGCCACAATGGTGGCAGATCTCAAAGGTTAAAAAAGAGATGGCAAGTGTAGATAACAGAGACTGTATACGCAGGGTGGGCAGTTGGGGATGGGAGGGAGAGGCTCAGAAAAAAAAATTAGCAGAGAGACACAAGAATGGAAAGTTACCGTGCACCATAGTACCTTCGACTTGTTTGATATGCAATGTATTTATTCCTTGAGAACCCATATTGTATGCTATAAAGACATAACAATGATTAAATGTAAATTTTTAAAACAATTAAAAAAAAAAAGTCTCATAGTTCGAAATGTCCACAAGAATGCTGTCCAGCGGGAGTCTTGGAGAACACCGCTGATAGAACAGTAAACCTGCCCAGGCTTCTGGAGAGGGCTGGCAGCTTCCACAGCTCTGAACGTTTGCAGGTCCCTAAGCGCAATTGTACTACCTGTCCTAAGCACCAACAGTGCGCATGTAGGACCCAACAAAAGTGGTGGGGCATTCCTGAAGGTGCTGCTCACGATGGCTTCAGAATGAAAACAAGCAGACGCCCACATCAGTAGAATGGACTGCACTGGGAGGTGCTTTCGCACTGTGGAATCAGTGCTGAGAACTGCCCAGTCACAAATTCAGGCCCGAGTGGATGCACCTCGCAGGGAGGCACACCTTGGTCCCTTTAGGTTTTTGGGATCTGCAGGACAGGGCTGGGAGACACACCTCTTCAAATGTCCTGGAGGAGAAACTCTGTCCTTGTGTAAGGCCAGCCCCTGCTTGGTACCCAGATGTGGTGGGGAAGAGGAAAGGTCCTGAGTAAGTCTTGGGGTGGGAGCAGCCCTGTGCGGAATGAGGAAGGATCTGGTATGGGTCTCAGGTGGAGAGGTTCTGAGCCCAGGGCTGTGATCTTGGACTTGCTGCCCTGCGCTGGGGTTCCTGGGCCTAGCCCAGGATTATTGGAGACCACCCTGTGTGACGTTGGCTCAAATCTGCCTGGCAAACAACTTGGGTGACCTGGCACACTGGGTCCTCAAGTATAGGAGACACAATCTCCTATAATCTGTTGTTTCCCAGAGAAGCAAGCCAGGCACCACTGGGTTAATGTATCCTGTGTCTAATAGTTCTCCATTTTCTACTAATATATATATATTTCAATTTCTATGTATGAGGGAGAACATGTGATATTTCTTTTTCTATGCCTGACTTATTTTACTTTACATAATGTCTTCCAGGCTCATCCATTTAACCTTAAATGACAGGATTTTGTTGTTTTTAGTAGCTGAACAGTATTCCATTGTGTGTGTGTGTGTGTGTGTGTATGTACCACATTTTCTTTATCCATTCATCTGTTGATGGACATTTAGGTTAATTTCATATCTTGGCTATTGCAAATAGTGTTGTAATAAATGTAGAGGTGTAGGTATCTTTACAACATACTGATTTTCTTTCTTTTGGTTATATCACTAGTAGTGGGGTTGCTGGATCACGTGGTAGTGTTATTTTTAATTTTTTGAGGAATCTCCATATTGTTTTCTATAATGGTTGGTCTAATTTATATTCCCTTCAACAGTATAACACAATGCCCCTTTCTCTGAATCCTCACCGGGATTTGTTATTTTTTGTCCTTTTTTAAAAGATTTACTTTTTTGGGAACCATCAGTTAGCGTAATGGCTATGTCGCTGGACTCCCACGTAGTCGACAGCGGTTCGCGTCCTGGACCCGGTGGCTTAAAACTCACGCCGGGCGCGTGTGCGTGCGTGCCCAAGATCTCGAGAGGAGAATGGAGGAGAAGGGATTGCAGCGTGACCATCCCCCCTGGGGGGTGATTTCTCGCTTTCTGTCTCTATGTCTCTCTCTATCTGTCTGGCGAGCGCACGCGCCCTATAGCGAAAACCTCTACAAAAAAAAAAAAAAAAAAAAAAAGATTTACTTTTTTTTTTTTAATAATTATTTATTGTATTTCATTTATTCATTCACTTATTTTTTTAAATTTGACCAGAGAGAGACAGAGGGTGAGAGTGAGAGAGAGAGGAAGTGAGAAAGCAAGCCACCAGATTCAGGACTTGAACCCTGGTCGGCCATGTGGGAGTGTCCAGTGCCTTAACCACCATGCCACCTGCTGGTCCCCAAAAGATTTACTTTTTAAAGAATTATTTTATTTAACTTTATTTATTTATACATTTACTTATTTATTTAAATTTGACCAGAGAGGGACAGAGTGAGAGTGAGAGCGAGAGTGAGAAAGTGAGAAAGCAAGCCACCTGGTCCGGGACTTGAACCATGGTTGGCCATGTAGGATTTCAGTGCCCTTAAGCACCATGTTACCTGCTGGCCCCTGTTTTTTGTCTTTTTAATAGTAGCCATTCTGATTGGGGAAAGATGGGATCTCATGGTTTTGATCTGCATTTCCCTAATTATTAGTAATGGTGAGTATTTTTTCAGACATTTGTTAGCCATTTGCAGGTCCTCTTTGAGAATTATTTATTCGGCTGCCTATTTAAAAATCAGATTATTATTATTGTGTGGACAGAAGTCTGACTACTTTTCCTATTTTTCCAAAATCTTTTTTTTTATTTTTATTTTTAAAATTTTTATTTATTTATTTATTTATTTATTTATTTTTGAGAGGTTTTCGCTATAGGGCGCGTGTGCTCGCCAGACAGACAGAGAGACATAGAGACAGAAAGCGAGAAATCACCCCCCATGGGGGATGGTCACACTGCAATCCCTTCTCCTCCATTCTCCTTTAGGGATCTTGGGCACGCACGCACATGCACCCGGCGTGAGTTTTAAGCCACCGGGTCCGGGATGCAAACTGCAGTCGACTATGTGGGAGTCCAGCGACATAGCCATTACGCTAACTGCTGGTTCCCCAAAAATCTTTTCAAAAGGGGACTGGGGAAGTCATGCCCACAAACATTAACAGACCATTTATTTTCTATTAACAGGATTCTTCCTACCTCCTGTTCCTGGCATAGTATCTTTGAGATGTATATTTCAACTAATTACAGTATATTCTTTTGCTTATCTCTTCCCAAGACACAGAACTTCCCTTTTCCTTGAGATGTAGATTAAGCCTTTCTTTAACTAAGACACAGAACTTCTCTTTTCCTTGAGATGTAGATTAAGCCATTCTTTAACTAAGACACGGATTGTCCCTTCCAATCACCAACCTAAGAATTGTGGAACCCACCTATAACCTACAAGCCCCCCACCCCTTCTACATGTCCCGCCTTTTTGGGCCAGACCAATGGAAAATCTTTTCACTAAATGTTGTCTATCAATCTCAAAAACAAATAAAAGGGGAACCAGCAGTTAGCGTAATGGCTATGTCACTGGACTCCCACGTAGTCGACCGCGGTTCGTGTCCCGGACCCGGTGGCTTAAAATTCACGCCAGGTGCGTGTGCGTGCATGCCCAAGATCCCGAGAGGAGAATGGAGGAGAAGGGATTGCGGCGTGACCATCCCCCCTGGGGGGTGATTTCTCGCTTTCTGTCTCTATGTCTCTCTCTGTCTGTCTGGTGAGCGCACGCGCCCTGTAGCAAAAATCTCTCCAAAAAAGAAAAACAAATAAAAGGAACCTCTGTACATGCTCACCCCGAGAAAAGGCATGTATGCCTCTTCTCCAGCCTAGGTCACTCACAGTTGGCTTGGAAATAAACCGCATTAATTATTAATGATTAATTTTACAGTTGGTTATTTTTTCTGTCGACAATTGTTACTATTATTACTATTACGTTCTTTGTATATTCTGGACATTAATTTTGTGTCAGATATATGGTTTATAATTATTTTCTCTTAGTTTATAAATTGGCTCATTATTCTGTTGCTTGTTTCCTCTACTCTTCAGAAGCTTTTTAGATCGCTTTAATCCCATTTGTCTATTTTTGCATTTGTTTCCAGTGCTTCTGAGGTTTTATTCATGAACTCTTTGCCAGTATCAACACCTGAAATGTGTTCCCCTTAACTGCATAATTCAAGTTTTAAGTTTAAGTCTTATATCTCCTTGAAATTAATTTTTGTATATGATGAGAGATACAAATCTAGCTTCATTCTTCTGCATAAGGATGTTCAGTTTTCCAACACCATTTATTGATGAGACTGTCTTTACATATATGGTTTATTTCTGATTCTCTGCTCTGTTCAATTGATTTGTTCTTTTGTCATTATCAAGTTGTTTCATTAGGCTCTGACCTTAACAATATATTTTGAGATCTGGTAGTATGGTGTCTCCAGATTTGTTCTTTTTGCTCAGGATTTCTTTGTCTATTTGGGGTCTTTCATGATTCTGTGGTAGGCAGTTAGTTAGTCATGAGTGTGCAGCCCTAAGAGAAAAGCAGAAGGCTCACCTAGCCCCAGGCACTAGGAGGGCGAGGCAATTTGTCATCTTCCTTCCTTGGGGCCTGAGGGAAGCACACAGGAATGATTCACAGATTTTTCTCTTATCAAAAAGACCCAAGCAAGCATTTTGGTCAACACCCTAATTCCCACTAGGGTGATAAACTAATTAAACAACCGGGCTCATACTGGGCACGCGCAATTAGGTAATCAAATTCCTCATTCTTTACCTGTGAGAAAACTGCACAAGTGCAGGAGAAAAACGTGCAAATTCAAATTCAAACAAAGGACATAGGTAATATGACAGACCTTCCACCAATAAATATTCATGATCACCTCTAGTAATAAACGTAACAATTAACCAATATCAAGCACAGTTGCCACCTGGCAATCTGCCTGTCCATGAGCCTTTTGAGTATACTTTCCTTTCTTTCCTATTAAATCTTTTCTACCTACTTCATTCGTGGTGGAGGTTTCATTTTGCACCTAGGGACAGATCTCTGATTTTAGTGATCTGGACCCAAAGAACCAAGGACTTTACAATGTAGCTCAACACTTTCTCATCTGTTGACATTTTAATACAAGTTTTATGATTGCCTTTCTTTCTATTTCTGTGAAGAATGACATTGGTATTTTGGTAAGTGTTGCACTGAATCTAGATCTCTTTTGGTAGCATAAACATTTTAACAATATTGATTCTTTCAGTCCATGAACATAGTATGTTTTTTCACTTTTTGTATGTAGGTATTGTTCAATTTCTTTCATCAATGGTTTGAAGTTTTCATTATAGAGATCTTTTATCTATTTTATTAGAGTTATTTCTAGGTCTTTTTTTTTTCCTTTGTAACTAAATGGGATAGCTTTTTTGAAGTTTTAAAAACTATTTTATTACTAGTGTATAAAAATGCTACTAATTTTCATATGTTGACCTTATATCCTGCAATTTTCCTGAATTCATCTGTTATAGTCTACTCAGTGAGAAATAAGAGGACATCCAGACATAGCCAAATTTATTGGAGTATATTAAGCCAGTGGCATATGGGGAGACTCATTTCTCTCAAAACCCCACAGCCCTGAGTGAAAGGAGAAAGGAGCTTATATAGGCCAAAAATGTACAATCATGTCCAGGATGACTTAAGGATTCACAAGGACAAAGAGTAGTGGGCTTGAAAGGATAGGGGGTAGGGGTTTACAATGTAAAAGCAAGAAAAAGCCACCACAGAGGCAGAATAAGCAGGTAAGCAGGAAAATCATCCCTAAGGGTATGTTCCATCTTTACAAAAAACGCAATGTAATTTCAATAGTCTCTATGGGTCTGGGCAAGGTTAAGACAACCAGGAGGAGTGGGGTTTTAAGGACAATAGGAATGTTAATTACTCTATTTGCTTTTAGACAAAAGGGGAGAGGGCAGGTTTCCAGTCATAGGAATTTAACAGTTCATAATGGAGATGCTCCTCCAAGATGGAGTCGTACCTGCTTCACATCTATCAGTTAAATGAAGTTTTTATTTATTTTTTTTAAATCTTTAGTATATTCTGTATATAAGATATATCATCTGCAAATAGACAATTTGACCCTCTCCTTTCCAATTTGGATGCCTTTTCTTTCTTTTTATTGTCTAATTGCTTCATCTAAGATTTCCTTGTTTCTCTTTGAGATTGTTTTTAAAAATGATATAAAACATTTACAAACTAGAAAATGATTTTTCCTAATTACATCTACAGAAGTCTTGATTTCATAGCTGTTTCTTTTTCTCTCAGTAGATAATCATTAAAATTTTTAATTTTCTTTACCCTTTCATTATTTTTTTGATAATACAAATATAAATAAATAAATATCTTTCTGCTGTGAACTAAATTGTGTCTCTCTCCCAACTCCAATTCATATGTTAAAGCTCTAAGTCCCATTGTGATGGCATTTGAAGATGGGGCTTTTGTAAGGTAATTATGTTTAGATGGGATTTTGAGGGTGGAGCTCTCAAGATGAGATTAATACCCTTAGAAGAGGAGACACTGGAAAACTTGCTTGTTCTCTCTCTTCTATGTGAGCTCATAGTGAGAAGGTGGCTGTCTGCAAGTCAGAAATAACTCTCACCTGGAATGGAATTGTTCAGCATCTTGATCTTGAGTTTCAAGCCTCCAGAACTGTGAGAAATAGATTCCTGCACTTTAAGCCATCCAGTCTGTTATTTTCTTATGTCAGCCCAAGTATACTATGTATCTATAGCTATCTGTATCTATCTATCATCTATCTATCTATCTATCTATCTATCTATCTATCATCTATCTATCTATATCTATCATCTATTTGTCTCTATCATCTACCTATCATCTTCCCATTGTTACATAAAAGGTACCATATTGTCGATAGAAAAAATAACTAACTGTAAAATTAATAATTAATAATTAATGCAGTTTATTTCCAAGCCAACTGTGAGTGACCTAGGCCCGGAGAAGAGGCATACATGCCTTTTCTCGGGTGATCATGCACAGGGGTTCCTTTTATTTGTTTTTGAGATTGACAGACAACATTTAGTGAAGAGATTTTCCACTGGTCTGGCCCAATAAGGCTGGACATGTAGAAGCGGGGGCTTGTAGGTTATAGGTGGGTTCCACAATTCTTAGGTGGTGATTGGAAGGGAAGATCTGTGTCTTGGGAAGAGATTAGTTAAAGAAAGGCTTAATCTACATCTCAAGGAAAAGAGAAGTTCTGTGTCTTGGAAAGAGATAAGCACAATAGCAAAAACCTCTCAAAAAAAAAAAAAAAAAAAAAGAAAAGGAAAAGAAAAGAAAAGAATATACTGTAATCGGTTGAAATATACATCTCAAAGATACTATGCCAGGGACAGGAGGTAGGAAGAATTCTGTTAATAGAAAAATAAATGGTCTGTTAATGTTTGTGGCATGACTTCCCCAGTCCTCTTTTGAAAAGATTTTGGAAAAATAGGAAAAGTAGTCAGACTTCTGTCCACAATATTACAAATATTGTTCTACTCACTTCTTTTATTTATATAGAGATATTTCTTATTCCTAATTACAACTCTTTGGTATTACATTGTGTGGCTGAAACACGGTTTATTTTAATCAGTCAGTCTCTTATTTTGGCTTAAACCTCATAATGACTTTTCTTATATGACTTCTATCATATGAGTTTTAAAATAATTTTTTGAAGTGATGAATCTAGTAAATAATCAAAATCCCCCATGGTTATTTTACAATATTTGATTTTTGTTTAAGGAGGTAGAAAGTCTGATGTATAATGTGCATGAAGGGGCTATGTTACCGAACTCAAATCAGGTTCGCTTGCTCGAGCTCTATAAAACCAAACCGTAAGCACATGGTATGATGAAAGTACAGCTTTATTGCAAAGTGCAAAGCAAGGAGAGTGGGCAGCTCATGCTGAAAAGACCCGGTCTCCCCGAGATGTTCCCCACATGTGTTTTTAAGGGCAAAATTAGGGGCAAAGGTCCCAGGCGCATGATCAGTTCAGTGATTGGTTCAAGGGGGTGTGATCATCTTGTGGACATTCTTGATTGGTGAGGCCTTAGATAATCAAATTCTTCTTCAGGAGTCTGGAACCGTTCAGCCTGGAGTCTGAGCTCACAGCCAGCAGTTTCCAGTCATAAAACATCTTACACATTGAAATGAAAACCTTCTTTTCTTTAAGTGAGAGTTTTAGAGGTCAAATGGCCCTCACTCATGGTCCATGTTGGTCATTATCATAACCAAAGTCTGAAGACTTACTCCTTACTCCGGGCCATTACAATGCAAATGGACTTTATATTTCAGGAACCCTAGAAAATACATTAGGGGGTTCTTGCTTGGTTTCAGCTATAGTTGCCATCAGATGAGAAAGCTCTTCTCACATATGACTCTAGTTCCCCCAAGCACCTCTCACTGTTGTGGAGTGTCTCCTTGTGGTCAGGTCTTGTTATGAAGTAGGTTTTATTTAATATAAGCTGTTATTTTTATAATATTCAGTTTTAGTTTTCAAAATAAGGTCTAAATATAAGCTTTCTTCCCCACTGTGTTCAATGAATTTTAGTTACTATTTGAGCAGATTCATTTTTAATGGACTTAAAAATATTTTATTTTAGTTCATGATAATGTGTGTGTGCACAGTGTGTGCATGCGTGCCAGAGAGAGAGAGAGAGAGGGAAAGGGAGAGGAGCACTCTTAACAGAGTTTTGTCATGCTGTGGTCCTGTGTTCTCAGCCCTCCAGCTTATCAGGATCCTAGGCACATGTGTGTGCACCCAGCACATTTTCATATGACCCAGGGATCTGAACTGTGGTTAGCCATGTGACTTCCAGCACTGTAGTATAGTTTGCTACAATTGCACCACCAGGTTGGGCTACTGTTTTGTTTTTTTGTTTTATTTATTTATTTTTGTGCCAGTATCTTTAATTAATAAGGACACCTGTGTACCAGGGTGAAGTGCCTACAATCTTTACAGGTAAGAATTCTTAAAATTTTCCTTCAGAAATGAAAGTAAAAAATTCCTTTAGAAAGCAAAGCCAAGACCAAACATCTAAATTTGTGCTTTTATCTTTCTTTTCTAAAAAGCATAACTTATTTCTCCAATGAGAGATAAATACATATAGAGAGGCACCTCAACAGGGTCCCCACATTGTGATCCACCCCTAACGTCTGCCAGCCAGGATCACAGGCCCATGCCTGGCCTGCATAGGGAGACCCTGGATGTAAACCTGGAACCCTCCCATGTGGCTCCATCTCTGAAGAATGTTGCATTAGCTCTGTATCACTGCAGCTGGCCTAAATCTGTGTGTTTCTTACATTCCACAGATTGGCCAAGCTGGGTCATTTCCCAGACCACTCACTCATACATCTCATTTAGAGACTGGGTCCCACTGCGTCACTGGACAGGGTTCCTTGACTTTCTGTCTGTTAAACTCATATAGCCCTGATTTCCCAGGAGGCAGCGAAGATTACATGAGCAGATGCCATTATCCCAGATCTGCCTTGGGAGGAGGTGTCCTCATTGTGGAGAAATGCTGAGTAAGCCATGCTCCAAAGCTTTCTCCACTCTCCAGGCTCCCTGGGGGCACTTTGGAAACAAAAGCCCACTGGAGGGTTTCCAAGAGGAGATTAACTAGAGGCAAGGGGTCTGGGCAGCTGGGGTAATGGGCGAGGTGGTAGGAGGAGAGCCAAGAGGGACTAAGTGGTCTGAGCACAGAGAAGGGAGTGGAGTATTTGAAAAGATTATTTTGGCTGGGAAATACTTCTTTAACTCCTAAACAATGCTGCAGTTCCCTGAGTCAGCTGTATTTTGGACAAGGCCGCAGGCTGCTGTAAAATGCATTTGCTGTGTATGTGTGTATGGCTTGCCATTTCTTTTACTCACAGCCCAGACCATCTCTTTGAGCTCTGAACATAAATTCCCAGCTACTCACATGGCTGCTACTACGGTGTCACAAAGGCGCCTTGGATCTGGCCCTATCCAAGACAAAATGACTGACTTGAGGTCCCCAAAAACCTGCTCTTTGGTGAAAGTCGTTATTCCCTGGAAACCCAGAAGCTGGAAGTCATTTCGATCCACTTCTTTGCCCTCCTTCTATTGCCCGGAGCCAATCCTAACCAAGTCCAGTCAGTATTACTTCTATGTCAGCTGCCTGTACTTGTACCCCATGTCATCCCCCTACGGTCTTCCAAGACTTGTACCACTTCAATTCGCCCTTTTGTATGCAGTTCTACACCTATCTATTGGTTGTTGGGACTAAAACCCACGTTTTTTATCAGGCCAATGCCTTATGTGCTTTGCCTATTGCCCACTTCTCCTGCCTTTCTTGTCCCATTCTCTGTTCTGACTACTTCAACAGAAGAAATGGGCTTGGCCAGGAAGAGGATGATAAGCACTAGTCTTGTAGAATACAGAGGAGAGTTTGTCTTTGTTAATTATCACAAATCAAAATGGGTTGGAAAATGGGTTGGGGGCACCACTAATGGGAACATTGCTTTTTGGCAAGTCAAACCAGCTCCTTTTGCTGCCAGTTGCCTCCTTCCCCTGGTTTGCAAAGCCTGGGAGCTGAATGTACAACTGGTATCTCAGGGTGGATTTATGGACTGCTACCAGGGACAGTGTGACCTGGTTTTAAATTGTACTTTTTTAAAAAAATTTTTAAAAATTAATTTATTTTTCTTTTTTTAACATTAATATGCTACACATCATTACAGTATACAAAATGAATTTTTCATCCAAAATACACTGTCTGTTGGCTCAATCAAGCACATCAACATATGTATTATCAACAAACAATTTTTCATTTCTTATGTCTTGTATATTTTGCGTTTTTTTTTTTTTTTTTTTTTTTTTTTTTTTTTTTTTTTTTTTTTTTTTTGCCATCCTTGATTCCCTATCCCTAACCCTCTGCCCTGTCCAACCCTCCTCCCATTGTCTCTGGTATCCATAATTGCTTTCTATGCCTATCCCCCCCCATTTAATTGATTTGCTAATGAACTTAATTTGTCTAAATATTTGCAATAGCAAGCACAGCCGATATATACATACACAAGAACCCATGTCTGACTTTAGGCATAAACCTCAGTGAGTAGAATGAACATATTATAAAATAGTACCTAGCTGGGGCTATATAGCTTACTGTGGTCATCAAATACACAGTTTTTTCTTTAAATTTTGGTAACAGTTTTAGTATTTTTTTCTCTGAAATTTTTTTTTTTTAATTTACATTCATTCCCTGAGCATCATCACAACATACTAAATGTGGTTTCCCCTCTAGAGTAAACTGCATAGTGGCTTAATCATGCATGTTATCATCCATAAAATTCCATTACTACTTTCATATATATATGTTTTTTACCCCATGTCTGACCCTCTGCCCTATTCTACTCTCTTGTTACACTATTTCTACTGTCTACAGTTGTCTTCAATTCCTTTTCCCCCAACATTTTTTTGACCACACCATATCATAAGTAATCTAACTACTTTCAATAGCAAGTTCAGCTGGTGGTTTCAAGAAAGGCAGTTTTGAACTGGTAAGGTTATTTCCTTGAAATTTGAAGCCTAGAAACAGGTTAGTATTTTGTTCAAATAGTAGGTACATGAATCTATTGACAGCTCAAGACAGGATAAAAATCCTTAAAACCGGACAACAAAGCTTAGAAGAAAAGCAGCAGTATCTTAGTCAAGTCACAGAATGCTGTTTCATCAGTTCAGACACATGTACTTAATCTTTCTTCTGTTTCTGTTGAGGTACGATCTTCCAGATTGAACTCTGGGATATAATACTCAACTCCAGATTTTGTCCCTACAATTAAATTGTCCATTTTCTTAGTTTTTGAACTCTTATTTCTGTGTGTCTGCATTTAATTTTACTGACATAGCACTCCCTTAAGAACTTCTTGGAGGGACCAGCAGTTAGCGTAATGGCTATGTCGCTGGACTCCCACGTAGTCGACCGCGGTTCGAGTCCCGGACCCGGCGGCTTAAACTCACGCCGGGCGCGTGTGCGTGCGTGCCCGAGATCCCGAGAGGAGAATGGAGGAGAAGGGATTGCGGCGTGGCCATCCCCCCTGGGGGGGTGATTTCCTGCTTTCTATCTCTGTCTCTCTCTGTCTGGCGAGCGCACGCACCCTATAGCAAAAACCTCTCCAAAAAAAAAAAAAAAAAAAAAAAAAAAAAAAAAGAACTTCTGGTCTGGTGCTGGTAAATTCTTTCAGGTTTTGTTTATCTGGGAAAGTTCGTGTCTTTTCTTCCCAAATGAACGATAACCTTGCTGGGTACAGAATTCTTGGTTGAAATTGCTTTTCCCTTAATACTTTTTTTTTTTTTTTGGAGAGATTTTCGCTATAGGGCACATGTGCTCGCCAGGCAGACAGAGAGAGACAGAGAGACAGAAAGCGAGAAATCACCCCCCAGGGGGGATGGCCACGCTGCAATCCCTTCTCCTCCATTCTCCTCTCGGGATCTCGGGCACATGCGCACATGCGCCCGGCGTGAGTTTTAAGCCACCGGGTCCGGGACGCGAACCGCGGTCGACTACGTGGGAGTCCAGCGACATAGCCATTACGCTAACTGCTGGTTCCCTTTTTTTTTTTTTTTTTTTTTTTTTTTGGGAGAGATTCCCTTAATACTTTGAATATATTTTCCCATTCTCTCCTCGCTTGCATTGTTTCCGATGAGAGGTCTGCCGTTAGTCTGATGGGATAGCCTTTGTAGGTAACGTGCCTTTTTTCTCTTGCCAGTCTTAGTATCTTGTCTTTGTCTGTGGTTTTGGTCAATCTGGCTATAATGTGTCTTGGAGAAGATCTTCTTGGGTTGATTCTATTTGGGGTCCTCTGTATTTCTTGGGACTGGATCTTTGAGTGCCTCTCCAGGTTTGGAAAGTTTTCTTGCAGGATTTCATGGAATAGATTATCAATGCCCTTATGAGTCTCTTCACCCTCTGGGATGCCTGTTATCCGGATGTTTGGACGTTTAATTGTATCTAGTACTTCTCGCATATTCTCAAATTTTTGGGCCATTTTCTCAGTCTTCATGGTGGATTTTTCTAGGCCAGCCATTTTCTCTTCTACATTAGAGATTCTATTTTCTGTATGATCTAGTCTGCTTTTAATACTTTCAAGGGAGATTTTGACTTCTTGTATTATAGCCTTCATCTCTAACAGTTCCATCTGATTCTTTTGTAAAGTGTGAAATTCCTCTTTTAGATCTTGCATGAATTTCCTCACCTCCTAGAACTCTTCAACTCCTTTCTCCTTCCTCTTCAGCAGTTCCTTGTCTCTCTTCTCTTCCATTTCTGTTAGCTTTGCCATTATGAATGTTCTGAATTCTTTATCAGACATTTCCGTGATTTCCATTGAACTGTGTGTGGATGAAGAGGAGTTATCCTTTTCCTTTGTGGGAGAGGTATTTTCCTGCTTCCCCATATTTCTTGTGGTCCTGCAGCGATTTCTAGTCATCTGGTGGATGGTCGGTTTCTTCCTGAACTTGGAAGTTCAATCACGTGAGTTTTGTATGCTGGAGGCCCAATGATCAGTGGGACATCTTCCTTTCTCCCAAAATGGCTAGATAGCAGGAGCCATGGAACTGTCTGTCTCTTGAAGAAGGGCTGTTCTCAAATTGTACTGGTTTTTTTTTTTTTTTTAGAGGTTTTCACTATAGGGCGCGTGCGCTCGCCAGACAGACAGAGAGAGACAGAGAGACAGAAAGCGAGAAATCACCCCCCAGGGGGGATGGCCATGCCGCAATCCCTTCTCCTCCATTCTCCTCTCGGGATCTTGGGCACGCACACACACGCGCCCGGTGTGAGTTTTAAGCCACCGGGTCCGGGACGCGAGCCGTGGTCGACTACGTGGGAGTCCAGCGACATAGCCAATACGCTAACTGCTGGTCCCTCAAATTGTACTGGTTTTTAATGGCTCCTAGAAGCTGCATAGCAGTTGCATATCATGGGAAGGAATCTTAAAATCCTGGCTTTTCCATTTAGTTCTAGGACCCTGGGCAGGACCATAATCTCCCTGACCCTCAGTATCTTTTTCTATAAAATAGAGATAATTCTACCTGTTCTGCCTGTCCTAAGGGCTTGCTTTGAGGCTCAAAGAAGTCACTCAATCAGTCATGTATGGATAAGGTGACCACACAGGGTACTGCCAAAGTGGGACATCTGAGAGGAACAGGGAATGTTATTTATAATTACATGGGGACAATGGGTGCCAGCTGGGTCTATGCTGGGCATGCTGAGGGGCTGGTCACACTGTATACAGGGGGCCTTCTTACCATTGATCTTTGGCCTCACAGGTAGGTAATCACATGGGTGACGTTGAACAGGACCACCACATACCTGCAAGGGGCATGAAATGTGTTTTTTAAATGAATATATGCTTTTAGTCCCCAAGGAGACTATTTAAACTCCTGAGATAATCCAAGGGAAACAGAGGATTTGTCTTTCAAAGCTGAACTATGCACGTTGGTCCTACTAGTGTGTCCAGCAGATTACACAGCTCTGTTCTTCAAAGGGAAGCCTTCAGATCAGGACAGAGGCTTTATTAGGGGAGACATCTGCAAACCCCCCCAAGTCAACAGCTTGGACCCTGGTCTGTTCTGTTCTCTTTAATTTTTTATTTATTTTAGTTTTTTACATTCAATCACTGTATGTCATTTTACATTCAATCACTGTATGTCATTTTACATTCAGTCACTGTATTGACTGTATGAATTGAATCAGTGTATTGAATTTTTGTATATCATAGCACACAAAAAGAATTTTCCCAGCATGAATACACTGTATATTAGTCCAGTCAAAGACAGTACCATGCCCATTGTTATCAACAGATAATTGTTCTCTTTAATCTTTGGACTTCTGCACTTCTCTTTCTGCCTTTGTTCTCTTTCTGTTTTTGTCTGACTCTTATTCTTTCTTGCCTTTATTTATTTTTTTATTTTTGTAATTTACCAGAAGATGTATGCACTCACCAGAGAGAGAGAAAGTGAGAATGAACCCCTACCCCCAAGGGGGATGGTCATGCTACAATCCCTTCTCCATTTCTCCATCTTTTCTGGATTTTAGACATGCATGCAATTGTGCCCCATTTGTTTTTCAAGCTGTTGGGTCCTGTTGAACTGTGTATTTGGCCATGTGGAATTCAGCCGCCTTAACCTTCACCCTACCAGTTGGCTTTGTCTCTTTTTTTGTTTTTATCTTTCCCTCTGCTCTTGTTTTCTCACCTGAGTCTGTCTTAATAACTTTTTAAAAAAGTGTTTATTTATATATTTCTCCCATGGAGAGAGAGACAGAGATTGAGTAGGGTCTTGATGCCATAATCCACACTCGGCTTCAGCTAGCCCTGGATATACTCAGGGAGGTCTCCAGACTTGAACGGGGAACCTTCTCATGTGGGTCAGCCTCACAGAGTCTGTGTTTTCCCACTATGCCACCATCTGACCCCCAATTACTGTTGGCTCAGGCTAGTTTGTCTTCTCTTGTGTATTAGGCCCAGGTAATACTGCGGCTCTGGGCAATACACAGATAGGATGAGATGAGTGAGGTGCTCATATTGAGGGAAAATGTTAAAAGGCACCAAAAAGTTAGTCATCTGAATATACACTATTTTAATGTAGTATTTTTAAAAATAAAAGTTATTGCAAAATTTCCGTGATGAACAAAATATCAACACTTTAAATAAAAGAGCAGTGCTAAACTATATGAGAGCCTGAGTCAAAAAAAATCAGTTATATCGATCCTGTCTTTAATGAAAACTTTTACATTTTGGATTTTGCATTACTGCCACAAGGGGGACCTAGGGCTGAAACTTCATGAGAACCGCCATCTGGCTGGGAAGACTGAGGTGGATGGCATGGGACCCTGCTGAGGGTGCTTGTCTTGCTCTGCCTGTGCCCTTCCCTCTGCCTCCTGCCCTCTGTGTGCTTCTGTTGTGGCTCCAGCAGGTTCTCTGGTCCAGGCCCAACCTAGTCCATGGAGGTGCTTGTGGCCCAATCTGAGACATGCCTTTGCAGATTTTCAGAACCCCTTTGTTGGTCCTGGGAAATCTCTCCCACCTTGCCCTGCCTAGGTTCCTCTTGTCCCCTGAAGCCCATCCTGCAGGCTGCTCACTTTTACCCCTACCTCTGGACGCCACACCTGGAGGCACAGGAGAGTCCCAGACCCCTTAGCCATGCTATTAGTACAGCACTGCAGTGCCCGGTCACTGACAGGCTCTGAGGCAAGCCTTTGGGGACAGAGGGTTTATTTGGGAGGTGATCCTTAGGAGAAACAGGTAAGATGGAATGGAGTGGAGTGGGACCGAGATGGAGACAAAGCTGATACAAAGTCACCACTGTGGGCAATGGGGTCATTCCAGTGGTTGTTCTCTGAAAGGACAGGAGCTGGAATACTTACTGGTCCACCCTCTACTGGTTGGGGAGGCCCACATGGGGCAATGGTGGACAGGCACACAGCAACTCCTACTCATTCTTCAGATTCAGACTCTCCGTGTCATGGGTGGCACCTGAGTACCCACTCCACACTCGGAGCATCCTGACCCTGGGTTGTTTTTGTCCCTGAGCACCTGTGAATAGGACCATAGATTTCCCCCTACTTTCTCCACTATTATTCTGTGGTCTGCTACACAGGGTGGCCTGCACTGGTCTGCAGTAACTGCTTTTTAGATAAAAATGTAACTCATAGGGACCAGGTGGTGGCACAGTGGTAATATAACTGGGCACACAGGGCTTGCTCTAATCGTGTGTATCTGGCCAAAGTCTGGGGGTGGGACACAGTGTGGGGACCCTACTGAGAGTGCCTGTCTTGCTGCTTCTTTCTTCTCTCTCATGGAAGAGATGAGTAAATTTTTAAAGAAGTGTAACTCTGGAAGGACAACACACTTTTGTTCTCTTATGCTAACTACGATTTGTCCGTAGTAGTTGCTTTGAGAACTGTATTACAAAGGACTATGGGGGCTGGCAGGTGGCATGGTGGTTAGGTGCTGGACTCCCACATGGCCGACTGTGGTTTGTGTCCTGGACATAGAGGCTTGCTTTCTCAGTTTCCCTCTCGCTGTCTGGTCAAATTAATAATAATAATGATAATAATAATAAAATAAAATAAATAAAACTTAATAAAATAATTCTTACAAAAAGAAGGATTATGAGGCTTAATTCAGGCTTGATATCGAGTATGTCATGTTGGGTGGTGGAGGTGGCACCACTCATGACCTTTGTTTGACATCCTTGCAGTTAGAATTATTATGAAGGAAGCTAGTTTTGTGGACACTGGTACATTTTATGATTTATCTAAAGAATCAGTGTGTCCATCAAAAACGCTTGAAAGGCGGGGCCAGCAAATGACATAGCAGTTCATTCCTGGACTCCCACAAGGTTGACTGCGGTTTGCATCCCAGACCTGGGGACTTGAAACTCACACCAGACACGTGTGTGTGCATGCCCAAAATCCCGGGAGGAAAATGGAGAAGAAGGGATGGCAGCATGGCCATCCCACCTGGGGGTGATTTCTCACTTTCCTTCTCACTGTCTCTGTCTTTCTCTCTCTCTAGCGAGCACATGTGCCCTAAGGCAACAATCTCTTAAAAAATGCTTGAAAGGTAGTTTTTTTTTTGACAGAGAGAAAAAAAGCCCTTGCAATGGGGTCTACAATATTAGTTTCCATTTATCAAGTGCCTATTAGATTCCAGAAATCATGCTAGGTACTTTATATACGCTTTTCATTTAATCTTCAAAGCAGCCCCACAAGTACATGCTATTATTCCCATTTTTATCGATGACCAGGTTGAGGCTCGGCGATGTTAAGTAAGTTACCCGAGGTCACACAGTTAGGGTCTATGTTCTCATGTCACTACTCTGAGAACTGTGGGCAAGAGGCCGGTCAGCAGTCCGCAGAGCACAGGTGGAGGTTTTACCCTCTAACCCATAGTGACATAGACCTGGCAGAAAAACACAGAGAGACCCCGCAGGGGCTGAGAGCAAGGAGAGCTCAGGTTGGCTGATGATCAAAGAAGACTTCCTGGAGGAAGCAGAGCATAAGAATCCTGAAAGAGAACATGGTTGGCACTTGGGTAGCAAGCAAAGTAAGCGATGAGAATTCTGGGAGGGGTTCAACCTTGCTCAAGAAGAGAGAGCACTGGGCATCGGAAGGACACTGGGTGACCAGTGTGGATGGCAGGTGCTGGTCAGGCAGTGGTCTGAGTCTGGTGCATGAGCTGAGCCTGGCAGAGGATCTGGATGACAGCCAGATAGGGCTAGAGCCAGGCCAAGCAGTGTAGGTGCTGAGAGGGTGGGCAGTATTGGAAGGTGGGCCTGTTGGGGACAAGAGATGAGCAGCAGGAAGCCTTTAGGGGGAGCTTGTGTGGAAACCCCATGGCTGCAGAGAGCTTACTTCATCCTTGCACAGGCCGGCCTCCCTCAGTGCCTGGGGCCTGTCCTCTTCTTCCCAAGGAGCTGCGTTCTTGCAGAAGTCTGCGTTCTTGCAGAAGTCGGGTGGGGTTCCCTTTCTGCTCCCACATGGACTGTTAACTGGGGCAAATGAAGACCTGTTATTCACATCGTGAGGAGTGAAACCTGCATCTGAACAGACAGAAAGAAAGGCGGGGCACACCTGGCCCCGCCCACCACTCTGACTACTGTTGAGCAACTTCTCCTAGGCTGTCCTGAATAGCTGCCAAACACCCAATCACGTAAGGGTTTCAGCTGCTGCTAGCACGAATCTCAAGGCAGCCCACTTCCTGTAGTGTCTTAGGTATCACGTGGGGCTGTGCCAAGCCAGCCTTTTGGCCTCTAATCTGTTTACTTCTGGCTGTTTCATATTGTGAAGAAAGAGATGATCAAAGAATGCCCTCTTTAAGTGGAGTCAGACAACTTAAGGAAGTAGGGCTTAGGTATTTGTCCGCTGCTGTGTGGGACTGAACTGTTACCTTTGCCCTGTGGATTCAAGTCTCTGGAAAGGCTGAAATACTTGTCAAGATACTACTGGACTCTTGTTTTATAAACATTTTTTTCCTCTTTTATCTTCCCCTGGTCATGTGGCCCTTGCAAATTCAGCAGGAGTCTCCTTTTAAATAACTTGAATTACTTTGTGGTGATTAAAACATTTTGTCTATATAAGCTTCTTTCTTTCCCATCCTCAGAGCACTTCTTCGGTGCTACCACATCTGTGTCTCCTGAACTGCAGTTCTTAATACCCCAAATAAAGGTCTTTATTCTTGATATTCTCAGTGTTTGAACTGATTGACAGTAGTCAGAGATCACGCTGGTTATAATTCAAAGAGGCTTTGAATTATAAATATCTTATAAATTATCTTTTTCTTGGGACCAGCAGGTGGCATGGTGGTTAAGACGCTGGACATTCCCACATGGCCAACCACGGTTCGAGTCCTGGACCTGGTGGCTTGCTTTCTCACTCTTTCTCTCGCTCTGTCTCTCTCTGGTCAAATTAAAATAAATGAATGAATAAATAAAATTAAATAAATAGTTACTTTTTAAAAAAATTATCTTTTTCTTATCCTACATGAGTGGTTCTCAAACTTTACTGCATCAGAACATCTTGAAGGCCTAATAAAATTTAGGGTACTGGGTGCTTGCTCTAGATTGATGTTCTAATAGATCTGGAGTAGGACTGAGAATTTGCATTTCTTTCTTTCTTAGCAAGCTTTTTCTTTCTTTTTTTAAGTTATTTATTTATTTATTTTGAGAGGTTTTTGCTATAGGGCGCATGTGCTCGCCAGAAAGAGAGAGACAGAGAGACAAAAAGCGAGAAATCACCCCCCAGGGGGGATGGCCATGCCTTAATCCCTTCTCCATTCTCCTTCTGGGATCTTGGGCACACACGCATATGCACCTGGTGTGAGTTTAAGCCACTGGGTCTGGGACTTGAACTGCAGCTGACTATATGGGAGTCCAGTGACATAGCCATTATACCAACTGCTGGTCCCCATTTTTTTTCTTTAAGAGAGATTTTTGCTATAGGGCATGTGCCCTCATCCAAGAGACAGAAAGCTAGAAATCACCCCCTGGGGGAGATGGCCATGCTGCAATCCCTTTTCCTCCATTCTCCTCTCGGGATCTTGGGCACGCACACACATATGCCAGGCATGAGTTTTAAGCTACCTGTCCCAAACTGGGACTGTGGTCTGCCTTGTGGAAATCCAACGATGTAACCATCATGCCATTTGCTGGTCCTGAGAATTTGCATTTCTAATACACTTCAGGTAATGCTGGTGTGGCTGGTCCAGTAACCCATTTTGAGAACCAGTGCCTGAGTATAATTTCAGAAGCATCTGCCTTTATCTAGGTTGTGCTTGCATGTGTATGTGAATGTACATGCCTTTGTTGACATTGCCCTGGATAAGGTGACTCCCACAGTTCCCTTTGACCCCACTGCTGCATCCCAGGGCAACTTTATAGTAAGCACAGCCATGCTCTTGGTCAGGATGAAAATGCTTGCTACTGGGCGTGTGGAGGGGGTGAGCCTCAGGCTGTTCTTTTGCCCCCTTGGTCTCCTAATAATCTTTCCTCTGTCAGCACGCACCTCATGTTGGGTTAAAGAATCCAGCTTTTACAATCCTGCAGGTTTCCAATTAAAGAACTACAGATGCCCCACCCCTGAGGCATCTGCTGGACCTCAGGGATGTCAGGCACTGGTGATGACACCCCTCCTCCACCGCATTTAGGCATTCAGAGAGTGCTGCCCCAAAGCCCTGGCTCTCCTTGCCATGCCCTGACCAGGGCAGAGAGGGACAACTCCCTGCTACTGGGCTAGAAAGGAGATATCTGCCACAGCCTCCCAAAGAGATAAGGATGAGTATTTCTCCAGCAGAGCTCGTTATTTATTTTAGGGAGTTCTGCTTTAGGGTGTGTGTGCTTGCCAGAGAAAGAGAGAGACAGAGACAGAGAAAGAGAGATGGAAAGTGAGAAATCAACCCCTGGGGTGATGGCTGTGACAAAATCCTTTCTCCATTCTCCTCTTGGGATCTTGGGCACACATGCACATGCACAGGATATGAGTTTCAAGCCACCAGGTTTGGGACTCGAACCATGGGCAGCCATGTTGGAGCCCAGCGATGTAACCGCTTTGCCATCTGCTGACCTAAGCACAGCTTATCTTATTCAGTTTTTCTGAGAACTTGTGTGAGGGTGGAATTGTGTTCCTCTTTACAGAGGCAAGCTGAAGCCAGAGCAGTCACAAAGCGCGTCCAGGTAAGCGCACTGGGGAACCGGTGTAGGATTTCTGACTTCTAATCTACTCCATCACAATGCCTTACCAACTCTTATTCTGATTAGACTGGGAAACCTAGTCCAGCTGCAACACAAATGTCAGGGGGGTGGGGTGTTTCACGGTGCCAAGCCTAGGAATCAAGGCTGGACTCAGGCACCAAGAGGTCCTCCAGGTTGTGGAGCCCTGGGGCCCCTCTGTGATTCTCTTTTTCTCACATGCTGATGTTGCTTGGATCTTTAAATGCCTCTGGTTGTTAGCTGTCTCTAGGTACCAGTGCCATTGCTAAGGTCTTTTTCACACCCCAAACCTCTCCTGGCACAACTTATGAAACTCGATTATGTTCACCTTTGGCTTAATGCACTCAAGACTGAATTAAGATTCAGGTGTTTTATGGATGGCAGAGTCCATTAGCGGTTATGGCTCATTAGGGTCTTAGCCTGGATAACTTTATTAGATTAGTTAGCCCCTAGCCAGTGCTCCAGCCTGGAACACAGACAACCTCTGCTTGGGAGAGAGAGAGGCTGCGGCCCGAGGGTGTCCTAGGGTGACGAGGAGGGCCCTGGTCATGCTAAGGCAGGAGTGAGTGGAGCGGCCCCGGTGCAGCAAGCATAGCACATGGAGGTACGCACTTTCTTCTCAAGCCAGTTGTCTGTGCTGAATTGGAAGTGTTTGGTTTTCTACCACAGGGGGGAAATTGGCTCAGAACTGTGGATAATTTTTAAAAGAGCTAGAAATAAAAGGCAACTGGTCCTGGAGCTTAGTGTGGGACATTCTGAATGGGGCCAGCCAGGTGGTGTAGTGGTTAACTATTTGAGTTCTGGACTGGTGGCTTGAGAAGTGTGTCAGGCACATGTGTGCATGTCCAAAGTCCTGAGAGGAGAATAGGAGAAAAGGAGAATGGAGGAGAAGAGATAGCAGTGTGGTCATTCCTCCTGGGAAGTGCTTTCTATCTCTGGCTGGTGCATGTTCCCTATACAAAATAAAACAAAATAAAAAAAAAGAATAAAAATAACTTTTAGGAGTTTCTTCTTTTCTGAGCAGTGATTCTTCTTTTCAATTTCCATACATTACAGGTGAGGGACATTAGGATATGAAGAAGGAAGCTATAATGATATATCACTCATTTACTCACTTTCTTACTGGCTGGTGGATCTGGTTTTAAGCAACTCACACTTTAAAAATAAGCTCATTAGGGGGCCAGCAGGTGGTGTGATGGTTAAGGATACTGAACTCCCCACATGGCCAACTGTGGTTTGAATCCCAGACCTGAGGCTTGCTTTTTCACTTTTCTTCCTCTCTCTCTCTCTCTCTCTCTCTCTCTGTGTGTGTCCCTCTCTGGTCAAATTAAAATAAATACAGTTAAATAAAATAATTCTTTTTAAAAAATAAATAAAAAATAAGAATAAGTCACTAGGGGCCAGTAGGTGGTATGGTGGTTGGAGTACTGGACTCCCACATGGCTGACCATGGTGCAAGTCCTGGATTTGGTAGCTTACTTTCTCACTTTCCCTCTCTCTTCCTCTCTGTCTTTCTCTGGTCAAATTAAAAATGAAAATACATAAATTAATTAATTAAAAGTTAAAAAAAATTCTGAAATAAAAAAAAAAAAAAGCTCATTTGGGCCAGCACATGGTGTGATGGTTAAGGTGTTGGATTTCCACATAGCAGAGCACAGCCTGAGTCTAGGACCCAGCAGCTTGAAAATCACACCACTACATGTGTGTGTGCACTCAAAATCCGAAGAGGAGAATGGAGGAGGAGGGACTGTGGTGTGACTATTTTCCCTGGGGCGTGATCTCACACTTTACCTCTGTATCTCTCTCTGTCTCTCTCAGATGAGTGCACATGCCCTGTGACAAGAATCTAATACAGAAAAAGAAGAAAAAGTTCATAAAGTTAACTAAGAAAAAAGCAAAAACTCAAAATGATTGAAATCAGAAGTGAAAGTAGGAATATTACCACCAATTCTATAGAAATGGGAAGGTTATAAGAGAGTACTATGAACAATGGTATGTCAACAGATTGGATAATCTAGCTAAAATGGACAAATTACCAGAAACATAAAACCTACCAAGACTGAGTTACAAAGGAATTAAAAACCCCAAAGACTTATAACAACTAAGAAAACAGAATCAGCAATCAAAACTCTCCTGACAAAGAAAAGTCATGAACCTCATGGTTTCATTGATGAATTCTATGTAACATTTGAAGAACCCATACCAATTTTTTCGAACTTTTCCAACAAACTGAAGAGGCCTAATTTTATGAGGCCAGCACTGCCAAGATACAGAAGTCAGACAAAAATACTATGAGAAAAGAAAACTGCAGACCAATGTCCCTATGATTACCATTGATTGACAGGCATCATGATAAAGATGTTATATAAGGATGTTAGCTGGGTGCCTGCAGGTGGTGTGGAGATTAAGACATTAGATTCCTTAATGGGATGACTTCACAGTTTGAGTCCTGAACCCGACAGCCTGAAAATCATGCTGGGCACATGTGCATGCATACCCAAAATCCCAAGAGGAGAATGGAAGAGAAAGAATTGTGGTATAGACATCCCCCCTTATAGGGGGTGATTTCTTCTCTTTTCTTTTCTTTTTTCTTCTTCTCTTTTCTTTTCTTTTCTTTTCTTTTCCTTTCTCTTTATTTTTGGGTAAGATTTTTGCTATAGGGTGTGTGTGCTCACTAGAAAGACAAAGACAGAGAGACAGAAAGTGAGAAATCATCCCCCGGGGGGATGGCCATGCCACAATCCTTTCTCTTCCATTCTCCTCTCAGGATCTTGGGTACGCATGCACACGTGCCCGGTGTGAGTTTAAGCTACCAGGTCTGGGACTCGAATCGTGGTTGACTACATGGGAGTCCCGTGATGTAGCCTTTACACCAACTACTGGTCCCCTATAGGGGGTGATTTCCAACTTTCTCTCTCTCTCTGACAAGTACACACACCCTATAGCTAGTTAAAAAAAACAAATAAAAAAAATTACCCGAAACTCTTCAGACAAGAGAGCTAGAGGTGACCAAGGCTTCTAGTTATTGGGGCCAGTCCAAGGCCTGGTGGTAAAGGAAACTGAATTGCATATGGTGTGGTTTGAATTCTGAACTAGTGGCTTGAGAAATACACCAGGTGCATGTACATGTGTGCATAAAATCCTGAAAAGAGGGAGAAATGGAAGAAAAGGGATTGGGTCATGATCATTTCCCATGGGAGGTGCTCTTTCACTTTTCCTCTCAGCTTTCTCTTCCTTGCTTTCTCTCTGGAGAACTCATAACCCTCTCTGGAAAATTAAAAGAAAAAAAAAAAGAAAGACCTCTTAAGCAATTAATTTTTTTTTCAAATAGTAAGCAGTAAAAGTAATTTATGTTTTTTTTTGGATGCTATTGCAATTGATCCTGTATTTTAAATGTCATTTTCCAACTTATTTATTGTTCATGTATGGAAATAAAATTGCATCTACTCAGTTGTATACAAAAATGTTCACCATTATTTATAATGGTCTCACAGTAGAAACAGCTTAAATGTCAATCAATAGGTGATGAATAAACAAACTGTGGTATATACCCCTGCAATCAGATACTACTGAGCAATAAAAACAAACAACTGATACAGGCTGCAACGTGAGTGAATCTCAAAATTACACTGTATGAAAGAAATCAGACAAAAACTTAAATATGGCATGTTCCATTTGTATACATTTCGAGAGCATGAAACACCTATACTGACAAAATGACATGTATACGGTGGTTTCCTGAGGACAGGAGAGATATGGCAAGGAGGGATTTCAAAGGGGCGGGAGGAAACTTTTAGGAGTGATGGAGATGTTTGTTATCTTAACTGTGGTTTTGTTTTTATGGGTGTATACATGTCAAAACTGACGAAGTTGTACAATTTAAATATGTGTGACTTATTATATATCAATTATACCCCCCCATAAAGCTGTTAAAAATGATCCTCTAGTGAAGAAAACCTTTTTTCTTTATTGATCTTGTATCCTGCAACTTTGCTAAATTTAGTCAGAAGTGATTCATAAATCTCTTCAGTTTTTTATGTACACAGTTATGTTCTCTGTGAAAAAGACTTCTTTGGGACTTTTATTTGTTTTTCTCCTGCTGATTATTCTGGATAGGACTTGTACCACTATGCTGAAGTGAAATGGTAAGTGGACATTCTTGCCTTCTTCTTAATCTTAGGGAGAAAGTGTTCAGTTTGTCACTATTAAGTAGGATGTTAACTGTAGGTTTTTTGTAGACTATCAGTTGAGGAAGTTCACTCCTTCTATTTTTTTAAAATAAATCACATAGGTATTAATCGTTTTTCAAATGTTTTTCTGCATCAATTTATATGATAAAGTGACATTCTCCTTTATTGTGTTACTGTCACAATTGATTTTTGATTGTTAAGCCAAATGTGTATTTCTGATATAAATTCCACTTGGATATATTGCATATAGCATATTGGTGGGGGCCAACAGGTGACATGGTGGTTAAGGCGCTGGACTCCCACATGGCTGACCGTGGTTTGAGTCCTGAACCTGTAGACTTATGTTCTCACTTTCTTTCTCTCTCTTTGTCTCTCTCTGATGAGCACATGTGCCCTATAGCAAATTTAAAATTAAAAAAATAAATAAATAAAGTTAAATAAATAATTTTTTTTGAGAGGTTTTTCTATAGGGCGCGTGCACTCGCCAGATAGAGAGAGACAGAGAGACAGAAAGTGAGAAATCATCCCCCGGGGGGATGGCCATGCCACAATCCCTTCTCCTCCATTCTCCTCTCGGGATCTTGGGCATGCATGCACACATACCTGGTGTGAGTTTTAAGCCACTGGGTCGGGACGCAAACCGCGGTCGACTACGTGGGAGTCCAGCGACATAGCCATTACGCTAACTGCTGGTCCCGATAAATTTTTAAAATAAAAATATATTGGTGAGTTATACTGCATTTATGAAATGAGTTGAGAAGTGTTTCCTTCTCCTTTGTTTTCTGAAATAATTTGAGTACAATTCGATAGAGTTCACCAGGATAGTCAGCTGTGCCTGGAGTTTTCTTTTGGGGAAGGGTTTTAAATTACAAGTCTTAATTAAAAAGAGATACAAGGAGACTTCAGAAAGTTAATGGAAAAACGGATTTAAATTGTGAATTTATTTTGGTGCAAAAATAAATGGAAATCCATGTGTAGTTTTTTTTTTATCATATGCATTTTCCATGAATTTTTGAAGACCCCTTGTTTTTTTAGCCTTTTAAGATGAAATCTTAGCCTTTGTATAAGGCTGTTCAGATTTTTAATTTTTTTCTGGTTAGTTATATTGTGATTTTGTCTTTCAAGTCTCAAAGACAAAATTGCAATGAACTTATTGTTTGAAGATCTTAATTGGCTTTTATGATCTAGGATCAGATAACAGTTTAATGAGCTGAGCAGAAGAGTTTGGCTTTAATAGACTGAAGAAGTGACTGAAGAAAGAAACAAAATAAAAAGTATATTGGTCATTTTGAAGTTTGCTTGTACAGGTTAAAGCAGAAAGGATTTGTAATTTTGGTGGTCAGAGAACATATTTTGCATGATTTCATCCTTTCAAAATCTCTTGAGATATAGTCTGTTTTGGTGAAAATTCTACAAGTTCTTGAAAGTGGAGGTGCATTGGTTATAGTGTTTTAGAAATGTCAACTAGATAAGCTTCCTCATCATGCTGGCTAAAATGGACTTGTTTGGGCACTTATCTCTTCTCCGATTTCTTGGATGATCAGACAAGTGACTTAATTTCAGCTTGGTGCCATGGAACTATAGCATAAGTAACTCCATTTTGGTTTGGTTGGTTTAGTGTGATATAAGAACTCAAACAAGAGCCTCTTGTACATTTTATTTAACACAAGAAATTTGCTATTTTAGCCAAAGTTGTCTAATTTATGGCATGAACTTTTTCATAGTACTTCTTTATTATTCTTTCTATATCTGTAGCATCTATAGTGGTGTCTACTCTTCCATTCCCGATGTTGGGTAATTTGTGTTTTAACTCCTTTGTTTGTCTTGGTTAGTCTAGCTTGGAGTTTACTGTTTTTTTTTTTTTTTTTTTTTTTTTTATCTTTACAAAGAATCAACTTCAATTTAATTTATTTTCTCTATTGCTTGTTTATTTCCTGTTTCTATTGATTTATTTATATATTATTTTCTTTTATCTACTTATTTTGGGTTTAATTTGTCCTTCTTTTTCTAGTTCATTCATTCTTTCTCTTTTCTTTCTCTCTTCCTTTCCTTCCTTCCTTCTTTCTTTTTTTCTTCTTTCTTCCTTCTTTTATTTTATTTTTTTAAATTTTGCTATAGGATACGTACACTCACCAGAGAGACATAGAGAAAGAGAGAGGGAAAGTAAGAAAACACCCCCCAACAAGGATGGCCATTTTTGGGCACCTGCACATGTGCACCCAGACTGTTTTTCAAGCTGCTTCATTTTCAAGTGTGTATATGGAACTTTCACCAAAATACAGACCAGATGTCTCAAGAGTTGAATTGCACAGCTGATCATGTAAGATTTATCTGCCTTAACTACCACACCACCAGCTGGCCCTTTTTTCTAGCTTTCTAAGGTGAAATCTTAGTTTATTGATTTTAAAACTTTTTTATTTTCTAGGTAAGTATAGTTTTACTACATTCTATAAATGTTGACATTTTGTATTTTTATTATTGTTCAACTTATTTATTTAGAGATTTTCTGTGTATATATTTTATTGATTTTTAATTTAATTCTGTTTGGTCAGAGACTGTATTTCATATGATTTCAATCTTTTGAAAACGCTTGAGACATATGGTCTGTGTTTTGGTGAAAGTTCCATATACACTTGAAAATGCAATGCATTGACTGTAGTGCTCTGTGAGTGTCAGACATCTGGCAATATCTGCTGATGTGTTTAGTGTCACACCTGAGGGAAGGGTGCTGCTGGTATCTAATGAGATCTGGAGTGCTGCTAAACACACTAACATGCACAGGACAGCACCTCACAACAAAGAATTATCTAGCTCCAAAGGCCAATAGTGCTGAAATCACAATTTGTTTTCTCACAGTTCTGGATACTGAAAGTCTGAGATCAAGGTACAAGAGAGTTTTGTGAGGCCTCTCTCCCTGTTTCTGGATAACCACCTTCTCAGTGTATCTTCAGATACTCTTCCCTCTGTAATGTGTCTGTGTCCTAATTGCTTCTTCTTACTAGAATTAGGGCCCACCCATATGACCTCATGTTAACTTAGTTTCAAAGGTCTTGTCTCCAAAAATACTAACATGTCAAGGTATGGGAGCGAGAGGATTTTAACATATGAATTAGAACGGTGGCGGTGGGCAGGACACAATTTAGCCCACAACATACCGTTTTTAAATCTCTAGTAGTACTACTACAGATAAGGGGATGGGTACTTACAAAAAAATATAAAACAGGCTACTATTTTATGCAGTGCCTTTGCCTTCGAGTCTGGATGTGTTACCAGTAGGCTGTCATTGGTGGGACTGGGGCAGGGGCCGAATGAGGAGTTGGAGTTGGCTAACATTGGTGACCTTGAACTGGACCTGTCAGGCACAAATGTGTTTCTGAGTCCGTGGGGAGCTGGAGAGAGTGGCCTGGTCTGCACTGTGTATGGTGTTGATCCTGTGGAAAGTGTGGGAACTGACAGACAAAGCTCATTATGAAATTTTCCCTAAAGAAGAAAACAGCTCAGGTTTATATTCTATTGATCTGCTTTAACTTCCTTGACAGCACCAATGTGGCTATGAATTATTCAGAGATCAAGTCTAAGTTTTGAGAGGCAAAAAATGATGATCCTAGGGACTTTCCGGGGAAGTCATGGGAGAGACGCCAAGGCTGCATTTACGTATGAACAATTTCCAGAACTTATGAACTTGCCTTGGTTGCAAATGTTAAAAAGATGACAGAAAGAACTGGAGGAGAGTTTTAAAAAGTTTTGTTGCTCCTGGCTTACCTCATAATGAATGGATCACAGTGTGTTGTTACAAGTGCCTGAGAACACGTTTATGATTTGTGATCCATGGAAAATGACCACTTTGTACATGAGCATAGCAAGGGTCAAGGTATAAATATTTGCCAGAGGCTGGCCCCATAGCCTAGTGGTATAAAGAGCCAGATTCCACATGACTGGCTATGGTTCAAGTCCTGGCCCTGGCAACTTGAGGGACATTCTGGGTATGTGTGAGTGCCTAAAATCTTGACAGGATGGAGAAATGGAGAAGGGATTGCAGCCCCACTGGAAGGTACTTTCTCCCTTCCTCTCTCTGTCTCCTTGTCTCTCTCTGACATGTGTATTCACCCTCTGGCAATTAAAAAATAAAAAATTTACTGGAAGGTGGAAAAATTGCTTGACTTTCCCTAGAATGACAGGCTTTGTGAAGAATGAAAGAAAAAAGAGGAACAGAAACAAAATATATTGGGGCCTTCAGGTATAGTGAATCCTGAGCTTGAATCAAAATGGAATGAGGAGTGGGGTGAAAACAAGAGTGCTTTGGCAGTCTCGAGGTGAGGCCGAACTGTGAGCAGCTGGTACATTATGGCTGACATGCAAAATTTAGCAGGAAGCCTGGAGAGGGCTGTGGGCTTCCTGGAGGCAGTCTCCCATATCTCTGACATACACCGAGGGCATGGAGACAGCTCTTTGAAAGGAGCAGCTCCGTATGTGCGAGCATTTGACTTGCTGCTTGCAGGTCCTGTGGCAGAGTACTTGAAGATCACTAAAGAAACTGAGGGGGACGTGCAGAAACAGAGTCTGAAGTTGGAGTGAGTACTCTTGGTTATAGCCTCTCAGGGCCAGCGGCCAGCAGGCAATAGGTTTTCTGATTTGTTGGCTCTTATCTCAGAGCAAATCCAAGAAGTGATAATGCTTCGGAGAAGAACGGAGGCAGCAAGTTGTTCAATCACCTGCCAGCTGTCAGCGAAAGCATCCAGGCCCTGGGTTGGGTGGCTATGGCTCCCAAGCCTGGCTCTATGTGAAAGAAATGAATGATGCAGCCATGTTTTATACGAACTGAGTCCTTAAGGAGTACAAAGATGTGGATAAGAAGCATGTGGGCTGGGTCAAAGCTTACTTGAGTATATGGACAAAGCTGTAGGCTTATATTAAGGAATTCCTGGAGCAAAATGGGGCCTGTGGCAAAAGAACTGAGAAGATTGCTATCTGGACCCTCTGCTGGATCTGGTCCTCCTCCCCCTCCACCAGGCCCATCTCCACCGCCCCTCGCCCCCCAAGTCCCTACCAGTTCAGGTTCCAATGACTCTCCTTCCCACTCAGCACTGTTTGCCCAGATTAACAGGGGGAGAGCATCATACATGCCCTGAAACAGATCTGATGACATGAAGACTCACGAGAATTCAGCTCTGAAGACTCAGAGTGGTCCGGCACCCATTTGGGGCTATACTCAGTGGCTCTAAAACATTTTCTGCACCTAAACCCCAAACCAGCTCGTCCTCCAAACCAGCCACAAAGAAGGAACCAGCTGTTCTTGATTGATGGTGATTGATGACATAGAGCTGAAACAAGTGGCTTACATATACGAATGTGTCAATTCGACACTGCAAATCAAGGGCAAAATTAACTCTACTACAGTAGATAACTATAAGAAACTTGGTCTGGTATTCGATGACATTGTGGGCATTGTGGAGATAATCAATAGTAAGGATGTCAAAGTTCAGGTAACGGGTAAAGTGCCAACTATTTCTATCAACAAAACAGATGGCTGCCATGCTTACCTGAGCAAGAACTCCCTGGATTGTGAGATAGGCAGTGCCAAATCTTCTGAGCTGAACATCCTCATTCCCACAGAAGGTGGCGACTTTAATGAGTTCCTAGTCCCTGAGCAGTTTAAGACCCTATGGAATGGGCAGAAGTTGGTGACCAGTGACAAAAATTGCTGGATAAGCAAAGTGCCACTGGGTTCTTTGCCCTCCTTCGCACCATCGGATAAATCTGTATCAACACGGTTCTTTTCTAGATTTCCTCCACCTTTCTTAAACGCCTTCTCTGCTATGAGAAGAACAGCTACCTGCGTTCACTGAAATACCTCAGGTTGAGATTTGGGGTGGGATAGCAGGTCAGTTGATTTTCTGCAGGAAGGTGCAGCTTTTCCATAGCAGTTCAACTACACCAGTCCATTCTTAAGGAACTGTAGGCCAGGAGTGGTGCATTTTAGCATGCAGCTTTTCAAAGTCATTCAATCAACAAACAATTCTTTGGGAAGAATAAAACAGTCCAAAGAACTAACAGATCAAAACGTTCACACTAGTTAATCTTTTCTAACAATGATCATGAAGGTAGCAGAAGCTGGTGTGATTCTAGATGATTCTTCTAACCAAACTAATTCTTCACTGTTGAAAAGTGAGGCAAGGGTTGCACTGGACCAAAGGCTGAGGCTTGGGCACCTAGCATTCCAAGAAAACTTATTTCCTGTGAATTTTCCTTTTATTCTGCAATCCACGAGACCATAGGTTCTCCGGTACCAGCTGCTGTAGCAGTGCCCCTCATCCAGGACCATTAAAGGTGTCTCAGATCCTTTCTTTCTCTGGGGTCACTGCCCAGCACCTTCCTACAGAGATAACTTTTTAAAAAGAGTAAACGACACATCATTCCAAGGACTCTGGCATTCCTTCCTCCTTCCCTGCTAGGTGCCTGTCATCCATCTTCATTGCCTCCTTTTTGCTGTCGTGTTCACCAGCTTATGACTTCTGTCTAGGCACCTGAGCAGAGGTGTGAAACCTCCACTCCAGGCTGGATTTAGGTCCTAGTTTATGGAAGAACCTTGCACAGCATTGCTAATACAAATTTCAGTTTTTCTCTCTAGGACAAACACCAAAATATGCGACTTTTTTTTTTTTTTTTTGGTAGGAAAACAGATTGTCCTGTGACTTCTACCCATTTCCTGAGGCCTGTGGAAATAAACATTTATGTACTTAAAGTTATACAGAAAATAGAATAAAGTTAATAACAAAACAAAACAGAACAAAAAACAAGAGTGCTTTTCCATTCAGGGGTAAATCAGTTGAACTGAGTGATAAAATTGGAAGCACAATGGATGAAACTATCAGCAAGTTCCAGAGGAAAGAGAGGGCTCCAGAAAGATGCAATGACAACAATGAGGAAACAAAGGTGAGAAGAGGTAGCTCTTTTGGAGGTGAGTTGAAAGATGAATCATGTCCACATCACTCAGGCCACAGAGATCACCAGACCCAGGCACAGCACACAACAAATCCTTCTAAAACCATTGATCTTGGAGCAGTAGCTCATTACACATGGGATGGAGTCAGTGCAGATCAGAAGGCTTTGACCCATACACCTCGGTCTTCACTTAAGACTGCAGCACCTCGTTGCAAGTCCTCTGGTGAACTTGTTGATCTGTTTGATGGCACCAGTCAATCACATGGAGGATCAGCTGATTTATTTGGGGGATTTATTGACTTTGGCTCAGTTACTGCATCAGGCAATTTTCCTTCCCAAGTAATAATAAGAGTGGAGAATGGGGAATGGAAACTGGTGACAAGAGTGCCTTCAGCCAAGCCCCATCAGGCCCAGTTGCTTCCAGTGGCGAGCTCTGGGGCCTTACAGCTAGATTACAGCTTGTCAGTGCCTCATAGCCAGTCTAGGCCCACCCTTGGCCACCTCAAATTCTTTAGACCTATTTGTCTCATCTCAGAGTATAAATTTCTCTATGATGAGCCCTAATGTGGTAGGGCTTGGTTTGCCCATGGCAAGATCACCTATGGCTGGCTCCATGGTGCAGTGATAATGAGCTGCTCAAATTTCCACCTACTTAGCTTGAAACATGCTGAGCATGTGCCTGGGCGTCCAAGGGCTGGTGGGCTGAAGGACTGGAGGATGTACGGCCTGAGGAGGTGCTCATCCCTCTCTCTATGACACACATATAGTCACATGTATGGGCATATGTGATATATCATGAATAATTATAAATTAATTATATATATTAAAAAATCACAGTCTTCACAAAATGTTAGCACAATGCTGCAGAGGCCCAATTCTCTCTCTAATTAGAATACAGATAATATCCAGAAATCAGTGAGCAAAACCCTGCCCTCTACTTGGCCTGACACTAGTATAAAAATTAGCCTAGACAACTTACTATCAGGTGCACAGCCTTCTACCCGGAACACAGTCTTCTACCTTAGCAGTCATCACTCAATATAATTATTCAACAACAGAGTAGATAGCAGCATGTGAATGTGATGACTCCAAGTGTTGAACCTTGATTCTCCTTTGAACATGTTTCCTGTCTGATCCCAAACTGGCCTTTGTTGGGGGCAACATGCCTATGAGCATGCTCAATGTGATGGCTGGGACTATGGGAAAGGCCTCTCAGAATTACTCCCATGATGAACCAGAGCATGATGGTCATGAACATGGACACAGGGATGCTGACTGCTGGTCTGGGTGAGGCATAATGAGCATGGACATGCCTGATGTAGCCATGACCTCTGGAACAGTGCACCCAAACAAGATGCTTTTGCAAATTTAGCCAACTTTAGCAGATAAGAGATGTAAACAAGCTAAACAAGAATTTTTAGCTGTGCATGTGAATGGGATGGAAAATGCTAATCAACTGCCCTTTCTTTTTATCAAGAATTAAAGTACACGAAGGACCATTTTATATATAGTATTTCAGAAGGCCAGGCAAGAACACTTCAGAGGAAGCACTCAGAGCTATTTTTCTCAGTGAGGATAGACCACAAGTGGGGTGGTGAGACCATTGAACAACTTTGTACATTGAAGAGTCCATTTAACAACACCACAGTCTGTGGAAAGACTGGAATGGGGCTGAATAAATTGTGTTTCATTCAAATGTTATACTTCTCTTTACCTGAGACACTTGATTCTTCTCTCCCTGACTTGCCCCATCATGATTGGGCAACTACTACTACTCTGGAATCCATCCATGAAGTCATTAACGTTGGATGATAGTTCTTTTTTTTTGGAGAGGTTTTCGCTATAGGGCGCGTGCGCTCGCCAGACAGACAGAGAGAGACATAGAGACAGAAAGCGAGAAATCACCCCCCAGGGGGTATGGTCACGCCGCAATCCCTTCTCTTCCATTCTTCCCCTGGGATCTTGGGCACGCATGCACACGCGCCCTGCGTGAGTTTTAAGCCACCGGGTCCGGGACGTGAACTGCGGTCGACTGCAAGGGAGTCCAGCGACATAGCCATTACACTAACTGCTGGTTCCCGCTAGTTCTTTTTTTTACAAAAAGATTTATTTTATTTATTTTTTATTATCATTATTATTCTTTAACCAGCGAGAGAGCGATGGAGAGAGAGGGAAAGTAAGAAAGCAAGCCATCGGGTCTGGGACTTGAACTGCAGTCCACCGTGTGGGAGTCCAACACCTTAACTACCACGCCACCTGCTGGCCCCAGATGATCATTCTTTTATAAAAATGTTTATTTCTCTCTAAAAGAAGGCATACACATATGATTATGGCCAAATAAAGGTAACTGGGATGTATATACCTTTGCTAATGTTCTAGCAACATTACTAATATACCACCCATAGTTTTATTTTGACAAGCCCTCTATATGCAATTAGTGGTAGCTATGGGACTTTGCCCATGTCTTCGGCTATAATTATTCTGTACAGAACTAGGACAAACTTTTTTCTCAGCACTGTTCTATGCTTCCTTTGAAAAGAAAGGTCCTCCAGTATTTCTGTTTATTTTTAGCTGTTATTATTTATAATTTGCAGTGATTAATTTGGCAAGGCTATGTTTATCCCTATAGCCGTCATTTAAGTCAGGAACAATCAGAAGAGTAGTTATTTTTATTTTTTGGTGACTTTTCAAAAATTGAAAAGGTAAAAATCCATTAAAATCTTAAGTTAAATATAAATGTTAGAACGGGACCGGCAGTTAGCATAGTGGCTATGTCGCTGGACTCCCACGTAGTCGACCGCGGTTCGAGTCCCGGACACAGTGGCTTAAACTCACGCCGGGTGCGTGTGCGTGCGTGCCCAAGATCCTGAGAGGAGAATGGAGGAGAAGGGATTGTGGCGTGGCCATCCCTCCTGGGGGTGATTTCTCGCTTTCTATCTCTCTGTCTCTCTCTGTCTGTCTGGCGAGTGCACGCGCCCTATAGCAAAAACCTCTCCAAAAAAAAAAAAAAAAATATATATATATATATAAATGTTAGAACTCAACAAAGTTCACTGTTAGATTTTATACAGTATATATTTTGTTTTGGTTTCGAGTGCAAATAGCGCAGCCTTAGCAATGTGGTTTCAGTTGAAGGAAGATTATTATTATTAAAGGAGACTTGTAGCAGTCAAAGATTTTATTGATTTTAATGTCAACTAAAGGAAATTAATTATAATGTTTTTATTTTCTTGGTGTAAGTCTACATTAAGCAAGCATGAAAATCATGATTCTAGAGTTTGAGATGCAAAATTAATTAAAAAAAAATATTCTTGGGGGGCCAGCAAGTGGCATGGTGGTTAAGGGTGCTGGACTCCCACATGGCTGACCACGGTTCAAATCTCGGATCTGGCAGCTTGCTTTCTCACTTCCTCTCTATCTGTCTATCTCTCTCTGATCAAACTGGAAAAATAATAATGATAATAATAATAAATAAAGTTAAATAAAATAATTCTTTAAAGAAAAAATTCTTGGGACCAACAGTTAGCGTAATGGCTATGTCGCTGGACTCCCATGTAGTCGACTGCGGTTCGAGTCCTGGACCCGGTGGCTTAAACTCATGCCGGGCGCGTGTGCGTGCGTGCCCAAGATCCCGAGAGGAGAATGGAGGAGAAGGGATTGCGGCGTGGCCATCCCCCCTGGGGGGTGATTTCTCGCTTTCTGTCTCTCTCTCTGTCTGGTGAGTGCACGCACCCTATAGCAAAAGCCTCTTCAAAAACAAAAAAAATTCTTTACCATCTGGGCCCCTGAAGGTTGGAACCTAGGAGGTCCTGTCCTGTCCGGTGCTGTTTACACCATATTTGATGTGACAGAGCAGAATTTTGTTTTTTATACAGAAAGTGGAGAAGGGGAACTAGTGCTCTAAAAGCACCTACCTGAATGGGAGTTACGCTGCTGCTGCTACTCGTATAGTGGTTGAAGGCCCGCCTCTTCCTCTCCAGCACAGTTTGTACACTGCAGTTTGCATTTGGGGACCCCTGGAGTGTGCTCAGAGCCTCTTTCTTAGCACTCATCATCCACTTTTCCATACCATACCTCACTTTTTTTCACTCAGTGCTTCAAACCTGTGGGGTGATCTCTGGTTGAGCTGGTCCTGCAGTTCGACACGTTGGACTTCTGCTTCCTTGGTTCCTGCATGTAGCCACAGCTAAAAGGGGTGATCAGTTTCTACATCAACTGCAGGACTTTTCTCTTTTCTTAGTAACATTTTTGCCCACAAGCTGCAAATATTTTTTATTTTATTTTATTTTATTTTATTTTATTTTATTTTATTTTATTTTATTTTGTGAAAGGAAAATGTAGTTTATTAAGTAAAAGCAAAAGCACACTCCTGAGAGGTAGGAGCAGGACTGAGCAGAGAAAGAGTGGCTCAAAAGGACCTGGCCGTTACATTCAGTAAGGTTTCTAATTTTTTAATCTAGGTCATATTAGTTGATCGTTGGCTGGCCCACTGATTTCTCTCATCTCACTGGCTCTGTCAAATGTGGCTAGGCCCACTGGTTCATTTCATTGGCTGTATCAAATATGGCTTAATCAACTAGACATCCCCTACTAATTTGAGTGGGTAATTTTCTGCCCTGATCTGGTTTTCTATATTCTTCTGCTATGTACCTAGCTGCATGGGCAGATGCTCCAGCTCCCTTACCCACTTTCATTTTCTAGCTTTCTTCAGCCGCATTATCCTCCTGAGAGGTGTGATCCCCATAACTATTTTTGGAGAGTTGGAGGTCGATGTTTTATCTTCTGTCACTGCTTCATGCTGGACAGGGGCACTGGCCCTAGCTGTAGGGAATCTTGGAACTCTCGCTCTATCTGATCTAGGTGAGAGAGCAGGGACAGGGGTAGGTCACTGCGGGGGTCCTGAGGTATATCATTGAGGTATATCATTGAGAGAGCTGGTTTTGATGCTGGATGACAAGCAGTAGGATTCAGCGGAGGTCCCAAGCAGTTGATATTCCTGTTGTATGGTCATTTGCAATTTTATAACCTGTAAGTGAGAATAGATAAACTCGATTAAGAGATTTAAGGGACCGGGCCCAAAAATGAGAGGGAGAATTGATTAACAGGGGTCCCAAAAGGGGCAATAGCTAAGAGAACCCGTTTCAGATTTTTAACCAGACTCCCCATGAATCTGCAAATGTTATCAGATTCATATGCCTTAGATAAGCTGTAAATATTTTTAAAGTAAATACTATAATATAGGTATTAATAAATTATTATTTCCCCACTTTGTTAAAATTTTTTGTTAAATTGACAAAATTTTGCTTCTATTGTATTCATAATGTGCTATTATACATAACATTAAAATGTTCATTAAAGTAAACCATATGAACACATTTGATAAGATAATGGTGTGTCAGCAACTAGAGCTGGGTAGGGAGGTGGAGAGGTTTAGAAGGAAAGCATCATTTAAAGGGGAGGTGGGCAAGGGAAGTAGCCTATAGACAGAGCAGACAGATACAGCTAGGTCCGTTTCTAGCCTATCACACTGGGCAAATGTGATGATGTCATAACCTATGTGGTTCATGATATCATTGTACATGACAGGCAGAAACTACTCTTTTATCCTTATTTAAACTTGGTTTGGCTCTGTTGTTCCTTTGCTTTTCCATATAAGTTTTCCATATTAGTTTGTCAAATTCTTATTTAAAAAAATATTTAAAGTATTATTTTATTTAAATTTATTTATTTATTTTTCAGTTTGACCAGAGAGGAAGAGAGAGAGAGAGAGAGAGAGAGAGAGAGAGAAAGCCACAAGGTCCAAGACTTGACTTGAACTGTGGTCGACCATGTGGGAGTCCAGTGCCTTTAACCACCACACTACCTATTGGCCCCTAGTTTTTCAAATTCTATGACTAGTTCTACTAATGTAAATGAGGCAAGATTATTTTTTTTGATGAGAAATTCCATGGAATGATAGGTTTCATTTTTTCAAACCTCCATGCAGACAGAGGAAGAGGAAAATAGAAATAATCATTTGCTTTAATTTAAAAAATACACACATATATTCATAACATTTAGAAAACAAAAATATCAATTTACATATTATTAGCAGGTGGAGCAAGCAGATGGCATAGTGGTTAGGGTGCTAGATTCCCACATGGCCAACTGTGGTTCGTGATCCAGACCAAGTGGCTTGAAAATCACAACAAACAAAATAGATAAACAAATAAATAAATAAACTAACATGTAAAAATAAATAAATAGGGAACCAGCAGTTAGCGTAATGGCTATGTTGCTGGACTCACACGTAGTCGACCGCGGTTCGCGTCCCGGACCCGGTGGCTTAAAACTCACGCCGGGCGCGTGTGCGCATGTGCCCAAGATCCCGAGAGGAGAATGGAGGAGAAGGGATTGCAGAGTGGCCATCCCCCCTGGGGGGTGATTTCTCGCTTTCTGTCTCTATGTCTCTCTTTGTCTGTCTGGCGAGCGCACTCGCCCTATAGCAAAAACCTCTCCAAAAAAAAAAAAAAAAAAAATTATTAGCAGGGCAAATAGGAAATTATCAGAATTTCATAATTTTTAGAGGTTACGAGTTATTTTCACAGGTCATAGTGATACTTTATGGTCTAGGGAGTTTTCAAGGCTATTTTGTTAAAAATAAGGTACAGCGATGGTATTAAGTGACAGTTTTCTTCTCCCACAAGGAAAGGGGCCAGATTTTCTTCTTATTTCTGTCACCAGAGTTTTATAAGGGTTTGTTGTTCTAAGACTAAATGCTAGAAGTCCTTTAGTTAGCACAGAGGAGGGAAAGAAAAGAAGGTCAGAGCTCAGTTTGCAAAATGGAAAGAAATGAGGGAGAATAGGATAAACAAGTAAGTTGCATAATATTTGCCTCTCCAGTTATTTAGGATTTGGGTTGGAACTGCAGTGAATTGATAGGCTGATTTGGAGAAATGTCATCTTCATAACATTTAGTTTCCTCATAAAGTGAGTTTTTCAATACATGAATACAATGTGTAAAGATCAAACATGTTCATCATCTCAAACATTTGTCATACTTTGTGTTGGGAACATTCAAAACTCTCTATCTTGGCTATTTTGCTGAGATTCTTGCGTATTGTATTTTATCAAATGCGTTTTCTGCATCTATTGATAGTGTCATATGATTTCTATCTTTCCTTCTGTTAATGTGGTGTAGTATAATGATTGTTTTGTGTATATGGAACCATTCTTGCATTTTTGGGATAAAACCTGTCTGGCCATGGTATATAATCTTCTTAAGATGCTACTAGATTTGATTTGCTAGTATCCTGTTGAAGATTTTTACATCTATGTTCATCAGGGATATTATTCTGTAGTTTTCTCTTTTTTTGTTATGTCCTTGTCTGCTTTTGGTATCAATGTGATGGAGGCTTCGTAGAATGAGTTTGGAAGCATTCCTTCCTTTTGGATCTTTAGAAATAACTTGACAAAAATTGGAGTTAACTCTTCTTTAAAGTTTTATATAATCCAGGAGTATTGAAGACAGCACTATAGAAGTGTACAAGGATGAATGTAAAAAAAAAAAAAAAGAAATATGCAATAAACTATTGGTATCTATAGTTACGCTACTATACACTAAAACTTGTTTCTTCTATTCGATATGCTGTAGGTTTTTTATAGATGCACTTTACCATGTTAAGGAAATTCCCCTTATTTCCAGCTTTGTAGTTTTTTCCTAAATTATAAATGAGTTAAATTTTAGTAAGGCTTATGTAGGCATTTACTGAGATTATTTTGCTATTTTTCTCCTTTGCCAGATATGTGCACAGTATATGTATGTATCTGAATTTAAGTGTTCGTAATATTTATTTCTAGATTTATTATTTTTTCATTTTGTAGTTATGTTTAAAGATGAAGTGACTATGATTTCCCTTTCTTGTACTGTTATTTTCCAGTTTCTTATGGAATGTTCTACACTTATAAAATAAGTCTAGTAGAACTCAATTATAGAACTATTTAGACTTAATTTTGTAGCTAGATTTTTTTAGAATACAAGTTCAATGTCTTCAATAATTAAAAATCCTTCATATTTTTCACTTTTTTCTTGCGTAGTCTTGGTAATGTATATTTTTTATAGAGCTCATATCTACGCTTCAAATTTTTAAACATAAAGTTATTTGTAGTCTCTCATGATTTAAAATGATTTGTATAATATTTGGATAATGCTGTATATAAAACCCTCCTTTCTGGAATCAGTGTTGCTTATCCTGAACTTGCCTTTTTTCCCCTTAATCCTTCTAGTCAGGGCTTTATTTTATTGGTCTGGTTTTGAAAAATAGAATTTATTCTCTAATTTTGGGAGAAAGGGTTTATATAGATGTATTCATTAGATCAAATTATTTGTGTTGTTCAATTATTATAGATCCTTACTTTTTTTTTCATTTGACTGACTTGTTTTTCAATGGAAGCATGTTAAAATCTTCTGCTACCATTATGACTCTTATTTTCTCCTATTAATTCTGCCAATTTGGGCTTTATATAGTTAAGATTATGTTTTCAAGTGAGGGTTATTCTTATTGGGGAATTACTATAAATTGACCTTTTAGATTTGTTTTTAACTGATTTTGAAGGTAGGGTGCTTTATATAACAGAAGTGAACAGTAGAGGAAGTCTGGCTCCTGGAGCACAGATACTGCAGGCCGGAAAGCTGATAATCCTTATTATGCTGCAGTAGGACATTTGGGTAGACTGTTTGCTGAAGAACTACAGAACGCAAGCCATGTGCAGAATTACTGAAATGGCAGGGACCATTTAGAATGTTAGCGTGTGATGGCTTCTGAAGAGGAGACAATTTTTCCTCAACTCATAAGTTTGTGGCTTGGACAAACTCCTAAAGCAAAAGACAGATTAATAAGAGAAATACACGCAAGTTTATTAATATACACAATACATACCAGGTTGGAGAAAAGTAGCTTAATAATGCCTCAGAGTACAGCTTATATAAAATCTTCAACCAAGAGCAACACATTTTAGAGAAGGGAAAAGACAAAGAAGAAAGCAGTCTCAGGTTCTTAGAGGTGGGAAAATTTGGGAAGGTAATTTATGGAAAAACTGGGGTCTGCTCACAGATCCTTCTGGTGCCTCTCTAAGCTCTACTGTCTGCAGTAAAGGCTTTAGATGGAAAAGGCAAGTAGGAGGATAGAAGGATCTTTTGTCTTTGTGAATCTGTCCTGCTTTTAGGCAAACAGAGAGAAGGAAGAGAGCTCCTTTGGATTTTAATTGCCTTTAGCTTAAAAAAACTTATGTCAAACAGGCATATTGTAGAGTGGCACAGTCTGGTTTCCTTCACGTCTTATTTCTGCTTTTAGCAATGCCCAGAAAAAGAAAAACAAACTCAGATAAGAGACAGGAAGTTTGGGCCAGTTGGTGGTATAGTGGTTAAAGTGGCTGCATCCCACATGGTCGACTATATGGTTCATGTTCTGGACTGGCTTGGAAAAATCTACCAGGCTCCTATGTATGAATTCCCAAAATCCCAAGAAGAGAAGGAATTGTGGCATGGCTATCTCCCCTGATGGGTGTGTTCTCAATTCTTCTCTCTTTGTCTCTAGAGAACATGCTTGCCCTAGAACAAATTGAGAGAGAGAGGGAGAGAGAGAGAGAGCAAGAGAACACGAGAGAGCCTGCAAGGAGACGTGAAAGTGATGGTGATTGTCTTGAGAGAACTCTTCTCTACCACAGCCTGAATTTTGAGTGTCTGCAGGTTGGAGTGCTGCAGGTTGAAAGGGTCAACAGAAGTGGGTGTAAGTAATAGCCTTAGTGGAAAGTGGCTGATGAGCCCTAGGTTTCTCAAATGATGTAGCTGGTCAAAGCAGAATGAAGGTAGCTCCCCTGAAGCTCTTTTTTATTTTATTTTTTTTTAATAGAGGTTTTTGTTCTAGGGCGCATGTAAATGTATAACAAAGGCTTCTTTATCTCTGTTAAAGTTAAACTCAGTCAGAGAAAAAGACTTAACGCTAGTAATCAGTTACTAACCTAAGCATTTCTAGGCACACACACAAACACACACACACACACACACACACACACACACACACACACACATCCTGTTGTTTCTGTCTAAAGAACATGGAATAATACACTATTTTGTAAAAGCTTATTTATTTATTAATATTTTAAAAGATATTTTTGATCTAGGGCACGTGCACTTGCTGGAGAGACAGAGAGAGACAGAAAGTGAGAAATCATCCCCCTGGGGGGAATGACCACACCATAATCCCTTCTCCTCTTGGGATTTTGGGCATGCACACACGTGCACCTGGCATGAGTTTTCAATCGCTGGTTCCAGGACTCAAACCGTGGTTGACAACGTGGGAATCCAGTGATGTAACCATTATACTATCTGCTGGTCCCAAAAGCTTATTTATTTTATGAGAGAGAGAGAGAGAGAGAGAGAGAGAGAGAGAGCTCTTTGACAGGGTCTCATCATGCCACAATCCCCTTTCCTTCACCCTCCAGCTCGTCAGGACCTAGGGTATGCATGCACACACCTGGTGTATTTTCAAGCCAAGCAGGGTATCTAGGGGAACCCCTAGTTGGCCATCTGGCTTCCAGTACTTCAGTTCAGTATGCCTCCAGCTGTGCCACTAGGCTGTGCCGCTAGGCCAATACCGTAATTTTATACTGTTTTGATAGCCAGTAGAGTAACTCAATCCATCTTTTTTTTTTTTTTTTTTTTTTTTTTTTTTTTTTTTTTTTTAAGAGTGTTCTGCTTTATCAAGGTCTTTGCAATTCCATTTATTTTGGCGTCTTCATTTCCCTTTAACAATGCTTTGTGGTTTCACTGGCAGAGGTCTTGTGCATCTTACCTTACTCCCTATGGTCTACTGTGATCTTAGCCCTGGACAGTGAGTTCTCTGAGAGAGTAAATACTAACTTTCCCCTTTTGCATCCCCTGCACCCAACACAGGCTTGGACTAGAGTAGCTGTATAACAGTGATTTATTTTATAATTTAATGAATTTTATTATTCATACAGAGGGTGGTTTTTTTTTTTTTTTAGTGTTTTTGCAGAAGATTAATAATGCAGCATTGAATCATGAAATATTTATTGAACACCCATCACCAGAAAGGATGCCTATAGAGCGTATCCTTTTATTTTGTTGTGTAACTGTCTCTAGCACCAGCACTAGCACTGGCTGGGGAGCATGGTCCCCAATATTGAGCACCTTTTTGTCCCTGTTCCCAGCACCAGGCACCCACTGTGCCCACTGTGCTGGAGCTGGCCCACAGCTGCTGGGTCTCCTGAGCTGCTTCTCCCCTTGTTCTGTCTCTGCCCAGGGGAGAACCACTTAAGGTACCAGGGCAGCTGCTGGCCTAGGTTCCCCTGCCTAAGCTGGAGATCAGGGTTCCTGTGTGTTCAGCGCCACTCACGCCCTATGTTACCCCAGCCCAGGTCTGCCCACCACACCTTGCCATTTTCCCTCTGACCTCCCGCTTGTTCTCTCTGCATAAAACTCAATTTGCGTCTTGATGGAGATGAATAATTAGAAGCCTCCAGCGTGAATAATTCCAGGCAAATTAATTTTTGTGCCAATCAGGGAAAATTAATTGGCTTCATGATGTTTCCTAGTTTCCAGGAGGGGCTCCCCAGCTGCTAGCCCACCTCCTCTCAGCCTCAGGGCTCTTCTTCCCCAGCACTTTGGAGAAGATTGCTTGTTAGTTTAATTGTTTGTTTGTTTGCTTGTTTTTTAATGGCTTCCACAGGCAACAATGCTACCCCTTCTTGCAGCTAAATGACCCATTTAACAAGCATGATGAAAACCTCCTTAGAGCCACCACTGGCTGAGTAGAATCCACCTGGTCCTTTACAGCCCAGTTTTTCCCCTAGCCTTTTAATTGCTATTATGGAATACAAGCACATACAGAGAAGTACATAAAAAATATAAATGTATAGCCTGATGAATTATTATAAAGCAAACATTTGTGAATATGTTCTCCCATTTTGTGGCTTATCCTTTTTCACTCTTAATGATATCTTTTGATGAAAGAAATTCTTAATCTTTTCTTTATACTCATTAACAATTTATTCTAAAATGAAGTGTTTATTCTGTATTTCATGAGAAAACTACTTTATTCTCATTTTTTTTTTTTCAAAATGGAAACACACACCTACTCTCAAGTGCTATTTAAAAGCAGAATGGTGATATCAAGACACTTTACTCTTAATTATCTCACATGAGAGATAAAACTGTTATTACACCTAAGAAAATAAACAAATCTCTAATATTGTCAAATATCTAGTACTTATTCACATTTCTCTAATTATTGTACAAACATCTTTAATATATGTAAAAGGACTGGATTATTTCTTCTTAAATTTCATGTAAGTGGAACTATACGGTACATATTCTTTATAAAAACATTCTTTATTGGACCAGCAATTAGCGTAATGGCTATGTCGCTGGACTCCCATGTAGTTGACTGCGGTTCGCGTCCCGGACCCGGTGGCTTAAAACTCACGTTGGGCACGTGTGCGTGCATGCCCAAGATCCTGAGAGAATGGAGGAGAAGGGATTGCGGCATGGCCATCCCCCTGAGGGGTGATTTCTCGCTTTCTGTCTCTCTGTCTGTCTCTGTCTTTCTGGCGAGTGCACGCGCCCTATAACAAAAACCTCTCCAAAAAAAAAAAATAAATAAATAAATAACCCAAAACATTCTTTATTTTTATTTATGGTTATCATTTTTAACTTGCTACCAGGCATGTGTACTCACCAGAGAGAGACAGAAAGACAGAGAATGAGAGACAAATAGAGAGAGAGGAAAGGTGAGATAGCAAGCTGCCAGGTCTGGGACCTAAACTGTGGTCAGCCATGTCAAAGTCCAGTGCCTTAATCACCATGCCACCTGTCAGCCCCCCCAAAACATTGTTTTTTAACTACATAATAATTATGATTACATAGTATTATTTATTTATTTATTTATTTATTTATTTATTTTGGTGTGAGAATACAATGTGTGATGATCTAATCATGGTAACTTGCATACCCATCACCTCAAACATTTGCCATTACTTGTGTTGGGAGCATTTAAAATCCTCTTCTAAGGAACAACAGGGAGACCCTGCAATCCCAGAGACCCTGCAATTCCAGGTGGGCCCAAGCCAAGTCCCTTGGCTTAAGATCATCAGCAGAGACCTGCATCCAGCTTGCTGTGGTGGAAGAGCTGCTCTTTCGCTTTCAAGAACCAATACCTGGTTCCTTTAATCCCAGAGAAAGAAGGAGCAACATGGAGCTCCTGCAATTCCAGAGACAGAAGGTAGGAACTGCTGCCCGTGTGTGCTGATGCCATTCTGCCTGTCACCCACCTGGGACAACCAGGCAGACCCAAGCTAAGTAGCTTGGCTTGAATTCATAGCAGGGACCCCTGCCCAACCTGCTATGATGGAGGAGGGGATTTACAGTCTGAGCACTCTACCACCTTACATTCTACCTGTCAGCACAACTTCCATCCATCTGGGATAAGTTACGTTTAGGTATATAAGAACCAAATACTTGAAGATAGGAGACTCTGGAAGAATTCTTTCCCCATAACTCCCTTAGCACTAAAAGAAGAGAAACTCTCTTCTGAATACCTAAACCCTAAACTCCTACCATGGGTCACACCCACACCCACAGTGGAGAAGGGAAATTGACACAGAGCTTATGCATATCATAAAGGAATTCAGGAGCACACAGCTATGAAAACATTCCAAAGAAACAGGAAGAAGTGAGTGTACAACCAAATGACTAAAAATCAAGGCAGAGCCTGAAGAAATCAGAGAAAATCAGGAAATACCCCCCACCAAAGGATCATAACTCCTCACCAATAATGGGTTAAAAAAATACAGGATTTCAAAAATGTCAGAAAAATAATTCAGAATACTCATCATAACAATACTCAACAAGATGCAAGAGAAAACAGAGAACCAATTGCCGAAGATGAGAAAATCCTCCCATGATGTGAAGGAACAACTTCATAAGGAGATAGACACACTGAAAAAGAATCAAACAGAACTTATGTAGATAAAGAATACATCACAGAAAATCAAAACCTCTCTCAGAAGCATCAACAGCAGATTAGACTATGCAGAATCAATAAAATGATGACTATATATGGCAAATCCTAGACACTATTAAATGGCCAAATAGCCACATAATTACTAGGTATTCCAAAAAGTGAAGAGACAGGTAAAGGCTTAGAAAATAAAAATATCTTTCATAATATATTAGCTGAAAACTTTCCAAATTTAGAGGGGCATGTGGACATCCGAATCTAGAAGCTACAAAGGACACCAAATACATTTGACATAAGAAGATCCTCTCCAAAGCATATCAGAGCCAAATTAGTAAAAATCAAAGGCAAGGAGAAAATTCTAAAAATGACAAGAGATAAACTCCAAGTTACTTACAAAGGTTATTCCATTAGACTAACACCTGATCTCTTAGTTGAAATAATGCAGGCAAAGAAAGAATGGGAAGACATATTTAAAACTCTAAAAGAAAAGCAATTTCAGTCAAGAGTACTATACCTACAAGATCAATCTTCAAATTGGAAGGAGAAATAAAATTATTCTCAGATAAGCAAATGCTGAAAGAATTCACCAAAACAAAGCCAGCTCTTTAGGAAATACTTAAGGGACTACTATACCAGGAAAGCTAAAGAGAGACTTAGAAGTAAGAGAACACAAAACAACTAGAAAAAAAGGATAAGTCTACACATATTGATAATAACATTGACTGTCAGGACTAAATGTAGATTCCACAATTTTACACAAACGGGTTTAAATACAAATGGTCCATTTATTTGATAGACAGTTGTCTCTACAAGTTTCAATTTATATATTTATTATAACCAATACTCATTGTGTAAAACTAGATAATAGAGTAAAAGTCCAAAATATTACAAAACATTCTTTCTTTGGGATGAATTTTAAAAAAGAATAAGATCAAAACTTTGAAAAACCCATAAATCACCAAATCACTGGCTTTACCATGTCTTCACTTTTAAGCATCTCCTTCCAATTTTGTTTTATCTTTGCCTTTTCAAGGACTTATTTCCTATGCACAGTACAGTACTATAGTCTTATCAGAACTTGTAGTGTGTGAGTAAAAGTATTCTTCTACTTTTTCCTAAGGAGTTATTGTTATGTACAGTTTTACCTTTCTCTAATTGGGCCAGTGATTGATACCCACAGATTTTTCTCAGATTATAAATTCTTATTTCCTACAGTCCTCTGCATGAAAATTACAAATTCTTCTTTCATTGGCTATGTTAAGATTATCTTTGTTAATTCATGAGATCGTTTGTTGCCTGACATAAAAAATAATTATGTAATTTTATTTAATATTATTAACTTTTGATTTGTCATAGGGCATTTGCACTCACCAGAGAGAGACAGAGACAGAGAGAGAGACAGGGAAAGTGGGAGAGCAAGCTGCCAGGCCTGGGACTTGAACCACAGTCAGTCATGTGGGAGTCCAACCCCTTAACCACCATGCCTTCTGCTGACCAAATTTTAATCAATATATTTTTCTTTAGAACTGTACCTCACAGTAAAAATGTCATACTTTATGCAATTCAGTACATACTTGCAGAATAAACATTGGAGCAGTTATTTAATGTTAAATGTTGAAGGAGGTGAATATATTTATATTCTTGATCTGTTTATTACACACTGTACACATGCTTTTAAACACCATTCTGTACCTTACAAAAATGTGCAATGGTATATTCAGTCTACCGTTGATGGATAATTGGAAAGTTTCCTACTTATAAATAAAATTTCTGTGAAGATTCTTTTAAGTTAGCATTGGTGAACAAATTTAGGAGTGAAATTTCTGAGTCAGAGGATATAAGTAATTGTCTCATTTTATATTCTCAACATGATGCATGTTGTATCATATTTTTGCCAGTATTTGGTATTGGCAGTCTCCAGTTTTCTCTTTAGTATGAGTATAATGATATTTGCGATGTTTTTAATTAACATATTTCTGAGGAGTAATGATGCTGGTCAATTTTTTATATACTTATTGGCCATCTGGATATTCTCTTTCGCTTATTTTCATATAGAATTGACAATTTTAAACAATAATAAATTTTCATAAATTCTCTATATATTTTTGGTGCAAATTCTATACTGGATTTATGTACTATAAATATGTCCTAGTCTGTGGCTTGACAGACCAGAGTTAAAAATATGCCACCTTTGTATGTTGACTATTTTGAGTTAAAGGCACTTGAAAAACAGCTAACCTTCTTTCTGTTTCTTTTAAAATAATAAAAAAACTTTTCAATTAATAAATGTTCATTTGTTTTTGAGAAAGTTGTTAATTGGAGTTTAATTTTTTTTTTTTTTTTTTTTTTTTTTTTTTACTATAGGGCATATATACTTGTTGGAAAGAGAAAGAGAGGAAGAGAGGTAGAGAGAGAGAGAGGGAAACTGAGAAAGTCCCCCCAGGGAGGATGGCTAACCCATAATCCCTTGTCCATTCACCTCTTGAGGTTTTGGGGGCAAACATGTACATGCACCGGGAATAATTTTCAAGCTGCCAGGTCCAGGACTTGAACTGCATGATTGGCTATGTGGGATTCAGCCAGCTTAATCTCTATGTCACTTGTTGCCCCCCTCCCTCTTTCTGTTTCTTAAAAGTGGTAGATATAATTCTCATGTGAAAAATGTCCAGGCCTAGCAGAGAAACCCTAAAAGGTATAGTTAAAATGTTGCCTCCCCTACATCTTCTCATTGTTGTAATAAAATCTTTCGGTGAACAGAAACTATTAATTTTAATTAAGTCTAGTTTTGTTTTCTTTTTTAGTGTGTTCCATTTAAGAAATATTTATCTATCCTAAGTTCATAAAGATATTTTCCAATATTTTCTTCATGAGGATTTAGTGTCATCTTTCATATTTAGGCCATATTTGAGTCTATGATCTATCACAAATTCATTTTTTTTGAAGAAGTTTTTGCTATAGGGCGTGTGCGCTCGCCAGACAGTTAGAGAGAGAGAGAGACAGAGAGACAGAAAGTGAGAAATCACCCCCCCAGGGGGGATGGCCATGCCACAATCCCTTCTCCTCCATTCTCCTCTCAGGATCTTGGGCATGCACACACACGCGCCTGGCGTGAGTCTAAGCCACCAGGTCCGGGACGTGAACCGTGGTCAACTACATGGGAATCCAGCGACTGCTGGTCCCCACAAATTCATTTTTGAAGGGGAAGCAGAAAGGTTTATTTTTTTTTTCCTACATAAGCATGTAATCACTCCAACATCATTTATTTAAAAAGCCACTCCTCCCACCCCTGAATCACACATTTGTTATAAATGAAGTGACTGTACATGTGTGGATCTTTTTCTGGGACTTAAAATGTTATGTTCCATTGTTCTATATTTTTATCCTATGCTGCACTACAGTTTTTATTGTGGTGGTTTTAGAATAAGTCTTGAAATATGGTAATATATATAATTTTGCTTTTTTCTTCTACTTCAAATTTTTTATAGTTATTATGAATCTTTGCATTTCCATATTAATTTTTAAATCACATGCTAGTTTACACACACACACACTCACACACACACACATACACTCACACACACAGACACAGATGGGTCTGCCCAAAGATGTTCCTTTACATCTGAGCCTGCAGGCTGAGCGAGAGCTGGCCGTGAGAAAAGCAGGAGGAGAGCATCCTGGGTGGAGAGAACAGCAAACCCAGCGCCTCAATGTGGCGAGGACCTTGGTTGTCATTAGGAATCTCATAGAATCTGTCCCTTGGGCAAGGAGGAGCCAGATACAAGATGAAGTTTGAGCCACGGTAGGTATCAGATCTTCCAGGGCCTTGTGGGCCATAGTAGGGGAGTTGGATTCGATTCCAAAGGAACAGAATGATTTTAATTTGAAGTTGATAGGACTTAATTTATACTTATTAAAAGATCCCTTTTGCTAATGCAGTCAGCACCGTGTAGCAGGGGTTGATAGTTATTCCCCACTATCCATCTCTCCTTTGTATACAGTTACAGGATTTTTAGTCGGTCACATGGCCACTCAGCTAACGATGCCATTCCTAGCCTCCCTTGTAGTGGATATGGCCAAGCGACTATGTCCTGGCCAGTGGAATGTGACTAAAAGTGACACCTGGAGGTTCTGGTCATGTCCATAAAAGGTCTGAGTGCCCCTTCCTATCCCCTCTTGCACCTGGCCATAGGTGGGCTGAAGGTGGAAGCTGCACTTAGGGATGGCAAAGCAATGGGGAGCAATGACCCCAAATCTGGGTCACTGGCGAGGTGGGTCTACCTCACTGGCCCTAAGTCACCTTTCTAGATGTGTTTAGGATTTAAAAATAAAAAAGCTTTTACCTTGATTAATCTTTATGAAGTTGGGTATCTTTTATAGTGAGCACACACATCTCCTAGAAAATATACCTGATTGCAGTGGGAAATGGCCCTGGGTCCTGCAGGGGCCAAGGAACTGAAATTTCACTGGGTATTTAAGTCCAGATGCTCAGGGACTACCATGGTTCTTAGTGAGTAGTAACTGTCAGCATTATTCCATCAGCCCAGGATCTGGAAATTGGCACCCACTTAGTACACGTTTCATGAAAAAAATTTATGAATCACCAGCATTCCTTTTCCTGATGTAACCAGTTTATTGACTTTCCAATTGGTGGGGTATAAATTTAAAAAGGTTATATTTCCTCTGATCAGTACTTTATCTATGCTCTGTAGATTCTTCCCTCCCCTACCCCTTAGGAATTTCTTGAACAATTCTCATTACCCTGGAATCTAGTATTTTCTACTGATGAAGCCCATCCTATTTAAAATTTCTTTCTCATGCAACTGAAATATCATCTCCTGAGTATACTAATTACCCTGGTTTAATCCTAACACATTGTATTCTTGTACTGAAAAATCACGTTATACCCACACAAATAGGTACAATGATTTTATGTTAATGAAGAAAATTTAAAAAATCAGCATTCCTTCCCCTCTTCTGAGTAGTTTCAAGAGTATTGAGCCTTCTTGAAGTGGAGGAGGAGGTATGATCTGACTGGATAGCCTTGTCTACCCTCTCCTCTTTAAGTCTTATCTTCTTCTATATTGAGAGTAAAGAAGATTATTATTATTATTTTGCTATAGGGCAAGTGTGCTTGCTGGAGAGAGACAGAGACAAAGTGAGAAAGACCCTCCCTCCCAGGAGGATGGCCATACAGTAATCCCTTTTCCTTCATTTTCCTCTTGGGAATTTGGGCATGCATGTACAAATGCCCAGTGTGATTTTTATGCCACTGGGTTGGGGACTCCAATTGTGCAGTTCACCATGTGGGACCCAGCTGCCTTAACCACCACACCATCTGCTGGACCAAGGAAGATTTTTTTTTTTTTTTTTAACATAACAAGCTGCTGTTGTGGTCCCCTTACAGGTATAGATGCTGTTGTCTGACAGATGTCTACATTCTGGCTCTCTGTGGGGATCATGAGAGTCCCCCACTGAGGAAATATGGGCCTTGTGGAGGATTCTGCAAAGCTTTCCACTTCTCTGGCCCAACATGGCAGGTCTGGGTTTGGCTTGACCTTTCATCTCTACTTGGCTCCCATCAGTAGTGGGACATCCTCCTGGGTCTGGAGAGGTCTGCCTCTCAGGCAGCCTTAGGGCAAAGGTGCTGGTTGGTGGATCCAGTGCAGGGCACTTTGCCCAGGTGGAAACTACAGGCCTACCCTGCGCCCAGGACAGATCAACGGGCAGGTGTTCAGTGAGAGCACGAGATGCAAGGTTGTTCCTTGTTTGAGCCATCTAAGTGATTGTCCATCCCCTCTCAATCTTGGTTTTGGAGAGGGGAAAGGTGAGGAGGGAATGTTCTATCACCTCCCCAATTAGTACTTGTTGACAAAGACAGGGTGCATGGTAGTTGATCAAGGCAGGGCATGCTTCGTTCACTATTATTGGTCTCTGAGGGAGTGCTTGCCCCATACATACTGGTGACCCTGTTTAGAACAGAGAGAACTTAGTAACTCTTTTCTTCAGCTTTGGGTGGTAAGAAGGCAAGTCTATGAACTGTATTACTATCTCTGTAGTTAACACTGCAGGCAACAACAACACCAGCCATGTGACTATAATTATTACAGTGGATACTATCACTATCATCCTGCCATCACTGATGTCCGCACTATCCTACAACTCTGCCACTGGCAAGCTTCACAAGCGTCACCCCCGTAGTCACCATGCCATCTCCAGCATCACTGAGATCACGACCTGTAGGAGTAAGGTATTACTAGTTGCTCTAGCAAAAGGACCATGAAATGGCTCAAGGCTCAAGTACAAGAGAAGTTTATTTCTCACTTATGTACTTGTCTAAAGCAGGTGGTATTGGCTGGCAGGAGACTTAGAATGTAGTTTCTACCACCTGCTAGGGCCTCATTATTGTCTGCAGAGAAAGGGAAAGATGATGTGGGTGGGGACATGTGCTTCTGTGAAACTGCGAGTTGTGCTCAGCTTTTGATGGCTGGAGCACAGGCAGGCAGAGAGGCCCACAGGCAAGGGAGTCTGGGATGTGTCGTAGGGCTGCAAAATAAAACAGATGTTTGGGTCAAGAGGAAGCAGACTTTGTCAGGTCACCTTCCCAAGCATCAGTGTATCTGCTCTCTTCCCCATAGGTGCTAGAGGTCTGTGTGGCAATGGCAAGAGAATATGAAGTCGCTGTGATCAAAGATCTTATGAAGCAAGTAAATAGCAGAATAAAGCAACACAGGGTGAGGTCTTCAAAAAGCTCATGGAAAATGTGTCTTTGATGAAAAAAGTACACTTGGATTTTAATTTTTTTTTTTGCATCAAAATAAACTTGTACTTTAATTCCAGTTTTCCATGAATGGTTTGAAGTCCCCTCATTTATTGGGTTTGGCTGTAGTTTTGGGTTAGTGAGTAGTGGTTCAGGGTATTTTGAGGCAGTTGAGTTGAACCTTGGAGTAGGAGTAGAATTTCTGTGGTTGGCAGGAAAGTAGGTTTTGGGGTTGGGAAGGGCTTGCTGCAGGGAGATGGCCTGGGCACAGGCCTGAGTGGGCTGAACCACAGCACAGTGGCCGAGGAAGTAGGCCTGGCTGGTCAGATGAAAGATGGAGAAACAGCGTTGACATTCAGGCCTAGGAGGCAACAGGTGGCCACAGAGGGCAGGCTTCTCATGTCAGGCTTGGACACAGTGTTGTGGAGTGGGTTGGGGCTGTGGAGTTTAGACTCACATGTTTCTGTCCTCGAGTCCTGATTGCTGCTTTTTAGCTGGTGACTTCAGCAAATACAAGCCCTCTCTGAGCCTTAGTCTTCTCATTTTCTTTTTTTCCCTTTTAGATTTTTGCTATAGAATGTGTGGGTTTGCCAGAAAGAGAGAGACGGAGGGGGAGTGGGAAAGCATCTTTGGGGGGGATGGCCATGCTGCAATCCCCTCTCTTCCATTCTCCTCTCAGGATTTCAGACATGTACACACCTGTGCCCTGCATGATTTTCAAGTCAATCACAAAAGGACAAGTACTGTGATTCCGCCTACGTGAGGTACTTAGAGGAGTCATCATCACACAGACAGTCGAATGGCGGGTGGACAGGGACTGGGAGAGGGGGGATGGGATGTCATGTTGAATGGGTGTCAGCTGGGGAGGATGACGGGTTCTGGATGCATGGGGGTGACTGGTGCACAACGAAGCGAATGTACTTACTGGCGCTGACTGCACACTTCCTAGTTAAAATGTTAAGGTTTGTGTTATGTGTATTTCACCATCAAAAAAAATAATCAAAATTTGCACCCCAAATGTGCCATTGGCTGTGTGGGGTCGGGACCTTAACATCCATACCACCTGCTGGCCTGCGCCTTAGTCTCTGCTTCTAGTGTAGGAAGTTAATGAGTTAATGACACCTACTTTCAGGGCTGTCCTGAAAATTAAAGTATCTGTAAACCTGCGACATGTGATAACCATTCCATTAGAGTCCATTATTATTAAGTTGACAAAAAGGGTAAGAGGCTTAAGGGCAAGGCTTTTTAATCTCAAATCAGCCTTCAGTATGGGGTGTGGGGTGAAAAGACAGGTTTATATATCTGCATTTTATAGTCAATGGAGGGGAAAGGAGTGCTTTAAAAATGCTCAGGAACTGGTTCTGTAGCTTAATGGTTAAGAGAGCAGGATTCCACGTGGCCAGTGCGGTTACAATCTCAGCCCTGGCAGCTTGAAAAGCATACCAGGTGCATGGGCATGTGTGCTCCAGATCCAGACAGAATGGGAAAACGGAAGAGAAGGGATTGCAGCATGACCCTATTCGCTGTGTATAAGGAGGTGCTTTCTCTGTCTCTCTCTGGTGAGTGCATGTTACTTCTGACAACTGAAAAAACAAAGTCCAGAAAGAGTACAACTCCAAGGTGCAGCAGTTACGCAATGCTCACGAGAAACTGGATCCCACACAGTAACCACAGCTGGGACCCCTGGCCCAGTCGGCCTGGAACAGGCTGAGCATGTGTGCCAACACCCAGGATCTGATGGGCTGGAGGGTGCTTCTCTATTTCTCTCTCTTTCTTGCACACACATGCAATCTATCATGAATAAAGAAAAAAATGTCCAGAAAGAGTTGAAAGCAAGGTAACTCAGGTTCACGGCACTATTCACAATAGCAAAGCAATCTGAATATCCTTCGAGGGACAAATGGGTAAACAAAATATGACATACGTACAGTGGAATATTACTCAGCCTAAAGAGGAAGTAAATGCTGACACAGGCTACCAATGGATGAACCTTAATGGACATTATGCTGAGTGAAACAGGACAGTCACAAAAAGAGGAGTAAGTGATCCCACTTACATGAGGTACTTAGAGAGTCAACATCACAGAGACAGTCGAAGAGCAGGGGTCGGGCAGGGACTGGGAGGGAGAGGATGGGGAATTCTTGTTGAATGGGTGTCAGCTGGGGAAGATGAAGACTTCTGGAGAGGGATGGTGGTGATGGGTGCACAATGAAGTGAACGTACTTAATGGCACTGAACTGCGTGTTTCATGGTTAAAGTTTTATGTTATGTGTATTTTACCACCAAAACAAAAAATCAGAATATACAATGTGGGAAGGAGGGTGAGCAGCCCCTTAGGCTCTCTCCGATCGTCTCCATCCGGCCTGAGATCGTGTCCTCAGGAAGGTAAGACCGCCCTCTGCCGCCAAGCCCCTGGGCAGCCTTGTTCAAGTAGGCGGAGGCTGTGGGCGGCCCCTGCCCCTCCAGAGCCAACCCTGCTGTCCACACCTTCTCTAGAAACCCCAGGTTTGTTGGAAAGGGCTCCTGCTGTCCTCTCAAATCCCGCTGGAAGCCCCGATGAGCACCGGGCAGGCTGCTCCTTTTGGCCAGGTAGCCATGGCCGGTAGGGCCCACGCCTTGGCCGGCAGTCCAGCTTTCCCGGCGTGCAGGGGCCTCAGGGCCGGCTTCCGCCCAGGAATCCCGAGCTAAGCAGGAGCTCCCTGCGGAGCCCGCTCCGCTCGGCAGGGGGAGCTAGAGCCCCACGCTTGGCTCCGCGGCCAGCGGAGGGCAGTGCCTGAGCGCCGCCAGCCAGTGTGCAGGAAGGAGGCGTGCGGCCCGCGGTCCCCAGCGCCATGCCATCCTCGCAGGGCTTCCAGACACTCGCTGCAGCTGTGTGACAAATCACTCCAATTCCGTGCTTTTATGATCATTTATGGTCTCTCACGATGCAGGGAGTTCTGACCCTGAGGTGTTGGCTGTGTCCTCTGTGGGCTCAGCTGGCCGGGGAGGCAACTTTAGTCCGTGCCACCCGGACTGGCTGTGTCCAGGAGCGAGTGAACTGGGAGAGAGGAGAGGAAGAAATTTCCACTTGCGAGGCTCCACCAGGACAGGCACAACCACTGACTTCTGTGATGAGGCCGCCTAGGGCAGGGCCAGGCCTGACTCAAGGGGAGGGACCAAAGCCTCCTCCTGGCGGGGCAGGTGAACAGGTGGCAGTCTTCTTAGTGTTGATGTCTCTGGGCCTCAGCTTCCTCCAGGAGCTGCCACGTGACTCATGAGAACTGTTTTTCTTAAACTTTACTTATTTACTTCTGTCATGAGAGAGAGAGAGATAGAGAGACAGCATCCCCTTCATGGTCTTGACGTCAGAGTCCACACCCAACTTCAGCCAGCTCTGATCATCCCATGTCAGTTCTGGGCATACTCAGAAAGATGTCCAGACTCCAGCCCCAACCTTCCCACGGGTCAGCCTTGCAGAGCGACTCCTCACTCTCTGGCCCGGTTAGCAGACCTTTAAACCCCACAGAGAGCCTCAGGAGTAGAGAGCCTGTGGCATGGCCTAGGTCTAGGTAAGGAGCCAGGGAGGCCCTTGATGGCTGGAGTTGACTGTTACTGTGTAGCAGGGTGTACACTCCACTTTCCTGTCCTCTAGTCCTCTAAATAACCTGTATGGGGGGTAAGATTTCCCCTGGTTTATAAATGAGGAAACTGAAATTCTGTTAGTGACTCACAGGACTCACCCAGCTAGAGAGGGGGTAAAGAGGGTTTTGAATCCAGGTGGTCTCTCTCTGGAAAGCTTGTGCTACTGGTCACAGTGAGTTCGTCCAGGAAGCAAAACCATGCTCAGAAATCTTTGAAGCAGGAGAACAAGGATGCCTCTGACATCCAAAAGGCCCTTCAGAGCCGTTTGTGGCAGGGAGTGGGGCAGTAGGGAGTTGCCTGGGTGAGAGGCTTCAGGAAGGAAGGAGCTGAGGAGCAGAAGCTCTAGGACTTGATTGTGGGTCCACCAGATGGGCATTATACCAGGATCCATAAGGCAAAGCGAGGGCAATGGTCATGATTGAAAGAGGCTCTAGGAAGTGGGAGATAACATCTATCTATCCTTTTATCTATCTGTGTCTCCTCCATAAATCCATCTTCCTGTGTATCCATCCATCCACCTGTGAGTTCATTACGACGACTGTTTCCACTGTGTGTCTGGCCCTGTTCTGTGTATATGATTAAAATGCAGCCTCTGCCCCAAAGCTCAGAATACCCAAAGGCAGGCAAACAGGGTGGGCAGTGGGTGCATCTGTGGGAACCCAGAGGAAGGAGATGAGACTGCAAACCAGAAAGTCCCAGTGCAGAAGGTGGGGCAGCCAGAGCAGAGCTGGGCCTGATTACGAAGAGCATGAGCCCAGAACCCCTGGGCAGCTGTTTCTGGAGAGGACGTGTGTTCTCCAGGTGATAGGGGCTCTGAGGCAAGGCCTAGGATCTTCCAGCCCTTCCTTAAAGATGTGTAAGCTCTGACAGGTCCACCCTCTGAGCATGTGCAATTGAGGTTGTCTCAGAGAACGATATCTGACTTCCATCCAGGAAGGACCAGATGAGGAAGAATTTATCAGGTAGAACTTGCAGTACAAGGAATTTGAGTTCATCCTAAGACAGAAGTTGGAAAAAAAGGCTTTCTTCCCTGATATCAAAAGGAGATAGCTATTATTATATATTGGATATTTGTAATGCAGACATGGGAGAATATTTTGATATTGTAGTTGAACTGGTTTGCTCTTGATAATCCATTGTCACTAAAGTCTCTTGTTTGGACATGAGTATAACTGTTGCCTAGAGCAAGGGGAAAGACATTGCCATGCCGAAGTGGGGAACCTAAAATTCGAGTTCTTGGTATGAGGGAACAAATGGGAAGAAATGTCACCAGGCAGAAATGCACTTTCTCCAAGCTCTATTACCTGAGAGTACTCGGTCTGTCATTTTCATGGTTCTAGGTGTAATTCTCACCCTTACTTTGTGATGTGGATAATATTTCTTCCATTCTATTATGAGAAGCTGAGTTTTAGAGTTACATAGTCTTCCCAATATCACACAGCCAATGCATAGCAGAACCGAGACTCCAATTCAGGTCTCTGATACAGAGCCTGAACTCTTTCTGTTCCACTGAGCTGCTTCAGTAAGAACTGATCCCTATTGGTTTGGTGTTTGGAGGCAGGTTAATGGAGTTTTGACCTCCAGGGACTCTCCCTTAGCTCACCTGCAGGAGTTGCATGGGGCCAGGTACTGACTGATTCCCCGTATACCTGAAGTTGCTTATGATGAATGGGGTGTCTGTTCCTTTGGATCCAACTTAGTTTAGGAACATGACAGCTATTTTATTGGGATTCCCAGGAGGGCTGTCCCTTTTCCTTCTCCTTTGGGTAATGTATCTGATCCACAGTTCTCCTCCAGATCACAGGGACTGGCATGTGGTCCTTTCTCAGCCAAGTAGGGCATCATAATTACATGATTTGTTCAGTAATACAAGGGAATAAATAAAGTTGTGGAAAATGGAGTTAAAGCATGACTTTATTTTGGTGCAACAGTTTTTGAAATCCATGCATAAGTTTTTTTATCATTCTAATTTTCCTTTAATATTTCTTATATTAATTTCATCCACCTGGCCAATAAGATTCTTCACGTAGGGTTTTTCTCATGTTGATGATGGAAAGATTCTTACTGTGGGGTCTTGATGTTGGAAGAATGTGACTAACAGCGTCTAGCAGCATTTTCACACCTAATGGAGGAGGCTCTTTTTCAGGGGGAGAGGAGGTTCACAGAGCAGGGGTCAGGAGATGGTAAGAGAGCTCTGAGGACATGATTTACATCCTGGATTCAGTTGGGTAGGATGCCAGTTACCTAACACCTACCCCATTCTTCTCATTATAGGAGTGAGCATATGCCTTTCATAATTCAACAAGTTAGTGCAGGGTTTATGTTACTTGTAATCAAGAGCCCTGACCAGTACAGTGACCATTTAGTCTAACAAAAAATAAACCTAGTCAAACTAACTCATGTATAAAGTGGTTACTGGGGCCTTCCAGGGTCTTAGAGTCTCACTTCTGTTTCCCTTCAGGGTTCTGCCCCTTGCTTCTGTTTCCCTCTGTAGATTACTTTTCTCCTGTAACCCTCTGGCTTTGACCGGCCTTGGTGCACACCAGGACCCTAATCTGCATGGCTTTGCACCTCAGCTAATCTGTCTCTTGATGTGATACATTAATCACATGGACCTGGGGGGAGAGAAAAACCTGTCCACTCTCAGGTCAATCCCCTGTGGCCAGAGGCATAAGGTTAACGTGTATAGTAATGACTGCTGAGATCAGCTCTTCAGCAGAGGCCATGGGGTGGGGGTGGGGGGGCAGTTTTTGTCAATGGGTATGATGGAGAGGCAGCCACGACATGGCTGTGCAGTGTGTCATGGTGACACCAAGACTTTTGCAGGAAAACAGTGATTTATTCATGTACTAGTACCGACTCAGCAGATTCACAGTCAAAGGCTGAGCCCTGAATTTCTTGGGGGCTCTTTCTTTTATGTGTTTTAGCTTTTTTGTCCCTTATATATGGTTATAGATACTTTTACATACTTTTGATTGGGTAAAAGACTGTTACAGAATTATGTAGTTATGTACTGGGCTATCAGGCTGTTAGATACACAGGTGTACATGAAATTATAGAGTTGCTAGGTTGCTATCAGGGCTACAAGGTCACTAAGAGCGGCTAAGTTGCTATGGGGATAGGCTAAAAAGGTCACCACAGGCTGCACATGCATACTTAAATTCTAAGTATGTCCCGTTATCTTCCTTTGTCCTGAAATGTCCCCCTACCACGGTCAAGATATTGGCCATGGCTGGGTCTCATCAGTTCCTTGAAGGGTGTTGGATTAAAGCCTCCAGTTTTGCACTGGCTGTTGACCAGAAGCCATCCCCTTGGTTTCCTGCTCAGTGGCCCTATCCATATGCAGCTTATATTATGAAAACTTTCTTCAAAGTCAGCAAGGGAAAGGGAGGATTTGCAGTGGAACAGGCACTACAATGGTCTGTAACATAATCACGTATGGTAATCACTAACACGTAACCATCAACCCTGTCACCCTTGACATGTTTTATATGGTTAGAAGCAGGTCACATATCCTTCCCTCACTGAAGGGAGGGGACTATGCAAAGGCATAAACATTAACAGGCAGAGATATCTGGGGGTATTTTGGAGTCTGTTCACTGCACTATCTCACATTAAACAATTCTAAAATGGAACAAAATATTTAAAACAACTTTTTTTCCAGATGGATCTGTGAGCCTTAAGAGAAGCATAGGGAGTAAGTTCCACGTGTACCCGGACTTGCTGTGTGGGGACAATTTTCCACTAATAGCTCAGGAAAATAGAGCTTAAGTAGAAGGTGGCAATCTTGCTGAACAGGGGAAACAGAGATTGGAATTTGAACCGCTTGGTGGCTGGAATTTGAGGAGTAGGGTACCAGAGAGGAGAGAACCACAGAAAGATGCCTCATTAAGTATTAGCTTGTTTAATTTAGTGAAGACTTTGAGAAGCCAATAACAGTTGTAGAGAGACTGTGGCAGATTGTATTTTGTAAAGATAGTCAAACAGTATCTGTTATCCCACATGCTCTTCAAAAAGAGATTTTTGAATACTCTTATGAAGAGGTGAAGTCTGTTTCTGTTTCCTTGAGACTTGATGGACCATGGTTGTGTTGAAGAGCAAAGACAAGTCAACTCCGCTGTGGATGAATTTCTGACCCACACAATACGGGAACACAATAGAATGTTTTTATAATATGCTAAGTTTTGGGAGTAATTTTATTAGAACAGTAACCAGAATAGAGAATTAGGGTTGAGCAGAATAGTCCAAGGTTGTAAAGTGCTGGGAAGACATTGGATTTCTGTCCCAGAAAACACAGTCTTGCTGAACATACTGGTCAGTTCATATAAATCCAAGAAAGAACACATCTAAGTTGTGAAGACTACATCCATGGAGGGAAATACAACAAGATTAAGAAAAACATGAAATAGACCCTCCCTGATAGTAATTTAACTTCTTAATGGAACAAAATTTAGCACTATTTAGAGGTAGATAACATAACTCAGAATTGCAATGTCCAGCATTTAATTAAAAAAATGACATGCAAATAAGAAAAATCTGACCCATAATAAAGATAATGAAATTGATAGAACTAGACACACAGATGATCTAGAGGTTAAATTTGCAGAGATATAAAATCAGTGTTATAAGTAATTTAAAGATTGTAGAAAAGAAGGAAAAAAATGGGTAAATAGAGGGAAAAAATTTTAATTTGCCAGAGGGCATGTGCACACTCACCAGAAAGAGACAAAGAGTCAAGAGAGGGAGGAAGGGAGAGAGAGTTTGAGAAATCAACCCTACAATGGGATATAGTTATGCAACAATCTCTTCTTCTCCTGTGATAATTTTGGGCATGTGTATACACATGGTTGGTGTGTTTTTCAAGTCATGGGGCCCAGACTCGAGTCATACAATTGGCGATGTGTGATCTGGTTGCCTTAACTACTAGGCCATGGATCCAGCCCACTACATGAAAAGTTTTATTAAAAAATGCAAACCTTGGGACCAGCAGTTGGCATAATGGCTATGTCGCTGGAGTCCCATGTAGCTGACTGTGGATCGAGTCCCGGACCCGGTGGCTTAAACTCATGCTGGGCGCATGTGCGTTCATGCCCAAGATCCCGAGAGGAGAATGGAGTAGAAGGGATTGTGGTGTGGCCATCCCCCCTGGGGGGTGATTTCTCGCTTTCTGTCTCTCTCTGTCTTTCTGGTGAGTCCACACACCCTATACCAAAAGCCTCTTCAAAAAAATTTTTGCTATAGGGAACATATTCTCACCAGAGACACAGAGAGAAACAGAGAGAACAAGAGAGAAAGTGAGAAAGCAAGCTATCAGGTCCAGGTCTCAAACCATGGTCGGCCATGTGGGAGTTCAGCACCTCAACTACCACACCACCTTCTAGTCCCAATTTTTTTTTTTTTTTTTTGAGAGGTTTTTGCTATAGGGCGTGTGCGCTTGCCAGACAGACAGAGAGAGACAGAGTGATAGAAAGCAGGAAATCACCCCCCAGGGGGGATGGCCACGCCGCAATCCCTTCTCCTCCATTCTCCTCTCGGGATCTTGGGCACGCATGCACACGCGCCCAGCATGAGTTTAAGCCGCTGGGTCCGGGACTCGAACCACGGTCGACTACGTGGGAGTCCAGCGACATAGCCATTACGCTAACTGCTGGTCCCTAGTCCCAATTTTGAATGGAGGGCCTAATCCAGTTTTTAAAATTAAAAAAAAATTATTTTAATTTATTTTATACACTTAATCACTAGGGCCTAACCATTTACATTTGAAGTAATTACCGATAAGGAAGGAGTTAACTTCTGCCATTTTGCTCTATTTTCTGTATGTCTTATAGCTATTTGTTCCTCATTTCCTCCATTATTCCTTTCTTTTGTGTTTAGTTAACTCTTTGCAGTGACATATTTTGATTCTCTTCTCATTTACTTTTACGTACATTCTACAGATATTTTCTTTGTAGTTACCATGGGGATTGCATCCTAAAGTTATACTAATTTATCTTAAATTGATAACTCAATTCCAATTGCATACAATAATTTTAATCCTATACAGCTCTGTCTCCCCTCATAATTATATAATTGATGTCACAAATAGCATCTTTAAATATTTTAAAATTTTATTTATTTTTATTATTTATTTATTTTTTCTTCTTCTTCTTCTTTTTTTTTTTTAAATTTATTATAGGGCATGTGTGCTCACCAGAGAGAAACAATGAGAGAGAGAGGAGAGAGAAAGTGAGAAAGCAAGGTGTCTGGGACTTGAATCACAGTCGACCCCAAGGGAACCCAGACCTTAACCACCGCACCACTTGCTGATCCCCCTCAAATGACATCTTTATGGATGTCTGCTTGCTGCAGGGTGGCTTCTGTGATGATATGTAGGTTCTTGGTGTTTTGGACAAAGAATTGAATGAAACATGCCAACAGCACAAGGAAAAGACAGTTATTAAGAAAAGGTAAAAGTACACTCCCAAGAGGTAGGTACAGGCCTGAGTGGGTAGAGAGAGTGACTCAAAGGCCCCAGTAGTTACATTCTGCCAGGTTTGTAGTTTTTTTTTTTTTTTTTTTTTTTTTTTTTTTTTTTTTTTTTTTTTTTTTTTTGAGAGGTTTTTCTTATTGGGCGTGTGCACTCACCAGAGAGAGAGAGACAGAGAGATAGAAAGGGAGAAATCACCCCGTAAGGGGGAATGGCCACGCCGCAATCCCTTCTCCTCCATTCTCCTCTTGGGATCTTGGGCATGCATACACACACTCCTGGCGTGAGTTTAAGCCACTGGGTCCGGGACTCGAACCACGGTCGACTACATGGGAGTCCAGCGACATAGCCCTTATGCTAACTGCTGGTCCTGGTTTGTAATTTTTAAATCTAGATCATGTTGGTTGATCATTGGCTGGGCCTACTGATTGTTCTCATCTCACTGGCTCTATCAAATGTGGCTGGGCCCACTGATTCATCTCATTGGCAATATCAAATGTGTCTTCATCAGCTAGATATCCCCTACTAACCCACCTACATTACCCTGGGTGAGGAATTTTCTACCCTGATTGAGGTTTTCTATTTTCTATCTACCTACATAGTCAGATGCTCCAGCCCCCTTACCCACTTGCATTTGCTAGTTTTTTTCCTGCCTCGTGCCCAATAACATAGATTTATAATTATTTTTATCTGTTTGTCTTTTAAATAATTTAGAAAATAAAAGTGAAGTTATAAGCCAAAATAACAACAATACTAATTTTTGTATCTATTCATATATTCATTTGTCCCAGAGATTTTCATATGGCTTAAAGTTACTGCTTGGTGAGACCAGCAGATAGTATAGGGGTTATGTTGCTGGACTCCCACATAGTTGACCGCGGTTTGATATCAGACTCTGCAGCTTAAAACTCATGACAGGCGCGTGTATGCGTGCCCGAGATCCCAAGAAGAGAATGGTAAAGAAGGGGTAGCAGCATATTCATCCTCCCTGGGGGCGGAGGGGGGGGGTGCATATAATTTCTTGCTTTTTTTGCTTTCTGTCTCTCTGTCTTTCTACGTCTCTCTGGTAAGTGCATGTACCTTCTCTGGGGAAAAAAAAAGTTACTTTTGGTATCCTTTTATTTCAACGTAACGACTACCTTTAACATTTCCTTCTTTCTTTTTGTTTTTACTTTATATAAAAGAGTATTTTAATTCTTGTCCTCAGAAATTATAAATACTGGGACCAGCAGTTAGCGTAATGGCTATGTCGCTGGACTCCCATGTAGCCAACTGCGGTTCACGTCCCGGACCCTGTGGCTTAAAACTCATGCTGGGCGCGTGTGCATGTGTGCCCAAGATCTCAAGAAGAGAATGGAGGAAAAGGGATTGTGGCGTGGCCATCCCCTCTGGGGGGTGATTTTTCTCTCTCTGTCTTTCTGTCTGGCGAGTACACGTGCCCTATAGCAAAACCTCTCAAAAAAAAAAAATTATAAATACTATACATGATTTGGAAATGAGACCAAGCAATGGCCAAAGAAGAATGATTTATTCTACACCTTTTCTTTGGTTCGATCATTCAGAAATATAACGTTATCAGGTATGATCGTTGCCTGTTGCCTCACATTATTTTTATCTGTGTATTCGCCATAGTCTACTTTCTCTTCCACATAAATTTGAGACCCCTTTTCACACTGATATGCCACATCTCTGGGGCCTGGCCAGAATACTGATATTCTGTGCCATGTTGTCTTTTTACTGACATTGCCCATTTGGTATACTTCATTGTCTCGTGATCTCCAAGTCTCATTTGTTGCCAAAGAAAATATTGTGACTGGATTTTTGCCTTCCACCTGTCTCATGACAGGGTCCTGGCCCACTTGCCCAAGTAACTGCACGTTATTCAGAGATCCTTCAAGAATCAAATTGCTAGCTTTTTCAGATTCATGTCTTACAAACTGATGAAGTACTGGATGCTCTGGCCCCAACAGCCTCCAACCCCCCTTTAACATTTCTTATAAGGCAGATATAGCGCTAATAACTTCCTCAAATTTTGTTTATCTGGGCATATTTGAAACTTTTTCTCATTTAAAAAGAGGTTTATCTATTTATCTTTTTTTATGAGTGAGAGAAGATCCTCCAAGAGTGTCCTCATACTATGGCCCATCTCCAGCTTCAATAAACCCTGGATCATGGACACATATGTGTACCTGATGTTCAAGGGAGTCTCCAGATGTAACCCTGAAAGCTTCTCATATGGGTCAGCCTCACAGTGTACTGTGTTGTGCCGTAGCCCCAATTTCCCCCTCATTTTTGAAGGATCATTCTTCCAGACACGGAATTCTTGATTCACAGGTTTTTTTTCTTTCAGTGCTTTAAATATATCATCACATTGCCTTCTTGCCTCCAGTGTTTCTAATGAGAAATATGCCTATAATCTGACTGAAAATTCCTTATGCATGATAAGTCACTTCTCTCTTGCTACTTTCAAGACTCTCTCTTGGTCTTTACCTTCCTGCAGTTTTATTATGTGTGTTGGTGTGGGCCACTGTGGGTTTATTGAACTTTGTGGGTTTGTAGATTATTGTCTTTCATAAATTTTGTCAAGCTTCTGCCTGATTTCTTCAAATAATTCTTTGCTTCTCTCTTTCTTTTTGAGATTCCCGTAACACATATGTTGGTTCACTTCATGGTATTCTACAAGTCCCTTAGTTTTTATTCATTTTCCTTCATTTTTTTTCTGCCTCTCATACTCAATAATTTCAACTGTTCTCTATCTTTGAATTTGTTGATTCATTATTTTGTACAAATCTCCTGTTAGACCTGCCTAGTTAATTTCTTATTTCAGTTATCATACTTTTTGGTTCCAGTATTTTCCTTTGGTTCCTTTTTATAACTTTAATCTCTTTGTTACTATTTTCATTTGTTTATATATTATTTTCCTGATTCTCTTTAGTTCTTTGTGTTTTGGTTTAGCTCTTTGAGCATATGTAATACAGTTGTTTGAAAGTCCTGTGTAGTGGGACCAGTAGTCAGCATAATGGCTATGTCGCTGGACTCCCACATAGTCGACTGTGGTTCGAGTCCTGGACCCGGTGGCTTAAACTCACGCCGGGCGCATGTGTGTGCGTGCCCAAGATCCCGAGAGGAGAATGGAGGAGAAGGGATTGCGGCGTGGCCATCCCCCCGGGGGGTGATTTCTCACTTTCTATCTCTCTGTTTCTCTCTGTCTGTCTGGCGAGCGCACGCGTCCTATAGCAAAAACCTCTCCAAAAAAAAAAAAAAAAAAAAAAAAGATAAAGTCCTGTGTAGTAATTCCGATGCTGGGCTTTCTCAGGGATTTTTTGTGTTATTTACTTTGTTTCTTTGAATAAGCCATGTCTTCTTGTTTCTTTCTGTCAATTGTGATCTTTTTTATTAAACATGGGACATTTTACTATCGTAATGTGGTGACTCTGGAAAGTGGATTCCTTTTCTTTCCCAGCATTATTGTTTCTCTTTATTTTCTTTCTTCTTTTCCTTCTTTCCTTCTCCTCCTCTTCCTCCTCCTCCATGTTGTTGTTATTCGTCTTCGTTTTCATTGTAAAAAGCTGTAGTAGTCTACTTGTTTTGAGACTTTTCTAAACTTTGTTTTGCAAAGTCTACTCCTTGCAATGTATAATCTCTGAAGTCTGTTAGGTTGGCTTGATCCAGCTAGTGTTTTGACAGAGAACTCCTTGCAGGAGCTGCAATAATCAATCAACTGCCCCCCAACCAGAGGAAAAAAAAAGCCAAAAAGTGTGAACAATCATCTCTACTAGTCCTTGTAGATTAGTTCCGTGCTGGGGCGGACACCCCTTCACTACCTAGATAGACTTGATCTGAGTCTAGGGATAAGCCTGAGGTGAAAGCTTAAAAATTTCTCAGATTTTTATTTTTTGAGCATCCATCTTGTCTGGCTATATGTGTGGATTATTAAATATTTTCTTATATTTGGCAGCATTTGAATGTCCTAATGTCCCCCAAAGTCTCACTCCAGCTTTTCCTCTGGGACTTAGATGGTGTTGTTGTATATCTCCACTTAAAAAAATTATTTATTTTTTTTTTAATTTGATGAGAGAGAGAGAGAGAGAGGGAGGGAGAGAGAGAGAGAGAGAAATTTATAAAGCAAGCTGTCAGGTCCAGGTCCAGGATTCGAATCACTATTGGCCACATGGGAGTCCATCACCTTAACCATCACACCACCTGCTGGCCCAGCCTCCACTTTTAATCTTTTGCCCAGAGTACCCTTGGATTTGTAGCTTTCACACATAATGCCCAATGCTTGTTTTGGCCTGAATTCTGAATTATGTCAGACAGAGATGAAGGCTTCACATTAGAGACACTTCTCACATAGCAACCAAGTTCCATTCCAATTGATACAACTAGGTCATTAAGTGAATTCATCAATAAGTGAGGAACTTAAAAACGGATGTCTTATGATGTGTCATGGCACCATAGGGTGTATAGTTTTCAGTAGATATCACATGACACCACATTAGAATAATGTAATTTTATCCATTCAAAAAGCATATATTAGATAAAGACCAGAAAGTGACAAGACACACTACAACATAATAATATAAATTTGAAGTAATTATTTATTCTTAATACTACTATGGATGCACAATAAAGTACAAATTTATAAATGAAATATGTAGTCTTGCATGATTGCAAATGTTTCATATATTGAATATTCGCCAACTCCCAGGACAAGACAAAGATTGGGAAAAGGGATTCCTGACACCGGACTGAGAAAGGGGATTCCCTGTGCTGGAGAACTAGTCCTAAGTCCAAGCAGTTATTAAACAGGTAGGTCTTTAAAATGTGGCTGTATTTCTTTTGGGGTATTCCCTAGACAGGTTGGAATAGATGTACTTAATAAGATCTGCTCTGTTCCCTCTGGATTGTGGGAGCTAAGTTCCACCCAAGGTAAAGGGTGTTGTGACACCAAGAGGAGGTGAGGGAATGGGCGAGCGAAGAAGCCCACGAAACTCACTTGTCATTTTGAAGATGGCCTTTTCTTGATGAGATGTTTGCTTAGTTGCTGTAAAACTTTGGCTGTTCTCTAAGAATCAGAGTTGGCATATATATATATATATATATATATATATATATATATATATATATAGTTTTTATGCTTATTTTACACTTCCATGGAGGAAAGGAAAAAGCTTGGCAAGCCCTAGTCAGTAATTTTCTGAGGCTTCACCTGGGGATATATTTTAAAACCACCAAAGTACTGCAATTGTAAGAAATAAGAATCAAGTGTATACTATTTACGAGTGGCACTTTAAATATAATAAAATTACTACTAAAAGTAAAAGGATAGAAAATATGACCATTTAAACAGTAAGCAGAAGAAATCTGATGTGTCTATATTAACATTGAAGTAGATTAGTGACAAGCGATAGTATCAAAGGGAAGAAGAGATATTTTAAATGATAATAATACCGGTTCTGCATGATAACAAACAGTCTGAAATATATAGACACAATATAATATCTTCAAAATGCATGAAGCAAAAATTGGCAGAACTACAGGAAGAAACAGGCAAATCTACAATTGTAATGAAAGCCATGCACACTTCTTTCTTAATAACTGATAAAATATGTAGACACCAAGCAGTAAGGATATATAAGATTTAAATAACCACATTAATAAACTTAACCTAATAGGCATATATAGAACATTTCGTCAAATGACTGCAGAATAAATGTCAAGATCAGTGAAAGGTTTTAGATTTTCCACTACTTGCATGCTAATTAGTGTCCGTTTCATGATTGCTGGTGAATGTAAGATCTGAGACACCTGGGCCAGAAACAAAGGACTTTTATCATTCCCAGCGCAGCAAGTGTCCTGAGTCTCACGTTTGGATCAGTTCCTGCTGCCTTCCACTTCCCAGCGGGGTGATGCAGTCTGGCCCAGGTGAATGCCATTTAAGCTGTTGGTTTGTATCATAGCTGGGAGACATTAAGCTTAAGAGATTTCAACTTTTTATCATTGGGTGAAGGCAAATATACCCCAACTTTTGTTCCAGAAGGAGACATTGTTTATTAATTATTGAGCAGTAAACTAACCTGCCCTCTGCTTCAGTTGGATACACTCTCTCTATTTTCAAAGGCTACTTGTTATACAAATATTCTTGAAAAGTCAAATATAACAAACTCATCAATGTCTCTGCTCAAAAATGTGTAGAACCATGACAGATGGATGGAAAATTTGGAATACTTACCAAAATGTACGACAGTCTAGGCCATATTAAAAATCTCGATAACAGCCAGAAGATTTCAGTCCCTTGAAATGATGGCATTAAACCCTAAGTTAAGGGGCCAGCAAGTGGCGTGGTGGTTAAGGTGCTGGACCATCCCATGTGGCTGACAAGGGTTCAAGTTCTGGACCTGGTGGCTTGCTTTCTCACTTTCTTCTCTCTCTCTCTCTCTGTCTCTCTCTGGTCAAATTAAAATGAAGGAATGTGAATGAATGAATAAATAAATAAATCTTTAAACAAACAAACAAACAAATAAAAACCCCTAAGTTAAAACAAACCAACAGACAAAAAAAGCTGGAGAATTACAAAATATTTGGAATTTAGGCAACACACTTCTAATTAATCTGTGGATCAAAAATGAAATGATAAGACTAGACACTATTTTGAGCTAAATAAAAATGTGAACACAATGTATCAATATTTGTGCAAGGTAAAGAAATTCATTTATTGCTCTAAGTGCTTATATTGTAATGGAGGACAGTTTGAAAGTAAATGGCTTAAGCTTTCACCTCAGGAAGTCATAAAACAGAAGAAATAATAAAACAGAAAAGGCAAAAGGAAATAATAAATTTAAGAGCAGAATTGAATGGAAAACAGATGAACAATAAATAAAACTAACAGAGCCAAAATTGGTTCTTTGGGTAGACTGGTAAAATTGATAAATTCTGTTATATAAAAACACCAAACTTAGATAAGCAGAGACTTTATTTGAAAAGATTATTGTAAGGGGAGGTACTATTAAAATGGGATGGGGGGGTTGGAAGCTTTGACCATGAGACCTTCGATTCACAATGATTAGGTGGAAAAGAACTTTTGTTATAAGGGAGACGTAATCAAGGCTAGCAAAAACCTGGTGTATGAAAGTGGGAGGAATAGGATGAAGAATGGAGGGGAGGTGATCAGATAATAGATAAGTTTTATCCTGAGTTTAGAGTACTCTTGAGAAAGGCCATTAAGGAGGGATTGTATGCTGGTTTAGAGTGAAGGGCATTAAAATTCTGGGGTCTGGGGGAAAGAGAGACACGTAATTAAAATTTTATTAACAAGCATTTTGTTTCAGTTGATCAGTAGGGTCAGACAGTTTACCTAATCATTTACAAGGCAAAGAAAGGGAACTTTCTTTGTAACTGGCCTTTTTGTAAGTAAACAGGGCAGTGTCTATGAGTTCTATCTAATCTGTATGAGGAAAGGTTTCTTTGTAGTAAGCCATTTTCTAAAACACAAAAAGGTAGGGTGATTTAATAATAGCAACTGTTTACCAGGAGCACAGGACTCAGGAAAACTTAATATTGTCAATTTCTAGGGATGCTGATTGATAAAAAAGAGAAAAGGAATTTCTAATTATCAGGAATGAAAAAGAGATGTCACTACAGAGTCTACAGACTTTTATGGATGTTAACTGTCATTATGAACAACTTCATGGTAATTACTTGACAATTTAATGGAAATAAATTTTTTGAAAAATACAATTTTCTAAACTAACACAAGGAGAAATAGATAACCTGAATAGTACTAGAATGTTAAGGAATTGAAGTCACAGTTAACCTACCTTGTTTTTAAAACTCCAGGTCTGGACAGTTTCATTGGTGAATTTTAACAAACATTTGAAGAAGAGGAGGAGAAAGAGGAGGAAAAGGAGGAGGAAAAGGAGGAAGAAGAAGAAGAAGAAGAAGAAGAAGAAGAAGAAGAAGAAGAAGAAGAAGAAGAAGAACTGAAAAAAAAAAAAGAAAAGAAAAGAAGGAGGAGGAGAAAAAGAAAAAGCAATTGTTTAAATTTTCCTTCCAGAGAACAAAGAAGATAGTTTACAATTTCTTTTATGGGACTAATAAAAGTCATCTGGCAAGGGTACTACAAGAAAGAAAGGAAGGGGGGGAAAAAGAAAGAAGAAAGAAAGAAAGAAAGAAAGAAAGAAAGGAAGGAAGGAAGAACAGATTCATAGATAAAAATGCAAAATTCCTACCAAAATATTTGTGTATCTTATTGACCAATATTTAAGAAGAATAATATATCATGACTAACTGCGGTTTATTCCAGAAATCTGAAGTATGTTTAACATTTCCAAATCAATGTATTTTACTGCATCAACAAAGTATAAATTATAAGCTGTGTGATCAGATGAAAATATTTAGGAAAAAGTTTTGATAAAAGTCAACTCCTATTTGTAATAAATCTTCTCAGCAAATTATGTATAAAAAGAAACATTCAAAATTTGATAAGAAGTGCCCATGACACATCTACAACTAATACAATCCTTTTATTCTTTTTTTAAAGGCAGTCTTGCTGTTATGATTCTCCTTTCTCAGCCTTCTTGAGTTGTGGGATTACAGATTTTTGCCTTTATAGGTTGGACCAGAAATGAAACCAGGTCTCCTACGTGATCCTAGCCTACAGAATACACTGTCTTAGCAGTGCAGGCCATCATCATTGGGCCTAATAATTTTTTTTTTTTTTTTTGGAGAGGTTTTTGCTATAGGGCGCGTGCGCTCGCCAGACAGAGAGAGACATAGAGACAGAAAGCGAGAAATCACTCCCCAGGGGGGATGGTCACGCCGCAATCCCTTCTCCTCCATTCTCCTCTAGGGATCTTGGGCACGCACGCATATGCTCCCGGTGTGAGTTTTAAGCCACCGGGTCCGGGAGGCAAATCACGGTCGACTATGTGGGAGCCCAGCGACATAGCCATTACGCTAACTGCTGGTTCCCCTAATAATTTTTTTTAACAGAAATTTTAATTACTTTTTATTGAAAATTGCACTGAATGCTAAATGTCCACCTTTACGATAAACAAATACAGTAACGGTAACTCACACTAAAACAAAACATACTTCTGATAGCCATTATTTTTCTGTTTGAGACAGTTTTAAAGTTTCTTTTGTCACAAAACCAGGAATGTACCTATAGAAAGGCTTAAAATAGGCCATCTTTTTTTTTAAATAATTCTTTTTTTAAGAATTGTTTTATTTAACTTTATTTATTTATTAGTTTATTTTAATTTGACCAGAGGGACACACACACAGAGAAAAAGAGAGAGAGGGAAAGTGAGAGAGCAAGCTCCCAGGTCTGGGACTCAAACTGCAGTCTGCCATGTGGGAGTCCAGCACCTTTAACCACCATGCCACCTGCCGGTCCCAGAATAGGCCATCTTTTTAAACAAAAAGGCAATGATTCTCAAAAGACTGTGAGTAGAACATGTAACTAGTTGATTTGTTAAAATCAGTCCCATCTAATAACATATTCGAAATGTTCTTGTATAAAATATCACGTGAAGAAAAGAAGACTTTCTAAAGTCTAAAAAAGTCTAAAAAAGTGGGTTAATTCATAGACAATCTGACAAGTTATCATAAAAAGTGCTTCCTGAGACATAAGGAAATGCAACATTATTTTTCTTGAACTCTTTCAGTTCAAGACGTTCCACTTAATAAAATAGCTGAGGATCTGAAATTGAGAAAATATATTTGAGTACAAACAGCTTGTGAAACTAAATATATATATGTGTGTGTGTGTATATATATATGTGTGTGTGTGTGTGTGTGTGTGTGTGTGTGTGTGTATATATATATATATATATATATATACATTATTTATTTATTTATTTTTTTGCATCATCAGAGGGTATTGCCAAACTTCCAACCAAGTCGTCCGCTCAGTATGCAGTGCAGATGCTAGACACATTTCTCTTAATGGTGAAACATTGGGTGTCTCTCCTCCCACCCCCCACTTAAGTTAAAAGCAACATGTAGATGCCTGGTCTTATAACTTTTATTTAACATTACACTGGCAGTTTTAGGCAGTGCACTAGGACAAGAAAAAGAAATAAAGAAACTACAAATTAGAAAGAAAAAGTAAGTGCATTTTTTCCCTTAGACAACTCGACAAAAATTAGCTGTAATTTTTATACCAGCAAGAAACAATTGGAAAATAAAATTAAAAAAATACTATTTTTAATACCGTTAAAAACACGGAACAACTAGGAATAATTTTTTTTTAATTAAAAGAATTTTAAAAATTATTATTATTATTATTTTTGGAGAGGTTTTTGCTATAGGGCATGTTCGCTCACCAGAAAGACAGAGAGACAGAAAGAGAGAAATCGCCCCACAGGGGGCAATGGCCACGCCACAATCCCTTTTCCTCCAGTGTCCTCTCGGGATCTTGGACACGCACACACATGTGCCTGGCATGAGTTTAAGCCACCGGGTCTGCAATGCAAACCGCGGTCGACTATATGGGAGTCCAGCGACATAGCCGTTACGCCAACTGCTGGTCCCTTGGAATAAATTTAATAAAAGATATAAAAGAACTTCTCACTGGAAAGTATATAATATTACTGAGAAAATTGACTTAGAGGGTTATAATATGTTTAATTGTAAAATGCAGTACTTTTAATATGGTAATTCTTTGCAAATAAATGTATAGATGCAATCTCAGTCAAAATCCCAGTAGATTTTAAAATTGAAATTGACAAGCTGATTTTAAAATTTATGTAAAGAACTTAGAATAAATAAGATAATTTTGAGAAGAAGAAAGTGGAAGCACTTCACCTAATTTTTAGACTTACTCTGAAGCTACAGAAATTAAGACAGTGCGGTCTTAAGACCTAAGATAAATTCAACAGAATCAAGTCTAGAAATAGACACACATTCAGTTAACTGGATTTTCAATTGCCACCAAAGCAATTGAGTGAGTGCAAGGGAAGATTATTTTTTCCTTTTAACTACTTAATATATTTTATTAACACAATAATTGTACATATATATGGAATATGATGTGGTTTTTCAATACCAGAATATGATGTATAATGATTAAATCAAGATAATTAGCACCATCTCGACAATAAACAGTGTTGGAAAAATGGAATTTCTGTGAAGAAAAGCAAAAATGAGTCTTAACCACTTTCTCAAATCACACATAAAAATTAATTTGAAATTAATCAAAACCTAGATATGGTAGATAAAGCAGTAAAGCTTCTAGGAAAAATAGAATATATTTATGAACTTGAGGAAATCAAACATTTCTTTAACAGATCACAAGGATACTAACCATAAAAGAAAAATTGGTGAATTGAATTTTATAAAAATTAACAATGTCTGTTCATTAGAAGACACTATTAAGAGAGTAAAAAGGCTAAAGCTATATACTTGGAGAAAATGTTTGCAAATACATGATATCTGACAAAGGACTCATAGACAAAATATATAATAAACACCTAAAAGTCAAAAAGAAAAACTACATATTACCCAGTTTATAAAATGACCTTCACCAGGCACTTCGCAAAAGAAGATAGTTGAGGGAACCAGCAGTTAGCGTAATGGCTATGTCGCTGGACTCCCACGTAGTCGACCGTGGTTCGCGTCTCGGACCCGGTGGCTTACAACTCACGCCGGGCGCGTGTGCGTGCATGCCCAAGATCCCGAGAGGAGAATGGAGGAGAAGGGATTGCGGCGTGACCATCCCCCCTGGGGGGTGATTTCTCGCTTTCTGTCTCTATGTCTCTCTCTGTCTGTCTGGCGAGCGCACGCGCCCTGTAGCAAAAAACCTCTCCAAAAAAAAAAAAAAAAAAAAAAAAAAAGAAGATAGTTGACTGGACAATAAATATATGAAAAAGTGCTCACTTTAGTTAGCCATGGGAAATACAAACAAAGCAAAATAATACAAATTAGAGGTTTTTGCTCCGATATTCCATTATTGCTTATAGATATCTACTCTGACACCTACTGAGATGAAATAATGTGTGTATGTGTGTGTGTATTGTAACAATAATAACGATAAAACAAAACTCCACAGTGAAATACTATGATACAGACACCTTTCTGGCTGAAAGGAAGATGTGAAACAGTTGGAAATCTTATACATCACTGGTGGGAATGTAAAATGGTACAATAACTTTGAAAAATTATTTGGTTATTTTTGATAATGTTATACATCTACTCATTGATTCATAGTTCCATATTAGATATACAGGGGGTTCTCAAAAAGTAAATGGAGGGGCTGGCAGGTGTGTAGTGGTTAGTGTTCTGGACTCACACATGGTTGACCATGGTTCGAGTCCCAGACCTGGTGTCCTGTTTCTCACTTTCCATTTCTCTCTCTCTGTCTCTGATCAAACAAAATAATAATAATAAGTAAAACTGAATAAATAATAATTAAAAAGTTAATAGAAAAATGTATTTTATGAGAAAACTGTCCATGAATTTCTACATTTTTTGTGTGTTCCAAATTAAACCCATACTTTAGTTTCATTTTCCTTTGAACGTTTTAAAGTCCCTTCATAAGTGTAGCTAGGAGAAATGAGTGTCTCTATTCACAAAAAGACATACAAGAGAACTTGCATCCTCAGCTTTTCATAGTCACATCAAACCAGAAACAGGTCAAATTTCTACCCACAGTTGATGCAAACTGTGGTGTATTCATACAACAGAACATCACTCCTCAGTGAAAAGGAACTACTGGCACATGTGATAGTGGAGTTAATCTCAAAAACATGCTGTTGTGTGAAAGAAGCCAGACATAGGGCTTACTGTATGATTCCATGGAAATTCAAAATTGCAAAATGTATCTGGAGTGACAAATATCAGAACAATAATTGCCTGGCTAAGGGACTAGGAAAGAATGAAAAGGGAGTGCAGGCTTTTTATGGCCATAGAAACATTCTGAGTCTGGGTGTGGGTGGGTGCTGCTTACATTAGTGTATGAATTAGTCAAAATTCATAAAGCTCGAACACTTAAAATTTGCATCATTTACTGTATGCCAGTTGTGCAACGAACAAGTACTATTAGCATAAAAATCCCCAGCAGGGACCATCCCACTGGTTTATGGCCACCAGGACAATGACTTTGTGCAAACTCTAGGTAAGTTGCTATCGGCAGGAGTGGGTACCTTACCAGTTTCTGCAGGAAATGCAGGCATATTTTGAGAAACTAACCCAGGACTCAACATTTTCTACCAACTTTAAAAAGAGGAACAGGGATGGGGACACTGAGTGTGGTTTAGCAACCAGAAAGTGGGTCAGGATACTTTTGAGTACAGGCATTCCCCCCACCCCACCCCACACCCTGCAGCATCTAATTTTAGCCACCTAAATATTTGTGCTAAAAAAAATCCACTTGCCATCAAAAAATCAAAACAAACACCAGCCCCTTAAACAACAAAGCACTTGATAACACATGGGTGAGGTACCCTTGATAGGCTGCTGAATTCATTCTGTTAATCCTGCACAGAATTTTTAGAAGGGCCACATGCATTGCTCCTTCAGCTGTTAAATGACTCGGGGGATAGGATAGGAGCTGATGCTGCACCTAAGGGATCAGGATTTAGAGTGCCTGAGATCACCTAGCAGGTGGCTGTTCTTGCACCTAGGTCTCTGACATAGGGTTCTTTGGTACCTAGAGGCAGTGAGATGCCAGCCTTTTAAGGAGGATGTGGCTGTCATTTCAGCTCAGAGTTAGTCCTAAGCTTGCAAGTTCAAAGTGGACAGTGGCAGAAGATGAGGCCAGGAGGAGATACGGTTTGGGGCTCCTCAGAAGTGTATTCATCCTTTTTGGGTGTGTGGCTTGGAGAGTGGGTTTGCTTAGGGAATAAGAGGCTATTACTGAGGGACAGATGGCCTGACATGGTTAGGGGTGGGTCTTTCTACATAATGAGTGTAGGCATACAGGAATTTTCCCTTCCATTCTGAAAGTTTGCTGAACTTTCAGTTAATAGGGAAAAAAGCTTCCAAATTTTATTTAACATGTATGTGTACATGTGGAAGCCATGTAAAATATAAACTCAGAGAAGCATTAGGTGACTGAGCTTTTTTTCTTTTGAGAAACATTTTGCTATAGGGTGCATAGGCTCCCAGAGAGACAGACAGTGAGAAATCACTCTTCAGGGGTGCTGACCATGCCACAATCCCTTCTCCTTCATTCTCCTCTCAGAATTTTGGGTATGAACACACATACACCCTGCATGACTTTTAAGCCACTGGGTCCAGAACTCGAACTGAGGTCAGTCATGCGGGAATCCAGCGACATAACCATTATGCCATCTGCTGGTCCCAGGTGGCTGAGATTTAAATACCATCCTCGTAGGGGAGAGGAAAATGATGGTGGAGTGGGGGAGGAGATGTTTTAGAGTAAATAATTTTTAAGGGGAAAAAAGGACTCTATGCTCAGACAGACAATGGTTAGTAATGATTCTCTTTGGGAATTAAATGGGATATAAACCATAGCTAGTGATAGAATCTGTCCAGATGTATAGACATCCCTAATCTTCCTTCCTATGGTATGGGTTTAGTTAGCGAAAACTCAGGGAGTGGGTAAAGGTGATTTTTTTTTTTTTCCCCCTCTGGGGTGTCCAATCTATAGGCAGATAGTGGAATACCAGATTTAAGATTCTTCCTGCAAGGCCAGCAGTGGCATGGTTGTTGAGGCATTGGACTACCACATGACTGATGGTGGTTCGAATCCTGGGTCTGACGTCTTGAAAGTCATGCCAGGTACATGTGCAGGTGTGCCCAAAATCCCAGGAGGAGAATGAAGAGGGTATTGTGGCATGGACATACCCTTGGGGGTGATTTCTTCTTTCTCATTTTCTCTCTCTAGCAAGTATACACACCCTATGGCTGAGGCAGGAAATGGCCAGCCAGGGCACCTGCAAGATAAGCCTCACAGATCAGCAACTGAAGGTCAGTTAATGAGGGGAAGATACTCAGTGGCCGAAATCTAGCTAAGGAGGGGAGGTTGTTGAGCTCCAAGGATAGGGAAAGCTGAATTTTGAATTCCTTATGGTCTGTAACTTGCAGTCTTTCCCCCCACACCACCCATCACCTATGCCTACGTGCTTATTGTGCTAACCTCCCCATTAGAAACCAATATAACCTCTTACCCCACTACAAATTGGAGCCCAGAGCTTGGAGTCTGAACTCCTCTGAGTCTGCTGGCTTAGTAAACCTAAATTCTCCTACTCTCTGAGTGGCGTTTGGCTGGCTGTTTCTGCATTTCTGGTTCCCTGACCAAGAAGTCAACTGTACTGACCCCTTGAGCCACTGGGCCAGTGAAGGGGATTAGCTAGGATGGAAGGGCCCTGGAGCAGAACAAGGTGGGCCACCTATCTTTTCTCGAGTCCTCCTTCATTGGGGGCCCTAACATTCTGTAGCAACCAACTCCAGCCAGTCTCAGAAGGAGAGACAGACCAACTCACTGGAAGACACTTTGGGACCTGGAAATCTGGTGTTTGGTAAGTCCCCGAGGATGTTGGACTCAGGCCTGCCAAGGATGGTAGAAGAGGAGGTTTGATCACCCTCCTGTCCTCAGAGGACCACCAGATAGGGATTTCCCAAAGGGGGGAGGCACTGCTTTTAACATCTAGAATGAAAAGTGTTTGAATGTGAGTGTGTCTTCTGTGTGGCTTCCACCTATGGAGTTTGTTTGATTCCTAACCTGGTTCTGTAGTGACCTCATATGACTCAGAGTGATGCTCAGCTCCGGGAGACTGACTTAGTCTCTCCCTGTGTACTGGGTTCGGGTCAGAGGTTCATACTGAACTTGTCAAAGCTAAGAGGCACCTAAAGTTCCTGTGAGGGATGTGGCCAGGCAGACGCCTGATTTGGCACCTCTTAGGAGGGGTCAGCCATTTCTGTCTATCTTGTGACACCATTGCAGGGAGAGATACATAGGGAAGAGGGATTTTCTCATGTGGCCAAGAGACCTTTCTGTCCCGGGTCTTGGCATTACTTTCTTTCAAGCCATTTCTGATGTGTATTTGTTCCAGGTGTCTTGTTTGTCAACCCTTGTCTGTCAAGCCCCCTTTTTGTCAAAAAAGGAGACTCACCTTGTCTGTTTAGGGAGAGCTTACTCCCTTAGAGTGTATGTTAAACAAACAAACAAACAAACAAAAAACAAAACCTTCAGGCAGGAGTATTCAGAAGATTATGATATTAAATTGGCTCTCAGAAGACTCTGAGAGCATTCTATAAAATAAATTGGCCTTCTGTCCACAAATGGATGAATGGGTTGAAAAAATGTGGCACGTATACTCCATGGAATACTATTCAGCCATAAAAAACAAGGTCCTGGAATTTGATAGAAAGTGGATGATTATGGAAGATCTGTTGCTGAGTGAAGCAAGTCAGGCTGTGAAAGAGAGACATTGTGTGTCTCCTCTTAACATATACTAACTGTCAGCACTCTACAGCAGAGACTGAAAGACTGGAGGATGTACAAGCATTAAAAATTATTATGGACACTAGAGCCAAGGTGGAAAGAGTGGGGGAAGGGAAGAGCATAGGAAAGTAAATTTGGGGAAAAAATGGAGAGGTAAGGTATTTGTGGGATGCGGATAAGGTTTATTATTTGTTGATGAGGATGTGCATATGCTCTCAACTGGGCTGGACTGAGGTGTGTGTCATGTTGAATATAGTCTCTATAATCGAAATGATGTATAGTGATTAAATGTATAAATAATAATTAAAATTAATAAATAAAAATTTATTAAAAAATAAATTGGCCCTCCTTCAGGGTGGGCTGGCCCTCCAAGGGGGTGCCCCCACCCCTCGGTTGCTGCTGCTGGCACATCCTGAGCCTATGGAGGCTGAAGCCTCAGGAACACCCCAGAGGCTAACCCCCTTAATCATCTGAGACATTCCTGCCAGAGTCACTCAGGGACTGCAAACTTAACCCCTCATACTCCAGTCTGGAAGCACCAGAAAAGCCCTGCCAAGGATCAGATTCTAAGGGAGAAAAGCAGGAACCTCTGTTATGGAGAGGAACACAATAAAAGGCCTTAAGGAATTCCATCCAATTTGATTTATAAAAAGAACACTCATACAAATTAATTTAAATGCTTTTCAAGTTCATATAACATTAGCAAATCAGCCAACTTCAAATATAATGAAAGAAAAGTTTTAGTAAGTGAAAATCTTCACTGTTTCTAATATGTATTTTGTCCAGGATTTTTATTAATCAGGCAACATCATGCTTATCTTAATGTGGTTGGTTTAATGAAACAGCTAGTATTTATGTGTTGTGTATTGCATTTTACATGGTGGATATCTAACAAGAAATGAATTCCTGACTAGCTTTTTTTAACTTTAGTTTTGGTGCCAACAGACACTAAGTTAACCTTTTTCATTCCTAAGGTGCTGACAGTTGAGTCAAGTAGGGGAGTATCTGGGCTTTTTGCTGTCTTTGACAAAGTCCCTCCAAAATTAGGCTCTAAGTTAATTAAGATCTTTGACCTCAAAGTAACTCTTGGTTGTTTACAGAGGGCCCCTGAAAAATCCAAAAGGGAAATGTTAAACTAATCAGGCTTATTATTTATATGTTGGATGAAAATGGAAAGTATTGTCAAATTAAATAATTCTAATTTTCCTGGTATTATATTTGAGTTATATGTATGAATATATTATATACTTCTATATCTATATCTATTGTGTTCCAAAATAATTTGAGATCCCCAGGAGTTTATGATAAGATATATTAGTCATGTTGTAGGTTGCTATGTTAAACTGATATATTTAGTCAAATTTCTTTGTCAGTTGTAAGTTTTTGTCAGAGCATTAACTATGGTTAGTTCAAGTGTTATTGTCTGCCCATGGGTAATTGCTTTTTTTGATGCCTTTCTAAAAGCTTTTTGCAAATGGTTATAATCCTAACGTTATATCCTTAAGAAAATTCACAAAGAGAATAGAAAAAGGATATATTCTTACAAGTACAGGCTTCTAAAAATTTAATTATTTAACTGGGTAAAAATTTCCATTTCCTATTTAAAAAAAAAAAAACTGTTTTTCTGAACTGTTAAACCAAAATTAACCCAAAGCAGGGAAATATTTGACCAAACTGCATGCTAAGTAGCCAACGCAATGCACCTGAATGAAAGAGGTAAAACTAATGTAAAAGAATATAAATGCAATGTTAAAGCATAGACTCATGGAGAGTATGGCCACCTGGTCCTTCCTGAGTCCTTCTTTTACTCCTCACTATTAAGTTGACATGTTTTAATTGTTCTGTTGTTGATCTTTAAATTTTATAGAAATGAAAAATATTGAATGGATATATTAATAAGATTGTTCAGTTCTACATTAAGAAATTTGTTAAACCAGCTTTTGTTATTGTTGTTTGCACATGTTCATACACTACTGACATACGCTGACAGTTAAAATTCTAATCAATTCGCGGGACCAGCAGGTGGCGTGGTGGTCAAGGCACTGGACACTCCCACATGGCCGACCAGGGTTCAAGTCCTGAATTTGGTGGCTTGCTTTCTCACTTCCTCTCTCTCTCATTCTCACCCTCTGTCTCTCTCTGCTCAAACTAAAAAATAAATGAATGAATAAATAAAATAAAATAAATAATCATAAAAAAATTCTAATCAATTCGCATATATGTCATTCTATTAATACATACAAGTTTACAAGCTTAATAACTCCTCCAGGATATATCGACTTCCCCAAGGTGAGAGACAGGCATTCAGTTAGCCCTAAATAAAGGTACCAGAACTGGCTTTAGAGGGGCCCCAGTATCAAGGACAAACCGTTAGGGAACTCCTGTGGAGGAACTTAGTAGAGTGAGAATCTTAAGGCAGGTGGGACAAATTAAGGCTGGAGCTCCCGGCTACCTTCTTCTTTCCTGCCTTATACTTCCTAAGCTTCCCCTTTGGACTCTCCCCTTGGCTACATTCTCAGGAGGTTTAGTGATAAAAATGAAAGTTTAAATTAAAATCACATTCTCCATCTAAAGCGTTTGTATAGTCAATGAGGCAGGTACTTTATAAAACCTGTAAACTGGGCCCCACCCTCCAGGTAGTACTCGGCATCTCCTCACAGGATCTTTAAAAGCCTAGGTCTTCTCAGTATAGGATTTCTCACAAAGAACAGATATAGAAAATTTCTTAGGCAATTCAGAAAAGTATAATAACAAATTGGCAAATTCACCTTAGCTCTTGATTTAACCTAAAAAGCACCCAATAGTCACTGTAGAAATCCTGAAGGCTGGGAACTTCCCCTGAGGTCAGGATCTGCAAACAGCCCAGATCGGAGCCTCTGCTTAGAAGAGACTGTTTCCAATGTGGGCAGCCTGGACACTGGACAGTGCCCATGACTGGTGTCCTCATGTTCCTCACTGGAGCTTTGTTCCCAGTGTGGAGTTGGTCACTAGAGTCAGGAATGCCCTGAGCTCTGAAGGGAGCTCAGAACTTCTCAAGTCCATGCTGTCCTCTGAAATTGAGGATTAATGAGGCCAGAGAACCCAATGGCTCCCCTTAGACATCTGATAATGTCAATGGACAAGCTTCAGGTAACCCTTAAAGTGACTAATAAGAACTAAGGTTTCTTTAAATAATTTCTGCCTAAATCAGAGGTTAATATTGTTCGTAAAAGTACAATTATAATAGGGAAAAAAAGAGAAAATCATAGTAAATAGGTTGGCTGACCACGCAGCAAGATAGGCAATTATAAGATGTAACCAGGGAGACACCTGTACCAGCCACTAGAATCCTGTTGTTGCCAGCTGTCCAACCATGTCAGCAGCAGATATGTAACCTGTGCCAGAAACAACACCCAGTAGAGGACAAGCCAGCCCTCTGGAGTCCAGGCTATAGTAACCAAATCATGCCCTTGAAACCTCTTTAACAAAGTTATGCCAGAAAACTGGGATGACTGGGTTGAACCCATTGTCTTTAGCTCTCCTCCAGGTCTTCTGTAGCCCTGAGATCTGGCTACTCTCCTTTTAAAATTCTATTTAGACATTCTCCTCCAGTCATTTCTAAGTTAAAAGGGAATACTAGATAGGTAAGCTAAACCTGTCCCGACACTTAGAAGTTCTGGGGTGTGCTCTTCACCACATAGCACAACACTTTATGGTCATCCTGGGTGTCCGGTAAATGCTTAAGGTACAGAAAACTTGAGAAACATTGGGGAAATCTCTTGTGTCTGGTAATTCAGTCATTAAACAAGATAAGACTAACTTGGAGGGGTAGCTCAGTTTTAATTTTCTTAAAAAAAAAAAAAAGCACCTTAAATAGATAGCCTGGTTTTCCATAAATTACTCAAAACAATGGTTAAACAAAAATTGGGTAAATATGAATAGAGTAAATGTTTATAATTAGACTTGTCTATTAAATTAAATGTTTAAGTTATTTCTAAATATTAAGGCATTAGTTATTAAATAAAATTTTAAGTGTATTCACTTAAGCATCTTAATATAGTATAAGAAAACTAAATATAAATAAATATGTAAACAACTGTGTTATAAAAAAATATTATAGATTAAATAAATATAACAGGTAGAAAAGAGGAGCCACTTCAGCTAGTCTGGATAGGGCCTTACATGTTGTACTGGTTACTCCTACCGCTGTTAAAGTTACCCTGCCAATCCATCACACCGCAGCCAAGAGGGCTGCCTCCATGGACCCTCTGGGGCCTTGGTCCATACAAATAAGCCAGGAAAGTCTCTCTGGATGATACTTCAGAGATGAGGGAAGAACAACCCTGCTCTAGTAACTCCAGAGGCTGACCAGTCTATCCAAGGTGAAAGCTTGAGGAACCTACAGCCCTGCTTTGGTCAGTCTGGAAGCTGACCAAGCTACACACAGCGGAAGACCGAGGATCCATCTCCCCATAAAACACACATGGACTGTCCTGAGTGCTCCTAACTGTAATAACCCCCTGATCCTAACTCTCCTTACTGTGGTTGCTTTAGTTTTTGCTATAGGTCTGCCTGCGACAGCTCTCACTGATTGGAAATGGTATGGGACACTCCTGCTAGTGGTTTCCTATCTGTCATGTGTAGGGGGTTTCATTACAATTCAGTGCCTTTAGATCAAAAAGCCCCTCAATTGTAATCCCTGTTACTATAATCATCCTATCGCTTGCTGAGGGCTGTCCCTATTTTTCCAAATTTGGCTTGCCAGCCTGTTCAGGAATGTATGAAGACAGTCAGGATGGGAGAGAAAACACTAAGAAAACTTCCAGGCCTCCCACCCCTTGTCTTTGGGTGAACTGACCAGTTAGCATTCAGTCGAAACATCTGTCCAGGCAGCACGTTATGATCAAACGAAGGCTCACAAATACTCCTATGACAACAAAGTATACTGAGTAGCCCAATCAAAGGGGTGGGGGCCTCTACCTATTCCTGGGAGAGGAGGGTTGTTTTATGCCAAGAAGTCTGGTATTGTTAGAAATATGGCCCAACAATTTTGTGACCAAATAGCGAAGAAAAAGGCTGCTACAGATTACTGGGAAGGTTAGAGTGGCCGTTGGCAGTAGGCTCTCTGGCTGTACCCCTATTAGGCTCTCCCAACAGTGCTCCTAATCTTAACCTTCGGGCCATGCATATTAAACCTCATTACCTGATTCATCTCCTCCAGGATAAAAGCTATTAAATATCAGATACTGGTTGTGTCTGAAACGGTGTACCACCTGATTGACTCTCCTTAACAGATGTTTGAGGAGACTCAAAAAGGGGAAATGAGGCAGGAAATGGCCAGCCAGGTCACCTGCAAGATAAGCACACAGATCAGTAACTGAAGGTCAGCTAATGAGGGGAGGATACTCAGCAAACTGAAGCCTCGCTAATGAGGGGAGGTTGTCACGCTTCAAGGACAAGGAAAGCTGAATTTTGAATTCCTTGTGGTCTGTAACTGTTGCAGCCTTTCCTCCCTATGCCTACATGCTTATGGCGCTAACCTCCCCTGTTAGAAACCAATATAACTTCTTACCCCACCCCAAATGGGGACCCAGAGCTTGGAGTCTGAACTCCTTTGCTTCTGCTGGCATGATAAACCTGAGTTCTTCTACTCTCTGAGTGGCATCTGGTTTCTTGGCAGTTTGTTTCTGCAACCTGGCAAAAATCTGAACAACAACAACAACCCCGTTCCTGCACTTTGGGAGAGAACAAAAGATCAAAGATGAAGAGGGAAGGTCAGAAAGAGACCTCAGTTCTGTGCTAGTCTTTGGGATATCATTTCCTGAGCCCCAGCAAAGGCTTCCTACCCAGGGTGGGCTGTGCACCCACTGTGAAATACTCAGTGGCTAGAAGAGGTAGTGATTTTTTGGGGGGAGAAGGTAGTCTTGACTGCAGCTATAGCCATGGGGCCTCTGACAGTAGCCATGAAATGAGGAATCTAGAGACCCAAGGAGAAGACAAGATGTCCTGGATATTGGGCACACAGGGAGGTCAAACAACTTTTGAGGATTAATCCTCTAAATAACAGACATAAAGAAAAATTCTCTAAAAGAAAAATTATTATTCAGGCATAGGCATCACAGTGGGGGATAGACTCGCCATAGTAAACTGTGACTGCATATAGGGAGGTAATACAGGAAGACAGGGTTTTTAATAAAAAATGGGGAGAATTTACATAGGTTGTTTTGGGACAGTTATCCTTGCCACTAGGATCAATAACAAGGGTAGCATGAAACCAAGATTGGATAGGCAGTCTCTGGGCTGATGTCCTTGCAAAAATAGTCTTAAGGTCATGTGGTGGTGGTCTTTGTGCAAGACTGGGGTTCTGGCAGAGTTCTTGGGGGTGTCCTTGTTATCAGGCATGCTTGCATGAGAAAACATCCTTCCATAGCCTTCCCCAACTTGTTTTGGTCAAGGTTTAATACCAGTTGACACAAGTGACTCCATTTTGATTTTGACAACTTTCATGGCTTGCACCAGAAAGCTACTTTGCTTCACTCCCACAAGCACAATCTCCATTTATGTGAACTTTAATGTAAGTGTGTAAATGCTGTGTTTAAAACTGAACTTACATAGAGAAATATAGAGAAAGGTTGCTGTGGAGAGATTTCAGGCAATTCTTGCCTTTTCTTCTATATTTTTCTGTACTGTTTAAACTTTCCCTTTTAGAGTGGACATGTAGCACTTATACAATTGAAGAAAAAAACCAATAAAGGTAATAAGAAAGTAGTCACTTCCTTTTAGCTAGTTTTCTACATGCAAAACTGCTCAGCGCATCTGCCCTTATGGACCTCAGTTTTTTTTTTTTTTTAAGTTATTATCATCATAATCTTGTTTATATTACATTGAATTGCATGTAACTTTACAATGTATTACATTGCTTTTTCAAAAAGGGAATGCCATGCATGTCAGTCAATACAGAGACATTAAAATCCCCACTTAATCATTCGATATCTTTTCATTGTTTTTCCCGATCATTATTGTTATTATTCCAATTATTTTTTTAACCAATCACTATTTCTCATTTTTCTTGTAAAAAGACTTTACCCGTCATGAAATACTTCTCAGACCAATCCAGTTGAGAATACTATACACATCATCATCAACAGGTAATATGTCCCACTAATGTCATGCCTCTCTGTTCTCTTGCATAAGCCTCAGTCTTTAACCAGAGTGATCAGGTGGATCTACTCATGATGCTCTCTGGAGGACTTTGGTTAACTCAGGTCTTTAAGAACACACCTGCACGGGACCAGCAGTTAGCATAATGGCTATGTCGCTGGACTCCCACGTAGTCGACCGTGGCTCGTGTCCCGGACCCAGTGGCTTAAAACTCATGCCGGGCGCATGTGCGCGCGTGCCCAAGATCCCGAGAGGAGAATGGAGGATGAAGGGATTGCAGCATGGCCATCCCCCCTGGGGGGTGATTTCTCGCTTTCTATCTCCCTGTCTCTCTCTATCTGTCTGGCGAGCACATGCGCCCTATAGCAACCCCCCACCCCCCCCCCCCCCCCCCCCGAAAAAAAAAAAAAAAGAACACGCCTACAAAGGAGTTCACTGAGAATGAGAAAAAGCATAGCTTGGCAGTTAACTGGTCTAATCATAATTACAAATAGTGCACGCTGCCCAGTATTTTCGGATGCTGACTTTAAATCTTTTCTCCCTCCACAGAACTGGAACATTCTGCCTTTGTGTGACTGAAGGATAGCGCCTGGTCTCTGTTTCCTTTTTTCTTCCTTAGGCTAGTTGGCTGAGACACGTCTCTGTAGTCCCTAGTGATGCTTTTGTGAACTGGCTCTTTGGTCAGAGACCCTTCTGGAGATGGTTCATGCTACCTGTGATCAGACAGTTACCTTGTAGGTGTATGGGTAATACCAGAGTTACGTGTAGTGGGGCTTCAGAAGTCATGGCACCTAGTCAAAAGGGGGCCATGGCAGATTAGGAGAAGCAGGGTGGAGTAAGCTAACCTGGGTGGGGAATTAACCTGCCAGGTGATGGAATTTGGTTTCCAAGGTCAGGCAGAGGAGACTCTCAGCGTTCCCAGCTTCTGTGTTCACACAAGTGATGGGATGCACAACAGGAAAGTAGTGACTCAGGCTTGATTGCGGATGTTAGAGTGCCTGAGATGCCAGAACGGGCAGGGATGCTTGTTCAGGAGGCCCCAAATCAGGTCTGTACCACTTCTGCACTAAAAGACAAAAAAAATCAGTGAATAGAAAAGGAATTTATTCAGTGAGGCCAACACTGGTTAGAGTCCACAACCATCTCCACCATGGGTATAAGATAACAAAGGTTATTTAGGAGAAGGAACAAACATCAAATTATTGAAAATCATGAGGAGACTGCAGCCTCAGGGGGTGGCTATCACACTGCTCAGGAGTAGTTTTGCCTATCTGGGCATGTATGGTAGAAAGAACAGTTTCCATTCTCTGCAAGGGGCTTAAAGATAAGCAGTGATTATCAAAGCAGCAGAAACAAATAGAGTCAGTCAAGAGAACGCTTAGATCCTGATTTAGGAGCTAGGTGTGCCTTTGTAAACACATGAGCTAATAAATTCTCAGTCATAGCCAGGCATCTGTAAAGACCCAGTAAGGTTATTGCTATGTTAACTTCCATTAGTAAAGTATTAGGCTCTGTCTTTTACAAGGGAGGAAAAGAGTAGGTTCTGTGAAGTGAAAAATGAAAATTAAAAACTAATTTTCCTACAATTTAATCTATTAAGATGGACTCTCAAGATCAAATATAATATAGTCACTTTGGTTCTTTTATGGCTTGGTTATACCAGCAGGACATGCAGGCAGAGATGTCCTAGTGAGGAAGGACACAGGGACCCTAAAAATATAGTTAGGGTAGAGGCCCAAATGGAGTCACAAAATAGCTAAGTTTTTTTTTGGAGAGGTTTTTGCTATAGGGTGTGTGAGCTCGCCAGAAAGACAGAGAGAGACAGAAAGCGAGAAATCACCCCCCAGGGGGGATGGTCACGCCACGATCCCTTCTCCTCCATTCTCCTCTCAGGATCTTGGGCATGCATGCATATGCGCCTGGCGTGACTTTAAGCTACCAGGTCCGGGACTCGAACCATGGTGGACTACATGGGAGTTCAACGACATAGCCATTATGCTAACTGCTGGTCCCATTTTTTAAAATGAATTATTTATTTACTTAATCTTGTATGTTATTAATTTTTAATTTGACCAGACAGAGAGAGAGAGAGAAAGGGAAAGTGAGAAAGCAAGCTTCCAGGTCCGGGATTTGAACCATGGTCAGCCACGTGGGAATCCAATGCCTTTAACCACCATACCACCTGCTGGCCCCCAAAATGGCTGTTTTAAGATGGAGACAAAGCAACTAGACTGCTTGCTTGGGAGAAATCACTTGCAGTGGTGGCTCAGTGATTGATTGCTCTCATCCTTGGGGATGCATGATTCTGGGAATCAGACAGTGCTGCTTGGACTGGTGGTATGGATCTACCATGCTAATCTGCATTAATCTGGCAGGAGGATAAAGTAAGAGTAAGAAAGAGGACCCCCTTTTAAGTAGCTCATTTTGGATGTGACTTCTCTCATCCCTTTAGTAGGATTGAGTGATGTGCCCCACCTACACACATGAAGTCTGTGTTATACAGCCCTGGCAGGGTGATTGCTCTCCTTTGGTACCTCAGTCTCTGTGGAAAGAGGAGCATGAACCCCTGATGGGCAGCTGCCCTTTGCTGCCTCAGACACTAGAGCTTTCTGGTGGTGCTATGCATTTACACATCGACACATTGCTGAGAAGTGTGAAACCTGCATCTTTCTCACTTTCTCTCTTTCTCTCTTTTCTGCCACATCTATCCTAAATTTATTTCCTTTTCATATATGTGGCAAAGGGAAGATCTTAATGTCTTGCTTGTTATTAATCAGTTACATCAGTTAGTTACATACAGGGCACCCACCATGTGGAAGTTAACGTGTTTATTGAGTCTGAAGCACAAATTGAACACTTTATACCCTTTAAAAATTAAAAAAAAGGTAAGCCTTTCAATGATATGGGCCCTATTTTCCCCATTCTACTATTAAATAGTGGCTCCCTAAAATGTTACTAAAATAATCTTGTTGTAAGACAAATGAATTTACTGTTTACTGTAATAAGAAAGAATGACTCTGACAGCTGGCTTTTAGTGTCTCAGAAGGGGGAAAACAGGGTTCACCCTGGATTTTTTTTTTTTTTTTTTTTTTTTGAGAGGTTTTCGCTATAGGGCACGTGCGCTCGCCAGACAGACAGAGAGAGACAGAGAGACAGAAAGCGAGAAATCACCCCCCAGGGGGGATGGTCACGCCGCAATCCCTTCTTCTCCATTCTCCTCTCGGGATCTTGGGCACGCACACACACACGCGCTCGGCGTGAGTTTTAAGCCACCGGGTCCGGGACGCGAACCACGGTCGACTATGTGGGAGTCCAGCGACATAGCCATTATGCTAACTGCTGGTTCCCAGGATTTTTGAAGTCTGAATTAAGGTATGTTTTTATATTAGGGGCTTGGTTAGGTTTGGGTAAAGGTTGTGCTGCAATGGTTTAGGATTGGTGAACACTATAATGAGAGGATATTAGGACAAATGGTTCAAAGACTCTTGGGATGTAAATTGTCATTTGTTATTTTTCATTGAAGATGAAAAAGTCCTTCAGAATGTTTCTGGAATGAACAAAAAAGTTACTTGAAGCCTTTATCTTCCTGGGAAAGCGTTTTCTGAAATTGCAAAGGCATGTTAATGTGGACAGTAAGCTGTGAGACTGGTTAGAGTCACTTCACATAAGGCATATTGTTCTGGGTGGAGTAGTTAATGTGAGAGGTGACAGGATCAAGATTTCAAATGATATAGAATAAGAATCTCAAATAAACACAATAAAATTCAGTAGTAAAGAGTAACGTGTGTCATTTGGGTTCTAGAAGCAAGAGATACAACTTCAGGGTGGAAGAGACTTGAGGGAGGTCATGATTAGTATTAGCAACAAGGCCTTTGGAGGAGGTGGGGTAAGCAGTCTGTTATGGATGCCTCCTGGTGTGAGGAGCTGTGATTTGTAGAAATCCATCAGGTTGGGGGATCAGAGCATCATACCCCCAAACATAGCACCTTGGCACACTGAAATTTAAGCTGAAGCAAGCTGAAAAAACTGCAGAAGGATGAATGTCTCTCTGATCTTCTCTCACTCTTATCTCCCATAAAGTGGGCCATAGAAACTAGACCATATTCCTCATCCTCCCCTGAGGCAAGTCAAAATATGTAGAAAGACTACTCTGATCTTCTCTCACTCTTCTTCCCTGGAGGGCCCTCATTTGGCAGGTGTCCTCCTCTGTACCTGGAGGAAAGAATGTCACACTGAGACAGAGAAAACAATCTGAACAAACAGGTCTTGCTGAGTTCTCCTCAGTTTATTACCATTAAGTCATATCTTCTTTGTTCAACCCTGTTTCTACACAATAATCTATCTATTAGACTCAGCATAAAAGTAAACAGATCTCCATGTTTCTCCAGGTCTTCATTCCTTATCGGGTCTCCCATGTAATGTAAATTGTATTAAATAAAGTTGTATGCTTTTCTCCTGTCAATTTGTCTTTACCATTTTTATTTTAAGGCCCACTCAGAGTCCCTAAGAAGGTTGAAGAATACTTCTTTATTATGAGGGGAGAGAGGAGTGCACAGGCTGAGAACAGAGGATTTTTAGTGTAGAGAACCTACTCTGTATGATGCTATAATGGTGGATACATTTGTTCAAACCATATAATGTACCTCATCAGGAGTGAACTGTAATGTAAGTTATGGATTATGGTGATTATGATGTGTTAATTGTGAAATGAAAAATTTAAAGACTTCATTTATTGCAAAATAGGTCTGAGAGGTTGTTAAAGGAAACAGAGCTCAAGCATTTGGTAGATGACTGAGTTTGAAATATATGCCTGCTTGGGTGGCTCTCCAGGGTTACGCTGGCTCTCTGCACCTCTTTCCCGGCGCTTCAGGGACCATGGCCGATCCTCGCGTGAGGCAGATCAAGATCAAGGCTGGCGTGGTGAAGCGATTGGTCAAAGAAAAAGCAATGTATGAAAAAGAAGCAAAACAACAAGAAGAAAAGATTGAAAAAATGAAAGCTGAAGATGGGGAAAATTATGCCATTAAAAAGCAGGCAGAGATCCTCCAAGAGTCCCGGATGATGATCCCAGATTGCCAGCGCAGATTGGAAGCTGCATATATGGATCTTCAGCAGATATTAGAAAATGAAAAAGATTTGGACGAAGCTGAAGAATATAAAGAAGCACGTTTAGTACTGGATTCAGTGAAGTTAGAAGCCTGAAACTTTTCTGTACAGGGTGTTTTTTGCATTAAATCCTGGGGTCCATTCTACAATTCATTATTTTGACCACAGCTGTGTGTTCAAGTAGTATGAGAATGTGATTCTTTTTATGCCATTCATATATCTTCCTTTGCATATTTAACGTGTCAAATAAATGAGTTCGTCTAATAAAAAAAAAAAGAAATATATGCCTGCTTGGACACTTAATATCTTTGATTCCCGTTCTATCCCAAAGTATAGGAAAGGACTTTGCTCTGATAGTTGTTAGTCTGTAGAATGGATCCACCAAAGGAGAAAAAAGATTACCTTTGATCCCTTCCCCTCCTGAGGATTCATGAACTAAGTTCATATTGCAGAAGGGAAGACAGGAATGTCAATGCACCTAATGGTTTGGCCACAAGCTATTGCTTGTTCTTCAAGCTCATTCAGCTACCTAAGAGAATTATTTACTCACCATTACCTGAGTCTTATTTATTTATTTAAAATTTTAAAGTTTAGAGACCAGCAGTTGGTATAATGGCTATGTCGCTGGACTCCCATGTAGTTGACCGCGGTTCGAGTCCTGGATCCAGTGTCTTAAAACTCACGCATGTGGGGAACCAGCAGTTAGCGTAATGGCTATGTAGCTGGACTCCCACATAGTCGACCGCAGTTCGCGTCCTGGACCCGGTGGCTTAAAAAACTCACGGCGGTTGCGTGTGTGTGTGTGCCCAAGATCCCGAGAGGAGAATGGAGGAGAAGGGATTGCGGCATGGCCATCCCCCCTGCGGGGTGATTTCTCGCTTTCTGTCTCTCTGTCTCTCTCTGTCTGTCTGGCGAGCGCACGCACCCTATAGTGAAAATCTCTCCAAAACAAAACAAAACAAAAAAACCCCAAAAAACAAACAAACAAACAAAACTTAGGCATGTGTGTATGTGCCCACGATCCAGAGAGGAGAATGGAGGGGAAGGGATTGTAACATGGCCATCCCCCCAGGGAGTGGTTTCTCTCTTTTTGTCTCTCTGTCTTTCTGGCGAGCACACGCACCCTATAACGAAAATCTCTCCAAAATTTTTTTTTGAAGTTTATTGAGAGAGAGAGAGAGAGAGAGAGAGAGAGAGAAAATACCCAGAATGAGATCATATTGTCCCCATCCACCCTCAGCCTTCAGCCAGTCTCAGATCATGGGGAAGCTCAAGCTTGTTTGCAGACTTGAGATGGAACCTTCTCATGCAGATTTGCCTTGCAGAGCATTGTGTTTTACTTGTGTGCCATTGTCTGGCCTTCTTTAATATTTTAAAAATAAGGTTTATTTGGGCTAGCAGGTGGTGGATAAGGTGCTTGATTCCCACATGGTTGACCATGGTTTGAGTCCTGGATCTGATAACTTGCTTTTTCATTTTCTCTTTCTATCGCTCTCTCTCTGTGGTCAAATAATGCTACTAATAATAATAACAACAAATAAAAACAAATAAATAAATAAATTTTGAAAAAAGTTTATTTATTTATTTGTCTAGGCATTAATTAGTTAATTGCTTTTGTACAAGAGTCTTTTTTCTGTAGCTTCTGTTGACAAAATTAACCAACTCTGTAGTACTAGTAACTAATGTGGTTTATTTCTAAGCACAAATATGAGTGACTTACCTGGAGAAAGAGAAGTGTGTTTCTCAGAAGCTGAGCTACATCTTTTTATGTAGTTCAAGAACAGTTGTCAATCAGCATAAGGAATCTTACATTGAGCCAGAAAGGTGGGACATTTGGAAGCAGAGGCTTATAGGTTATAGGTGAGTTTGAAATTCTTAGACTAGTAATTGGTTAAAGAAAAATCTTAAGTCTCTGTTCCTGAAAGAAACCAGGAAAAGAATAAGCAGGTTTACTACGCACCATAAAAACACTATGCCTGGAACAGGATGTAACAGACCACTATCAATGGTCTGTTAATGTTTGTAGTCATGACTTTCCCAAGCCTCTGGGAAACAGCTTTGGAATAGGAAAAAGTCAGAATTTTTTCTTCATGACCAATATAAGACATCGATTAATCCACTTTCTTGACTTTAGTCCTTTAAAAACACCCTAAAATTTGTGATACTTTGACTCATCTACTCAGAGAAACTTGGATGTCATGAGTCCAGGCAATTTTCCTCACTCTGGCCTGAATAAACTTTTTGCTTTACTTATTTTGTCTCAGCCTTACATTACAGATGGACACAATGTAGGTTCATCAAATGTACCAAAACACTATACAAGGATGATAGCAGGGGAGATTATCATGCATGGGGCAGAGGGTATATGGAAAATCTTTGAATCTTCTGCTCAATTTTTCTTTGATCCTAAAACTGCTCTAAAGTACAAAGCTTACTAAAAGTGTTGCCTAACTCAAATCAGGTTTGCTTGCCAAACACAACAGACCAAACTGTAGGCACATGGTGTGACAAATGAAAGTATAACTTTATTGCAATGTGTAAAGGAAGGAGAGTGGGCAGCTAATGCTGAAAAGACTCAGTTTCCCCAAGGTGTTCCTCACATGCATTTTCAAGGGCAAAATTAGAGATACAGTCCCAAGCACATAATCAGTTTGATGATTGGTTCAAGAAGGATGATCATCTCATAGGCCTTCTTGATTGGGGAAGGCTTAGATAATCAAATTTCTGTTCAGGTTTCTGGAGCCATTCAGCCTAGGGTCTATGTGCTTATAGCTAGCAGTTTACATCCTGCAAAACATCTTAAGTATTAAAGTTAAAACATTATGTTCTTTTTAAGTGGGAGTTTTAGGGGTCTAATGGCCCTTGTTCATGGCCAATGTTGCTTTATAACCAAAGCCTGAATTCCTACCCCTTATTTTGGGCCATTGCAATGTAAATATACCTTGTATTCCAGGGTCTTTTTGATAGAAAATGGTCAGATATGAAGGATCTATTGCTGAGTGAAGCAAGCTAGGATATGAAAGAAAGATACTGTATGTATCCACTTAATATATACCGACTATCCACACTCTATGGTAGAGATAAAAATATTGGAGGGCATAAAAGCAGTGAAAATAGTTAGGAATGCTGAAGATGGTGTGGAATGGGGCAGGAGAAGGGAAAAGTATAGAGAAGGATAGCAAGAGAACAAATAGAGAGGCATGACATTAGTGGAATATAGAAAAGGTTTATTACCTGTTGATGATAACATGCATAGTATTCTCAACTGGACTAGTCTGAGAAGTATTTCATGTTGGGTAAATCCTTTTTACAAGAAAAATGATATATAGTGATTGAATATTTAAAAAATTAATGAGAATAATCTGGAAACAATGATGAAAAGCTGTTTGATGGTCATGATGTGGATAGTAATGTCTTGACTGATAGGCAAGGTATTCTTTTTGGAAAAAAATGTAATACGCTGTAAAGATATATGTGATACATTGTAATATAAACAATATTATTATTATTATTATTTTTTGGAAAGGTTTTTGTTACAGGGCGTGTGTGCTCGCCAGACAGACAGAGAGAGACAGAGAGACAGAATGCGAGAAATCACCCCCCAGGGGGGATGGCCACGTCGCAATCCCTTCTTCTCCATTCTCCTCTCGGGATCTTGGGCACACACGCACATGCACCTGGTGTGATATAAACAATATTATTATAATAAATAAATAAATAAATAAATAAATAAATAAATAAATAAGTTCTTAGCAAAGGACACTTCGAAGCAAGAAAAAAAAGTGTCCATTGTTTTTAACGTAGAAGTTTAATGTGAGCCCTTGTATTTGATACTAAGAGTCGACAGAAACCTTTCTAATATTATAAAAACTTAAGCGTGAGCTAAAAAAAAAAAAAAAGTCAGGCTCTTGTTGTTTTTATGACTGAATAGTCTTCCATAGAGTATATGTGCCACACTTTTTCAATCTATTTATCTGTTCATGGACTTTTGAGTTGGTTCCATGTCTTAGCAATAGTGAGTAATGCCACTATAAACATTGATGTGCAAACACTGTTTTGACTGAGCATTCTCCTGTCTTTTGGGTAGATACACAGAACTGGGATTGCTGGATCAAATGGTAGTTCTATTTGTAGATATTTGAGGAACCTCCATATGGAACCTCCATATTGTTTTTGACAGTGGCTAGACCAATTTACATTCCCACCAACAGTGTAGGAGTTTTCCCCTTTCACCACAACCCCACCAACACTTACCATTTTTTTGTATTTTTAATTTTCACCATTCTGACAGGGGTTAGGTGGTATCTCATTGTGGTTTTAATCTGTATCTCACTTATGATGAGGGATGTTGAGCATTTCCTCAAATGCTTTTTGGCTGTTAATATGTCTTCCTTAGAGAGACTTTTGTTCAGCTCATTTTCCCATCTTTTATTCAGGTTAATCATTTTCTTTTTAGCTAAGCTGCTTGAGATCCCTGTGTATTCTCGTTATTAGTCCCTCATCTGAAGCATATTTTACAAAAGTATTCTCCCATTCTGAGGGTTGTTGATTCACACTAATTACTATGTCCATTGCTGTGCAGAAACTTCTTAACCTGATATAGTTCCACTTTTCTACTTTTCCACTTTTCTATATTATTGCCTATGCTTTGAAAGTCTTATTAAAGAAGTTTTCGCCTACCCCAATGTCTCCCAGAGTTTCACTAGTGTTTCCTACCAGTAGTTTTATAGTTTTTTTTTTTTTTTTTTTTTTTTTTTTTTTTTTTTTTTTTTTTTTTTTTTTTTTTTTTTGCAGAGGTTTTCACTATAGGGAGCATGCGCTCGCCAGACAGAGAGAGACAGAGAGACAGAAAGCGAGAAATCACCCCCTGGGGGGATGGCCACCTTGCAATCCCTTCTCCTCCATTCTCCTCTCAGGATCTTGGGCACGCACGCACACGCGCCCGGCATGAGTTTTAAGCCACCGGGTCTGGGATGAGAACCGCAGTCGACTATGGGGGAGTCCAGTGACATAGCCATTACGCTAACTGCTGGTCCCAGTAGTTTTATAGTTTGAAGTCTTAGGTTCAGATCTTTGATTCACTTTGAGTTGATTTTTGTTAATGGTGAAAAATGGGGATTCAGTTTCAACTTTCTGCAGGTGGATACCCAGTTTTTCCAGCATCATTTGCTAAAGAGGTTTTCCTTTTCCCAATGGATTGACTGGTATCCTTTGTCAAAAATCAGTTGACTGTAAGTTTTGGGGTTTATTTCTGGATTCTCTATTCTATTCCATTGGTCCACCAGCCTGTTTTTGTGCCAATATTATGCTGTTTTGATTATCACAGCTATATAGTATATTTTGGGGTCAGAGAGTGATATGCCACCCACTCCACTCTTTTGAACAGGATTGTTTTGGCAATACGAGGTCTTTTATTATTCTAGACAATTTTTATGATTGTCTTTTCTAAGTCTGTGAAGAATGTCTCTGGTATTTTGATTGAAATTGCATTAAATATGTAGAATAATTGGAATAGAATTGCCATTTTGATTATATTAATTCTTCTGATTCTGGAACATGGGATGTCCTTCCACTTTTTTGTGTAATTTTCAACATCTTTTAAAAGATTTTCACAGTTTTCTTTGTAAATGTCTTTGACTTCCTTAGTTAGGTTTAACCTTAGGTATCTTATACATTTTGTGGATAAGGTAAAAGGGATTCCTTTCTTCAACTCTACTTTATTCAACTTGTTTGTATATAGAAATTCTATAGAGTTTTGGATGTTGATATTGTATCCTGACACTTTACTGTATTCATTTAAGTATACTATTATGTCATCTGCAAATAAAGTTATTTTCAACTCTTCTGGTCTATTCGAATGCCTTTTATATGATTTTCTTTTCTGATTTAATTGGCTAAGACTTCCAGCACTATATTGTAAATGAGTGAAGAAAGTGGGTGGCTTTGTCTAGTATAAGTTTTTAGTAGAAAAGCTTTTAGCTTTTCCCCATTCAGTATAATGTTAGCTATAGTTTTTTCATATATGGCTTTTATTATGCTGAGAAATGACCCTTCTATACTGATCTTGCTAAGAGTCTTAATCATGAAGGGATGTTGTATTTTATCAAATGCTTTCTCTGGGAACCAGCAGTTAGTGTATGTTGCTGGACTCCCATGTAGCCAACCGTGGTTCGTGTCCCGGACCCGGTGGCTTAAAACTCACACTGGGTGTGTGTGCGTGTGTGCCCAAGATCCCGAGAGGAGAATAGAGGAGAAGGGATTGCGGTGTGGCCATCCCCCCCGGGGGGTGATTTCTCGCTTTCAGTCTCTCTGTCTCTCTCTGTTTTTCTGGCGAGTGCATGCACCCTTTAGCAAAAAAAATTAAAAAATCTCAAAAAAAATAAAAGCTTTCTCTGCATCAATTGAAATTATCATATGGTTCCTTCCTTCCTTCCTTCCTTCCTTCCTTCCTTCCTTCCTTCCTTCCTTCCTTCCTTCCTTCCCTCCCTGCAACTGGAGCAAGCCTGAGGTCAGTGAGCCTTCTCAGGGATAAATTATGTAACAAAGTTAATAGTGGTCTTTTTTTTTTTTTTGTAGGCTAGCCAAAGTTTAAAAAAATCTGAAGGGCCAACAAATGGCATCTATGTCTATGTCTCTGGACTCCCACATAGCCAACAATGGTTTGAGTCTCAGAACCAGTGGCTTAAAACTCATGCTGTGTGCATGTGCTTGTGTGCCCAAGATCCCAAGAGAATGGAGGAGAAGGGATTGGGGCATGGCCATCCTTCCTGGATGAGTGAATTCTTACTTTTCCTCTCCCTGTCACTGTCTTTCTCTCCCTGGTGAGTGCACGTGCCCTTAGGCAAAACCCTCTGAAAAAAAAAACATTGGGAGTAAACAGTCCTGTAACATATTGCTCTGCCTTAATGACAATTATAGGGAAGGTATTTCTTATAATGATATGGAGGGACTCAGAACTCATAAACAACTCAAGGATCATAATTGCCTTCACATCCTGCTCCCCTAGGAACTTGCTGCCTTCCCCTGAGCTATAGAGCAACATGAAACCTTGAATAAGTTAGACTTCCTGCTTCTCTGCTACATTCATATTAGGGCAGATTCTGAGTCCCTTGATAGGACATTCCTAGCATGCTGAGACCCCCTCCCTATTTTCCCCATAAAAGACTGTGTCCAACTCCCAGCAGGGGCCGAAGATTCAGAGTGTTAATTCCTCCTCAACATAATAATCAGTTCTCCTATCTCTCCGGATGCTGTTTTCCATTCCTTGGCGTCTGGTTTTCTGCAACATTTTGGTGCATTGGCTGGGAAACAGAATCACGCCGGCCCTTTGAAGCCACTGATCCCAGAACAACTCTCTCCAGGACAGGCACTACAGAGTAAAGAGTTAGGTGTGCTCCCATTTCATTTTTTTATTTTTTTTTTTTTGAGAGGTTTTTCGCTATAGGGCGCGTGCGCTCGCCAGACAGACAGAGAGAGACATAGAGACAGAAAGCGAGAAATCACCCCCCAGGGGGGATGGTCACGCCGCAATCCCTTCTCCTCCATTCTCCTCTCGGGATCTTGGGCACGCACGCACACGCGCCCGGCGTGAGTTGTAAGCCACCGGGTCCGAGACGCGAACCGCGGTCGACTACGTGGGAGTCCAGCGACATAGCCATTACGCTAACTGCTGGTTCCCCTCCCATTTCATTTTGATGAGATCCTTCAGCAGGGGTGCCTGCCCCAAGGTCTAGTGTTCCTGGATCATCAGACTCAGGTTGGAGAGAAGGACCAACTCCTGGACTCAGATGCATCAACCCTGGTTGACTCTGGTAATCTGGTAAACCCCTGGGAATCTGTAGAATCCTAGTCAGACCTACTCAGATTCAGTTGAAGGGGAGACCTGATCGTTCTCCTTCGGTCGCAGGACTAGCAGTTAGGATTCATATAGTGTATGGCTGGTGTGAGGAGGGAATGCATAACCTGTGAATGAAAGTGTGAATGTCTGTGATCAGCAAATGTGTTTGTGGCTCCACGGCTTTGGCTATGGAGCATGATTGAGTCCACACCTGTGGTCCTATAGTCCCAAAATACTAAACAGCAAAATTGATGCAGGGGGATGCTGTCCCTCCTTGTGTGCTCAATTCAGTGGAAGATTTATATCTTATTGCCCATTGCCAAGGGACTGCAAAAATTCCATGAGGAATGCAGCCAGATGGATGCTTGATTGCTCCCCTCTGGGAGCACTCACACTTTGTTGCGGCACCATTCACAGGAGGGGGCACACAAAGGCCGATGGGAAGATTTTCCCTGTATAGGTGGATAGGCAGAGTAGTGACTGTCAGGTTGCCAGTTATGTCCGTGGAAGCTAGGACATGAATTCCTCCCGACAGTAGCACAAACTGTCTTCCTGGGTTTTTGTCCTGATCCTTCTACAAAGACTTCCACTGCGGAGCGAAACCTGCCCTTTCTGTATAGGAAACGAAAGGGCAGGCATCACCTACTACCTAGACAGCCTTCCCTATTCAATTACCTCAGCAGACTTCTATACTCTCATCCTTCTCCATTTCCACCTTGGAAATATCCCGCCCTGGCACCAGGCTATCCACCATTGGATTCCAGGAGGATGAACTCCCAGAGAGAGACAGCTGTGATTGTTCTAACCACAGCCCTCGGCCGAGGCACTCCTGAAGACTTTAACACCCTAAGCCCCTAACTACCTGGCCCTTCTGGTGGTGCCCCTGAGACTTCACAACTTTTGAGTCTCTAGGCTCGGGCTTACTCCCAGGAGCCTTCATCCTTTTGAAATCTCCTTGTCAACCACTTCTTCCAGCCAGTGATCACCCAAGCTCTCTGGAAGGGGCAGATTTTTGATACTGGGAGAGATCAGAGATAATTGGGCCATGCCACTCGGCACTGCCATGGGAAAACCCCAGTCCAAGTCATCCAAGCCCACTGTGCTGGATTATATATTAGCTAATTTCAAAAAAGGCTTCTCTAGTGACTACAAGGTAAAAAATGAAACTGGAGAAGTTGAGAGCTCTTTGTGAGGTTGAGTGGCCCTCTTTCAAAGTAGGATGGCTGCTGGAGGGAACCTTCCATCTCCCTACCATGTGGGCTATGTACAACATTGTTACTGGCACCCCAGACCACCCTGACCAGTTTCCCTATGCTGACTCCTGGTCCCTCCACCATGGGTGTCCATCTGCATAAAGGAGAGGAACCAATGCACTGTTTTGGCTGTCTGCATCCTGCTTCTGGGGCCAGACCCCGACCCAAAGAAACCCATGGCTCCAATCCTACAGGGATCCCCAGAAGAGAAGCCATTAGCAGCTCCGCCCCATGCGTCTCGGTCACCCACCGAACTGACTATTGAGACTCTGCCACTGTCTGTTTCTCTGGGGCCTAAAGAACAGCCTGAGGAGCCAGCACTGCCTCAGAGGGGAAGCTGTCTGCTGTCCTGAATCCTGCACCTAGACCCCACCTCATCTGCCATTACTCAGTGAGCCACCACAGCTTGGGGCTCCCCCTCATGATTGGGTCAGACAATGTCCCTGCTTTCATGGCAAAAGTCACACAGGGAGTGGCAAAGACCTTAGGCCTAAAATGGAAACTTCATACTGCTTACTGTCCTTAGAGTTCCGAGCGGGTAGAATGAATGAATCGTATCCTCAAGTCTGCACTAACAAAACTTTGTCAGGACACTAGGCACCCCTGGGTGGATGTCCTAGCACTGGCTTTGCTTTGAGTTTGATGCATACCATAAAAGCAGGGTTATACCCCTTATGAGATCCTGTTTGGCCAACCACCCCCTTTAGTCACTCAGACCCATACAGCTGACATCTGTGAGCTGGGCGAGGCAGTCCTGATTCAGGATCTGGTGGCCTTGGGAAAGACTTGAAAGGAAATAGCCCATGTGATATTAGAAAGAACCCTCATCCCCCTCAGAAACTGGATACACAAGGATGAACCAGATGATTTGGTGTGGGTTAAAAATTAGAAAAGAGAATCATTGCAGCTCACCTGGTTGGGGCCATATGTCATTGTGCTTGTTATCCCCACTGTAGTTAAGGTTGCAAGGCTAGCCCTGTGGATCCATCATGCAGCACCAGAGGATCCTGGGACCTGGGCGGTGAAAAGCCACCCTGAATAGCTGACCAAGGTGAACTTCCAAAGGATGAGGACCTGACATTGAGACTGCAGCCCTGCTGCCGCCACTCCTGGGTGGGCTACTCTATGCATGGCAGAAGCTTGAGGAGTCTACAGCCCTGCTTTGGTCTGGACACTAACCAATCTATGCATGGCCGAAGCTTGAAGACAGCAACAGTTGATACCCCTACTATATATCCTTATAACACCCTGACCCTAGCCCCTCTTGTAGTGCTAGCTGTGCTTCTCTCTCTTTTTTTTTTCCAGAGAGGTTTTTGCTATAGGGCGCATGCCCTCGCCAGAAAGACAGAGACAGAGAGACAGGAAGCGAGAAATCATGGGGGGATGGCCACGTCACAATCCCTTCTCTTCCATTCTCCCCTCAGGATCTTCGGCATGCACCCACATATGCCCGGTGTGAGTTTAAGCCACTGGCTCCAGAACTTGAACCACGGTTGACTACATGGGAGTCCTGCGACACAGCCATTACGCTAACTGCTGGTCCCATAGCTGTGCTTCTCCCTATCGGTCTGGGTTCTGTGGCCCAAGAAGACTGTAAATTATGGGAAAAGATTTTTTTTTCCTGGTGGTAGGAACCTTGATAGGTAGGCCTAAGATGCCTGGACTAACTAACTGGATGCATTTTCATTCCCTCCTTCAGATATGGATCCTAACTGATATCCTGATCTTCCCCATATTAGGAGAGACCCCTGAGTGTATAAAGTGGTGTAACACCATGGTGCAGACATCACCTCCCTTCCTGAAAACCCATGGGAGAAACGAATTCAGATCATAAGTGGCCTATGGACTACATACTCCTTCAACTGCTGGGACCCAGTTCTCAAACATCTAGGAACAGATGACAGGGCCTGCCTCCAAGTTGATTCTATTTGGTCTTGCACTTATGGTGGTAATGAAAGGCCGCCGGCCACCTGGCTCGGTGAACTTTCTGTCCAGAGGATACATGACCCCCAATCGACCACAAGAGTTGGTTCTTGATGCAAAATCCAAGAGGTTTTATTTTTCCAGCCGGCTGGGGTCCAAGTAAACATCTGACTCAGCAGGCCCGAGCGAGGACCCCATTTTTAGGGTTATAGGTCTTTTTATAAGCAGGAGGAGGTATGCGGAAGTTTAACGGATAGTTTATTTCTAGGGGGAAGAGCGGCAGCTCTTGCGACACAGGTGCATGGGTTATCTTTCTAGTTCCTTGTCCACATTCCATTTGCTCAGTTGCTGGAGGTTTGCATAATTAAGTCTGTCTGAAACTCTCGGGGCAGTTTATCACAAGGGCGGCACCGGCAATAGTACAGAAGCGAAAAGGCAAAGGTTAAATTTTATCTTTACAGAGCAGAAAGGCACAGTTTAAATTTATTCTTACAGTAAATCCTTCTCTATGAACCAGAGTCAAAGAAGTCATGCCTGTGACCAGTGCCCCCTGGCAGGAAGACGGACATGCTATATGTCCCTAAGGGAACATGGCCTTCCAGATAGGGGAGGTAAATGCTCCTCCAAGGAAAGATAGAAGGCATGCTGGAATATTGTTCAGAGACTTCGTCCTCCCAGGCCCAACTATGGGTGGGAAAGCAATCTAGATCCCTGAGTGAGCACCCTCATAAACAACACATGGCTGTTCCCAGTCTGGCCTCCAGCTACTGGCTTTGCATATGATCTACCCTTCCCTTGATATATGCTTCCCTGATAACTAAGTCTACCAGCATTGGCTCCCGAAACCCCCTGATCGTCAATGCTATTCAGGAAAGCCTCCTTGCCCAGGTAAACCTTTCCTCCCCACCCCACCACTGTATCTCCAAACAAAGAGAAACAGGAGCTAGTAGCTTCACCTGTAATCACACTCATAGGCTTAAATTCAGGCCCCATGACAACCAGGGCCTATTCTGCTCTACTAAGATGGGGTTATATTTGGTCTGTGGCATTTATGCCTACCAATGCCTGCCTTGCCCCTGGACAGGGGCAAGTTCTTGGCTGTCCTGACTCCCCAGATTGATGTGATATATGGAAATAAGAATCTAGAGGTTCCTCTGGTAGCCTGGGTCTGAATAAAATGGTTTATTCTGTTTATCCCCCTCCTTGTCAGACTTGGAATCTCTGCTGGGATAAGCACTGGAGTTGGAGGAATGATGACCTCCTCCTACCAGTTCTCCCATCTCAGCAAGGAAATTGTGGAGGGTTTCCAGAAAGTAGCTGAGACTATTGAGACCCTCCAAGACTAACTTGACTCCTTAGCAGGAGTTGTCCTACAAAACAGACGAATGCGAGATCTCTTAACTGTGGAGAAGGGAGGGCTCTGCTTATTTCTGGGGGAGGAATGTTGCTTCTATGCCAAGAAATCAGGTGTGGTCTGAGACATGGCTTAGCAGCTTAGAGATTTGGTCTCCAAACAGCAACAAGTGACAACTGACTCCTGGGCAGATTGGAATGGGCTCTGGACATGGGCCCCATGGCTACTGCCTCTCCTGGAGCCCCTAGCAGTTATTCTCTTGGCACTGGTAGTCAAACTATGTGTCCTTAATCTGATTACATGGTTGTTAGTAACCTCTGGCCTTGAAGCCATCAAGTTATCAACTGTTTGTCACTACCCTGGGAGGTTATGTTTACCACTGCTCCTGTTAATTGATCTTCCTTAAATATGATGGAAGAGGCTCAAGAGGGGGGAATGATATGGAGGGACCCGAACTCAAAAACAACTCAAGGCTCCTAACTGCCTGAACTTCCTGCTCCCCTGCAAGCTTACTGCCCTCCCTGGAGCTATAGAGCAACCTGAAACCTTGAGTAAGTTATGCTTCCTGCTTTTCTGCCACTACCATACTAGAATAGATTCTGAGTTCCTTCCCCATAGGACATTCCTAGCATGCTGAGACCGGCCTTCCCCCCTCCCCCCTCTAATTCCCCCATAAAGGACTGTTTCCAATTCTCAGTGGCTGGAGATTCAGTGTGTTAATTCTTCCGTTCCAGCCATTCTCCTATTTCTCTGGGTGCTATTTTCCATTCCTCAGTGTCTGGTTTTCTATCATAATAAAGAACAGTTGGAACAAACTGGGCGAGCAAAAGTGGATTCTAATTCTGCAAGTGAACAAGTTAATCGACCCAGATCTGCTCCCCTTGGTTTCAAAATGAGGATGCCAGGTAGTGAGAGTGGAACTGCAGACTGAGTTATCTGAGGGGTCATCCCATTAAAGGGAGCCTCACTCATTCCGTCTTAACTGTAACATACATAACCAGGAGGGATACATAGATATTTAGGGAAGCAGGCATTTCTTCATGAGAAGACAAATTCTCACAGTCAGAGTGTCCTGCGGTGGGGCAGCTGCCCCTGGAGGAGTGAGCATCTCCAGAGGATGAAGCAGGGGCTGGGAAACCCCTCATCAGCATGCACTCAACTCTGAGGTGCTTCCCAACTGTGAAACTGTGGTTTTTCAGTTCGGTTCTTTTTGGACTTAAATAAAAGCTTGCTTCCCAGAAACCTGAAAACATTCAGGTATAACTTTCAGAAATATGAAAGTACCTTCCAAAGGCTACTTTGATTTCTCTTTGAAATGCTAAAATATGATGTAAGCCTCCCAGCTTTGAAACTCACAGCTATTCAATTCCTTCTACAGGTGATAAAAAGCATCCAGCCTGGAGCATGGATGTGTGAAAAGAGATTAGGCAGTGTGTGAAAACACTTCCCATCAGCCATTTGACGGCTTTTTTGAAATGCTAATGTCAGTCCTAGAGAGCTGTTACCTTGGAATTCACACCTATTCAATTCCACATCAGGTAAACAAAGCATCCCCTGGTGAACACGGAAGTGTGAAGCCAAACTGAGGCAAACTGTGAAAATTTTGGCCTCAATTTATCCTAAGGGAATAAGGAAATATACAATTATGCTTTTTTCTTCATCTAGTATCATTTAGTTTTGTAATAATTTGGAGCTTGAAGGGCTACAGGGGAAGTAACTACTATTAATTGAGTATCTACTACAAGCCAAGGACAATGCTGGGGGGATTTTACATTTAAATCTCTCCACAACCAGCTATTTTTAAGTATCATTAGTCTCATTTTACACTGTAAATTATACTTGACACGAGTTAAAAAATTTGCTTAAAGACACAGAACTTACCCTGTCTCAAAATAAGGATGCTGGGTAGTGAGACTAACAGCAGGGGCTGGGAGATCACTTCATTAGCCCAAGGCGAACTCTGAGGTCCTTTCCGAGAGTGGATCGGGGATGCTGACCTAAGGGAACTGAACATTGGTTGACTAAAATCTGAGTCCTGTTGGATTATCACGATGGTCATGGTACCTGTTGCATCAGAGAGCCTCCAAATCTCAAAGGCTTAAGCCACAAAGTAGTATAAACTGATCAAGTCTGGTTTGGTTGGTGGTTAATATGTTCCAGGTGTTGACAGAAATAACCACTCTGCGGAAATAGTAATTAATGTGGTTTATTGTTAAGCAATGGACTAAGTGACCTACCTGGAGAAAGACAAAAGTGTTTCTTGGGGTACTCAGATACTCTGATTCCTTTTATATTGTTCTGAGAGTCAGAGAGCTGTCAATCAGCATAAGGAGCCTTTTACACTGGCTTGGCTCAAAAAGATAAGCCACCTGGAAGCAGAAGCTGATCTGTTGTACGTGAGTTTGAAATTCTTAGATTAGAAATTGGTTAAAGAAAAACATAAGCCTCAGGACCAGCAGATGGCGCAATGGTTTTGTTTCTAGACTCTCATGTAATTGATCTTGGTTCGAGTCCTGAACCTGGAGGCTTAAAACTTATGCTGGGCACATGTGCATGTGTGCCCAAAATTCTGAGAGGAGAATGGAGGAGAAGGGATTGTGGTGTGGCCATTCCCCTGGGGGAGAGGGTGATTTCTGTCTCTCTGTCTCTTTTTGTCTCTCCAGTGAGCACACATGCCCTACAGCAAAAATCTCTTTTAAAAAGAAAAAGGAAAAAAAAAGGAGAAGAAAAAAAAACCCCCACAAATCTTTGTTTCTGAAATAAATCAGCAGAAGAATGTGCTTTACTTTAAGAGACAAGAAGGTTTACTATGCATCATAAAAACACTATGCCTTGGGGACCAGCAGTTAGCGTAATGGCTATGTCGCTGGACTCCCACGTATTCGACTGCGGTTCGAGTCCCAGACCTGGCGGCTTAAACTCACGCCGGGCGTGTGTGCGTGTGTGCCCAAGATCCCGAGAGGAGAATGGAGGAGAAGGGATTGCGGTGTGGCCATCCCCCCTGGGGGGTGATTTCCTGCTTTCTATCTCTCTGTCTCTCTCTGTCTGTCTGGCGAGCGCACACGCCCTATAGCAAAAACCTCTCCAAAAAAAGAAAAAAAAAAAAAAAACCACTATGCCTTGGGACCAGCAGTTAGTCTAATGGCTATGTCACTAGACTTCTATGTAGTTGACCATGGTTCGAGTCCCGGACCCGGTGGCTAAAACTCATGCCAGGCACGTGTGTGTGCATGCCCAAGATCCAGAGAGGAGAAAGGCGGAGAAGGGATTGCAGTGTGGCCATCCCCCCTGGGGGGTGATTTCTCGCTTTCTGTCTCTCTGTCTCTCTCCGTCTTTCTGGCAAGGACACATGCCCTATAGCAAACAAAGAAACAAACAAAAAAACCAACTCTCCAAAAAAGAGAAAACAAACAAACAAACACTATGCCTCAGGGCATGGTGGTTGGTTGAGGCACTGGACTTCCACGACAAACCCTGGTTCAAGTTCAGGACCTGACAGCTTGCTCTCTCTCTTTCTCTGGTCCAATTGAATAATAATAATAATTTTTTAAAGTTACATAAATAGTTCTTTAAAAAACAAGACAAAACAAACAAAAGTTAGAGCACTATGTCTAGGACAGGATGTAATGTAGCATCTCACCATTAATATGATGCAGGAACATGGGGGTGCAGGGGTGATTAGGCCCAGCATCCACAGCTGGACATGGGCGTAATTGCCTCTGCGCTACCAGTGGGACATGGGTTCTTGTCTCATGCTCAGGAAGAATTAGAAAGGCAGACATGTAGAGGGGATAGTAAGTGAAGAGTTTATCGAAGGAGGTGGAAAGAAGAACAGAGCTCCCAAGAAGAAGGAAAGGATCTTGGAAAATGGGCTGCTACTAAAAGGCCGCCGGCTGCCTGGCTCGGTGCGCTTTCTGTCCAGAGGATACGCAACCCCCAATCAACCACAAGAGTCAGTTCTTGATGCAAAATGCAAGAGGTTTTATTTTTCCAGCCAGCTGGGGTCCAAGCAAACACCTGACTCAGCAGGCCCGAGCGAGGACCCCGTTTTTAGGGTTATAGGTCTTTTTATAAGCAGGAGAAGGTATGCGGAAGTTTAACGGGTAGTTCATTTCTAGGGGGAAGAGTGGCAGTTCTTGCAACACAGGTGCATGGGTTATCTTTCTAGTTCCTTGTCCACATTCCATTTGCTCAGTTGCTGGAGGTTTGCATAATTAAGTCTGTCTGAAACTCTTGGGGCAATTTATCACAAGGGCGGTGCCGGCAATAGTACAGTAGCAAAAAGGCAAAGGTTAAATTTTATCTTTACAGAGCAGAAAGGCACAGTTTAAATTTATTCTTACACTACCTCATGGTTTGGATTCCAGGTTTATCTCTCAGCTGGGAGTATTCTGCCTATCAGGAAATGCTTTGCCCCATTCCTGTCACTGTTACAATGCTTTTACATTATTTGTGTGTCCTGGAGTATGTCTGTCAGGCCTTTGGTCTTTTAAAAATTAAGTCCATTATTAGGGACCATGAATTATTTAAGAACAAGATCTATGTGTCTAAAGGTAGAGGAAAATGGTGCCTGGACTAATTGAGTTCCACCGTAAAGAACCATGAATTCTTAAAAAACAAGATCTGCCTGTCTAAGGGCAAAAGAAATGGTGAGTGGGAGAAGAGGGGAGAGGAATGGTCAGGGATTACATAGCACAGTCTCTTCTGGGAGGATGGCGGGTCCCTTCCCTATCTACCTGTAAGTGGGCTCTAACTTCTGTTTCAAAAGGACTAAAGCAGTCTTTTAATGTTTACATGCCTCTGTTAATATTTGTAGGCTGACTCTCCCAGACTTCCTGGAAACAACTTTGGAACAGGAAAACGTAGTCAGAATTCTATTCTCACATGCAGCCTTTCAAAGACCATGTTCCTCTATCTTATGGTGCCACCATTTTCAAAATGTGACCACTGTTACCACAGAGAGACAAAATAGAAAAGTTTTCTGGGCTAGACCTGGATGTGGGGTCTACCTCGTGCCCTATTCCCTTCGTCTTAACTCAGTCACATGGCCCCAGACTAAGTTCCAGGGGGCTTAGAAGTGTAGTTGAAGTGTGTGCCCAAGAAGAAAGTAAGAGAATTCAGGAAGCACATATGTCATAATTTTAAAAATTTGTGTGCTCGATGGGACCCTGTGTCTCATTCATGGGTACTTAGTATGTATTTCAGACTTAATATATGCACTGCTAACCTGAGAAAGAGGACTGAGGCAAAACAAGTGAAACAAAAGCAGTTTATTTGAGTAAAGGGCTTAGAGCAAATCACTGCATGACATGGATTCTAATTGTCTAGAATGTGTGTGCAACAATGGGTACTGAGATGGCTGGCTTGCAGAACAAAGAGAAGGGCAAGAAGAGGGGAGGTTATCAGTTATTTGTTAAGAATTTAATTGACCTGGGGCTGGCAGATGGCATGGTGGTTAAGGGTGCTGGACTCCCACATGGCCAACCACAGTTTCAGTCCTGGACCTAGAAGCTTGCTTTCTCACTTTCTCTCTCTCTCTTTCTCTCTTTCCCTTTCTTGTCAAATTAAAAAAAAAATAAAGTTAAATAAAATAATTCTAAAAAAAAAGAATTTAATTGGCCTATCTGTTTAAACTAATGCAGGTAACTAATTGGCTATACCTTTTTCTTTACATCATGAATTCAGGGAACATTGTGAAAATGGCAAAGGTGGTCGCATTGTAAATTTGTGACTGTTTACTATGTCAGTTCTCACACTGTAGATTACGGTATGCCCTTTGGGCCATAACCCCACTAGTACAGGACATAACTTTGGCCTCACGCTATGCCTTTCTTGGGATTTTTGCAGAGTGTATATCCACAGATTATTCTCAACTGCTTTGTTTCCTTACATGAGTGAATGAGGGTTCAGCCTCATAGTAACAACAATCTAGTTGTAAACAAACCCCAGAATCAAAGCTGGGTTTATTGGAGTCATTAAAGTCACTGTTGGTTTCTTTAAATCAGAATGAAAGTGAATGATAATACATTAGCCAATAAAAGTCCTGATTGCACCTCCCTCATTGAGGTGAGGAAGAAGGAAGTAAGTTGCTCTGTGTAAAAGGCTAGGAACAGTAACTGGCACATAGTAGGATATGTGCGTTAGCTGTCAGTATGACTAGCTGAGGGGTTTCCCAGTGGTCTTCAGTGAGACATCCCCAATTTCCACTAGCTCTGGTCTATTCTCCCTGCCCCTCCTTAGCCACATTCTGAAACTTTTGGTAATAACTGATATTCTTACTGGAGTGAAGGTGCTCCCTTAAACACTTGGAAGACATTGAAACAGTCAGTGTATTTGCATTAACATAAATCACTCAGAAAGAGGTCTTGGCTTCTTAATTGGAATTTAGCAAATTCACAAAACCAAGAGTAGAGACTCACTGACTTGCTTATTAATGTCATTGTTTGAGGCCATTAAGTGATAATACATTTTCCCAACAGGGAAACTTAGTTATAGCTAACACTTTTTCTATAAAATCCTCAATGGGGGACCAGCAGTTAGCATAATGGCTATGTCGCTGGACTCCCATGTAGTTGACCACGGTTCGAGTCCTGGACCCGGCAGCTTAAACTCACACCAGGCGTGTGTGCGTGCATGCCCAAGATCCTGAGAAGAGAATGGCGGAGAAGGGATTGCGGCGTGACCATCCCCCCGGGGGGTGATTTCTCGCTTTCTATCTCTCTGTCTCTTTCTGTCTTTCTGGTGAGTGCACGCGCCCTACAGCAAAAATCTCTCCAAAAAAGAAAAAAAGAAAAAAAAAAAAGAATGAAAAAAAAATCCTCAGTGGTTTATGGGGAATTAATGTCATTTTTTCTACTACAACACTTGTCTCTCTAGGCTGTGTCCACTCCTTAATGTGGCATGCTCATTCTAACTTCCTAGTCCCTTGATTTGTCAGATTATCTTTCTCTCCGGAGGCTTGATATTACCCAGCCAGGAGAGCAGGACATAGATTTAAGGGTTTTGGGTAAGGAGTTGAAACTCAATTAGGCTTCTCATGGAGAATTTTATGATGAATATGAAGAGGACAGACAGGATACAGAAATAAAGAAAGAGCCTGAGAACATGAAGTTTCATGGAGAAGGTCACATGTGGGATGGGAATGAAGGGTCTCTTCGATTGGGGCACTCTGCTGCCTGGGCACAGTGTGCTCTGCATACTGCTGGGTCTGTCTGCTTGAGCATGGTATCTGGGTTGGGAGTAGCAGGAGATGAGTCTAGAGGACCCACTGCTTTTTAAAAAAAATATTTTATTTAACTTTATTTATTCATTCATTTATTTATTTCAGTTTGATCAGAGAGAGAGAGAGAGAGATAGATAGATAGATAGAGAGAGAGAGAGAGAGAGCGAGAGCAAACTGCCAGGTCTGGGACTTGAACCACAGTTGGTCATGTGGGAATCCAGCACCCTTAACCACCAAGCTGGCCCCCTCACTGTTTTTGGTTTAGAGAGATCATCCATGACCTTGAAGGATATTGGAGCTGGCTCTGTGGACAGTGAGAACAATGAAGGGTTGGAGGTACAGAGTGAACAATCAGGCTATGTTCTGAGAAGCACAATCTAGTGGTTGAGGAGCCTGGACTCGAGGAGAGACCAGTTTAAGATGAGCCACTCAGCACCAGAGTGTGGCCATGATCCAGTGATCAACAATGAGGGTATGCTGTTGACTTGTGGGTGGAAGCTGCAGGCTAGACCAGGACCACCTCTTTCTCTACAGTCTCATACCTCTGCTCTTAGAGTAGGACAATAGTTCTCATACAAGAATTACCTGGAATGCTTGTGAAACTCAGATTTCTGGGTGTAACCCCAGGGTCCCTTCCTCAGTAGGCCTGGGGCAGGAGCTAAGAGTTGCATATATAACTAGTTTCCAAGTGATGCTGATATTGGTCCAGGGACACATTTTGAGAATCACTGAGCTTGAGACCCATTGGACAACAGACAGCTTTGCTGTTTGCAGATCTGTCTCACAGAGATGCAATGCCTAGTCTGGTTATATGCATGCATGCACATTTGTGTGCAGGCTCACACACTCAGGTGTGGTTGTGTGGCAAAGTGACTTGAACAGAAAAGTTTTCTGGGCCTTTTGCAGAGCTCCACTGCTTTGGCTCTCACAGAATTTTCAACTTAGGAATCTCTATAGAAGTATAAATCACTGGATTTGGATTGACTGAGAGCCAGTAGGTGCCATAGGCTTTTGAAAAGAGGATGTGGCCAGGTGCTGTGGAGGTGGTGACAGTACAGGGAGAGATGGAGTTGAAGGGGACAAACAGGGTACTAAGGACTGTTCTTACTGAGTGGTTTACAAATTTCTGAGATTCAGGCCCTGTGGGGTGAGGGAGAGCAGAAAGTGGGAGGAAGAAGGGAAGAGGAAAAGGAGAGAATGTGTTCAGTAAGAAGAGGGGGAGGCTGTGGACAGGAAAGGAAAAGGAGGTGGGCAGAGAGGAGAGAGAGAAAGAGGAAGTGGAGATTTTTGGCTGTCTGCAGCCCTGTCTACACAAAGGTTGGGATTTCAAATTATAGAGTCATTTCTTGAGAACCACAGCAGTAAAACAAGGGGAACTACTAGTTCCTGCTATGTGCTAGAGACTTTATATATTTTCTTTTTCTTTCTTTCTTTGTTCTTTCTTTCTTCCTTTTTTCTCTCTTTCTTTCTTTTTCCTTCCTTCCTTCCTTCCTTCCTTCCTTCCTTCCTTCCTTCCTTCCTTCCTTCCTTCCTTCCTTCCTTCTTTTCTTCTTTCCTTCCTTCTTTTCTTCTTTCTTTTTCTGAATCAAAATCTCAAACTACCTGAGAGGTGTGTGTTATATCTTGTATTTTATGGATGAGGAGAACGAGAGAGGTTAAATACAGGGTACCGTGGCCCTGTGTGGTTTTCCCTCCAGCGTCTAGGCTTCAGAAGCCTCACAGATGGCAGCGCACAGCCATGGGATGCAGGGGTTTCCCAGAAGCAATGGGCAAGAAGAATTCATGTAGTTACTTGTCAGAATGACTAAGGTATTTGTCCATGTCCTTCCTGATTAGAGTCAGGATTGAGACCCCACAGCTCAGAGCTTACATTTGACCCCCCCCTGATCCCTCAGCTGTGCCCTCTGTACCACTTGGTTGTCTTTTTGTGGGTCAGCACCTCCTCCATCCCAACGGAGGATCTCACAGTGCCACGGATTCCCTCAATGGCCTGCATCTCTACCTGTGAAAGGACGGCCCTTGGTCTCTTTCTAGCTCATCTTTCTAGGGAGTGCTGTTATTTCCCAAGGTCCTGATCCTGTTGAAATGAACACAGAGATGCACTGCTCAGCCTCTGTGAATGCTGTTGACACAAGGCCTCAGCATCTTTGGGGATCTCCTCAGCTTCAGAGTCCTTGCCTAGGGCAACACATAGTCAACACCTAATTGAAACAGGGCTATGAGGGCCCAGTTAGTTCTGCTCAATGTAGAGTACCCTTGACCAATGCTTCACCTCTGAGTGCTTGCACAGCTGCCAACTCTTCTCCTGTCCCTCCAGCTTTAATTCTCTGCTTTTCATGGTGTGAATTCCAAAGCCAATTCCCCAGAAAACATTCTGATCCTTAGATTCTGTCTCAGAATCTGCTGCGCGGGGAACCAACTCTCCATGTCCATTCACTGTTTTGCTTTCCACTTCTTTGTTGAACTCCTATGTGGTTTAGATAATCTGGATTCAAGCGTCATCTTCTGCCATCCTCTTCCCTTCTTCCTCTTCCTCTCCTTTTTCTCCTTATCGTCTTGTTTTTAAAAAAGTCTATCCATCCACTATTTCTGAGAGAGAGAGAGGGAGAGAAATAAAGAGAGAGAGGGTCTCTAACAGGGTTCCTCATGCCACAATTCACCCCAGCCTTAGCCAGCCAGGATGTGGGCCTGCCCCTGGAGTATGCAGGGATACCTTGGGATATGAACTTGAGACTCTCCCACATGGCTTTGGCATTGTTGCCTGCTGTGCACCGTGGCTGGCCCTGTCTTTCCCTTCTTGATGGCATTTCGCCTCAATTTTATGTTTTCTGTGCTAAGAGGAAAACAAGTGTTCAACAGCCTCTTGGGTGGTTTTTGAGAGATGGTAACACATCATCAGCCTTTGCACTTCCAAGGCATTATCCTGCAGTTTCCCTCACATGGACGAGCTGATATGTGAGTACTGTTTTTAACCATACTTTGCCGAAAAGGGTCACACACCAAAGGTTTGCCCTTGGAGAAGTGGCTGTGCAAATGATAATAATGCATACCCATGACACACCACTAAAAAGATGAGATGCTCTCTAAATACTAATCTGAAATGTTCTCTAAGATATCACACACACACACACGCACACGCACACGCACACGCACACGCACACGCACACGCACACACACACATACACAAATCAAGGTACAGGTCATTACCATTTGCCTGATAACATGTGTGAGCCAGAAAAGGCATCTGCAGTGATGCACTGGAAACTTGTTTATACCTGGCTGCCTTTGAGATGGGGAACTGGGTGGCCAGAGGACAGTGGAAGGCAGACTCTTTCTTTTTTTTTTTTTTTTTCTTTTTTCTTTTTTTGGAGAGGTTTTTGCTATAGGGCGTGTGCGCTCGCCAGACAGACAGAGAGAGACAGAGAGATAGAAAGCAGGAAATCACCCCCCAGGGGGGATGGCCACGCCGCAATCCCTTCTCCTCCATTCTCCTCTCGGGATCTTGGGCACGCACGCACACGCGCCCGGCGTGAGTTTAAGCCGCCGGGTCCGGGACTCGAACCGCGGTCGACTACGTGGGAGTCCAGCGACATAGCCATTACGCTAACTGCTGGTCCCAGGCAGACTCTTTCTTGTCTCACTTCTTGTAGTTTCAGAATTTTGACCTATGTGGGCTTCATATCAAGTGATTTATTAGCTCATTCAAGAAGTCACTCTAGTCTCTGCACAGCAAGCTGTAGAGATATTTAAACTTTCTGGAGAGATGAACCCTTTCATTGCTTGGGCTGTTGGGAGCGGTGCTGAATGTACACCTCACAATGGCAGATGTCTGAGCTCTGATGTAATGGGGCTGGGGGTCAGTCCAGGGTTTGGCCAGGCCCTGAGCTAAGCTTGCACTGGGAGCAAGGCAAGGCCAGGTGCGTGTGTTTCCCTCAGAGGGTTCTGTGACAGGCCATGAGACTTTGCAGCTGTGCCACTGGCGGCTGCTCCACAGCTGGGAATCTTGCCTGGACAGGGCACAGGAGACAGAGAAGCCTCTCAACAGCAAGCCAGGCTCTGGCTTCACAGCTCTTGGTGTGATGTGGACTGTTTCCCTTCTGGTCTGAGTGAGCCACTGGGGTTTGGGAAGCTTAAGGAAGTGGGAAAAGGAGGGCCAAGGGTGTGAAACTCACATCTCGATAGCCTGACTGCCAGTGTTGTGGGGCAATCTATGTGCACTTAATGCTGATGGCTCTCAGATTTGTCTTTGTAGTCCAGACTGCTCCTCTGAGCTTTATGACGAGGCACTCAGTTGTGCGGAAGTCTCACAAAAGCCGTGTCAACATGCCTTGAAATGCACTATCATCTCCCCCACTGGGCCCAGCCCCACCCCACCTCACCACACAGCTCCCATCCTCTTTCTTGGTAATGGCAGGAAACTGCAGCGCCACTTTCACCTCCAGATCCTTTTTCCTAAATTGTAAACCAGACTATGTCACAACTTTGCCTCAAGTTACTATGGAGCTGTCTTGCCCATGCCTCAACATATTGTGTGAGTCACCTGGCCTGGCCTCAGCTGCCCCTCTAAGTCCACCTCTGACATCCTGGCTCCCTCTGCTCAAGTTCCAGTCCACCCTACCCTGGGAGACTCCTATTTACCTTTCAAAATGTAGGCCACACCTGTGTCCTTCTCTGAACTCTGGTCTGGGGTTAGTGCTCCATCACACACCCTCACAGGTCTGCTACATGCCTTTGTACAACTGGCCACTCTGGGTCATTGTCACTGTCAGTCTCTCCCTCCCCCTGGGACCCCTGCTGGGCAGAGCACATGTTCAGGTTATCTCTGTGTCCCCAGAGCCCAACATTGTACCTAACACCAGGTGGGTCTCAATAAAAATAATTTTTATTTGAAAGTTTTTTTTTTTTTTCTATAGGGCACATGCGCTCACTGGAGATACAGAGAAAGACAGAGAGACAGAAAGAGAGAAATCACCTCCTAGGGGGGATGGCCACACCGCAATCCCTTCTCCTCCATTCTCCTCTTGGGAACTGGAGCATGCATGCACACGCGCCTGGTGTGAGTTTAAGCCACCAAATCTGGGACTCGAACTATGGTTGACTACATGAGAGTCGCGACATAGCCATTATGCCAACTGCTGGTCCCAGGGTCTCAATAAATATTAAGTGAATTGAGCACATAAACCCTGTCTTCTCATGCTAGAGAGGGGAAGGCCAAGGCCTAGAGGGAGGGACCCCCTGGTCACACAGCTATCTGATGAGGAGCCCAGGCAAACTTGTCTTACTGAGCTCATGCCCAGGGCTTCTTGCACTATGGACAAGCCTGTGTTCTGTGGCCTGGCTGTTGTAAACAAACCCCAGAGTCAAAGCTGGGTTCATTGGAGTCATTAAAGGGAATGGAAATCTTCAGAAGAAGGATGAAAGGTCTCCAACAAATTCATGGAAAATTTGTATTATGAAAAACTATGCATGGATTTCAATTTTTTGTACGAAAATAAACTCATACTTAAATTCTTTTTTTTTTTTCCAGTAAACTTTTTTTTTCTTTTTTTGGAGAGGTTTTTGCTACAGGTCACGTGTGCTTGCCAGACAGACAGAGAGACAGAAAGCAAGAAATCACCCCCCAGGGGGTATGGCCACGCCGCAATCCCTTCTCCTCTGTTCTCCTCTCGGGATCTTGGGCATGCACGCACACGCGCCTGGTGTGGGTTTCAAGCCACCGGGTCCGGGACGCAAACCGTGGTCAACTACATGGGAGTCCAGCGACATAGCCATTATGCTAACTGCTGGTCCCTCCGGTAAACTTTTGAAGTTTCTTTTTATTTTATCAGATATTTTACGTTTCTTTTTTCTTTTAAGTGGCTCTCCCTGAATTTACCAATTTTCTGGCACCATAAAATTAAAGAAAAGACAATAATTTTGAATTTACTGTGGTCCTTACCTTGAGAGAATTTCCTCCCTTACCTTCACATTAAAAATAACAAATCTCTAGTGCATAGACCCAGAATCCTGTTTCCTGGACAAATAAATCCTGCCATATTTCTAGGACAACTAATTAAGGATTTATTACAGCTGCCCTCCTCCTACGCACCTTTCTCGTACTGACAGGATTGGCCACAGGAGAAAGAAAGTGAGAAATTGTCTAAAAATAAAGAAATTCTGCAAGCCAATCCACAAGAAAGCTTCCCTTTGGGCTTCGGTTGAAACAGATGGGATGCGGGGGCAGCAGCTTCCCCAGCAATGCCGAGGGTGCAGAGATCCCTCGACTGTCCTTTCCTAAAGCCATCTGGCTTCTCCACTTGGTTCTGAGCACTGGTCTTCCAGGGTCATGGGCCCAGCCCAACAGGGAATAGATGATCTTTGATGAGCTATCATGACTCTGCTGGCTCCTCTATCTCATTACACAAGGTTGAATCTTCACACACAGAGAGGCCCATAGCAATAGATTTCAAGGTAGAGGTTCAGGGTTAGCCAGCCCCAGCTACCAACCACAGACTAAGTGGCTTACATGACAGGCATTTATTTCTCACAGTTCTGGAGGCCGGAGATCGGAGATCAGAGATCAGAGGACCAGTGTGATTGGGTTCTCAGAAGGCCTCTCTTCCTGGCTTGCAAATAGTCACCTTCTCAGGTGTCCTCATGTAGCCTGTCCTTGGAGCGTAGATCGGTGACCACAGAGGAAGAGAAAAAAGGAAAGATCTATCTTCGATGGCTACAGGTCCTCCTAGAGCTGTACCTCGCCTTTATGACTTCATTTAGCACTGCTTCCTAGAAGCTCTATTTTAAAACATGCCCATGCTGGGAGATAGGGCCTGTGGATATGAATTTTGGGGGAACACAATTCAATCCATAGCAGGTGTTTTCTGTAGGATGGGGGCATTAGGGGTATTAACTGGGAAGGGCCCAAGGGAGCTTATGAGGTGCTGGGAATTTTCGTATCTTGCTATGTACAGGAGGTACGTACATGGGGATATATTATATAAAAACTCAAGGTTTGGCTTCTATCTATGTAAACTATACCCTCAACACAACAAAATCAGGTAAAAAAAGTTTTTAGTTACATTTTAAATAGATGATTCATTATCAGCATGTCTGGTACAATTTTGAACTCCAAGAGTCAATAAAGTACTTGTGTTTCTTAGGTTTCACTGGTGTTTTGAGATCCCAATTGACAAAAAGAAATTATTTGTTAATAATCTTATTGATTGGTTAGTGATTAAGAAGTAATATTTTTAGCATTTTACAACCTGACATTTTATTTTAGTTAAATTAATGGATTAAGTACATTTTTGAATTTGGGTTTGAGATTGATACGAAACATACAATTTTTTTCCCATTTTTTATTTCATTTTCCTTTATACATTCAATCACATTATTTAGCTTACAAGATGAATATTTCAACAGGTGAACATTTCTCCCTAGTCCAGTTGATAAAACTATAAAATATCTACAACAGATAATACCACATTTCTTTGTCCCATTAATGCTTTGCCTCCCTGTTTTTCTTCTAAGTGTCCTTCCTCAGACCCTACTCTTTCACACACACTATACGTGGTATTTACATCCATATACTGTGTTTGTATATCTTTTAGTCAATCAGTTTCAGTCATAGAGTGTGGACACTTGATATATATTAAGTGGGGACATACAATGTCTCTCCTTCATAGCCTGGCTTGCTTCACTCAGCAGTAAATCTTCCATATTCATCCACTTCCTGTCAAAAGCCAGGTTTTTTTTTTATGGCTGAATAGTATTCCATAGAGTATATGTGCCACAGTTTTTCTGTCCATTCATCTGTTTGTGAACATTTGGGTTGGTTCCATGACTTAGCAATTGTAAATAGTGCCGCAATAAACATTGACGTGCAAGCACTTTTCTGATTAAGTAGTCTTCTGTCCTTTGGATAGATATCATGGAGTGGGATTGCTGGATCATATGGTAGTTCTATTTGTAGATTTTTGAGGAATCTCCAAATTGTTCTCCACAGTGGCTGGACCAATTTACATTCCCACCAGCAGTGTAAGAGCATTCCCCTTTAACCACATCCCTGCCAGCGCTTATCATATATATTTTTAAAATTTTAGTCATTCTGAGTGGGGTTAGGTGGTATCTCATTGTTGTTTTGATCTACATTTCCTTTACAATGAGGGATATTGAGCATTTTCTCTTATGCCTTTTAGCTATTCATATGTCATCTTTGGAGAGTGGTTTTTTCAACTAATTCTCCCATCTTTTAATAGGATTGATTGTCTTTTTTCAGAATGTGTATTCTGGTTATCAGTCCCTTATCTGACGCATAGTTTAGAAAAATATTTTCCCTTGGGAACCAGCAGTTAGCGTGATGGCTATGTCACTGGACTCCCACGTAGTCAGCCGCGGTTCACGTCCCGAACCTGGTGGCTTAAAACTCACGCAGGGCGCGTATGCGTGCGTGCCCAAGATCCCGAGGGGAGAATGGAGGAGAAGGGATTGCGGCATGACCATCCCCTCTGGGGGGTTATTTCTCGCTTTCTGTCTCTATGTCTCTCTCTCTCTGTCTGGCGAGTGCACGGGCCCTATAGCGAAAACCTCTCCAAAAAAAAAAAAAAAAAAGAAGAATATTTTTCCATTCTGAGGGCTGTTGATTAACACTAATTACTGTGTCTTTTGCCATGCAGAAACTTCTTAGTCTGATATAATCCCATTTGTCTATTTTGGGGATTGTCGATTGTGCTTTGGGGGTCTTATTTAAGAAGTCTTTCCCTACACTAATGTATCCCAGAGTTTTCCCAGTGTTTTCCAGGAGCAGTTTTATAGTTTGAGGTCTTAGATTTATTTAGATCTTTGATCTACCTTGACTTGATTTTTGTTAGAGGTGAGAGGTAGGGGTTCAGGTTCATCTTTCTGCAGGTGGAAATCCAGTTTTTCTAGCACCATTTGTGGAAGAGGTTTTCCTTTTCCCACTGGATTGAGGTACCCTTTGTCAAAAATCAGTTGACTGTATGTTTGGGAATTTATTTCTGGGGACTCTATTCTGTTCCATTGGTCCACATGTCTGTTTCTGTGCCAGTACCATGCAGTTTTGATTACCACAGCTTCGTAGTATATTTTTGGGTCAGGGAGTGAGATGCTGTCCACTCCACTCTACTTCTGCAGAATTGCTCTGGCAATACAGGGTCTTTCATGATTCCAGACAAACTTTATGATTGCCTTTTCTAGATCTGAGAAGAATTTGTCTGGTACTTTGATTGGCATTGCATTAAATATGTAGATTAATTTGGGTAGAATTGCCATTTTGATTATATTAATTCTCCCAATCCAGGAACATTGGATATCCTTCCACTTTTTTGTGTCATTTTCAATTTCTTTTTTTAGCTTCTAGTAGTATTCCTTGTGGAGATTTTTAGCTTCTTTGGTTAGACTTATTCCTAAGTATCTTATACTTTTTTTGGCTATAGTAAATGAAATAAATTTTTTCAGTTCTATCTCTGTCTGCCTGTTTTTCGTATATAGAAATGCTATAGATTTCTGTATGTTGATTTTGTATCTTGCAATTTTACTGCATTCATGTATTATTTCCAGAAATTTTTTCATGCAAACCATTGGGTCTTCTATGTATACAATCATGTCATCTGTGAATAGAGTTTCACCTATTCTTTTCCTATTTGAATGACTTTTATTTTTCATTCTTTTCTGATTGCGTTGGCTAGAACTTCCAGTACTATATTGAAAAGAAGTGGAGAAAGTGGGCATCCTTGTCTTGAACCTTTTTTAGTGGAAAAGCTTTCAGCTTTTCTCCATTCAGGATGATGTTCACTATGGGTTTTTCATAGATAGCTTTTATTGTGTTGAGAAATGACCCTTATATGCTGATTTTGCTGAGAGTCTTGATCATGAAGGGATGTTGTATCTTATCAAATGCTTTTTCTGCATCAATTGATATGACCATATGGTTTTTATCTTTATTCCTGTTAATATGGTGTATTACATTTATGGTTTTGCCTATGTTGAACCAACCTTGCATTTCTGGAATAAAGTCTACCTGATCATAATGTATAATCTTTTTTACAAGTTGTTGGATACAATTTGCTAGTATCTTGTTGAGAATATTTGCATCTGTATTCATCGTGGATATTTGTCAGTAGTTTTCCTTCCTTGTCTTGTCCTTATCTGTTTTAAGGATAAGGGTGATAGAGGCTTCATAGAATGAATTAGGGAGAGATTCACACTTTCAGATCTTTAGAAATAACTTGAGCAGAATGGGGGTTAACTCTTCTTTGAACATTTTGTAGAATTCAGAGGTGAAGCCATCAGGGCTAGGGCTTTTCTTTGTAGGGAGTTTATTTATTACTGATTTAATCTCCTGGCTTGTGGGCCTATTCAGACTTTCTATATTGACCTGCCTCAATCTTGGTAGATTATATGTGCCCAGGAATTTGTCCATCTCATCCAGATTGTCTTGTTTCTTGGCATATAGTTGTTTTTAGTATCCTCTAATGATGTTTTGTATTTCTACTATGTCTGTTGTTATTTTGCGTGCTTCATTACAGAGCTGATTCACCTGGTTCCGTTCTCTCTTCTTCTTAATAAGTCTCACTAGTGGTGTATTAATTTTTTTTATCTTTTCAAAGAACCAGCATTTACTTTCATTTATTTTCTGTATAGTTCATTTATTTTCTATTTCATTTATTTCTGTTTGTATATTTATCATTTTCTTTCTCCTGGAGTTTTTGGATCTTTTTGCTGTTGCTTTTCCAATTCTCTAAGGTATGATGTTAGGTGATCCATTTGCCTTCTTTCCATCTTCCTCTTATGTGTTCTAATTGCTATGAACTTCCCTCTTATGACTACTTTAGCAGTGTCCCAAGGATTATGGAAACTCATGTCGTCATTGTCATTAGCTTCCATGAATCTTTTGATTTCAGTCTTTATTCCTTCAGTAGTTGTGGAGTCATTCAGGAGTAGGTTATTTAGTTTCCATGTATTCGAGTATTTTTGAGGATTTCTCTTGAAATTAAACTCAAGTTTAATTCCATCATGGTTGGAGAATATGCTGGATATAGTTTCTATGCCTTTGAATCTGTAGAGGCTTGCTTTGTGTCCTATGATGTGGTCAATCTTCAAAAAGGTTCCATGTGGGAGGTGCGAAAAAAGTGTATCTCATGGTTTTGGGATGGAAATTTCTATAGATGTCTGTTAAGTCCATTTGATTTATGGTATCATTTAGATCCTTTATCTCTTTATCTATTTTTTGTCTAGACAATCTGTCCAGAGGGGATAGTGCAGTGTTGTGGTCTCCAACAGTTAGTGTTTTGCAGTCTATCTCCCCTTTTAGGTCTAACAGCTTTCCTTCACATATTTGGGTGCTCCTGTGTTAGGAGCATAGATATTTATAAGCGTTATATCTTCTTGATCGATTGACCCTTCTACTACAATATAGTGCCCTTCTTTGTCTCTTCAAACAGTTTTTGTTTTACAGGCTATTTTGTCAGAAATTAGTATCACTACTCCAGCTCTTTTCTGGTTCCCATTTGCATGGAAAATCTTTTTCCAACCCTTCACTTTCAGTCTATGTATGTCTTTATCCATGAAGTGGGTTTCCTGTAGGCCGTAGATAGAGGATTTCTTTTTTAATCCATTCAGTCAGTCTGTGTCTCTTGATTGGAGAATTTAATCCATTAACATTCAATGTTATGCTCGATGTTACTGGACCTGTCCTGACATTTAAGTTGACCATTTTCTTAGTTGCTGTTTATTCCTTTGTTTCTGGCTGTTACTTCTTTAGTTTTCCTGGAACAATACTTTCTTCAGTGTTTCTTGAAGAGCTGGTCTGGTGTTGGCAAATTCTTTCAGATTTTGTTTGTCTGAGAAGATGTTAATCTTTTTTTCCCATGTGAAAGATAATCTTACAACATATAATAATCTTGGTTGAAATTGTTACTCTCTTAACACTTTCAATACGTCTTCCCATTCTTTCCTTGCTTGCATTGTTTCTGTTGAGAAGTCCAGTGTTAGCCTGATGGGGTGACCTTTGTAAGTCACTTGTCATTTTTCTCTTGCCTGTTTTAGTATCTTGTTTTTATCTGTGGTCTTGGCCAGTCTGGATAAGATGTATTTTGGGGAAGATCTTCTGGGGTTGATTCTATTTGGGGTCCTTTGTATTTCTTGGGTCTGGATGTTTTAGTGCCTCTCTAGACTTGGAAAATTTTCTGCCAGGATTTCATGGAATAGATTTTCTATGCTCTTATTAGTTTTGTCACCTTCTGGGATACCAATTATTCAGATGTTAGGGCGTCTAATTGAATCTAGTATTTTTCATATGTTATCCTCATTTTTTAAAAATTTTCTCTATCTTTTTGGTGGTTTTCTCTAGGTCAGAGGTTAAATCTTCTGTGTCAGAGATTTGATCTTCAGCATGGTCTAATTGACTTAATACTTTCTAGAGAGTTTTTGATTTCCTATATTACAGACTTCATCTCTAATAGTTCCATCTGATTCTTTCTTAGTATGTCCATTTCTTCTTTCATATTGTGGAAGGACTTCATAATCTCCTGTAGTTCATTGTCTCTTTTCTGTTCTAACTCAGAATTTGTTCACCATGAATGTTCTAAATTCTTTCTCGGACATGTTGATAACATCCTCTGTTTTTTCAAGAAATGGAAGGTAGTCAATGTATTCTTTTGATGGAGACATATTTCCTGGTTTATTCAGACCTGAGGCTCTTCTTCTGCTTCCAGCCATTGGGAGGTGTAGTCACTTTAGAATAACTTTTAGGAGACTGTTTCTTTGACTAAAAGCAGGTGTTTTACCCTTTTGTTGTGGACTGAAGACTGCCGAAGTCTCTCTTCTGTTGTGTTTAGCAATGTGGTCCAAGGAGGAGTAGTCTATTCAGGTGTCAGAAGAAAAGTATCTCCTTTTTCACAGGTGGTTCAGTAAAAGGGAGGATCCCAGAGAGTCTTAAAAAATACTAGAATATTTCAGGAAATAGCCATTTCAGGGTACAAGAGAAATGAATATTTTCTACTGATAATTCAGCCTCCAGCAAATGAGCTAGCGTGGCAGGAGAGGCGAGGCCTTCTAGGAGAAGATCCTTCATAGCTCCTGCGAAATAGTTATTTCAGGGTACAAGAGAAATAAAGATTTTCTACTGGTAATTCAGCCTCCAGCAAACGAGCTAGCATGATTGAACTTCAAGAATTAGGAAGAAACACACCATCCATCAGATGTCTAGAACTCACCGCAGGACCACAAGAAATATGGGAAAGCAAGAAAATACCTCTTCTCCAAGGGAAAAGAATAACTCCTCTTCATCCACAAGCAGTTCAATGGAAATCATGGAAATGTCTGATAAAGAATTTAGAACATTCATAATGGTGAAGCAAACAGAGATGGAAGAGAAAAGAGACAATGAACTGCTGAAGATAAAGGAGAAAGAAGTTGACGAGTTCCAGGAGGTGAGGAAATTCTTGCAAGATCTAAAAGAGGAATTACACACTTTAAGAAGAATCAAACGGAACTGTTAGAGATGAAGAGTATAATACAGGAAGTCAAAATCTCCCTTGAAAGTTTTAAAAGCAGACTAGATCATACAGAAAATAGAATCTCTAATGTAGAAGAGAAAATGGCTGGCCTAGAAAATCCACCATGAAGACTGAGAAAATTGTCCAAAAATTTGAAAATAATATACAATAAGTACTAGATACCATCAAACGTCCAAACATCTCGATAATTGTCATTCCAGAAAAAAAAGAGACCCATAAGGGCATTGATAATCTATTCCATGAAATCCTGCAAGAAAATTTTCCAAACCTAGAGAGGCATTCAAAGATCTAGTCCCAAGAAATACAAAGGACCCCAAATAGAATCAACCCAAGAAGATCTTCTCCAAGACACATTATAGCCAGACTGACCAAAATCACAGACAAAGTCAAGATACTAAGATTGGCAAGAGAAAAACATCAAGTTACTTACGAAGGATATCCCATCAGGCTAACAGCAGACCTCTCATCGGAAACAATGTGAGCAAGGAAAGAATGGGAAAATATATTCAAAGTGTTAAAAGAAAAGCAATTTCAGCCAAGCGTACTGTACCCGGTAAGGTTATCTTTAATGTGGGAAAAAAAAGAACATTCTCAGATAAACAAAACCTGAAAGAATTTACCAGCACCAGACCAGATCTCCAAGAAGTTCTCAAGGGAGTGCTAGAGGAAAATTAAATACAGACATACAGAAATAAGAGTTCAAAAGCTAAGAGAGTGGCTAACTCAATCATAGGGACAAGTCTGGAGTTGAATATTATATCCTAGAATTTAATTGGGAAAATTGAACCACGGCAGAAGATAAAGTACATGAGACTGAATTGGTGAAGTATAATTTTATGATTTTTGATTAAAACATTGCTGATTTTCTTGTAGACTTTGTTATCTGGTTGTAAGGATTTGTGTCCTGTCTTGAGATATGGAGAGGTTCATGCACCTCCCATATGAACAGAATCTTAACCTGTTTCCTGGCTTTAAGCAAAGTTCCTTAGCATTTATTTGATTTAAGTTAAAACTGGTTTTCTTAATAACATCAAGTGAACTTGCTATTGAAAGTAGTTAGATTATTTAAGAAATTGTGTGCTCAATACAATGTGGGTGGGAAAGAAATGGAAGACAATTGTAGACTCCAGAGATAGTGTGAGAAGAGGGTGGAAAGGGACAAAGGATCAGAAATAGGGGTATAAAAAAATTTTAGAAACTAGAAATGGAAAATTTGTGATAATAATATGCATGATTAAGCCACTATACAGTATATTCTGGATGGGAAATCACATTTTGTATGTTGTGATGATGCTTAGGGAAAGAATGTAAATTAAATTGGAAAAAAAAGTTTCAGAAAGAAAAAATACCTATTCAATGACTGCAGTATGATATATAGCCTCAGCTAGGTGCTACTTTATAGGATGTTCATTCTACTCATTGAGGCTTATGCCTAAATTTGGACTTAAGTTCATAGAAATGTATATATCAGCTGTTCTTGCTATGAAAATATTTAGATTAATTAAGATCTTTAGTGACTCAATAAAATGTGGGGGGAAGACAGTATAGAAAGCAAACATAGATACCGGAGACAGTGTGGGAGGAGAGTGGGAGATGGCAGAGGGTAAGAGATAGGGAATCAAGGATGAGGAAAAAAGAAGCAAAACATATAGGAAACAAGAAATGAAAAATTATTTGTTGATGATAACATGTATGTTGATGTGCTTGATTGAGCCAATATACAGTGTACTCTGGATAGAAAATCTTATTTTGTATGTTGTAATGATGTACAGTGAATGAATATAAAGAAATAAATTTAAATAAAAAAAAAACTAGAATATTTCACAACTGTGATTCTAGACATCTAGACCGTCCAGGAGGGTGGACATAGAGGAAGAGAGGAACAAATAAGTGGGAAGAAAGTAGGAAGGAGAATAAAGAAAAAGTCGCGCTCGCTAGTGTGGTGTGCGATTTTGCCCAGGATCTGAAAATGGAAGTGGGGTTGTTGTAGAGCTGAGGGCATTCCAGTGTGGTAAGGAGAAGTGAGAAAGTTACAAATGAAAGAAGAGGAGAAGGAAAAAAAGATCCCTACCTGGCTGACAGACATAGGGGTCTCTGGGCTTGGAGGTGCCAGGGCTGGAGCTGGGGCAGGGGCCCTGCCTCAGTGTCCCTTAGGCCAGGTGTCTGAAGATGGAAGTGGGGTTGCTATAGAGCTGAGGGCATTCCTGGCTGACAGAGATGGGGGCTTGGGGGTGCCGGGGCTGGAGCTGGGGTGGGGGTCCTGCCTCAGTGTCCCTTAGGCCAGGGATCTGAAGATGGAAGTGGGGTTGCTGTAGAGGTCAAAACATAATTTTTAGGGACCAGCAGTTAGTGTAATGGTAATGGCTATGTCGCTGGACTCCCATGTAGTCAACCGCGGTTCGCGTCCTGGACCAGTGGCTTAAAACTCATGCTGGGCGCGTGTGCGTGCGTGCGTGCCCAAGATCCCGAGAGGAGAAAGGAGGAGAAGGGATTGTGGCGTGGCCATACCCCCTGGGGGGTGATTTCTCACTTTCTGTCTCTCTGTCTCTCTCTGTCTGGTGAGTGCATGCACCCAATGGCAAAAACATCTAAAAAAAATGTACAATTTTTCATTTAAATACTCTGCTTAGTTCACAGGTTCCTTTTGAGAACAGAATGGGATAATGGATGTAAAAAATGAAACCCTGAGCTGGCACAAGGAATATGGTACATAGTACCAGAGTTAATGCATAATAGAAGCCTGAAGGTAGGACGTGAGGCCCTGAGAGTGGCTGGGTTTTGGGGAGTTAGGTGAGCAGGTGAGTAGGGCAGGCCCAGTAGTGGGCATGAGGACCATGAATCTAGGTAGGCCAGGAAAGAGGTTGATTTACAGCCTCCTCATACTTCTGGGGGCCAATCCTGGGAACTGGGGCTGGGGCTGTTCCCTCGTTGGGGCTCTAGATGCCAGCCTAGGAAAAGCTAGGTATGGGACTAGTTATGGGGCCTGTCAGTGCCCAGGTTGTCTTATGAACAGGACTTCAGCCAGCAGCTGGTGCGAGCTCTAAGCTTATTTGGAGCAGCCTCCCTGGCCAGGGGCCTGGCCAGTCATTTACTCATTTCTTCTTACTTAGTATATTTATTGGATGCCTGGTGTGAGCAGGGGGGCATCATTCATGCAGTTATGAGTGGAGGTGTACAATGAAGGCTAGATGATTAGCCCCCAGTTTTGAGTTCTATCACAAAAAAAAAAAAAAAAAAAAAAAAAAAAATTATTGAGTACTTTGGCATTCCAGGTACTACGTAACAGCCCATTCAGAGGAGGGAGTTGAAGCACAGAGAATTCCAACCATTTGCCCAAATCACACAGCTAGCAGATTGGAGCCAGATTTTGAGCCCAGAAAGCCAATTTTAAGGATGGTGTTCTACTGTCTCCTCCTATGTGTGAAGAAAAATTACATAGACCAAGTCATCATTATTAATCATTATTAATAAATCTACTTTATCATTTTATTTGATGCATAACATTTCATTCTACAGTTGTGTTAAAAATATCTAATTGCTGGGGCCAGGAGTAGCTTAGCAGTCATGCAACTGGACCCACATAGGAAAGGTTCTGTTTGTATCCTGGGACCTCTCTGGCATGGCAGGTGTCTGTGTACCTATGATTAGGGCAAGGGATGAAGTGGGATTAACTGTGGCATAAAGACTTCGTGGGAGTGCTTAAATCTCCCCACCTCTTTCTCTCTCATGGAAGAAAAAAGTTAAAAAATAAACATCTAGGGACCAGCAGGTGGCATGGTGGTTGAGGTGCTGGGTTCCCACATGATCAACCGTGGTTCAATTCCAGACCTGGTGGTTTGGTGTCTCTCTTTCTGGTGAATGCATGTGTTCTATAACCAACTGAATAATAATAATAATAAAATAACTAATTAAAATATTTAATTGCTTATTGTGTACTTTAGTTAATCTTTTTGTTGTTGCTATAATAATAATGTAGCCACAATGTTACAATAATGTGGTAGTCACAACCTGGAACATACATTTTTGCGTCATTTTCCAATGATTTTCTTTGTGGCTAAATTCCTAGAAATAGATTGCTGGTTAAAGGTTATACAGTTTTTATTGATTCTCTCATTGATGGATATAGTTTCCACTTTCTGTTATATCAAGCTCTGCTGCTAAAAAATATCTTAGCATACTCTTTTTGTGCATGTATGAGAACATACTTAGGGGCATGTCTAAGTAATAAGAAACTTATTATCCATATATTATATGCATCTTAACTGTATTATGTTGCTCTAGTTTGCTTTATTGCTAATAACAGAAAATGCTGAAACTGGGTAATTTATAAAAACAGAGGTTTATTTAGCCTGTGGTTTGGTGGTCCAAGGTTCAGGGGTCACAATTTGTGAGGGTCTTCTGACTGTATCACAACATGGCAGAGGGCAAGAGAATGTGGTCTCTGTCTGGTGTCTCTGTCTGGACCCATTTCCATTCCTTATAAACCCACCAGAAGGCAATCATGGGGCTCTGCCCTAATGTCCTCAATCCTAGTCTCTTCTCAAAAGTCCTACCTTTTGACACCATAATCAGATTAAATTTTTACTTTCTTAATCCTATTACAATGACTCAATTTGTGAAATCTTGATGGATATATTCAAACTATAGCATATGTGTTGCCTAATTGTCCTCTAAAGGAGTTATACCCATATCAGCAATGTGGGCTGGCCCTGTGGCTTAATGGTTAGGGAAACTGGATCCCACATAGCAAACTGCTGTTCAAATTCTGACTCTGATAGCTTGAGAAGCATGTGAGGTGAGTGTACGTGTATAGCCAAGATCTCAACGGGATGTATAAATGGAAGAGAAGGGATTGTGGCATAACCACACCTCATTGGGGCATGCTTTCTCCCTCTCTCTTTCTCTGGTGAGCACATATGCTTTCTAGCAATTAAAAAAAATCAGCAATGCATTCAAATTCCCATTTTCCCCCAAATTTTTATCAACACTTATGTTATTATACTTTAAATCTTAAAAAAAAATTGAGTAATGGTCAATCCAAAGAATGTGAAATGGTCTATCACTGCTGTTTTAATTTTTATTCTCTCATTACTAGAGCATTAAGCACTTTTTCATATACTTTTTGACCATATGCTTATTTTTATTATATTTTTAAACCCATTAAGTATTTATATGTGTGTGTATGTGTGTATATCAATTTAATATATTGAAATATGTTTAATATGTATATATGTGTGCACATATACATATATATGTATATATATGTGTGCACATATACATATATACACATATATATATACATATTATATACATATATATATGTATATATATTCTCAAAATATGGCTTCATGGGTTACTTGTTAAAACTTTTTCATTTTATTGTATTTTTGTATCAACTTGTTGAAATTTCCTTTTAAGTCCTTTAGTCATCTTTGGAAATATTTTTTGAGTGCAAATGGAGAAGCATATTTATTTGATTTATCTATATCTATCTATCTATTAATATTTCCTTATGTCAGAGGTTGCCAGAGAGAGACAGGGAGAGAGACAGAGGAAGTACTCCTACGGTCATGCTACAATACTTTTCTTCCGTTTCTCCTTTCTGTCAGAATTCTGGGCACAAGTACTTAACAAGACCTGGAATTTGAACCATGGTCAGTCATCTGTGATTCAGTTCCCTAAGCACAGCACTCAACCACTGCTCTATGGGCAAACCCAAGAAACATATTTCTTAACTGTTGGATGTAGGATTTGATATGTCCATAGATAGAGCTTGTCAATTGTGTTTTTTAGTGGCCAGGTGGTGATGCAATGGTAATACTGGGTTGTTGGAAAAGTCATGATATGTTTTTTCTATTTTTTAATGCAAAAATGCATCTTGACTTTTCTGACAACTCCGTATACCTGGACCCACATAGCAAAGGTCCTGGGTTTACATCTCATGACTTCCCTGAGCACACTGGAAACCAAAATATGGTGTGCAAAGGCTGCGGTGGATCCTAGGATGGAGACCCTGTTGTCTTCTCTCTCTCTCTGTCCTTCTCTCTCATGAAAGAAAGGAATAAATGAACTTTTAAGATTGGATTGTTCTTAAATACAGCAGGTAGTATGGTGGCTAAGGCACTGGATCCTGTATTGGTCAACTGCAGAGTTTCGAGTTTCAGACCTGGTGGCTTGAAATCATGCCAGGTGTATTTGTGTGTGCCCAAAATCCCGAGAAGAATGGAAGAGAAGGGACTGGGGTGTAACCATCTCCCCTGGTGTTGATTTCTCACTTTCTCTTTCCCTCTGTCTCTCTCTAGCAAGCATGTGCATCCTATGGCAAAATCTTTTTTTAGAGAGATTTTTGCTATAGGGCATGAGTGCATGAGTGCTCACCAGAGAGACAGAAAGTGAGAAATCATCCCCCATGGGAGATAACCATGCCACAGTCGCTTCTCCTTCACTCTCCCCTTGGGATTCTGGGCATACATGCACACACACCCAGTGTGACTTTTAAGCTGCTGGGTCTAGGACTTGAACTGCAATCAATGTCCAGTGACATAACCATTACACCATTTGTTGGTTCCCCTATGGCACAAGTCTTAAAAAAATGTTTTCAAATTTTCTGTATTTTTATAATTTGAAAAAGTTTTTTTCCTTGTAATTTTTTAATACATAAATTACTAGGAGAGAAAGATTAAAATTTTCTTCTATAAATTGTGAATAACTTAAATTTTCTTTTAGTCCTGTTTATAAATAGAAAATTTAGGGGACCAGCAGTTAGTGTAATGGCTATGTCGTTGGACTCCCACGTAGTCGACCGCGGTTAGCGTCCCGGACCCGGTGGCTTAAAACTCACGCCGGGTGCGTGTGCGTGCATGCCCAAGATCCCGAGAGGAGAATGGAGGAGAAGGGATTGCGGCATGACCATCCCCCCTGGAGGGTGATTTCTCGCTTTCTGTTTCTGTCTGTCTCTGTCTGGCGAGCGCACGAGCCCTATAGAGAAAATCTCTAAAAAAAAAAGAAAGAAAGAAAGAAAATTTACTTTTACCTGATATAATTTTAAAAGCGTTTTCTTTATTTATGATAGAGTGTGTATATGTATGAGAGAGCGAGATAGAAATGAACATCTTCCACAGGGTCTAGTCATTCTGCAACTCCTACCTCCAGTCCTTCAGCCTCGTAGATCTTGGGCACTTGTGCACATGTCTGACCCGCTTCAGGCCAACGAGGCTGGGGTTTCACACTGCAGTGGCCATGTGGGATTTGTCTTCTCTTGGGTAGATCGGTTACCTCTGGGTCACAGAGCTGACTTGCTAAGTTTTGAGGCTATATTATTGTGCATTTAGGCATAGAAGTGGTTTATCTTCTCTTTTTAAAATACAATAAACCTCTTTATCTCTAATAAGGTGTTCTTCCTTAAAGTCTACTTTATATCATATTATTAAGCCTACATCAAATTTGTTTGTTTATTTGTTTGTTTTATTTTCCTAGAATTTTCTTCAATTCTCTCTTGGGCTGATGTTTTCACAGAAGTTCTTGTGTCAGGTTACAGTGGTCTTTGTGCAAAGTTATGATACTGGAAGTGTTCTTTAAATAGAAGTTCTTGTTATCAGGCAATCTAGTATGAGAAAACACCTCCTCCATGACCTCCCTGGCTCAGTTTTGCAAGTGACTCCATTTGATTTTGAAAAGTTTTCACTATGTATGGATTTAAAAATATTTGGCACTGAAATTAACTTGTACCTTAATTCCATTTTCCATAAACTTTTGAAGTCACTGTGTAGTCACAGAGTTGGCCCTACTTGAAACATTTTATGATTAAAGATGTATCTGGATTTTTTTATAATCATATTTTACATTTTCTATAATGACTTTGCTTCATTCTTCTCCATTTTCTGATGCAAATTGTTTTGTGTTTTCAATAAATTTAGTGATAACTTCTGAATTTTTCCAACTTATTTAAAATTGATAATTTTTCTACCTTACTCTCATAAAAACATGTTTCTTCTCTTTCAGTTTTGTTAATATTTTAGTTCTACATGAGGCAAGAATGCAGGGGCATAGGAGTGATCAGGTCCACACTTGCAGTGAAACACAGGTTCTTGTCCCATGCTCAGAAAGAATTAGAGACGTGAACATAGAGAATAGGTATAGCAAAGTATTAAGCTTATTGAAGGAGGGAAGGAAAAACAGATCTCTCAAGAAGGGAAGGGTCTCAGAAAATGGGTTGCCAAGGGAGAACTGAGTCAAGGAGTTTTTATTTTGGTCAGGAAAGACTTTGTCTTGACTTGTTCTAGGTAGGGCTTGTGCATGCATTCCTCTTGTGGTGGGGAGGAACATATGCTGGATGGGTCCAATTATTCTCCTTTTCTTGGAGTGGGTAAGAATGTCAGAAGATTCTTTGTCTAGAGTCTTTGGGCCATGAATTATTCAAGAACAAGGCTTACATGCCTAAGGTCAAAGGAATATGGTGGTTGGGAGAAGGGGAATTGTCAGGAGTCACACAGCAGTGACTCTTCTCTGGGGGGGGGGGGGGGCATACTGCTCTATCTACCTGTAAATGGGGTCCAACTCCTGTCTCATATCTTTTTTTATTCCCAAAAAGTTAGCAATTTTGCATATTTTTAAGTGTCAAATAGTACTTATTAATTATTTTGCTTATTGTTCTCTACTCTTAAGCCAGCTTTTAAAATTCTGTTTTGTTTTACTTATTCTGCAATATTCTATTAAGTTATTTCCACAAGTGTGCTGTTTTGGTCTGTTGAATGCTGCTGTAATATATATATCTGAGACTGAATAATCTATAAGAGTAGAAATTTAATTCTCACAGTTCTGGAGGATGAGAAGTCCAAGACCAAGTTTCAGTGTCTGGTGAGGGTTATTCTCTTCTCCCAAGATAGCATCTTGTTGCTGCATCTGCTGGAGGACACTGTGTCCTCACATGGCAGAAGGGATGGGAAGAATGAAGAAGGTATACGTTCCCTTTGATAAGGTAATTAATCCCAATCATGAGACAGAGCTCTCATGATTCAATGGCCTCCCGAAGGCCACACTTCCAAACACTATTGCACTGGGAATTAAATTTCAACATGACTTTAGAAAAGACACAAATACTCAAACCTTGTCAGTCTTTCACTCCCTGATGCCTGAAAATGTTTTACTTCACCCCTACTCATAAATGCTAGTTTAGCTGGCTATGAGATCTTAGTTCATAATAATTCCCCCTCAGGAAGTTTAAAGATATTTCCCCATTGCCCTCTGGCCTTGATTGTACTTACTGGTAATTCTGACAAATGTTACAATTTGTAGGTAATTTAGTTTTTCTTTATGGTGGTTTTAGAGTTTTTGTTTTTGGTGTCTTTTGTTTTGCCATGATGTATCTGATATGGATTTTTTTTTAGGAGATTTTTGCTGTAGGGTGTGCATGTGCTTGCCAGAGAGACAGAGAGAGATAGAGAGACAGAAAGCAAGAAATTACCCTTCAATGGGGATGGCCATGCTGCAATTACTTCTCCTCCAGTCTCCTCTCGGGATTCTGGGCATGCATGAACATGTGCCTGGCATGAGTTTCAAGGCTCCAGATCTGGCACTTGCATCATGGTTGACCATGTGGGAGTCCAGCGGCTTAACCACTATGTCACCTACTGGTCCAATATGGATTTTTTTTAATTTCAATTTATTTATTTGCATTCATTCACTGAACATCATTACAGCATACAAAATGAGATTTTCCATTCAGAGTACACTATATATTGTCTCAATCAAGCACATCAACAAACATGTTATTGTCAGCAAATGATCTTCAATTTCTTGTCTTCTGTATGTTTTGCTTCCACCCCCCCATCCTTGATTCCCTATCTCTTACCCTCTGCCATCTTCCACTCTCCTCCCACACTGTCTCTGGTATCTATGTTTGCTTTCTATACTGTTTTCTCCTCACATTTTATTGTATCACCAAAGACCTTAATCAATCCAAATACCCTCATAGCAAACACAGGTGATACACACATTTCCATGAACACAAGTCTTACTTTACACATCTTATAAAGTAGCACCTAGCTGGGGCTACATATCCTACAGCAGTCATTGAATAGATATATATTCTTTTTCCTGAAACTTTTTTTATTTGTAACTCAATTTACATTCCTTCCCTAAGCTTCATCACAGCATACAAAATGCAATCTCCCATCCAGTACACACTGCATAGTGACTCAATCATGCACATTACAAAAAATTTTCCATTACTAGTTCCTAGAATTACTTCTACCCCTCTTTCTGACCCTCTGTCTCTTCCCACCCTCCTCTCACACCACCTCCGGTGTCTACAATTGTCCTTCATTCCCTTCCCACCCACATTGCATTGATCACACAATTTCCTACATAATCTAACTACTTTCAATGGTGAGTTCACTCATTACTACTAAGAAAACCAGTTTTAACTTAACTCAAAGAAGTGCCAAGGAACTTTGCTTAAAGCCAGGAAACAAGTTAGGATTCTGTTCAAATGGTAAGTGCATGAACCTATCAGTCTCATGTACTTTTATCTTCTGTTCTGGTTCAATTTTCCTGATTAAATTCTGGGATATAATATTCAACTCCAGACTTGTCCCCCTGATTAAGTTGGCCACTTTCATAGTTTTTGGACTCTTATTTCCATGTGTCTGTGTTTAATTTTCTTGATACAGCACACCCTTGAGAACTTCTTGGAGATCTGGTCTGGTGCTGGTAAATTCTTTCAGGTTTTGTTTATCTGAGAATGTTCTTGTCTTTTCTTCCCACCTGAAAGATAATCTTGCCGGGTACAGTATTCTTGGCTGAAATTGCTTCTCTCGTAACACTTTGAATATATTTTCCCATTCTCTCCTCGCTCGCATTGTTTCCGACGAGAGATCTGCTGTTAGCCTGATGGGATGTCCTTTGTAGGTAACTTGATGTTTTTCTCTTGCCAATCTTAGTATCTTGTCTTTGTCTGCGGTTTTGGTCAACCTGGCTATAATGCGTCTTGGAGAAGATCTTCTTGGGTTGATTCTATTTGGGGTCCTTTGTAGTTCCTGGGACAGGATCTTCGAATGCCTCTCTAGGTTTGGAAAGTTTTCTTGCAGGATTGCATGGAATAGATTATCAATGCCCTTATCGGTCTCTTCACCTTCTGGAATGCCAATTATCCGGATATTTGGACGTTTGATGGTATCCAGTACTTCTCGCATATCATTCTCAAATTTTTGGGCCGTTTTCTCAGTCTTCGTGGTGGATTTTTCTAAGCCAGCCATTTTCTCTTCTACATCTGAGATTCTATTTTCTGAATGATCTAGTCTGCTTTTAATACTTTCAAGGGAGATTTTGACTTCTTGTATTATAGACTTCATCTCTAGCAGTTCTGTTTGAGTCTTTTGTAAAGTGTGTAATTCCTCTTTTAGATCTTGCAAGAATTTCCTCATCTCCTGGAACTCGTCAACTTCTTTCTCCTTTCTCTTTAGCAGTTCATTATCTCTCTTTTCTTCCATCTCTGTTAGCTTCGACATTATGAATGCTCTAAATTCTTTATCAGACATTTCCATGACTTTCACCGAACTGCTTGTGGATGAAGGGGAGTTACTCTTTTCCCTTGGAGGAGAGGTATATTCTTGTTTTCCCATATTTCTCGTGATCCGGCCGTGATTTCTTGTCATCTGATGGATGGTGTGTTTCTTTCAAATTCTTGAAGTTAAGCCTCAATGTTCAGGGGCAAGCAGACAGAGGTGTTCTAGAATCTGCTGTTCTGTTGTGATTGCACGCTAGCTTTGCTTGCTGGAGGCTAAATTATGAGTAGAAAATCTTCATTTCTCCTGTCCCCTGAAATATCTAGTTCCCAGGAGCCATGAGGAATCTTCTGAAGGAAGGGCTCAACTCTCCTGCCACACTAGCTTTGCTTGCTGGAGGCTAAATTATGAGTAGAAAATCTTCATTTCTCCTGTCCCCTGGAATATCTACTTCCCAGGAGCCATGAGGAATCTTCTGAAGCCAATATGGATTTTTTTTAAAGGTCCTTCCTTCTTTCCTTCTTTCCTTTATTTCATGAGAAAGAGACAGAGAAAAAGAGAAAGAGAGAGAGATACACACATACACCCTTAATGGAATCCCATATCTTAATTTTTCTCCCTAGACTCTCAGTCCATTAGGATCATGAGCTTGTATGGTTGCACCCAGTATGTACATGTCAACCAGGAAACTAATCCTCAGTCCTCTGAATGGCCTTCAGCATTGCAGAGTGTTGTGCTACCACTGTACCTCTGTGGTTCAGCATGGTGTGGACATATTTTTAACCCTTTCAGATTCCCTGCTATGTCAATCTGAGGATTCATGACTTTCATCAATTCTGAAAGATTCTCAGCCATTATTTTCTTTTAATATATGGTTTCTCCTCCTATTGTATAATAAAATAACCACATTTAATCTTTGCCCCTGTCACAGAGCTTTAATAATTGGGTGACTCATGGTGGGCCCCTAGAGGGCTTCAGGGTGGAGGCTTGTCACTATAAAGACCAGTTACGTGATTAAAGGGTTGAAACCTTGGGCAAGCCCAACCTCTGGGTAGTAGAGTGGTGCTGGAGATTGAGTTCACTTACGTGGTCATCAGGCCTACATAAGGAAACCCCAATAAAATCTCTGGATACTGAGGCTCAGTGGAACTTCCTGGTTGGTGAATGTATTGATGTGCTGGGAGGGTGAAGAAGAGGGCATAGAAGCTCAGCATCACCCCCTTCCCCTACAACCTTGCCCTCAGTGTCTCTCTATTTGTCTGTTACAGATCTGTATTCTTGATAATAAAACTGTATTATCAGGGCCAGCAGTTAGCGTAATGGCTATGTCGCTGGACTTCCACGTAGCCGACCATGGTTCGAGTCCCGGACCCGGTGGCTTACACTCAAGCCGGGTGCGTGTGCGTGCTTGCCCAAGATCCTGAGAGGAGAATGGAGGAGAAGGGATTGTGGTGTGGCTATCTCCCCTGGGGGGGTGATTTCTTGCTTTCTGTCTTTCTGTCTCTCTCTGTCTGTCTGGTGAGCGCACGCACCCTGTAGCAAAAACCTCTCCAAAAACAAAACAAAACAAAACAAAAAACTGTATTATCAAGTCAGTTCAGTCAGTTCTAGAGAATTATTAAGCCTAAGGGGTTTGTGGGAAACCCTCTATTTATTACCAAACTGTATGAAGCATAGGTGGCCTCTGAGACTTGCAGCTGGCATATAGAGTAAGATCAGTTCTTGTGAAGGACTGAGCCTTTAACTTGTGGGATCTGATGCTAGTTCCAGGTGGCTGGTGTCAGAAATGTATTGCAGTCATTTCAGAAGGCATGTGGCTTGAAGACAATTTTAAATTGGGGCTGGCATCTAAGGTGGGCATGGTTTTGTGAAGAACTTTGTCCTTAATCTGAGAGGTGTGTACTAACTCCAGATTGTTAGTGACAGAATTAAATAGAATTGCAGGACACCCAACTGGCATCAGGGAATTGGTGTCAGATTATTCCTCATTGTTTCAATTGTATTTTTCTGCAATTCTTATATATATAATTTTTAAAATCTTTCATATAAACTCTCTTTTATATATCCCTCCACATTACTTCTCTGTGTTGCTTTCTGACTGGTTTCCTCAGCCTTTGTCTTCTAAATCTTCCAGTTTTCTTTTGAGTTGTGTCTAACATACTGTTTTAGTCACTTACAGAGTTTTAAAAATTTTAGTGACTCTATATATTCAGTTTCTAGAAGTTTTAACAGATTCAACTCTTCCCTTTCCCTCTCAAGATTTATAGTCTTTCTTTAATCTGGTTAGTACTTTTGAACATAATTACTTTACTGTAAATGTCTGATTTTTCTAGTATCTTATGTCCTTGGACATGCAGGTTTATTGCATCAGCTAATTCTCATTCATGGTGAACTATTTCCATGTACCTTGTAAAAATTTTTGACTGTGACCTCACATTCTGAGGTTCTCCTTTCATCCCCACCATGGGACTCATGTGAATGCTCACCACTGAGTGCTTCATGTTTCACCAGATATCTGATCCTACACCAAGTTGATTTATTGAGGCAGGTGGTATAAATCTGAACATCAAGACCATGTGAGATGCAGAGATAGAACTTTGATATTTCATAAGAGAGTAATTCCAACCTCTGCCTCTAGAGAGAGGAGAGAAAAGCTGTATATTAATCTTCCAGAGCCAGAGATAGATTCCAGCCTCTTCCTCCCTCCCCTCTCACTTCTCATTTTATTGAAGGTATTGTTCTTGAAGTTTTCTGGCTTCAAGCAGGGAATTCTTTTCCAACTTCCTGCCTTTAAAACTAAGGTCTATTTTTCTTTTCTTTGTTAAAAATCAACCCCCAGGGGGGATAGCCACACCGCAATTAAGGATTAAGGCCTATTTTTCTGACTCAGTGGGTACATTAAAATCTAAGTTCCCAGGCTTTTACTTTTCTTATTGAAAGCATATGACTTAAATCTCTATGATCATTTGGCTTTTCAATTGTGCTTTTTATTGAATAGCCTAATTAAAACAGACTAGTTTCTATATTGGCTATACAACCGCCATCCTAGAATTTATTTCCCTTGCTTTACTTGGTTAGTTCATTTAAAAAATCTTATAAATTATTATTCTGTAAATCATGTATCTTTCTGCGATACACCCTGTGTCACTATAGGAAAGAAAATCTCAGTTTTAATTTCTCCTACAGTCTCAACTCAAAAGACTTTTGAGACCAAATGTCTGAGCTTTCCCCTATCCACCAAGAAATCAGTTCTGTAGTGGATGCCAACTGGGTATCCCAGATCTAGTTTAATTCTGACACTATCACCAGGTTGAGGGCTCAGTTTCGTAAGACTGTGACCCATTTCAGATAACAGCTACAATCCAGGCTCTTAGAACTTCTGACCTACTGGCTATAAGTTGTGGTTTTCATGATCCCCTTTCTATGTTTTATTAATTTGCTATAGGAGTTCACTGAACTCAGAGAAAGGCTATTTATGTTTACTATAATTGCTTTTTATAAAGAGTAGCTTAAAGGACACAAATAAATATCCAGATAGAGAGATCCATAGGGTGAGGTCTGGAGGGGTTCTGAGTGCATGTGCTTCATCCCCATGGAGTTGGGGTGCACTACTCTTAGCACATGGATGAGTCTTCGTCCACTTTCCTGCAAACCTCCATATCTTCAACTGTTCAGGAGCTCTCCAAACCCTGTCCTTTTGGTATTTATATGGAGATTTCATTGCATAGATATGATTGAGCATGGAATTATACAGAAATATGATCAGACAAAAAGATTATGATCTGGTCCAGCAGGTGGTGTGGAGGTTAAAACATTGGATCCTACATGGCTGGTCATGCAATTTCAGGCCTGGACCCAGTGGCTTGAAAATCAGGCTGTGTATGTGTGTGGAAAGGATTGGCCACAGGGGAAGATGACAGTTTCTATGACCCATCTCGGGGAGAGGAAATTCTGAAATTCTACTTTTGATGGCATGCCTTAGGGAGAAAAAGGAGCAGCTGAAAGGAGAGCAGGAGAAGGTCAAACTGTCTTTCGCCTTTGTCTCTCTGAATCTGGTTTTGTTTTAACAGTCAAAGACAAAAGGCCAAGTACTTATGATACTTATGGGCCAGGAATGGTAAATAAATTTATGTATATATATGTATATGTATATGTGTGTGTGTGTGTATATATATATATACACACACACACACATATACATATACATATATATACATACATGTATATATATATATATATACACATATATATATATACACATGTGTGTGTATATATATATATATTTGTGTGTGTGTATGTATATATGCATCAAATACTATAATAGCACAACCTTCAAACATTATTTTTTTTTTTCAGGAAGGGTACATGGAAAGAGCTTTTGAGACTTTGTCTCTTAAAATCTCTTCTAATGCCCTTAGGTTTATTAAGTATGGAATTTCAGGTAAAAATGGCTCCATTTCAGGTGGTATGGACCCAAGCCCTGATTCTGCCATTGAAAGCTGCAATGATAAGAGGAGTAATTGCCTGTTAAGGGGCAAGCTGAAGTCCTGGCTAGCCATCTGCATAGGTCCATGTACAACAGTAGCAGAGCAAATGATTCACTGTGTTAGCAACTTACTGAGGAGTGCTTGGAGGAGACACCTGTAAGAAAGTCAGGGAAGCTGGACAGGGTGGGAGAGGAGCAAAGGAAAATTGTCACTTCAGCTAATGTCTAGCCTCAGCTGAATCCCACAGGGAACTACAATGGGAACAGAAATGCCCCATCTTAAAGTGAGGGACCAGTGTGTTGTTACCTCAGGGTCAGTTTGCTCCCATGGATGAGGGTTCACTTCCCAGGAGAGGGTGACTCTCTAAAGAGTTCTCTGACATTGGCACCAACCACCATATAGCAGCTGGAGGTGGGCACTCTGCCTAGGTGGGGCATCAATGGTGTTACTTCAATGTTTAATAAGTGTTTGTTCTCTTTTCTCCTTTTTACCCCAAATGTGCCCTGTCTGGGTGTATACTGTACATAGTAGAAAAGATATAATACCTGTTCTGGAAAAAATGGGCCTCAAGTCAGTCAATTACAGGTGAGTTAGCAAATTTCTGTTTGGGACATTACTGGGAGTACAAGAAGAAAATCACACATCTGTGTCGTATCCAGGAGCCTGGGGGCTCTGGGTTGGAGAGTTGAGACCTATCCTATCTGTAGTTTCATTGGGTGAGAAGTGGGCACAATAAACACCACAGAGCAAGAACTAGGATGTTGGGAGGAGAGACCTGGGGACAAGCCTCCAAGAGAGGTTGGATCCAGATGGAGGCAGACCTTGGACTGTGAGCCACGGGCATCCCTGATGAATCCAGACAGCTGGAAAAATGCCCACTCCTGAAACAACTGAAGAGAACACTGGCCAGAACATTGACCTGTCCCAGAAGACTAAACACACTCCTGCTCTGGCACTCAATGACTTCTCAGGAAGTGTTTGGACCATACATTAGAATCCTTAGAAGCACTATTTTTTAGTTTTTAAAAAAATTTTTTTTTTTGAGAGGTTTTCGCTATAGGGCGCGTGCGCTCGCCAGAAAGAGAGAGACATAGAGACAGAAAGCGAGAAATCACCCCCCAGGGGGGATGGTCACGCCACAATCCCTTCTCCTCCATTCTCCTCTCGGGATCTTGGGCACGCACGCACATGCGCCCGGTGTGAGTTTTAAGCCACCGGGTCCGGGACGCGAACCACGGTCAACTATGTGGGAATCCAGCGACATAGCCATTACGCTAACTGCTGGTTCCCTTTTTTTAAAATTTTTCATTTTTGGATCTCTAACAGGCATCAGAACTGTGGGAGCACCCATTGAAACCAGACTGCTGGCCCAACACCAGTTTCCCATGCAAGTCAGGGTACAGTGACACTGCTGGTGAGGATTCTATCAGATGCATGAGAATGGAAGCCCAAGCTAAATGGGCAAGAAGGTAAAGAAGATTTGTGGCATTTATAAAAGGGAGAGTCTGGAGTCAGGGAGGGTCCAGGGGTGAGTACACCTCCAGTCAGGAACACAGTTCCTCTTGCCTGTTCTATTCCTACTCACTGTAGTTTCATGGGAGCAAAATGCATGCCTCAGCTTCAGGCATCACACCCTTATGCCATATGGTCTTGTGAGAGAGACAGAACAGCTGTCCCAGCATTCTAGATCTGAATCCTCAGATTCCTTCAGGTCAAACCTGATTAGATCATATCCTAATGATATGTGTGTGTGGGGAGGGAAGACAATCTGTGACAGAAAGCCAAATGGAAACAGATGTTGGTAGGTGACCAGCTTGTCTGTTTTCCAGGCACCTGTCTGATTACAGCACTGAATCTGGCATCCCTGAAATCTCCTCAGTCTTAGGCAAACGGGGGCAGTTGGTCACCCTGGATGCTGGGTAAACGTGTAGCCATCAGAACTGCACCCAGGCCTAGTTCCTAAGTCTCTGTGAAGATCCACATTTGATGACTCTCAGGGTCTCTGGGAGTTAGAGAATCTGGACCTTCCTTTTTCTGTTTGAGCAAATGGACTTCTTTCCTTCTCAGTCTTGACATGTGACACTTGTCTGCTTCTCAAATACCAGCCCAGGTGGCATCCAAGCTCATGTGCAATCTGGCCCTGGATTCTTTCCCAAGGCACTAACCTTTTGGGAACTCACCAAAAGAGCTTAACCTGACTTGTCAGCAGAAATGTGAGCAGCTGACAGGGAGTGGAAACCACATGCCCCTGCCTTAGAACCAAGCCAATTGATGTGTAGCAATGGAATGTGTAAAAAATAGTAAGAAGAATAATAATAAAAGAAAAAAAAAAAGAGAGAAACAAACAAGAAAAAGAATCCCAGCACAAAGGCCATCAGGAACTTTCTCAACTTCTGAGAGCTTGGTAACTCATCCAAATGAATGGACTTGCAATTCTCAGTTGGGCTGCTGTGGAGGAGTCCGACCCGGTAGGTCCCCAGGATCTGTTTTGAGCTTTTGACCTTTACCTCTTAGGTCGGGCCAGCACGTTGGCAAGGCCGCTGCTGTGTGGCCCCCCCTGCTCCCCCCGCCCCCCCCCCCCACCGACCTAGGAATAAAACTTAGGTCAAATTAGCATGTCGGCAAGGCTGCTTGCTATTTGCTCCAGAAACTGTGGTAGGCTTGCTGGGAAGCGACCCCCCTCTGACTCCCCAATATACTACTATAAAAGAATTACATAGCTCTCTTATACATCCTGAGTATATGATAAAATTTTCCAGGAAGTCCCCCAATCACTCCCCTTTGCTCTGACCACCTACTGTTAATTACAATGCTTCATTCCAGCATGGCCACAATAGAAGGTGTGCTAAAGTCACATCTAGGCAGAAATCTTCTTGACCTTTGGAAGGCCCTTCAAGATACATTTAACATAAGCTTAAGAATAATCTTTTAGGCCGAAAGGGGCCCAGGGCACTCCCGCCCCACTATGGCTAATGTTCTAACAAAATACATAGCAGTGGTGCCACAGGTACAACAGAACGTTTTAAGTATGCCACAAGCTCACCTTAAAGTTCTTCATTAACTTGTTAGTCACTTTACCGCCAGTTGAAAAAGCTGTCCCCGCCCTTACCTAGTAAATAGTAGTTTTACCCTTTCAAGATATATTAGGATTCCTTGAATTAAGTTTTAGATCCCAATAAAATTATATAAGTTCCATTCTTTATTGAGATCCATAAGACCTAATATCTATACTTGAGATTTTCTTTTCTCAGTATCGTGCTCGGTAATCACAAGATGGCTGCTGCGCTGCATCAGCTGATAATTATCTCTGTTTGCTGGAGCCTGCTTTCCTGAAACTGCATTCCATGAAGACGCCTACATCAAACGAACAATTGCGGAACTGCACTAGACCCACCCTTAATCCAACCCTGAATGGAACCCATGTTCTCTATTGTTAAAACTTTATGAGCTGATAATTAGAACACGTAGCCCCTCATCCATTTACTTGTATGTATCACATTTTCAATAAAAAGGCACAATGATTCCTAGCAGGGGTCACTCTTCAGAGAGCAATCTCTGAGGGGTGTCCGACTCAGGACGTGCATGAAAAGGCACTGAGACCTTTGTCTTCTGTTCACCTGCACCACCTCCGACGAGTCAACCCACCCCCGCTGAGGCTGGACCCTGGCACTGCTGTGGGGATTCAGCGAGGTCATGGGTAGCACCTACTGTGCACTGTCTCTGGAACGCTGAAATTCCCCAGCCCAAAAAGTTGTTGAGATGCTTGAAGTAGTAGTCAGTTGGCCAGAGGTCAGGTGAATATAGTTCAATTTGTTCAACTTTTGAAGCATTGGTTGTGTGATATGTGGTCGGGTGTTGCCATGAGGTAGAATTAGGTCCTTTCTGTTGACCAATGATGGGTGCAGGCATTGCAGTTTTGGGTGCATCTCATTGATTTACTGAGCCTATTTCTCAGATGTAAAGTTTTTGCTGGGATTCAGAAAGCTGTAGTGGATCAGACCCCATCAAACAGTGATCATGACCTTTTTACTTTGATGCAAGTTTGGCTTTGGGGAGTGCTTTGGAGCGTCCAGCGTCTGGGCTGGTCACATTTGATTGTCATATAAAATCCACTTTTAGTTGCATGTCACAATCCAATCAATAAATGGTTTGTTGTCATTGTGTAGAATAAGAGAAGACACTTTGGGGTTGGCAGGTGGAGTAGTAGTTAAGTCACTGCACTCCCACATGGTTGACCATGGTTCAAATCCCAGACCTGGTGGCTTGAAACTCAAGCTGGGCACACATGCATGCATGATCAAAATCCTAAGAGGAGAATGGAGGAGAAAGAACTGTGGCATGGCCATCCCCTGTGGGGTGTTTTCTCACTTTCTCTCTCTCCATCTCTCTCTGTCTCTCTGGTGAGTACGTGTGCCCTATAGCAAATCTCTCTAAAAAAGAGAGAGTGAGAGAAGATACTTCAAAATGATTTTTTTCTTTTACTTTTGCTCACTTCATGAAACACCCACTTATGAAGCTTTCTTCACCTTTAAAATTTGCTTCAAATGCCAAATGACCATAGAATGATTGATGTTCAGTTCTTTGCAACTTTCATGTGGTTGTAAGAAGGCCAGCTTTGATGATTACTCTCAGTTGCTCATTGTCAACTTCTGATTGTTGGCCATTATGCTCTTCATTTTCAGGACTCTCATGTCCTTTACAAAACTTCTTGAACTACCACTGCACTGTACATTCATTAGCAGTTCCTGGTCAATGTATTGTTGATGTGTGAATAGTCTCCACTACTTTAAGACCCAGTTAAACTCGAAGAAGAAAATTTCTCAAGTTTGCTTTTTGTCTAACATCATTTCCATAGTCTAAAATAAATATAAAATAAACAGAAAGTAATGTCATTAGCAAAAAAAAACATAAAATGAAAAATGCACATTAAAATGATGTATAATAACCACATTTAAGAGTATATCCGATATCAAATGGCAAATTTCAGCAATGTAAAACTGCAATTACTTTTGCAGCAACCTAATATATGTTTGTTGTTTTAAGCTGCTAAGTTTGTGGTAAGTTGTTATGCACCATAAAATATTAATGCAGGACAAAAGAGGCAACCTTGAGCCATCATAAACACAATAATAGTGACCATCTTTTGACCTTCTACTACGTGCTAGGCATGTTTAAACATTATCTCAGTTTTCATAATTATCCACAGAGATGAGGTAGCCCCTAGGGCAGTCTTCCATGTAGGGAGTGGATTCTCTTCCACTACCATATAATGATTTTCAAATTCTCTTGGGAAACAGATGGAATGAATAGTTGGTAACGCTTGCTGTTCTTTTTTTTTTTTTTTTCCCCTGGTATTTAAAACCATTTATTGTGTTTGTATATCCTTTGGTCAATCAGTTTCAGTCATAGAGTGTGGACACTTCATATATATTAAGTGGGGACATACAATGTCTCTCCTTCATAGCTGGCTTGGCTCAGTAAATCTTCCATATTCTTCTACTTTCTGTCAAAAGCCAGGGTTTTGTTGTTTTTTTATGACTGAATAGTATTCCATAGAGTATATGTGCCACAGTTTTTCAATCCATTCAGCTTGCTGTTCTTAAACTCCTTCTCAGGGATGGGAAAGAGAACAGGCTTTAGTGAAAGATGCTCCTGTTTTAAAATCCCACCTTTGCTATTTATTAGCTGTGGACCTAGGGCAGGTTATATGGCCTTCTAGAAATTGTTCTTAATCTGCCAGTGAATGGAATTGGTCTGACTGGAGCTGGCCGTGTGCCAATCCCTCTACTAGAACAGTCATTCCTGACAACAGCCCTGTGTGCTGGGGGATATATCAAAAAAAGTTGTGATTTTTCAGATGAGAAAACAGGTCTCAAGGAAGTTGACTGATTTGCCCCAGGTGAGTAGTTGCTGAGTGATGGAGGTGGAGGTGGTGGAGTGATGCTAGGTGTAGAGTCAGGTCTGTGGGATTTCTCAAGAAGACCTTGCTGAGGTTCTTGAGATATTTCCACTTGCCTATAAGGGCATCCTGAGGCCTGGTCTCCCCATCTCCTCAGTCTCTAGGATTCTTCTGAGCGCTTCCAGCAGTTGATAGAGATGTGGTCCACCACCTTTCATTTCTTTCTGAATTGCCAGTAACAAATATTTTAGGAATGGTTTCTTGTATCCTCCTACTCTCTTCCCCTCTCACTGCCTTTCACAAGAGTGAATTGTAGTGATGATGGAGCAGTGGGCTGATGTCTTTCCTTGCAGGCAGGTACTCTGGGACCTGAGACTTACAGGGAGAGCACAAACAGTCCTGGCTACTCTGGAGGCGAAGGATATTCATGAGGCTGCAGGGATGGGACGAGCCTGGGACAAGAACTGGTGACCCCAGGCGTGTGTGTCAGGTTGCTCCTATGTACCTTGCTCTCTCTGCTTGAATCCCCACAAACCCCTCCATATTTAGCAAAGTCTTCTCAGACATCTTGCCTCTTGGTCCTAGCTCTGCTTTGGGAAGCCAAGGATTGAAGCCTTGTCTGGGTCTGAGAAGTGAAAAGACTAGTCTTCTGTGGATGAAGTGCTGGTGCTGGTGAGAGGCTGAGACCCTGAACAGGAAGGGGGCAATTTTCAGGATTGGCCCAGTGGTCCTCACCTCTGTCTTTTCTTTCAGAGCAATCATGGAGGGGCCGAGGATCTTTTCTTTTTCCTTTTACAGAGGGATTTTATTTCCTCCTTGCAGTACAATCACTGAGGTGGTTATCTCACTGAGATCCTAGGGCTTGAGGTCTGTTTAGAAAGTAATCTCCAGCTGCTTTGTGGTTGTCATTGAGGACCCAAGCAGGGCTGGTTATCCATCCCTAGGAACATGCCACATCAGTCCCTCAGCTTCCTCATGTTACTAGGAATGCCAACAGAGCTCTTCTCTGGGCCCCTGTCCTCTCCTCCTGCTGAGTGCTGAGTGAAGGCTGTATGTCTTATCCACTCATCCTGAATCCCTTTTCTCTCCTGGACAGAGTCCCATCTCAGGGCTCAGGTATCTTGACTTGGTGCTGCCCTACCACTTACCCAGGCACGTGCAGTGGGTAGCCCCTCTGTCTGACACAAAAGGCACACACAGTTGATCACAGGTACAGAGACAAACTCCCACTCATGCACATTCACATACACACACACATATACTCACTCAGGCACAGATACATTCACATAAATGTGCACTCACCCACGTGTTCTCACATATACACACAGTCACAAAGATACCTTCACACACATTCACACACACACTCACATAGACATACACACTCACATACATGGCAGACTCATATAGAATGTACCTAAACAAGGAACAGAATTCCCTGCAGACACCTCCAGGCATTTGTACAGCTTCTTCTATTCTTTTTTTTTTTTTTTTTTTTTTTTGGAGAGGTTTTTGCTATAGGGCGCATGCGCTCGCCAGACAGACAGAGAGAGACAGAGAGATAGAAAGCGAGAAATCACCCCCCCAGAGCGGATGGCCACGCCGCAATCCCTTCTCCTCCAGTCTCCTCTCGGGCTCTTGGGCATGCATGCACATGTGCCTGGCGTGAGTTTAAGTCACCGGGTCCTTGACTCAAACTGCGGTCGACTACGTGGGAGTCCAGCGACATAGCCATTATGCTAACTGCTGGTCCCAGCTTCTTCTGTTCTTCCATCAGGACTCAGCTAAGTGTGACCTCAAGTGCAAAGCTCTCTTCTGGCCTCCCTGGCCCTCTTGTCAGCCCTTCTAGAACATTGACTGGCTCTGTAGTAATGTTCTTGTTGAGCATTTACTGCACTGATGGTCTCTTGGGACATCCATACCTCTCCTTGCTACCACACTTTTGATTGTGCTATACCTTCTTCTGTTCTGCCTTTCTCTCCTCTGTTCCCTTCAGAAGACTGACTCCTGCTCATCTTTGAAGAGCCTATTTTAGTGTCACCTGCTTGGAGAAGCCTCTTTGGTTTGATCTGGGTCCCCTCTGTGTGTCCTTAACAACGATCTTACCTCTCTTTGTTTGTACCACCACTTTGTGACTCTTTGCCTTACTGGTAATGCTACAAAAATGGCACCATCTTACTCATCCTTGTGTGCGTATATATGTATGTACATGTGTGTGCATTTGAAAGTTTATTTATGTATTTATTCTATGAATTAAGATGAGAGAGAGGCAGAGAGAGAGGGGAGAAAGAGACCAAAATCTGAAGAAGGTCCCCATGTGGTGATACCCCTAGCCTTAGCCAGCCCTGGATCAGGGGCCTACAGATAGCCAATGTACTCAGGGAGGTCTGGAACCTTGCTGTGTGGGTCAGCCTTGCTGAGCATTGCATTTTACTGTTGCACCAGTGTCCAGCCCTGTCAAACCTTGTCATCTTTGTATATTTAGCTATTGTTAACTACATCTGATGGACTACCACAAAAAAATAATAAATTCAGGAAAGAACTCATCAGTTTATAAATAAATGAAAGCAAATATAGAAAGTCTATATATTCTTAGACTTTCTGGGTTATAAAATGACATAATTTTTCATCTTTAGCCCTTTCAGTCAGTAAAAAGTTCTTAAAGTAAGACGCAGTCTTGGTAAGATTTTAGTGCTAACGCTTTTTAAAAGTGCTAAGATTTTTAAAATAAAGCCCCTTAGCTGGACAAAAAGGCTCTCAACAAAATCAATAATGTGGATCTCAGGGGACCAGCAGGTGGCGTGGTGGTTAAGGTGCTGGACATTCCCACATGGCTGGCAATGGTTTGAGTCCCAGACCTGGTGGTTTCCTTTCTCCCTTTCCCTCTCTCTTTCTCTGTGTCTCTCTCTGGTCAAATTAAAATAAATGAATGAATAAATAAAATTAAATAAATAATAATTGTTTTAAAAAAAAAAGAATGTGGATCTCAGAAGCCTGATACTTCCAAAGTACTGATAATTAAGACTAGAGAACAATGCACTCCCCAGAAGAAAATTGTGGACATGGTTGCTGGTGGACGAGGGTAACTGGAATCAGTACATGAAAAACCCATGTTGGCTGAAGAGCCGCCAGACTGATCTAAAAGAAATAGTGATTGTTCAAGAGATGAGTAGATCTCTGGGTTACCAGTTTGCTCCAGGGAGGAATGGGCTATGAAAGCTGTTTAGAGTTGTGCAAGAGCATTGGGTAGGAGTTCTGGCAATATTTTCTCAATAATATTTAGGATTTCTCTGGATGAGTTGTAGTCCTTGATCTGTAGATAAAGAGAATATACGTGGACTGGGATTAAAGATGAGGTGATTGAGTAAGGCTTGTGGGATGTCTTGGGAAAGGTGTGTGTGCACTTAGCATGTGCAAATGAAGGGGTAAGGCAGAGTTTGTTGGTTTAGAATATTATTCTGTGAGTATTCACTCCCCTCCCTCTCCTACTAGAGACATTATATTTTTTAGCTTCATGGAGATATGTTGACCTTGGTTATATGATTTGAATTGACAAGTGGAATGTTGGCAGATCAGAGATGAGCTAAGGCTTGAAATTCTTGTGCGATTATTGTTTTTTTTTTTTTTTTTTTTTTTTTTTTTGCCATTTTTACTTCACTTCATCTTTCCAACAGGTAGATGCCATTGTTTCCTGGAACAGACATGAGTGTAAACCACAAGGAAAAGTCAAACCCAGCCAGACCCACCCAACAAACCAAGAGATATGTGAGCTATGATAATGAGTCTTGTTGTAAGTGATAGTTATAGAGAAGTGTGTTATACAGCAATAATATACTCGTACACTAGTCTTCAAGTGAGAACAGGTGGCAAACAAAGAAATGATAAACTGGGCATTGGCCTCATCTTTTGGCTGGGTGGAGCAATAATCAAAGAGGCTCAAACAGTGAGATATAGCTCAGTCATAGAGAATCATGGCCCTCTGTCCTGCAGCACAGAACAGTCTGTCTGGGTTTTTACTTGGCCTCTCAAGGCTCCAGTCAGAGACTGCAAACTGTTCTGAGAGAATAATAAAATGGAGAATAATAATGGGTTCACATAAATGGGGGTGGGCTCACATAAACATCTTAATAGGATCATTTTCCTTAAATGAAGATAAAATGTGCTTTGTTCTGTTCAATTATAAGAATATGTTCTGTTCAATTATAGGAATAATAAACATTCTCTTCTCTTGATAAGCTTTTCGAACTACAGGCGATGTTGTTAACTGTAAAATGTCTAACACGGATTCGATGTACTGTCCCCATTACAGTACCATTAAATCTGCCATCAGACAGTTATCACCAGTGTTACTTTTTGAGCTACACAATGGAGATTTGATTTACCAAAAAAAAAATCCCAAACACGTGTAACAGATTTATTGGACCTCAACAAATTTTCCTTTAATGAAAATTATAATTTTAAATACTCCTCAGAAAATGACCTCGTTAAAACTTAGGCTAGATGAAGTATTTAAATGAAACAATTTAAGTGGCTTATTGTCTTCTCTTTTCTTTGATAATTAATTAGACAAAAGCTGATCTTTGAAAAGGAATTCTAATTGCCTTGAAAAATGTGAATTATTCTTTCTTTTTCCAAATCTGTCCATCCTTGTCTGCCTGTAGCCTCTTAAAGTTTTTCTGGGACACTTTTGAGTTTGCCCAGGTAAAACTCAGTTGATAATGTATAATTGGTCACATGATAATGTACTGTGTCACCATGTGTCTCCTGTACTAACCTTTGAGCCCTTCCAGGTAGGAATTACATCATATTTATGTGTGCACAGAGGCTCTGATGGTGTTCAATGATTGTTGATGAGAATGGAATCACAGAAGTCAAACTCCTGAAGCCTTTGGCAAAAGGAAGCCTTGATGAATGCTTCAATGACTTCTGTGCAAACTCAAACACTATTGTAACTGACTCCTGTGTTTGTCTGTTAAGTGTTGTTTAGTAACTGAACACCTGAAACTGTGTGACTTATAAGAATACAAATTTAGCTGTGATGGCTACTGAACTTGAGCTGTGAAATATTACTTTCAGGGACTACAAATGAAGATATTCTGCTGAGGCTTCTATCTCCAGATTCATTTCTAGAAAAGCACAAACCCAGGCCCATCCTGAGATGGCTACTGAAATTGAGCTGTGAAATATTGCTTTCAGGGACTAAAAATGAAGATATTCTGCTGAGACTTCTCCCTTCAGATTCATTTCTAATGGTTAGGGCTACCTCTGTCTCCTTCTCCATCTGTTTCTTTTAATTTTTAAAAAAAAATTTAAAAATTTTTATTATTTTTTTAAGGTAAAGTATTCTCTGGGCTCTCATGCCTCTCCTTTACTGTACTAATTTGTGCCTTTCCCCATCCCATTTAGGAAAAGCACAAAGCCAGGCCCATCCTGAGATGGCTACTGATATTGAGCTGTGAAATATTGCTTTCACGTGCCAAGTGGTTTTCATTTTTTGCTTTTAAAAATTAATATCTAAAGTTTTTTTTAGTATCTTTTATTTTTCTTCTTCTTCTCTCTTCTCTAATTCTTTTCCTTTTTTCTTTATCTTTATTCCTTGGCTGCTCAGCCTTACACACTGAGTGTCTAGACAGGTCCAAGTGAACAGGATCTGAATATGATTAGGGTCAGAATATTCCTCAATTCCCACTGAATCTGATGCATAAAGAGTGAAAAACAGAACAGAAGAGAGATTTCAGATCACCTCTTCCTGCACGCCTGTGAGCGCTCAGATTGAACTTCAAGAATTAGGAAGAAGATCCAGAGACTGGTCCAAGCCAGCAACCCTGCCAGACACCAGGCTGTCTGTGGCTACAGGCCCTAATGGTCAGGACCCATGGCTCATTTCTCCACCCCTCCCCCCCCCCCCCCCCCCCCCCCACTTAGACTCTCAGAACTTCAGTGTTTTGAATATCACCCAGCACTCAATGCATGATCTTTTCTTTGCTCCTGAGGTGAAGCTCATTAGCTCAGTTGGAGGCTCACCACTCTTTAGAAACAGGTCGGACTTTGCATCACCCAGGACCAGGGACAATAGTGCACAGTACTGGTTGGCAACAGGGAGGCAGACCAGAAGAGAGATCATCAGTTTTCTACATCTGCACACCTTTGAACACTCAGAGGTACCTTGATTAAGTTAGGAAGGAACATATACATCACTAGATGACTAGGAACAATCGCAGAGGCTTAAGAAACATGAACAACCAACAAAATGTCTCTCCCCCAAGGGAAAACGGCAATTCCACATCACCCACAGACAACACAGTGGAAGTCATGGACATGTCGGATAAGAAATTCAGAATATTTGTAATGACCAAACTAACTGAGATGCAAGAGATAAAAGACAATGAGCTCCAGGAGATGAGGAAGTCCTTTCATGATTTGAAAGAAGAACTAGATACCTTAACAAAGAATCTGATAGAACTGTTATGGATGAAGGATATGATACAGGAAATGAAAACCTCCCTCAAAAGTTTAAAAGTAGATTAGATCATGCAGAAGATTGAACCTTGAATGTAGAAGACAAAACCTCTGACCTACAAAAAGTATCAAGACTGCCCCATGGCCAGCAAGGGACTCTGAGGCAGGGCCACTACTGGCCCTAGACCCACTCAGCTCCAGCTAGCTTCCTCCATCCCATTGCCCAATCCTTCAGCCAGGTAGGCAGATTTTTTTCCCTCTCTTCTTTCTTTTGCTAATTTCCTACCCCTTCTTGCCCCGCAGACTGGCCTCTGCTTGCTCGCCAGTATCATCCCAATTTTATCTACTGCCCCATGGCGAAATATTTTTCTTTATTGTCTTTCATACTTTTTTCCCTTTTATATTGTCCTCTCCTCCTCATCCTCCACCCTCTTGGAAGGAATAGACAGGTCTAGAGTCATAATTCTGAAATACCCTAGTATTGTAAGGTTCCTTGGGATCTTTTCCTTTACCGAATCACCTGTGAAAAAGAATATACTGCTCTTCAGACACCTGAATTGAATACTCCTCCCGAGACCACATTGCTAAACACAACAGAAGAGAGATTTGACACACAACAGTCCACAGCAAAAGAGAAACACACTTGCTTCTAGTTGAAGAAACATTCTCCTGTAAGGTATTGAAAAGTGAATACATCTCCCAGTGGCTAGAAGTAGAAGATCCTCCAGTCTGAATAAAGCAGGAAATATGTTTCCATCAAAAGAACACACTAACTCATCTCCAGCTCTTGAAAAAACAGAAGATGTTACCAAAATGTCAGAGAAAGAATTTAGAACATTCATAGTGGCAAAATTCTTATGAGTTGGAACAGAAAAGAGACAACAAACTACAGTAGATTAGGAAGTCCTTTCATGATCTGAAAGAAGAAATGGACACTCTAAGAAAGAATCAGATGGAACTATAAGAGATGAAGTCTGTAATACAGGGAATAAAAAAACTCTGTTAAAAGTATTAAAAGTCAATTAGACCATGCTGAAGATCGAATCTACAATGTAGAAGATAAAACCACTGACCTAGAGGAAACCACCAAAAAGATAGACAAAATAACAACAACAACAAAAAATGCCAAGGATAATATATGAGAAATATTAGATTCCATTAGATGCCCAAACATCTGAATAATTGGTAGCCCAGAAGGTGAAGAAACCAATAAGGGCATGGAAAATCTATTCTATGAAATCCTGGCAGAAAATTTCCCAAATCTAGAGAGGCACTCAAACATCCAGACCCAAGAAATACAAATGACCCCAAATAGAATCAACCCTAAAAGATCTTCCCCAAGGCACATCTTAGCCAGACTGGCAAAGACCACAGATAAAGACAAGTTACTACAACTGGCAAGAGAGAAACGACAAGTGACTTACAAAGGTCACTCCATCAGGCTAACTCAGGACCTCTCAATGGAAACAATGCAAGTAAGGAAAGAATGGGAAGACATATTTAAAGTGTTAAGAGTAACAATTTCAACCAAGATTATTATATCCTGCAAGATTATCCTACAAATGGGAAAAAGATTAAAATATCAGACAAATAAAACCTAAAAGAATTTGCCAACAGCAGACCAGCTCTTCAAAAAACCCTAAAGAGAGTACTGTTCTAGGACAACTAAAGAATGAGCAGCCAGAAATAAAGAAATAAAAGGCAACGAAGACAATGGCCAACATAAATGTTGGGACAAGTCTGGTAATATGTATAATAACATTGAATGTGAATGGATTAAATTCTCCAATTAAGAGACACAGACTAGCTGAATGTATAAAAAAACAAATAAACAAACAAATACACAAACAGGAACCCTCTATCGGTTGCTTACAGGAAACCCACCTCATAGATAAAGACATACATAGATTAAAAGTGAAGGGTTGGAAAAAGGTTTTCCATGCAAATGGGAACCAAAAAAGAGCTGGATTCACGATACTAACTCCTGAAAAAATAGTCTTTAAAACAAAAACTATTCGAAGAGACAAAGAAGGGCATTATATTGTAGTAAAAGGGTCAAACGATCAAGAAGATATAACACTTATAAACATCCATGCATCTAACACAGGAGCACCCAAATACATGAAGGAAAGACTGTTAGATGTAGAAGGAGAGATAGGCTGCAGCACACTGATTGTTGGAGACCTCAACTACCCACTATCCCCTCTGGACAGATCATCTAGACAAAAAATAGGTAAAGAGAAAAAGGAGCTAAGTGATACCATAAGCCAAATGGACTTAACAGACATCTGTAGAACGTTGCACCCAAAAACCATGAGATACACTTTTTTCTCACCCCCGCATGGAACTTTTTTGAAGACTGACAACATGATAGGCCACAAGGCAAGCCTGTATAGATTCAAGGGCATAGAAACAATACTGGGCATCTTCTCCGACCATGATGGAATTAAACTTGATCTTAATTTCAAGAGAAATCCTCAAAAATACTCAAATACATGGAAACTAAACAACCTACTCTTGAATGACTACACAACTACTGAAGAAATAAAGTCTAAGATAAAAAGGTTCATGGAAGTCAATGACAATGAGGACATGAGTTTCCATAATCTTTGAGACATTGCTAAAGCAGTCATAAGAGGAAAGTTCATAGCAATTAGCGTACATAAGAGGAAGATGGAAAGAAGGCAAATGAATCACCTAACATCGTGCCTCAGAAAACTGGAAAAACAATAGCAAAAAAACCTAAGAAACTCCAGGAGAAAGGAAATAATGAAGATATGAGCAGAAATAAATGAAATAGAAAATAAACAAACTATACAGAAAAAAATTAAAGTAATTGCTGGTTCTTTGAAAAGATAAACAAAATCAATACACCACTAGCAAAATTTACTAAGAAGAGAGAAAGGAACCAGGTGAATCAAATCTGCAATGAAGCAGGCAATTTAACAACAAACATAGTAGAAATACAAAACATCATTAGAGGATACTAAAAACAACTATATGCCAAGAAACAAGACAATCTGGATGAGATGGACAAATAAATGGACACATATAATCTACCAAGATTGAGCCAGGAGGATATAGAAAGTCTGAATAGGCCCACAACAAGCCAGGAGATTGAATCAGTAATAAATAAACTCCCTACAAAGAAAAGCCCTGGCCCTGATGGCTTCACCTCTGAATTCTACAAAACTTTCAAAGAAGAGTTAACCTGCATTCTGCTCAAGTTATTTCTGAAGATCCAAAAGGGTGAATCTCTCCCTAATTCATTCTATGAAGCCTCTATCACCCTTATCCTTAAAACAGATAAGGACAGGACAAGGAAGGAAAACTATAGATCAATATCTCTGATGAATATAGACGCAAGATTCTCAACAAGATACTAGCAAATCATATCTAACTACTTATAAGAAAGATTATACATCATGATCAGGTAGGCTTTATTCCAGGAATGTAAGCTTGGTTCAACATATGCAAAACCATAAATGTAGTACACCATATTAACAGGAAAAAAGATAAAAACCATATGATCATATCAATTGATGCAGAAAAAGCATTTGATAAGATACAACATCCCTTCATGATCAAGACTCTTAGCAAAATCAGCATATAAGGGTCATTTCTCAACACAATAAAAGCTATCTATGTAAAACCCATAGTGAACATCATCCTGAACGGTAAAAAGCTGAAAGCTTTTCCACTAAAAACGGGTACAAGACAAGGATGCCCACTTTCTCCACTCCTTTTCAATATAGTACTGGAAGTCCTCGCCAATGCAATCAGAAAAGAGGAAAAAATAAAAGGCATTCAAATAGGAAAAGAATAGGTGAAACTCTATTCGCAGATGACATGATTGTATCCATAGCAGACCCAATGGTTTCTATGAAAAAATTCCTGAAAGTAATAAATGAATACAGTAAAGTTGCAGGATACAAAATCAACATACAGAAATCTATAGCATTTCTATATACGAAAAACAGGCAGACAGGGATAGAACTGAAAAAATTTATTCCATTTACCATAGCCACAAAAAGTATAAGATATTTAGGAATAAATCTAACCAAAAAAGCTAAAAATCTCCACTAGGAAAACTACTAGAAGCTAAAAAAAGAAATTGAAAATAACACAAAAAAGTGGAAGGATATCCAATGTTCCTGGATTGGGAGAATTAATATAATCAAAATGGCAATTCTACCCAAATTAATCTACATATTTAATGCAATGCCAATCAAAGTACCAGACACATTCTTCTCAGATCTAGAAAAGGCAATCATAAAGTTTGTCTGGAATCATGAAAGACCCTGTATTGCCACAGCAATTCTGCAGAAGTAGAGTGGAGTGGACAACATCTCATTCCCTGACCCAAAAATACACTACAAAGCTGTGGTAATCAAACTGCACGGTACTGGCACAGAAACAAACATGTGGACCAGTGGAACAGAATAGAGAACCCAGAAATAAATTCCTAAACATACAGTCAACTGATTTTTGACAAGGGGTACCAGTCAATCCAGTGGGAAAAGGAAAATCTCTTCCACAAATGGTGCTGGAAAAACTGGATTTTGGGAACCAGCAGTTAGCGTAATGGCTATGTCGCTGGACTCCCACGGGACGCGGTTTGCATCCTGGACCCGGTGGCTTAAAACTCACACTGGGCATGTGTGCGTGCGTGCCCAAGATCCCGAGAGGAGAATGGAGGAGAAGGGGTTGCGGCGTGGCCATCCCCTCTGGGGGGTGATTTCTCGCTTTCTGTCTCTCTGTCTCTGTCTGTCTGTCTGGCGAGCGCACGCGCCCTATAGTGAAAAACCTCTCTCTCAAAAAAAAAAAAAAAAGAAAAACTGGATTTCCACTTGCAAAAAGATGAACCTGAACCCCTACCTCTCACCTCTACCTCTCACCTCTGACAAAAATCAAGTCAAGGTAGATCAAAGATCTAAATAAATCTAAGACCTCAAACTGCTCCTGGAAAACACTGGGGAAACTCTGGGAGACATTAGTGGAGGGAAAGACTTCTTAAATAAGACCCCCACAGCACAGCTGATAATCCCCAAAATAGACAAGTGGGATTATATCAGACTAAAACGTTTCTGCATGGCAAAAAAAACACAGTAATTAGTGTGATTTCACAGCCCTCAGAATGGAAAAATATTTTTGCAAATTATGCATCAGATAAGGGACTGGTAACAAGAATACACAAGGAACTCAAGCAACTGTTACGAAAAAAGATGATGAACTCTATTAAAAGATGGGAGAATGAGTTGAAAAAACCACTCTCTAGGGATGACATTGGAATAGCCAAAAGGCACATGAAAAAATACTCAATGTCCCTCATTGTAAGGGAAATGCAGATCAAAACAACAAGGAGATACCACCTAACCCCAATCAGAATGATTTAGATTAAAAAAACAAAAGATGTAAGTGCTGGCAGGGGTGTGGTGAAAGGGGAACTCTCTTACACTGCTTTTGGGAATGTAAATTAGTCCAGCCATTGCTGAGAACAATTTGGAGATTCCTCAGAAACCTACAAATAGAACTACCATATGATTCAGCAATCCCACTCCTTGGTATCTACCCAAAGGTCAGTAGAATTCTTAATCAGAAAAATGCTTGCACATCAATGTTTATTGTGGCACTATGCACAATTGCTAAGACATGGAACCAACCCAAATGCCCACGAACAGATGAATGGATTGAAATACTGTGACATGTATACTCTATGGAATGCTATTCAGCCATAAAAAACAAGACCCTGGGTTTTGACAGAAAGTGGATGAATATGGAAAATTTACTGCTCAGTAAAGCAAGCCTGGCAATGAAGAAGAGGCATTGTATGTCCCCACTTAATATTTACCGAGTTTCCACACTCTATGACTGAAACTGATCAAAGTATATAGAAACACAGTAAATGGTTGTGAATATCAGATACAGTGTGGGTGAAAGAGTAGAGTCTGAGGAAGGACATTTAGAAGAATAATAGAGAGGCAAAGCATTAATGGGACAAAGAAATGTGGTATTATCTGTTGAAGATAATTTTATAGTATTATCAACTGAACTAGGGAGAAATGTACACATGTTGGAATATTCACTTTGTAAGCTAAATAACATGGTTAAATTTATAAAAGAATATGAAAAAAAATCTTGCATTCTCATCTATTCATGATAAAAAGTGGGAGCCTAAACAGACAGTAGAAATCTGAGGGCATCAGTAAGGCTTATCAGCTTGGAGCTTCACTGGGGACTTACTGATGACAGCATCTGTAGGCATTTCTTTTTAGCTGGGTAGAGTCCACAAAGAGGACTCTTTTAGATCCTATATGATAAGCTATTTTAAAATATGCATTTTATTATTTTCAGTATAGTCAGGCCAGATCAGGAGCAGGTATCATTGAAGAAACAATTTGTTTTACTCTCAGATGTCAAGGGGGGAGGATGCACCACACCGTGGAGTCCACCTGGATAGGCACTAGTGTCAGTTAGGAGGCAGAAGGAGTGAGAGATGGTGGCAATATCTAGTAGACACATTGCGATGTGGTGGCTGTCCAGATGTTGTGTGCCAACGAGTAGTAGAGCCTTCCCAGGAGGTGGCCATTTTCTGCTGGATCTAGTTAGCAAGCCAAAAGTAATGTAGGGACAAATTGCCTAGGTTGAGCCTCAAATCACCATGTTCACTGAGCTAGTTGTCTTCAGGATAACGAATTTATTTTTTTATTAGGAACAGTAAGATACACAGACATGGAAATCATTGTTTTGAGGAAGCATTTTTTAAACCTGTAGTTTTCATGGAAACAAGAAGTGTGGCCCACATGCAGAGCCATGTGGAGAGACAGTAGGGACAGTCAGGAGGCAGGGGGAGGGAGGAAAATGTAGGCAAGGCCTGTACTGCAGTTTCTGTGGGAGGAATAAGCAAGGCAGTGTCAGTGCGTCTGAGATGGGTAGCTTGAACTGACACAGCAAGCGCTGGGGTACCGGGCTGACCCCATTTCTGGTACCTGGCCCTGAGGTGCTACAGCACATGGATTATGGCCTGGAGTGTGGGAGCATGATGGAGGAGGTGGTTGGGGCTCCAGGCTCTGGGCTGGTTGGTGTGCAGTAGGAAGGAGCACTCACAGGCTAGCTGTCTGCAATCTCTGTAAGTCTGTGAGCCTGGGAGTAGTGGCCCTTCTAGGGTCAGCAGGGTCCCAGATGCCAAGACATCAAAATAGAGAAGATGAAAAGAGATGGTTAATACAAGGGTCAGAGTCCTGCTGCCAGTTCTCTAGGCACCAAGGGCTAGAGGTCTCTACATTAATGACTGTGTGTGCAAGCGATCAGTTAGCTAATGTTTTGGCCCAAAATTCTCTTGACCTGTGCCTGGCACTCTCACTCCAGGCTTCTACAAAGGTGGAGGAGAGGAGTCTCTAGGGTCATGAAATGGGGAGGAGTGTCTTAAACATTCCACCGTCCCTTACCTCTATCCTCACCCTCACCCACCCTCAGTGCACAAGACCCTGGCGCTGCAGCTCCTGAGACATCTGAGCAGTGGAGGCTGGGGCTGAGGAGAGGTTAAGCCTGGAAGGGAGAAGAATTTGATCAGTAATAGTGTTTAAGTGGGGCCGGCAGGTGGCATGGTGGTTAAGGGCACTGCACTCCCACATGGCCAACTATGGTTTGAGGCCCGAACCCGGCGGCTTGCTTTCTCACTTTCTCTCTCTCTCTTTCGCTCTATCCCTCTCTGGTCAAATTAAAATAAATAAATAAATAAAATGAAGTTAAAAAACAATTCTTTAAAAAAATGCTTAAGCGTTATTACCCACATATGGTGGTAATAGCAGCAGATTGACTCTTCATCTCTGTTATTATTTTACTTTTTCTGCACACAGAGCCCTCTCTTAGCACTACCTCCTGTACCTCCCCTTTGGTATGCCATTGGCTTTGAAATTCTGTGGCATAATTTCGGAAGGGTCTCTTTTTTATGACTTTGGATTTGGCTCTCTCCAGTCTGCTAATGCAGCTACCCCTGGCTACTGAAGTTTAATTGTTGCTGTCTTCTGTTCCCCATCCTTGCGGGGAAAGGGGCATGGAGAGTATGGAACAGAAGGAGCCGAATTCTCTTCCAGAGGTCAGGCTAGGTGTTTCATTTATGAGCAATACCAGGGACCTACTGGGGACCTGGGTATCCCCAGGGTGGACATCTTGACCAGGACATGGTGGCCTTGTTCTTGGTGGCAATAGGCACCTGTTCTCATATGTCTTCTGTTATTCTCTTGTCTCCCCTGGCCTGCAGGTACACTTTGCTTTCTCTCTTCCACACTCAGAGACAGGGACCCCCTGCCCCAGGGATCCAGGCACCCCTGTTCTAGTCTCTTGTGTTGGCATTAGGTGAGGTCTGGTTGAGCCTGCAAAGCTACCATTTGGTGACTGGGACAAAGGAGAGGGTGAGTCTGGAGAGGAGAGGGAGCTCACTGGGGGCAGAGGATGAGAAGGGATAGTTTACACAGCATTACATGGAGAGAGAGCTCATCTCAGCATTTGGTGGTGGAGATGGCAGTGACCTGCCTCAGCATGTATTAGTCTGTTATTGTGTTGCTAAACAGAAATACTAGAGGCTGGGCTATTTATAAAAAGTAGAGGTTTATTCGGCTCATGCTTCTGTGGCCATAAAGTCTAAAGGTGTGTGGCTACATCAGGCTGGCCTCCAGAGCTGCATCACAACGTGGCTGGCAGCAGTAGCAAGGAGGGCAGGCATGTGCAATGAGCAACGAAAACCAATTCCCCACTTCCTCAGTTTATCTTTCCTACATTGCAAGTTGATTGGATAGTACCCTCCATTAGACCCCAAAACCAGTGTCCCCAGGACACTGGGACAAGTTTCCAAAACATGAACTCTTGGGGGACAAGCTATTATGCAAACCATAGCAATCAGGAAGCAGAAGGCACAGTCAATCAGAATATGAAGGGATGTTTTAATGAGGGGACTATTTATAAAATGTCAGTATAGAGAAATCATAGACAAGAGTAGAGTCTTCTGGCTTTTAGAACTTCGAAACTGTCTCTACCCCAAGATGGAGGGAGTCACGGGAAGGAGAGTTACTGGAACTCAAAGATGAATTAGAGTCTGCCAGCAGCTGTGGCCTTTGTCCATTCTGGGAGTCAGGTGGACTGCCCTGGCCCTGTAGAGAGAAAAGCAGTGAGTGTTTTATCCCAGCAGACTCCTCCTACTGTGAGTCTCCACTGTCCAGACATGGTGGCCATGCTATGTTGATGGTCTGTGTAGGGAGTAGGGCAGAATGGTGGTGGTATCTGCAGGGGGCAGTGACAGCTGTGGATAGAGGGCACTTTGTGGTGAGGACAAGGACAGGAGGCCTAGAGCTATCTGTGTCCTAAGCCATGTCCCTGTTTGTGTACACGGGGGCTGATGTGTGACCCCCTGAGTCGCAGTCCTCCATCCCACTCTGCTCTGGATACCAGACCCCGGGAGAGCAGAGCTGGCGCCTCAAGGCCCCATTACTCTCCAGACACACTCACTTTTCCTTCCTTGAGGGGGTCTCTGGCAGGGGTCTCTTTTCCTATAACCTCTTCTACCTTCTTCATCTTCTTCCTGCGCCAGACAAAGTAGCCTCTGGGCCAGGAAACAAGAGGAGGACAGGTCAGTCAAAGGCTTGGCATGTCTTCTTTGGGGCGCTGGGTTTATAGAAGTCACTCACCCACCTCCAGCTATGGCCAGAAACAGAGCAATGCCGAGGCTCACAGCCCACTCATAGATCCTTGGTTTCTTGGCTGGGGTGAGAAAAGAGGGAGCTAAGTGTTGAGAGGCCAGGCTGGGCTACCTGGGCTCGGAGAGAAGGTGACATGCTCATTCTGTGCTCTTGTTTGCTAACATTTGCTGAGCACCTACTTTGCCCAGCAAACATTTACACTGAATGAATGTGGTTCCTGCTCTCCAGAGGGAATGAGCAAACAATTGTGTGGTGTCTTTGGGGAGGGGATGTGGTGACCAGGAGGTCTGATGAACCTCAGGGCAAGAGTTGGTTAGGGTAAGTGCCTCAGGAAACATGACCTCTGAGCTGTGCTTGGAAGACAATAAGGGTTCAGTTCAAATAGTCCAGACTAAGGCCATGCTCAAGGACAGGAGCATGAAGCTTCTGGTATGTCCAGAATGCCCACAGCTAGGAGTGGCTGGGGGTTAGAGAAGGTAGGAGATGAACAGGTGCTGCTCACACAGGACCTCCTGAAGAGGGTGGATTTAATCTGGGGAAAGTTGGGAGCCACTGATAGTTCTAACCAGGGGATGTCATGTGTACATTTGCTCCTTGAAAAAGAGTTCTCTGGTGGCAGATTGAGATGTGGCCAGGAGAGACAGGGAGGCCAATAAGAAAATGTTGTCAAAGCTCAGGTGAGAGATAAGATGCCTGAAGAAGAGCAGTGAAAGTTAGAGTGAAAATACAGGAGCACATTTAAGAATTACTTAGCAAGACTTGGTGATTCTATGTGCTAAGGTCAGGGGGGATTCCTAGTTTAGGAGGATGAGGACTGAGTGGGATTTGAGAGAAGCACCTTGCAGGGAGACCAGGGTGGGTAGGTATGGAGCTGGACCTGGGTATGTTTCCAGGCAAGCTGGCTTTGGACCTGAGGGTCTCAGGAGAGGCATCTGAGAGGCAGATGGCTCTAAGGTTCTGAAGCTGGGCATGTGGACATCAATTCCTAGGAAGATCTACCTTTACACAGGGTGAGGGTGAAGAGCCTGGGCTGGACAGAGAGGATAGACGGACATGACAATGACAGACATGACGATGGCTACAGGGCAGGAGGGTGGTGGGTGGGCACTTACCTGGGCAGAACATGGGGTCGTTGCAGGAGAGGAAGTGAATCTTGCAGCTGGTACATTCGGTGACCTCCACTGTGGAGTTTAGATCTAGGATAGAGAGTGGAGAGGAGCCTTAGAGGTGGCCAGGTGCCCCTTCTCATCTTTCACCCAGGCCTAGTCCCTAGAGTACTTACCACAAGATTGGTTGCAGGCTGCCCAGGAGGGTGAGACGGTGAAGAAACTGAGGCTCTGGGAGGCATACAGAGCCAGGAAGGGTCGGGGGTGTGAGCAATGACATTGGGGAAGGTGTGGCAGGTGCCCAGTATTTGGGCAGGGATGGGTACCCTGAGGAGGGATGGAGAGGGCTGCATGTTGGACTCCACATGCCTGGGTCTCCATGCTGGGCAAACGGCTGGGAGTAGGCAGGGGCCAGCCTCACTTCTCACCCTTCTCCATTAGCACCTCAGATCTGCTATTCAGCTTATCAGCAAAGAGGCTCTTGTGCATGTGAATGTCTTCTAGAAGTAATGGTTTATCTGGTGGAATAGGAGGGAAGAAGTATTCAATGACGTAACTCCTTTAAGGTTGGGGTCTGAGATCAGAATCTTCACACAGACATTTCATAGAGCACACAGAGACATGCTATGTCCACCCTCCACCTTTGCCAAAACTTCCACTGCAGGGCCAAACACAACCTCTGGGAATGCCTTGGAGGGTTGGGCTTTGGCAACCTAAGGCCTAGGTCCTGGGACACTAGGTTTTTTTACCATCCCGTAACTTCTTAATAGCTTGGTCTACTTGAGTGAAGAATTTGGCTATTTCTTCTTCCAAATGGTCACGATCTGAGGATGGAGTATGAGAGAAGAAAAGTCAAGGGAGTAAGGTCCTAGATCAGGTAAAGGAGCCAGCCCTGATCCCTGGTCTCCTGGTTATGTCTCACCAAGATACCAGGGTTCACGGAAATTGTTATTCTCCAGGAACAAGGAGTGGAGGCTCTGGGAGAGTTCTGCAGGGGGCCCCGGGGTGCCCCACAGGATCTGCAGGTCATAGTCTATCAAGGCAGGCAGTTCAGGCCAGCAGAGGAGGCAGTTCTTTCCACTGGCCACAGGCAGGAGGCAGATGAGCAGGACAGGCAGCATGTTTTGCAGTCTCTTACTGTACTCCACTGCCCCGCCAGCAGTTCCACATGGAATGCTGGCACCCTGTAACCCCAGCAACTGCATTCTCCAGGAACAAAAGTAAATTCCATAGGGCGTGACAAAGGCCAGCCGTGGTGTCATGGCCTGAAGCTGTGGTCTGGTGTCAGACTCATGTGGGAGCCATGGTGCATGGTTTTTCCTTTGAAGATGGAGTCAGCAATGCTCGGCAGGGAGGGCTTCTGTGTGGATCAGGGGACAGTTGTACCATCTTGTGATAGATGGGCACTCGGTTATTCAGACTGCATTTATCTTTATGGAATATTTCAGTAGCAGTGAAATTTGGGAGGTCAGGAGAGAGCAGCACAGCAAGAGGCTTAGTTGTGTGAAGAGAATCCAAGTATCTCACACGCCTCTGCATGGAAATGGGCAGCAATGGAGGAAGCTTATGGAAAAGACATTTTTCATGGCATATGTCAGTGGCAGTTGTCCTGTGCCTGTCCAAGCCCAGGAGCCCTTAGACACTCCTCCCACCAAAGTGTAGGTAGAGTGTAGACAGAGTGTTGATGTGTTCCAGCTGGCAGTGTACAAAATGGCGAGAGAGAAGATGCCTTTGGGGAAATGTCCACTGGAACGTAAAACTCCTCACTCCTCAGTGCAGAAACAACCCATGAAACAACCCTCCTCCTCTCAGCTGGAAAGCTTTGCCCTTCCATGCCATACTTCCAACAAGTTCCTGAATGCCTGGGTCTGGGTTATGGGCAGCTGAAGCCCACCAGGCATTTGAGAATGCTTCTAATGTAAACAAGAGACAAAATTAATAGAATTTAAAACAAAGACAAACAAAAATTGCAGAAGAAAGGAAGAATAGACATCTGATGGGAAGCAGAAGAAAACTTAGAATGTTACTACCATTAAATAGACAAAATATTGCCTTCCCCAGATGAGAAGAGGGAGTTTTCCACAGGGTGTGGTTAGGGTTAGTAGAATTCTACCCTGAGGTTTAGGGCAAAAGCCTGAGTGAGCTAGAGTCTTCCATTTCATCAATTTATGCTTTTCCTCTGGAAAACTTGTGAAGACAGCAGCATTTAGGAGTCACATTATCTCTGGCCCAATACCATCTCAATTCACTTCTATATCCTTTACTTCACTTCTGTTGATAAAAGTGGGTACCAAGGCTTTGGAGTGCTATTCAGATTTAGAGTCCCAGAGATTGCAGTCTGGGGAGCCTTGAAATCCAATCAGCTGCCAGTGGTTGGCAACTGTTCACTTATTAGGTTTTTAGTCTCTGCTTGTTTGCCCGTGATTTCTCTTATTTTTAATTTAATTCAATTATATATTGTATACATTTTAGAGATTAATTAGAAGCTTGAAAAATAAAGGAAGCACTTCCATTTTAGACATCTCAGCGTGTTGGAATCTCCTTCTTTATGTTGAGACCATTTCCATAGTGTGCTTCTATACACCTGTGCATGTCCAATACCCCTGGTAGTCCCACAACTCCTTTGGATTTCCATCTTAGAATCTGGTTTCATGTCTACCTCCCATTCTGATTGCTTTCCCCTTAAGTTGGCAAAGTTGGTACTTCATACCCTCTTACTTCTCCCACTAGTACAGATTTTCCAAGACGTTAGTTTTCTATTGTTGCAAAAACAAGTTGCCACAAGTTAATGGTCTAAAACAATACCCATTTATTATGTCATGATGTCTAGAAGTTTGGGCATGGTTGAGCTGGTTCTCTTCTGAAAGGGTGGTACCCTTTTGTAAGGCTAAAATCATGATGTCAGGTAGGCTGCATTCCCTTTTGAAACTTGGGATTCTTTAAAGTTCATGCACTTTTTGATAGAAACTTGAAGGAGTCGGGATGAAACTGGGACTTCTCTCAGTTCCCTGCTACCTTACCGTTTAGAGGTTCTTCCACTCTTTGAAACTTTTCCTTTGCAAAAGGCCCAGAATCTTTTAAATAAGTCCCACTCAGGATAATTTCTGCTTTGTACTCGATGCAGGCTGACGTGGGACCTTGACTACATCTACAAAGTCTCCTCATCTTTGTTGTGTAGCACAGCCAGATTCCAGGAGTAAGATTTGTCATGTGTATAGTGCTGCCTCTTGCTCAAGAGGAGTGAGGGCTATGTGGGAACAGGAATCTTGGAGGCCATTTCAGAATTCTGTCTGTCACATTGCCAAAACCCAAATATCTATTTTCTGGGCCTGTAAAGGTATCAACAACTCCCTCCTCCACCATTAGTCACCAGTTTGGGCTAAGAAATTATGCCTCCCCACAGCCTCTTAGTGTGCAAATAAGTTAATTAAAGGCATTGCTAAAATGCAGCCTTGATACCAACTGTCTTGAGTTATCACTGGTCTCAAGCTAAGGGTAAAGTCTTCCTTAAGATTCCCCCATTTCAGATCCTAGCTATAAACTATAGGACCACCTGGCTATCAAATTGAGGATTACCACTGTGCTCTCAGATTTGATAACTCACTGGAATGACTCACAGAACTTTGGTAAGCCCCATACTTATAATTACAATTTTATGATAAAGGCTACGAATTAGAATCAGTCAAATAAAGAGATGCATGAGAAGTCCTAGGAGAATCCCAATAACAAAGCCTCTGTGACCTCAGAAAATACCACTTTCCAGGGTATTGATGTGTATCATAAATCAGGAAACTCACTGGAGCCTTGAGTCCAGAGTTTTCTGGGAATGTTGTCAGGTTTTTGCCACAGAGTGTGCTCACTGGAGAAAGACAGACAGTGAGAGGGAAAGTGAGAAATCACACCCCACAGGGAGGATAACCCTGCCACAATTCTTCCTCTATCTCCTTCTGGAATTTTGGGCATGCATGCACAGACACCTGGCATGATTTTTTTTTTCTTTCTTTTTTTGGAGAGGTTTTTGCTATAGGGCGCGTGCGCTCGCCAGACAGACAGAGAGAGACAGAGAGATAGAAAGCAGGAAATCACCCCCCAGGGGGGATGGCCACGCCGCAATCCCTTCTCCTCCATTCTCCTCTCGGGATCTTGGGCATGCACGCACACGCGCCCGGCGTGAGTTTAAGCCGCCGGGTCCGGGACTCGAACTGCGGTTGACTACGTGGGAGTCCAGCGACATAGCCATTACGCTAACTGCTGGTCCCCACCTGGCATGATTTTCAAGCCACCAGTGCTGGGACTCAAATTGTGATATACCATGTGGGAGTCCAGCACTTTAACCACTATACCACCTGCTGACCCTGAGTCCAGACTTTTTTTTTTTTTTAGAATTATTTTAACTTTCTTTCTTTCTTTCTTTATTTTAATTTGACCAGAGAGGGACAGAGTGAGAGAGAACGAGAGAGAGAGAGAGAGAGAGAGAGAGAGAGCAAGCAAAAGAGAGCACGTGTGCATGTGAGAGAGAGGGAAAGTGAGAAAGCAAGCTGCCAGGTCTGGGACTTGAACTATGGTCAGCCATGTGGGAGTCCAGTGCCATTAACCACCACACCACCTGCTGGTCTCTGAGTCCACAGTTTTTATTGGGGCTTCATTATGTAGATGTGATTGAGTCATTGGCCATGTTGAACTCAGTATCTATGGGGTTAGTTGATGTTTCTGGCTCAAACTCCAAACCTCTAATCACATTGTTAACTTGTCTGGTGTAGCCATCCTCCATCCTGAATCATCTTTTTAGCTTGACTAACAAGATGTGGTCAGGCGTGGTCCTGTAGACCTCTAGGGAAAAAAAAGGACACCCATATTGCTCAGGAAATTTTGAAGATTCAGAAGTTATCTCTCAGGATCTAGGGACAAAATTCGTTATACAACAATAGCACATAAAGTCATTATTACTCATTAACATTTTATTGTGAATTCACCCGCTTCTGGGGTCTCTTGGAATCTTCTGGGAGGCTCTCAAGTCCCAGGGACAAGATTTTACTTTGCAGGTTCTGAGTTATGGAGATATTAAGACAGTGGATATAGGGGCCCAGGGACAAGTGGAACATTACAAAGGTATCTATTTTAGCAAATTAACTCACTCGATTGGCAAAAGCATCTTAGAGGTCATCCACCTGCAAATCCTGTCCATTTGTTACAAAGAACCTTGATAGAAAGAGTGTATGATAAAAAAGCCAAGAGTTGGCTTCTGGTTGGTCAACATCACTATAAGAGGCTGAATTCAGTTGTTTGCTTTTTTTAATGAAAAAATTACAAAAAAGTCATCACCAGATAACCCATAATAAATGAAATATTCATTTCATTTTCTTTCTGGCTAAAACTTGTGTCTTGAAATGCTTTGTTGTATCTACTTAGAATGATCAATGGGGATGCCTGGGGGGATTTCTTCTGCAGAATTTGTTGGTAGAGAACATTAAAATTGCATGAAGTCACTCATGTAATTTTAATGACCATCAAAAGAATTTTGACTGGAATTGGAAGGAATTTAAAGTGAGATGATGCTTCTGGGAAAGGTTGAAATTATGTTTTGTTGGTGTTCCAGGAGGCAAGGTCAAGGATCCATAGGGTACTCCCCTAATCACAGCTGCTGTTGGGAAGACACATTTACTCTGCAGTCAGGGTTGTGCCCAGAGGTCTATCAGACAAAGAGCTCCTGGCCATCTCCCTGCTGCTCCTGAAGAACCAGGCAAGGTAGGATCTGGGTGTGGCCTTGAATAGGATGCAGTGTAGTCCATCTGCTTCTTGAGGGGGAGCAGCTGAGGCCAAGGCCCTGTGCCCCTCCAGATCAGTGCCCACCACTCACACTCACTCCCTCTTTTAAGTTCTCTCCATTTTAAGGTCACTGAACTCAGCTCCTGCATCCATGAAGCCTACGCAAGCTTCTGCCTGCAGTGATTTCCACGTTCTTTGATTTCCATCACAGGTTATGTTTGCGTTTTTCATTAGGCAATTTGTTGTGTGCCAACTTGTGACACACTTTGTATTACTGATTTAAAATGTCAGTATAGGGACCAGCAGATGGTGTGATGGTTACTTTGCTGGATTTCCACGGAGTTGACTGTGGTTCAAGTCCCAGACCTGGAAGCTTAAAACTCACGACGGGTGTGTGTGCATGCGTGCCCAAGATCTCAAGAGGAGAATGGAAGAGTAGGGATTGTGGTGTGGCCATTCCCGTTGGGGGTGATTTCTTGCTTTCTGTCTCTCTGTCTCTATCTCTCTGGCAAGCTCACATGTCCTATAGCAAAAATCTCTCTCTAAAAAATAAAATAAAATGCCAATATAATCAAGTGTAATTTGGCCAGTTGTGGTGGCACAGGTGGTAGTGCACTGCTCTTCAATACTGGAGCCACATGTGGGACTGGGACTCAACTCCTGGGGTGACCTGAAACATGCCAGGCATGTGTGTGCCTGTGATCCTGGCTGGCTAGAGGGCTGGAGGTGGGAACTGCAGCATGATGAGACTCTGTCAAGAGTACTTTTTTCTATCTAGGAAGCCATGGAATAAAAACACTTAAAAAATAATCAAATGTAACACATGATTTCCCCAGACCTTATCAACCTGCTTCTTTTTTTAAAAAAAATTATTCACTTATTTTACATTCATGCACTGAACATCAGCATAGAAAATGTGATTTTTTCATCCAGAATACACTGTATAATGGCTTAATCATACATGTTATTGTCAACAAAGAATTTTCTACTTCTTGTTTCAACTATATATTTTTCTCCCCCACTATTTCTCACCCTCTGCCATTTCCCACCCTCCTTTAATACTGTCTCTGGTGTCTGTATTTGCTTTCCATGCCCTCCCCCCATTTTATTGATTCACAAAATATATTAATTAATCTAAATACTTTCAATAGCAAGTTCAGCTGATATATACATATCTGTGAACACGTTTGACTTTAGGCATGAAACTCTGTGAGTAGAATGAATATACAATAAAGTAGCACTTAGCTGAAGCTATATAGCTTACTGTGGTTATTAGATAGGTATTTTAAAATATTTTTTAATTTCAAGAAAGACAGATTTTGCTTTAATAAATCAAAATTTAAAAAAATGTTGAGATTTAAAGCCAGGTGAATTCACAATAAAATGTTAATGAGTAATAATGACTTTATGTGCTATTTTTTGTATAAGATTTAAAGCCAGGAAACAGGTTAGGATTCTGTTCAAATAGTAGGTATATGGACCTGTCAACAACTCATGACAAAAATCCTTAACTCGGGAAAACAAAACGTAGAAGAATATTGGTAATGTTTTAGTCAAATAGGGTATGGCTCACAGTGACATTCTTGAGTCATCTCCTTTTGGTGAGGTCTCTGCTCTTATGGCTCCCCTGCCACTAGTAGTGTGGGAAGTCTCAGAGGATGCCCTCCATGAGACTGCAAGTGCTGTTCATGCAGCTGGCCTGAGATGCCTGGTCCCCTCTGTGGAGTTGAGCATAGTCATTACTGCCCCATACCATTTTTTCAGCTTCCCCCCTATTTTGGAAGCAGGGGCTTCTGGCCCCTTGCTGAGAGACAGGGCTTTCTAAACTGCTTTTATGATACTCTGTACTGACCACTGCCCTGACAAGAAGGGCACTGGCTCCGCTTATTCAGATACAGGCCACAGCAGAACATCTTCAGTGATTCTGCAGTCACTTGCTCTCCCCAGTGGAGATATGAGGCCAGCTTGCTTTTCTCCCCTCTTTGTTCCTTATGGCAGGCTCTTCTCATTTAGCTCCTTGTACAATAGGACAGGCCTCCCCAGAAGTGATGCAGACAGGTCTGAGCTCTCAGGTGCTCATGGCAGAAACCGCAACTGCATGTATACTGGTCAAAGGTGGTCTTGACAGAACCAGGCTCCAGTACCCATTTGGGAGCTGGAGAAGTAGGAGCAGAGATAGAGCACCCTCACCTTCTCCTGGGATGCCCCTGGGCTTTTGGTGTTTGCACAGGGCCATGACTATAGCTGGGGATGAGAGGATCCTTTCTCTTCTCTAGATAAGGCTGTTTTGACAAATGCTTGAAGCCAGGGGCTCATGGGCAAATGCTGGAATGTTGAGCATCTTTGAGGAACGAGGGGCCTCCTTGCCTAGGCTTGCTGACGTCCTTCTCTGCCACAATGTGTTCTCCTTGTCTTGGAAGAATGAAGTTTTGGCCTTCCAACACACATTTCTCAGGACTAGTGACTCTGCAGAGGGCCTGGAGTTTCCTGGTCCTGTTGGGGCCATCCCTTTACCTGGGCAAGCAAGATGCTATGTAGTGCTCCCTATGTGGGAGAAGATAGTGCAGCCTTCAGGGGAGCTGTCACACAGGTAGAAGGGCTTGGTTCTGAATCTTACTGATTGCACTTTTCCCTTCCAGGGTAAGGCAGGTGTGTTTTCCTAAAGAAAGTGGAAGCTATCTCCCACACACCATACTCTTCTGCAGTGGAAACTTGTAATTCTTCCAACAAGAGGTAGAATCCTCTTCTCCTCTTTTTGGCCTTAGTGATTGCTTATAATCTACAGGGTGTGGTAGAAGTGATTGTCTGTGATTTCCAGGGGTAGGTTAGAGCAACCCCACAGCTTCCCCTGTCCTGGTAGAAAACCATCTCTCTGGATAACTCTCTTTGGGATTCAGCCGGGTTGGGAGGAGCCTGAGCCAGGCACATGAAGAAGCCACGAGTGGTATTCTGGGTGACAATGCAAGTGAGTCCAATCTTTCAGTCATCTCAGCTCAGTTACCAACCTTTGAGTAAAGAAGCATCCAGATAGGGACCAGCAGTTAGCGTAATGGCTAAGTCGCTGGACTCCCATGTAGTCAACCGCAGGTCGCGTCCCGGACCCGGTGCCTTAAAACTCACACCAGGCACGTGTGTGTGCGTGCCCAAGATCCTGAGAGGAGAATGGAGGAGAGGGGATTGCAGCGTGGCCATCCCTCCTGGGGGGTGACTTTTCGCTTTCTGTCTCTCTGTCTCTCTCAGTCTGTCTGGTGAGTGCATGCGTCCTATCGCAAAAACCTCTTAAAAAAAAAAAAAAAAAAAGAAGCATCCAGATGATTCCAGCCTCTAAGCTATTTGAGTATTTCTAGGTAAGGCTCCAGACATCTTAGAGCAGATCCCTGGGAGTATGGCCCTTATGAAGCAGGAGGTTCTGGGGACACAGGCTCTGCAGAGAGCACAACAAAAGGGCTTGCTTTTCACAGGGGAAGGGGCTCAGCCTTGTTGATGGTGGTGGAGGTCCAGGGTGCAGAGAGCTGAGGTTGCTCTACAAAGAGAATTTCATGGCTCCGCCTGGTGAGGAGACCAAAATGGTGGTGATCCTGCTGCTGCCTGTATCCCCCAGTCCTGGATATTTGTGTGTGGAGACATTCTGAGTCTCTAAGAAGGTTCTGATGTCATAAAGCCTTTTAACCACATAGAGGGCCAAAGGCCCTTCTCGCTTTCCCCAGTCAAGTGGACCCTGAAGTCACTCCCATCACCTTCATTGGAGAAGCAAGGGAGGTGGAGCAAAAAGACAGATGGAATTGACCCTGACTCTCCCTCCTTGTGGGACAAGCGAGGGGTAAGTGTTTGTGTGGTCAATCTTGCTGAGATGGGGCTGCGCTTGAAATCTTGTTCTGGATTTCCTTACTGTGTGATTTGGGCCAGTTTCTTTATGCATCTGAGCCTCGGTTTCCTCATCTTTAGAACAGAGATAATCAAAGTGCCACTTCTGAGGATTTTGAGATGATTTGTAAAGTATTTAGCATACAGTAGTCTCCACTCCAGTTAAATCCTTTCTCTTCTGTTGGAAAGGACCTGGAGGCAGTTAGACCCAGTTGCTAATAGTTAAAACAGCCTCATGAAGTGTGTGTTATGTGCTAGGCATGGTGGTCAAAGCACAGACACCACCACCAAGCTGCCTGCTAGAGACCAGTGTGCCAGATATAAAGGGTAGGTCAGCTATAAGGGGGTACTTAACCAGCTTCACAGGAGCCTCCTGGCATCATTAGAAAATAGAAATCCCAGGCAGTAGGACCTGGGCGTCCTTCTGTTGAGAGCTGCACAGCCATGAAGCAGCACACACACAAACATACACACACACACACGCCATTGAGTGTACATGCAGATGTTCTTCTTATCCAGCACAGATCGTGAGAGCTGACTGCTATTGACACTTGTGTCTGGGAAAGTCATTTAAACACTCAATTCAGAAGGACGTTGGAAATTGACTCCTCTGGGGCCGGAGCACATGGAGACTTATGTAGCTTTTTTTTTTTTTTTTTTTTTTTTTTTTTTTTTTTTTTTTTGAGACCTATTTAGCTTTAAGACTGTGCCAGCAGGGCTGCTACAGGCTGGGTACAGGTGGAGATTTCTTTGGTGCCCAAGGAAGGGCCTCATGACTGAGGAGAAGCCCAAGCTGACAGGAGCTGGGTGAGCTTTTCCTGGCTCCCAGGTTCCCCACGTGTCTGTGAAGTGGTATTCCAGCTTGCCAGAAGCTCTGTGGAGAGGATGGCATGTAGAGTCTTTTGTCACTCCTAGGAGGAATGACTGCTAACTTGCTAGAAAGATTAAAAAGTAGACAGTATGGGCTGGCAGATGGCATGGTGGTTAAGGTGCTGGACTCTCACATGGCCAGTTGCGGTTCAAGTTCCAGACCAGGGGATTGCTTTCTCACTTCCCCTTTCTTTTTCTCTCTCTCTTTTTGGTAAAATTAAATAGTAATGATAAATGAAATTAAATAAATAATTCTATAAAAATGTGGACAGTAGTGAATAAGGATCACATAACATAGTTCTGACCGTAAGGAGATGCTCAGGAAGAATCAATCATTGTTAGTTCTAAATTGTTGGCTCAGTGCTTCCTTCCCTTCCTGGGTGGTGGGCTGACCTGTGGGTTGTGCTGCCTTCCAGGTCCTGCTCCTTATCTCCCAAGCTCCCGCTCAATCCTCCCCACTCAGCTCCATTCTTACCCTCAGCTGCATCCAAGAATACAGTTGAGCTGTGGGCTGTATTTATTGATGGTAGGTTCCTAGCAAGAGGTGAAGAAGCCTATCAAACCTTGGGCATCTACTCTCACTCCATGGGTCTCCATGCCTCCTCTCCTCCAGAATCTACTCCTAAAGCCTGTAAGTTCTCACTACCTTCTGAGCCACAGCTACTTTTTGGAAACAAAACAAAATGAAACTGCCCTCCATCACTTGCCTCTCAGTGTGCATGAGTGTACATCCTTTCTGCTGAGTATTTGACTTTCTTGCTATGGCACAGGGGCCTTGTCCTCTGAATGTTAAGCTTCGAGGGTATATAGCTATCATTTTAGAACCTTCTCTGTGCCAGGTCCTTTATCCACATGAGCACATCTGATCTTTACAATTATTATATCAGTTGGGGTAGGCAAGGTCAGACTCTGGTAGTGAACACTCCTAAAGCTTAGTGACCAATAAAAATTAGGATTTTTGCTATGGTTTAAATGTTTGTTCCCTCCTCAACCCAAGTTGAAATCACCCATGGTAACGGTAGTAAGACGTGGAGCCTTTGGGAGGTAATTATAAGGTCATGGGGGTGGGGCCCCATGATGGTATTAGTGGCCTCTGTAGGAAGAGGAAGAAAGACCCAAGCTAGCATGCTTTCTCTGTCTTACCACATGCTGCCCTCTGCCATGGTATCTTGCAGCACGAAGGCCCTGAGCAGTTGCTGGCCTGTCAACCTTGAACATCTCAGCCCCTAGAACTAAATAAACTCCATTCTTTATATGGTACCCAGTCTATGTATTCAGTTATAGCAATGGAAAACAGGCTAACACAACTTTGCCATTTGTGTTACTTATCTACATAGGTTGCCAGGGGTCTCTGCACACCCAAGTCACTCATCAAAGGAAACTAGAAGACGGAGCAGCCCCTCTTTTGGTCATTGCAGACAACTATGCCAAGGACAGAAGAGAACAGAGGAGTGTCTTACTTGGGCACTTACAGGCTCTGGCTGGGAAGAGAGAGATGTCACCCTGACTCATAAATCACGAGCAGATCTAGGTCACAGGGCCTTCCTTAACCTCTAAGAGAGAGATTCTGCAGAGGACCCTGCCCAAGGAGAAGCAGCAATCTAGCAACCAGCATGGAGGACTCCCTGCCTAGCCTGCAAGGGAAGCGAGAGGTCCTCATGTGAGTGGCAAGGACAGTGATGTGTACAAGGCAGGTGGAAGTCCCTTCTGCAGGCAAACAGGGATGAAACAGCAGATAAAAACCCAGACCTCTGACCCAAATATCCATGCTTTGAAGGAATAATTTTATTTTCCTGGCTCACTAATCTTTATTATCATATATCACTTATAGAACTTTAAAAAGGCTTTGAACCTACACAAAGCTCTAGCATAGAAAATCGTCGTGTGCTCAGGAAACCCGATGAAACCTTGAGAGTAGTCAGTCACATCAGTCATAGTCCCTCTCACAGAACTCTGTAGCTTGACAGCTGAGACAGGAAAGAGGCCTGGGGCCTCTGTCTATGAGGGCCCATTGCACTATGAGCTCAGGTACTAGCTGTTACTGTGTAGAAAGCAGGGCTGAGAGGCTAAGAAACTTGCCAGGGTTGCACAGTTGGGAACCTTGAGGGGAGACCATTACAACCTGTTCTGAGCCCGGCTGTCTGTGAGGCCCCACATCTCTCTTTAAGGCACCCTACTGTCCCAGGAGTATTTGGTGACTCTAGGCAGGAAGACTAGAGGGTATTTAAGGCTCTGGGAGACTCTCAATACCCAGTGAGGACTGCCAGCCAGCTGTGTCTGGAAGTTCCTGGTCCCAGTGTCATGAATAAGGCTGGCTGCCTAGGGCTTGGCGTACCCCTGGGACTAGGCTGGGACCAAAGGGAAGGCTCTTTAGATGCCAGGAACATTATGAGTCATGGCCCAGAGGAAGGGAGGTGGGGGCCAGGGTGTCATGGGAGCCTAGCTATTTCACAGTCCTTCCCCAAGGCTGTGCAGTTTCCAGGCCCTATGCTGGGCCAACCATCAGTGAAGTCTCCTGCAGCCAGGAGGCCCCATCAATTCATACAGGCCCTTGGGACCAAACATCTGCTGCATAATTTTTCCTTCCTTCCTGCTTTCTTCCTCCCTTGGCATTTCATCTATGACTTCAGCTCCAGCTGGATTATAGCAATGAGGCCAGTTCCTTGGAGTAGGGCCTTCTCCCCACACATACCCAGCTGCCTCAGTCCTTTGCATACTCCAGAATGGGTAGTAAGAGTTGGGAATGGACACAGTCAAGCTTCATGTACCTCATGGCCATTTCTTCCCAATAGGTGTGTATGGCAGGCATTTCAAAGATGGAAAACCAAGGCCTAGAGAGATTAAGCTATTTTGTTCCAGCTGCCTGACTAGAAACTAGAAGAGAAAGGCATTGAGCCAGGAGTCTGCCCTCAAGGCCAAGGCTTCCTGCACACCCACCACAGAGAGGGAAGGCTTGGAGGTGTGGGGCCGTGTGAGGTCCAGGCAGAATCCTGCCCTGATTCTCCTGCTGATGCAGCTACCAAGACAATGAGGCCCACTGAAGACCAAGGGATCTCTCAAGAAGGGAAGGAGGGCCAGGCCGAGGTGCAGCAGTAACACAATTGGACCCACATGGAAAAGTCCTCAGTTCATGTCCTGTGACATCCTGTACATGTTGGGTATGGATGTGCATGCCCATGATCCAGGCTGGCTGAGGCTGGGGTGGATGGAGGCATGAAGACCCTGAGGAAGGTACTTCTCTCTCTTTGCACCTCTTTCTCATGGAAGAAATAAGTAAATGAACTTGGCCCTGGCCTGGGGGTACAGTGGGTCTCAAAGTGGACAGAGGCAAGGAGAAGGTAAACCCCTAGCCTTCATGGAACATGGTTCTCTGACAGGAAGATTTTGGTTCACCCATCTTTATAAGGACAGCTTTCTTTCTTTCTTTTTCTATTTTTTTTTTAGAGGTTTTTGCTATAGGGCACATGCGCTCACCAGAAAGACAGAGAGAGACAGAGAGACAGAAAGTGAGAAATCACCCACCAGGGGGGATGGCCATGCCGCAATCCCTTCCCCTCCATTCTTCTCTTGGGATCTTGGGAACACACACACATGCGCCCAGCGTGAGTTTAAGCCACCGGGTCCAGGACTAGAACCGTGGTCAACTACATGGGAGTTCAGCGACATAGCCATTACGCTAACTGCTGGTCCCTATAAGGACAGCTTTCTGATACCAGGAGATCCTGCTCTGTGTGGTAGCTACAATTGCATGCTTCAGGGCCCGAGATTCACGTAGAGTCTCCGCACACTGGTTTCCCTTCCAGCCACAAGGCTTTGGCAGGTCATTTACCCACTAGGAATAATGATGGGGCTGTAGTGGGAATCATTTAAAGTAGTTTATGTAGAGAGCCAAGCACGGTGCCTGGCCAACAGTAACCACTGCATTGACGCCAGCAGTCGGCATTTTTAGTTACTGCAGCAAGAAGTGTTGGAGAGTGCCTGCGCCCCTGAGCTCCTCAAGCAGTGATGGATGGAGTCTGGCTGTGCTGTAGGACAGACTGCAGTGGAGGCAGGCTGACCCTGGCCGTGAGCAGGTCCCTTCCTCTGAGTTTTGATTGTGACTTTGATGAGCTGAGTGATCTTGGTCAGGCTCTCTGTGCCCTGGCAACCTCAGTTTCTTTTTCTGTAGGCTCTTTTTTCCTATCAGAGGTATAGGGCGACCCTCCAACACAGTCCTGTGGGTGACTGGAACACTGTGTCTGAGGGGGAGAATGAAGAATGAATCAATGGTTCTCTTCTGCAGGGGGAACTGCTGAAGCCAACTTTTCCAGCACTGTGGTTCCACGAGGTGCCTTGGGCTTTGATCTAAGCCCCTCTACCGACTTTGATCTTGGACCACTGGTTCGAGAACCCCATCTTCCTCCCTTTCCTGTGAAGGGCCTTGGCGCTCATTGAAGTAAAGTGCATAAGAACTCTCGGAATTGGGCCCTGCAGGATTATTAGTTCCATCCGTCTTAATTACACCAGGAACCACTTATGCACTCTCCGTAATAACACTGCATTACAGTTCCCCAGAGCAGCAGCTGCCTGCCAGGGCCCTCTCACTCTCTGGATGGGGCATTTTCCTCAACCACGTTTCCCTATTTGTCCCCTCTGGTGGGATGATGGCTTGGGCATTTACCTCTCCCTTTCCTCACGGGCCATGGCCAAAGAGTCAGGCTCCGGAGGACTAAGACCCCTGAATCCCAGGAACTTCCCAGATTCTTTACATCCAGCTTCTAACCTAACCCTCTGCACTACCATGTGAGGTTCATGGGCTTATTCCCATTTTACAGATGAGAAAATGGAGGCTTAGGGACACTAAGTAACTATCCAAAGCAACATGCTAATAAATGGCGATTCCAAGAACATCAGTGCCTCTTCTGCTTTGTTTAAATGATTTTATTCATGAGAGTGAGTGCAGGCATGCATGAGAGAGGACAGAGAGAGAAAGATAGAGAAAAGGGGGGGGGCACCCTCGACACGGTCTTGTCACAAGCCCCTCTCCTCAGCTCTCCAGTTCTGGATGTGTGCCTGGCAGGTATCGGGCACATGAAGCCAAGATTGGCCATGTGGCTTCCAGCTCTGTAGTTCACTGTGCTACTGACTGCACCGCCAGGCTGGGCCCCACCTCTGCTTTGCATTCGTCTATATACAGATGTACCCTCTGACCTTAGACTCTGCGATCACAGTTTCAATTCCATGGTTTCCAGGAAGTGGTAAGGAGAAGTTATCTCCTCACCTAGTATAGCCTTCCTATATGGCTCCAGAAAGCATGAACACACCACATGTGCACACACATATGTGCACTTATACATACACAATTCACACACACATGTATATACCACACAAGCACATACACACACACACACCAAACACAGACCCACTACACACAAGCATGTGCATGCAAATGCACACACGTGTACACCACAGATACGTGAGCATCCACACATGCACACACACACATGGACATGAGTGCACACCTATGCATATATACATACATGCACACACGCACATATGTCTCTTATCTTTATGTCTCCATTTCTCATTCCACAGACAGAACCATCCCTTGTCTAGTACAGGGCCTGGGTTTCTCCCTTAGAGCATCACTCCGAGAGCTAAGTTGGAGTCTGTATTCCCCATTCACTTGGGACCAGCCCTGCAGGTAGTACTAAGTTGAACTGTAAGCTACTCAGGAAGGAAATGTTCCTCAGGGTCGGCCTGAGAAATTTGAGCCCCTATGAAAGAGAAGCTGAAGGAAGTCTGGGGCATGCATCTGTGGGCACTCAGGTTTGGGGAGTCAGGCTGACAGGCTCCTCCTACAGATCTGACACTGCTGCTTATTAAGCAGAGTCATGAGACAAATACTGGGAGTCAGCAAAACCAAAACCCGTTTAGTGTTTGCCAACCATGTGCCTTCACCCATGGGGAATGGGGAGTGTGTATGAGCCTTGACGAACTTAGGCAGTCAAGGAAGGGTGCAGGAAGGTGAACTAGGAGCCGAATGTGGCCCTGTGGCCTGTGGAGGGAGATGTAGGGATGGGAAAGACAGCAACCTGCCCTCAGGGTCAGTATGGGCTGGGTAGGGGGTGGTGGAGAAACACTTCTTGCTGGTGAGGAGGTGAGGAGGGGATGGGAGGGGAGGCAAGAAAGGAGATGCTGATGGGTCAGATGCTAACTCCCAGGTATGATTTATTGTTTGTGAGAGGGTCACTCAAAGGGGAGCACAGGAAAGATGTGTGAAACCCAGTCCCTCCTGTGACTGGGAAGTCAGCAGGAGACACTCATGTCCTGAGTTCTCTTGAGGCTGAGTCGAGGCCAAGCCAGCAGGTGCATGCATGGGGAGCTGTGGAAACAGACCTGCATGACCTGCCAAGTCATGACCACCTGGTGGAGGGGTTGTATTTCAGATATTCAGTGATGGGCTTGGCAGGCCCATACTAGTGGGTGGCGGCTGGGAGCGTTGGGACCATACCTGTGCATCTGGGTGAGCAGACCACACTAGGCACAGGCCCTTTGATTGTGCCCTTCCTCCTCTATCTCCCCTCTATTAACTCACAGCTGGGCTGGGGGCGGGACAGTCTGGTGCATGGGGGGCAGTGTGGCAAGAGCAGTGTCTGGGATATGAGGTGTCAGGTCCCTGGGTCTGGCCTTGCTCCTTTGTTTAGTGCGAGGCCTCTGTGAATTGCAAGGCTTGTGGGAGCACTTCCCCCACAGAACTCCAAAGGGTCCTGGGTCTCTTGACATACTCACTTGTCCATGGCCCCAGACACCCTGGGCCAGGAGGTAACAGTGTTTGTCCAAAAAGCACGTCTCCATGAAGCCATCCTTGGAAGAGTCCCAGGAGAAGGAGCTGATGAATGAGCTTCCACACAGAGGTCCAGACAACTGCCTTCTCTGCTGACTCAGCATGGAAGAACAGCAAGGCAGAACCTTTTCTAGGAACATAAAAATCACTAGTGTGGGATATAAAGAAGGAAGGAATGAGGGTTAAGAGAGGTTCTGCACCAGGCATAAGGGGTGGAAAGACTCCCGGGCTTGAGGACTCGGGAGGGTCTTGGAGCTCACAGGACCTCCAGAACACAGGAGTCTGCACTTTAGAGAATAAGCTTTTGTTTGTTGAGTACCCTCTGGGTGCTGGCCTTCAGCCCATGTCCACTCTAGGGGTTGAGATTTACATTTACTGGTATCCTTACGGAGAATCTGAAGTCCCATGGATACCTGTGGCAGTTGGGGCCTGTTAGGATGCACTCTGCTGGGCCAGGTGTGACGCCTGGGCACTTGGAGTTCCCTCCCTTTTATTTGGATGGAAGCCAGACTCCGTATCTATCCCCCAGGCCTCTGAGCTGGTCAGAGAGGTTACTACTGTGCACTGCTGACCCCACGTCTCCTGCCCGTGTGCTCCTAAAACCACACCAAGTAGAAGAAAACAAACCTCTTCCTAATTATGTGGCCAGATTTAAAGTGATTTGACAAGCAACTCTGAGAAACTGTCAGAGCAGAATCGATGTCAGATTGGCAAAGAAATAACTAATTGGGAACAGGTTTCATTTTCATCCTTTCTTTACTCTTCCTTGTGCTGTTAAGAGGAACAATGTGTTGGGGAACCAGAGGAGGACATGGGAACTCCAGGCTCTGGAAATGTGCTGGCCACATCACCCTGGAAGAGGGGCTCCTTGTCCACATGCGCAATCCACAGACCTCAGTTTCCCCATCAGGTAGGGTACAGTCTATAAAAGCCTCATTTTTGCCTGCCAGTTACCATGCTGTTGGAGGTCCAGATGTGTGTAGGGTGCAACTCCAGACAAGGCCACATGCATGGAGCAGAATTCCAACTACAGACAGCCAGAGGCCGGCATCCTGGGTGGCTCTGAGGCCTCATTCAGTCAGGGCAACCCTGTGCTATATTTACTTACCTCCAGCATAGTCCTTGACTCATCTGTGGGCCTCTCTTTCCCTCAGGGCCTCCAGCAGCCAGAACAGGGCTTAGAACAGAGTATGTGGCAGGACTGTTTATTGAGTGAGTGGATGGGTGTTTATGGGTGGGTAGATAGGGAGTAAATGGATGGATGAATGGATGAGCAGATGGATGGATGGGTGGTTATAGGAGTATGTGAGTGTGGGTTACAGAGGCATGTGTGTGTGTGTGTGTATGTGTGTTTGGGAGTAATAGGGAGTGTGTGTGGTTGTAGGGGTATGTGTGTATGTGTGGTGGTAGGTGTGTGTGTGTGTTCGTAAGAATTCTAGGAGTTATGTGTATTTATGTGTGAAGATCAAAGAGTGTGTGTTGCATTTGTGTGGCCAGGTCATGTTGCAGTAACAAGCTACCACCTGCCTCTCAGTGACTTTGCACAAGAAGAACTGAGTGCTCTACAACAGAGGCTGACAGAGGTCTATGCCCTCATAGTCACTCAAACCCCAGTTGCATCTCGACATGAGTTTCTCTATCACTGACATAAATGTACAGATATGTGGTGAGGTATGCACGTCCTCTGACACGTCTGCTCAGAATCGAAATACATGACTTTATCTCACATTTATTGTTTGGAACAGGAGGGTAGCACCACCATCCCAGGAGGAGTGGAAAACTGTGACACCTGTGGGCTTCCCTCTGGACAGTACAGGGGCCAGGAGTCATGGGAACCTTTTAGAAGCACCTCCTTTGCTTCAATGTTTGGGAACTGGGCAGGTTCCAGGAGTCAGAGGTGAGGGTGGGAATCACAGATTGGGAAAATACAATGTCTCCCAGACTCCCTGCTTTCACTAGAAGTTTGAATAGTCTCAGAGGCACGCAGGTAAAATACAATTTCAATTTGGAAAGTACAGTCCTTGTGCCAGCCTGTGGTTTGGTGACTAAGGAAGCTGGGTCCCACATGGCTGACGGTGTGGTTCAAGTCCTGGACCTGGCAGATTGATAAACATTCCAGGCACGTGCGTATGAGTGCCAAAAGGAGGGAGAGATGAAGGAGAGGGAATTGCAGCATAACAATTCCCCACGGGGAGTGCTTTCTCACTTTCCTTCTCTTTCTCCCTCTGGTACAAACAAACAAACCCAGTCTTTTTTGAATATTCTGAGAGGAGAAGGTCCATTCTGCACTTTGGCGAGGGGAAGTGTGGGAGTGACGGAAGGCAGTGGGGTGCAGGGCACAGTGTTCTTAGTCAGCCAGTCTGTCATATTCGGGCTGTGGACTACAAAACTGCTTTGCACCTGCTCCCTTACTTGCCCACCTGTGGGCTGGTCACCATGCCCCATCTGAGAGCTTCGGGAACAGAGTGAGGTCATGCCAGAAAAAGGGCTGGCCTGGAGCAGACTCTGGGCCTCTGCAGCTTGTCTCAGTCACTAGGGTTGCCCTTGTCATATTATTGCAGCCCTGCTATGCCCACATCTGAACAGAAGCTGACACAAAGTTAATTTTACCCTTTTCCTTAATTAAGAAAGTGTCTTTCCTGTCTTTTATTAAGAAAAAAATCTCCATGGAGCCTATAATCCTGAGTGGGCTGGAGCTGGCAGTGTTCCCCTGTGTGAGGATGACTGAGGGGCAGGGACCATTTGCAGCATCCTCTTTCCTTCCTAACGTGTTTTCCACAAAGGGGAGCCCATTAATTCCAGAGTGCTGGGGTGCTAAGCAGACGCCTTCATTAGAAAATTCAAAATTGCATTTTATTTCCATTTTGATGAGATTTTTATGAGTTAGAAGAGATGAAGTCAAATCCCACGAGTGTAATGGGCCCAGAAAGATCACGGATATAGGATTGAATTCAATGAACCATGAGGAGTTTAGTAAATTAATTAAATTTAAGAAAATATGATTTTTTTTTTTTTTTTGGCCACTGGATTAAAATTTCAAAAATGTCTTAAAAAGTTAAAAAGTCCATGGCAGTTCTCATTCATGGGAAATAAGAATGTCACCAACAGGCCCCCCCTACCCCCCTTCTGTGTTGGTTTTATGAGCTGCATTGGTGAGAGAATGTCTATGGTGGTAGTGGGCAGGGGTCAGGTGGAGGGAGCTCCTTCAAAACACTCCCTATTTGACTTGATCCTTGAACCTCTGGTTCTGGACTGAGAGCTGCTGGATCACAGTTGTCTCCCAGCGTGGATTAGGAGTACGAAGCAGATGTGCTGTGCACTGGTCGCAGCTTCAGCCCACGCCTTCTTGGACTATAACTTCTACTCCTTGCATGAGTCCACTGAGACAGAAAACTCACCCAGCAAATTAAATGAAGCAACTTTATTACCTACAGACGGGCAGCAAGGGACAGCAGATGCCTAGGGTTCATTCCAAGGGTCTTCCAAATTTCGGGGCAGAGCCTCATCTGTGCATGCCTCCCTTGTACCACAGCTGAGGGACCCTGGAAAGGAGCCTTCCTTGGATTTTACACGGCGGGGGTTAATGACACCCTGAGCTGAAGAGTTGAGCAGTGTCCTGTTGTAAGAAGGGATGGGATGGGACAGAGCTGGGCTGTTGCAGCAGCTCCTCTCTATCTCAGGATGCCGCATTCCCAGCACATTCTCCAGTTATTCTTGAGAACTATAAGAGAATACAGGGGAGACTTGGTTGGTTGAAGGCCACCCAGAGAGCCATCCTGCAAAAAGCATGTGGTCAGGATTTTTTTTTTTTTAAGAGAGATTTTTGCCATAGGGCACACGTACTGGCCAGAGAGATAAAGATGAGAGAGACAGAAAGTGAGAAATCAGTCACTGCGGGAAGTACCACACCACGATCCCTTCTCCGTTCTCCTCTCGGGATTTTGGGCAAGCACACATGTCCTGCGAGTTTTAAGCTTTCAGGTCTGGGATTCAAACTGCAGTCTCCTATGTGGGAGTTCAGTGGCATAACAATTATGCCATCTATTGGTCCCAGTCAGAATTGTTTTGAATTGGGGTTGATGTATGAGAAAAATGCCTCAGCCTCCTAACTAGCTAGGATTACAGACATGCTCAGCCTGTTTTATTTTTGAAAAAATTAAAGTGCAAGTTTATTTTGCTGTAGAATTTTTTTTAAATCCATGCATAGTTTTTACCAACTTCTTAGAGAACCTGTCTAGGGAACCAGCAGTTAGCTTAATGGCTATGTCTCTGGACTCCCATGTAGTCGACCGTGGTCCGCGTCCCGGACCCGGTGGCTTAAAACTCACGCTGGGCGCGTGTGCGTGCGTGCCCAAGATCCCGAGAGGAGAATGGAGTGGAAGGGATTGCGGCATGGCCATCCCCCCTGGGGGGTGATTTCTCGCTTTCTGTCTCCCTGTCTCTCTGTGTCTGTCTGGCGAGCACACGCGCCCTATAGCGAAAACCTCTCAAAAAAAAAAAAAAAAAAAAAAAAAAAGAGAACCTGCCTAGAATATTTCCATCATCTCTAAGATACCTTTAAATCCTTTACAACCATGGTGATCATTTTGATTTTCATCACTATGGTTTTGTTTGCTTTTGAATTTTCTGTTTATAAAATGTGTCTTTTTAAAATTTTTTTAGACAATGTTTTTGAAATTTGATTTATCCATGTATCAGTGGTTGATCCTTTTATTTTTCCTAGAAATATCCTTTTTGTTTGTATTTTAAATCACAATTCGTTTTTCCTATTCCCTTACTTATGATTGTTATTTTTCTATTTCAATAAAGCTACCCTGGCCTCGGCGCGCGTATTGGCTCGTTCGGCTGCGGGCCGGCTCGGCGACGCGCTCTGCTCCGAGCCGCTCACTGCATGGTAGAGCCTGGTGCCCCCGCCGCCGCCTGCATTGCCGCCGCCGCCGCCCCGCGACGACCACCGCCACCCCCTGCCCTGCAGCCGCCGCCACCACCGCCGCCTGTGTCGCCGCCGCCTCGGGACCGGCTGTATGATTAGGCCACAATCTTCAATGAGTAAACATATTCCTCAGTTTTGTGGTGTTCTTGGTCACACATTTATGGAGTTTCTGAAGGGCAGTGGAGATTACTGCCAGGCACAGCACGATCTCTATGCAGACAAGTGAACTGTAGAAATTGATTACTACTCCACCAAGAAGCCCCCCTAAGCGTGCTTAACCTGGACACAGAAGTTGAATTGAGATCTGCAGAGCATTTTACAAGAGTTCTGACCTGGATGGGGTAAACCTCAGTGCACTTCCTTTCCATTGCCTCAGTATTACTGGATTGAAGAATTGCTGCTTCTTGTTAGGAGGTTCATTTCATTTCTCATTACTGTCAACTTCATACTCAAAGCACTGAGAATTTCAAGTGGAGTATATAGAAGTAGACTTCAGTTTCTTTGCATCATTTCTGTATTCAGTTTTTAAAATTCTCTCATAACCCTATTGAGTGTTTTTTAACTAAATTAACATGGCTCGAATGAACCGCCCAGCTCCAGTAGAAGTCACATACAAGAACATGAGATTTCTTATTACTCACAATCCAACCAATGCGACCTTAAACAAATTTATAGAGGAACTTAAGAAGTATGGAGTTACCACAATAGTAAGAGTATGTGAAGCAACTTATGACACAACACTTGTGGAGAAAGAAGGCATCCATGTTCTCGATTGGCCTTTTGATGATGGTGCACCACCATCCAACCAGTTTGTTGATGACTGGTTAAGTCTTGTAAAAATTAAGTTTCGTGAAGAACCTGGTTGTTGTATTGCTGTTCATTGTGTTGCAGGCCTTGGGAGAGCTCCAGTGCTAGTTGCCCTAGCATTAATTGAAGGTGGAATGAAATATGAAGATGCAGTACAATTCATAAGACAAAAGCGGCGTGGAGCTTTTAACAGCAAGCAACTTTTATATTTGGAGAAGTATCGTCCTAAAATGCGGCTGCGCTTCAAAGACTCCAATGGTCATAGAAACAACTGTTGCGTTCAATAAAACTGCAGGGCCTGATGCTATTCCCTTGGAAGTGGAACTTGAGACAGGACCGGATTTGTCATACGTATTAGCCAACGTGTTGGCTTGGTGAAAAAGTCTAATGAAGCTTCCATGGGAGTATTGAAAAGGCAGTTTTACCGGGCTGCAAAGCTTGACAGAATTACAACCTCTATCTTAAGGTTATAATCAACCTATTTGGACACTTAACAAAATATTCTTGCTGTTGAGCATTTAAAATGTGCTTATTATTTGTACCAATTGACCTTTCCTGAAATCATGCGGTATTGAGTTATGTCTTTAAATCTATTCCCATGCCAGAATCTTATCAATATGTAAGAAATTTAGAAAGATCAGGTGCCAAAATACCCAGCACAATACTTGTATATTTTTAGTATCATACAGAACTAAAGTCCCAGGAACTACAAACACTTTAGACCTTGTATGGTTTATTCCTTCAGTCATTTCAAACATTTCAAGTAGGGCTGTGTGGTTATTTGCCTGCTCTCTTTGTTTACATCTCCCACATTCATACCAGTATACATCAGGTTTGCTTTAACAATTTTTTTTCTTTAGTTTTTACCAAGTGTTATGGTGATAATTTTATGTCTTTTTAAATCTCATTTTGTGCTGTTATGAAAAACCTCCATTTTGAAAATCTACATTGTACAGAAGCACATGTCTTTAATGTCTCAGACAAAAAAGAAAAAAAAAAGCCTTACAATTAATTTAATGTTTGCACTCTGAGGTGCAGCTTAACAGGGAGGGCCTGAAAAAAGAATGGGAGGGGGCTATTAAATATTTTTAGTAAAATGTTGCCTTTGTCTTGTGCAGAACATGTAGAATATGCTCTTTAATTTAGTAAATATTTTTTAAAGGTAGAAATGCTTTGTTGTAGCTAAAACAATTCTTAATCATAAAATTTCTGAAATTCTTATTTTGTTCCATACTTAATGGAAGTTTACCAACTTTTTTTGTTTGAAGTGATTTTTTTTCTTTCCAACCTCTTGCAAAAAAAAAAAAAGTAGGTTTCTGCTAATGAATCAAGCAGATAATCTAATATTTTATATGCCTTTTGAGCTGTGTAACTTAATATTTGGATACTTGATAATTTGTTTTATTATGTAATTGATAAAATGGTGATGTGTATTAATGTTAGTTCAACCATATATTTATACTGTCTGGGAATGTGTGGTTATAGTTCTGTGGGAGAAATAATTTGTCAGTGTTCACCAGCTTGTAAAAACTTAGTGCGAGAGCTTAAACATCTAAATAAATAATGAAATGCAAAAAAAAAAAAAAAAAAAAAAAAAAAATAAAGCTACCCTGAATATTCTCATGACAGTTTACTTATGGCCCTACATTTTAATTTCTCTTGGTTATGTTCTTATGTGTGGGTAGATGTATGCTTAAATTCAATAGAAGTGACCATCCAGATTAGCAAGATGTTTGGTGCCATATATCCTCCTTTCACTAATGTATCAGGATTTCAGTTGCTCTATAGCCTCATCAGCACTTGATATTGTCAGTATTTTTACTTCTAGCCCTTTGGATAGGTGTGTAGTGGCATCATTGTGTGTCCTGGATGACGACATTGAGCACCTATTTGTGTGATTACAGGCTATTTGCATGTGTTTTTTTTTTTTTTTTTTTTTTTTTTTTTTTTTTTTTTTTTACTCATTTAAAACAATTGGGCTGCCTGTGAACATGTCTTACTGACTTATAAAAGTTCTTTATATATTTTTGATATAAATTTTTTGTCTGATTTATGTAGTTCAAGTATCATATCACGGATAAGCCTTTGGCCTTTCTTTCTTTTCTTTTTCTTAGTAGTTTTTTCCAATGACCAGAGATTTCAATTTGATGAGGTCTAATTAATTTTACTTTTTTATTTTATGGCTAATGCTTTTGTGACCTGTCTGATAAATTCTAAGATAATGAAAACATTCTCCTGTTTTTTCTTCTAGAATTTTTTTTGCTTTAATATTTGCATTTAGGTCTATGGCCTGTTTTAAATAAAATTTTGTGAGTGGTGTGAAGTAACAGTCATGTGTTATCCAGTTTATTTTAGTCTATGTGTTTAAAAGACTCTTTCTCCTTATTGCATTTGTATCTTGGCCAAACATCATTTGACCATATATATGTAGGTCTATTTCTGAACTCTCTTCTGTCCTCTTTTTCTATTCTTAAGCTAATACTAGTATTGTCTTCATAATTGTAGCTCTATATCAAGTCTTGAAATAAAGAGTAAGTACTCTAATTTTGTTCTTTTTTAAGGTTGCTTTGACTTATACTAGGTCCTTCTCCTTTCCACATAGATTTAAGGGTCAGATTGTCAGTTTTAATAACTGGGAATTTATTAAATCTATTGATCAATTTGGGTAAGAACTGACACCTGTGCAATAGTCTTTCAATCCATGAGCACAGGGTATTTTTCCATGTATTTAGGTTTCCAATTTCTTTTAGGAATGTTGTATACTCTTCTGTATAGTGATCTTGCACAATTTTTTTGTTAAATTGATTGCAGCATACTTGATTTTTGGAATGCTATTGAAAATGATATCTTTTTTTTTTAATTGTCATCTTCTATTTGTTTGTTGCTGGTGTTTGAAAATAATATTCATTATTTTATATTTACTCTTTTTCAATTTTGTTAAATTCACTAATTATTCTAGTAGTTTATAAGTTTCTTTGGATTTTTCTACAATCATGTCTTTTGCAAATCAAGATCATCTCAATTTAGCTGTAGTGGTGTGTCCTGCTAAGATGCCTCTACTTAGAGGCTGAGGCCACATGGGAGGCCTGAGTTTGGATCCTAGCCCAACCTAAACAGGGTGAGCACGTGTGTAATTCTAGCTAGTTGGGAGGCTGGGGCAGAAAGATACCAAAATAGCAATACTTTGCCAATAGTTAATCCCTGGGGCCAGCAGGTGGCACGGTAGTTAAGGTGCTGGATTCCCACATGACCAACTGAGGTTCAAGTCTCCACCTGGTGACTTGCTTTCTCACTTTCTCTTTGTCTCTCTCTCACTCTCTGGTGAGCGTACATGGTCTACAGACAACTTTAATAATGATAATAATACGTAAACAATTTTTTAAAAGTTAATACCTCTCTCTGTCTTTCTCATAAACAAAAACAAGCAAAACAAACAAACTATAGCTTTATTTTTTTTCTTTTGCTTTAATGGACTGAAAATATCCTCCACTAAAATGCTGTATGCAGTAATAAGACTGAATATCGTTGCCTTATTTCCAGGCTTAGGGATAATCGATCAATATTTCATCTTTATATATGATGCCATTTGTGTTTGTTCCATGGATGGTCCTTTTCAGATTGGGGAAATTTTTTTCTATACTTTGTTTATCAAGAGTTTATATTATGAATATCTGTTCGATATTATCAAATGGTTTTTCTTAATCTATTGAGGCTATCATTTGATTTTGTTCCTTCATTCTATTGATGTACTGAATTGCATTGAATGACTTTTGAATGTTGAGCCAACTTTGCTCTAGAATACCCATCTGTATCATGATATATCATTTTTTCTATGTATTTCTGGATTCAGTTTGCTAGTATTTTGTTAAGAATTTTTGTGTTTCAGGGCCGGCAGGTGGCATGGTGGTTAAGGACCCTGGACTCCCACATGACTGACCGTGGTTTGAGTCCTGGACCTTGAGACTTCCTTTCTCACTTTCCCTTTCTCTCTCTTGCTCTGTCCCTCTCTTGTCAAATTAAAAATAATTAAATAGAGTTAAATAAAATAATTCTTTTTAAAAAATGAATTTTTGTGTCTCTATTTAGGAAAAATATTGATCTATAATTGTCTTTCTTCTACTATTATTGTCAATATTTGTGTTAGAGTTAGGCTAGTCTCATAAAATGAGTTGGAAATGTTTCCTCCTTTGTTCTCTGATAGAGTTTGATAAAATTGGTACTATTTCCCTCTGAAATATTTGTTAGAATTTACTAATGAAGCCATTTGGGTTGGAGGCTTATTGGTTTTGGGGGGCGCTTTTTGCTTGTCATTAAAGTGGGAACATTTTAAATAAAAGGCTTTTCAGATTTTCTATTTCTTCTTATGGCAGTTTTGGAAAGGTGCATTTTTCAAGAAACTTTTCCATCATCTAAGTTATTGAATTTGTTGACATGAAGTTGCTCATAATATGTTATTATTATCCTTTTAATGTCTGCAGGACATTTCTGATTTCATTTCTAATATTGGTACTTTGTTCTCGTAATCATTAAGGGGGGGAGAGAGAGAGAGAGAGAGAGAGAGCGAGACTGACTGACTTCCCCAACAGGTTCTTGATGTCACAATTTATCCCCAGTCTCAGCCAATACCGATAGCATGCCTAGTGAAGAGAGAGGTCCTGGGACACAATCTAAGACCTTCCCCCATGAGTCCATTGCATTGCTGCTATGCCACTTTCTGGCCCCCAGCATAGAACTTCAGGTTTACTTTTCTGTTTGTTTCTTGCTTGAATTGTAATCCCCCCCCTCCCAACAAGTGCAAAGTTTCTCTTCTCTCTGGATATTTTCAAGATTTTTCCTCTTTAATTTTTATTTTCATCACTTTGCCTGTGATATGCCGAGGAGTGAGCTTCTTTGCATGTATACTGCTTGGCAATTTTGAATCTCTGAGTTTAGAAATTCCATCAGTTTTTAGGAAAAATTTGATCATTTTCTCTTCAAATACTTTTTTATTCCCTGTTTCTCTCTCTTATTAAGTTTTTTTTCTTTCTGGGACTCCTATGTTACACTATTTGATATAATCTCATATGTGTTACTTTTTTTCCCTTCAATTATTTCTTGTTGCATTTTAGTGTGAATAATTCCTTTAAAGGGCCATCCACTTAGCCATTTTCCTTGATATTAAAGTCATCTAATACATTCTTTATTTAAATATTGTATTTTTCAGTACCAGAATTTCAATTTGGTTCTCTTTCTGTAGTTTAAAATTCTCTCCTGAAACTCTCTTTACCCATCCTATCTCTCTCTCATTTTTATTTTTTAGATTTGTACTATAGGGAACATGTGTTCACCAGAGAGAGAGGGATAGAACCAGAGAGAAAGCAAGAGAAAGTGAGAAACCACCCCACAGGGTGGCTGGCCACACCACAATCCCATCTTTATTCCCCTCTCAAGATTCTGGGTATGCATACACACATGCCTGGTGTAATTTTCAGGACTCTGGGTCTGGGACTCAAACCATGGAATCAGTTGTGGGATCTAGCACCTTAATTACCACACCACCTGCTGCCCTCCCCCCACTGCTGTTTATTCCTTTTCAACTCTTTAATATATTTACAATTTTAAAACATTTTAAAGTTTTTAGTTACTTTCTATCGGTTGCATGTGCTGACTAGAGAGGAAAGACTGAAGCAAAGTGAGAAATTATCTTCCAGGGGGATGGCCATGCCACAATCCCTTCTTCTCCATTCTCCTCTCTGGATTTTTGGCATGCACAAACACACATGCCTGGTGTGATTTTCAAGCACCCAGATCTGGGACTCAAATGGTGGTCAGCCATGTGGGAATTTAGCCACCTTAACTATCATGCCACCTGCTGGCCCTTACAATGGTTTTTAAAAATGTCAGTTGTGTTTTTCTAATTCCAAAATTTGGGTGATTTGTGAATCTACATTATTGACTTTTTCACTCTTGGCTATGAACACATTTTACTGATTTTATGAACATCTAGTGTTTTTAAATTGTGTGATGGATATTGTGAATGATATTTTGGAAAGATGGTAGATCATGTTGTCTTTCACAAGAGATACTTGAACTCTATATATAGCCGTTGAATGACTCATGGATTATCTCAATCTTGTCTTGCTTCCTCCTCTTGTCTCTAAAACTCCTACTGTCAGAGGGTCTCCATAGAGTCCTCGGTCCTCTTCTCTGTTCTATTTATATAAAGAAATTTTAAAAGTATAGAAAAATAGAATTAAAGCACAAGTTTAATTTGGTACAAAAACATTTGAAATCTATGCATAGTTTCTCCATAAAATCCACTTGCATAAAGGTTGAAGACCCCTCATACTTTTCCCTCGATCAGTGCATTCAGTTTCATGAGTTTAAATACTTTACTCAGGCTGCCAGCTCCCAAATTTATGCTGGCCTTCTCTCCTGAAGTCTGTTTATCTTCTATATTTAACAACTGCATACTCCATATCTCTTCTTGGATGTTTGATAGATATTTCCAACCGAGCATGTCTAAAATTGAACTCCAAACTCTGCCTGTCTCCAGCACCCCAAATGACCTATTCAGTGCATAGAATTTCCACTCGGTGAATGGCTACTTTCTTTTTCCAGTTGATCAGGCCAGAAGTTTTGGAATAATATGTGACTCCATTCTTATTTTTACATTCTTTATCAAATCTACCAGGATGCCCTGTTGACTCTACCATACAAACCAACCCATTATCCACCACTATCAGTGGGTCCAGTCTGCCATCATTGCTCGCCTCATTTACTGCATTTTATCCAACTTGCTTCTCTGCCTCTGCCTTTGTCCACATTGCAGTCCATTCTTCACTTAGCATCCAAAGTGATCTTTCACATGTAAGTCAGACCATATGGCTATTGTGCTCAAACCTTGGTGTCGTAACGCTTGCTATTCTAGTCACAGTAAAAGGCAAAAACCTCACATTCTGGCACTGCATCACCTCTGTCCTCACCTCCTTCTCCTTGCTCACTAGGTCCAACCACAGAGTCCCCTTTCTGTTCTCAAACTGCTGAGGGATGCCTATTATTTCCTTTGCCTGCATCCTTTCCACCCAGACTTCCACATGGCAGGAAATGAGATGAGAGAGACCTTGTTTGCCATTTTAGAGTCTCAAATGAAGACACTAGACAGTCAAAGGAGACATAGTCTGGCGGTCATTCTGCAAGACTAGCCTGCTGCTTGGCTGCATCTAGGATTGTTGGTGTGGACTGGTAACGGGTTGGGAAGCTGGAACAGACCTCCTGGGAGGCCAACCCGCAGCAGCATCTCTGGGTCAAGTTCTGCAGAATGCTTTCAGCACATCAGACTGTTGTGATGATGTGGCTGAGACAGTGATTTGTCCCCCGAGAAGCATCCCCTATTGTTATATGGCTAAGACTTCTGAGACCTTTTATGCTTCTTTCTTGTAAAGAAACAACTTTTATTTGTTTTACTGAGTAGAAGCAGGACACAATTCCCTTGCATCTTCCCTCACCACTTCTTGCTGATTGTAGTGACTAGTTGCTGCACGACTGTGCCATTGGCCTAGCAGTTGGGTTGGGTGAGTTAAAATTGCTCCTTTTTAACTGGAAATAGCCTGAGTGCAAGAACACAAACAAACTTTTGTTGTTTCTCCAAAGGCATTTCTATGGTGGATGTGGAAGGAAGTTGATGGCAGAGACATGCAAAGGGCAGCCAGGGGCACTGGAAACAGCCAAGCTTTGACATCAGGCAGACTTGAGTTCAAAACCTGTGTATGCTTTTTAGAAGTTTGTAATTCTGGGAGAGTAAAGTCATTCTGTCAGCCTCGGCTTCCTCATCTGTAAAACAGGAATGACGCAGCCTCCCTTGCAAGGTTGTTGTGAGGAAAAATAAAGTAAGTTGTGGTAAGTGCATGACATGTAGTCCATACCCGTTGAAGATATAAAGTCACAAGTTCTCTGTGAGATATTTGAGGGAGCAGAGTGACTTGAAGAGGGGCCCCTTCTTTATTTCCTTTAGCTTCCAACATTACTCTGCCTCTGGAGGACACACCCTTAGTTCACTGGATGATCTTTGCAAGAGCAGTCATTGGCCTTTATTGTGTGGAGGGCATGACTGTTTTTACAGGGCATGTCTCTTTTAGGGGGAATCTGCCTTTATCTGGAACATATCTGAACAGGATAAACATTTGCTCTGCTATGACAACCACACGCCTTACTTTTCTATTTTTAATTTAATTTTATTAGGAAATATCTTTCAATCATATGAGCAATTATACAATGTACATGCAATTTAAATTGTAACTATAATATGGCAAATACATGTGTATCCACCACCGGCTCAAGGAATGTTACCAATAACTCTAAAGTCCCATGGTCCTCTTTCTCAATTGTAATCACTTTTAAAATCAAGTTTATTAATCCTTTACTTTTTTTTTTAACTTAGCAGTTTTGTAGAATTTTTTTTTTTAGAAAGATTTTTTTGCTATAGGGCATGTACACTTGCCAGAGAGACATACAGAGGGAAAGTGGGAAATCACCCCCTGGAGTGATGACCACACTGCAATCTCTTCTCCATCCTCCTCTCAGGCTTTTGGACATGTATGTACATGCACCAGCTTGAGTTTCAAAACTTGGGGTCTAGGACTTGAACCATGGTTGTCTGTGTGGGAGTCCGGTGCCTTAACCACCATGCTACCTGCTGGTTCCAGTGGTTTTGTAGTTTTACAACATGTACATATATTTATAAATACTGTGATGTTTAGTTTTACTCTTTTTTATTTGTTTTTTTCAGACAAGGTCTTGCTGTATTATAATCTTTCTGTCTTAGCCTTCCCAAGTCACTGAGATTATAGGTCTGCAGCACTGTGCTCTGCCTTTAACTGGGACTGGGAAGGAAACCTGGGCCTCCAATGCAGTCTCAGTCTGCAGAACACAGCATCTTAACCATGTGCACCAACATGGCTGGGCCAGTTTTGCTGGATTTTGGGCTTTATTGTAAATGAAATGATTCTGCATATATTGTCTTTGGCTTATTTTCTTTATTTAATACTATAACTTTGACATTGTCTCTATTTATTCATTCTACTATAGATGGACACGTGGGTTGTTCCTGTTTAGTGTTCATGTTATATGTCTCCTAGCACATGTATGTACCTATGCAATGGTTCTGTTGGTTCACAGTCCATACCTAGGAAGGGAATGGCCTGGCCATGCAGTGTGTGCACATTCATTACAGGATGGGAACAAATTGTTTCCCATGGTGCTTTTTCTCATTTCTGTGCCCACCAGTAGTGAATCAGAGCTCTCATTGCTTTATCTTTTTTTTGGGAGAGGTTTTTGCTATAGTGCGCGTGCTCTCGCCAGCCAGACAGAGAGAGACAGAGAGATAGAAAGCGAGAAATCACCCCTCAGGGGGGAGGCCACGCCACAATCCCTTCTCCTCCATTCTCCTCTCGGGATCTTGGGCACGCACGCACACGCGCCCGGCGTGAGTTTAAGCCATCGAGTCCGGGACTTGAACTGCGATCGACTACATGGGAGTCCAGCGACATAGGCATTACGCTAACTGCTGGTCCCTCATTGCTTTATCTTTTTATCAACTTATATTTTGTCAAACATTTTTGCTTATCTAGAGGGTATTAAATGGTATCCTATTGAAACTTCATACCTTTTCTTTTATGGAATACTTCAAGGGTTAGCATAGAGGCAAACTCCAGCTGGGGACAGTTTCTGTGACTGTAAGTCCCAAATTCACAAAGCTTGGATGTTTCTGCCTTTCTTAATCGGACAACAGCTAGCGTGGCCTGATGGGGGCAGAGGCTGCAGACATGATTTGATTGGCCTTGTCTCTTTGAATTTGGAGATTTGTTCTCCCTATGCTGCATCTTCCCACAACCTGCTCTCGATTGTTGATTAATTTACCGTAAAGCCCTGGAGTGGTGTAGCCGCTTGAAGGGTGAGAAATAGGGTTGGTTTGTGGCTGGTGAGTGGCAGGCCATCCATCACTCTGAGGGAAATTGCTCTTTTAAGGAGAAGTAGTGAATTGTTTCTGGCCCCAGCATAAGTCAGGCAGCCACGTGGAACAGTGACAAAGAGCTTGCAGCCTGGGCTGGATCCCCGATCGGTCATTTGTTGGTGCTGGAAGTGTCACACTTCGCAAATTTGCTATGGCTAGCTCATTTGACAAGTGGTGAAGAGCAGTCACAGGGACTGCGTCTCAGCCTCCTAATAGAGATGTTCCAGGGCCTTCTGCCTGCTCATAGCTCTCACCTGGCTCTGCTCAGTGAAACATTCGGCCCCACTTCTTTACGATTCACAGTAGACCTAAGATTCTCACTCATTCTCCAATTCATGAACACAGTGGATTTCAGCTGGATGTTTTGTCCAAATGTCTGAAGACATTTTTGGCTGACATAAATGGAAGTGCAGCTGGTATCTAACGGGTTGAGGTGAGGGTGGCTGCTCAGTAGCTCACCATACAGAGGACAGCCCCCTCAGCAAAGGACTATCCAGCCCAGACTCTCACCCGTGCCGAGGTTGGGAAACCCAGCATGATTTCACTGAAGGGACAGCGAACTTTTATTAAGTACCAGTGATGGACCCCAAACTACCCAGACACAGAAGACAGCCATGTCCTGCACAAGAGTTTTGAGGACCCTTCATTCTCAGTGTCCCTTGGCTACATAGATGCAGCAGTTTCCATTCTGACAGTGTTTCCTTGGGAAATAGAAAGACCCATTGCCTGCCCACTTACTGTTCTAATCAATGTGCATCATTCAACAAGCCCAAATCTGGTACAGCATATATCTGGGTCAAGTGTGGTTGAGATGGTGGCTGAATGCCGTCTACCAAGTACTCTCTTGTTTGACATTGGTCCACTTCATCCAACCAAGCTTGACTTCCTTTTCAAAGTTCCCTCATGGCTACTCTTTCTGTAGAGTACCACTTTGCAGAACAGGGATCTCACACCCAGAGACTGGGACAGGTTTCTGGGCACTGACATTTCAGTTCCCTTGAATTCAGCAGTTAGGAGATCCTCTAGCCTTGGTTGCTGCTGTTGTTTTAATTTTTATCTTTATTCATGATAGAGCACAGGGGCTGGCAGGTGGCATGGGGGTTAAAGGAGTAGCATTCCCATATGGCCGACAATGGTTCGAGTCCTGGACCTGGCAGCTTGCTTTCTCACTTTCCCTGTCTGTCTCTGGTCAAATTAAAAAAAATAATAACAACAAATGGAATTAAGTAAATAAATAATTCTTTTAAAAAATAAGTGGAATTGTAAAATATGTGGTATTCTGAGATTGACTTTTTTCACTTTGTGTAATGCTTTCAAGATTTGTCCATGTTGTAGGATGTGCTATTCCCTTTTATTGCCAAATTATATTTTATTGTATACCTATATCACATTTTATTTATCCATTTATCAGTTGATGGATATTTGGGTTGTTTCCATTTTTTTTTTTTTTTTTTTTTTTTTTTAGATTAGAAATCATTCCATTGAAGCATTTGTGTTAAAGTTTCTGTGTGGCGTATGTTTTCATTCCTCTTGGGTATATAACAAAGAGTAGAAATGTTGGATCATACATAACTCACTGTTTAACTGTTTGAAGGCCTGCCAAACTATTTTCCAAAACAACTGTACCATTTCACATTCTCACCAGCAATGGCAAGGATTTCAATTTCTCTGGATCCTTACCAACACTTCTTATTATCTGTCTTTTAACTCTAGCCATTCTAATGTATATATAGCAATACCTCACTCTGGTTTTGATTTGCATCTCCCTAAAAACTAATGATGTTGAGCATCTTTTCATATGTTTATTAATCATTTATATATCTTCTTTTGAGAAATATCTATTTTCTTTGACTATAATGTAATGTCCAGTGTTGAATAAAATAAATATGTATATATAGTACACATTGCAGGTGCATGCTTTGATAAACTATACTGTACCCCACTAAGATGTACAAGTATATGTAAACCAGAAATCACAATAAAAACAAGTGAATACTTAAATCCTTTGTCCATTTTTTTTCTTTTTTCTTTTTGGAGAGGTTTTTGCTGTAGGGCATGTGCACTCACCAGACAGACAGAGAGAAACAGAGAGATAGAAAGCGAGAAATCACCCCCAGGGGGGATGGCCACACCGCAATCCCTTCTCCTCCATTCTCCTCTCGGGGTCTTGGGCACGCACGCACTTGTGCCTGGCGTGAGTTTAAGCCACCAGGTCCGGGACGCGAACCGTGGTTGACTAAGTGGGAGTCCAGCGACATAGCCATTACGCTAACTGCTGGTCCCTCCTTTGTCCATTTTTGAGTTGGGCTGTCTTTTCAGTTGTAAGAATTCTTTATTTTCTTTTTAAAAATATTATTTATTTTACATTCATTCACTGAACATCATCACAGCATACAAAGTGTGATTTTCCATCTAGAATACACTGTATATTGGCTTAATCATATATGATATCATCAACAAATAATTTGCCATTTCATATTTCTTTTCTTTTTTTGATTCTCAATTTGTCACCTTCTGCCATTTCCCACCCTCCTCCCACACTGTCTCTGGTATCTACAGTTGCTTTCCATACCTCCCCCCCCATTTTATTGATTCAAAAATATCTTAATTAATCTAAATATTTTCAACAGCAAGTTCAGCTGATATATACACATCTATGAACATGTGTGTGACTTTAGACATGAGACTCCACCTAGCTGAGGCTATATAGAATTGAGGTCTTTAAATAGGTATTTTCTTTTCATTTCAAGAAAAGCAGTTTTAGCTTTAATAAATCAAAATAAAAATTGTTAAAAGAAATTTGCTTAAGACTTAAAGCCAGGAAACTAGTCAGGATTCTGTTCAAATAGTAGGTACACGAACCTATCATCAGCTCAAGAGAAGATAAAAATCCTTACATCTGGAAAGCAAAGCATAGAAGAAAATCAGTAATGTTTTAGTCAAAAGTCATAAAATTCTATTTCACTAGTTCAGTCTCATGTAATTAATTTTTCTTCTGTTGTGGTCCGATCTTTCCATTTACATTCTGGAAGATAACATTCAACTCTGGACTTGTCTTTACCATTAAGCTGACCATTTTCTTGGTTGTTTTTGAATTCTTATTTCTGCGTGTCTGAATTAGTTTTCCTAGTATAGCACTCCATTCAGAACTTCTTGGAGAGTTGGTCTGGTGTTAGTAAATTCTTTCAGGTTTTGTTTATCTGCAAATGTTTTTTACTTTTCTTCCCATATGAAGGATAATCTTGCCTGGTATAGTATTCTTGGTTGAAATTGTTTTTCACTTAACGCTTCAAATATATTTTCCCATTCTTTCCTTGCTCACATTGTTTCCAATGAGAGGTCCGCTGTTAGCCTGATGGGATATCCTTTGTAAGTAACTTGACGTTTCTCTCTTGTCAGTTTTAGTATCTTGTCTTTGTCTGTGATTTTGGTCAGAGTATAATGTTTCTTGGAGAAGACCTTCTTAAACTGATTCTATTTGGGGTCCTTTGTATTTCTTGGATCTGGATCTTTGAATGCCTCTCTAGGTTTGAAAAATTTTCTTGCAGAATTTCATGGAATAGATCATCAATGCCCTTATTAGTCTCTTTACCTTCTGGAATACTCATTATCTGAATGTTTGAATGTTTAAGTGTATCTAGTACTTTTTGTATGTTATTCTTGTTTTTTGGGGGGGCTATTTTTTCAGTATTTGTGGTGAAATTTTCTAGGGCAGGGAGTCTGTCGAATACATCGAGATTCGATCTTCTGCATGATCTAATTTGCTTTTAATACTTTCAAGGGAGGTTTTGATTTTCTGTATTACAGTCTTCATCTCTAACAGTTCTATTTGATTCTTTTTTATGAGGTGTTTATTTCCTCTTTCAGATAGTGCAAGAACTTCCTCACCTCCTGGGACTTGTCGACTCTTTTATCCTGCATCTTTTGGGGCTCAGTCTCTTTTCTCTGACATCTCTGTTAACTTTGTCACTATGAATATTCTAAATTCTTTATCTAACATTTCCACGAGTTCCATTGTACTCTCTATGATTGAAGAAGATTTGTTCTTTTCTCTTGGAGGAGAGGTATTTTCTTGGTTTTTCATACTTCTTATGCCTTTGTGGTGATTTCTGATCATCTGATGGTTACACATTTCTGCCTAATTTCTTTAAGTTCAATATAAGTGTTCAGAGGCGTGCAAGAGGAGGTGATCTGCAATCTCTGTGCAGTTCTGTTTTTCTCCTTTGTGCAGTAGATTCAGTGAGGATTGAGGAATATTCTGACCCTAATAGTATTCAGATGTTCGGCTATTGTTTACTTAGATGAGTCTAGACACTCAGTGTGTGGAGGCACTCTGTAGTTTGGGGTGTAGACGGTGAAGTTTCAGCATAATATTTTCGATAGTCTTAGTCTCTGAAAGGAGTAGATCACAACTGAGATAAAGAACTTTTTATGTTTTCTGAGCATCAGTCCCTTATCAGATATTTGATTTACAAATATTTTTCCCACTGTCTTTCCTCTTTACTTTATGATATCATTTGAAGCATGAAAGTTTCCATTTTGATGCAGTCCAATTCATCTACTTTTTTTCTTTTGTTGTTTGTATTTTCATGTCACATTTAAGAATCCTTTGCCTATTACAAGCTCTTAAACACTTACGTTTTCTTCAAAGAGTTTTATAGTTTTAGCTTTTAACTACAGTTTGATTTAATTTTTGTGATGATGAAAGGAATGAGTCCAAACTGATTCTAATGGATGTAAAAATCAAATTCTCCTAGTGGTACTTGTTGAAAAGAATACTTTTTCCTTATTGAATTGTCTTGCTGCCCTTGGTTAAAAAAAAAATGGAACTCTTGGGATCAGCAGTTGGCTTAATGGCTATGTTGCTGGACTGCCATGTAGTCAACTGCGGTTCGAATTCCAGACCGAATGGCTTAAAACATGCTGGGCACATGTGCGTGCATGCCCAAGATCCCGAGAGGAGAATGGAGGAGAAGGGATTACGGCGTGGTCAACCCCCTGGGGGGGGGTGATTTCTCGCTTTCTGTCTCTCTTTCTTGTGAGCACAAGCACCCTATAGCAAAAACCTCTCCAAAAAAAAAAAAAAAGAAAGAAAAAGAAACTCTCAGTTGTATTTTATTAATCTATGTTTTTATTCTCATCACACTGTCTTAATTATTGCAGGACTGTAGTAAGTTTTTTTTTTTTTTTTTTTTTTTTTTTTTTTTTTTTTTTTTAAGGTTAAAGGGAGTCTTTATTAGCTGGCCAGTGATACAGCCTGAGACTCGAGGGCTGAGAGTCAGAACTGTACTCCCAACAAAAGTTGGAGTAGTCTTTTTTTTTTTTTTTTTTTATTATCATCATATTCTTCTTTATATTACATTGAATTACATATAACTTTACATTGTATTACATTACTTTTTCAAAAGGGAATGCCATGCATGTCAGTCAGTACAGAGACATTAATCTCCCTGCTTCAACATTCAATATCTTTTCTATGTTTTCCCCAATCATTATTATTATTCTAATTATTTTTTAAGACAGTCCATCGCTATTTCTCATGTTGCTTGTACAAATACTTTGCCCATCATGAAATACTTCTCAGACAAATCCAGTTGAGAATACTATACATGTCACCATCAACAGTTAATAAGCCATATCTGTTTCTCACTAATGTCCTGCCTCTCTATTGTTCATTTGTTATCTTTCTCTATCCTCTTCTCTTCACTTCCCCCATTCCACACTGTCCTATTCTCATTAAGTACCTTCACTGCTTTTATGTCCTCCAATTTTTTTTCACTATCATAGAATGCTGATAGTCGGTATATATTGAGTGGATACATACAATATCTTTCTTTCATATCCTGGCTTACTTCACTCAGCAATATATCCTCCGTATCTGACCACTTTCTATCAAATTCCAGGGCCTTGTTATTTTTTATGGCTGAGTAGTATTCCATAGAGTATATATACCACACTTTTCCAATCCATTCATCAGTTTGTGGACATTTAGGTTGGTTCCATGTCTTGGCAATTGTGAATAATGCTGCAATAAACATTGATGTGCAAGCACTTTTCTGACTGAGCGTTCTCCTGTCTTTTGGGTAAATACCCAGAAGTGGGTGTAGTAAGTTTTGAGATTGAGGCACGTGAATCCTCCAATGTTCTTTTTTTCCCCAAAATTATTTTGGATAGTGTAGCTCCTATGTATTTTTATATGAGTATTGTTATGGATTGAATTATGTTTTCATAAAAATGGATTTCTGACACCCAAACTTCCAATGTGACTACATGCATAGATTTTAGGGAGATAATTAAAGTTAAATGATATCACTAGGGTGGTACCTTAATTTTATGATTGGTGTCCTTACAAGAAAAGGGAGAGAAACTAGAGGTCTCTCTTTCCGTGTGCTCACAAGAAGAGCCATGTGAAGACACAGCAAGAAACAGGCAACCGCAAATAAGAAAGAGAATTTTCACCAGAAATGGAATTTTCTGGCACCCGTTCATGGACTTTAAGGCGCCCAAACCTTGAGAAAATAGGTATCTGTTACTTAAGCCATCTAGTCTGTGGTATTTTATTATGGCAGTTCTAGCACTGCTTTTTAATTAAATTATTTAATTCACAACCATAATGTTAGAATTAGAATAGTTGGGGGACCAGCAGTTAGCATAATGGCTATGTCGCTGAACTCCCATGTAGCCAACCGTGGTTCGAGTCCTGGAACAGGGCTTAAACTCATGCCGGGCGCGTATGCGTGTGTGCCCAAGATCCCAAGAGGAGGATGGAGGAGAAGGGACTGCAGTGTGGCCATCCCCCCTGGGGGGGTGATTTCTCACTTTCTGTCTCTCTCTGTCTCTCTGGCGAGCGCACACGCCCTATAGCAAAAACCTCTCCAAAAAAAAAAAAAAAAAAAAAGAATTGGAATAGTTGGATTTATATGTGCTATTTTACTTTATTAATTTTTTTTTATTTTTGTCACAGAGCTCATTTGCTCACAATAGAGAGGGAGAGAGAGAGAGAGAGAGAAAGTGAGAAAGTACCCCCCCCCCCCCCCATGGAGACTGGTCGCACCAATGCACCAAAATTCTTTCTCTTCCATTTTTCCCTTCTGTTAGATTTTGGGCATGCAGGCACAACACATGTGTGGTTTTCAAGATGTCGGGACCAGGACTCAAACCATGTAATCAGTGATGTGGGATCCAGCTGCCTTAATCACTGTGTCATGCTATGGCTCTACTTTTTATTTCATATATTTCTTTTTATTACTATTGTTTATTCAATTCTTGTCTCCTGCTTTCTTTTGTAGTAAGTGAATTTTTTCTGGTGTAAAACTTTAATTCCTTTAAGAATGAAACATTTTTGAAATATGTTCTTAGTGCTTACTCTGTCTTACAATATATATCTAAATTTATCAAAATCTATTCAGATTTATATTAACTTAATGTCAGTGAAATACAGAAACTTTACTCCAATGTATCACCTTCCCTCCATCTACTTTATTTTACATATTGCATCTGTATATGTTACAAAACCAAGAACACACTGTTATAATTATTGCTTTATATCAACTTAGGTATTTTAAAGAAGCTGAGAATAAAAGGAAAGCAAATGAGTATTTATAGAGGTTGTTATATGAACCTTCTTATTCATTCTTGTCTCTTTTCATTTCTTCCTGTGAACTCCACTTACCATCTGGCGTCCTTTCATTACTATTAATACAATAAAGCTTTTCTCTTATCTTTTCTTTGCGTTATTATTATCATATATAGTACATTTTCATTTGTTAGTAGTTCAACAATATCATTGTATACACATTGTTTTGTGTAATTGTTCATCATCAGTTAAGAGGAAAAAAGATATAAAATATGTCATATTTTATAGCTATCTACATAACTAAACTTTGCAGTACTCTTTTAAAACTTTCATATGATTAGAATGGTTACATGATTTTATTTGTATTCAGCCTGCACAATTTCCCTTGGTGTTTCTCATAAGGAAGGTCTGTTAGCAACAAATTCTCTGAGTTTATGTTTATTTGGGATGTTTCTATTTCTCCTCCATCTTTAAAAGATATTTTTGTTGGATATAAGGTTCTTGGTTGACAATTTTTTACTTTCCATACTTTAAATATGTTGTTCCACTTGATTTAGCCTTGCCTGTTGTTAATCTCATAGAATTTCCTTCTATGCAAGATGTCATTTTTCTCTTGCTGCTTTCAAGATCTTATCTCTGCCTTTTACATTTAACCTATGACTATGTTATGTTTGAAGGTGGATATATCACTGCATTTTTCTTAGTTTAAGTTCATTAAGCTCCTTAGATATGTGGCTTGTTACTCATGAAATTTGTGTTTTCAGTCTTTATTTCTTCAAATGTTTTTTCTACTTCTTGCTCTCGTCTATTTTTAGTACTCCCATTACACGTTGTCAGTATACCTAGTGGTGTCCCATATTTCTCTGAGACTCTGATTATTTTTCTTCGTCCTTGTATTTCTCTCTGTGATCACGAATAGAGATGTTCATTTATCTTCAAGTTTACTGGTTGCTTTATTCTGCCACCTCAGATCTATTGTTGAACCCTTCTACTGAATTCCATTTTTGTGATTGAACTTTATAACTCTAGAGTTTCCCACTTGGTTCTTTTTTAGAATTTCTCTTTATTGATATTTCTATTTGATGAGATATTATCAGCATGCATTTAAAACATTTTTTAGAAATGATTTCACATCAGCTTGTGGGATGGTGGTTAAGGTGGCTAGAGCCCACATGACCAACCATGCAGTTTGAGCCCCAGACCCAGCACTTGAGAAACACACTAGGCACATGTGTCTGGATGCCCAAAATCCCAGAAGGAGGGAGAGATGGAGGAGAAGGGACTACAGTGTGACCATTCTCCATAGGGGATGCTTTCTTGCTTTTCTTCTCTTTCTCTCTCTCTCCATTGAATACATGTGCCTTCCACAAATTAAAAAAATAGAAATGGTCTCATTTTGTTGTTTGAACATATTTACAACAGGTGCTTTGAAGTTTTTAATAACTAAGTCCAACATCTGGCCCTTTCATTCATTTATTTATTTAATAATTGCCAGAGGATGCATGTCCTTATCAGAGGGAGAGAGAGAGACAGAAAGACCCTTTTCCTCCATTCCTCCCTCTAATTGGGATTTTGGCCTTGTGTGCACACACATACTGGGTATGTTTTTCAAGATGCCAGGGCTGAGATTTAAATTATAGTCAGTTGTGTGGGATCCAACTTCCTCAACCACTGTGCTATGGGGTCCCATTTTAAAATAGTTTTAACTGTCTGTTGTTTTTCTTATGTATGAGTCACACTGTTTCTTCCTGTATCTCATTTTTGTTGCTGTTGAAAATTGGACATTTTAGATAATATATTGCAGTATATACTATCCCCTCCCTCACTCTGGAGTTGATGTTATTGTCATTTGCGTGATTATTTATTTACTCAGATTTGAATAAACTGATTCTGGAAAGTCTATTTCCTTTGTAGAGGGGCAGCCTGTAATGTCCCTCCCTGCTCAGGTATTTTTATTGTTTATTTCCTAGCCTGGTTACCTAGATGTTGTACCTGGGTCAGCATGCCAATTATTTATGCTTAAGTTCTCTTAGCTAACTTAACATTCTTAAAAAAGAATTATTCATTTAATTTTATTGGTTATTATTTTCTTCTGATTTGCTGTAGGTGCTTACCAGAGAAAGAAAGAGATATAGATGGATAGAAAGAAGTGTGAAAGCAAGCCACCAGATCCAGAACTTGAACTGTAGTCAGTCATGTGGGAGTCCAGCACCTTAACCACCATGCCACCTGCTGGCCCTATTAGCTAATTTAACTTTTACTCTTTAGCTGTTGGATGTGTGTGGGGGTTGAAAGCTGCTATCATCGTTTTGGGAGTTTTGCTCCATGTTTAGCCATAATTGTGCAAACAGTAATAACATCAATCCCAGTGCTCAGGTGTGGTATTCTCTCTTTTTCTTTCTCTCCTTTCCTTTCTTTCTTCTGTCTTTTTCTTTCATTTTTTTCTCTTTCTTTCTTCTTTCTTTCTTTCTTCTTCTCTATTTCTTTCTTTCTGTCTTTCTCTCTTCCCTCCTCCTCCTCCTCCTCCTCCTCCTCCTTTTTCTTCTTCTTTCGAGGTTTTTGCCTTAGAGTGCATGTGCTTGCTGGAGGGAGAGAGAGAGACAATGAGGAGGAAAGTGAGAAACCACCCCCTGGGCTGGGGTGGCCATGCTGCAATCCCTTTTCCATTCTCCTTCTGGGATCTGAGGTATGCATGCACACACTCTCAGCGTGAGTTTCAAGCCACCAGGTCCAGGACTTGAACCGTGGTCAGCCATGTGGGAGTCAAGTGATGTAACTACTATGCCATCTACTGGCCCTACTGTGGTATTATTTCTAAGCTGGTTTCCAGGGAGTTACTCCTGTATCTGAGCAGCTTATTTTTCAGCCTGCATTTGGTCTGTGTTCATGCTTCTGCCCTTTGTCTGACTTTTGTTAGCTTTGGGGATGTTTTCAAGTCTGCTCATGCCCTGCTCTGGTTGCTTCTGGGTGGGTGTAGACACCTGGGGTTGACTAGGTGTGACACTAGCCAACACCACTTCTCTCGGTCCTCTCTTTTCTTGGACCTCTCTAACTTCTGATTGCCCTGCCATTTTGCTTGTTCCATTATCACCAAGTTTTTCAATTTGATGTTACAATGCTCTTAGGCATGGAATTCCCCACGCTCTGCTCTAGATAGAAAGGGTTCCCCCAGCAGGGTTGTGGAGTGCTGTGTCTCTGTTGGCTGAACCTGTAAACATGGGAGCTGGGGACAGGGACAACAGCCCTCTTTGAGTGACACCTTGTTCTATTAGCAGGAACTGGTTATATAGTAGCTGCTCATCTTCTGAGATTGACCTCTCTTGATATAGAACTTCTGCTTTATGAGTGAGCTAGGGTAGAAACAAGTGGGATCCCAATATTCTTGTCCTGTTACACTGGGAGTAGTCCCCCCCCCCCTTGCTTTTAAGTTTGTTTCTTTTGTGAGAGTGAGAGACAGAGAAAGAGAGAAAGACAAGTGCCCCCTCCAGGGTCTTATGCCACAATCTACCCAGTTTATCCAGCCAGACAGGACCATCGTGTACATGTCAGCTGGGGTACAGAGCCCACAGTCTTCCTTGTGGATCTGGCATTGCTTGCGTAATGCATTACCACCACGCTACTGAGGTGACCTGGAGTAGAGTTTTTACTCTATGTACAGGGGCTGGGTGAAGGAAGAGAGTGATTTAAAGATGTGAGTCTTATTATTAACCTCCATAGTTAGCCAGGAGGCAGGGGCAGTGGGGCTAGGGGTAGGGAGTGAGGAGGAGACAGGAACCTTTACAGTGGTTCTGTGGGACTGAATGAGCCAGGCAGGGCATGCAGGTTTAGGAACGGTTAGTTTGTATAATCTCAGTGGACTCTGAGCTCGCTGCCTTAGTTGCCTGGTACCTGGCCTTGGGGTGATGAGAGTAGGGGAATACTAGCCAGAGTGTAGAGCCCCAAAGAGCAGGTGGGTGTCTGGGTTGGTGAGTTTGCATATGAGAATTGTGCTTTGCTCCAGGTAAGTTCTTTTTCTTCTGATGTGTGTGACACTGAACAGTATGGCATGTCCCTCTTTGTGAATAAAATACTATCTCAATAGCAGTGAGCTCCTGGTCTGCTGGTCTTTCCACACACAATAACAGAGTCCACATTTGGGAATAATGGGCACAGCAGGCAGAGAGGTTTGGCCTCAGGCTAGATGTGTACAGACTGCCGAGATTTACTGGCTGGCTCCACAAGGTGGCAGCGGCAGCCTGAGAAGGCACCTGTGCCTGCGGCAGGGACTGGACTTGGGCTTGGTAGGACTGCGGCTTGTGCTCATGCCTGTGTTGCTACGGGCTCCCACCCTCCATGCGTATTTGGTAACACAGACCTTCTCAGTCTCGTTCTGAGCTATGTTACTGTCTAATTACAGACCGATGCTCCCAGGATCGCCTTTGTATGACTGACTAGCCAAATCTATGAAATCTCATCTGAAGAGAGTGAGGTGTGCTTCCCTCCAAGTGCGGTGAGATGGGGCTGACCAGCCAGCAGGCAGCACCGACAGGTGGGGGGTGAACCAAGTTGCTGTCTTCCCTCTCATTTCAGCCTATCCCGTTGAGTACAGAGAGCGTGCTCTTGGGAGGCACCTGTGAGCTTTGAGCCGCAAGTAGAGTCAGCATGAGGGCAGCCACCGCAGGGGCCGGGCATGGCATCCCACAGATGGAACTCCTGTGCAGTGTGGGCCTTGCTGCTGGGAGGGTACTGGTCTCGCCTCCTGAGAGACCATGGCATAGTTCTTACAGAAAATGTAAGGGGGACGGGACGTTTTATTCCTGACCGTCCCAAGACCCCCGCGAAGGTGGTGTAAAATGCCTGGGCACTATGTATGGGCCTTATTTGAGCTCCACTGCTTACCAGCTTACTAAAGGCCTGAAAACCCGGAGGCTCAGAAACACCAAAGGGGCCACCATCACTCCAGGAAAAGGGGATTCAGACCCCTTGGAGGTCAATTGGGACATCCTGAGAGGGAGGCCAATGTCTACACACAGACCTACTGAGTCCACCAATAGTTTACCAGCTTAAATACCCAAAGGAGAAGAAAGGAAAAGAAATGATCAGGAACAGATAGGAGACACCACTACCAATAAGCAAACCACATCCCACTACCCTCACCCCTCAAAGGGAAACATTTTACCTGCCTCGAGGATCAAGTCATTCTAATAGATTCACTTAAAAAGAAAAGAAAATGAAGACAAAGGAGAAGAAAAGAATTCCTACTGCAGATGGGGACAGGAGGTGGGCGGGGCTGGCTGCAGTGTCCCAGGGAGACAGATGGCTGTGATCACAAGCCCCTGTCCCTAGGAGGTGGACTGAGAACCTGAGAATAAAACTCGGCTCATTCCCTCTCTCCCTTTCCCTGTAATTGCCTCGTAGGTTCACACTATGAGTAATCAACCAGAGACAGAAATTAAAACCTTCTAAAAGCCTAAAACAGATTTTAAAAAATTTCAAAAGGAGAGGAGTAGAAAATAGAGGAAAGGGAAAAGAAACCTCTTAGATATGGGGTGGGGTGGGGTGAGGGAGAACATGGAAGGTTACCTACGGGGCACTTCATAGCTCTAGCTTCACATGCAGTCATCGTGGACAGGTTCTGAACTGTGCCCAGCTCTCTCCAGAAGCACAGGATACCCCAGACCTTACATCCTAGATGGCATCTCCCTAGCCCAAGATTTCACTGTTGGAAGTAACAGAGACAACTGTACCCCAGACATTAAAACTGCTTCCCCAGCAGTGCCCTTTGGACTGCCTCTCAAGGTGTTGACAAACTGGATGTGGGACATGCATTTTTTTTTAAGTTTTGTTATAGGGTACATATGGTCACAAGAAAGAGAGAAAGAGGGAGAGAAGAGAGAGAGAGAGAGAGATCTTCCCCTGGGAGGATAGCCACACCACAGTCTCTTCTTCATTCTCTCTTTGGATTTTGGATGTGCATGCATACACACCATGTGTAATCCTCACGCCACTGGGTCTGGGACTTAAACACACAGCCGCTCATGTGGGACCCTGCACCTTAACCGACACACCATCTGCTGGCCCGATTGCTTCTTTCCTTTGAAGTTAAGGACTCTTGTATTTCCTGAGCTTACTGCTTGTTGCACCCATGATCCGGTAAGCCCTTATTCTCTGCTGAAATGTACACCCTATACTTCCTCTCCTAAAGAGAAACCTGGTGGAGGTTACTACTATCTGAACTAGTCTAAAAATTTATAGAGGTAATTGCTTTCTTCAGGGGCCACCTTTCTCATATCAGTAAACTCCTTGAAGTCTGGAGAGGGGACCACACACTCCCCAGTGACTCCTACTCCTCCCTTCAGCATTGCACTATGATCTGTGTCCTGCACCTCCAACAACACCCACAACCACTTCATCTCCTTGGTTACACACACACATTACCAGTCTTTTCATGTGATTTGCTAGCTGTAAACTGCAATATCGTTCATCCCGATCTGAGAAATATATCAAGACACTGTCCTCAAACACTTGCTTTTAACATGTGTCACAACTCCATCCAGTTATTGTTAAGGACTTCCAAGATCTCAGATCCATTTTCTTAGCTAATGATATATAAAAGGGAAGCTTAGTTACAGGTCAGCCTGCAAGAGTTCCTTATACTTCAACTTGTGTTCTTGCTTGCTGTGATTACACTGAAATGTTTTCTATGCTGTTTAGAACACTTATGCCTTGTAAGTGCCTTCACTATTATCATCCCAAAGTTTCCTTAATATGATGCCACAATATCACAAGGCCAATTGTACTAAAGCATGCCCTTTTTTTTTTTTTTTCTTGGAGAGGTTTTTGCTATAGGGCGCGTGCGCTCGCCAGACAGACAGAGAGAGACAGAGAGATAGAAAGCAAGAAATCACCCCCCAGGGGAGATGGCCATGCCGTAATCCCTTCTTCTCCATTCTCCTCTTGGGATCTTGGGCACACACGCACACGCGCCTGGCGTGAGTTTAAGCTGCCGGGTCCGGGACTCAAACCGCAGTCGACTACGTGGGAGTCCAGTGACATAGCCATTACGCTAACTGCTGGTCCCAAGCATGCCCTTTTAAGAAGCCCCAGTGGCCTAATGGATAAGGCATTGGCATCCTAAACCATGCCTTTTTATTCTGACATTTTGAGTGTGTGTGTGTGTGTGTGTGTGTGTGTGTAGGTTTTTGCCCTAGGGCATGTGCGCTTGCTGGAAAGAGACAGAGAGACCAAGAGAGGGAAAGTGAGAAAGCACTCCCCAGAGGAATGGCCATGCTGCAATCCCTTCTCCTCCATTCCTTTCTCTGGATTTTGGCCACGTATGCACACATGCCCAGTGCCTGGCACAATTCTCAAGCCACTGGGTTCAGGCCTTGAGCCACGGTCAACCATGTAGAAGTTCAGTGCCTTAACCATCGTGCCACCTTCTGGCCCCTATTCTGACATTTTGACTTTGGGGCCTTAGATCCTAGGGAGACTTCTCTCCCAGGGATAGTCAAATTCTGGTACTGGTTGTGTCCCTAGACTCTTACTATTCTTATGTAGATTTCCTTGAATAAATGCTTCTCCATCTATGGACATTTCTATTAGGACCATTTCCAAAGACTCTAAAGAATTGTTTTAGCACATCTGTCCAGGTGAATGGTTGTTTAGAAAAGAGTTTGTTCTGCTCCTCACTTCTCGAACATCCCCAAAGTTAGTCTCTGGAAGTAAATTCTAATACAATCGATGGCCCATTTTTATTGTGAAATAACTTTTTCTTCTTGAATGACTTCACTATTTCTAGTTTGCTATTTATACATGAATATTCATCTAATACCCATCGTAGTAGTCATACATGTTAGGCAGATGGAACAAAAAAATATGAGATAAAAACCAGTGTTCTAATGTCTAGAACTCAATTTCCCTCCTGAGTGGCCTTTGAGTGGGTGGTCCAGGACAGCAATGCAGCCTGACAATGTGGGGCTCAAGACCACGCCCCTTTTGCTCTGAGAGCTTCAATGTCGAGCTTCAGGGCGTGGTAGAAAATGACTGGTCCAGCTCCTTCCCTTATGTCAACATTCTGGGCAGCAGGAAAGAGGGAAAGACAAAGGTAGGGCATATATTTTTTTTAAATGCTGAAACCTGGTAGTTTCATGCACTGTATTTGACCAGAACTTGACAGTACGGCCACAGCTAACTGCAAGGGGAGCAGGGCTGTAGCAGAAACCCACGGGCTCTGCTGGCCGTCAGTGCCCATCCTGTGTCTACCAGACATCATGAGCTGCTGGGGATTCTCGAAAGAGCAAACAAAACCAGTTGAGCCATTTCTGGACAACAGTTAGAGCTTCCTGTTTCAGAAATTATCCCTGGACCTGCATGTCCCTGTAGGTGGGCCTGACAAGGTCTTCCTCATATTAGGTACTAAGGACATTCTCAAGACTGCCGTTTGGAGGGGATATGACAAATTCATGCCTTTCCAATAATCTCTTTAATAACCACACTTGCCATAGTGTAAGTGGGTAAAAGGCACAGCGGTAAATGTGATGCTCTGCAGGGCAGACCCATGCAGGAAGGTTCTGAGTTTGTATCCAGAGACCACCGAGTGTGCTGGGCTCATTGTACACTGGCTAAGGCTAGAGGTGGATCATGGTGTTGAGAGCCTGTTGGGGTTTCTCTCTCACTCATGGAATAAATGAATAAAAAGTTTAAAAAGAAGAGAAAAGGCTTGCACATATTCACAGTGCACATTTTTTTTTTTTTTTGGAGAGGTTTTTCACTATAGGGCGCGTGCGCTCGCCAGACAGACAGAGAGAGACATAGAGACAGAAAGCGAGAAATCACCCCCCAGGGGGGATGGTCACGCCGCAATCCCTTCTCCTCCATTCTCCTCTCGGGATCTTGGGCACGCATGCACACGCGCCCGGCGTGAGTTGTAAGCCACCGGGTCCGAGACGCGAACCGCGGTCGACTACGTGGGAGTTCAGTGACATAGCCATCACGCTAACTGCTGGTTCCCCACAGTGCACATTTTTCTTGGTTCAGAGGAACAGAGAGTAAGCTTTTATTGAAGATTTACTATGTACCAGAGTGTAGGCTGCTTGTTTTACATGTTCTCTTTTCCTCCTATGCCTGCCCTCTCCCTACACACACACACACACACACACACACACACACACAAACACACACAAATGTGTGCACTCAAACTCATACAGAGTGAGAAGTAGGTACCTTTGCCCTCACCACCCATACTAAAAGCCCACAATTCAGAGATCAAACCACATGTACAGAGGTGGAGCACGTCTGGATGTCTGCGACTCAGATAATCCAATGACCCTCTGTTCCTACAGCTTTGTGAACTATCAATATAAACATGTGTGAAGCCCAATTGAACAGTTCTCCTTAGCTACCTTGTCTGAAATCCACCCATGGGGGTCATGTCCACAAGAGACTCAGCCTCCCACCCAAGGTGTCGGGCAGTCATGGTGCACACTGATGTGTCTGTGTGCAGCGTGACACTGCCGAGAGGTAGGGGCCATCGGCCTTCACCCTGCTCTCTCCCTGTCAGCCTTTGAATGATTTGGATAAACAGCTTTCTAATTAAATTCAGAGAGAATATTAAATTGTGAGGGGGCATAAACACCAGTGAGAGTAACTGGTAACTGGAGGAATTCAGTAGACTCTCAGAGGTTATGAAAATGGACTGAAAACAATAAAGTGAAATTCAAAATTAAAAACAAATTAGATAAGAGATTTTTCAGGTGTCAGGAGTGACAGAGGGGGGAAAACCCAAGGGAAGTTTTGATTTGTGCCCACAAGTACTTGCTAGGCATAATTATGGGCTGATACCCCAGCAGGAAGGCAGACTCCATGTTAGCCCACATGTCCTTTGAGGCAATGTGCCTTCATGGGAGTTGTGCACCTGGTGACATCTGTACACTGTCCTAAGCCTGGGAAGATGACATGAAAAGGCAGAAGAACAAGAGGAAGGACTTTGCATGCGACTCAGGAATAAAAGACCCTGGCAAGGAGGCAATTTCCAATGCAATGCCTCCTGAGGACCATGCAATCTCTCTTCCATGCAGTGGTGGGAAGAGGGGTAGACTGCAGTGTAGTGAACATCTCCACAAGGCTATAGCTTTGGCAAGGTTGTGACTAACTCATGACCTTCCAGTGATCACCTTTACCATCACATTTGTTATAGTAGATGAAGAAACCTTGTCCAAGCCCAAGGGTTAGTACACATTCATTCTTCCTTTGGAAGAACAAGGAAGACACGTCAGCTTTTAGCAAATATTTCCTGACACAGAGTCTGGTTCTGACATTAAATCTTCTGTGTCTGAATTTCCCTGTCTATTCAATAGAGGCTTCTCACCAGGGTGGGAGAGAGCATGAATGTGGGTGCTAGTGGAACCTCTCCATGGGCAAGAACATTAGGAGGACTGGACAGTTGGAACTGGAGGAAGTGGGGAAAGGGAAAGGGCCTTAACAAGGGAGGAGGAGGCAGCCTTCATTGATCTTCTGTTTGAGTGGGTAGAGGCCAATTGCCTTTTTTATTCCCTAGAAATAGACCCTGACACAACAATTTGGTTCTTTGAAAGGCTATGCAAGTGGCACTGGTAGGAGATGAGCAGGCAGGGACTAGGTGGGAAGCGAGCCTTGGTCATCAGCTGGTCAGCCCTGTGGATGCTTGGATTGCTCCCACTGGTGGATTTCAGGAGCCAGTGCAGAGCCCAGACTTCAGGATGCACATGCACACAAACTCCTGCCACTGGGGAGTTAATTCCAGGGGGTGTTAATTCTCCAGGACCTCTGTGTTCTGGCAAGGCAGCCAGAGAAGGCTCCTTGGCAAAGGGTTGCAGATACTGGCAGCTGGGGGTTGGCCAGGAAGCCCCAGAGTAGCAAAGGAGCAGAGACATGAGTAGGCAGGAATGGATGCTGATAGGGTCTGCAGCTCAGAGTCGGGGAGCCAGGGGTCTTGAGCTGCTCTGAAGGACAGAGGGTCAGAGAATTACCAGAGCAGAATTATCAGAGCAACAGACTGGCCAGATGACACTTGACGGGGATCCTGGCAAGAAACGAGGATGTGCATTTGGAGGGAACCCTGGTCCTGGAAGTAGCAACTCAAGTGTCTTCTTCATGGGACGCTGGGCTAGTAGACACACTGTCAGGAGCAGGGTATATCCAGGCCCAGCCACAGCCAGGTGTTCCAGTTGTCCCCTAGACCTCAGAGGCCTGTTTCCTCTCGCACCCCAAACTGTGTACTTTGGTCAAATTATTTTGCTTGTAGGTATCTTCGTTTCTTAAGCTGCAGAAAGAGGATAACAACTAGTCTGCACCTCTGAGGGCTTTTGGGAGGATGGAAGTGTTAAATATAAAAGTGCAAAGCCTTTAAAAGAGTGCTTGTGTGTGACAGATTCCCCTAAGCATTAGCTGTTGTCATTCAAGAACACAATGGTGCACTCAGAAGTTGAAACTGGTTGTGTCACCCTGGAGCCTTGCTGCCTTTTGCTTTGGATGGTTTCCATCTTTATCTTTCTTTGTTTAAACATCCTTAAAAAGATAGTTCAGAACAAGGGGCCAGTCAATGTTCACTTGGAAAACTTGCTGAAGCATGAGAGAGCCAGGGGTAGCATGCCTTCCGAGGTGGTCAGAGCATTCCCACAAGATAGGCCACCTGTTGGCAGGGGACAGCTCCAGGCTGGCCTTGGCTTGGATTGGTTTCCTCTTCTGCTTGTGGAACCCTGAGGTGGTGGATTTTGTGTGCCTGGTGTGTGAGATTTCCCAGGGAAGATGTCTGCTTTGCCCCAGCTTTCTCCATTCCAGAGACTTCAAAGGACAGACATACTTCCCTTTAGCCCCGTGAGCATCCACATTCCAAACCTTTCTCTAGGTGAGTTCCACCTGCCTGGTTCAGCAAACACCTAGAGTTCACAGTTCTTGTTCCTTCCTTTTCTAGCTCCGAGAGTCCTTGACATGAAACCTGGGAACTGACAGGAGGACCGAGACCTGGATGGTGTATGCACTCATTGTGTCTTTTCAGATCCCTTCTGTACTGCCAGCCTTATAAGCATTAGTTAGTATTTTGCCTTCAGAAATCTTTAAGTGAGAAGCAAATGCTGGCTTCTGTGCCCCTAAACTCTGGGCTATCCCGGGATAATCTCCATGATCCCCATGTTTGCATGGTGGGCTCAGACGGGCCCTGCAGCATCTAGCTTCATCAGCCTCTGGCTGCAGGAAGGTGCCAGGCCCCCTCATGGAAGTGTCCCTAGTCTGTAAGGTGTTCTCTTGGAACCTCTTGCCCCTCAGCTTTGCTAAGGAGGTAGCCAGTAGTTGTGGCCACAATGCTCCTGACATTTCTGCTTATCTTGATTAGTACCATGACATCCCACTTCTTTCTCCTTAAACCCTGAGTCATCTCCCTGCATGTGCTGGCATGGGTGGCTGTTAGCCATAGGAAAGCCAGCCCACAAAAGTGACCATGGCTGGTTGAGTGACCTGGCCTCTGCATTCATCCAGGAAAGGGCACAGGAGTGGTCCCAAGACCAGGGACCCGAGGAACCAACCAGAGGCAGGTGTGCAACAAATTGTTTTAATAACATCATGGGAGGAGGGGAATGCTTCCTTCTGAAATACCCTCACTTTGTGGGAAGGGTTGGAAGGAAGTAGGTCAAGTGTTGGTCCCTGAACTCTAGGAAGCCACCTTTCCTGAAAATTACCTGCCTTAAAAATTGGGTCATGCTTGCACAGCTGGGTCCTGGGGGCTCCCCAAGCTCATCTATCTGGCCCGTCCCCCTCCTCAGCACCAGTAAGAGTGTCCGAGGCTGGACTATTTTTAGCACCCCATGAGCTGCCAACTTGCTGACTGGGAGTTGGGGTGCGTACTGCAGCGCATTATAAAGCTGCAGAGGCTTGACTTGTCTCTTTTCCAAGGCCTTGGACAGATGGTGGATATGACCCTCTCATGCAGTGGCATTCCAGAGACTTCCGAAGGGCTGACTAACTGCACCACTCCCCAGACGTGAGCTCTCTCAGCTAATTGCCATTTCCTGTCTCTCTGTTGTGGGTGCTTTCCCACATGTCTCATCGTGTCTCCTCCTCTCACCAGTCTTGAGAGCCACCTGTAGCTTCTTGAACTTGCCAGCCATGCCTGGGTACACAACAGAATGCCCTTCTCTCTCATCTGCCTGCTTCTACTTCAACTCTCTGTGCACACTCCCTATTCTCTGAGTATGTCACTCTCAGGGCCCAAGTTTTACTTGTTGAAAGAATTTGTTTAAATGTGGGCCTACCCTTTTAGCTAGGGCTCTTGCAGGTCTTGGGTTCATTTTCAGACATAGCAAGTCCTCAAAACATGTGTGACCTAAAATTCTGTGGTCTAGGGGAATCATGAGAAGCTCTTGGAAAATATATACTTTCTTCAAACTTGAGATCATCTCGAAAAAAAAGAAAAAGCGCCCTATAGCAAAAACCTCTCAAAAAAAACAAAAAACAAAAACAAAAACTTGAGATCATCTCACTGCCAAAGGTTAGTGTCTGGTCCCACCAGAGTTCCCGGCTGACAGCTTCTGCGTAGGGAGGAGGATTAGGATCTGGTAGCCTTGGTGTAGGAGGTTTGAGGTATTTGGGTTCTGATCAGGAAAAAACGCTCTGATCACCAGGTGGCAGTAACACCCCCAAGTTCTATCTTGGCAACTCTTTGAAAGGTTTGTAAGAAAGAAGTCCGTCATGCTTGAAACCATCCAGAGGCTGTGGCACGGGGCACCTCTTCCACCTAGAAGAGGAAAAGAGCGAGGGAACTTCTGGAGGAGAGGGGCTCTTGTATTTAGGTGATGTCACTCAGCAACATGACAGATCAGAGAGCCCCAAAGGACAGCAGCCACTTGGGGTCTTAATAGCTCCAGTTTATCTTGTCTGTACTAGCAGATGTGGGGTGCAGTTTTGCAGAGTAGGCAAAGCAAGCAGAGTCTTAATGGCTTAAAATCTGCGTATCTGGGCTGTTTAAAACAATTGGATGTGTAAACATTTGAGTTTGGCTCCAGCAGTCCCTTTCCCCTTTTCCCTTTCCCCTTTCCTCTTTTCCCTTTTCCCTTCCCTTCCCTTCCCTTTCCCTTCCCTTCCCTTCCCTTCCCTTCCCTTCCCTTCCCTTCCCTTCCCTTCCCTTCCCTTCCCTTCCCTTCCCTTCCCTTCCCTTCCCTTCCCTTCCCTTCCCTTCCCTTCCCTTCCCTTCCCTTCCCTTCCCTTCCCTTCCCTTCCCTTCCCGCCTATTGCCTCGCCTCTTGCCTCGCCTCGCCTCGCCTTTCCTTTTCTTTTTTCCCTTCTCTCTTTCCTTTATTTCCTCTTTCCTCTCTTCTCCTCTCCTTTCTTTCTTCCTCCCTCCCTCCCTTCCTTGAGAAAGACACACAGAGAGAACACATGCACACACCCCCAACAGTGTCTTGACACCATGACCCACCCCCAGCTTCATCCACTCCGGGTCATAGGTACACATATGCCTGGAACACTCTGCAGGTGAACCCAGAACCTACTCAGGTGGGTCAGCCTTGCAGGGTGCTGTGTTACTGTCGTGCCACCATCCAGACTTTCCTAGAGGCTATTTTTTTTGGAGAGTTTTTTTTTCTTTTTGCTATAGGGTGCGTGTGCTCGCCAGACAGACAGAGACAGAGAGATAGAAAGCGAGAAATCACTCCCCAGGGGGGATGGCCACACCACAATCCCTTCTCCTCCATTCTCCTCTTGGGATCTTGGGCACGCACGCACACGCGCCCGGCGTGAGTTTAAGCCACCGGGTCCGAGACTCAAACCGCGGTCGACTACATGGGAGTCCAGCGACATAGCCATTACGCTAACTGCTGGTTCCCCTAGAGGCTTTTGAGCTACCAGATCTCAGCGTGCTTCCAAGACACAAATTGACATAGGAACCCAGGCATTAAAGCCATCTTTTACTCATTATATACCACTTAGAAGGGCAAAGCTCAGCAGGGTTCAACGGAGTTTGTGCCTTTCTTATTTATTCCACAGACCTCTCTGTTGGCTTAATTGATATAGTTCAGGAAATCTCTACACTTATTTGGATACCTGTAGGGTTTCAGGATGCTTCAGCACCTACAAACTGAGTTTCTACTATGTGTTTAGTGCAAAGAAATGTAAAAATGATGAAGATACATCTAGTGGGAGTAACAAACCAAAAATAATGAATTACATCTCCATCGATGCATAGCATCCACAGGTGCACTGGGCTTAGGAGGAAGGAAATGAGCAATGCTTGGAGTTGGGCCAATGCGCCCTAGGCAGGGGCTGGATCATTGCAGGATTTATAACCTAGAGCGAATGTGCTCAGATCCAGTAGATTCAGTCTGCAGGGCCAGTTAACTACTGGATTTTAGTGTCACAGCCTGTGTCCCACTGCCAACCCCTCAGTATCTTATGACCGAGGGATAAGGACTGGAATTTGATGCCTGCTGATGTGTGCTAGCTGCTTCACAGCTCTGTAGTCTTCTGTAAACCAATTTCCCTTCGAGATCTTCATATCTACTTTTGTAAAATCCTCACCACTTCTGCATGACCTCGAAACATGGGTGCACCCCAGGGCTCACCCTTTGGTCTTTCTCTATAGTCTCTCCTAAGATGAAATCTTGTATTGAGGCTCTAAATACCATATTGGTGCTATGGCCCTCAAATTTATATCTTCAGCCCTGAGTCCTTGGCCTCTCCCTGGTGCTTTAGACTTGTCTTTCCAACTACATTCAGGTTCATAATTCCTCACTGGAAGTTCTGGGCACCAGCTTATTTTGGAATCCAGAATTTTTAAATTGCAGAGATGTAACACACCTAGTGGAATCTAGAATAGCATACCAGAATCAAGCATACTACTATTTCTTCAGCAGAACATAAGGATATTCACATTAAGTGGGATTTTAAAAAGTCTATAAATAGTCTAATTTCATATCAGATTGGAATTTGTCAGTAAATGAATTATGAAATGGTTTAGTTTTCTGAGGTTTGTAGATTTTAGAATTGTGGTTAAGGCTACATGGATTTGTGCTGTTTTTCCATGTCTGACAGGCACCCAAACTTAACATATTCCAAGTTCAACTTCTGATTTTAACCCCCCAAGTTTGTTGTTTTCCTCTTTTCCCATATCAGTTAATGATTCCTGTCCATACAGTTTTTCAGGTACACAATCTAGGGGTTACTCTTCATCTCCTTCCATTTCTCTCTCATGCTTCTCATGTCTAACTCATCAGCAGGTCAATGTCTTCTGGAAACCAGATCCCGGTTTTCCACAATGGTTTTCCAGAACCCACCTCACTATGCCCTAACCCTGACCCTATTTATACATTACAGAATGATCAGAGAGAGTTTTTCAAACCCTCTGACAGCGGAGAGCAGATGGCATCATTCCAGCTTAATCTACTGCAGATGAGTAAGATCTGATATGATGAGGTCTCACCTACCTGATACCCGGCCCTGCCTGCTTCTCCTTTGATTCCATCCCTTTTTATTTATTTTTTTTGAGAGGTTTTTGCCATAGGGTGCGTGCACTCGCCAGACAGAGAGAGACAGAGAGACAGAAAGCGAGAAATCACCCCCCGGGGGGATGACCACACCACAATCCCTTCTCCTCCATTCTCCTCTTGGAATCTTGGGCACGCATGCACACGTGCCCGGTGTATTTTAAGCCACCGGGTCCGGGAGGCAAACTGTGGTCAACTACATGGGAGTCCAGGAACATAGCCATTACACTAACTGCTGGTCCCTTGATTCCATCCCTTAATCCTCACACTTCAACCTCCCCCACCACATCTGGCTTCTTTCTGTTTTCCCAACTTGCTGTCTTTGTCCTTTGGGGATTTTACACTAGGGACTCCTAGGACTAAATATTGTCTCCCAGTGACTTGAAGTTTGGCTGATGTACCCACTGTGTGGACAGGCTTTTGCTCATCACCAACCTTTAACAGTCCCTCCCTCTTTCTTCCAATAATCCATCCTTTGCTGCCAGATTTTATTTTCTTTATGGTGCTCTTGACTCTGGAAGTTATGTCACTTGTTTGCTTACTTGATTTGTCTGTAGACATATAAATCCCTCTGGAGTAGGCACTCCTGAGAGTATAGTAGGGGGATGATTTGCTCTGTGCCTGAGGTCTGATGCCCAACACAGTGACCTACTCACAGTAGGTGCTACACAAGTACTTGTTGAAGAAAAGAATGAATAAATAAATCTACCATGAAGGGGGAGATAGTATGAGGCCCAGGCGGTGGGTGTTGGTAAAATACTGTGTTTCATAGGCTGGGACCACAAGGACCTTGCATTCAGTTCCTGGTCCAACTTAAACGTTGGGCATGGTGGCATGACTTGTAATCTCAGTGACTGAAGCAGGGGGATTGTGAGCTCAAGGCTCATCTGGGCAATACAGTGAGACCCTATATTAAAAAAAAAAAAAAAAAAAAAAGCTGTACATGGTGCTAGTTGGGAGGCTGAGGCAGGAGGATCACAACACAGAACTTTTCTAAAAATTTCTTTGAGTGAGAACACTTTGAAATACCATGTATTAATAATAATGATGAGCCCAGGACTTGGACTGGACAGAGATAGGTTTGAATTGAGCATGAGCCACGTGGCCCTGGCAAGCTACTTGATTGTTATAAACTTTTGTTTACTCAAATAGAAAATTAACTTCACAGGATGGTGGCAAGGAGGAAACGAAATGTTGTGTGAAACCTTTTGCACTGCTCTAGCATAGGATCCGTGCTTGACAAGCGCCATCATAGCTATGATTATTGCAGTGTATAGGGACACTTTGTGCTAGGGGCAAAGCCACCCGCAGGCCTGGCTATGGGAGCCTGATTCAGTGCATGAGTGACAGCTAATGCTGGGGTACAGCTGTGACACCCAACCAGTCACCTGCCATCTGTTGTCTAAGTCTTGCCTGGAGGAGCAGTGAGGATGAAGAAGGGGAAGACTGAACAAAGGTTTGAGAAGGGGGCTGGGGACCAGTGGGTGGAGATGGAATAGGGGGCAGAGAGATTCAGAGCGGAAGGCTGTTGCAAACAAAGGCACAATGTTTGAGATCTGAAGTGATGAGGACTCCAGCAGGGCAGGGCTGGGCCTCTGCACCCGGCGTGCTCCCTGGGGTGGCTGGAACAGATGTGGCCAGAAAGAAAAATGTTAGCAAAGATGAGTAAATTCTGATGTCCAAGGGGCACGTAGATGGGGAGGCAGGCAGTCTGGGAACTGTAGCTGAATCCAGAAACCAGAGTTTGAGAGTAGAAGACTGGGAAAAATACGAAGTTTTGAATAGGCCCTGAATATTTCAGGATGAGGGCTGCATGGACATGGGCAGAATTTCTTCCTGGGACTGTTTCCTAGCATGGGCTCGTGGGCTCAGGGCCCGGGCATGACCTCTGCAGCTTCAGCAAAGCACAAATCACTAAACAAAACACAGCCCTTCCCGCGAGGCTGCCTGTCACTGGGTGTATAAATGGCTGCCACACTTCGACTGTCCTGGCACAGCTTTGTGCTGTGTGTGCAGCCTTCCTCCCTCCTGGCTGTGCGCTCTCTGTCTCTGTCTCCGCAACTCCATCCTTCTTATCCTCCAAGGCCACCACAGGCCTGCTTCCACATTGTCTCAGCTCTGGAGCCCTCGAAATTAAGCTGCATGACCACCATCCCATCTGTGCCAGGCAGATTGATGAATTGGCTGAGTGTTTCAGCCTTATGGCTCTCCCCCACCATCATGGGCGAGTTAGAAACTAGTCCTTGTCCAAACCCTGCTTAGGCACTCCCTCCTCTGCTTAGTGGGGAGAGGCCCCCTCCTCTGCTTAGTGGGGGGAGGTCCCCTTCTCTAATTAGGTACTTTGGCTTCTGGGATGCAGGAGCACGAGAATGGAGAGAGGATGATTAAATTACAGACTCACAGACTAGCCTGGGCTTAAAGTAGACACAAACTGCTGATAGAGGGGAAGAGGAGAAGGTATGGAAGTTGAAGCAGGGCAGGAGGGTTGGTAAGGAGCTGGAGGAGAGTGGTGACGGTGACAGAAGACATGTATTGCATTTGGAGTTCTCAAGAGATATGATGGGAATTAATTCCTCACCATCCTTTGTACGTTCTGAGCTCTGTTTCTTGAATGGAACCACTGCTCTCTTAGTTTCTAAGTGTCGCCATCACATAGTGCCCATGAGCTGGACTTTCTTCCAGCCAGACTGCAGCTCGCATTGAGGGAAAGAACCATCTTGCATCTTGTCTGCCCTGGGCACAACCAAGAATTTCCTAGGGTGCTTTGCCAGGGTGAAGCTGAATAAAGCCTAGTGACAGCTACAACAGACCCTGCTCCTTCATCCTGTAATCCCTGACAGGTTTATCCCTATGGCCTCAGGGCAACAGCACGAAATGGAATGGTGCATTTAACCTGGAAATTCTCTGTCTACTGCTTACTCTTGGTTTTCCTGAGAGCTGTCAGTGATTCAAGACAGGAGACTTATTTGGTTTTGGAACAGAGCCTTGTTGAAGATGGCATGAAGCCATGAATTAGGAAGGTGGTTTCATCTCTTTCTCTTTGAAATTTGCTATAAGCCACATGTACTTGCTGGAGAGAGAAAAGACGGAGACAGAGAGAGTGAAAAAGCACCCCCTGGGAGTATGACCATGCCACAGTCCCCTTTCCTCCATTCTCATGCATGCACACACACCTGGCATCTTCTTCAAGCAGCTGGGTCTGGGCCTGGAGCTGCGCAGACAGCTATGTGGGACCCAGTCATCTTAACCACCATGCCACCTGGATGACCCTGTCTCTTTTTTGTAGCTTACATCTCCTCCTTCACCCCTCTTTTCTACACTATGACCAGCACCACACGGGAAAGGTTTCATTAGGACCCAGGAACGAATCAGCCTCAGTTCAACCTTTGGACTCATGAGGCAAGGAGAACCAGCTAGACCTGGCTGGGCTCTATTCAGCTTAAGAATATTGCTTCAGGGACTAGTAGATGGCATGGTGGTTAAGGCGTTGAACTCCCACATGTTTGACTGTGGTTCAAGTCCTAGATCCCTGGACCTGGCAGCTTGAGAACTGCACTGGGTATGTGTGGATTCACGTCCAAAATCTCAGGAGGAGAATGGAGAGAAAGGGATTGTGGCATGGCCGTCCCTCTGGGGGTGATTTCTCACTTTTCCTCTCACTGTCTCTCTTCCATGATAATATATATAAACATGTGTGTGTATATATATATATATATATATATATATATATATATATATATGTGTGTGTGTGTGTGTGTGTGTGTGTGTGTGTGTGTGTGTAGCTTCAGCTCCTCCTCCCATCGAGACCAGGGCATGTCATCTTTTCTCAGCTGATGTAGGAGACACAGCTCTACGATGGCAGGGTCGAGGGCAGCTGTGGTTATTTGAGGCTGATGTCTTTGCATCTACTAAGTCCCACTTTCTCACTTCCTTTTTGTCCCTTGAATCCCCTTCACACTACTCTGAGTTCTCTCTTTCAGAGACTTTATGAGCCTGGAGTGTATAAGAGAAGAGATCCCTTGTCTGCAACCTCCAATCACACAAACTTAGGGACCAGCAGTTGGCATAATGGCTATGTCGCTGGACTCCCATGTAGTCGACTGCGGTTCAAGTCCCAGACCCAGTGGCTTAAACTCATGCTGGGAGCATGTGTGTGCCTGCCCAAGATCCTGAGAGGAGAATGGAGGAGAAGGGACTGCGGCGCAGCCATCCTCTCTGAGGGTGATTTCTCACTTTTTGTCTCTCTGTCTCTGTTTTACTGGCAGTTAGTGCACATGCCCTATAGCAAAAACCTCTCAACAACAACAACAAATGTGGGTGGGGCTGTTTTCTGTCTCACTCTGAGGTCTGTGAGGTTGGCCTCTGCTCTGGCATCCCTGGAGCTTTCCTTGCCAGTGGGGTCTCTACTTTGCTACCTCTTGCCTTGTTAATAAAAACAAACACACCAAAGGAAACCAGGGAGGGATAGTCATGAAGCCGCAGCTGGAGATTTGTGATGATGTGAGCTGTAGTCTGTGATGCCTTCATTGGCACTTGTCACATTCCTGTCACTTCCCATCCTGGCTACTCCTCCAAGTGAGTCCTGCGTCCCTCCATGCTCTAGATCTGCTATCTGCTGTCACTGGCTCCTACCTCGGTCTTTGTTCTCTCCAGTCTCCTGCCTGAACCACTCACTCTCTTCTCCTGCACTGCTCAAATCCTACCCCTCCTTCAGGGTCCAGCTCCACTCATATTACTCTGAGAGTTTGGTGCTTGAAACTGCCTGGAACCCATTGTCATGTCCCATGCGGGTCTTCCATACTGGGCTGTTCCTCAACTGGGCCCTGAGGCTCCAAGTCACCTCCATGCAGCTCAAAGTCTGGTAGGCCTGATGGAACCCCAAATTTGCTATTTCCTAGCTAGGAAAGCAAGAAAATTAACTTCTCCAAGCCTTGGTTGCCTTACCTGTTAGATAGGATTAGTCCAGATCTTGTGGAATTGTTGGAGGATGCAGAGGATTGAAATAATGTGCCTGATGCGGCAGTCGCTGGACATGAAGTCCCTGATGTGAGGAGATGGATGTTCACCCTCTCAGTCTTTCTTGGGTTCCCTTAAATGTCAGTCTTGGAGATGCCACTGCAAAAGCCATAGGAAGGACACACAGAGCTGGATGCTGCCTTTGCGTGGTGGCTTTGTCTTTGTAGAGATTTTCATGTAAAATCTTCAAATGTACTCATTTCATAGATGAGAAAACTGGAGTCCTAGAAGCCACACAATGAAGTAATGACAGGTCTGTGAAACAGGTGCTTTGACTCTGCCTTCTGCCTGGCATTTCACAGAAGCTTCACAGATGCTGGATAAACGATGAAGACAATCCAGAGCCGTGATTCTCCAATGGCGGTCTCTCACAAACAGCACTGCATTTCCTGCAAACCAATTAGACATGCAGATTTTTGAGTCCCACCCCAGACCACTCTCAGAAATTCTAGGAGGTGGGTCCCTGCAATCTGTGTTATAAAAGTCCCAGTGACTCAGGTGCATGCTCAGAGCCTGTCCCAGCTGGTGTCCTGACACTCATCCCCCACTTCCTTGTGAAGCGACACCTGTCCATGGCCAGCTGTTTCCAATCAATCCCTTTACCAGGACTAGAAAAAACAAAGGTGATTTCATGCTTGTCCTCTACCCTGGCACTCCACTTTCAGCTACTGAGGGATCAAGATGCCCACTCTGGTCCCTCCTGTCTCCTTTACTAGCAATAGTAACCAGTTTCTGATTAGAGCTGCCCTGGTTGTCCAAGCTCTTTCATTGGCATATCTAGCTAGATTCTCCTCTGCCCGCTGGAGCTGGTGTTATTCCTACCTCTGACGAGATGCCAAAATGGAATTTATAACTGTGAAAAGATCACCCACGGTCATTACTGCAGAATGTGGCAGAACCAGCACCTAGAAGGCATCTAATCCACACCTTCCTTCCTTTCCTACCTGGGAGACCCAAGGAGGGAAAGAGCTCTTTCTACCAATGAAGAATTAACTTTCATGCTATAGTAAGTGTACTCACAGTGCAATCAAGGCAAGGGCTGCAAAGAACAGGGTACACATTTCTAGAATATTCTCAGAATTTTACGAGATTATTTGTGTTTGTTTTTCATTTGCCAGAGGTCATGTATGGTTGCCAGAGAGAGAGAGAGAAACAGAGAGCAAGGAAGAGAGAGAGAGAGGGAAAGTGAGAAAGCATCCCTCCTGGAGGCGTGTGTGTGGGGGGAATGGTCACTTCACAATCCCTTCTTCTCCATTTCTCACTTCTCTTGGGATTTTGGACATCCATTCACTCATGCCTGGTGTGTTTTTCAAACCACTGGGCCTGGGATTCAAACCACGTAGTTGTTTATGTGGGATCCAGCTGTCTTAATGACTACACCATAGTATAACCCCAAATAATTCTAATAGATGATATTCTTGAAAAATCTATGCTTAACAACAGGTCACTAGTGCCTGTGACTGTGATTATAAAGCTCTGCAACTGCTGTGCAAGGTGACGGGGAGGGATGGGCTGGACCAGCCATGTGGTGTGTATCTCTCATGGAAGAGACAAGAGCCTGAGTTGTGGCAATGCACCCCCTGGTATCCCTGGGCATTCTTGGCCCATTGGGGAATACTGTGAGGGCAGCAGGATGGCCCCAGTAAGATCTCCTGACCATGGCAATGGAGGAGGGAGGGCCGTAGCTGACTAGTCAGATGTTTTGCCTTGCTCTTCGGGAGGGTCTTCCCTGTCCATATCTAAAGGATATGGGATTAGTTTCTTGTGGCTGCTATAACAAGATATCACAAAAAGAATGGGTGGAAGCACTCAAAGGTAGAAATGGCAATAGCAGAAGCTAGTTACTACTGCTAAGGGGAGGAGGTGGGGGAAGATGGTCAGTTCAGGATCTTGCTCTCTTAGTAGCTGGAAGTGGGGGTGGGATGGGTGGGAAAGGACAAGAAAAAAAACTATCTTTTCTTTTTCTAGTCCAGGTGGAAGTGCTAGAGACACAGCTGGCCTATGGTCAGGTTGTGCTTAATAAGGAAGCAGACACTGGTGCAGGCTGCGTGGTAGAGCACCAGCTGGGACCAGCTCTTATGTCATCTTGAATACTACACTCCAGATAATATGCCTGCTTGCTCAGCATAAGTACTGGGAAGTCTCATTGCAGTTTTTTTTATTGAGATGAAATTTATATTCTGTGAACTGCACAGATCATAATTGTGTAACCTGCTGAGTTGTGACAGGCGCATACCCTTCAGTCAAGATAAAGAACAATTTCATCATTCCAGAAAGTTCCCTCATGCCCTCTCCTAATCAATCCTCACCTGTCATAGACGACCGCTCTTCTGATTTCTTTCATCACAGAGTTGTTTACCTGAACTTTATACAAACGGAAACTTATAGTATATGCTCTTAGGTCTAGTTCTTTTTTTTTTTTTTTTTTAAAAAAAAAAACCTTTTAAGATTTAACTATGTTGTTGCATGTAAGATTATACTGCAAAGCTACAGAGATATCAGTTGTTTCCAGTTTCTAAATTTGATTAAAGCTTCTATAAACAGTATTTTATAGATTGTTTTTTCTCTTTGGGAAATACCTAGAAGTGGAATTACAGGGTCATAGAGCAGGTGTGAGTATAGAGAAACTTGCAGACAAATTTACAAAGCATTCAATATTTTACCACAAGTATAATTTTAGTTGTATGATTTTACTAGATTCCCTTGATAAGACTAAAGAATTTTTCTTCAATCCGTAGGTGGCTGAGCTTTTTCTTGAATAGGTGTTAAATACTTTTAAATGCTTTTTCTCTAACTATGGGAATGATCAGGTGAGACTTCTCATTTACTGTATTTATCTCACACATGGTTATACCATGTATAACCATGTATATTCCCACTCACCATGTGTGATATTTCTGTTGTCCACATCTACACCAGCCTTCGGTGTTGTCAGTCTGTGCTATGAACTCAGTGTGTCTCTTCAAAATTCTTATGTTGTGAGTCAGCAGCATGGTGGTTAAGGTGGCTGGATCCAATATGGAAAACTGGAATTCAAGCCCTGGGCCTGGCAGCTTAAAAAACATGCTGGGTGTGTGTGCATGTGGGCCCAAAATCCTGAGAGAAGAAATGAAGAAGAGGGTGCAAAATAGCCACCCCCTCGGAGGGTGCCTTCTTACTTTCTCTCTCTCCCTCTGGAGAATGTATGCTCCCTATAGCAACGTTACAAAAAGAAAAAGAAAACAAGTCATGTATTGAAACCCTAATCACCAAAGTTACGGTATTAGAAATGGACTTTGGGGGTAATTAAGGGATGAGAGGGGAGCTCTAAGGAATTCTCAACTTTTTTTTTTTCTGTTTTTATCTTTATGATTTCCCTTTTTCTATTTACTTTGACTTTAATTTATGTTTCTTTTGTAAGTTTTGTAAGTAGAGAAGTTAAATTACTGAGTGTATTTTTTTCATAATATTAGCATTTAAAACTCTATTTTTCTCTGAAAATGCTATAAATGTACACTCATTATGTCAATGTTGTCCTTTGTGTTCTTAGGTATATTAGCTGTTTTAAAGTCTTTGCTAAATCCATCATATTGGTTATCTCAGAATCTATCTCTATTGACTTATTATTATTTTTATTAGGGTATACTTTGTACTGGTTCCTTTCATTTTTACTTATTTTCATTCTATGGTAGACATTGTGATGACACACTAAACGGTGTCTGGTTTATGCTTTCTTTTAAAATCAGAGTGTATGGTTGCCGGGGTCTAGCCTCGGGTCTAGCCTCGGCGGGGGTGGGTCGACTCGACGGAGGCGGCGCAGGTGAACAGGAACAAAAATTAGACTAAGACCTCAGTGCCTTTTTGCATGTTCTTAGCCGGCCACAGCCAAAGTTAGCTCCAGGCTGCAGCGCTAGTGGCTACCAAACACACGTATTTATTGAGGGATCTTACAGGAGTAGGAGGGGTGAGGGGGAAAGAAAAGATTTACTCTATGAAACAGAGAATTCAAAGCACAGGAACAATGATCATAAAACATGATGTCTGTCTTGTTTGAACAGGTGAAGCCAAACCCAGTTCTCAGGACGAAGGAAGGAGTCTATTTGTCTGGTGCATTTTCTTCTGCAGTCTTGATTACCACTGGACAGGGCCTTTTGAAGAGGGGGCTTGGAGGAAGCTTGGTAATCTCAGTCCCAGACCAGGGTGGTAACATTGCTGGTAGCAAAGACCTAGATAGAAATCTTGTCTTGTTAAGTAAAGACACAGTTAATATAGGGACTATCCATACATTACAACAATAAAAAGTGAGTCTATGATCTTATATGGGAAAGGAACATGATCTTGTAGTTCAGGAGACAACACAGGATGTTTTATTAGCAGTTGTTCATAGTCAACAGCACATAGATGAGAAACTCTTTGTAGTTGAAAACTACCTGTTGCTTTAGATAAGAGCTCCCAGCTAAGTTAATTTTTCTCTGGAGCCCTCAAGTTTGTTTATCCTGTTGTCCCAGCTAGGCCTTTTCCTTTAATAAACCTGTGGGATTCTGCATTTTATTTGCTGAGTCTGTCAATTAGTGAGTTCTTTTGTTTTATCTCTGAGTCTCTGTTATGTGGTGAATGTGCTGACTTTGCCTAGCATGAGTTCACTTTGGCCTGTAGCTTTAACAAGGGGTATTTACAAAAACTAGCCTTAAACTAACTTAGTCTACATATGCTTCTAGTGCTAACTTGGTCTATATGTTAATTTTGGCTTAAAAACAGACAGGTGGGGGAGTCTTAAGCTTCCTGGTTCTCCTGTCAGTCTTAGGGAACCACATTCTTACAAGGTCACTAATTGGCTTCATTGTAATGGTTGGGGGTGATGTTTTACCCTTACAGGGTACTGTAATAACAGTAAAACTCATGGCAGAGAAATTGAATACCTGCCAGTTCAAGGACACAAGGGAGAGCTCGTAAACTGGGCCTTGCCTCAGTTTCTTCCCAGTCCAGGCCTTACCTTAGAATGGGAGGCAGCATCCTTACCAGCTTGTGTTGCCTGCATGGCCCTGTCATATGGTGATTTTAGCTATCTGTTCATGACATTCTTCTAGAGGAACCTAAAAATAAGGAATAGACATAATATAATTATACAAGGCTTTAATGTATCAACATTTAAACTTAGGATGACAAAGAATGATCACACAAATAATAGAAAATAAAATATCCATAAAGAAACAATATAAGAGGTTAACACTTGGGATCATAATTTTTGGTAGTTGTCCTTCTGAATGTAATTAGCTTATATCTAATTACTGTATGTTGTGAAAGAAATTATTATTATTATTTTAACTTTTTTTAGGAGAAGTTTTTGCTATAGGGCATGTGTGCTTGCTAGAAAGACAGAGAGAGACAGAGAGACAGAAAGCGAGAAATCACCCCCTGGGGGAGGGTGCCCACACCACAATCCCCTCTCCTCCATTCTCCTTTTGGGATCTTGGGTATGCATGCAAATGTGCTTGGTGTGAGTTGTAAGCCACCGGGTCTAGAACTCGAACCACAATCGACTACATGGGAATCCAGGGACATAGCCATTACGCCAATTGCTGGTCCTGAAATTAATTATTTATGGTACATTCTGCAGCAATTTTTTTTATCCTGGAAATTCTCTAGGAAGTGATCATCCTTGGGGCCAGCATATGGTGTAGCAGTTATATTACTGGACTTCCACATGGTCAACCATGGTTTGAGTCCCAAACCTGGTGGCTTCAAAAATCATGCCAGGTATGTGTATGTACATGCCCAAGACCCCAGGAGTAGAACGGAAGAGAAATTATGCCATGGCCATCCTCCATGAATTCTAACTTTCCCTCTCACTGTTTCTGTCTCTCTCTCTCTCTGCCCTAAGACAAAAACTTCTAAAAAACAAAACAGAAGAAGTGATAATTCTCAAAACCCACATTTTATAAATGCATTTGAAATGTTACCAAAGGTGAATGGAGAATTATAACTTATTTCAAAATAGTTTGAAGCCAAAATCTTTAGGGCTTTACTCTTCAATAGTAGTTTTGAAACCTCGTTTCATAAATTGTGGGCAGTGAAATCAATCTGGTGAGTTATGACCAACATATAAAAAGGTGATATAAAATAGAATAAAATAGAATACAATATAAAATACTGTACTGATGCCTTGCATGATATAAGAAAAAAAAATTGTGACACTTTTTTGTACTTTTTGAACTGTGATTTAAAATATATCTTAGAGTGCATTGATGAAAGTCTGAAAAACACGATACCATGTTGTAGAGCCATGAGACCTTTCACTTTATGGAAGGATCAGGAACAAAGCATAATGACAGGACACTAAAGTCTCTTTGTCTTGTAATATAGAGATGATCTTTGAGACGAATGGGAGAAGTGTAAAAAGAAGGTTGGGGATGAGTGATCCACCTACGAGTTTCCTTGTTTGTCCATTTATTAGTCTACTTGATAAGCATGTACTGAGTTCTTAGGAAATGAAGTTTCTTTTTTCTTCCCTTCAGTTTGAGTTTGGCTGAATGACTTGTTTTTAATCAATAAAATGCAGAGGAAATGATTGTGTAATAATTGCAAGCTTAGAAGGCCAGGTGCATTGCCACTTCCTCTTGGACCCCAGCCACCGGACTAGTATGAGGAAGCCAGGAGGAGAATGAGAGATGACATGCAGTACGGATGAACCATTCCAGCTGAGGCCATCCTAGACCAGTGCTATATTCTGAATGTTTGTGTCTACCCTAAACTTACATGCTGACATCCTAACCCCTGATGTGATGGTGCCAGGCATTTGGATAACTTTGGGAGGTGATTAAGACTTGAGGATGGAGGGACCAGCAGTTAGCGTAATGGCTATGTCGCTGGACTCCCACGTAGTCGACTGCCGTTCAAGTCCGGACCTGGTGGCTTAAACTCACGCCGGGTACGTGTGCGTGCATACCCAAGATCTAGAGAGGAGAATGGAGGAGAAGGGATTGCGGCGTGACCATCCCCTCTGGGGGATGATTTCTCGCTTTCTGTCTCTATGTCTCTCTCTGTCTGTCTGGCGAGCTCACGTGCCCTATAGCAAAAACCTCTCAAAAAAAAAAAAAAAAAACAAAAAAAACCAAAACGAAAACAAAAAGACTTGAGGATGGGGGACCAGCAGTTAGCGTAATGGCTTTGTTGCTGGACTTCCATGTAGTCAACCATGGTTCGAGTCCCAGACCTGGTGGCTTAAACTCATGCTGGGTGCATGTGCATGCGCGTCCAAGATCCAGAGAGGAGAATAGAGGAGAAGGGATTATGGCGCGGCCATCCCCCCCGGGGGGGGGGGTGATTTCTCGGTTTCTATGTCTCTGTCTCTCTCTTTCTTTCTTTCTTTCTTTTTTTTTTCTTCTTTGGTTAGATTTATTCCTAAATATCTTATACTTTTAGTGACTATGGTAAATGGAATAACTTTTTTCAGTTCTATCTCAGTCTGCCTGTTATTCATATATAGAAATGCTATCGATTTCTGTATATTGATTTTATATCCTGAAACTTTACTGTAATCATGTATTACTTCCAGTAATTTTTCCGTGGAGACCATTGGGTCTTCTATGTATACAATCATGTTGTCTGCAAATAGAGAGAGTTTCACCTCTTCTTTTCCTATTCGAATGCCCTTTATTTTTTCCTCTTTTCTGATTGTGTTGGCGAGGACTTCCAGTACTATATTGAAAAGGAGTGGAGAAAGTGGGCATCCTTGTCTTGTTCCTGTGTTTAGTGGGAAAGCTTTCAGCTTTTCTCCATTCAGGATGATGTTCGCTATGGGTTTTTCATAGATGGCTTTTATTGTATTGAGAAATGGCCCTTCTATGCCAATTTTGCTAAGAGTCTTGATCATGAAGGGATGTTGTGTCTTACCAAATGCTTTTTCTGCATCAATTGATATGACCATATGGTTTTTATCTTTATTCCTGTTGATATGATGTATTACATTTATGGTTTTGCGTATGTTGAATCAACCTTGCATTCCTGGAATAAAGCCTACCTGATCATGGTGTATGATCTTTTTTATAAGTTGCTGAATGCGATTTGCTAGTATCTTGTTGAGAATCTTTGCGTCTATGTTCATCAGAGATATTGGTCTATAGTTTTCCTTCCTTGTCCTGTCCTTATCTGCTTTAAGGATAAGGGTGATAGAGGCTTCATAGAATGAATTAGGGAGAGATTCACCCTTTTGGATCTTTAGAAATAACTTGAGCAAAATGGGAGTTTCTCTCTCTGTCTTTCTGGCGAGTGCATACACCCTATAGCAAAAAACCTCTCAAAAAAAAAAAAAAATAAAAAGAAAAAGAAAAAAGAAAGACTTGAGGATGGACCCTCCTGAATGGGATTAATGCCCATATAAGAAGGCCCAAAAACTATGTTGCCTTTTCAACCATGTGAGAGCACAGTGCGAAGTCCACTGCCTGCATTCTAGAAAAGGGCCCTCACCAGAATCGGCCATGCTGGTACCTTGATCTCAGACTTCCAGTCTCCAAAACTATGGGAAATAAATTTTTATTGTTTCAAGGCACTGGATGATGGTATTTTATTATAGTAGCCTGAATAAGACAATCAGCCAGATCTGACTTAACAACTAACTTACTAAAAATTCATACATGAATCAAAGTCAACTAAGCCAAGACCAGATCTGCAGGGTCTCCGAGCCACCCACAGATTCATAAGCAAAAATAAATGTGTATTATTGTAAGTCACTGAGATTTTGTAACATTTTTATGTAGTGTTATTGTGACCATGGTTACCAGACCAAAGCTTAGTGACAATTCCACAAGGTAGACAAAATTTTGTTGTTAACAGATGTAGATATAGAAAAAAAAAATGATTTGGTTGAGATTACCCATTACAAAAAAAAAAAAAAAAACAGTATTAGCCTTTAAAGATTAAAAAAAAAAGTTTTCTTTTTCCAGGAAGTGGCAGAAAGATGAATATTTCTATTACAACATGAGGAATATTGTGGCAGAAATACTATAGTTCCAATCCAGAAGTACCTAATTAATCCTAGACAGGAGGTCTTGGAAGACTTCCAGGAAGTGGTGATCCCTATTCTAACCTTTTGAGATTGAATAGTTATCATCAGGTCAAGAGAATAGGAAAAGTATGCTCTGCAAAGAGAAAGTGATACATGCATAGCACAGAAGCAAAAGGGAGGAATGAGTTTTGCGGTCACGCAGAACTGTGAGTGGAAAGGTGATATATTTGAAACTGAGTTGTGCCTTTATGACTGGGTTGTGTTTTTAAAAATCAGTGAGGAGGCTGCTGGAGAGACATTTCTCAGGCTGGAGAGAAGAGAATGCACTGGGGGTATCTGTGCGAGTATAATTTGAGGAGCAGGTGACCAATAGGATGAGGACCGAGTGCATGAGTCTGATGATCCTGGGCCTCTGTACAGGGCCTTAGCAGGTGTTGGCATCATTCTCTCAGAATGGGGGATTCACTTAGGAATAAGAGGTTTGTGGGGGTAAAAAGAAGATGATCTTATGTTATCATGTGGAAGTGCCCAAACCCAACCAGTTTAGGAAATCTAGAGAGCTGGTGGAGTTTCAGAGCTGAATTTGAGAGAACATGTCTTTTGTAATTCAGATCATATGGTTTGGAGTTCAGAATGCCAATCTGGCCGAACCTGTCTAGAGTCCGGGATTCAGTCAGCTGGAGAAAACGAGGCATCTCATAAATCCTCACATAAATAAAAGTGAAACTTTTCAGGCCCTTATTTATAGTGGCTTTAGTGTGCTACATTTCCAGGGAAATATATGTTCTTGTCACCCAACTTCAAGAGAAGTAAATGAACTTGAATCACATGAGTAGGTTTAAATGCCAGCCTGAAATTTAGTAAGCTACTTCACACCCTTTTTTCCTCCCACTCTTCTTTTTATTCTTTATTAAAAGTGTGCTATTTTTCTCGGTCTTTTGGTATATAGATTAAAATAAGGCTGGCTGTGAAGAAAAGAAAAAGATATGATTAAGGAAACAAGAATTTCATGGCATGAGGACAAGCAGATCTTTCTTTGAGCCTTGCTAAACAATCCAACCTGCTGCAGACCTTGAAAGAGTGAGGGTGAACTTAGGTCTTTACTATCCCTGTGCTAGCCCATGACCCAGGGATGCCAGGATTTTAGGGAACAACACTTGATTGCATGGTGCCCTGGTCTGCAAGCTGCTTTGGGTCCATGACTCTGTTGTTTGCTACTGTCGTTCCAGGACTGAGCACTATGCCTGGAATGTTTAGAGGAGTGGAATGTATGAATAAATGAATGAATACTAGTAATAACAAACAACCAAACTACACACCATAGTGACAAGGGGTCTGGTTTGTCCTTATTTATAAATTGAGGGTGATAATGTCTAGGATTAAATGAGATAATGTATAGAATATGCTTAGTCAGTCCTTGGCACACGGTAGTGTTTAATGATCCAAGCTACTGCTATAAATACTGTTGTTGTTACCGTACCATTATTGTGGGTTCTAGTAGGAGATTTACTTTTACCGTGTGTTCCTAGTTAGTCAGAGTATGTTGTCTGATAGGGTTTGTGAATACTCTCCCTTTTAACAGCCTGCATTTGTAAGATGGAGATAGGTTGTAACAATAATTATAAAATGATAGATCAGGGATGTTGATACCGAATCTCATTGTCTTATGCTCAAGGGAACTTCTATGTAGAGAGGCAAATACCTTAAGGTGCATGGCAGAGCTGGATGGGATATGGATATGACAATGCTGTGGAAGGTTAAAGTTGCTAGGCAAATAAACAGTAACTATAACACAATATGAATACAGCTTTGGTGTGTTTTGGAATCATGTGGGCATCCTTTCCTAGCCTAGCTTCTCCGGAGCTGGCTGCATGAGCTTAGGATAGTTATTTAGGTTACCCGATCTCAAATGAGAACAGGGAGTCTGAAGCCGAGTTACAGGTGGCTGTGCAGGTAAGAGAATGGTTGCGCATGAAGTCCTCCATGCGGTCCCTTGAAACACCAGTGTTCAATCCACGGCAGCTGGCACTGGCCTGTAGCAGAGCTGATGGCAGACAAACCAGCCGAGGGCAGGCCTGCTGGCAGTGCCTTCAGGTCTCTTATGCTTTAGACCAATGTGTTCCTTCCACAGTGCCGGGGTGCCCTTCACGTGCAGGAGGTCACTGTAGGGGCTGTGAGCCAAAGAGCAGGGCAGGCAGCAACCCAGTAACGGCTATTGTGCTTCTGTCTGAGGTGACCACGGAAAGTCTTTGAGTTTAGAGGGGTCAGATTATGGACACCAGGCAGGCATGACTTTCAAGGACATCAGCCTTGGGGCTCCCCATATTAGCCACCCCTCTTATCGTATCATCTCAGCTATACTCCCAGTTGATTTTGCAGGGCCCAGGGGCAGAACTTTGTCAGGCAGAATGTTAGGGTGTTAGGGCCTAGAATTGAGAGTGGACTCTTAGTAAGTCAGAGTTTGTTATCTGATAGACAGAGTGGACTTGTTATCGCTGTGTGATAATGAGCAAGTGACTTAACCTCTCTGTGCCTCAGTTTCCTCATCTGTAATGTGGGCTTAACAATAGAACCTACCTCATGGGCTAAGGTGCACAAAACACAGGTGCCACAGAAGCAGTACATTGTGTTCAGTATTAATATTGCCATGGCAGGAGGTTGTTAGAAGAATAGCATCCCTGGCCCTGGGACCTTCGAGGAGCCTTTTAGCCCAGCTGCTCTGCTCTAGAGCCTCACCCTCTTCCTTTAGCTGTGAGTTAACTGTGGGCATCAGAAGGCATAACGATCCTCAGTGTCTGAAGCCCCTGCCCAGTCAGAGGTTAGCCTGGGCTGGTCCCGAGGGCTGCAGCTGCTCTCACCTCTGAGTCTCCCCGGGGTTCACAAATGCTCCAGGTTCTACACATCCTCACTGATGCCCAGGGCAAGCGCAGGCAAGCCCAGCACAGTGGCTGGAAATCAGTGTCTGATGGAGGTCTTGCACTGAGCTGGGTGCTGCCTCGAGCACTTGGGGCAAGTGGTCTCAGTGGCTCTGCACGGCTCAGCAGCCCCAGAGGCTTTGAACTTTTCCTGCCATGTGTTGTCACTCCAGGACCTCCAACCCCAGGCTCTTCCCCACTCTGATCCCATGGCTCTTGCCATCTGCATTTGGAAGCTCAGCCTAGGACCTCATGAATCTCTGTGCAGTCCAGAGCCAGCAGTAGACTATTGCCTTGATGGCTGTCCTTGTGGACAGAGCCCAGAGAAGGCAGAGTCCAGTTTGACTCTTGTCCCACAGGCTTGTCTTCCGTTTGGTCAGAAGAGCAGAGGTGGCCATATTCAGAAGCCTGCTCCCACTCAGCAAGCCGCCTGGGTATCGGCCCTCCACTAAGGAACAGAGCCCTCACATTGGTGGCGTAAGCAGGGGCTAGGCTGGTGGTTGACCTGGATCACTGGAGTTGTCTTCTGGGCAGGGAGAGTCTGATCCAGCCAGGCCAGGCACATGGCTATTCAGTAAACATTTGTTGGGTACAGGGATGGGCCGGGGACCTGGTCCACAGAGCAGTGCACCTGGCTGTGGGCAGGCATGATCCTGCTGCCCTCAAGATGGCCTGCACACTGGTGGGAAGACTCCGGATGTCAGCTTGGTGCCCCATGCCTCCCTTCTAGAGGAGAGCCAAGGCATCTCCTCCCACTCTGTTTCTCAGCCTCCATCATGATCCTGGTACCTCTGCTAACGTCTTCTTCTGACAGTGTGCTGTACAGTTCCTTACCCTCACCTTCAGGGGTAATGGTTTGGGGATTTACTTTTGGTGTTTCTCTCTGCATCCCACAGAATGGGATCTTGCTCACTTGCTCGGTGGGAGGATGTCCCCTATCACCCATTGCCGTCCTCACTTGTCCGGTCAGCAAGCAGCCCCACATGCCCAGAAGAGGGCCCAGAACAGCACCCAACTGCAGAGGGAAGGAGCCACTCGACTGCAGGCAGAAATGCCAAAGTCTCAGAGCCAGAAGGCATTTAATAAGCAGTATGACAAGGGATAAAATAGCTATTAATAAGTACTTTGCAGACTTGATTCTAGCCCCATTAAACTTTTCTTTACCTTATTTCACACTCCATTTCCAAAGCACCCTCTCCTTCTCCCCCCTACCTTTAGTGGTTCCACCAAACCTGGGCTCTAATGAAGTCTGGTAGCATAAATCGAAGGCAGTGTCTGACTGAAGTGATAGAAACCCACATCTATGGGAAAATCCTCGGGATGACTGGAGATAGAAATCTGGTTTCAAGACTCTCTGATTTAGCCGGGCTAGCTGTGGGGAGCTGTGGGTGCATAGGGCTGGCCTTGAGCAATGGTACCTCAGAAGTTCTGGATGCCTACAGCAGGTGGCCAGCCTGCCATTCCCTTATGTATTCATTCCACAAGTATCCCTGGCTGTGCCCACTCTGCATCAGGCAACGCCTACACATGCATAGCTTCATGACCCTGCATGGTGGGCATGCCTCCATTTCACTAAGTGAGGATCATTGGGTTTCAGTGGCTTGCCCTGGCTCAAGTGGCTAATTCCTGGGAGCCAGGTAATACCAGGGGGGGTTTCAAAAAGTTCACAGGAAATGCGTAGTATGGAAGAAATTATGCATGGATTTCAAAAATTTTAACATCAAAGTAAACTCATCTTTTAATTCTATTTTTCCATGAACTTTCTGAAGTCCCCTCACAGCTAGTGAATGGGTAAGAAGAAACAGGGCCTCCTTTCCTCTTTGAAGCCATTATTCTTTTCCTCTGCCAACTGTCCCTCCTTCATCTTCATTAGCTCTTGCGTTGTTTTGTGGTGAGAGAGATGCTCCATTGTCCCCTGGAACTTTCTTGTCTGTCTGCAGGTTTTTTGGCTCTAGGCACAGGGCTGTGTTTCTCTTGATCCACACCCCTACTGCAGTTGTGTTCACCACCTGCAAGGGGTTGAATAGAGGCTGGGTGCCCCAGATTCATGGCAGAACCATTTGGCTACAGCCCAGGTCACCAGAGTTCCAACTGGGGCCAGCATGTGAGATGTGAGGCTGGGCCACCTCATTCATCAAACCAGGGGGGGCTAAGCTGTGCCTGTGGTGAGTGAGTGGGTTCAGGCACAAGAAGATAGATGGGGAAGGGTCTAGGAAAGCAGAAAGAGTACCTGTTGGCAGAAGTGGGCAGAGGGGAGGGAATGCTACAGGACTCCCATGTGCAACTGCAGCCCATACAGCCTCTACTGGTCACAGGGACTTGCACCCTTCAGGTTGATTAGACGGGGACTAACTTTGGAACAACTGGCCTTGAGACATCAATTAGAGGCTGGGGTTTTATTGTCATTCTCCTATTGTTTGTCTTTATCACTCATTTGTCTCTGACCTTTCAATTTTTTCTCAGGCTTCCTAACCCTTTACTTCACAAAGTGATTTAGCTGTTTGAGGCAGATCTTGGTCTTTTTGATGCTAATGATGATGTTAATGCTAGTGTTTATGTTGGTGGTAACACTGGCATTGTTATAGATGATGTTGGTGATATTGGTGGTAATGAAGGTAGTGGTTTTGCTCTTGGTGGTTGTGTGGATTATAATGCTTATGATGATGGTGGTGATAGTGTTATTGGCAGTGACTGTGAGATTGTTGGTAGTGCTGATGGTCATGGTGGTGGTGGTTTTGCTGTTGGTGGCTGTGGTAGTGATGACGGTTATGACAGCAGTGGTGATAGTGATAATAACATTGTTGGTGTAGTGATTGTAATGGTGGCGATTTTACTGTGGATGGCATAGTGGTGAGGAGGGGTGTAATATTGGTGCTGGCAGTTGTAGTGATGGGTGCTGGGCCTCAGAAACAGGAGGATACAGTAGAAAGAATACAAGTTCTAGAGCTAGATAAACCTGCATCTTAATATTGACCCTAGTGAATTATCTAATGTCTCTGAATCTCCATTCCCATCTGTAAAGTGGGAACAATAATGACAAATGTGGTGTCATGAGGATGAAGGATAGTGTGTGTGTCTCACCGACCACTCCCCAGGGTTCCAGTCTCTTTTGCCCTTTCCCAAGCATGGGAGCTTGGGCAATGTCACTGTTTTCCAGGTGACATCATCACTGGTGGGAGACTGTTGACACTTTGGTGAAGGGTTTGGCAGCCAAATCCTAGTGTACCTTGGACACTATCAATACCACCAGAGGTTACCTCATGTCTGCCTGAGACCAATATCCCAATGTCCAGTTTTCCCACTTTCCATGTTCTCCTACAGAGCATGATGCAATGACATGGGCAGCCCAGATGTCAGCTGGGAAGTCTTCAGTCCTTGATGTTGAAATTGGATTGTCTCCAGCCCTCAGCACATGATGTAGGGTGACTTCCCAGGACTTCTGTGATTTAGCTGGATCGTACTCTCCTGGTTCTCTGTGACTTGGGCTCCTGGTCTGCATGACTCTGCTGTGGCCAGATAAGAAAAACCACCCCTCACTGAGAGCTACAGAAAGATCCACAGGCATAATAAGGAGATCTCATGGAAAACTGGCATGGGGTGAGCCTCGTCACCCTCCCTCAGAGAGTTTCCTGAATATCCTCACTGGTCAAGTCTGTTTCTTAGGTCTCTTCCTGGTTGTCTCAGCCCATCTCTAGTTACCAATGGCCCCTGCAGTTGGCATATTGCCCTGCAGAAACCACCTCACTCTTTTCCCTCCCACTCTACCCCTGCCCATCTTACTTATGGATCCTCCACCCAACACACAGAGCCACCAGGGAGGAGACTCTCAGTATCTCCACCCTCAAGAGCTCATCATGGCCTACCCACAATGCAGGCCACCTCCCTCTGTAGAAAGCAGCCAGGGAGGTAAAATAACAGGTTTCCCCTACTGAATATACACAGATTGGGAACTGAACTGGGACCTTGCTCTAAGAGGACAAGAGTTTTGCCCTGCTCTGGCTTGTGTTGGTTCCTCTCTGCAGGTCTTCCACTAGTCCAGGCCTCACTGAGTCAGCAGATCCTAGGGCCACCTCTGCTACCATCTTTCCGTCTCTAGTTTTGTCTTTAGCAGTTATTCTAGTCAATTCTGTCAGTAATAACAGAACATACCTGAATCTGGGTAAGTTAAGAGCATAGAGGGTTATTCAGCTCATGGTTTGGCAGTCCAAGGTCCAGGGGCCACGTGGGATGAGTTTTTCTGTTTGTGGAGTCCAGAGGCCATGCAGGTGTCACATTGTGAGAGGACAGGAACACACATCTGTGTGTTTGTCTCACTTTCTCTTCTTGTGAACCAAACAGGAGTCAATCATGAGGGCCTCACCCTAATCACATAAACACTCCCAAAGGACCCTCCCTTTTGACACTGTGAAGATATTAAGCTTCCTTTTAATATTGTCACTATACAGCCAAGTTCAACACATAAACTTTTTTTGTGGACACTCGAACCATAGCAAGGGAGAAGTAAGAAGCAGTTCTGGTGTGACCTGGAGGAAAGGCTGCTTGTGACAAGGACTTGGGGATATGGAACACCCTATCATCCCCCACCATGGACCCCTCCTGGCTTCTCATTCTCACTTTGGGAATGAAAATGAGCTCATTTATTACACAGAAATGAGAGGGGCTGACCCTGCTTTCCTGAGTTGTATGCTGAAGGAGGGGCATCTCCGGCAAGTCTAAGGCACATCCAACCCCTCATTTGTTCCCTGCTGAGTCAACCCCTCAGGGTCGCAGAGACCCCAGTCACCTCTCCTTGTGTCTCCCAGGCATGGAGGGTCCTCTCTGCAGAAAAGGTAATGGTGGTGATGATGATCACGCCCACTATTTAATTATCACCTGCTATGCCCTATCATTTTATTTCATTTAATCCTCACAACACCTTTGAAGAGAGCATCTAGAAGCAGCACTCACAGGTAGGGAAGTGGAGGCCCAGCTTGCTGAAGGCGGTTGGCTTAGTCTCACAGTTACTAAGTGGTAAAGCCAGGCTTCCAGACCAGCTCTCTGAGTCTGGAACCCTGCTGGCCCTTCACTGCCAAGACCGGCAGCCTGAGCTCTGCACATCACCTCTGCCAAGTCCACAGGCCAGGAGGTCAGGATTGCTTAAAGCCATGTCAGTTTCACTGACTCCTTTAGGATTTTCGGGATTAAAAACAGGGCTTAAATCACCTATGGAACATTTTTTTTTTTTCCTGAAGTATAAACCCAACCTGGAATTACTGGATTTTGTCTGAGAGTTTAGGAAAGGATTCACATTTATGGAGAGCTTATGTCGTGCCTACCACTTTACCAACATGGTGACATGTCAGCCTCACATCAGGCTTAACGTTCAGATGGGTACACTGAGGCTGGGAAGGTGTGGTAGGTGCAGAGTGGGCCTTTGAACCCAGTTCTTGGGCTCCCAGTGACTGTGAGTCCCACTCCCTTGATAGCGCTGCTCCAGAGAGGGCAGCCCATGGCTCTATAGCTTTGTAAAGTGGATGTAAGAACCCATATCTCAGGTCGCGGTGAGGATGAGGGACTCACCTGGAGCTTGCGCAGGGTTTTGTGCACAGTGGGAATTCAAGGACGGCAGCCACTGTTATTTTCAGGGAGAAGAAAGCTTGCTCATTGTGATCTAGGTTACCCAGTGGGCTGTCTCCTAGCTTGGTGTTTTTCCCCTTTGCTGTGGATTTCCTTTCTCATTGACCTAGAAAACAGGCAAATGACAGAGACTCTGTCTGACAGCTGCAGCTTCTCCCAGCAGTGCTCAGGACTCAGTGCCGAGGGCAGTGGTTCAATAGCCAAGTTGTCCTTGTCTGCTACCTGCCTTCCCTTCCACTCCCTGGTCTGGTCACCTGGACAAAAGGTGGAGCCAGGCAGGAAGCAAAGCTGACTCTGGGCACACAATCTCACTGCCCATGGGTGTGAGTGAGGAGCTATAGTTTGTGTGTTCTGTGCTTGAAGAACATAACACGTTTCTATTACCCAGTATTTTTAAAGAAACTTTTCCAATGGAATGGCTTAAAGCACTTTATCACCCCCGTGATCAGAGGGTCATGAATTTGGATGGGGATGAGCAGGGTGAGTCTTGTATGCCATGTAGCATTAACTGGTGGTATTCAACTGGAAGCTGGCGGTCCTGAGAAGGCTTCACTCACATGCTGGGTGTTCCGGTGGAGGTGGAAAGAAAGGGTGAATGGTGGAATGACTAGGCTCAGTAGGGCTCCTCTTTTCTGTGGCAGTTCAGGGCTGTTCAGATGATCTTTCTAGAAGGGAAGCAGGACTTCTTACAGGGTCCAAAAGTAAGTGTTCCAGGAGGTAAGATGTAGAGGTAGCTAGTCTCAAATTCTGGGCCTGAAAACTGGTGCAGTGTCACTCTGGCACACTCCATGGCTGAAAGAAGACACAGAACCTTCTCAGATTCAAAGACGGGAGCAAATCCCATCTCTTGACAGAAGATGTGTCAAAGAATTTGTGGCCATCCTTAATTTACCACAGCGCTGAAGAAATACATTGAACTTTGACAGCCTACTCAGGATCTTGCTTCTCCTGTGTGTCCTAGGCTCAGGACAGAGACCCACCTCTCCTTGTCTTGGAGAGAAGGTGCTTTAGGTAGTAGGAGTCTGAGGGATAAGTTTAAATGTGTTTGGTTAAAATGTCTAAATTTCTCATCATGGTTCTTTTTTTCTTTCTTTCTTTCTTTTTTTTATGAAGAGGTTTTTGCTATAGGGCGCGTGCACTTGCCGGAAAGACAGAGAGACAGAGAGACAGAAAGTGAGAAATCACCCCCCAGGGGGGGATGGCCACGCCGCAATCCTTTATCCTTCATTCTCCTCTCGGGATCTTGGGCATGCATGCACACGCGCCTGGCGTGAGTCTAAGCTGCCGGGTCCGGGACTCAAACTGCGGTTGACTACATGGGAGTCCAGTGACATAGCCATTACACTAACTGCTGGTCCCATCTCATCATGGTTATTAGAAGGCTATAATTTATCTTTTGGATTTAACCTAAAAAAAAATAAGTATGACCTGATTTCAATAAATTCAATGCAATAGATGTTCAGTTACCTTTGGTCCAACTAATATTTCCAGCTACTTTTTGTTTGGTTGGTTTTTGCTATAGAGTTCATGTGCTTTCCTGAGATAAACAGAGATAGAGGGAGAGAGAAAGTGAAAAATTACCCTCTTCTCCCCCATTCTTCTCTTGGGATTTTGGGCACACACACACATATACCTGGTATGATTCTCAAGCTTCTGGATCCCGTACTCTAACCATGAAGTCAGTCATATGGGACCCAGCGCCTTAACCATACCACCTGCTGGCCCTCTAGCTGCTTCTTGATAATCTCTTTTAAATCAGTTACTCCTGTATATATTCAGTCTTCTGGAAGCTCTGTCATTTTATCACCTTTTCATTGTTTTTGTCATTTTCATAAGCAAAGTCTAGAGTATGATTCTATTTTATTCCAAACCATCCCATCCACATTTTCCTATACCACCATGTTTCCAGGCAGCTCAGTACAACATATCTCATTCCATCTGTTTCCACACTACCTCACCAAAGCTCTTCTAACACAATCCATCTCACTCTACACTGGTCGTTTTTTGATGCGTTACAAACTATTCAGTCCCCTCATCCTAATTATTGGATCTAGTTAATCATCCCAAACATCCCTCCTGGGTGTCTGCAAGGTAGTGATCACTATGGGCAAGAGAAACCCACCATGTCCTGTCAAGTGGGAGCCACCCAGAGTGCCCAGCTCCCTGACCACTGTGCACTGTGAGGCTGTAGCTGACTGTGGGGCTCGGGCTCTGGGTGTGTGCTTCTAGGACAGGGATCACACATGGGGTGTCTCCACATGCAAAGGACAATAATTAGCATATTTTGTTATTTTTTCACTCACTATTTATACACTTTTAAAAGAACTTCAATCTTTTATTATGGAAATGTTCAAACTTAATCAAGAATAGAGAAAACAGTAATCCTTATGTACTTATTACACATAACAAATCTCGCTTTCTGCATTCCCTCCTTGAATGTTTTGATACAAATGCCATGTAATGTTATTTCAATAACTTCTTCCATATGTGTGTCCACCGTACATTTTAAGCATACCTTCCATACCACAAAAAACCTATCAAGATAAATAATTATTCTTTAATATCAGAGTGTGTTCAGGTTTCCCCAGTTATCTCAAAAATGTCATTTCATAGTTGACTAGTTTGAATCAGAATCCAAACAAGGTCCATCTTTTGCATTTGGTTGATTTGTCTTATATATCTTTTAATCTCCACTGCTTTCTCATGCTTGTTGCTTGTTTCTGTATGTTTGTTTTAGAAGGTCAATCATTCATCCTATAGGACTTTGGTACTGAGGATTTGGCTCATCATTTTATCTTTTAGGTTTTATTATTTTAATTTTAATTTCTTTAGAGGTTTTTGCTTCTAGGGACAGAGACAGTGAGAGAGAAAGTGAGAAATCATCCCCGCAGGGGGGATGGTTAAACAGTAACCCCTTCTCCTCCATTCTTCTGGGATCTTGGACACACATACACCTGGTGTGATTTTCAAGCCACCGGGTCTGGGACTTGAACTGTGATTAGCCATGTGATTAGCCAGCGACATAACCATTACATAATCAGTTGCTCCCTTAAGTATGTTTTTTAAGATGTTATCTGAGCTCCCAAATTTTTTGTAAACGTGCTGTCAGATCTAGGGGCTTGATCAGATGAGCTTCATTCTCTGGTGGTGTGATGCTGGGTACCTATCATACCACATCATGGCCTGGAGTCTGGTTGTTTGGCCTTTACTGAGTGAATTCAGGAGCTCAGGGTTATCAGCCTTACTCTCTCTTATAATGATCCTCATCTGTTTTTTCACTAATGATTTCAACATCCATGGCTAGTCATTTCCTAGCTCCGTTATTTTATATGAGTTTGCAAATGGTGTTTGCTGTTATCCCCTCCCCACCCCCACAGGGCCTGAGTGCTCACCAGAGAGAGAGAAAGAGAGGGGAAAGTGAGGAACCACTCCCCTCTGGTGGATGATCATACCACAACGCCTTCCTCCATTTATCCTTTCTTTTTGGATTTCGAGCATGCATGTACATATGCCTGGTGTGTTTTTCAAGCTGCTGGGTCTGGGACTCAAATCATGCAGTTGGCCATGTGGGATCCAGCTGCCTTAACTGCTACACCACTGGCTGGCCTGCAAATGGTGCTTTTAAATTCTCTCAGTCCTTGTGGACCTAGGCTGTAAACATGGGGTGGGGGGAGTGTCAACACCTTCATTGTCCAGAAGGAAACTGCTGCCTTCTCCCTCTATTGCTGTGAGGATGTAATGAGAACATACTGGAGCCTGGCTCAGGGCAGTGGACCATCAAGGCTGGTTTGCATATTACTGAGCATTCAAGAATGTAGATAGGAGTCACTACTAGTGCCCTTCAAGGGAAGCATCCTGGGGTGGGATAACCATGACCATGGTGGTCATAGAGATGTGCGGGGAGTCTGAGCATGCAAATGCATCTTTTCCCCATTAAAGCATTGTGGAATTGGTTAGGAGCAAGAGAACATGAGAGGGAAGGGCCACAGGGATCGTGGCACCAGGCAGGCAGTGGCAGAGCCTTGGCCACGTTCTATGCTCGGGATGGCCAACATAACTTCTCAGGGTGACGAGTAGCTTGCCTGCTAGGTGAAAGCAAGACATCTCCAATGACTGCTTGCTCCTCCAGGGCTGAGAGCAGCTGCTGAGCAGCCAAGCAGAACACAGGCCCTGAAGAAGATGGCCAACTCTGTGGCCTCGCTGTGGAAACTGAGGCAGCTAAGGTACCTGTCTCCATCTCACTGTGCTGTGGTAGCATCATAAGAATAGGAAAGTTTCTTAAAAATGCCAGGACTCCTCTCTTTCCAGCATTTGAGACTTGACTGTGTGTTAGAACCTGTGTTCCCTTCTCCCCACACAAGCCTGGAAGTAATTCACACTCCAGTGACAGGAACAATCTTATATCAGATTTAGAAGTTGAAACCTAATAGGTTGGCTGCTACGTTATAAACAAAAAATCCCCTAAAATGTATTTTCTTCTCACCCCAATGGGGCCAAGGTGTGTGTGGAGGTGAGGAAGGGTCCTATCCATCAGGAGAAGGCAGCTCATCCTTCCTTCAGGCTGTGTCCAGCCTCAGCCATAGCTCATCCCAATGGCTTTCACAGTCAAGTGGAAGGTAATGGATGGGCTGGGCTTTCCTTTCCAGGGACAGGTTGTGTGCTTTCCTTCAAAATATTGGGAAGTCCCTCAAATGTTTGCCATGGACAGAGATGGCAAAGGTTAAATGAGTTGCCATTAAAGAGTGTTAAGTGTCCAAGTGTGAGTTTTATTTTTATCACTTGGTGGTGGTTGAGGAGGAGGGGATGCCTCTTCTTTGGACTCTTTTTACTTCTAAGGGAGGATTTATCCCCACTTCCCTCTTTAGGGGACAGTGAAAGGGAGGGGGGAAATAGAAATAGACACAGGACGATGGAAATAACACAAGAGAAACTAAAAGGGGAGGACTAAAATGCAGAGCCAGGAAGATGGGAGGGAGGGGAATAAATGAAGAAAACAGAGAAACACATTCAGTGGAAGCAGAGGACAAAGCTGTCCATGGTGGATGACTAATAAAAAGATGAGCCTGTTATAAGACAGGATGTTCAGTTCTTGGGCTCAGCTAAGATTAGAGACCTGTCCAAGACACAAATAAAGCCTCAGCCATGAGAAAAGGGAAAAAGAGAAGTTTTAATCAACATCTCTCACTCAGGTGAGATGACCATGTGGGCAAGTCATCAGGGGACAACTGTACCAGGAATGAGGTTGGGTTTTCTTTCTATTGTGGAATCTTGTTGACACGGGAGTGCTGGGTGGTCAGACCCAATACCCATGCTGATTCTTGTCTGACACTTAGGAAGAATGTGACTCAGATAGAGGATAGCAAAGTGGGAATTTATTAAGAGAGGAAAGGAAGAACAGAACTGCCAGGCTGGAAGCAGATCCTGAATGGGTTGTTGAAGAGGAGCTGGAGGCAAGGGGTTTTTATCTAGCAGTCCAAGCAATGGGCTGCCTCTCTGACAATGAAGTGGGCACAATGGGTTGGCTCTTTGATAAGGAAGTGGACTTCAGAAAATAATTATATGGTAGTCTGAGTGATTTATTACCCTATTCTTTGTGGGGTCAGCAGACCATAGCATTCTGTACTTCTTGCTAGAATACAATTACTAAATAGAAACTGTTGCCCTTAGCTAAGATTGCTTTGAGTCTCAATGCAGACAGCTTTTGGCTGTGAAAACTTAGTCACTGTGACTCCATCTTGGCCTTATTCTGTCTATGTGTTCACTATCCCTATCTCCTGCCTTTTTAGCAAGAAGTCAAAAATTCTTTAGAGACGTGTAAAAGGATTTTGTATTTTATATTAACCAGACAATAGAAGAAAAACACAGAGATTTTGTTATAAAGAAAAACATAATGACTTTCTTTGGGGGGGGGGGGGGCCTATCCTATCTACCTGTAAGTGGGATTTAACTACCATCTTATTGTCATGAATATTTAGGAGATGTCTGTCACCATAGACAGCTCTGCTGTTTGTTTCTGTGGGCTTTTGTTGTGCTTGTGCTCTTCTTGCCTGGTAAGGGGAACTCCAGTGCCTGGAAGGGGGAAGTCATATGCATGCCCAGTGTGGATTTTGAAGGTGTGAGCATGTGCATAGGGATGGTTTAGCCCATACTGGTAGAGTGCCTCCAGGGGAAGGCTAACTATCAAACAGCCGTGAGGGCATCTGTGTGCACGTGCATTGCTGTGGGAGGGGAAGAAAGTTACATTCTTCAGGTCCTCTAAACACAGTTTAGGCAGTGAAAGTCAGATAACCTCTTCCCTATTGACATCAGGAGTCTGCCCTCACCCCCTGATAATGATGAATTATGTGTCAGATGCCCTTTCTGATGGTGTCTTGGGACATCCTGCTCATACCTATGTGAATGATTATAATCAGCCTTTCCCATTCCCATCAGGATGATTGTACAAGAGCCATAGTCCCTACAGCCAGGAGGCCCATGCAGAGTGGGAAGGGCTTGGAGAGCCAAGGACAGAAAGTGGGGACAGGAGGGAGCAATGTCAGGAGAAGGCAGCTCCTCCCTGTGCAAGGGAGGAGCCAGCACAGGTGCCCTCTGCCCTCAGCCTTTGAGAGGCTGGGACAGATGAGTGAAATGGAGTGAAGAGGGACAGAAGAAAAGAAAAGCTCTCACTGATACTGTCCCAGAGTAGTGTTAACTCTGAGTTCAAAGGTCCCAGTTCTGATCTGAAATTATTTTCCTTCCTAAATGCACTGAATCCTTGCAGGGCAGGGAGGGTTTGCAACATTTTCCCTTAGGATGTAACCACTTCTAAGGGTCACTTAGCCCACCTGTCCTCAGAAATGTTGGGTCAGTGGTGAATGCTTGGCCTTCAGTGGATCTGAGTCCTCGTGGCTGGCAAGGCATCGGATCTGCCTGCCTTCCCTTCCTAATATAGACCATTCATTCCCTAGGGCTTGGAGCATTTCCATGGGTGATTCTTGGTTCTTTTAAATTTGTTATAAAACAAAAAGAAGACAACTCTCTTACTATGCAATGAAACTTGCTGGATCTCTAATTTTATAATTATTGATGTGCTCTGTTGACAGCATTTTCCTGGTTCCCTTTCTGGCACTGGTGTCAGGACAACCTAGGAGACCTGTGCCTCCTCCTGTGCTGACTCTACATCCTCAGGGATCAAGTGACTGTTGGAAGTCAGTTAGGGCCTCTGCTAGGTCTGTCAGAAGTGACTAGGATGCATTCTTTCCTTTGACTCTATGAAACTCTTTTCTATATTTTTAGAATTCACTGTGCTCCTTCCACAAGATATATTTTTTTTGAAGACAGAGGGAGCATAAGTGATTTAAGTGGATAGAGAGAACATGAGGATTTTTAATAGAAGAGGTTTTTTTCTTAGAATTATTTTTTATTTAATTGTATTTATCATTGTTTTTTAATTTGACCAGAGAGAGAGAAGAGAGACAAAAAGTAAGAAAGCAAGCCTCCAGGTCTGGTACTAGAACCACAGTCAGCCATGTGGGAATCCAGCACTTTTACCACCATGCCACTTGCCAGCCCCAATAGAAGAGGTTCTTTTATAAAAAGAAAATTAATTTTTATGTATTCATTAATTTATTTTAATTTGACCAGATAGAGACACAGAGAGAAAGAAAGGGAAAGTGAGAAAGTGAGAAAGCAAGCCACCAGGTCTGGGACTCAAATCATGGTCAGCCATATGGGAATGTCCAGCGCCTTAACCACCATACCACTGGCTGGCCCCTAGAAGAGGTTCTTAACTTAAGGGTCCAGAATCTCAGTGCTAAAAAAAGTACATCTCTTCACCCACTAGACATGGGCCTGAGTTGCCTCAAGGTTCAATTACCTGGATGAAAAAGATATGCTTCCATTATACTATGACCTGGTTTTCCCTCCCAACACTTATGCCACCAAATATTTTTTTTCCACTCTAACAATCAATTGTCCAGCTCTCTGAACATCCCAGAGTATCCAATGATTTGCTTCAATTCTGACACCATCTACCCAGACCTAGCACAGTTTCCACTTCAGACATCAATTCCAAGTTTAGGCTTTGGGGGTTCCTACGACTTTCTCCTCATGTTTGATAATTGTGGCTTACAAAACTTAGAAAAATGCTTCAATGAATTCTGCTGTTTTTTACTTTTTCAGTTTCATATGCAATATATTAACTTATTTTTATGTTTCTTCTTCCTGTCTACCTGAAATTTGGTCAAATATCTCCCCAAATCCTTTGGTCAATATCTCCCCATACCTATCCACCAGTCTCTGGTATTCACTATCTTTCTCTATGTTTCTTTGAGTTTGATATTTTTAGATTCCACATATATGTGAAATCATATAGTATTTGTCTTTCTATGTCCAGCTTATTTCACTTGACATAATGTACTCTAGGTTCATCCATGTCGTCTCACATGATAGAATTTCCTTAGTTTTTAAGGCCAAATAATATTCTGTTGCATAGATATACCATATTTTCTTTACCCATTTATCTGTTGATGGAAATTTAAGTTGATTTCATATTTCAACCATTGTAAATAATATATTTACCACATGTGTTTTAGGGCAAAATTAACAGTAGAGGGTTCAAGATGCTTGACCACTTCAATGACTGATTCACAAAGGCATGATTATCTCAGGGGTCTCTTGATTGACTGGGACTTAGGTAATCAAATTTCTAATCTGGGAGGGAGCAAACATCAGGTTTCTGTTGTCATTCAGCCCAGGATCTATGTGTTCATAGCCAGCAATTTTCATCTTGCAAAATATCTTAAGAAATGAAGTTAAGGGGCCTGCAGATGGCATAGTGGTCACGTCACTGGACTCTCACATGGCTGACCTCAGTTCAAGTCCTAGATCCAGCAGCTTGAAACTCATGCCAGTGTGTGTGCATGCATGCCCACAATCCCCAGAGGAGAATGGAGGAGAAGGGATTGTGGTATGGCCATCCTCCCTGGGGAGGTTATTTCTTGCTTTCTGTCTTTCTGTTTCTGTCTCTCTGGTGCGTGCATGTGCCCTATAGCAAAAATATCTCTAAAAAAATAATAAAAAAAGAAATAAAGTTAAAACCTTACCTTTCCTTGAAATTTGGAATTTTAGAAGACTCATTCATGGTCTGTGGTATGTAATTGTTTAATTACCATACAAAAGTCTGAAGTCTTACATCTTACTTTCGGCCATTAAAATGTAAATTAACCTTGCATTTCAAGCCCCTTAAATAGATATACTTTTAGTTCAGCTTTTATTTTCAGTTTTGGAAATTCTCATTTTTTTCCCTCAATAAAAAGGGAAACTAAGAGCCCAGCCTTTGTTAGGGAGCCCCTGCTTGGTTTCATCATCAGATGATATGAATTCCAAATATTTTCTCCCATTTTGTGATTCTCTCTTCACTTCTGTTATTACCAAAATTAAATCAGATTTGATCACTCAAGTACTCATCAATGGAAATAAGCAACTCTGTAGAAATAAAAATTAATGCAATTTTTTACTAACCATGAAATTGAGTGACATACACAGAGAAAAACAAACATGTTTTTCAGAATGCTGAGATATGGTGGTTTCTTTTACAGTTTTGAGAGTGGGGGAGTTGTCAATCAACATAAGGAACCATTTAGATTGGCCTATAAAAAAGGTGGGACATCTTGTTATAGGTGAGTTTAAAATTTTTAGGTTGGTGATTGTGAAACTGAGCAGGGACCCCCTAATGTATTTTCTAAGGTTTTTGAAATATAAGGTCCATTGAGATGGCCTAGAGTAAGGGGTAAATCTTCAGACTTTGGTTATGATAATAAAACCACATTGACCATGAATAAGAGCCATTTGACCTCTAAAACTCTCACTTAAAAGAAAGATAAGGTTTTCATTTCAATCTGTAAGATGTTTTGGAGGATGGAAACTGCTGACTGTGAGCTCAAAGACTCCAGGCTGAATGACTCCAGAAACCTGAACAGAAATTTGATTACCTGAGGCCTCACCAATCAAGAATGCCCACGAGATGATCATGTCCTCTTGAACTAGTCACCGAATTGATTATGCTCCTGGGACCTCTGTCCCTAATTTTGCCCTTAAAAATGCATGTGGGAAACGTTTGGGGCCAGGGGAGAGAACCAGGTCTTTTCAGCAAGAGCTGCTCACTCTCCTTGTTTTGTGCTTTGCAATAAAGTTGTATTTTTCCTTCACCACACCACATGCCTATGGTTTGGTTTTATAGTGCTTGGGTGAAAGAACCTGATTTGAGTTCGGTAACAATTGGAAAAGAAAGTATTTGTCTCTGGAAAAGATCAACAAAACAATTACTGCAATTACTTTAACAGATAAGGAGGCTTATTCTACATTGTCTGTAGGCGTGAATCCCTTAGGTCCTCTGGAAAGGATTGGAAAAAGTAGTTAGAATTCCATCTTCACCCTAAAAACTATACTAAACTATGGTGTGATGATGGAATGTACAGTTTTATTGCAATGCACAAAACAAGAAGAGTGGCATCTTATGCTGAAAATATCTGGCCTTTCTGAGGTGTGCTCATGTGTGTTTTTAAGGGCAAAATTAGGGGCAGGGGTTAGAGGGGTGTCCCAAGCACATGATTAATTCACTGATTGGTCCAAGATGGTGTGATCATCTCATGGACAATCTTGATTGATGAGGCATTAGATAATCAAATTTCTGTTCAGGTTTCTGGGTCCATTCAGCCTGGGGTCTATGTGCTCACAGAGAGCAGTTTCCATCCTCCAAAACATCATTAAGTATTGAAATTAAACCTACTCTTCCAAGACACATATACACTATGGAATACTAGCCATCCATAAAAAAAAAAAAATCAAGACTCTGGCATTAGATAAGAAGTAGATAAACATGGAAGATTTACTGTTAAGTGAAGCAAGCCAGACTATGAAAGAGATATTGTATGTTCCCACTTAGTATGAAGCAGGCAAAACTCCGTCTTGGAAGAGCAACTCTATCTTGGAGAAACGCCTCCATTATAAACTGTTAAATTCTTATGACTAATAACTCAGGGCTGATAGCTGTCTAAGGTTTCTGTCCTCTGGAGCTACAGGGTAAACTGAAAACTTTGGGTGGATTAGTACCTTAAATAGATTAGTACTTTGAATAGATTGGTACCTTGAATAGATTAGACTTCTGCTTCTCTGACTCTTCCCTTTGATGCTGTGTAAGGTGAGATCTGAGCCTAGTCCCCACCCTGAGACCTCCCGTTCCCCAATTCCCCCTTTAAAGACTGTGTCCAATCCCCAGTTGGGGCCGGAGATTTTGAGTGTTAACTCCTTCACACCTGTGTCTGGTTTTCTGCAACATGTATATACCAAACATCCACACTCTACAGCAGAAAGTGAAAGACACTCTACAGCAGAAACAGAAAGATTGGAAGGTATAAAAGCATAAAGGCAATTGTGGGTACAAGAAACAGTCTGGGAGGAGGGTGGAAAATAGGGAAGGATGAGATGAAAGAAATCAAGGGGAAAAGGAAGAAGCAAAACATCTAAGGAACACAAAAATGGAAAATTATCTGTTGATGATAACTTGTATGATAATGCTTTTGTTGTGGACAGAAATCTGACTGCTTTTACCTATTTTTCCAAAGTCCTTTCCAAAGGGTCTAGGGGGAGTCATGCCCACAAACCTTAACAGACTATTTTTTCCATTAACAAGATTCTTTCTACATCCTGTCCCTGGCATAGTATCTCTGAGATGTATATTCAACTGATTACAGTATATTCTTTTGCTTATCTCTTCCCAAGACACAGAAGTTCTCTTTCCTTGAGACGTAGATTAAGCATTTCTTTTATGAATCTCTTCCAAGATATAGATCTTCCCTTCCAATCACCAATGTAAAAATTGTGGAACCCACCTATAACCTACAAACTCCCGCTTCCACATGTCCCACCTTTTGGGGCCAGACCAATGGAAATCTTTTCACTAATTTGATCTGTCACTCTCAAAATCAAATAAAAGGAACCCCTCTACCTGACCACCCCAAGAAAGGCATGTTTGCTTCCTCTCCAGGCCTAGGTCACTCATATTCTGCTTGGAATTAAAACACATTAATTATTAATTTTTTTTAGAGTTGGTTATTTTCCATCAACATTGTCAAGGGAAATAATGAACTCTGCAGGAATAACTAATACAGTTTATTTTAAAGCACTAAGTGTGTGACCCAGGCTTGGAGAAGAGACAAATATGACTTTCTTGGGAGCGATCAGGTATTTGATCCTTTTATTTGATTTTGAGAGTGACAGACAAGGTTTGGAATTTAATGAAAAGCGTTTTCCATTGGCCTGGCATAAAAAGGTGGGATATCTGGAAGCAGGAGCTCGTAGCTTATAGGTGGGTTTTACAATCTTTAGGTTGGTGATTGGAAAGGGAGGTCTGTGTTTTGTGAAGGCGTCAGTAAAGAGTGTACTGTAAGAGATAAGGGGGCTTGTATATATCACAAGATATTGTCCTAAGGACATGATGTAGGAAGGATACTGTTGTCAATGAGTCAAAATAGTCTAATGATTGTGGGCATGACTCACATATCACAAGGATACTATGCCAGGGACAGGATATAGGAAGAGTCCTGTTATCAATAAGCCAAAATAATCTGTTAATGTTTATGGGCATGGCTCACCCTAGGCCCAGTGGAAGGGATTTTGGAAATAGAAAAGAGCAGTCAGACTTCTGTTCTCTTTAACTGGACTAATATTCAATATACTCATGCTGGGAAAATTCATTTTACAAGCTGCAATGATATACTGTGGTCGAATGTATAAAAATATAAAAAAATAAAATCATAGAATATACAAACTAATCTACAGAAACAGAAAGCAGACTAATGGTTTCCTGTGTTTGGGGGGAGGATGTGGAAAGGGATGAGAAAAAAGGAAGAGGATTGCATAGGAGAATGAAGAAACTTTTGGGTATAATGGATATATTAATTATCTTGGGGAAGGTTAGAATGGTTTCACAGGTGCATACATATATCAAAAATTACAAAATTGTACGATTAAGGAAGGAACTTGTTAAATATGTTTTATCTTTTTGGCTTATTAGTAGTAAGAGTTTTTTATGTTTTATTTTTGGTACAGTATTGAAATATTTTTGTGATGTATATTAAGTTTTTAAATTGTTGTTAAAGTGTATTTTTTTCTGATCTCAGCAACCTTCCTTTTCCAATAACCACCCTAAAGACTGTAAAACCCACCTATAACCTATAAGCCCCCACTTCCACATGTCCCACCTTTTTGGGCCAAACTAATAAAAAAAAACTTTTCACTAAACTCTAAACTCTGTTTCTCACTCTCAAAATTAAAAACAACAATAACAACAAAACCTTGTACTTAATCACCACAAGAGAAAGGTATTTTTTGCCTCTTCTTCAGGCCCAGGTGACTCATATTCTGCTTAAAAATAAGCCATGTTAATTATTATTAATTTTTTAAAGTTAGTTATTTTCCATTGACTAGATGGTGACCACAAAGGAACCAGAGACAAACCAGAGCTCTCCCGAGGGGTCGCTTCAAAGCTGGTGCCAGGTACCAACAGTGGGCCCTTTGTGCCCTCTCCAGCTCTCAGCCTCTCTTCAGGGGAGATTCAGTAAGTCCTCTGGCCCCAAACCTCCCAAAATTTAATAAATGGTCTGGTTTATTGCTAAGCTAGTTTTAGTTGTTCGTCGGTCTTTTGTTCGTTTGCTTTGGATAACCCCGGTTTTCTCTCCTGTGAGGAGGGGCAGCAGTTTACTCCACTCCGAATGAGGGGCAGTGGTTTACTCTCCTCTGAGGGAGGGGTAGTGGTTTACTTCCCTCTGAGGTGGGATGACAGTTTGCTCCCTTCCAAGCGAGGGGTAGTAGTTTGCTCTCTCCAAACAAGGTGTAATATTTTGTCCCCCTCTGAGTGGGTAGATAAAAAAACTAAATGTATAAAAGTATACTAATTATTAAAATAAAAAGAGGGAAAGAGGTACATTCTAAAGGATCTTCTTCCTTTGCCTTCTTAAAACTATTTCAATTGGCTGCTATACATTTACACTAAAAACAAAAACAAAAATAAACCCTGTCCTATTCATAGATAAATGAGAGACTGAGCCTCTCAGCTCCAAAAATAAAAGACACTCCTCCCTGCAGGTAGGCACCCCAAGAGACTGGGAGCCATACAGCGAGTGTCTAGAGGGGGAAAAATTTCCTCCTCTTAAAACTAATAGCAGCCCTATAAAAAATATTCCAAACACAATAATTAATGACAAGCCCATCCAATAAACACAAAATAAAAACTAACCACTCAAGCATTTTAGGCCCTTTTCCAGGGTACTAAATTCTTAAACAAACAAACAAACAAACAAACTAAAATACATAAGACAATCTCGACACGAGAGTGACATTTAATAAAAAGACACTCAACTCCTCAACTACCAAGGACGCTCCAGGCTTCTGGAAACCTTCCAGCAGAGCCAGATGAGAGAATAACATCCCTGAAATAAAGAAAATGTCTGAAGTACCTGGGAGGCATTGGATGTGCCCATCCCACTAAAATACCTAAGGCACTGGGAGGTACTGAAAGTGCCTTTTCAACTTTGTTAATTGTTTCCTTTGCTATACAGAATATTACCAATCTATTGCTAGCAATAAAATTCAGGAACAACCAAATGGAGTTGCAGAAGGTATCGTCTGGGACAGGAACACAAAGCCTTTATGCTTCTTCCATGCAACATCCTTCTAGCATCTTGATGTATTCACCAATCCAGAAGGTGTCCAAACTCTGTTATTTAGTTTTTTTATGGAGTCTTCTTTACATAGGCATAATTGATTATATCATTCACCATTGGTAACTTATTCCATCTCTAACCCCTTTCTTGTTCCCAGAGGATTGGGAGTGGGGCTTAAAATACCAACCCTCTAATCACATGATTGGTTCTTCTGACAACCAGTCTCCATCCTGAATCTACCTCAGGCCCACTGAGAGTCTCCTCACCAGCATAAACTTAGGTGAGGTTGAACAGCTCGACAGATTTCCATTCCCTTGTCCACCTCCCTTTCACCTGCCACCCACCACAGAAATACCCCTCTCCAGCACCAGGGTATCCACTGTTGGAATACCAAGAGGATGGAGTCCAGAGAGACTGCTGTGGTCCTTCTGATTGCAGCCCTTGGCTGAAGTCCTCCTGCAAACCTGAACAAACTTAGCACCTGTGCTGCCTGGTCTTTTTAGTAGCTCCCCCAGGAGGCTGCACAGTTTCTGAGCCTCTGGGCTAAGGCCTACCCCTCAGGAGCCACCGTCCCTCCAGAGTCTCCTCATCGATCACTTTCTACAACCAATGATCACCTGAGACTTCTGGGAAGTGCAGGCTCTTGATAACTGGAAAGGTCAGAGATATTTGGGAGACAATGGGAAAACCTCAGTCCAAATCATCCAAGCCCACTGTGCTGAACTGTATGTTGACTAATTTTTAAAAGTGCTTCTCTGGTGATTATGGAGTTAAAATGAAATCAGAAAACTTGAGAGCCCTCTGTTAGGTTGAATGGCCCTCTTTCAAGATCAGATGGCCACCACAAAGAACCTTACATCTTCCTACGTGGGCTATGTACAACATTGTTACTAGAACCCCTGGCCACCCTAAACAGTTTTCCTATGCTGACTCCTGGCTACAGAGAGTCCAGGTCATTCTGCCCTGGGTGCAAATCTGCATAAGAGAAAAGAAAGCCAGTAATCCAAACCCCACCCCCATCTGTTTCCCTGGGGCCTGAATGGCAAGCAGAGGAAACAGCACCAGCTCTGCCAGCTCAGGGGGGAGGCCACCAGCCACCTGGAATTCCACGCCCAGATTCTGCCTCACCTGGCAAGCCAGTGCAGCTTGGGGCAGCCTCACTCTTTAAATATTCCTTTGAGAGACCCAAGGAACCTCCCAGATAGGCGCAGATGAGGCTATTATGAAAGGCAAGGCAACTCTCTACTACCAGCCCTTCACCACTACCAATTTGCTTAATTGGAAACACTCCATCCCCTCCTACTCAAAACAGACCCAAACAGTGATAAATCTCATGAGGTCTATACTCCAAACCCACCAGCCCACCTGGGACTACTGTCAGTAACTACGCCTCACCTTACTTAACACAGAGGAAAGCCGCAGAGTCCTGGTGGCAGCAAAGAAATGGCTACAAGAGCATTCCCCAACAATGTGGCAGACCCCAAGGCTTGGGCTAGAACTGCTTTTCTGAATAAAAAGCCTGACTGGGATTTCAATACTGAGGGTGATTGTGTCCATCTCAGCAAGTATCGAGAGGCATTTCTGCAGGGAATAAAAGCCGGTGCAAAGAAACCTACTTACATGGCAAAAACTACAGAAATAATTCAAAAGACATGAGCAACTGAGGCAGTTTTATGAGAGGCTCTGTGAGGCAAACTGGATCTATACATCTAATCTGGAGAGCTCCAAAAGCCCGCAAATTATTAATGTCACCTTTGTAGCCCAATTAGCTCCTGACATCTGTAAAACAAACAAACAAACAAACAAACTCCAAAAGCAGGAAGGCTTTGTTGGGATGAAAGCCACCCAGGTCCTGGAGATAGCTAATCGAGTCTTCATGAACTAAGACCAAGAAGAAAAAAAAGGAAGCAGGTCGGCAGATGAAGCAAAAAGCAGCCCTGTTGGCTGTTGTCCTCAGACAACTGGATGCCCCACCTGGCCCAAGAGAGGGTGTAAAAACTGGCTGCCGCAGGCTTAGACCAACCCAGTGCACATACTGCAAAGAGAATGGACACTGGAAAAGCAAATGCCCCAAGTGGAAGGCAAACCAAGGAAGAACAACCAAAAGCCCATTGGAAGCCCCCAAGATTTTCCACCAGAGCCCCCAAGAGTCTTCCTAGCCATAATGGAATCAGAATAGGACCGACTGGGCTCTATGATCCTAGGCCTCTGGGGGCCCATAGTCAATGTCAAGGTAGAGGGCCAACCAATAACATTTATGGTAAACACTGGCATTGAACACTGTGTTGTAACCCAACCTCTGGCTCTCCCATTAGACCAAAAAGCTACTATCCTTGGAGCCACTGGAAACACTAGGACCCAGCCCTTCTTGCAGGCAAGAAGCTGCAAATTAGGGGGACAATAGGTTACCCACAAGTTTTTGTACCTGCCTAATTGCCCAGTCCCTATGCTGGGAAGGGACCAATTGACTAAACTTAAAGTGCAAATCAGCTTTGACTCATCAGGTTTAGCTTCTTTAACCATCAGTCCTGCCAAAATCTTAACTGCAATAATACCGCAGGAGGAAGAATGGAGAATGTTCGCCCCCGAGGCACTCAGTGGAAATAATGAGTTAAGGTTGATTTTTGTCCTAACATATCGTCAATCTTTGAAAAGGTTCCATGCTGGGGTGAGAAAAATGTATATTTTGTGGTCTTAGGGTAGAAAGATCTACAGGTATCTATCAAGCCCATTGGATTTATAGTATCATTTTGGTCCTGTCTCTCTTTATTTATTTTTTTGCCTAGAAGATCTGTCTAAAGGAGATAATGGGGTGTTTAGATCCCCAACAATTATAGTGTTGCTCCCTATCTCTCCTTTTAGATCCAGTAGTCTTTCCTTCACATATCTAGGTGCTCCTGAGTTGGGTGCATAGATATTTATAAGCGTTATATCTTCTTGCTGGATTACCCCATTTACTATTATATAATGCCGTTCTTTGTCTTGAAGCCTATTTTGTCTGAAATCAATATCGCAACTCCAGCCCCCCCCCCCTTTTTTTTTGGAGAGGTTTTTCGCATAGGGCGCGTGTGCTCGCCAGACAGACAGAGAGAGACATAGAGACAAAAAGCAAGAAATCACCCCCCGGGGGGATGGTCACGCCACAATCCCTTCTCCTCCATTCTCCTCTTGGGATCTTGGGCACGCACGCACACGTGCCCGGCATGAGTTTTAAGCCACCGGGTCTGGGACTTGAACCACGGTCGACTACATGGGAGTCCAGCGACATAGCCATTACGCTAACTGCTGGTTCCCGCAGCCCCCCACCCCTTTTTTTAAAATTTCTATCTGCATGGAATATCTTTTTCCAGCCCTTCACTTTTAGTCTATGTATGTCTTTATCTATAAGGTGCATTTCTTGTAGACAACAGATAGAGGGTTTCTTTTTTTTTTTTTTTTTTTTTTTTTTAATTCATTTGGCCAATCTGTGTCTCTTAATTAAAAACTTTAATTAATTGACATTTAATGTTATCAATACTTCCAGAACTGTTCCTATCATTAAGTGAACCATTTTCTTGGTTGCTTTTTGTTCTCTTATAACTGTCTGTCTGACTTTTTAGTTTTCCTGGTATAGTACTCCCTTCAGAACCACTTGAAGAGCTGGTCTGGAGTGGGTAAATTCCTTTAGATTTGTTTATCCAAGAATGCTTTTTATCTTTTTTTCTCATATGAAAGATAATCTTGCTGGGTATAGTATTCTTGGTTGAAATTGTTTTTCATTCAACACTTTGACTATATTTCCCTATTCTTTCCTTACCTGCATTGTTTCCACCGAGAGGTCTGATGTTAGCCTGATGGGGTGACCTTTGTAAGTAACTTGACATTTCCCTCTTGCCAAGTTTAGTATCTTGTCTTTGTTGTTTTTGCCAATCTGGCTATGGTGTGCCTTGGAGAGGATCTTCTTGGGTTGATTCTATTTGGGCCCTATGTATTCCTTGGGTCTGGATATTTGAATGCCTTTCTAGGTTTGGAAAGTTTTCTTCCAGGATTTCATGGAGTAAATTATCAATTCTCTTATTATTTTCTTCCTCCTCTGGGATACAAATTATCTGGATGTTGGGGCATTTGATGGTATCCAGTATTCCTAGTATACTACCCTCATTTTTCTTGGTTGTTTTCTCAATCTTTTTGATATTTTTTTCTAGGTCAGATATTTTGTTTTCTACATTCGAGATTCAATCTTCCACCTAATCTAATCTACTTTTAATACTTTAGAGGGAGGTTTTGATTTCCTGTATCACATTATTCAACCCTAGAAGTTCCATCTGTTTCTTTTTTAAGGTGTCTATGTCTTCTTTGAAATCATGATAGGACTTCCTCATATCTTGGAGCTCACTGTCTCTTTTCTCTTACATCTCAGTTAGTTTGGTCACTACAGATATTCTGAATTGCATATCTGACCTGTCCACGACGTCCATTGTATTGACTGTGGGCGATGTGGACTTGACGATTTCCTTGGGGGAGAGGCATTTTGTTAGTGCCTCATATTTCTTGAGCTTCTGCAATTGTTCCTAGTCATCTGGTGATTTATATGTTCCTTCTTAACTTACTCAACATATCTTTGAGGGTTAAAAGGTATGCAGAATTAGAAAATTGGCAATCTCTCTTCTGGCCTGCCTCCCTGTTGCTCACCAGTACCATGCCCTGTTGTCATTGGTCCTGGGTGACCCAAAGTCCTCCCTATTTCTAAGGAGTGGTGAGCCTCCAACTAAGCTAATACGCTTTATTGCAAGAGCAAAGAAAAATTTGCGTGGTGGGAGTGCCTGCACGCTATTCGAAACACTGAAGTTCTGAGAGTCCAAAGACAAGTGGGGGAGGGGTGGAGAATGAGTGAAGGTACTGGCTCTTAGGGCCTGCAGCCATAGGCAGCCTGGTGTCAGGCAATGCCACTGGCTTGAACTGGTCTCTGGATGGGGTAAGGAGGGGTGCAAGTTCATCTCAAAGTCCCAAGAAACCAACCTGAAGTTCAGAGAAGAGTAGGGGCAGGGATGACCGATGGGTCAGCCATTAGGACCTACAGGCTTAGGCAGCCTGGCGTTCAGCAATGCTGCTCGCTTGAACTTTTTATTATTATTTTTTTTTTTTGAGAGTTTTTTGCTATAGGGTACGTGTACATGCCAGAAAGACAGAGAGAGACAGAGAGACAGAAATTGAGAAATCATCCACCAAAGGGGATGGCCATCCTGCAATCCCTTCTCCTCTTGGGATCTTGGCATGCATGCACATGTGGCCGGCGTGAGTTTAAGCCACCGGGTTCAGGACTCAAACTGCGGTCAACTATATGGGAGTCCAACGACATAACCAAAACGCCATCTGCTGGTCACTCATGATGCACTTTTGCATAGTAAAACAGAAAAATATGTCATGGTTTTCCTGACAACCTAATATTTTCCAAAGCCCCCTTCCTTATCAGATAGCCTGTCCACTGCTCAGACTGTAGATTAAAAACATCTCATCTCAGTTATTCTTTGGTAACCCTTTCCTGAGACCCCCTACTTGCTTTTGGAGCTTTGTTCTCTTTCAATAAGTTTTGCTTTGGTGTTTCTCCATTTGTTCATGTCTCTAATTCTTTGTGAGCACAAGAACCTGGTCCTCTAATGGTTGTGAATCAGGAACTGGTGTTGGGCATGATTAAACCAACATCCTGTGTCTCTTTTGTGTTTTTTCACTGAAATTTTTTGTCTCTGTATTTCTAAATATCCAATGAAGAGGTAAGTTTGTCGATAAAAGACAACAGCACCAAAAACGCAGTGGATGTTCTGGAAGTCTAGCCAAAGAAGAATATGCAAAAACAAACTTGCTGGAGTCTAAGACTTGCCAATTTGTGGCTTTCCTAAATGGCCAGGTTTTTGGTAATCCATATACTATAGTTTGGATAATGGTCATTCCCCCAGACGTTCATTAATGGAATTTGATTCTCAGTGTAATGGCTTTGAGAAGTGGTGAGACCTGTAAGAGGTAAGGCTAGGGGTCAGTATTTTGGATGATGGGGCACCACTCTCATGAATGGATTAGTGCTGTGTCTCATGAGATAAGAGGGAATGAGAAGGAGCTAGTGGTTGTGAGAGAAGGTTGTTAGTGAAAAGGGCTGCCTTCAGGTTTCTCTCTGCATGCATCTACTGACTTTTCAGATTTTCTCTCCCATGTTGTGATGGAGCAGAGACCAGGTTGTTGTGGGCCTGACACTCTAGACTTTTGCAGCCACCAGAATCATGAGCCAAATAAACCTCTATTCTTATAAATCAGCCAGTCTCAAGTATTTCTGTTTAGCAACATCATAACAAAGACCCTGTACATAAATACCTCCCTTTAGGTCATTTTATTCTCAAGTTAGTTATTAACTTGTACCTGGAAAACTTAGCCTCTGAGTTTCTTCTTATATTAGCCTCCATATTTTAAAATAACATTTTAGTCCAGCATATCTTGATTTAATTTTATCTAGTATCTGTCTATTTCTTAGTATGGAAAATGAACTCCTAATACCTAAACATCAAAAGCACCACATCTATAGCCCATCTCCCACCATATTGGTAAAGTTAAATTACAATTAAATTAATACTTAATGATCACACCACTATGGTTATATAAATGTTAGTAGTTGAAGCTACTTGTGATCTAAAATTATACTTCATTTCTTGTGTGATATTTAACTTTTCTTGAGTCAATAACTGACTCTTTAAAAAAATCTATTAGTTTTTTTATCTACCTGTGACAAATTATTCCCATACTTATGAGTAATTTGAAAGTCTCTCTCAATCTGGCCTGGCAATTAGATACTTTAACAGTTCCTGGCAACTTTCCTCTTTTAGTCTTCCACCCTCAAATTTCTATCTGTACAGGTTGCTGCAGGGCACTTCCATGGTTATCGCCCAGAACCTTCCTTCAATATCCTTTTCTTAGCCTTTCAAAGGTCTAAGGGAATGTCTGAGACATGTACAAGAAATATTGGCTTCATAAATGAAAATGAAAATTAGAAATAAACAAATATTGTTTAGTTGAAAAAAAATCACTATTGTTATAATGTCTTTATTACCCAAAGTAATACATAGATTCAATGCAATACCACCAAAATACCAATAAAATTCAATTGCATAATAATGTGTCAATTAGTTAATTGCAGCTCAGTGTTGTTCAACTCAACTAAACTCAACATTCCCTAAGCAGCTCTCTAACTCTGATCCAACCTAAACACATAGCTGGATTTGGGGAAGTTTCTGAAGATACACATAATGTAGTTCTTTCACATGGATGGAGCTGCTCTGGCAAGTGAAAAAATCTGGATAGGTTTGGCACCTATCTTTACAGAGAAGATTAATATCAAAGAGAAGATTAACCTAATGGGAAGCCCAGAGTTTTTGGAGTTCTCTTCTTGCTGTTCTCATATTGGATAACTTGATTCATTTTCTCATCTGCCACTGTTACCAATCTCATGCTTTTAGTGTGGTTACTCCTCCATTTTCTAAAATTCTGGTTCAGTTAATCATTTAACTATTAGGTTTAGAAGGAATCTACTCCAACACAATAAAGGCTATTTATGATGAACATGCAGCTAATATTATACTGAGTGGGGAAAAGCTGAAAACTTTCTGTATAAGAACTAGAACAAAATAGGATGTTTACTTTAATCAATCTTGCTCAACATAGTACTGGAAGTTGTAATCAGAGCAATAAGTAGGAGAAAGAAAAAAATGGCATCTGGAAAGGAGGAAATTTAATTGCTCCTGTTTGCAGATGATATGATGTTATGTGTAGAAAACCCTAAAGATTCCACAAAATAGCCTCTTATAACTAACAAAAACATTGAGTAAAGTTGGAAGATACTAACTCAACATACAAAAATCAGTGGTATCTGTATAGACTAATAATGAATAGCTAAAAATTAAATCCCCACTCCATTTATAATAGCCACAAGTAAAATAAAATACCTATGAATAAATTTAACAAAGGATATAAAATAGCTCTATAATAAAAACTGTAAACCACTGAAGAAAAATTTGTGCAATACACACATAAAAATGGAAAGATATCCCATGTTCACAGGTTGAAAAAAATCATTATTGTTATAATGTCTTTATTACTCAAAACAACATAGAGATTCAATGCAATACTATCAAAATACCAAAACATTCTTCACAGAAATAAATTCTAAAATTTGTATGAGATTGGGCAGTGATGGTGTGGTGCTTAAGGCACTGGATTCTCACATAGTCAACTATGATTTGAGTCAACTATGGTTTGCTTTCTCACTTTCTCTTTCTTTCTGTCTCTCTCTCTGATAAGTACACATGCCCTATAGCAAATAAAATAATAAATAAATAAATTAAATTAAATTAAATTAAATAAGTAGTCTAAAAATATTTGTATGAAATCCAAAAGACTATTAGTAGCTAAAACAATTCTGAACAAAAGTAACATAGCTGGAGGCATCATACTACTGAATTTCAAAATAGAATGTAAAGCCATATAAACAAAACCAGCATGGTATTGACAAAAGAACCGATGTATTGACCAATGGAACAGAACAGAGAACCCAGAAATAAATTGACTTATACATATTGTCAACAAAGGTACCAAGAACATACATTAGGGGAAAGATATTCTCTTCAGTAAATTGTGGTGGGAAAATTGTACATCCCATATTCTCAGCCTTACTAATTATTAGGGAAATATTAAAACCACAAAGAGATATAATTGTCATTCTGGTTTACATGGCTATTATCAAAAAGATAAAAAATAACAAATGTTGGTGAGGATGCATAGAAAGAGTATTTTGGTACATTTCTGGAAGCAATGTAAATTAGTAATGCCATTATATAAAACAGTGTGGAGGTCCTTCAAAAAAACTAAAAATAGAACATCTGAATGAACAAGAAATCCCACTACTGGGCATACATTTAAAGGAAAGTAAATCAATATATTATAAAGATATCTGCACCTCAATGTTTATTTACAGCACTTTTCACAATAGCCAAGGTATGGATTCAACCTAAGTGCCCACTGATGAATAGACAAAATATATGTGGAATATATACACAATGGAATACTATTCAGTTATTAAGAGAGTGAAATATTTTTATCTGATGTTAAATGGATGAGCCTGGAGAACATTATGTTAAGTAAGATAAGTCATACACAGAAAGAGAAATATCACATGTTCTCCCTGATATGTGGAAATTGTAAAAAAAAAAATGATCTCATAGAAGTAAAGTTATGAAGAATGACTACTAGAGGATGGGAAGGATGGGTAGATTGGTTGGGGAATAAAGGGATATTGATTAATGGAAATAAAATTGCAGATAAATAGGAGAAACAATTTTTAGCATTATAAAATAGAGCATAGAGAATATAGTTGTCTAGTATTTGTTGTGTATCTCAAAGTTTTGAATTTTGAATGTTCCCAGCACAAGTAATGACAAATGTTTGAGATGATGAGTATGCTAATTGTCCTGAATGAATAATTGCACATTGTATTCTTATACTTTAAAATCACATTGTACCTCCAGAAATATGTATATTTATTACATGTTACTAAAATATTAATCAAAAGAATTCAGCAATATTCAGTCATATGATCAACATATAAAAATCAATTGTGTTTCTGTATGTAAGCAATGAACAATTTATTTTATTATTTTATTTTTTAAAATAATTATTTTTATTTATTTATTTTAATTTGACTAGAGAGTGAGAGAGAGAGGGAAAGTGAGAAAGCAAGCCACCAGGTCTGGGACTTGAACCGTGGTTGGTCATGTGGGAGTCAAGTGCCCTTAACCACCACGCCATCTGCCGGCCCTGCAATGAACATTTTAACAAGGAAGTAAGAAAACAATTTCTTGCAAAATAACCTAAAAGAATAAAATGCCTAGAAATAAATTTAATTAAGGACACAAAAGACTTTCACACTGAAAACTACCATTGGTAAAAGAAATTAAAGAAAACCTGACCAAAATAAATGGAAAGATATCCCATGTTCACAGATAGAAAAACCTACTATTGTTACAATGTCAATACTATTGAAAGCAATGTCAATACTGTAGATTCAATTCACTCTATTCCAAAATGCTAACAATGCTATTTTTTTCCTTTTTGTAAAAATGAAAACATTGATCCTCAAATATAGGTGAGCTGAAGAGTCAAAATACTTGAAAAATAAGAGCAAAGATAAAAATCTTCCACTTCTCTATTTTAAAGCTTACTATAAAGCTATAGAAATCAAAACAATGCACTGAAAACTAGTGGAATGGAATTCAGAGTCTAGGATGAATCCATATATCATTGGCCAGTTGAATTTTAACAAGAGTGATACGTCCTTTCAATGGAAAAAGAAGAGTTTTCTTTAACAAATTGTGATGAGATAAGTGAAGTTTAACATTCCAAAGAATAAAATTGGATTCCTACCTCACATCATATACAAAAATTAACTATAGATGGGTTAACAACCTAATTATGAATACTAAAATGCTTAAAAGAAAATCATGGGAGTAAATTTTCATGACCTGTAATTAACAAGATATTTCTCAAAAAGCCAAACATAAAATTACCTTATGACTCAGCAATTCTACTCCATGGAATATACCCAAAGGAATTGAAAGTAGGAACTCAGATACAATCTTGAGCCACATATGGACATTTAGGTCAATAACAGATTACATATACGACAGTGGACTCATAATGAGCTCATAGGCTGTACTGCAATATATAGCCTAGATCAGTGTTTGCACAATGATAGCATCACCTAATGTATCTTGCATTTGCAACGCATGACTGTATTTTCACATTAAAGTTCATTGCAATATTATTCACAACAGCCAAAAGGTAGACATAATCCAAGTGTCCATCAACAGGTGAAAGATAACTACTGGGTCATCAGAAAAGTCATGACATATTTTCCTACGCAAAAATGCATCATGACTTTTCTGATGACCCAATAATTGTTACAAACCTATAATAGAATATTATTTAGCCATGAAAAGAAATTAAGTTTGGATACATTCTATGACATAGTGACCTTGAAAACATGCTAAGGAGATAATATTATGTAATTCCTCAAATAATAAATACTTTGAATAGGCAAATTCATAGGAACAGAAAGATTAGAGGTTACCAGAGGATGGAGTGGGGGAGGATGGTAAGTTATTGCTTAATGGTTACTGAGTTTTTGTTTTGGGAGATAGAAAGTTTTGAAACTACATAGTGGTGATGTTTGTACAACATTGTGCATGTAATTAATGACACTGAACTGTATACTTAGAAGGGCAAATTGTATGTTATTTGTATTTTACCATGATTAAAACAATATTAAAAATTAAAGAAGGGATGGCTCCATGGCCTGGTGGTTGAGGCAGCTGGATTTCTCCTGGTCAAATATGTGGTTGGAGTGCTGGACCTGGCAGCTTGGAGAACATGCCAGGTGCATGTGTATTCATACCCAGAATCCCAAAAGGAAGGAGAAATGAAGGAAAAGGGAATGTGGTATGACCATTCCCCTTAGGAGTGCTTTCTCCTCTCCCTCTCTCTAAGTCTCTCTCTGGCAAGCATATACATCCTCTAGAAAAAAAATTACAAAAATGTTCTTTCATGAACGCTATGAATGTTTTTTTCCTACCATATACCTGATCATTTTATACAACCTGGTACGTGACCAGATTGGTTGAAAAACCTAACCATTCTAGTTGTAGCTATGTAACCAGCACCCAGGGTGGGATATGTGTAAGAGCAGTCTAGTCACAATTGTTCTAACCCCCTTTGCCTGTGATTGGCATAGAAAAAACGAAGTTTAAGTCTAGCAGTGCATGGGATTCCTGGTGCTCTGTGATTGTTCTGAGAGTGGCCTAAATTGTCTGACTAAACTAAAGGGAAGGGTATTTATTCCACCATTAAAGGTTTACTTTTTATTCCCCTTTTCTTCCTGATAAACACTATAAGCAAATGTTTCCTGCACATAGTGAAGTTGGATGGGGGTATTCCTTTGATGAATGAATGATCTCTTTCCTTGAATGCCACTCCTCTCTATGAATATTCTGAAAGCAATCCAGCCATTCCTATATTGGACAATAGGTTCCATTACATACCCCGCTGTTTCTTTCTTTTTTTTTTTTTCTTTTTTTTTGGAGAGGTTTTTGCTATAGGGCGCATGCGCTCGCCAGACAGACAGAGAGAGACAGAGAGACAGAAAGCGAGAAATCACCCTGGGGGGGGTGGTGGTGGTGGTGGTGGCCATGCCACAATCCCTTCTCCTCCATTCTTTTCTCGGGATCTTGGGCACACACGCACATGCACCCGGCGTGAGTCTTAAGCCACCGGGTCCGGGACGCGAACTGAGGTCAACTACATGGGAGTCCAGCGACATAGCCATTACACTAACTGCTGGTCCCCATCCCCCGCTCCTTCTAAAACAAGACAAGGTATACCTGAGGTTCTTGTCAAGGACTTCCTTCCCACCCCCCTGCTATGCCTCCCATGATTAGTACCTGTTATTTCCCTTCCATAAGGAGAAAGGCGAGTAATCACCCAGAAGCTTTGGAGGTTTCCCCAGCATAGTTTTTAAACCAGAAATCCTGGAAAGTAAGTTGCAGGTATTTTCCGACTTTGGGTAAATTGCCTGCTCATTTGTTATGACATTGCAGAATAAAAAACAGAGAGAGAAAACCAAGGCGTACTGGCTCTGTTGTTCTAACAGCCTCATATCCTAAGTACCACAATATATGCCTCTGTTTAGTCCCTGCTGTGTGATTGATGCTAAATGACTAGTTCCCCGGTGAGTCCCCTCCATCAGGAGACAAGCTGGCAGGAGGTCTTTTTGGGTGTGCTTATCTGGAGATATTTTTTTCCACTTTTATTTTCTTTTTGTTCTATTTTCTCAGTGGAGGGAATGGCAAGGGGGCTCACATATTCTCTGTCTGACTCATTGTCTCTTACTCCATTGATGTTAGGAGTGAACAATGGAACTGCCACTCACAGCTCCCTGTCCAACATCAATCAATTTCCCCCAGGAAAGGATGCATTATTCCAGAGGTAATGTGGGGACACCTGGGTAATGATGTGGGAAAAAAATAAAGCTGGGACCACATTTTTACCTTACCTCAAAATAAATTCCAGTTAGGTAAGAGTTTTAAACAGGAAAATACAAAAGTAAAACCATGAAATTACAAGAAGAAAGTATGCTAATACACTTGAACATTCTGACAAAATGGACACATTTTTTGAAAATTATAAAATGAAATATAGAGTATTTTATGATTCCCGACAAATTATATGATTATTTTTACTAAATTTGTGAAAAATGTTTCTGGTAATTTTATTGGGATTGCATTAAATTTGTCAATTAATTTGAGTAGAATTGACATTTTGATTATGCTAATTCTTCAATCCCGGAACATGGGATGTCCTTCTACTTTTTTGGATCATTTTAGTTTCTTTTTTTTTTTTTTTTTGAGAGGTTTTTCGCTATAGGGCGCGTGCGCTCACCAGACAGACAGAGAGAGACAGAGAGACAGAAAGCGAGAAATCACCCCCCAGGGGGGATGGTCACGCCGCAATCCCTTCTCCTCCATTCTCCTCTCGGGATCTTGGGCACGCACGCACACGCGCCCGGCGTGAGTTGTAAGCCACCGGGTCCGAGACGCGAACCGCGGTCGACTACGTGGGAGTCCAGCGACATAGCCATTACGCTAACTGCTGGTTCCCATCATTTTAGTTTCTTTTTAAAGTTTTTTCATAGACCATCCAGTGAAAAAAAGAAAAATCTATTTAGCAAATAGTGCTGGAAAAACTGAGTATCCACCTGCAGAAAGATGAAACTGGATACCTATCTCTCACCACTAACAAAAGTCAATTCAAAGTAGATCAAAGACTAAATCTATGACCTCAAACTATAAAACTATAGTTTGGATAGGTGGGGGATAACACAGGGAAAACTCTTTGAGAAATCAAAATAAGTGAAGACTTTTTAAATAAGACCCCAAAGCACAGGCAATAATCACAAAAATAGACTAGTGGGATTACATTTCATTAAAAAACTTCTGCACAGTGAAAGAAATAATAATAAAAGTGAATCGGCAACCCTTCAGAATGGGAGAATATATTTGCAAACTATGCCTCAGATAAGGGACTGATACCTGGAACATACAGGGAACACAAACTCCTAACCTGGAAAAAAAAGAAAATCAACCCAATCAAAAGATGGGCAATGAACCGGACAACTCTCTAAAGAAGGCAGCCAAAAGGGATATGAAAAAAATGCTCAACGTTCATTATTATAAGGGAGATGCAAATCAAAACCACAATGAGATGCCACCTAACCCCAGTCAGAATGGCTAAGATTAAAAAAAATAAAGAATATAAATTAGTACAGCCACTATGGCGAACAATATGGAAGTTCCTCAAAGACCTACAATCCAGCAATTCCATTCCTAGGTATCCACCCAAAGGATAGGAATACACACAGTCAGAAAATCATGTGTACGTCCATGTTTATTGCAACATTATTCACAATGAGTAAGACATGGAACCAACCCAAATGTCCACAAATGGTAAACGGATTGAAAGTGTGGCACATAGGGACCAGCAGTTGGCGCAATGGCTATGTCGCTGGACTCCCACGTAGTCAACCGCAGTTCGAGTCCCGGATCCGGTGGCTTAAATTCACGCCAGGCGCGTGTGCGTGTGTGCCCAGGATCCCGAGAGGAGAGTGGAGGAGAAGGGATTGCAGCGTGGCCACCCCCCTGGGGGGTGATTTTTCACTTTCTATCTCTCTCTCTCTATCTGTCTTTCTGGCGAGTGCACGCGCCCTATGGCAAAAACCTCTAAAAAAAAAAGAGAAAGAAAGAAAGAAAGAAAGAAAGAAAGAAAGAAAGAAAGAAAGAAAGAATACTACTCAATAAAAAACAATGAAAGAAAGTAAGAAAGAGTGGTACATATACACTATGGAATACTACTCATCCATAAAAAACAATGAGATCCTGGCATTTGATAGAAAGTGGACAAATATGGAGAATTTACTGCTAAGTGAAGCAAGCCAGACTATGAGAGGCATTGTATGTTCCCTTGCAATATATACTGTCTGTACTCTATGACAGAAACTGAAAGATTGGAAAGCATAAAAGTATGGAGAACAGTTGTGGATACTATAGACAGTGTGGGAGCAGGGTGAAAAGTGGGGGGAGGTATGAGGGAGGGAATCAAGAAGAAAAAGAACAAAGCAAAATATTTACGGGACACAAAAATGGAAAGTTATCTGTTGATAATAATGGGAATGGTAATATCTTTGATGAGACTAATATACAGTATATTCATGCTGGGAAAATTCATTTTATGTGCTTGATTAAATATAAACTAGAAATTAAATTAAAAAAGAAAATTATAAAAATGCTATTACTGAGGGAAGAAGACATAGAAATTTCTAATATTCTGATAGACCTTAAATGAATAGAAAAGACAGCCAAATCTTCTACCTCTACCAAATAAAGAGACCAAATTCAGATGATTTGTGAGTGCGACTAAACTATCATTGAAGAGACATTTCTCATTCTAGTGATTCCAGTTAGAAAAGGATATCAAGTTGCCCATTTCAGAGTTTAACCACAATTCCAAAACCATGTAAGAAAAGAAAGAAAAAAATTATAGGCTTATTTCACCTTTTAGAAGAGAATAGAATAAAAATCATAACCAAATCCAACAGGCATTACCAAGTTTATTTAACAGGCTCAAGGCAGAGTATCTAAAGAGTGTAAGGATGGTCTAATGTTAAAAAAAAAAATCTCTTGATGAAATTATGTCAATCTATGCTTGAAAAATTTGATAAATACCTCCTTATTTTCTATTAAAATATATTGATGAATAATAAATTTATAGAAATGGACATAAATCATAAGTGTATATATAGCATGATTAATTTTCATGAACTAAAAGCATTCATGCAACCAAAACTCATAACCTTAAATGTCAGGCCTAAGTCCTTTCCAGTCATTAACCCTCACCCCTGACAAGGGCAACCACTATTCTGACTTCAAATCAGCAGAGCAAAGATATATTATTCAATAAATGGTAATCGGACAACCGAGTACCTAAAGGGGAAAAAATAAAGTTGGAACCATAGATTCTTTTAGTGTGTTGACTTTAGAGTCAACACACTAAATAGTATATGACTAATGGAGTCATATACTATGGTCCCTCTATTTGGCTTCTTCTTAATATTAGATCATCAGAGTTATCCATACTGTTGGAAGTCATGACAGTGTGTTCATTCATATTGCAATATAGTGTTCCATGATCTGAATATAAGATATTTTATTTTCCCATTCAGATTATTTGATAAACATGTAGGTTGTTTTCAATTTGAGACAATAATAATATTTATATAAGTATTTTCATTTATATTTTTGCTAAACTTATGTGTGCATTTCTGCCTAGAAGTGGAATTGTGTCCATAGGGAGTGTGTTATGTTCAGTTTCTGTATACTACCCAACAGTTTACTGTAGTAATTGTCTTAGGTCAGAATAAGGGTCCGAAGCAGACCCTGTGGTGATGTCCAGTGATTTATTAAAGGGGTGCTCTCTTGGGACCAGCAGATGGTATAGTGGTTACATTGCTGGACTCCCCACAGCTGACTACGATTCGAGTCCTTGACTCTGTGACTTGAAACTCATGCCTGTTGTGTGTGCATTTGTGCCAAAAATTCTGAGAGGAAACTGGAGGAGAAGGAATTGTGGTGTGGTCATTCCTCTGAGGGGAATGATTTCTCACTTTCTGTCTCTCTGGCAAGTGTATGTGCCCTATAGCAAATTTTTTTCTCTCTCTCTAAAAAATAAGGCGTGTTCTCAGGAGAAATGATCAAGGTAGTGGGACAAAGAGAAGAGTTAAATCAAGGGTATGACTTAGGGAAAGTTATCTCAGGGGGAGCATTTGTGACCCAAGAGAACTGGGAATATAAATTATGCCCACAGTGTTGTCCCACCCTGTGATATGGTTGTGGGCTCTCACATCCCTGCACCTCTCAGTCTTTGGCTAAGGGCTGCCCAGGAGGGACATAAACTCTGAGCACTTTCCACTTTCTAACCATGTGGCCAAAGTGGTCTTAGTGTGTGACTCTCACCCCTGAAAGGGTTCCTGGTATGGGCAGTGGGAGGTGGAATCACGGTGGAGCAGAGGGAGAGGAGCATGGAAAGTGGATGAGGGGTTCTGATGAACTGTTATGGACTGAACACTTGTGTCTCCCCAAATTCCCTTTCCAATGTGATGGGGTTAGGAGGTAAAATATTTGGAAGGTAATTAGATTTAGATGAGGTCACCAAGGTGGCCTCCTGTGACTGTAATTAATGCTTTTATGAGTCTCCAGAGCTCTTACTTACTCTCTCAGTTGTGTAAGAATGCAGTGAAAAGACTGAACCAGAAAGTGGTCTTCAAAACTGAATCTGCTGACACCTTGATCTGGGGCTTACCAGCTTCCAGGAATGTGTGACTAAATGTTTGTTGTTTAAGGCACCCAGTAATGGTATTTTGTTATAGCAGCTTGAGATGACTGAGACGGGACTGACTGTGTGATTCACAGTGGTGAATCATGCAAATTTATATGCCTAGGAGCAGTTGCTCTACATCCTTGTCAACACTCAATGTGTTTGTCTTTTTTTTTTTTTTTAATTTAACAATGGAAGTCATTGTAGCAAAGTAGGACTAGAAGGGACTTCTTTAATTTGATGGAGTTTGTAAACCAAAAACCTACAGAAAACATTATATTTAAGGCAAAAACTTCAGATTCGTTTCCTTTAGAATTAAAAAGAAATTAAGGATGACCTCTCTTCCAGATTTTATGTGGTTACAAAGTTCTGGACAATACTATCAGACAAGAAAAGGAACAAACGTTATAGGCATTGGAAAGAGGAGATACAATTCTATTTATAGATTATTTTCTACATAAATAATACAAGAAATAAATCTTATAACATTCATTATGGTTGCTAGTTACAAAGTCAGTTTTCAAAAATCAATAACATTAACCTACAACATCAATAACCATCTACAAATAAAAAGAACAATAAGATATCCACAATAGTTATAAAGACTATAAAGTACCTAGGAATTAACAGAAGTTACACAAAATAGCAACAACAAAAAATATAGCTTAGTTAAAGCACATAAAAAGTCTCAGCAAATACTCAGGATTTGATAAGTCAACCTCATAAAGATGCTAATATGCTTTCTATTAATCTGTCCATCCAATATAATCCCAATAGAAAATATAGCTTGATATTCTTAGGACTTCAATAGAATTATTCTTTAATTTATAGAGAAGAGTAGATTATTTAGGGAAAGAAGAGCAAGGAGGTAGGATTTGCTCTCTTCGATATGAAGTATTGCAATGTTACTATAATAAAAACAGCATGGTACTGGTGCAAAACCCAGGGAAATAAACCAAAGGAATGGAGTAGAAATAGCTCAAGGACAAACTCATGCCTGTATGATATTTGATAGGATTGGGAAATTGGCTACTGACCTTAGCTCATCTGCACAGGGAGAACCCCAATTACATTAAAGACTTAACTGTGAAAAGTAAAGCTATAAAGCTAACGGAAGAAATAATAGGAGAGTAAGTATAACTAATGGTATGGGAAACGACCTTTAAAAAACTAGCAGATGGTGTGTAGAAAAGGAAATACAAATGCAGCTTAAATTTAGAAAAAAAGACTTGACTCCTGATGAGAGAAAAATAAAATTAAAACTATAATGAATATAAATTTTATCTCACTTATCAAATGGGCAAAGATGCCAAAGTTCAGTAAGAGTTAAGTTGTAGGCAACAGTTGGTTTGAACAGAGTTTTCTTTTTTTAAGGTTTTTACCATTGGTCTTGTGTGCTCACTGAAGAAAGACAGAGAGACAGTGAGAAGTCACCCCCTAGGGGGAATGGTCATGCCACAATCCCTTCTCCATCCATTCTCCTCCTGGGATTTTGGGCACACACAGGTGCCTGGTGTGATTTTTAAACTCTTGGGTCTGGGATTTGAACTGTGGTTGGCCATGTGGGAGTCCTGCATCTTAACCACCTTGCCACCTGCTGGCCCTGAACAGAAATGCTTTTGAAATAAAAGCTTAGGTGCTTACAGAATAGTTACAAGGGATGTCAGAGAAGAATCTAGATCAGGTTCCCCAGAAAAATCCCTGTCCATAGAACCATTGTGCTTGAGATGAAGCCCATGGCTACTGCTGCAAAGAAACTTGGAAACTTGCCCCTGCAGCTGCCCAAATTGTTGATTGAGGAAACTACCTAGTCAATTAGAGGCTGCCACCACATCTTGCTCTAGTGCCCCAATCATAGATGCTTTGTTATTTCCCTCTCTTCTCATGGGATTCAGGTTTCCACCAAAGTCTGGAGAAATATGTTAAATTGGTGGAACTTGAAAGATGTCTGCAGCCCCAGCTGCTAGGGGTTCTGGGTGGTGTTGGTTTCCTGCCTTGGTGTACTAGGAGGGGATAAGAGCAGATGGTGAACAAGTCAGTCAGTGACTCCACCATTGCAGGTGGCCAAAATGCATTTCTCTTTTCCAGGATTAGTCACGCTTACTTCGGATCCTGGAGAGACATGATAAAAATCACAGAAGCAGTCAGGGAGATTCCCATTGCACAGACATGTGCTCTTGTGTCTTCTGTTTTTTTTTTTTTTTTTTTTTTTTTTCATGAATAAAAATAGCAAAGGTGAAAGGATCCTGGATTGAGGGCTCAACATCCTGGGGTTCTAGTTCAGGCTTACTGTTATTTCCCTGTGGGCCTCAATGAAGTGGGAGGTTAGTTTGGCCACACAGTTTGTTAGTGAAAGGACTGTTATAGGGAAACATAAATTGAAAAAAAAAGAAAAACAAACATAAATTGAAATGGCCTTGGTCAGGTTGAGAAGAGCGTGGCTGTTACCTGGAGGAGAGCCCTTTCTTCTGATTCTCTTCCTTTCTGCCGGGGCCATGAAGAAGCTTTGCAGAGAATAATAGTCTGAAAACCATGGATTTGGCTTTTTTCTAATGTGCTGTCTTAGTCTGTTTTGTGCTATAACATATCAACACAGACTGGGTAATTTATAAAGAATAGCAATTTACTTTCTCCTGTTCTGGATGATGGGCAGTCCAAGATCCTGTGCTGGCATCTGACAAGAGCCTGGCCGCTATGCCCTCTGGAGGTCAGATTGCCTTCACCTCACATGGTAGGAAGTGGAAGGGCAAAAAGGGGCCAACTTTTCCTGTCAAGCCCTCTAACTATGGCATTAATCCATTTATGAGGTAGAACCCTTATGACTTAAACACTTCCTAAAGGCTCCACCTCCCAGTTGCATTGGGATTGAGTTTCTAAAACATGAACTTTGGAGAACATGTTCAGACCATAGAAGATGCCTGTCAGCCTTCAGTATTTTTCCGCTAAGAATTCGAAGGCCAGTTCATTAGAGGCAGCATCAGAAAATAATCCACAAACCCATTTTGTTTTATTTAACTAAGTTTTATTAATCAAGATATTTGAAATGTGTCCCATAAGTCTTTTTTTCTTTAAAATTTTTAAAAAAGAATTATTTATTTAGTTTTATTTATTATTTTTAAAAAATTTTGCTATAGGGAAGATGAGGGGGGGGGGGAGAGAGAGAGAGAGCGAGAGCGCGCTGCCATATTGGGACTCAAACTGTAGTTGGCCATATAGGAGTCTAGCACCTTAACCACCATGCTACCTGTTAGCCCCAGTCCCATAATATTTACTTGAGTTCCATGCTCTTCTCTGGGAGCTCCTATAAGCACTTTAGGCTTGCTTGGGCTAGAGAGGCCACTGTTCTCAGCAGTTTCCACAGTTCACATGATTTATCATCCAGGGCTTACACTTTTTGCCATCACTGCCCAGTCCACTGCTGCCTAAATGCTGCATTTCCAGGGTCCTGACCCTCTAAGGATACTGTAGCTGAATGGAAAACCTCAAACTCCTGGGGTAAAGTTGCACTCTCAAATTATCCACCTCCATCCTCCTACCTGTCTCTGCCCCTACCTCAGTTTAGCCACGTGGTTACTGGACCTGAATCTCCTAAGTAAGGCAAGATGGAGATTGACTTCAGGGTGCCTGGAAGCTTCATGTTGGGATAAAAAGTCTTTATGACCCTCAAAGGGAGAGAACCCAGATCCTGAAGTATCAGAATTTGGTACATGGAGGAGGGGGAAGTGAAATGTTGACGTAAATAGGGAGACCCAGGATTTACCCTTATTCTTGAAAATATCTCATGAGAAAAAAATGTGACTGAAATATATTGCAACATCTGCTTTAAAAAAATATAAAATAAAATACAAAGAGGGGGCCGGCAGGTGGTGTGGTGGTTAAGATGCTGGACTCCCGCATGCCTGACTATGCGTCAGGTCCCAGACCTGGCGGTTTGCCTCCTCACTTTCCTTCTCTCTCTCTGGTGAACAGAAGTGCCCTATAGCAAACATAATAATAATAATAAATAAAACTAAATAAGTAGTTCTTTAAAAAAATAATAAAAAAATACAAAGAATAAAATAAAGACTACCTATAATTTCACTCTCTGGAAATACCCTACTGGTAAGTTTTGATGTGTTTTTTTCCTTTTTTTAAAAAAAGGACATTCTTTTATCATTATGATCATACTTTATATGCCCTTTTGCAAACTTTTCTCTATATTTAAAAGTAATTTATACACTTTATAAGCTAAAATTTTTCACCACTCAGCAAATGTTCATTGGGTTTTTATGGTGTAATCGTAGTGAGAGGATTTCAATGGAGATCTCTACCCTTCTGTCCTTACAGTGACTTTCAGGGGAGGGATTGAGGAATCTGAGTGAAGAGTGAAGACTTGGTCATTGTAGACAAATAGGTAAGTGAGGGCTTTTCATTTCAGAGTCTGCTTCTTCTCCCCAGCTGGATGCAAAATTTTGTGTCTATGTGTGGGCATGTGGATATTTATTTTTTCTGAATAGAAGATTCACAGCTTTCATCCAGTCTTCCCAAAGAAACCCAAAAGGTAAGAACCACTGAATATGATTGTAAAGTTGTGGGCTGGGACATCATGGCCCAGGGAGAGTGTGAAGAGGAACATGCTGGGGAGAGGAGGTAGAAAAGGAGATGAGGAAAGAACTGAGGACAGGTTGAAAAGATAGTAGGAAGATCATGCCTCACCCCACATCCAGAACGAGACTGCCAAGGAAGTAACAAACCAAGAGAATGCCAAGGAAATTCAAATTGGGACCAGCAGTTAGCATAATGGCTATGTTGCTGGACTCCCATGTAGTCAACCGCGGTTCGAGTCCCGGACCCAGTTGCTTAAACTCACGCCAGGCGCATGTGTGTGCATGCCCAAGATCCCGAGAGGAGAATGGAGGAGAAGGGATTGTGGCGTGACCATCCCCCCTGGGGATGATTTCTCTTTTTCTATCTCCCTGTCTCTGTCTTTCTGGTGAGCGCACACCCCCTATAGCAAAAACCTCTTCAAAAAAAAAAGAAAATTAAAATTAAACCAAGGACAAAAAGTATTTGACTTCCATTTGTACTAATATTTACACAAAGTATACTTGTACAAATACACGTACAAATGCTTCTCCTCTGGGCATCCTCTTAGCTCCATGGTTCCTTCTAGGTACTACTACCACTTGCCCAAGGAATGACTAATTCAGCTTCTCACTGGGAAAACGTCACAACTTCCATTCAGAACACTTCTCAGTGTCACCAGATAACATTGGCATGTTCAACGGATATTGATGATTACAGACCCAGGATTTCACACTAGGCACCTGCTGAAATGAACACCCCCCTCCAACACATACACTATTTTTGTGGTTTCAAAATAGTGTTCCTTTAGCCATGGATTCTTTTTTAGTTTGGAATATTGCCATAGGATAGAGGACCTCGTATCCCTCTAGGTTTTAGTGTTTCATAAAATAGCTCTCTTATAGTCACACACATAATCTGTGTGCAATCTCATTTTTCTTTCCATTTTATAATTCTTGTAGGTCACCTTTGATCAGCCTAGTACTGAACGTCAGTGGTTCCTGGGGATCTGGTGCCATTCTTTGAACATGTTCATAAATGCCTAGATTTAAAATGGTTCTTGGAAAAAGATGCATAATAAATACTTAACTCAAGCTGGGACTCAGGCATCAAATGTATTTACCCGGACAGTGAAATATTTAAATGCTCTGTTGCTAAGTTGCTGGTGTGCATGGATGATATACCTATTCATGTCTATTTAGGAAAAAAAAAAAAGGACCCAAACACTTCAAATTGATTGTTTATCTGAGTCTAGAAGAATGAAGACAGTTGAACAAAATCTGTAAGCTTCTGGAGTCATGTCTGAAGATATTAATGTGATGCGGCTCGTAATGTCTTTTTACAGAGTCCACCTACTTAGGGGGGTTGGTAGGAGTGATGGAGTGGAAAATTTTTGCATAATAAGGAAGTCTCAGAAACAGGCAAGTGGCTCAAATCATTAGTGCTGGAGCTTTGAACTGGTTCAAGATTTAGCCTTAATTATTAACCTTCTTTAATATTTCAGAGTGCCTATAATAAAAGAGGCATGGTGCATTTAATTTATAGTTATGCAGTCAGAGATTGTTAGACCTTAAATGGATGTAGATCATTTGGGGCATCCTCAGATTCGTGAGCTTTTATCTTCTCCAGCAGACCCCAGGGATGTTGCCCAGTTTCCCTTGGTAACGCTGCTTTTGAAGGCTGACTCTCATGGTTGAAGGGTAGGAGTGAGAAATGGGGAAGGGGTTGAATAAAAGTAATATTTTAAAATAAATAGACATGAATAATTCTATCATCCATCATATCTGAATAATGCCTCTTTTTAGAGATCTTAAATTTAATTCTAATTCCATTCAGAATAAATTTATCCTTTATTTTATTTATTCATATTTCTTAGTACATAAACAAGTAAGAGACAATGGCTCCCATTGTCATGTCTTAATTATTAACTCCTTCCCTGAATTCCAAATTCATAGAATACATTTAGGAGGCATGTCAAAATTATTTTTGCTGATTTCCTTCTCCCCACTCATCCATTTATTCCTCTCTGAATTTTCACCACAACAGGAAAGGATACAGTCTATCTTGGAGACTGGAAGATGGTGGACTGTGGTGTACAGTGATGAAATATATTTGATAACAGCTTCATTCATGATATATCAAAAAATTGATAACCAGTGAACTCCTAGGCAAAAGGATGAGTTAACAAAACAAAATGTTATTAGTGTGTGTAGGTTGCTGTTGGATGAATTAAAAAAAAAATAGAGTTGAAAAATCTGAGGGCTTGTATAGCTGGAATAGGTCATTGTTTCTCAAATAGTAAGAATTAATATTGAGAAATGCTTACATAAAGAAGCATTTATACTCAAAGCTTAGTTAAAAAGTTAAGACTTTTAGCAAAGACCAAAAGGAAGATTTGCTCAGCAAACTCCTTTTAAATTTCTGAATGGATGAAGATGATGACTGATACTTTATTTTTATTTTTTTTTTGTTTTTGATACGGTCTCACTGTAGAGATCCTCCTGCCTCAGCCTCCCAAGCTGCTGAGATTGCAAGCGTCCCACCGTGCCTGGCCTTTAGACGGACTAGGAATCCAGCCTGGGCCTCCCATATAGTAACAGCCTATGCACGGCATCTTAATGGTATGCACCACAGTGGCTGGGTGGAATAAGTCTTTTTTAGTTGGTTAAAATGGGCCATGGAGAAAAGACTGAAGGGTCTAGATTCCAGAAATTGAGGGCTGGGAGTGGGGTGGGGGAGGCATTTCTCAAGAAGGATTTTGTAGCAGGATGGTGGCCATGGAAGTCGGAATCTGCTAAGGAGTGTGTAACAACTTACCTGCTGAATCAACCAGCCCTGAAAATGGATGCGCTGGAGCGTCAGCCCATACCCAGCCATCGCTGGCGGTAGAGCAAACGTCGAGAAGGGGTCTGGGCCCTGCTGCAGCCACCCGCCACTTCACCCCATCCGCCCAGTGCCCAACCCACTATGACTGGTGACATTTAAATAATTATAAGCATAAACAGAATGTTGCAAGTTACCATCTTAAATTCTATTTTTGTGTCTGGAGCAATGGCATAAAAAGAAACAAACTTAGTTCTTTCTTCCAGAAGGACCAAAAATAAGCATCTCATTATTTGTATTTTACTGTTAAGCTTCTTTGTGTGAACAGTGTTCTTAACTACTCCAGTAGCTTAGGTTTGTATTTATAATATAGCTTTTATGTAAAGTTTTTTTTTATTAATAAAAGGATTTTGGTGTGACAATGGCACATGGCATTTATTAGAATTAAGTAAGTAAAGAACTGACTAGATTCTTATGTTTTTGAGAGCTGTGCTGACAAAGAAACTAATGATCTGGACCAAAATGGTTTGTGACTGAGACTTAAGTGACCTTTGAATTCTCACATTTCTACAGGAAAGTAGAATGAGGTGCTCAGCCTTGAAAAAGGATATTGTCTAATGCATTCTTCAGACGTGGCTAAGTAGAATAAGAGAAAAGGAAGGTCTTCTCCAAGGGCAGAGCCAAGACTCAAGAGCCTGGGCTGTGAAGCCACCTCTAAAACAGTATCAGGACCCAGCTAAGAAACACTCACTATCCTGAGTGGCACTCCCATTAGATTTCCCCAGCAGGATTTTAGAATTTCGGTGCACCAGTGGGGCTGTGCATCTCCATTCTCCCCCAAGAGCATGCAGTTTGTTTCTCTGTTCCTGTCCAGTGTGTGTGTGGATGGGGAAGGAGGGCAGCTTTTCGTTTGGGTTCATGGGTCTTTGGAGCAAGAGCAGCCTGCCTTGGACTCATGCACAGATGGTCTGTGCCACTGCTGGATGCAGAGATCCCTGCAGGAGCCTGCCCTTGAGTCTGATGCCCACCTTATGGGGCTCCAGGGGCATCGCTTAGATACACCAACATCTGATCCCAAATGATTGCTGAACAAATGAACACAGGGTTGAGTGAACAAATGAATTAGTGAAAGGATTTTTTGAAGTCTGACGCACACTGTGCCTTGTTTTAGGCTCTGGGAACCAAAGATGAGTGAAGGGTCTATGTCTCCCAGTGGGTGCCAATGGAGGGCTCCCTGGAGGGAGCAAACTCTCAGCACAGACACCTGGAGTTGGATTTGAGACCCAACGGAGTTGCCGAGTGTACCTGCCTGGCATCTGTGCGTGCAGGTGTACATATGCGTCTGTTTTAGTAGGTGCATTGATACATGAGTGTGGCGTGCTGGTTTCTATGTGTGCACACTTGTGTGGATGTATCATACACATGTGTACATGTGTATGAATATGTACCTGAGTGTGGGGACATCTGAGTATATATGCACATGAGTTCAGGTAAGTTTGTATGTACATGTGTACATGTGTGCACAGCAGGTATGTATGTATTTGTGTTCATGCATGCATTTGATCATGTGTTCACGCACGTTCAGTTCATGTATTTCTGTGTCTGTGTGTATGTCTCTGTGTGCTCGTGTAAAAGTGAGGTTGAACTTCTGTTGGTAAATAGAGAAACTGGCAAAATGGGAGGCTCCTGTGATAGGCAGGGCAGTGGCCAGCCACGGCTCTCTTGTTTTTGAGTGAGTCCCCTGTGCCAAGAGTGCTCAGCAGTATCAGCTGGATGAATAAATGGGAGGGCTGGTGCTTCCTGGACCCTGGGGGGCTGTGGAAGATCTTCTGTGACCTCTGGTGGGCAGCATAAGGGGCGGGTGTGACGCTGAAGTTGTAGGCAGCCCACAGTGTCCTGGAAGTCATTCTCATCAGCCTGGACCCCTTCCCCATGAGCCCTCCCAGGTGTAGAGGGCGTCACCTGGAAGAGCCCCACCTCCCTGCAGCTCCAGTGGTTCCATGGGAAGGAGAGGGTGGAGAATGCTTAGAAGTACTGAGAGAAGGCAGTTTGGAGACAGCAAGGGCTCTGTCCATACAGGACTTCTTAGTTCACCAGGCAAAATGCTCAGGCGTGGGGAGGGCTAGGGCTCAGAGGACAGCCAGACTGGCTCACCATACGTGTGGCTTAGCCTTCCCTTGGGTTTACCTTTCTGAGACAGGAGGCGCAGATGGGTCCTCAGCCTGGTCTCAATGGGTCAGCTACCCATCTGTCTGCAGAGGTCAGCTTAGAGGGTTCTGGCTGGTTGCACCTCAACCCTGTGTCCAGTGGTAGAGGACTCTGACCAGTCCAGGGCACATGTCTGCTTCACTGATGGGGGAGGCAGGAGGTACCACATGTTATATGACAAGGACACCACAACCATAGCCATGTCCTCAGACGAAAGGGCAAATAGGGCTTAGGCACACTTTCATGTTTCGATGACCAGCCAAATGTTGTCTTAAAGGCACATTGAGAAGCTTGATCATGTAGCGATGTCCCAGCCAGAAATACAATCAGAGAGAAGGGGAGCATAGGATCTGTGGGCAGAAGAGGAAGAAACTGAATTAACAGAAAATATGGACTTTCTAAAAGCATCCAGAAGTGAGATCTGCGTAAAAACAGGGAGAAACCCTAAGAATGCCTCCAGAGCCCATCAGTCCCCAAAACACAATAAAAAAACTCTCCAGTTTAGGGCTGTGAGCTCCAGCACTTAGTTTTAAGGACCAACTTTGCATTTTGCAAATAATTTCCTCCATCATTTTGTTTTTCCACAGTGACGCGGGGGCTGCCCTCATCATGTGGTGTCTTACAGTGGCTGATTTTCTTCCGTCTTGTAAAAATAATGCCTTTCCACTTAGCTTATGTTGTCTTCTGGGATTAATTAGTGACTGCGCAAGTTCCACAAGGTTTAGGTGGCCAGTGCTTCTTGACAGATGGAAGCTGGAAAAAGATGGGAAATGACTGCAAGGCCAGTAATCATGGTTTTCTGGATGTGAGGAGTTTATGAAATACCTCCAGGGCTGAAGCTCCCACATAAGTTCTTGGGGCCCCTGGGCCCCGTGGTCGGGCGGCAGCCATTCATCCTCCATCTGAACGCTGGTGAAAAATGGCATTTCTTATTACTTCAATTGACGGCCAAAAAAAAAAAAAAAAAGAAGAAGACGAAGAAGAAGAAAGTTGATTTATACACAAGACTCCTGCTCTGTAATTATGGTCTAGAATTAATTAAATACCCTGTAGCTTTTTGTACTGTATATGCTAATGATTACCAAAAATTGATTCTCTTCTATATTTCTTTATTAGCTTATCTTTAAATGACATATTGTGAATAACGACCTCTTGTACTGCTGGACTAGGCATCTTTATAATTTGCAATTCAAGCTGTTTATTCTTTTCAATTTGTTTAGGTAATTTATTTTTCTAGGCGAGGAAAAAAAAGAGGCCTAAATTACAGGAACCAACAGTCCCCGCTGGCTGGAAAGTGCCAGGATCTGGAGTGAATAAATATCCCTGAAACGAGCCGATGACGACCTTGTGCGGGAGCCTGGTGAGTGGTCATGCTAGTTTTATTTTATAGACCATATTGAATTAATTTAATTATGGAATATCAGTGCTCTGCTTGGTAATTAGCACTGCGGGCGATTCTCCCTGTGCAACCATGCTCCTTTCTGGGCAGGGATGCCTCTTCAGAGGTGGCCACTGACTCTAGGTGGCCTCCCTAAGGTGTGAGGCAGGCCAGCCCCCCATGACACATAGGGGTCTTCTTATTGTCCTCTTCCTGCGCCAGCCTCTCTTCCTTGGGAGGTGGACTGAAAGAGCAGGCGGAGGGAGATCTGCAGAGCATCTTATTTCATGCCACGTTATAACTCACCGTTCTTGTATTACATGATCTAATTAGCCATTTTCGGCTATGGGAAAACCTAACTTTTTATGTCTTGCTCACCGGGTATCTCGGCAGCAGGCTCTGATTGCCTCCTGATCCACATCCCCCACATTCTTCCCTGGGGAGAGGAGCTGGCACGTCTCTGGCCAGTAGACTGTCCCTCTGTCACCATGGAGACCATGACAACTGCTCCACCCTGCACTTCCTGCTGCTTTATGGTGGCCTCACAGCTCAGGGATGGTCTAAACTTTCATTTGCTGAATAATTAGAAAATGTTATCAAGACAAAACTTTTCTGTTCCCCTAGCAGGTTAACAGAGGCACCTGTGCCTTGCTGGGGCCCCCCACACTTCCCCTCCTCCCTCTCAACCTTCCAATTCTCCCCTTCTTCCTCCCCACCTTTTCCTCAACTTCCCCTCCTTTATTCCCTTCTCTCCTCCAGCCTCTCCCTCCCCCCAACCTTTGACCTCCTCTCTCCCTCTCTCCCTCCTTTCTCCTCTCTTCATCAGTGTGGATAACACATTGCTCAGAGTCAATACCTCAACCCTGTGTTTGATTCTGGCCCTGCTGCCTCCTCGGGGAGCTGACACCATTGACCATGCTTTCTCTGTCCCGCATCTTCAGACCTCTCTGTGCTGGCTCCTTCCTGACAGCATGTAAATGCACTCAGCCCCCCAACAGGACCGTGACTTTAAAATTCCACTCTGACTCATCTTCGATCAGCTGCCACTCTCCTCTCACTTGCCTTTCACAGCTTTGGTATTCTCTTCTTCAGTGACTTCCCACATCCTTTGAAGGTGCCTGGCCACATACCACCCCCAAAACCTGCTTTGGCCAGGGCCACTGTGGCCTCCTGATAATCCTGACTGGACTATTCTCAGTCCTCCTCTTATTGATGCTTCAGTGTTTGTCTTGGAGAGGAGAGAGGATAGTGGTTAGGAGCCTGGGAATATGATCTTTCTGTCCCAATTTTTTTGTTTGATAATATTGCTATGGCTTGCATGATGGTTTATCCCTAAAGGTTCCTGTTCTGGAAACTTAGTCCCTAGTGTAAAGGCTCTGGGAGGTGGTGAGACCTTTAAGAGGTGGAGCCTAATCAGTGGACACCATCTAATTGACTGGGGGTGTGTGGGGGACAAATAGAGGCAGTGGGGAGTTCAGTTGCCAATCTCTTTGCATGTACCGGTCCTCCTCTCTGCTTCTCTAGGCCATGTTGTGAAGTAGCACTGGATGCCAGCCTACTGCTGGCCTCGTATCTTTGGATTTTCCAGTCACCAGAACTAGGAGCCAAATAAACTTAAGCTACGTAAGATACTCAGTCTCAGGTATTTCTGTTTAGCAACTCAGTAACAAACTAAGACAATACTGGTATGCAGGAGAGTGCTTAGAGTGCTGTCTGACACCTAATAAGTACTCAGTAAGTGCTCTGTACTATGACAATTGGCCACTCCCTCCTGAGCTCCATTCTATGCACACAGTTGCCTGTTGGATATGTCTGGATGCTCATCTTACCCCATCAACTGAGCTCATCTTCTCCATCTGCCTCCCTCTCCAGCATTCTGAATCTTTGTAAATATATCTGTCCAACACAAGGTCGCTGAAGACATAGACCTGGGTCTGGCTCTTTACCAGACCTCCTCCATTAGCCCTGGAGTTAATAGATAACCAAGTCCCATTTCTAGACCCTTCTTAGTAACTGTCACTGCTGTCTGTTTTTCTTTTTTACCCTCAGTACCTAAGCCCCCACTGTGTCTGACAGGCCTCTTCATCTTGAATGTGTTTTCTTGAGTGGCCTTTCTGGAAACAGATGCTTGTAGGTGTTGGTATCCTGAATGAGCCCTTTCTCAGCACCACTGTCCCTGAGGGAAGTGAGCATTCTTCTGGGGGGTCATACAGGCTCTTTGTGACCGTATCTCACTGTTTCTCCAGACACAGGCTTCTCTGATATTCCTCACACAAGCTCTGGGTGTAACTATGTTGAACTATCTGCAGTCATTTTGCTGTATTTTGTCCTTCGTGCTACGTCTAAGACCTGGGGTGAGGATACAGTGGGCTCTCTGGAGAATCCCCAAAGACAGCAGAGTTAGAGATGCAGCTACACTGGCTACGTTCCAAGAAGACTTCCTGGAAGCCCGTACCCCATGAGAGTCACTTCTTCCATCTAGCTGCAAAGAAAGGGAGGAAGGGGCATTTTAGGAGGTGACCATGTGTCCTGCTAAAGTTGGACTTCTCTTTCAGAGGTCAAAGGGCAGTGGGTGCTGGAGATACTAGTACCCCAACAGCCCATGACGGGTTGCATCAGGACCTTATGCACCCTGGTCCTGCTCATTTAGCATATGCAAGTGTAAAGGTCAGCAGTTAGGTGCTCTCCACCTGATCTTAGGACCTGTTCACATGACCTGAGACTTCTGATTATACTTCCTTCCCTGATGTACCTTGATAGGCTTCACGGGTCCCCCTGTGGTTAGTTTTCTGCAATAATCATCCTTAATATCTTCATTTTATACATGTGGACATTGTCCACAGAGAGGTTCATCAGCTTGTCTGAGGTCACACGACAGTGAAATAGTGGAACTGGAATTTGAATCCTGATGATCTGGCTCCCTCTCTGTGCCTCCCACTAGTTTTCTTTCTTTCTCTCTTTCATTCTTTCCCTTCCTTCCTTCCTTTCTTTCTTTCATTCACTTTTTCTTTTTCTTTCTTTTTATTTTTTATTTATTTTTTACTTTTTCTTTCTCTGTTTCTTTCTTTTTTTCTTTTTTAATCTCAAAAAGATAATTCTCTTTTTATGAGTGCTGAGTGTTTTCAGGGGAAAAAGAGGTGGGTGATTCCTGGCTTTTGGGTCTCTAAAGAATTCTAAAAGGTATTGGCTCCACAGAGGCCAAGTTTAGATCACGAGAATCATGGGTAGGAAGAATGCAGAATGGCACAGTGGGTCCTTTCTTTCCCCACCACAAAGGAGAAAACCGTCAGGCTGAAAACTCAGGTGAGGTCAAGTGGACAGAAACTCAAACAAGCCCTGGGTGGGTGTCCCAGAACAGCAGCTTTCATCTCAGGTGTGTGTTTAGGGGGCTGGACGGGGGGGTCAGGGCCAAAGCAGCCTCACTTGTGTTTGGTCTCCTTGGTGGAGTGACTCACAGGCTCTGCATGCCAAGGGCACAGTGGGGCTGGATGCTGGAGACCGCTGTCAGGTTGGGAGTTCTGAGGAACCTGGGTTAGCAAAAGCCCATGGAGCATAGAGATCATCTCAGGGGTGGCCAGCAGAAGATGGGCCCAGGCATGATCGGGGCAAGCAGCCCAACTGGTCCAGTAAAAGAAGGTTTCTTGGCTCCTGAGAGGCCACTCACCCAGTTGGGATCAGGAGGGCCCTGGGCATAGGTGCCACCTGTGGACAAGGAAGCTTCCAGGCCTAAGGTCCAGCTTTGCTTTCTGTCATTAACACTTATCAGAGGTAAATTCTGGCTATGCAGCCCTAAAAAAGATGGGGCTCGGGGCCACCCAGACTAGATTGGATGCACATCTTATGAAACTGGGCACCCAGTGGTCCCAGAAGCCATGGAGGACTGAGGGGTGCTGGATCCATCCCAGTATCCATGTCCGGGTGATCAGCTTCTGGATCAAGTCCCACTGGTCTGTAGAAGTCCCTGGGAAGAGAGGCAGCTTAGTCACCCCACATATCCCCAGCCAAAGACTGTGTCAGAAGAGAGAAGAAGGAGGGAGGAGGGAGGAAAAGAGAGAGAGGAAGAGAGAACCAGCAGAACGAAAATGAATCCCCCGCCCCGCCTCTTTAAAGGGCAATCACCTGAATAACACTTGGAACAGGCGAGGGCAGGACTGGGAGAAAACATTTCTGATGCTCATTCATCCTGAAATACCTGGGTCAGATCGCTGCCTCTGTGGATGCCGCCAGAATTCATCTTCGAGGAAGCAGGTGCAGAGAAATACCCCAACTGAGCAGCGCGTTGAGATGTGAGTGCTCCAAGGGCCAGGGCTCCTGAGTGTGTGTACATGCATGTGTGTGGTGTGCACATGTAATTCTCTCTAGTGATACAGCAGCCCTGTGGCCAGCCCCATCTCCTGCTTCCTGAGGCTCAGGTAGCCCCTTGAATGGGCATACAAGGATGCCCCTGAGCCAGTGCTGCCTCATTCAATCTCCTACATCTGCAGAATGGTGTGGGACTCCCACTGTAGAAATGTAGAAACCCAGGCTCAGGGAGGTTAAGGAATGTGTCCAGGGTCACATTCAGTTAGTTGGACAGCCAGGCTTTAAGTCCAGATTTTTCTTTAAAGTTCATGGGTTTCTTTCTACCTCCTGCTGTCACGCCAAAGCAGAAGTAAGAGACTCAAAGTTGTGTGTGTGTGTGTGTGTGTGTGTAATTATATGTGTACAATGCCGGAACCCTTGGAGTAGGGGACTGTCCCTGTTCGGTCCCCCTCAGAAGGCCCTCAGATAAGGCTTTGCAGAGCAGGGACAGCAGGAAGCAGGCACAGTTCTTTGGTGGCCCTGCTGTGTCTGGCAGCACCCTGACAGTATGGCCTTGCACACGTTAGTGGTGCCACCACGCAGGCCATGTTTTACAGCGTGCAAGGACAGCAGGGAGGGCTGAGCTGGGCAGTCCCCGTGGCTCGCAGGTGGTGTTGAGACAGCCCCCACCCCAGCCCTCACTGGGCTGTTGGCGGAGGAGAGCATGAAGGGCTAATTTCATGGCTGATAAAACTCTGTACACGAGACTTCACAGACAAATGAGAACACCGCGCTTCTTTTTTCACTGTGACATTTATTTTCTCCTTACATCGAGAGAGGTACGTGTTCCAGCCATCCTTAGTCCTGGCTCCTGTAGCCATGTAAGGAAGGATCAGGGCTTTTGTGATGAAAGTTTGGGCCCCCAGGCAGGAGAAGGCACTGGCTGCAGGGCACCCATCTTATGACAGGTAGAGCTGGGCTGGGCTCCCCACTGGGAGCAGATGGCCTGTTTAGAAGGAGCCGTCTAGAAATCTCCACAGCCTGGTGGGTCTGCAGGACACACACGTCATCCTGAGGGGATGAGTCCTAGTAAGATCTGAAATGATCTTGTCCTGTATCTCCCATGATCTTGCTCAGCCTTACCCTGCTTTGCAGTGTACTCTGGGATCCACACGATCCAGCCTGTTCTAGGAGACCTTCCGGAGCACTTCAGCTCACAGCTACTCCTTTCCCTGCTTCCCGTCCAAAACTGACTCTCCCAATCCTGCTGACCCTCTCTGTGGGCCAGGCCCTGCTCCTCTGAGATGTTCTCAGAGCCCTCCACTGTTTCACTCCTATCAGAGATGAGAAGTTGAGGCTGAAAGGCTGTGATCCCCAGCTCATAAGTTTCATAATATGCATTTTTCATGAAGTTTGGAAGACCTCTTGTAGCGCATTTTGGTTCTGTTTCCTTGGAGAATGCTGTGTAATACAGGGAGGAAACTATGAGTAAAAGCCACTTGAGTGACAGGTGAGAGCCGGTCGGTAGTGCCAACACTGTGAAGGAGGGACCCCATGGGTGTGAGGACCTGGGAATGCCTTGCTTGACAGCCCGGCTGGCTAGTGCTGCAGGGCTCCCTGTAGCTGCACTGTGTTTGCTCTGAGAGAGCCACGATGCAGGCCTTTCCCCTCCATTACTGAAGTAATGACATGCAGCAAAGGTAGCGAGGATGCAAACACTTGGTTATTCCTCTGAGATGCAGGCTGGAGGTACTTGCTCTCAGTCCCACAGTGCAATCATTGCGTGGAACATGGAAATTGCTGGTTTGTACTGTTCCAGGATGCATGATGAGTGCTTGGCACCAGTGTCCTGAGAATGAAGGTCTGGACACTCTCTGGGGCTCACATTGGTGGGGGCAGCTCCCAGTTCCTCTGCTTCCTGACCTCTGGTAGTGGAGAGTGAAGGGCCTGTAGGGTTCACAGGGCTGTGGAGTGCCTGCTGCTTTGCTGAGGATGCAGACATTGCAACACAAGAGAAGGGGTGTGGGGTGTGGGGTGTGGGGTGTGGAGAGGGAGGCAAGAGCTCCATGCAGGAGGCTGTCCCGAGTCTGTGCGTCCATGGGCCCGCCTCTTTGCCTTTGCCTGCTCTGGTCACGTGGATGGGCCCCATCCCACTCATCCACACGTCCACCATTGTCTCAGGGCACACACTGCGTGGGACTCAGGCTCAGGGGTCATGGTCTCCCTGTTCCAGAGAGCACTGTGTTCTCTCCAGCTCCTGCCCCTCTGCCTGTGCCATTGCTCCACCTGGAGTGTTCCTCTTTCTCCTCCTCACAACCCCCTCGCCTGTCCCCTTGTCCATAAGGTCAAATTTCATTATTTAAAAATATATATTTCTTTCATGAGAGAGAGAGGAAATGAGAGTCTGCAATAAGATCTTGATACCATAATCCACCCCCAGCTCAACTGGCTCTGGATCACAGGCACTTGCCTGCCCGGTATACTCAGGGAGGTCTCTGGACTTGAACTGGAAATCTTCCCACATCGGTCAGCCTCACAGAGCATCATGTTTTACTGCTTGCCCTGTGTGCCCCCAATTCCACTGTTTTAAAAGCTTATGTTCAGCCATATCTATATCGAAACTGCTGACGGGCCCCTAGGTGACCCTCGGCATCCCCACTGAGCCTGAGTGTACGGCGACGGTAGCTCTTATCACTCTGTACTGCAGTCTTGCTGCCCTTTCCAGAGTTTTAAATTATCTGTGGACATCTGAGGACAAGGGCTCTTATTCCCTGGAGCTGAAGTGGCCGGAGTCCGTATACACAGTGGATAAATGGCCTTTTCCACACCTGAGAGGCCACACAGCAGAGCCGAGAAACCCCACGGTCAGAGGCGGTTGCGTGCCACCAGCCACTGCACAGAACATGGTGGCTTTCTTCCCAAATGACACCCGTGAGTGGCAGCAAGTCGTGTTGCTCATCAGTTGCTGTGAGAATTGGGCAGCGACTTGCCGTCGGAATGCCAGGACCTGGGTGTGCACACAACTGCAACCAGCGCTTTCTCTCAGACCTCCTGGGAGTTGCTATTCTCTCTTTCCTGTTTTGTTTTCCCTTTTTCAAAGAACACAGGCCCTGACCTGCTGAATCAATTTCACGGCCACTAATGGTGACCTGGACTATTGGAAGACTGCCCTCTGCCCCTGCACATTGTCTGGATCGGCGTCTGTGACGAAGCCAGCCCTCCAGGATGGGTGCTGCGTGTGTATGTGTGTGTATGTGTGCATGCACACGCACAGCATTCCTTTATGTGTGCCTGTGTCTGAATTCGTGAATGTGTACAGTGTGATTGTGCCAGCGAATGTGGCTGGTACGTGTTTGTGTGTCAGAGATGGGTGTGTAGGTTGTGCTTACCTCACACAGCAGACCAGGTGTGATGCTCATCCATCCGTCCTTCCGTCCATCCATTCAGCATCACCAGAGAGGCTGGACAGTGGCGCAGGGAGGGGTCTGGGTTCTCTCCAGAGACCTCCCTGAGTACTCTGCCCATGGTCCTGGAGGTTGAGGCTGGACGTGGTTCAGGGCATCAAGATCCTGTCAGGGGTGTCCTCTCTTTCCTTCTTGCTCATGAAAGAAATAAATTAATTTTAAAAATGCATTTTAATTGTGTTCTCGCCATGTGCCTGGCACCATGCTGGGTGCTAGTAATTGTGAGTGCAGAAGACAGGTGACCTGGGCCTCTGACCTCGTCTTTATTTCCGAATGCAGGTGGCTGGAGCTGGGAGTGGCTGCTCCCAGGCAGGATGTCCTCTGCTCCACCTCAGCACTTTGCAGCCCATGCTCAACCCCTGCTGGTGCCCAGCAGCTTCAGCCCACCACCCCAGGGGCCTGAGCCCTGGACCAGGCCCATCCCAATAACCTCAAGTCCTGTAAGCCACACTCCCTGTGTGTGACGCACCACCTGCCTGGTGCTCCTCACAATCCCTTCCTCCCAGGTAGACTCATTGTAGCCACCCCCCGCCCCCCCAGCTACCTCCCCTACTCTGTATGCCTTCAGGAACTGCAACACTTTCCTTCTGCTTGGAGGGCCCAGCCTCGAGGTGCAGGGTCAGACACCCCGGGTTCTGGCCTTCCCGCCCCCCCCCCCCCCCCAGAACATGCATACCTGGTGCACAGTATCACCACATGGTGACTGTCTTCTGCCCTGTGTCTGAGGAGGTAGAGGCTGCGAGTCTTGCTGCCAGGCACACAGTAGGGGCTTGTAGCCCAAGTTATCTAATGGAGTTAATGTCCATCAGAGCTCAGGGTGACAGCACTAATGCTGGGAATGTGGGCACTCTCAGAAGGGGAGGGGGGAGGGGACCAGGGCCTTAGCACACTTCGAGTCACATCCCGCAAGGAAGCGCTGCAGCCTTAGGTCCTCATGGGTGCTCCAGCTAAGGTCCTGGGTGAGCCCACCTCCGGCACATATCCATTGCACAGCCTCAGTGCATTATTGAACTTATCATGCCTCAGTTTTCTCCTCTTAAAAATGGGTGTAATGAGACCACCCTCAGAGAGTTGTATGGTGCAAGGAAATTCTGTGTGTGATGAGAGCGTACGTGCTAACACAGGACAGTCACTGTCACTAAGAAAGTGCGCGTCGGTCACCTCAGCTCTTCATGCGTCCAGCAGCCCCCTCCTGTCACCCACATCCATCTTTCCTCGCACAGGCCTTCCACACAAATCACCGGCTTGCTCTCGGAATTCAGGGTTTCTCCTTGGGCAGGAAGGACAAAGCTGATTTAAGTGCAGACGGCCTGTCAGTGGAGCAGAAGCGGGAAATGAGGATGGAAACAATTACAAATTAAAACCTGTCACTGTGCAGAGCTTGCTGCCCCTCTCATCATGATTAAAGCTGGCCCCGTCCCTGGTCCCTCTGTGAGAGTCAGGGTGTGCCCTCCAGCTCCCTTCTCCTCGGGCATCCTCTGCAGTGTTGTTGGCCCTGCCTTATTTGTTCATTCATTCATCCGTTCATTCACTCACTCATTCAACGTGTATTTACAGAGTTTAAAAATGTGTCTCCAGAGTCTAGAGATAGGACCCTCCCAAAGACATGATTTAGCTTGACATGGGACAGGAGCAACTAGCCCATTTTAGTACCTGGGTGTCATGGCAGTGCCACTGTTAAGGGAGCAGGAGGGTTCCATGCTATCCACCTGCAGAGATCCAGGCAGGGAGGGTTGCAGGGGGGCAGCTGGGAAGAGAGGTCCTGGGACAGGTGTATCACATAAATGGACCAGGAGAACAAAAATTTATTGGGGAGCAGTACCCACAGGGAGGAAAATAGTGAAGCGGGAATGAAGGGTGCCTGCAGACCTCAGTGATACCTGATCATGTCACCACCTGTCCTGGGTCCCGATTTTTCTGAGTCCTGCTCTGAGAATTGCCAGGTCCCCACACCCTGCCATGGCCAGTCACTGTCTGGGCCAGTGGGGCAAGAGTGGCGTGGTTGCCCTGAAAGCTGAGCAGGTGCAAGGGAGCCAGTGCCAGGGCTGTCAGCAAGCTCTCTCCTGGCACTGAGTGGTGAGTCCTCTCTCAGAGGTGGTCTGTGGTACAACCCCATGTCTCCCACGATACCTACTGAGTTTTGTGGGCCAGGAAGTGGGGATTGCCCCTTTCCAGAAGGTTCTTAAGATGGATCTGCCTGGTGTAGGGAAAGGCTGGGCAGGAATGTGGCGGCTCTGAGTCTTGGGCTTCTCAGAGGCAGGAGCAGGACCTAGGGTCTTTGCTGCACTGTGGAGTCCATGCCAGGGTGGGGATCTGGGGCTCATGGGCTGGTCTGAGAGAGAGGCCTTGGCGGCCATGGAGTGCTGGATGGAAGGTCTGGGCAGGGTGTCCCCAGGCTCCAGTGCAGGCTGGGGTGGTTAGGGGGCAGATCTGTGCACAGAGACCATGTGAAGTTTCCACACTGAGCAGTTTCTGGCCGGTACAAGTGCCACTGTGGGGTTTCCGTGAACTGCATTTTAAAACATCATGATGGAACAGCCAGGAGATGGTGTAGTGGTTATGTTCTGGAGTCCCACATGGATAGCAGTGGTTTAAATCCCTACCCTGTGGCTTGAAAATCATGCCAGGTGCTGGGCATGAGTGACCAAGATCCCAGGAGGAGATGGAGGAGAAAGGATTGTGGCATGGCCATCCCTCCTGGGCGGTGATTTCTTGCTTTCTCTCTCAGTGTATCTCAACCCTCCCACCCCTAGTACACATGCCCTAAGATGAAAATCTCTTTAAAAAAAAGGAGAGAGAAAGAAAAAAGGAAACATCATGATGGAGTTCTTTTCTGGCTGAAACTATGAAAGGGCATTGAAGAGAAGAAAAAGAAGGTTCCTGCTGTGCCAGAAACCAAGAAAAAGGTTCCTGCTGTGCCAGAAACTCTTAAGAAAAAGTGGAGGAATTTTGTGGAGCTGAAGGTCAAGTGCCTGAGAAAGAAGTTTGCTCAAAAAATGCTTTGAAAGGCAAGGAGGAAGCTTATCTATGAAAAAGCTAAGCACTACCATAAGGAATATAGACAGATGTACAGAACTGAGACTCGCATGGCCAGGATGGCAGGAAAAGTTGGCAACTTCTATATATCTGCAGAACCCAAATTGGCGTTTGTCATCAGGATCAGAGGTATCAATGGAGTGAGCTCAAAGGTTCGAAAGGTGTTGCAGCTTCTTTGCCTTCTCTAGATCTTCAATGGCACCTTCATTAAAGTCAGAAAGGCTTTAATTAACATGCTGAGAATTGTAGAACCATATATTTCATGGGGGTTTCCAAACCTGAAGTCAGTAAGTGAACTAATCTACAAGTGTGGTTATGGCAAAATCAGTAAGAAGTGAATTGCTTTGACAGATAACTGATTGCTTGATCTCTCAGTAAATTTGGCATCATCTACACAGAGAATCTGATTCATGAAATCTATACTGTTGGAAAATGTTCAAAGAATCAAATGACTTCCTGTGGCCCTTCAAATTATCTTCTCTACGAGGTGAAATGAGGAGAACAGGGAAGACCAGATGAACAGTCTTGTTAGAATTATGAACTAAGGTATCCACCATGATTATTTCTGTAATGTGGTCAGTTAATAAACAGTGACTATTTTCAGACAAAAACAAAACAAAAACAAAAATGAAGGCATGATGGGAAAGGTTCTTGGTTCTTATTTTAGACATGGGTGATGCTGGTAGAAAAAGGAGATATGCCCCCTGTCATTACCTGGAGCTAATTACCTGGGGAGGTCAGATTGTAAGAGGAAAACTGACAGCTGAAGGTGGGTGCAGGTCTCCTAACAGAAGGGCCCTAACCTGGCCACAGGTAGCAGCTGTATCCTCAGGCTGTACTGTTGAACGTTGTTGTGTGATGAAGCCACAACAGTGTGACCAAAGGCAGATGGGAGCCCGAGTGGGGCTTTGGAAGTGGGAGGTGCCAGGCAGGGAGATTTACCCTTTCCCCAGTTTGGGGACAGAAAATCCAGAGTCTCACTATCTTGATGAGCTAAGGGGTAGAACTGGGGAAGCCACAGCCTCATGTCAGTAAATGAGGACACCACAGAAGACAGACAGCCTGGGAGGGGAGACCCAAGTTCTGTGGATAAACTGACCAGACTCCTGCAGTCACCTAAACCATGCAGTCTAGCTGAGGTTAAACAGCTGAATAGAGCTTTTGCAGCCACCCGGCAGGGAAGACAGCTATCTCAGTGTGAGTCCGGCCTGCATGTAAAACAAAATCAACCCTTGTGAGAGTGGGTGCAGGGAAGGATAGGACCTTATCTCTGGGGTGCCTTGAAGGGCCCTGGGGCTGTTGGGCTTGCGGTAGGGGAGGGGGTATGGGATAGTGGCCATCCGCAGTTACAGGGTCACTCTGTGTGACACCGGTGGTTTCAAGGCTGAAATGGGCTAAGTTGGTGTTATAGTAGATAGTTCTCAGATCCACATACAGAACCGTTTACTAAGGAGTCTTATCCATTAAACCATCCACAGAAGGCCCTGCGGTCACGGGAAGAATTCAAGGACAGACCTGGTGGCCCTTGGCGGGACTATTGCTGGGGACAGCGTGGTGGCCAGAGGAAACGGATACATGCATATGGGGAAGGCTGGGCTCTGCTTCAGATGGGGGTCCTAGTCTCAATTCATCTGCAGATATATCATCTTTTAAAAAGAAGATAATTTACTTTCTCGGCACTTAGATTTTCTAGGCCTGGGACTTCCGGAGGTGCTCAATGAGGGACCGAATGAAGGAACAGCCTGCAGGCTTGTAAAAGCAGTGCCACTGGCCCAAAGTTATCTCAGGCTGCTGTATGGCCACTGTGTGGCCCTTTGTCCATCTGCACCCTGCTTCCCCACTGGCTGGTGGGAATCGGCTCTCAGGGCCTCCTTGGCATTGCTGAGGTCACACGAGTGCCTTCCGCAGGCAGAAAACCCAGGCCTGCATCCTCTCAGTGAGCCTGCCTGCTAGTGCTGCCCCACCTAGCTAAGCACCACTCCTGGCTAAATGAAGAGAGGGGGCTTAGCACGTCCTCCCCTCCTGCGTGCAAATTTGGAAGGGCAATAACTGGAAAATTGAGGTGACTGGTGGTGCCCACCGGACAGCAGAGATGAAACAGATCTGAGTGCACAGACAAGGAAGAGAAAATGAGCTTGCGGGGCCTCCTTGCCCCTGCTTTGATCAGCAGAGACATTGTCGGGTCACAGGGAAGGAGCCCTTCTGAATGCAGATGCTATTTTTATTCTGTGAGAGCTCCTTTAACCGGGCTGCACTGAAATCTGCTGGGCACCCTAGAACGAAGGGGAAGTAGATTGCTGGACTTGGAAAGGGAGAAGGTCCCGCTGTGGCTACTGGGGACTGAAGGCAGCCCCTGTGCTGCTGCTCCATGGTTGCCGTCAGAGCTAATGAGCACAGCTTCTTGAACCACTCTGTCCCAGGTAAGGCCCAGCCTGGAGGGGAATGGTGTGCCCAAAGGAAGATAGGCTGGTGCTTAATACCTGCAGCCAACTCGCCACCAAACACAGCCTTCTCTACTGAAGTGGGCACCATGACCCCCGGCCGGTTTCTGGCCTGGAGTCTAGGCTCCTAGCGCCCTCCACCCTTGCCTTCTCCATCCTGGAGCCAGCCCCGGGACAGGTGGACAGGGCAGGGTCAGGGTCAGGAACTCGCTCCTGGGAGCAGCCTGCTTCTGTGCAGTCAGGTCACTGGCAAACTGCCCTCGTCCCTTCACTTCCTCAGCTATGTCCTGGGCACCTGCTACATGCTAGCTACCCAGAGACCCTGGGGATGTGCTGGCTGTTGTGTTCTGTTGGTCACAGTATGTGAGGCCTGGAAGAAGACGCAGACAGAGGCAGTGACCTGGATTAGAGAAAATCCTAGTTTGGGTGGCTGGAAGTGTTCGAGCAACACATAGGCAAGCCCCGGAGCGAGTGAGAGAGGGACAGGCTGGATCTCATGCAGTCCGTGAACACGATCCTGTCTGCAGTCCATTTTTTTATTGTGAGATATTTGAAAAGGGACACCCACAGGCCATCAATCGACTTGAGTGCACTGCTCATTTATTCTGATGTCCACTCACTCAGAAAAAGTGCACATGCTCATTATCACTCACCTACTACCCCTTCATTCTGAAGTCTATTTTCACATCCCTTCCCTACACATTCTTTTATTCACCAGTTAGCAGGAGTGACAATTCGTGGATCCTGGCCGAGCAAGAACCGTGCAGAAGAAGGGACTCGCCACTAGAGGGCGCGCGCTGCACGCGCATCTCGTCTGGTGTGTCCTGGCTCTGCTGCGCTGGAGAGAACTTCCCAGCCATCCTGGTCCTTCCACTCTTGGCTGCACAGATGGGGAAATTGAGGCCCAGAGAACGGGCGTGGCATGTCCAGGGGCACTTGTCCAGTAAAAGACTGAACGGGAGAGGAGGAAAGGGAAGTGGGGGCTTCTGCGTGGGACAGGGTGACGGCGGGGCTACCGGAAGAGGGTGGCGGGAAACGTCTGGATCCTCTGAGCCCACGGTGACCGCCCAGCCAGGATGAACTCTTCAGGAAGGTGCATGGGGAGGGGAAGCTCGGCTACACCGTCCCGGCCTACCCGCAGACCTCGGGGGCGGGGCCCACAGTGAGGGCTGGGGGCTCTGCCGGCCTGCATTCCCTGCTCTTCTGCCGCTCCCCTGGCACCAGGGTGCACAGCCCTAGACTTTTTCTCCCTGGCTCCCTGGTAAGTAGCGCTGCCGCCCAATAACGGTGGTGCGTCCGAGACCGGGAGAGCTCGGGCGTTTTGCCTAGGGCAGCGCAGCCTGAAAGCAGCGAGAGACCAGATCTTCCCAGCGGCAGCCAGGGCTCGCCTGGAGGCCGGACGCAGGGTCCAGGTCCCGGTCCCAGAGCTGTGACGACTGATCGGAATCCCCTCGCGCAGCCCGGTCCTCCTCCTGAAAATTCCTAAATGGGGCAGGAGGCTGGACGGGAAAAGCAGAAGAAGGGGTGGGACAATGAAGCTGGGGAGGAGCGGGGCTGAGTCTGGGCGCGGTTCCTGCCCACCTGCCCCACTGGGAAAGGGCCTAGACCAGCTGCCTTTGGTTCTCCACTTGGCTTTGCCCAGAGTCAGGTGAAACAGCAGCGTGCTCAGCCATCTTCTCTCCCCTGGGCCTTTTCACTTGCTGTGAACACACTTGCCTTCCTTTCTGTGTGCCAGTTCTTTCCTGATTTCAGACTCAGCTGGCCCATTGCTCCCCAGGAAGCTGCCCAGGGCAGCCAGTGTGTTAGTTCTGTCACAGGGATTAGGGGGGCCCTGGCCTGTTAGGGTCTTGTTCTGGGGATCTGCTCCTGATCCTCCCAGAAGATGCTGTGCTTTTAGAAGGCAGGACCAAGAGCTTTCCCTTTTCATTTTTCTTTCTCCTCTTCTTTTTCGAAAGTGCGTGTGCACTCAGAAGAGAGAGAAGCTCCTGAGAGGGGGTCTCGTCTGTCACACTGCCACCCCCTTCCTCTAGCTCTCCAGCTCCTCGGGATCTTGGACAACTGTGCACACCCGGGCTGCTTTCAGGCTGACCAGGTCCCAACCCAGGTGGGCCGCGTGGCTTCCAGGATGCAGTCTAGCAGTGTGAGCGACACCACCGGGCTGGCCCATTTTCTTCGATGCTGCCCTGCCGAGGCCTGGCACAGAGAAGGCCCTCAGCAAGGGTTTGTTCATGTCAATAAACGAGGAAGCCCGAAGCATCCATCAAATGAGAGTGAGAGGGAGTGAAAAGAGAGCGAGCGGAGGGGCATCCAGAGCAAGGCTGGCTGTGGAACTAGCCGGGGGCTCGGCGGTGGACTGGGGACTGCAGCAGGACGGACGGGCCTGGGTCAGCAAGGACAGCGGGCTCTGTGACACGGTGACCTGCAGATCAGGTGACACATGGACAGTTTACTGCCCACAGGTCCTTCAGATCCTTCGTGGTCAGCAGGACTCTGTTCGCCGGTCACTTGTGTGCAGCTGACAAAGTGGCCCCTGTGGGACATGGCCTGGCCTGTCATGGTCGGCTCCTCTGGCGTGTTCCTCCTGTGTGTGGCTCACTGGACAGAGCTAGGTATACTGCCCCACGCACCCGCAGGACTGGGAAGTGCCACCCTATCATGTCAGAAAGGTGGTGGCCTAGAAAACGGGGCCACAGTGTTAATGACAAGCATTGCCCGTGTGTCACCAGGGAGCCCAGAAAAAGGCACTTTGAGAAGTCTTGAAGTGACATGAGCCAGCCTCATGTAGCATCCCCCCAGCCACCCAAGCCATCCTCTGTGACCAACAACGCCAAGGAGCGTAAGGCCCAGCTGTGGTGGTGTAAGAAGGAGGATGCTGCTGCGTCAGACTGGGGCTGCACGGGAGGTGCCAGGTTCTGATCCTGGACCAGCCTGAAGCAGGCCGGGCATGGTGGCATGTACCTGTAACCCTAGCTAACAGAAGGCTGGGGCACGGGAGCACAACGGAGAGACCCTGTCAGAAATGCAGGTGCACATGTGTGTGCACATATGCGAGTAAGGAGTATTTTGTGTGCATGTATGTCAGTGTGTGCATGCTTGTGAGTATGCGTGTGGTAGGAGCACACTGCTATTGCGTGTCGTGAATCCTTGTTCCCACTGCTGCCTCCTGGCTGTGTATGCTGTCTTTTCAGAGCTCTGCCCCTTAAGGTCCTTGCTCTGCCACCTGCTGCCCTCTGGTGACTGTGACCTCTGGTCGCTCGGCCTGTTCTTTGACACCTGAGGCATCCACCTGCCTTCCACCTGTTCTCGGAGGTATCACCTTCCACCTTGATGACCCACCTAGTGGATGCTGGCCTCTGCCTTCCTTGATCTCCTCTGGGGCCCTTCCCTGGGAGTCAGGTCCGCTCATGCTCTGGAACCTTGCTATGACCTCCTCAGCTCTCTGCCTCCTCTATTCCCACACACATTGTCCCTCAGAGGCTCTGGGCCTTTCAGTTCTGTCCCTCCTCCACATCCTCCCAAGGCAGCAGTCCCTTCCTGCCTTCTCATCTCTTGAACTCAGTTTAGGTTTCTTGGTGCCACCTTTCAGTGCCCGCCTTCCTGCGCCTGGGCTTCCTTGTGACTGCTTTCTCCCAGCTCATCTGGGGCCTTGCTCCTGGGCGAACCCTACCTTCATTCTGTTTCTTCACCTTCTCCCGCACAGCGAGGGATACTGGAAGGAGGCACCCAGTGGGACAGGTAGATTTCCTGGCCTCGAGTGGGGCCCCACAGCAGCCAGTGAGTGTACTTGTGCAGGAGACATTAGCATGGCAGTGTGGTCCCCACTGCCTTCCACTGTAGCCTTCCAGCCTCCCTTGAGTGACATATCGCAGGCAAAGCAGAGTGTGGTAGCAAAGCATGATGGATGGTCACAGTAGGGAAAGAAAAATGGAGCATCATCCGACTAGAGGTCCTGTTTGCCATGGAGTCTTGTTGGCCCCCAACAACAATAACACTGGGAAACCAGGCCCAGAGGAATTCACAAAGACACAGAGACAATCCATGAGAGGTATCCGCATGGGCCAGCAGGCAGAGGCACCCAGATCAAGGAACTAGGGTCACTATCAGCAGCTGCAAGAGAGACACAAAGAGAAGATAAGAGCTGTCATACAAGTGTGACAAAATCTCGGCTAAAGCTGAGCAAAAAGAATCCATGAATCTCCAGCATTGGAGAAGGAGCCAGAGGAGGGATGGCCAGAGGGGGTACAATAAAAACAGGAGATGCCTCAGACAAAAATCCATGTTCTTCAGCTTCCCGGCCCATGGGAATGGCCAATAAGTCATTAGATGTTTCTGGGAAAGCTTTTCGCATTTCTCCTTGCTGCTGCCTGGAACTTGAATGTGAAGTCTGGAGCTCCTGAAGCCATGTTGGACCTTTTGGACACCAGAGTGAAACCACAGACTAAGGAGTGCAGAGCTGAAGGCCAAAGAAGGCTGAGTCTCTAGTGGCTATGGAGTCACCACAGTGGCTTTGGTTGGCCCACCTTATGGGACTTCATTTAAATAAAAAAGATCCCCCATCTTGCTGAAGCTACTGTAGTTGGATTCTCTCATTAACAGCTGAGAACATGTCCAGGATAGCAAGAGGGTCCCAGACCAATGGGCTGTGTAGGATGTGGTTGTTAGGAGGTTGTGGGACACTGCTGCACTGGTGGGAGCAGTGAGTGAGGGGTGTGAGGCAGAAGGCAGTGGCCTGGGGCTGAACAGGGCGGGGGCCATGAGAGGTGAGCACTGTTTGAGCATGATTCCGAAGTGAGGGGGGCGTGGTGGTGACAGTGTGAGCCAAGCACATTTCCGTGGCCTTCGTAGTCTTTCTTGTGGCCACCTGGAGCAGAGCAGTGGTTGGTGCAGGCAGCTGGCTCTTCTCTGCATGTTGGGGAAGTTGCCAGCAGCAAGGCCAGGCGGAGCCTTGCTGTCCTATCCTCAGAAACTCCGGGACATGAAGGGGCCAGGAGATGCCTGGGGGTCAGGATGACCATGTTCAGTGCCTGAAGGTGCCAAGCTCAGGGTGAGAGTCACAGAGAACCTGGCCAGGCCCTTAGTGTCTTCCTCCTCCTTCAGAACACAAAGGCTGAGTGAGAAACAAGGGGAACAGGAAAGATCCCCCAGGACTGTTTTCAGATTGCACGTTTCCTCCTTTTGACTGGCGCCCCTGAGAGGAGAGTATGGTAAGATGGTGGCTAGGTTTTGCCAAGGGAGCTCCTTGAGGAGACAGAGAAATTTCAGATGGGCCAAGATCTGAGCCCATGTCTGCTCCTGGTCTGTGTCTTCTCCCTCCAGTCCTGGCTGATGTCACTGTCAGGGGTCTGTAGGAGCCACCTGGCCTGAGGGGCCACTGGAGGAGTGACACCAGCTGGGAGAGAAATGGCTCATGCAATGCCCCCTAGTGCAGTCACTGACTGTGCAGACGATGCCAGGAGAGGTAGGAATCACTCGAACCCATCTTATGATGTGAGGGGTGGGGCTCTCACCCCTGCTGTCCCTTAATGTCAGATGTCCAATGTGTTGGCCAGCTAGCACAAGTGTAACTGTGATTTTAAGGGTCTGGCTGGCCCCCTCTGTGCAGAAACTCCTGGCTCTAGACCTTGCCCACTGGGGAATCCTCCACGCTGGCTGACTGTCCTCCTCAGGGCAGGCACGGGGTCCCTGACAGCAGTGCTGGGCGCTAAGTCTTTAGGCACTCTCTGAAGGCTTTGGCATAGAGAACCCCAAGCTATAGGGAGCTGAGCTCTGCAGAGCAGCTGATGACCCACATGAGGGAGGGTGGTGAAATCTCCAGTTTCTTATAGTGGGGAGGAAGGTGGAGGGAGCCTGGGGTTTTCTACATTGGAGGACCTCTTTCAGGTCCACCAATTTTAAATTTCGCATACTACCCTCATCCCATTAAAACTCTATCTTGAAGCTGAAACATTTTGTACTTTTCTTGGTGGACAAAGGAAACAGTGCTTGGCTGTGGGCTCTGAGGGATGGGAGACCAACAGCCACTGCTGTGGACTGGGACTTTCAGGTGAAGGAATTGGGATTCTTCATGGGAAGAGGCTCAGGGAGGCAGAAAACCCCCTGAGTCCCCTGTCTTACTGCCACCTCAGTTTGATACACTAGAACAAACTTGGCAGTGGGCTGAGTCTTGGAGGAAAGGGCTTGAGAAAACCCTGGAGTGTTCCAAAAGTGGGCAGAAGGGCATCCGCAGTCTTTCAGGTTTCTGAGAGGGGCATCTGGCTGAGAGCAGAGCCTGGAGCTTGACAGTGGGAGTGTCCTCTCAGAGCCAGAGAGGAGAACAGGGGTGACAGTAGAGCTTTCGGAAGCTCAGTAGCTACCCACGGACACTGAAGGCCAAGACCCAGGGCCTCATTCTCTAGGTCTGGATGGTATTGACAGCCATCAGAGCTCAGATCCCACTTTGGTGAGAAATGCAGGAAGAAAGCTGATCAGGCTGCAGGGGAACAAAAAAGCCTTCTACACATAAAATGTACATGATTGAATTTTCTAGAATTAGCAGAAACTTGAAATAGAAATTATGTTCAATAGAGAGAAGATTAGAAAATGCAAACTTTTTGCATACCCAGATTTGTAAATCCCCTCTTCCAAATCCTTTCTATATCATTGAGGTATATCCCAGAGGTTAGTGGAGTCCCCGCGACCTTGGAGATTAAAGTAAACCTGACTTAACCAGACTTAATTGCCTCTGCTCCCCCCACCCCCAGCCCAAGTTCTGCAGCCTGGCAGCTCAGTGAGCATTACTTGAGCTTCAGGTACCTGGAGTTCAATCCTCTCTCTAAGTTGTATGTTTAAGCATTTCAGATGCAAACAGTACTTTCCATTAGCATTAAAAAAAAAATACATTGCAGGATCAGCAGATGGCATAATGGTTACATTGCTGGACTCTCATGTATTTGACTGTGGTTCAAGTCTTGAACCTGGTGGCTTCAAACTCACTCCAGTTGCATGTGTGTGCATGCCCCAAATCCCAAAAGGAGAATAGAAGAGAAGGGATTGCAGTGTGGCCATCCCCCCAGGGGGTGATTTCTTGTTTTCTGTCTCTCTCTGTCTCTCTGGTGAGCGCATGTGCCCTATAGTAAAAAACAAAACAAAAAACCTGCTACCTTGTTTTATGTGTCTACCCCCTCATATGGTGCAGTCCTTTTCTGTGGACATATTTGATTCAATGAACCTGTTGAGTTATTAGGACAGACTTCTCCATGCCATGCTGCTGCTCTGCCCCCACCCTGCTCCCTGCCTGCTCTCTCACATGGAACTACTTGCTGCTGCCCACAGCTGGCCTGGTTAAAAGAGAGAGTGCGGTGTCTAGAAGCCCAACTGAGTCCTCAGAGCGATCAGGCTACTCTGCCCTCTCAGGTTTGAGCCTCACTGTCCCCTTGTTCCCCAGAGGGTCGGTCACCTAAGCTTGTGCATCTGCAGGGCTTTGCCACAGAGCCTGGTGCAGAATGGGCACTCCACAGATGGTGGCTAGTTTTCTTTATTGCTACCCAGGACTAAATGAAGGCTGCCTGCCGGAGGAAACAAAAGAAGCAGAATCTCTTCAAGTTTAAAAAACAGAGAGAGCTTGAAAGCCATTGAGAAGCTGAAATCATTTTTAGCTGTGTTTTTTCAACTTTATGTAGTATTGACTCCCTGCTATGAAAAATGAGAGTATCAGCACCGTTTACAATTTTTCCTCTCTACAACCTCCTTATACTTTTGCATGGGTATTGGTTTTTATTCTACGTAGACATGTAACACCCATATTCTATTCTATAAAAAAGTTCTTATAATCACTTAATATTAGTTATAGTTGTAAGCAGATTCGTAGCTCATAGCTCATCACCATTTTGTAATCATTTCTCCATCCCTGAATTCTTTCTTTAAAATTAAGTTTATTTATTCTTCTATGAGTGAGACAGAGATGAGAGAGAGAGAATGAACACCTCAATAGGGTCCCGATGCCGTAATCCACACCTAGACTTGCTAGCCCTGGATCATGGCCACATACACAGGGAGGTCTCTGGACTTGACTCTGGAGCTGTCCTGTGTGGGTCAGCCTCACAGAACATTGTATTTTACTGCTTTGCCATGCCTGGCCCTCACCCCCAAATTCTTTATGTTGACTCCTCTATTAATTGTCTAAATTTTAATTTTTTTCCCAGAGGTTTTTGCCACAGTGCACACGTGCTTGTCAGAGAGAGAGAGAAGAAGAGAAGAAACAGAGACAGAGACAGAGACAGTGAGACAGAAAGTGAGAAATCACCCCCCCCCCCAGGGGGGATGGCCATGCTTCAATCCCTTTTCCTCCATCCTCCTCCTGGGACCTTGGGCATGCATGCAAGTGTGCCTGCCATGATTTTCAAGCCACTAGGTCTGGAACTCAGACTGTGGTCAGCCATATAGGAGTCCAGAGGCGTAACCACTAAGCCACCTGCTGGCCCCTTAGCTTATTAATTTTTAAAACATTGCCAATATGAACTTGTACTTGCCAGAGAAAGATGGAGCGGGGGGTGGGGGGATGGAGAGAGAACATCCTTCGATGGGCGTAGTCATGTTGTAGTCCCTTTTCCTCTGTATTTCTATCTTACTGGGATTCTGGAAATGCACACTTATGTACCTAGCATGTTTTTCAAGCTGCCAGGGCTGGAATTTGAACCATGATAAGCCATGTGGAATCTGGTTCCTTTACCCCCTAGGCTACAGGGCTGGCTTGTATGCTTTAATTTTTAATATTATATAGGAAATAAGACATTTCAATGTTATATAGTTTATATAAAAGTTTCCTTTGATGGTGAAATGGGGATTTTAATGTCTCTGTGTTGACTGATATGCATGGTATTTCTTCTGGAAAAAGACATGTAAAACTTTTTTTTAAGAGAGATTTTTGCTATAGGGTGAGTGCCCTTGCCAGAGAGACAGAAAGTGAGAAATCACCCCCACCCCCAGGGGGAATGGCCATGCTGGAATCCCTTTTCCCCATTCTCCTCTCAGGATTTTGAGCACACACGCATGCATACCTGGTGTGAGTTTTAAGCCACCATGTTCGGGACTTGAACGACAGTCAACTATGGGAGTCCAGGGACGTAACCGTTATGCCATCTCCTGGTCCCTAAAACATTTTTTTTTAAGTTAAGATTTTTATTTCTCCCATGAACAAGACAGAGAGACAAGGGTCCTCACACTGTGACTCAGCCCAGCCTCAGCTGACCAGGATTGCAGGCATGTGCATATGCCTGACACGCACACAGTGGTCTCCACGTGAACCTAGAACCTTTCCATGTGGGTCCAGCAGCTCAAAACATGATGTGACAATTGCACCATGGGCTATCCCTATATAAAAATTGCTTTGATCAAAATGTGCATTCTTAGCAGCCAGCAGGTGGTGTGGTAGTTGAGGTACTGGATTCCTACATGGCCAGCTGTGGTTTGAGTCCTGGACCTGGTGGCTTGAGAATCATGTCGGGCACATGTGCATGCGTGCCCAAAATTCCAGGAGGAGAATGAAGGAGAAGGGATTGCTGTTTGGCCATCTCCTCAGGGGTCGATTTCTCACTTTCCCTCTCACTATTTCTCTCTGGTGAGTGCACACACTCTATGGCAAAAACCTAAGGGAAAAAAATGTGCATTTTTAACCTCCAGAGTATTTTATCCTTCTCAATTCCAGAGACTTATTTTGGAGCTACATGATCCATTCCATGTGTTGGCTTATATTTGATTCCTTTTGGCTGTTCTATGAAGGGACATCAAAAATTTTGTAGAAGGGACCAGCAGTTAGTGTAATGGCTATGTCGCTGGACTCCCATGTAGCCCACTGCGGTTTGAGTCCCAGACCCGGTGACTTAAACTCATGCTGAGCACGTGTGCGTGCGTGCCCAAGATCCCGAGAGGAGGATGGAGGAGAAGGGATTGTGACGTGGCCATCCCCCCTGGGGGGGTGATTTCTCGCTTTCTATCTCTCTGTCTCTCTCTGTCTTTCTGGTGAGTGCATGCACCCTATAGCAAAAACCTCTCAAAATAAAATTGTAGAAGATGGAATTAGAGTATGATCTTATTGGGTACAAAAAAAAAATTTGAAATCCATGCATGGTTTTTTTCATAATGTGCATTTTCTATGAATTTTTTGAAGACCCTTTGTGTTACCTCTTTTTCTTTCTCATTTATGTTCATTGTCCAGCCACTTAACCTCACTGAACTATGGTTTCTTTCAGATACTTGGGATAATATGCCTATCTCCCAGAGCAGCAGCTAGGATTAAAGGACTTACTATAGTAAAGTTCTTAAAACAGTGCATAGCCCAGAATAGACCATATAAAGATGGTTGTGACTTTATTATTAGAGTTCTTTTTATCTTTATTATTCCTCATAGTTAGGTAGTTAGCTGCAAGGACTCTGGAGCCAGACTGCCAGGTATAAGCTGTGTGATCTTGGGCAAGATACTTAATCTCTCTGGGTCTTGGCTTCCTCCTTCATAAGTGACATAATTGTCCCTACATCAGGATTATTATGAAAATTCATAGTTAGCACAAGAATACATTAAGGGCTGGATGTGTTGTTAAGTAAACATCTTCTGAATCCTTTCCTGGAGGCAAGTAATTATTTTCAGTAGAGTTTATTCTGTTTCTTGCTGTATTATTGTTTCTAATGTATTATCAGATCTGTAATGATGGTTTTTTTTTTTTTTTTTGAGAGGTTTTTGCTATAGGGCGCATGCGCTCGCCAGACAGACAGAGACAGACAGAGAGACAGAAAGCGAGAAATCACCCCCCAGGGGGGATGGTAACGCCACAATCCTTTCTCCTCCATTCTCCTCTCGGGATCTTGGGCACACATGCACATGTGCCCAGCGTGAGTTTAAGCCGCCGGGTCCGGGACTCGAACCGCGGTCGACTACGTGGGAGTCCAGTGACATAGCCATTATGCTAACTGCTGGTCCCTAATGATGTTGTTTTTATATCAGTTTGCTCCCATCTGCCTGTAGTCGCTTTTTGCCCTTTTTGTTGTATCATTTGGTCACTGAGCTCTCTTATTATATATTTCATACCCCTTTGACTTGTTCTCTAAAGCCATTGTGGAGCATTTTTTTTCACTCCTTGAGTTATGTTTTCTTCTGGGTTGGGTTCTTTGTTCTTGCTGCTGTGTCCCTTTCCTCATTATCATTGTGTGCGCATTATCATTGTGTGCATGTGTGTGTGTGTGTGTGTGTGTGTGTGTGTGTGGTGGGGGGTAACATGCTTGTCTGCTCTTAGTTTGTGCAACTGTCTTTTCATCTTGACTCCTGCTCAGGCAGCAGCACTGGAGGTCCTGTCCGCTCTGTTTAACACTCATTTTCTCGAAGACCTGAGGCCCATTGCTTTTGCCCAGTCCCTGAGCCTCTGCCTTGTTGGGTCTCTGCATTCGGAGGGCAGGATGGCGGAGGGGTGCAGAGCAGTCTCTCCAAGAAGCCTGGACCAGTGCTCATGTCGAGGCTGAAGCATTGATACTAGAGTAAACACCTGGCCCAGCTGCCCGCATTCCTGTGTGGGGGCTCCAACTATGTTTGTGGCCCAAGAATGAGCAACCATGTCTACTTTTCAGTTAGAAATGATCAGACCTTTGTTCTTTCAACATGCTAACTTACCTCTGGTTTAAGGGCATTTGTAAGAATTCTCAGGACTTTGCAGACCATCTGGTATATTCTCTGAGGTACAGTGCATTACAAGTGTGGCTCTGTGTTTGGGGTGTGTAGAGCACTAGCTCTGTTCCTATTTCTCCTTCAGTTGCTGCTAGAGAAAACTTTAAAGGGGGTGGAGAATGTTATTTATATTTTTAATAGCTTTTTTTTAAGAACGATAAGTTAGTTTTTTTCTTCTCAGTTAATTTGTTTCTTCCACAAGAGGGAGAGAGACAGAGAGAAAGAGAGAGAGAAAGAGAAGCACCCTCAACAGGATCTTCATGTCATGAACCATTCCCAGCCTCAGCCAGCCAGGATCATGGACACATGCATGTGCCTGATGTGCACGGGGAGGTCTTGGAATGCGATCTGGGACCCCCCACACAGGTCAGGATCACAGAGCATTGTATTACCATTGCACACCATCTGGTCCGGTGAGTGAGTTGTATTTTAATTTTTCCCTGTCTTTATTGAAGTATGGTTGATAGTTAAAAATTAAATGTGTGTGTGTGTGTGTGTGTGTGTGTGTGTGTGTATGTAGAGAGAGAGAGAGAGAGAGAGAGGGTGGGGGGAGATTTTTGCTATAGGGCATGGGCATTCGCCAGAGAGACAGAGAGAAATCACTCCCCAGGGAGGATGGCCACACTGCAATCCCTTCTCCATTCTCCTCTCTGGATTTTGGGCACACATGCACATACACAGGAGTGAGTTTTAAGCTGCTGGGTCTGAGACTCAAACCATGGTCTACAATGGCCACTTTTGGGGGCCAGCAGGTAGGGTGGTGGTTAAGGCACTGAACTCCCATATGGTTGACTATATTCTCCCTATAGTTAACTATAACTTAGTGTATGTCTCAAAGTAACTTAAAAAGAAGATTTTTGAATTCCAACATAAGTAATGACAAATGGTTGAGATGATGGGTGTACTACCTACCTTAATTTAACCGTCACATATGGTATTCTTGTATTGAAAAATTACAAAAATGTACAACCACTATATGTTAATAAAAAAAGAAAACATTTTGTATTTTTAAGTTGTTCAACTTGATCTACCGTCTCAGGTATGAGGCAGGGAAGCTCTATGATGCTGTTGCTATCAGTTGATTTAAATGGAAATCTCTAATTGTCTTTTTCCTTTTTTTAATTGGTAGAGGGTACAAGTGCTCTCTGATAGAGACCGAGAGAGAAAAAAAGAGAAAGAGCGGGAAGGACTAGAAAGCACCCCCTATTGGGGCATGGCTATGTCACAATCTCTTCCCCTTCATTTCTCCATCCTGTTGGGATTTTAGGCACTCACATGAGCCCAGCATGTTTTTCAAGCTACCAGAGCCAGGATTTGAACCACTGTCAGTCTTATGGGATCCAGTTCCCTTAGCTACTAGGTCATGGGGCTGGCCCCCCTAACTATGTTTTGATTAATCTTTTTTCTTTTTTGTTACTGCCTCTCCGGCAATCTTTAAAAGACCACTACATTATCAAATCTATGGAGGAAGCCAGGAAAGTGCCTCAGACACTTGAATAAAGACTTTAAAATGTGGCTAATCTATGCTCTTTTCTTCTGCCCCGTCTAAATGAAGCAAAACCGTTGCCTCCAAACTGGGTTGACGCCAAAGCACTCCCAAGTTTGCAGAGAAATATAAATTCTCTCGACTGTCTTCCAGGCTTGAGGACAGCAGGGTCAGGTTGGCTAATTTTAATTATATTCGTTTAGAATGTCTTGAAGCCCATAAATCTAAATGCCAATAAATTAATATATCATTCCGAGGGCCTCCCAGCCACAGCATTAAATCAACTATGCAGGGAGTACCGTGTAGACTAGGGCAAACTCCCAGAAGCTCTAGCGTTTCAATTTCACTGTATTAATCTGTCATTAACTGGCCCACAAGTCCCCACAGTGTCCATGTGTGTGACTTGGAGCAATGGTAGCTTGCCGACTGTGAGCTTAGCCTGTTGTGCCCTTGGCTTCTGCCCCAACAGTCTTCATAATAAGGGCTCAGTTCACCCATCTCTGTGAGCCTGGTCTGTCAGGGAGAGAGTGGTTCTTGTATAGGCTGTTAAAGTGAGGGTGAATTAAGGTACCTCTGGTCTTTCGCATTTGACATCAGGATTTAAAACCTCACTTCTGACAAACATGAGCCTCGGGTTTGATCAGGGCTGGGATGAGGTGAGGCAAGGCAGGTTAGGTGCCAAATCTCACATGTATTACTTCCATTTGTTAAATGGAGTCTTGCTGTGCATCCAGTCCTAATGGAGGCTGGGATTGCATGGTGACTTGGAGGCCTGTGGTTAAGCAGTTAGTCCCCACCAAGGTCCAGTAAGCAGGGATAAAGCTCTTTCTCAAAAGGAGAGAAGTTGTCTGTAGACAATGGCAGGGCTTTGCTCTCAAATCCTCTGAGCCTACACTGTAACTCCCCTATAGGGCCCTCCAGAGGCTGCAAACAAGCTCCCAAGCTGCCACTGCCACTTCAAGATGAACCATGGTTTAAGTGCAGAGAAACTTTCCTAGCAACATGCACCTACTGCACAGTGTCCCTTGTCCTGACCCCACTCAATACTAGCTTTCTGGATGCTCAGTAAATAAGTTGGAATAATACATCTAAGTGAGAAATATGTTGCCTCTCAAAGCCAAGTCTTCCACAGCCTACTACATGTTTGAACCTCTTGTTTGGTTGTAGGAGGAACTAGATAAAGCAATGTACCTTTTACATTAGAAGGGATATACCTTAGACCACTGGATCCCTTCAAGTTTTATTGAAGTAGAATTCCAAATTTTTGTGGGACTTACTTCTCATCCTCTAGCACATACTTCTTTTACCAATGTGTCTAGAGAAGTTTCTACTTCTTGCTTATTAAGTCTAATCAGTGTAATGTCATTGTTATGGTTTATAAAAGGATTTGTCGCCTAAGGGTTCACATGTTGTTATTTGGTCCCTAATGTAAAGGCATTGGGAGATAGTGAGAACTTTACAAGGAAGAGGTGCCTTTAATGTGGACAGGCCCCATTTACTTGGCTGTGAGCACAGGACGGAAGAATAGAGAAAGTGGAAAAGTCTTTTTCTTTTCTGTCTACACATCGCTGCTGACCTGCCTGTCCCTCTCAGCCATATTGTGACATAGCACCAGAGGTCACTCAGATGTTGGTTTCATGTTCTTGGACTTTCTAACCACCGGAATCATGAACCAAATAAACCTCTATTTGTTATAAATCATCCAGTCTCAAGTATTTCTACTTATCAACATAATAATGGACTAAGACAGTCATCAGTGTAATGAACTAATTTGATGTTCTCAGAAGAAGTTCAAGATCCTGCAGACTAAACAATGAGTTAAGGCTGGAGATATGCCTCTCAGTAAGACAGGGAAGGTGTGTTATTGGTCTTGCCACTGAAAATAAACTGCTTCTGGTAGTCTTTCTAATACACACACACACACACACATATGTATGTTTATATACACACACACGCACATATATATATATATATAAACATATATATATATATAAACACACACACACACACACACACACACATATATATATATATATATATATATATATATATATGTTTATTTATATATTTACTATTTTTGGAGGTAAAGGCAGTTCTGGTGGCTTCTACTTAGCTCTTCCAACCATAAAAATCCCTTACCCCACAGATTAGGGAATCAATATGGGGATTCTGCTATGTGTTGTATGTATTCCAATTATGCATTTTTAGAATTGGAGAAACAACTACAGAATGGTTTTGGGGACCCTCAGTACTCACTGTGAGGTGAAACTGAGCTTAAACTCTATTAGCTACCTGTCCTCCGTATGACCCCACTCTGAATGAGAGCCACAATGGCATGTCTGGTCAGTTCAGAGCCAATGTCCAGTAGTCTCTCAAAAGTATGATTTTCCTTGGAACCAGCAGTTAGCGTAATGGTCATGTTGCTGGACTCCCATGTAGTTGACTGCGGTTTGAGTCCCAGACCCAGTGGCTTAAATTCATGCTGGGTGCTTATGAATGTGTGCCCAAGATCCCAAGAGGAGAATGGAGGAGAAAGGATTGCGGTGTGGCCATCCTCCCTGGGGGGGTGATTTCTTGCTTTCTATCTCTCTTTCTCTGTCTGTTGGGCAAGCACATGCACCCTATAGCAAAAACCTCTCCCCCCAAAAAAAAAAAAATTATGATTTTCCCCAGTGCGCAGTCACCCTTGGTAAATGGCCACAGGTCCCTTTGGGAAAGGCTAGGAGAGAATTGCAGTGTAAAGCGTTTGGCAGTGTAGCAGGATCCTTCTTCAACGGGACCCAGCCTTCTCTTCATTCAAGGGGTTCTGAGTCTGTATCCTGACTTGTCTGGGAATTGACTGGTTGAGGAGATTTTTGTGTTTTGGTGATTAAAGCCAGACTGTCCTCTAGACCTGGGGTTCTGCTTACACAGAGATTAGTGAGCTACCCATCTCTTTCCCAAGAACAGCTCGATCAAGTAGTCAGTGCTCTAGGCCTCCAAGTTGGCTTTTCTGACTGCTGCTTTGGACCTTTTCCCATTATAGTCCTCAGCCTGACATTTCAGGTTGTCCACTCTCTGGCCCCTACCTGCCCTCTTCAGTCTCAGCTTTCTCGGAACTCTGGGCTTCAACAACACAGAAATATGTGTGTCCTATGCTCCTCGCAGTCAGGACATTTCTGTTTTTTTTTTTGTTTATTTTTTTGGAGAGATTTTCGCTATAGGGCGCGTGCGCTCGCCAGACAGACAGAGAGAGACATTAGAGACAGAAAGGGAGAAATCACCCCCCAGGGGGATGGCCACGCTGCAATCCCTTCTCCTCCATTCTCCTCTCGGGATCTTGGGCACGCATGCACACGCGCCCGGCGTGAGTTTTAAGCCACCGGGTCCGGGACGTGAACCGTGATCGACTACGTGGGAGTCCAGCGACAGAGCCATTACGCTAACTGCTGGTTCCCGCAATCAGGACATTTCTCAACCCTGGGCTTTTACAACTGCTGACCCTTCAGCCTAGAACAAGCTTCTTACTCCCATCGGTTCAGCTCAGTGAGAAGGAGCCTCTCAGTGTTCCCATGCATTCTCCCATGCTTCTGTGTCACTACACTCGACCCAGACCCAGCGCCTGGCACCAGTCTCTTTACTTGGCTCTTCCCGAGCAGGCTCTGAGCTCCTCCAGAAGAGGGCTGTGTGCGACTTTTTTTTGTATCCCAAGCTCAGAGCTTGGCTGGGAGCCAGCAGGTAGTGTTTGTTCAATGAAAGTGTGATTTTAAACCCTGGTGCTGAAAGTGTTGGAAAGATGCATTTGACTAGTTTCTGGCTGACCTGTCCGGGTGAGAGTGAGGTGTCCAGTGCATCCTTCCATGTTTACTGAGATGTAAAAGGCACATTCTCAAATTTCACTTAACGCTCTTCAATTTGCATATCCACAGACCCAGGCTAGAGACTTGGGGCACCCTGCATGATTCTTTCTTTTTTCTTTTTTTTTTTTGCTTTTGACAGCCTTTGCTGTCTGTCAACATGATTCCCCATAAGTTGTTGTAATTTATAAGGCATTTCACACTACATGAGGCTGGTGGAGGCAGGAGCATGGGAGGCCAGGGGGAGTCAGCTCTGTGCCTTGTAAAGCTGTCTGAGTTCCTAAAGAATGTAGGGGAGGGGCTGCTCCTGGATGGGGCCTGGGATCAGCACTGGGCAGGAACTTTAATTAAAGGCAAAAAGTTGGCCCCCCTGGGCTTTGCAACTTCCCCAGAACTCAGCTCTGCTCTACAGCCCTGGAAACTCCTGCATCAAGCAGTGAATTATTCAACAGGACTAGGCAAGTAAACAAAGAGGCTGAAGAACTCACCTTAGCCCCAGTATGCAGAGGTGAGCAGAGACATCTCAGTGGCAAGAAGCATAAACTTCCTGTGGAAACAAGACTATTTACAATGCAAATGATTTTTGAGCAGCCATAGCTAAACAGAAGCAAAAATTCAACAAATGTTTTTCCTACTACTTTTGTTAGTGTACTGTTTTATTTATCTATCTGTCCTCACTAGGGGCTGGTAATATAGTATATCTATTTATTTATTTACTTATGTTTTTTCTTAGAGATTTAAAGATATATTGTTATTTTTAAGGTTATGTATTGAAATTTGTTTCACAAAAACACATATGATATTATTTATGTGTTAGTCCAGAAATTAAACTTATAAAATGTGTGGGTTTTCAGAATTATTTACTTTTCCTCTTTTTTTTTTTTTTTTTTTTTTTGGAGAGGTTTTTGCTACAGGGCACATGCACTCACCAGGAAGACAGAGAGAGAGAGAGAGAAACAGAAAGCAAGAAATCACCTCCCAGGGGGGATGGCCACGCTGCAATCCTTTCTCCTCCATTCTCCTCTCAGGCACGCATGTACATGTGCCTGGCATGGGTTTAAGCCGTGTCTGGGACTCGAACTGCGGTCGACTACATGGGAGTCCAGCGACATAGCCATTATGCTAACTGCTGACCCCTTTTTATTTATTTATTTTTGGCTGCAGTCCTGTGAGACCGCAAGCTGACCTGCTTCAGGTTTTCTCTTTTTTTTGAAGGGTTTTGGCATAGGGTGCATGCACTCATTAGGAGGAGAGATGATAGATATTGATAGATAGATAGAGAAAGAATGATAAAATAAAAAATAATACAAAATATGAACAACTGGTATACAGAAGTTTTTTGCAGTATTCTTACAACTTTTCTGTACATTGGAAATTATTTTTAAAAAATACTAAACTTTGGTGCCAGGCTACCAAATTTAAATCCAGGCACTGCCACTTACTAGTGAGGTGTCTGTGGGCAGGTTACTTTACCTCTGGTTAAAGTGGGCCCTAGCTTCTCCATCTGGAACATGAGAATAACACTGTGCCCAAATGTTAAGACATATAAGGGGGCATGGTAGTTAAGGTGATGAACTCCCACATGGCTGATCATGCGTTGAGTCCCAGACCTGGTGGCTTGAAAAATCAGGCAAGGCGCATGTGTGTGTGTGTGCCCAAAATCCCAGATGGAGAATGGAGGAGAAGGGATGTGGCATGGCCATCTCCCCTGGAAGGTGATTTCTCACTTTCTCTCTCATTGTCTCTATTTTTCTTTCTCCTCTCTGGAAAGTTCACTGCCCTATGGCAAAGGCCTTAAGAAGAAACTTAAAGAATGGCATGTGGCTAACCTTGGGCAGGTGCTGCTACTGTTGTTTGTGTTTAAGAGATGAAATCATGACAACCAGAAAGGTGAGGCTAAGATTTCCCCTAGAGAGGTTTCAGCTCTCAGATGCCACATGGGAAGGTCAGTTGTGTTCTGGAGGGCAGCTTAACCGAGGCCCTGACTGGGTCTGGGAAGGTGGGACAGGAGCAAGATCAGGGTCCCACTTCCTGTGCTCTGATGAGATCCTGTGTCTGTTTTGGAGGTTCAGGCAGGGAGGTGGGCCTACAGATGCTCCTCTGTCCTGGCTGGAGTGCTGTGTGTCCTGGGATGGTCCTTGGCTATAATTGGGCGGTAGCTAACAAGGGTACCTGTGGCACCACCAGCACTGCCCCCCACCCCCCCATCCTCTGGCAGTGGGGATAAGTTCATTGCTGCTTTTGGGCTTGCACTCTCTAGCTGCGACTTCCAGCTGTGACCCAGCTCCTCAAGCTTCAATTGCACCATCAGGAATGTAAAGCCCACCTCCAGCTATTCTCTGTAGCAAATGCTAAAGAGATAAGAATTACTGAGCACGTTTATCACGCCTGATGTTTTGTGTGGATTACCATTTAATCCTTGACTTAAGCCTCTGAGGTAAGTACTAGGGTGATCTCCATTTTAGACATGGGATACTGAGGCTTGGAGAAGTTGATTGGATTGCCAAGGGCAAACAGTAAGTACACGGAGACATAGTGTAGACCCAGCCCATGGGGTCACTGCTTTGCTATCACGGACAATAGCCCTTTGCTTGGGCTGAGTATGCTTGAAGACACAGGGTATGTAAGTTGCTCAGCAGCCACATCTAAGCCTGGGCTCTGCTGGGTTACCCTGCAGGGCTAGAAAGGTGTCTGCTCACTTGTCTAGCATCAGTTTTCTCCACTTGCCTTTCTCATGCCAAGCAGGTGATGGGTTGGAGGCAGATAAACTGCAGGCTTTTAGGCCAGTCCAAAGCTGTGTCTTCCTCCAGAGAAAGGCTCACAGCTCAGTGCAGAATCTTGGAAACTCCAGGTCAAAAGCAGAGCTGAGTACCTGGGGAGACCTGGGGAGGCCTGGGGCAGGGAACTGGGCTTGCTCATTATGGAGCCTGGTTCTTCCTTCTCTCCCTAAATAGCTCAAGCAGAATTGAATAGGGCCCCCAAGCTAGGACTGGGCAGGCTGGGAAAGTAGGTGGCTCCGTGTTGTAGTCTCTTGGTGCCCACATGGCTGGCAGCCCTGAGATCAGTGAGCTAGGTTTTGTGGGGTCAGAGGCAGGCCCAGGCGCCACCTGATGGGTACACTCTACCCTTATCCCCACACTCCCACACTCTCCCATTCTGCACACATCCTGCAGGTCGTCCCTGCATCGACTTCCTGCTTTTACAGCTGGGCCTGGGAGTAGGGGTAGTGATTTTCCTATTGGGTGACTTCCCGCCCAGCATTTATGTCCCCAAGTCTGCCCATGCACTGACCACAGGATGGCAGGTATAGCTACAGCAGCCATTTTCCTGGGGTCAGCCTCCTCTTAATCCTCTTCTTTTTTCTTTATTGAGAGATGGAGAGAGAGAAAGAGAGAGGAGAGAGATTTCCGAAAGGGTCTTTACACTCCCAGCCTTGGCCAGCCTGGGGTCATGGGCCCCTTGTATATAGGGAGGCTTCAGGACATGAACCCAGTGCCTTCCCCTGTGGGCCAGTCTCGGAGAGCATCAGATTGCTCTGACTGGCTCTTTACTTGCCTACCTAGACGAGTGCCCGGCCCCTGCTCCAGCAGTCAGGCTGCCCTCAAGGCAGCACCTCTTCTCAGCTTCTCTCCCTTTCCCGATTTCCCCTGGTTTCCTTGGTCCCTCTGTTGCCCCACTGTTCCTAAGGGCTATCTCATGCTGGGGCAGATCCAGGAGGAATATCCTTGACCTGTGGAGAATTTGCCCCTTTACTGGAAGAGCTTGAAGATGCCCACTGAGGGGTGAGGGTGATTTACACCCAAGCTCCAGCAGTTGATCTAGGGAGCGCTGCTCAGCAGGATGGCCCATGTTTCCACTCCTGGACAGCTGAATGCCTACCTTGCTCCTCCAGGTTTACAGGTAAAGAGACCAGGGCTCAGGCCATTCCGGTGTCTTCCAGAGGCCTTCTCACAAGCAGACACCTGGAGATGGGAGGAAGATTGGCAAGTACGGAGAATGACATCTGCAAGTCCTCTTCAACATTAGAGATGACAGCAGGCCAGAGATGGGCAGGAGAGCTCAGCTCACAGTGAAGGAGACTTTTCCTGCAGTTGGAACTTTCCACAAAGCAGTGATCCCAACTGCCTTTTCCCTCTCCCTTTTCAGAACTACTTGGCTGAAGGTGGGATGGTCAGGAGTCAGGACTGAGGGTTGTACAAGGAGTGGAACTTCTTGGAGACTAGACTTTAAGAGTCATGAGTCTGACAGGTAACATGTTAGACACTCTTAGTCCTCTTATCTGATCCAGTCTGTTCTGCTGCTGGTAATAGAAAACATCTGAAACTGGGTGATTTATAAGAATAGAGTTTATTCAGCTCATGGTTCAAAGGTCCAGGGTCCAGGGGCTTCATCTGGTGAGCTCTCCTGGCTGCATCACAAGGCAGAGAAGAGCTTGTGCATCTGGATCTGTGTCTCTGTTCTGGTCTCATTTCTTCTACTTATAAACCCAGCAGAAGTCAATCACGGGGTCTCCACTCTATGACCTTAATCCTAATCTCCCAAAGGCCTTACTTCTCAACGCCAAAGTCAGATTAAGCTTTCAGATTCCTAATCCATCACAGCCAAATCTCAGCACATGGATTTGAGGGAGACATAGCACTTGTTTAGGAAGAATTTGCTTCTCAGACTGAATGTCCTCCTGATTTCCCCTCCTAAAAATTGCCCAAGCCTGCCCACTCCTCTTCATCTCTAAGATCACACAATCTCTTGCTAGGATTTGCGGCTTTCTGACCGATTTCCCCCTTTTCTATTTGGCTATGTTCTACCAATCTGCAGTCAGTGTGATTGCACCAAAATGTGAAGCTGTTAATGCCCCCCCCCCACACACGCCATATCACCTTTCTGCATGGCTTCCCATCACTCTTAAGAGAGTCACTTGGCTGGATGAGCCTCACATGGTCTACACCCCCTGCCCTACCTTACCTAGTGCCCTCTTTTCTATGATCCTTGTTCCTTCACACTGGCCTGGTACAGTTGGGTCTGGTGCAGTCATATTTCTGCCCACCACAGGGCCTTTGCACATGCTGCTGCACTCCCTGGTTGCTTTCCACCACAGCTCCCCTCTCATTTCTCCCAGGTATCACCTACCTAATAATGCCCACTCTTAGGTCAGGCATTCAGGCATTGTTTCCCAAGAACACCTTTCTTGATGCTCACCCTCTCAGGCCTGACCAGTGCTCCTGTCCTGGTATATATTTATGTTGTTTACAGGGTCATCCTTTTTCTGGCATTGCTCCCTTCCAAGTCAGGAGCTTTATGAGAGCAGCTCCACATCCGCTTTGGTCACCCTATGTCTCCAGGCCGTGTCAAGAGTAGGTGTCCCCAAACACTATGTTTATTCAGTAGGTATTCAGTAGATGCCTACTGAATAACTTAGTCAGTAAGTCCTCCACATCGCAAGGCCCAGGAGAGAGGATTTTGACAGATGAAGGGCTAGCCTGTCCTTGCTCATGGGGCCTTTCATGGGGCCTTGGAGTGAGAGGCCCTTTACCTGGTCACTTCCTTTTCTTACCTTGGAATGACTCCCACCTTCCCTTCCCTGTGGGCATTCATGACCTGTGAGGGGTGGGCTCCCACCAGGAGCCAGGCAGAACCACCTCAGACTCTGCCCAGCTCTCAGTGGCTCTGGGTAGCCCCAGAGAGGTGTCAACTGAGACCGCAGCAGACTTCGTCCTTGCCTTGACAGCCTTTGGTGTTTGTGCAATCACCCATTTGTTTATTTGGCTGTCTCTTATTTCAGTCTTTCTGGAGCATCAGATGGATGACCAAGAGGGAAGAATTATGTTCTTAGAGACAACTGCTCTACAAAAATGTTCATTTTGGATGAATATGCTTATTTCCCTGTAAGAATAAAATGATAGTTTATCCTTTCTGAAGATGGTTCAGTATTCAGCCGTAATGAGAAACTAAAAATCTTGCTCAGCGGTCTCAATTCTGCTTGAGAGCTGACACTCCGACATCTGGTGCATGGAAATGTGATCTCGTCGGTACCTGTGCTAAGACCCAGGGCTCACGCTGACGTGGCGGTTCTAATCCAGCTAAATAATTTAATGTGTGTGGAGCTCACAGGAGCTCTCAGCCCCATGTTAGTTTATCCCCATCACAATCTAATCCCAGCCTTCTTTTATTAAAGAAGCTTTCTTGCAGAGCAGAATACTTGGGGGGATTAAGTAATATAGAGCAGTACTTCTCAGCACCGTCAGACGCAATCCTCCCTTGTATAAAATATTTGTAATATTCCTTTTCTTGTACAGAAATGAAATGTATAGACAGCATAACTTACCTATATATATGTAATAGTTTAGAAAGTCCATAAAGCCCTGACCATAGTCATGATAGAAAAAAAGGAAAAAGAAAAGAAAAGAGGCTTACAGTAAAATGCTGTATATGGAATATGTAAATGCTCAGGTTTGACTTCAATAGAAAATACAACAAAGTAATCAGATGTTTGCACTTGCTTAAAGTGAATAAATGTGATAAAGAGAAAGAAGACAATAATTTTGTTGAAGATTTTTCTTTATGTTTGATCTTTTGAAGTAAAGTTTTCTTACACATAGAATGTACTTGTTAGTGGGATTGCAGTGACAGTCACAAGTGCAGATGTATCCAGGGTACGTTGGAGATGACTCCAATCCCTGGAAAGGTGTTGCCACCATGATGGGATCTCCCCCAAAGAACAGCAATTATTGCTTGGTAAAGGAATAATTCTTCCCTTGATTTATGTGATTGTTGCATTTGAAAATTTAGTGTATGTCAAACTGGGTAGATATATTTTGTGCTTATATAGGAAATGATTTAGAATTTTTCTGATTTAGATGTTTATCTTTCTTTCTACCATTTATTTTACTTTATTTTATTATTTTTAAAAATTTGCCAGAAGTGCACATGTATTCTTCAACAGAGAGAGATGAGAGAGAGAGAGAGAGAGAGAGAGAGAGAGAGAAAACAAAAGGGAGAAAGCACCCCCCATGGGGCATGGTTATGCTACTGTTCCTTTTTCTCCATTTCTCTATTCTGTCAGGATTTGATGAATACATTTCCATGCACCTGACTTTTTAAATACTTTTTAAAGAGAGATTTTTGCTACAGGGTACATGTGCTCACCAAAGAGACAGAGAGATAGAGAGACAGAAAGTGAGAAATCACCCCCGTGGGGTGTGGCCACGCTGCAATCCCTTTTCCTCCACTCTTCTCTCAGGATCTTGGACATGGAGATACATGTACCCAGTGTGAGTTTTAAGCCACTGGGTCTGGGATTTGAACCACAGTCAACTACATGGGAATTCAGTGACATAACCATTATACCGTCTGCTGTTTCCACCTGACATGTTTTTTATGCTGGTAAGTCAGGTATCCAAACTGTGTTGTCAGTCATGTGGAATCTGGCCCCCTCAAATCGCCAAGCCATGGGGCTGGCCCTCTACCATTCATGTATTAATCTATTCAATCATTTATTTATATCAATTTGGATATTTATTTTATACTTTGGATTATAATCTGATATATTTTTTAAAGTTTATTTTTTCCATGGCAAGAGAAACAGAGAGACAAAGATAGTACCCACAACAAGGTCCCAACACCGAGAGCCACCCCCAGGGTCAGCTAGCTCAGATCACGGGCATAAACATTCCTGCTGTGTTCAGGGAAGTCTCTGGATGTGACCTGGAACTCTCTCCTGTGGACACCCCACAAAGCATTGTGTTACCATTCTGTCACCATTTGGTCCCCAGAACATTGCTATTTTTGTTGCTAAAATTCTAAATTTTCCCATTGAGAGCTCTTTCAGTTGGGTGTGGATCCAGTGACCTTTTGACATATTCTCATCATGGTGTGTGTGTGTGTGTGTGTGTGTGTGTGTGTGTGTTAGTGCTTTCTTACTTCTTAGCACTCTAATATTCATCCATATCGTTTATGGCTTAGATTTCACTTCTTTTTATTGTTAACAATTTTCCATGTATGGATGTACCACAATTTGCTTATCCATTCATCTATTAAAGAACATCTGGCTGTTTCCAATTTTTCATCATTATTAATAAAGCTTCCATAAACATTCATGTAAGTTTTAAATTCAATTGGTAAATACCTATGAGTGTGATTTCTGGGTTGCATAGTAAGACTGCTTAATTTTTGGAAAAACCATTAAACTGTCTTCCAAAATGATTCTACCACTTTGCATTCCCACACCAATGAATAAGAGTTGTTAGTTGGGATGCAGTAGTATCTCATTGTTGTTTGAATTTGTAATTCCTTAATGACAAAATTTATATATATATATACACACACATACACATACACACACACACACAGTTATGTGTGTGTGTATAATTTTTTTAATTTGCTAGAGTGTGTGTGCTCCTGCCAGAGAGAGATAGAGAGAGAGAAAGGGAGAAAACATCCTCAATGGGGAGTGATTATATCACAATTCCTTCTCCTCTATTTCTCCATCCTTTTGGGAGTTTGGACAAATACATAGTCACCTGGTGTGTTTCTTAAACTGCCAGGTCTGGGATTCAAACCACATGGTTGGCCATGAAGGATGCACTTCCTTAACCTTTAGACCCTCATGAGACTTTTATATGCTCATTTGCCATTATTTATCTTCTTTGGTGAGATATCTTATGCTTATTTTTTGTCTGAGTTGTTTGTTCATTTTCCTTTACGGTAAAGCCTGAATTCCTTCCTGTACTAATTGGGTCTAGCTTCTAGAATAACCAGCTTGTGGACCTCCTGGGTTCCATGTGTTGAAGGAGGACCTTTGGGGTCAGTGTGAAGCTGGTGGTGGGACCAGGTGGCAAAATCCAGCAGAAGCCAGAGCTTAGTCAAGCAGCTGAGATTTCTCTCCTCTGCCAGCCTCTGACTGTCAGCCTTTCTTAGGGATGATGTCTTCTTACTTCCCAGATTCCTTTCTAGACCCTATACTCCCTTTCTGGGCTTTGGACTAAACTCTGCCATTGTTCATTCACTTAACAAACAGCTGTTGAGCTCTTCCCTGGGCCCTGTCTCCATAGGCCAAACATTTCAGAGAAAAAAAGACCTGATTTTATCCCTGAGAAGCAGGCAAGCAACAAGAGGAGTGTCATACTGTCTAATAAACGGAGTAGGAAAATGAGTGGAAGATACTGGAGACAGGGAAAGGGAACAGTTAACTAAGCCTGCGAGTGAGTGATCAGGAAATGTTCCCAAAAGGGGATGGCACCTGGGTCAGAGGGGCAGATCTCCATCCCCAGGGGGTTCTCTGGGGAGACTGGATCTCTGCCCAGGGCTGCAACAGGCTCTGCCAACAGTGCTAGCAGTGTCCCACTGTTCACACATGCACGTCTTACGAGTCCGCCCTCCTGTCCATGGGTGATAGACTGTTCCAGGTTGGAGAGACCACAGATTGTCTGGAGTGGACATTTGAATTCCTTGTTTGGTGCATATGTACACACATTTGTTGAACATACCCAGGAATGGACTCAGTGTGTTCAGTCTCAGTAGACACTGCCAGATAGTCTTCCAAAATGAAATTTCATCTATTTACTCATTTATTTTGGGGGTGAATCAAGTCAAATGTACAAGTGCTTGTTATTATTAGTGTTATAAGTGCTTTCTGCAGGTGGTGACACAGGGTGTGAGAAGGGCTTCGAGTTAAACCTCAGGCTTATGAGCAGAGTGGCAGCTGCCCTAAGGCCCATGTGCTCACATTCAGGTGCTTGAGATTTGAAAGTTTCTGAAGTTCTTACTGAAAACCTGGTTCTTCCTATTTTACTTGAACTTCAGAGAAGTTTCTGCTTCTTTTGACTCTAGTTCACAACAGATTCATAGGAAGCCTAGTGATGGTGGTAGGGTGGTATTGTGTGTGGGGGTTCTGCTCCCCACAGACATTTAGACAGCAGTGAGCAAATGTAGCTGAATTTTGGAAAAAAGGAAAAGGAAAGAAATAAAGGAAGAAGGAAAGAAAGATCCCCACACCCATGCATTTGCTTCTTTAATGCACCCAGGATGCTTGTTATTTGGAGTGGGAACCCTTAAAAAGCCACTGCAATCCCTTGACCTCAGGGTGTCCTTAAAGGCATCTGCCTGCCTTTAAGTTCTTCTGGTGTGTTTGCCTGTCAGATCCATGTCGCAGTCCCACCTGCATTGTTCCTCACAGCTTATATTTATGCCCGCCTCTAAACTCACATTTCTTTAGGTACAAAGCCCACCTGGACGCTGCCCTGCTTCCCTAGGCAGGGCAAGGCCATATGATAAACTGCTGATAAAGGGAACACTCAGCCTGAGTCCTTTAGGGGAGCCAGAGTGCACATATCCCTAGCAATGTCCAAGAACTGTACAGCAAAATCATGAAGATTCAGAAAGATGACCCTTCACTCACAGGGGACATTTAGGATGCTGAAAAACAGGGTGGCATGAGAATATTTCCAACCATTAAATTGCAAAAGAAAAAGAGTGTAGAATCATAAAGAAACAGTTTCTGTTTTTAAAGAATTATTAATTTAACTTATTATTATTATTTAAATTTGCTATAGGGCATGTAGCTCACCAGAGAGAGAGAGAGAGCAAGCAATTTGCAGGTCCAGAACTCAAACCATGGCTGGCCATGGGGAGTCCAGTGCCTTAACCACCATGCCACCTGCTGGCCTCTCACTTTTTTTTTTTTTTTTTTTTTTTTTTTTTTTACTGATAGAAAATAAGTACAACATATGAGAGAGAAAGAGAGGCATCTTTGACAGTATCTCATCACACCAGGATCTCCTTCCCCCAGCCCTGCGACTCCTCAGGATCCTGGATACCCACACATGTGCCAGACATGTTTTCAAGCCAGTCTGGGCTCTGAACCACATGGTTTCCAGCTTCACAGAGCACTTACATTAACATGATTCCACAGTAGCTCGGCTAAAACATGTTTTTGTTATTTGGCTCCCACTCTGCCATAATTGGGAGGGTGATTATTTTTATCTCAGACTGAAATGTCAGGACCTGCAGGAGGACACAGAGCTGGTTCATGTGGCTGGGCCCCACAGATGGTCCCCAGTCCAGGGGACTACACTGTTGGCCAGAAGAGTAGCCCTGAAGTCTGGAATAGACTCTGAGTGTGCGTGCACACGTGCGTTTATGAGACTTATTACATTTAGGGTCATGCTCCCACAGGGGACCCTGTGTCCCAGAGGCAAGACCTTGGTGTCTCAGGGTATGAGATAGAAGATGACATGAACACAGTGTGGGGGCAACAACTTGGGGCACAGACTGGGAGGAAAAATCCTGTCAAATAAACAGGCCCAGAGACTGCACCATTAGATGTCTTCCCATCTGTCCAGGTTAAGTGCATTATCAAAGAGGTGAACAAGCTTAGCAGGGCAGCTGAGTTTCGCTCAGTTACAGCACATAGGCTTCGGTGCCAGGATTCTCAGCATCGTTTGAGGAGATGGGAGGGATCACCAAGGTGTTCTTCTGCCACAGCCTCCAGGCCTTTGCTGCTCCAGTTCTGCATGCTCAAATCGTCTGCTCCCCCTCTGCGGCTGGGGCTGGCCTGTACGCCTGTGCACAGCTCTTCTTTGTTGCTGAAATTCTTCATAGTCCAGAGCCAGCACATTCGTCCAAGGAGTGGTAACTGAGAGTAGGATCCTAGACTTTGTCTTGTCCAGGCCAGTGAACATTTTAAAAAATGGGTAGAATGAAATGATTTTCATCTGTTAATTTTTCCAAATCAGGACATTAAAAAAATTATTTCTAACTATAGCCAATTATTTCTCCATAGAGAGGGCATTTCGACACAGGAAGAAAAAAAAAGAAAACTGTATTTCAGAATAAAGGACAATCTTGTATGTTGACTAAAAAAACTAAATTTCTGATATTTTCTTTCTTTTGTTTTTCTCCTTTCTTCAAGGATCAGTAGAAAGTTTATTGTGGACCAGAATAGCTAAGAGGGGTTGAAGCTCTCATAGGGTTAAACCTTTGGTCTCATAGAATTTCCCTGTCTTTGAGCACAGTACTTAGCTTCTCTGAGTGTATTAGTTGGGGTTCTCCAGGAGATACGACCAATGGGGCCTGGATATCCATGTATATGGTAAGAGAGATTCACTTTAAGGAATTAGCTCACGTGCTTGTGAAGGCCTGGTAAGCCCAACGGCTGCAGGGGGGACAGAAGGTTGGAGACCTCAGGAAGAGATGCAGCTAGAGTCCAAAGACATTTTTTGGCAGAATTCCTGTTCAGGGAAAGGTGATCTTTGCACTACTAAGTCCTTCAACTGTCTGTGTGCGACCCACCTGCATTGTGGAGGACAATCTGCTTTACTCTAAATTCACTGATTTAAATAGTAATCTCATCCAAAACACACCTTCACAGAAACATCCAGAGAAGTTTAGGATTAGGGCTAGGGCACATACCTAAGGACACATACCTTGTGTCCTGTGGCTAAGTCAAGTTGACATGCAAAATTAACCATTTCACTGAGACTGTTATCTTTTTTTTTAAAGAATTATTTTCTTGGGACCAGCAGTTAGCGTAATGGCTATGTTGCTGAACTCCCATGTAGTCGACTGTGGTTTGAGTCCTGAATCCGGTAGCTTAAACTCATGCCGGGCGCGTGTGTGTGGCGTGTCCAAGATCCCGAGAGGAGAATGGAGGAGAAGGGATTGTGACATGGCCATCCTCCCTGGGGGGTGATTTCTCACTTTCTGTCTCTCTCTCTCTCTCTCTGCCTTTCTGGTGAGCGCACGTACCCTATAGCAAAAACCTCTCAAAAAAAAAAAAAAAAAAGAATTATTTTCTTTAATTATTTATTTATTTATTTATTTTAATTGGACCAGAGAGGACACACACACACACACACACGTACACACACACAAACACACACACAGAGTGAGAGAAAGTGAGGAAGCAAGCCACCAGGTCCGGGATTCAAACTGTGGTTGGCCATGTGGGAGTCCAACGCCTTTAACTACCATGCCACCTGCCAGTCTCATGACTGTTATCTTTTCTTCTTTAAAGTTTACTTATTTCTTCTATGAAAAAGAGAGAAAGAGAGACAGGCTCCCCACACCACTACCTATCCCCAGCCTCAACAGGCCTGCATCACAGACGCACATGTGCCCAGTGTGCTCAGGAAGTTTACTTCAGGCTGGGGAACTGGGTGTAGAGAGTGAGTGTCTTCCTCTTGGCTCTGATACTGGAGATGGGCAGAGGCCTCTGGGCCAGGCTAATAAGGTTGCCATGGCCTGGGAGCAGCTCAGGATGCCGGGCTGGGCCCTTCTTCTTCCTGCCTCTGCCTCTCTGTTCTCTGCTGCTGCTATCTCTGGCTCTTCTCTGAGAATGTTTATGCAGCCCCCAGGTGCTTTATGCTAAGGTGGACTTCACTTCTGTGCTAAGGTGGACCTTGTCCCAGCCACAGCCTCTCTTGCTATGTCTGGGAAGGCTTCTCAGGGTCATCCTTGTGTGACCCTTCTCTGTGCTGGCCTGGCTTCACACATATACCTCCATTTTGTGCTGGAGCCCTCCCTCCACCAGCTCTTTGAGCCCTTCTCCACCAATGTGTTTCCCGACAGCTCCCCACAGCAGCTGACAATGGTGGGCAGGGGCTGCACTGAGGACCACTGGGAAAGAAAAAAAATCATGTAATTAAGCCTGATGCAAAGAGCCGTGGCTCACCATGACAGCTTGTCCCAACTAGAGCTGGCTGCTGTCTTCTGGGTGCTTTAATACCCCACATAGAGGGGAGAGCAGCTAGGATATACAGGAGAAGAACAGCTGCTAGGCCTCAGAGCCCACAACCTAAGCCCACCTGCTACCATGATGGCAAAAATAGGGTCCAGAAAGGGGCAGTATGGGACTGCGTAGGTCCCGTGTCTCTGCCATTGGGGAGCCCCACCACATACCTAGCTCAGATACATACCTATGAGCATAGTAGAGCATAGTGCATGCAAATGCGATTTGTCTGCAAACCTGTGACGGGACAGCTCTGTGTAGAGCTCCCTGACCCCCACTGCTGCATTGTGGAGCCCCCATATACTAACTGTCCTGAGGCTGACAATACAGACTGTATTGAAGTGGCTAGCTCACTTTTGTGTCTCCATTTCAAGACTTAGAGCTCTTTGAAGCAAGGGCTGAATCATGTTCAACCTCATGTGCCCAGCCTGGCACATGGCTGGCTCCTGAAAAGTGGAAGCTGCTCTCCCTAGAACTTCATGGCTGTGCTAGGGAAACAAATTTGAATCCTGCCATCCCTGGGTGAGAGCTATGCACAGGGAAGCCGTGAATCCAGACATCCTAGCAGTAAGAAGCGGACTAAGTTAGTTATTACACATGGTGGCCCCTGTGGCCACCTCTGGATATGGGGTTCAGTCCCATGACATCTGCTAGGGCAGGACAAAGTGCTCAGTTTTCAAAACCTCAGACCCAGGGTGCTACCTCCAGTGGATGCTTATTTGAAAACTCAGTCATGACGTCTTCTAGATCAGGTGGACCAATGAAGGCTGAGCACCTCTTATGTGCTTTACAGAGGTATCTGCTGTGACTCTTTCTGCTCTTCTTCATGTTTCTTACAAGGCAATGGAAGTAACCTGTCCAAGGGCAGTGAAACTGTAGGCTGAGTCAAGGCTGGAACCCGGACACTGTTCACTCAAGATGACTCTGTTGACCTTGAAACTCTTTACTCATTCCTCCTGTGATAGTCTAAATGCTAGGCAAGCTCACCTGCCTTAGCCCCTGGGGTCCTGCCATCCAAACCCAGGTATTTACTTATTTATTTTTAAACTTACTTTAGGGTGTGTGCTCGCTCTCTCTCTCTCTCTCTCTCTCTCTCTCTCTCTCTCTCTCAATGCTTGTAAAAAGAATTTACCCAACATGAAATACTTCTCAGACCAGTCCAGTTGAGAAAACTATACATGTTATCATCAACAGGTAATAAACCATTTCTGTGTACCACAAATATCATACTTCTCTATTTTTACTCCTGCTTCCCTTCTCTATACTCTTCTCTTTTTTTTTTTTTTCTTTTTTCTTTTTTTTTTTTAATGGCTAAATAGTATTCCATAGAGTATATGTGCCACACTTTTTCAATCCATTCATCTGTTTGTGGACTTTTGGGTTGGTTCCCTGTCTTAGCAATTGTGAATAATGCTGCAATAAGCATTGATGTGTAAGCTTTTTTCCTACTGCTCTCTCTTACATTTCTTGAAAATTGTTGATTTGATCTAGAGGCCCCTTGGACCCAGTTTCAGTTTGGCAAAAATCCTTCTTAGATAATGAATTTGGTGTGAATTTGCTGCCTAGTCCTTCCTCTCTAGTGACTCTAAGGTGCGCTAGTCTGAGCCCTCCATTGACAAGCTTCATCTAGGAAGATTTAATGATCCATCAGGGTTGAGAACCTAGGTCAAGGAACTATCCTCTCATTTTTTCAGATGAGTTGAGAGGCATATGGCTGTACCAAGTCACTTAATAGTCCAGGGCAGCCCTGGCCCAGCCCGTCTCAGCCCCCTGAGAGGGATACTCAGGACTCCTCCACTCAGGTCTTATTTTTTAAAGAGTTTATTTACTTAGTTATTTCATTAGATTGGAGAGAGAGAGAGAGAGAGAGAGAGAGAGAGAGAGAGAGAGAGAGAAACAAGCATCCTCAACATGGTCTCATGCCATAATCCAACGGTCATTTAACTTCAGTGAATGTTTCTTTTTGCAAGGTGGGAAGAAGCTTGGTAGAGCCAGTGACTGGACCACAGTGCTAGGGATGAGAGTGGAGTCCATTCTGAGACACCTCCAAGAAGATTCTGTCTACAGTGGGCCCTGGGTCCAGCTGGCTCCCATCAGAAGCTGACTTTCTCCTAGGTCCAAGGAAAGATTGGTTCTTGGTGAAATAAGCCAGAGTCTGTCCACAAAGGGCCTTCTGTCTCTGCTTTCCACTGTGGTCCCAGGTCCCTTGTGCTGGAGTAGGATGGGACAATTCCTGCCTCTGGGGTTTGTCCATGTTATATACACTGCCTGAAATGTGCTTCTCCATGACCCACCAGGCTGCATGTAGGGACTCATTCCATGATTGCTTCCTTGTATGGCCCACGCCGATCCCCAGATGGAGTCAACTTGGTCACTTCCCTGCCTTCAGCACCCATCACACTACACCACAGCTAAGGGTGTGCTAGTAAACACTGAGCAGCCCCATCTCTAGAAAGGGAGCCCTTATCTGCTGCGTTTGCTGATACCTGGTTGTGGGTCCTCTCACCCTGTGATTTCGATATTGGTGCTTCCTGCTGGGGACAGGTGGGATGGGGGAAGCTTGTCCTTCTTGGTACTCTGTCCCACAACATCTTGTAGAGGTGCTCCAGAAGCATCTGTGCTTGGATGAGCAAGTGGACAGTCTCCCCTCCTCCTGCCTCCCCTCAAGCTCCTCTCCTGGTGAGTCCAGCCTCTTCTACAGCTAAGCCATGCAGGAAAGAGGGCAGGGGCCTTGCTCTCACTCCCTCACTGCTTCTACAGGATCATCCTCATCCTCTGGCATTCTCAGGACAGCCCAGCCATGGTCAGGTGGGAGGGATGTCTCTAAGCCTTCTAGTACCTTTGCCTGTCCTTCTCTCCCACAAAGGGTCCCCTTGGGCTTTGTCTGCTGTGGCTCTATCTCAGCCCCTGCAGGTAGCCCCTGTTGTACTCAGGGTGGCAGGAGCAGCATGCTGGCGTGGGCTAGCAGAGGACCTTGCCTGGCCTCAGGCATCACCATGCCCAGCTCTGGGTATGGGTGGTTCAGTCAATCAGGAACAGATGTGAGGACCTGGGGCCAGCATTCCCTCCCTGAGTCCCAGGTCTGTGTCTGTTCATCTCTGACCCCTTGTTCTGCTGCAGCTCTTGTGGGTTCCTAGGAGGGCTGAGCTCTTGGGCCTGGACACTGAGCTCTCTCTGCCTGCTGAGTGGTGCAGAGGCACTGCCTTCTGTCCTGGATGTCCAGGGAGATAAACCAGCTGCCTCAGCCCTTTCACATGCAAGCTTTATTGGGCTCTAAGCTGGTATCACATACCCTATTCCTAAATCATAGCCCTAGTAGCAGTAGCAGAGTGACTCTCTAAGGAGTGAGGAGCTCCTTCTTTGTGCCAGCCTTACTCTATGCCTTTACCTCACAGAAAACTGATCAACTCCATGTCATCATCATGCCCGTTTTATCCCAAGTATGCTGAGGCACAGAGAGGGTAAGCACATGACTCAAGGTCATCCAGCTGGTAAGCAGCAGAGCTTGCATCTGAATCCTGGCAGATGAGTCTCTTACTACACCCGCTGTGCACATCAGCTGTGCTCTCCTGGTCTGGCCTGGGACAGTTCTGAGTACAGTGTACACAACCTCACAGAAAGCACCTGAGCCTGAATGGGATGTCTTCCTGATCACACGATGCTGTTCTGGGGGCAGACTGGTGAGAGGTGTCAGGAATGTCCTTCAGGGCTTTCCTGAGTCTCATTTCACATACTCCTGGGTTGCAGCAGCTTTTCACTTCCTGAATTCTCACAGAGTGCATTTGTCCATGAATTTTTGCTGAATCAGTATGTTTTGGGAGAAGGCAAGATGGAGGGCTTTCTACTCCACCCTGTTGCCCTCTCCTGGTCATGATCTATTTTGGCCATCCAGACAAACTACCAGTTTAGATCCTGTTGCACACACTGTTCCTGAGACTAGCCTATAACTAGCCACAGCCTTCTGACTCAGTAAGTGATAAAAGCCCCACCACCCCTAGCTGGAGGAGGCTGCAGCCTAAAGTCAGACATCTTAGGACATCTCAGGACGTCTCATCCATGGGGAGAGAGAGAGGACGGAGCCATGAGAAGGGAGGAAACAATGGAGGGAGGGGAAACAGATGGGAGGAAGTGAGAGGTTAAAAGAGCTGGAGAGGAACTGAGAAAAGAGAGAAGCCCAAGTTGGGAGAGTACAAGGGCAGAAGGGTGGGGAGGAACAGGCAGGAGGAAAAAGAGGTTCCTGTCCCTTCACTCTGGGACACCCCTGCTCCTGTCCAGGCTGGCAGGCACCACACCAGTGGCCCTCTCCTCCTCCCCGGTGTCAGTCCTTCTCCAGGTGATGCAGTTTTGCTCCCTTTCTGCTCTGGTCCCACTCACAGAAGGAGCTGCATCCGTAGAACCCTGGCCCTCAGGATACATAGCTTGTGCACAGGCCCTTTTCTTCGCCACTGTCCAGGCTTGGGTCAATCAATGATGCTGAGACCCTTGGAGGGGGTGTGGGAGCTGTGAACCTCCCTCCCAAGGCAACCTGAGCTCTCTCTGCACGGTGATGGGACCCGGTGGGCCAGAGCCTGGTGGGAAAGGGCTGGGCTCTCACTCAGAAGACCTAGTATGGTTTTCCCTGAGTCCAGCTCATTTGCATGAGAAGGTGCCTCTGCTGCATCAGGGAAGGCCTTGAGTTTACAAGGAGATGACTTTCTCATTAAAAGACTTTAAAGCTAAAGACGTCTTGGCTGCCAAACTTAGTAAGATTTAGGAGGAAAGAGGCCCAGGAGTAGTGTTACCAAGTAATATTTTGGACTCCCAGTTAAATTTGGATTTCAGATAATAATAAATAACTTTTGCTATGTTTCAAACATTGAAAAAGATATATGTCTATTAAATTTTTTGTTTATTTATTTGAAATTCAAACATAACTGAAAAACCCTGTGTTTTTATTTGTTAAGTCTGGCATCCTCAAACGGGATATAGCATCCAGGAGATAGCGGCCCAGGAGAAAAGAGACTAAGAGGTGAAGAGTTAGAAACATCCTGGCCTGGAAAGAGGTTCTACACCAGCCGGCTTCCCAGTCCACCTTACATTCATGCCGTTATTGTTATTTACTTCTCCCAAGGGCATCCTGCGAGGTGAGTACTTAGGGAGAGGTAGTTAACTCCAGTTTATGGACGAGGAGGTCCTGAATGCAATGGGGAGTGATTTACTAGCTCTTTCCTCAAACAGAAGGAGTCAACAGCAGTGAGCATCCAGGTCCCTCAGCGGCTTGCGGTGCTATTTTCACCCAGCTCTTGGGATCTGAGTTCCCGGTGGAACAGCTCAGAGGCAGGCTGCACTATTTAAGTACAGTTGGGGTCCGGCCTCTCCCTGAGCAGAAGTCTGGCTCCAGCTGAGTTGCTCAAGCTCCACCTCTTAGTTTTCTCATCTGCAGAGTGGAGATGGTACCACTTGGCAGGCTTGTGACAGTGAACCCCTCAGAATATTTAGCCCTGTGTAACCATTGGTATGCTTATTGCCATGCCTACCGGTACCTGTTTCTCTGACTAATTAATTAGAAAATCAGAATAAAAGCTGCTGGTTTGTACAAACCAGAAACCCTGACCCTCTGTCGTTGCTTCTTGATCACATCCAGACAATCTTCAATCAGAGCTCTTCTCAGTGGTGCCAGGTGGCCTCTGCAGGCACTTATCTCAGACTCCTGAGTGAGCATGGGGTTAGGGTATCTCTTCAGGCAGTGCTGATAGGTTACACTTTCCCAGTAAACCTGTATTTGTTGCACCTGTTGTTGCAGAAAACCATATACTGAGAAACAAAAAAAAGTACTCAGAGAGATAAGTAGAACTATTTATTACATTGGTGGGCCCAGAGTTAACACTCTGAATCTCCCGCCTCTGCTGGGAGTTGGACATGGTCGGTTGTTTATAGGGAGGTTGGGGAGGAGGAGGTCTCATGATGTCATGAATTTGGGGTTGGATGGGGTAACTAGGGAGGGGAGGTCACAGGATGACAGGAATTGGGGCTGAGAGCTCAGAATATGCCTAAAAATGGGGGTGGCAGAAAAGCAGGAAATCTAACCTATTGAGGGTTTCAGGTTACTCTACAGTGCAGAGGAGGGGCAGTAAGTTTGCAGAGGAGCAGGAAGTTCAGTTAGTTATCAGCCTTGAGTTATTCATGAGTTCTGGGTCCCTCCATATCACTGTCTGCCACAGCCTCGGGCTTGTAGCACTTATACATTTAGCTTTGGCCTTTTTGTCCTTCAGTGTGTATCTTAGTCTGTTTTTGCGTTGCTAACAGAAATGCATGAGACTGGGTGAATTTAAAAGTGGTTTATTTTGACTCACAATTCCAGGAGCTGATGGTTCTAAGGTATAGAAGGCCTGGCATCAGGCTGGCCTACAACATGGCCAATGGATGCACAGAGGACTGCAGGTGCATGCTGGGGAGAGCAAGAGCAGCTGCAGGCAGGTCTCTTCGATAGCAGCCAGCTCTTGTGAGAACTGGCCCCTTCTCATAGCTAGAACTCACTGGGCCTCGCAAGACATTAGTAATCTATTTAGGAGAGTGTTGCCTCCATGATGCAATCACCATGAATCAATCACTGCCCTATAGGCCTCACCACCTCCCAATATTAACTTCCAAAATGTGAAACTTTGGGGGACAAACCGTCATCCAAAGCATAACAGTGTGCAAGGTAGGAAACCTGACCAGGTGCTGCTGCAGCCCAGAGCCAGAAGGAGATGAGGATGGGAGCACTGGGAGAATCCGTGTGGGCCCTCAGAGCCCTGGGGCTGACTTCGCTCCCTTAGCCAGACAGGCTCCCTCTGAGTAACTGATTTGACTGCTGTTCCTGCCCCGTTGGCCTCACAGAAGAGAAAAAGCAACTCATTTTCACTAAGGTATGAAGGTCTTGATGTATTAATAACTGGTCAAAAATGGCTCAAAATTTTAAAAGGGTTAGGAGACTAGTTTATTGGAGACATAGTCTGGTTCCCTCCCTCTTCTTTCCTTCCCCTCAAGCAGTTCTGCAGCTTCTGTATTAATCTCTAGGTATTTAAAAGTGAATAAAAATAAGTTGCTCCCTTGGGGGACATAGACAATTATCTGCATAATAATATTCTGCATGATAGTCCAAATAATAATACAGAAATTTATAACAGTAGGGTTGACTCAGTCCATCGGCCGCACAAAAGAGGGAGTGAGGGTTATAACCTGGGTGCGTCAGGGTTGATTTCAGAGGTGGAACTGGAAACAGCTTGAGTGGGTTTGTGAGATGAGCAGGCGTTGGCACCTGGGCCTGGAGAAGGTGATTCCCAGAGAAGATTCAGCCTTTCCCGTGTATCAGGCAGAATGCAGGGAAGCAGGCTCAGGGTTTGAAGAGCATACATTCATTCACACAGTTGTGGTGTTAGGCATTTTGTTGTTAACTTGGAAAACTCTTTCCTATCACCACTCATCCAAGAGCTATCTTGTTTAAAGGTTCCTCTGCTTTGCCCCGAGCCTGTGGTTACCTGGCACATGTGAGGCCCTGAATGCAGCAAAGCTGGGCTCCTGAGAGCAGCCTGTTGGCCTCTGTGCTTCCAGCCTGCCATGGGGTGCATTCCAACAGATGTTTGTAGGGCTGCCTTGGAGAGTTATGCAGGGAGCTCCAGCTGGGCTTTTTCTTATGGGGACTAGGCAGTTGCTAAAGGAGATTAAATAGGAAAGGGACATGACAGGTTTTACCTTACAATGATCTCTCTCTCAGGTGGCACATCCCCACAGGAGTCCAGAGGTGCTGGCTGGCTTTACCCCATGCTTGGCTCTAACACTCTCTATCTGAGCCTTTGTGATGGGCAGGAGCAGACAGGTGGGGAAAGGATTGAAAAAGAGCATAGAAGTTTATTCCATGGCTCCTTCCAGCAGGGTAATCAGGGAACCAGGAAAATGACTCTGGAAACAAGCATTAAAATAAGTAAATAAACAACTCAAGACAATTTGGATTAAAAGTGAAGAAGACCCAAAGGAAAATGGCCTTAAGCACACGGAGGACAGACTGTTTTCAGTGGTAACACGACGTGGTCCTACATCCTAGGACTTCCCTGTACACATTGGGCTTGCATATGTACGTCTGTAATCTAGACTGGCTGAGGCGGGGGTGAACGACAGCATGAAAACCAAGCTGAGGGTGCCTGACTCTATCTCGTATGGAAGAAAGAAAGAAATCATCTTAAAAAAATAAAAGAACAAGGATATGTATTATGAGCTGGGGCAACTGCGCAGGTCAGGTAGTAACTGTTTAGACTCGTAAGGCTGGTGGAGGGGTGTGCTAGAGCTCCTCAGGGATGCATAGGTTTTCCATCCTGCCCCTGGGAACTCTGTCAGTTTGCAGTGCCACTCTGAGTGCAGGAAGGCTTGCCTTTCCAGGCAGCAGAAAAAGAATGCTCCTTCTCAGCCATTTTTTATTAGTAGGGAAAACTCTATTCCTTGGCATCTTCCTGTCAGTATCATTGCCAAGGCTGGTTCCTGTGCCCAGGCCTCTGCAGGAGGCCTGGACTATGAGGGTGTGCCATTCTCAGTCTCAGAGCGAGGTAGGCTGAGCACCAAGCACAGGGAGAGTGGGGCTGCTGACAAGCCCAGGGCAGCAGCTGCAGCCCAAATGCCACACAGCCCCTCTCTGCAGAGATTATTTCTGCAGTCTTGCTGTTGGGATTCACAGCAACTGGAGCACATTTTTTTATTTTTTTAACAGAAATGGAGTGCTGACAGGCTTGGGAGATTCTCCAGGGAACCACTGGACCACTGAGGGTCCATCCGTTGAAGAAAAGGAGGCAGGCTTATCCTGTGGGAGGAAGAAAGGGATCCTGAGGGAACCAGGGGCTTGCTCAGCCTCCAGGGGACACTGTTAGCCACAAAGGAACTGGTCGTTCAATGAGGAAGAGTTTTTTGTGAGGGTGCTCTGTGCTAGGCAGGGTGGTTAGTTCTTTGCCTGTATTACTCCTAATTCTAATCTTGCCAAGTAGGTATAACGCCAAATTTGCCAAAGTAACAAAAGATGTCTTGTCATTGCCTATTGCAGTAGCCCCCTTCTCTGGTTCACTCTCTGGACGTGTTCCCCATCTCCTATGTGACTTTGAATTTGCACAGATGCTGATTCCGGGGATGGGGGGACAAGCTCTGGCTCCAGGTTCTCTCATGTTTGTGAGGTTTCATTTTTTATTTTTCATCAGCTGCCATTGGTATTTTCTGCAAGCCTTCAAGTGGTCTTTAGCAGATGCCCAGCTTTTATGGGAGTAGAAGGAATAAGCTGCTCTTTGTCAGACTATGATGAGGAAAGGCAGAAAGTTAGAACTGCAGACCATTGCCCAGGTCTCCAAGAGTCACTCTGTCCAGCAGGGCTGAGAATCCCAGAGACTGCCTTATGTGTTCCGAATCTGCCCCAGCCATCTTTCGGCCCCTCTCTGGAACAATAGACTTGTTTTCGAGTCATCTTTGTTGTCCATTGATTACTTTTGCCACTTATGGCCCTCCTCTTACGTCTTTTCCTGGACAAGAAAACTAAGCCCTCCATTTTTTACTCAAAACATAACTAAGGTCTGGCATCTTACAAGTCTTCCTTTAGAGCTTGGAAATGACCTGGGAGAGTACAACACAGAAGACAACTCACACTAGTCTCGTCACTTGTGTGGAATAGTTTAGGAAGGGTGCGCAAGTCCCTGGTAACATAACGGGATTAGATTGTTGGAGAGTGGAGAGGAGAAGTAAACGGGAAACTAGCTTTCTGGTCTACACCTTTTGAACTTTGTGTTTAAAATTTTGACCCATGTACATATATTCTCTTTTCCAACTCAGACAGTTAATCAAACAATAAACAAACACTAGAGCAGGCACCTAATCTAGAAGCCCTCCTCAAGAGTCTTCTCCTTATGTCCTATTTACTGCCATTTTTCAGGAGTTAGCTAGTTTCAGGGGTTACCTCTTCACCCCTAACAGCTTCTCATAGTCCTGAACTTCTGCTCTGAGTTTCCAGGGCCCCAACACCTTATTAAAACAGCAGGAAGAGAAAGTCAAAGTTGGGGAACCAGCAGTTAGCGTAATGGCTATGTCGCTGGACTCCCACGTAGTCGACCGCGGTTCGTGTCTCGGACCCGGTGGCTTACAACTCACGCCGGGTGTGTGTGCATGCGTGCCCAAGATCCCGAGAGGAGAATGGAGGAGAAGGGATTGCGGCGTGACCATCCCCCCGGGGGGTGATTTCTCGCTTTCTATCTCTATGTCTCTCTCTGTCTGTCTGGCGAGCGCACGCGCCCTATAGCGAGAAACCTCTCCAAAAAAAAAAAAAAAAAAGAGAAAGTCAAAGTTGGTTGTCCTGACCTGGCTCCAGCTCCTATCATAAATCTGATCATCTCCTGAAATGTACTTAACTCCTGGGCAGATGGCCTCTTGTACCACTATGAGATACACCTCTCCTTGTCTTAATCTCTCTCTCTTTTTAACTTTGTCATAAAGCATGTACACTTGCACGTGCACACGAGAGAGAGAGAGAGAGCAATAAAGCATCTTCCATGGGTCATGGTCATGCCACAGTCTCTTCTCCTTCAATTCTTCCTCTTTTTGGGATTTTGAGTATGCACACACATGTGCCTGGCATGTTTCTCAAGTTGCTGAGTCTGGGACTCAAACCATACAGTCAGCCATGTGGGATCCAGTTGCCTTAACCACCAGGCCATGGGCTGGTCTTCAATCTCTCTTGAAGGGAATTTAGTCTTTGCTGGCTTAATGAATAGTCCCATTGAAGAGTTGACCTCTGCTTGAAGAAACTGGGTGGCCAAAAGTCAACTGAAGCCAATATACCACAGATTTACACACTCCACATGTAATCTTGGAGACATTGGAGCACTCTGTAAAACCAGTTCATTTGCTGATGAAGACTCTGAGGGTCAGAGGGGAGAAGGGACTGGAACTTGAATTTCACTCCATCCAGAGAGCCCTGGTGGTTCCTTCACATGTGTGACTGGGGTCTTGATATCCCCCGAACTATAATTCCACCCCCAGATTCTCTGGACTCTGTGATTGAGCCTGAAGGGAATTCCCCTCAGTTTAAGTCACTGCAGAGTGTTGGTGTGGTAGGTGAGAAGAAAAGCTGAAAGGTCAATGCCATAGAAATATAATAGCTGAAAGAGGGACCAGCAGTTGGTGTAATGGCTATGTCACTGGACTCCCATGTAGTTGACCACGGTTCGAGTCCCGGACCTGGTGGCTTAAACTCACGCCGGGTGTGTGTGCATGCGTGCCCAAGATCCCGAGAGGAGAACGGAGAAGAAGGGATTGCGGCGTGGCCATCCCCCCTGGGGGGTGATTTCTTGCTTTCTGTCTCTCTGTCTCTCTCTGTCTTTCTGGCGAGCGCACATGTCCTATAGCAAAAACCTCTCCAAGAAAAGAAAAAAAAAAAGAAATATAATAGCTGAAAGATATTGTAGCCCTGAAGACACCACCCATGGGAGATGTGGGAGTAATCTCTCCACCAGAGAGCAGATGGGGGTGGTATCTGGGTGGGGGCTACCTCTCAGAGGTGAGAAGCCAGGTCTAATGTCTAACCCAGAGACTCACCAGCATCAGCTCTCTCACATGGAGTTTGCAGCTTTGTATAAGCCAGGCTCAGCCGGTGAGTTTGGAACACATTCTGGCAGCCCTTGCTGACTTGGGCATGCCATCCAGTCTGCTGTGTGGGACACGTGAAGGCCTGAAACACCAGGGTGGTGTCCTGAGACAGTCTCTGTCTGCTTCCTTCTTGGCTTTTATTTTAATGACCTTTCAGAGTGGTGCTTCTTAATCATGGATGTCTTCAGAATTATCCATAAAGGGATTTCCCCCAAAATTGACATGCCAGGAATTTTGACTTTGGGGTAGTCTGAGGAGGGAACCATATGTGACATTTTGAAATTCTCTCCAGGTGACTGAGATACAGGAGACCGTAATCTTCAAGCCTTGTTTCTCCTGCACAAGATTCAACAATTGGGGTCAGTGGGCGTGGTCTGCACACTGGGCCAGGGCACAGTTTGTGGTGTCACCTTCCTTGTCTCCATACCTCTAGGTTTCCTGCTCCTGTCAATGTCGCCCTGGAGCCTGCTCCATTCACCTTGAGCACACGCTGTTCACTTCTGCCTTTACCCATCCGCTTCTGATTGTCTTTCAATTTGGAATGCCTAGTGCTCTTTCTCCTTCAAGAAACCTTCCTGGTAACTTCTTCCTGATTCCATGACTTCCTGCTTCACTCAGTAACTGTACCCCTGTGTTAATATTTGTTCCAGTCTGCTTCACAGCTTCAAGTGGGCGAGTTGTCTGTTATTGGGGGCCTGTTTCCTAGAACACCTAGGCACATGTTATACTTATTGAGCAAATGAAATAAGAAAACATGAAAGTCCATATGCATGAGTGAATATAGGCTAAAAGAACAAATGATTCAAAAAAGAATAAATGATTGCAGACCTCACTGCATCCTGATCACTCCGAAAGTATCTCAAATCTAGCAACTCACTCTCCCTTTCCTTCCTGATCCTCTTCTCTCTTTATCAAGTGGGTAAGATTGGAGGTGAGCTTGCTGAATGTGATTTGACTGGATCTGCTTAGTTCTTATTGACTGAATCCAGCTAGCTGCAAAGAGGTCTTCTGAAGAAGCATCCCCCTCACCCCTACACACACACCACTTTACATGTTTATTCAAACCATTGCCCAGCAAATGGCCTCGTTATATCCCTGGGAGTTTTTGTTCCTAGGGCACTGGGGGTGAATGCTCAGGCCTGAGATTCCACAGCCAGATTATGGACAGCCTCCGCTGCTTTTTCCGGCCTTCGGTTGCCAGTGCTAGCTGAGCTATTTATACTTTGCCGGTCAGCTGCCTTGGAACAACACTCAGTAAGCAGTTTCATCCGTTGGCTGACTTCTCTGTGAAGGTGGAAGGAAACTTGAGAGGAGGTTGAGTGGAAGGAACCTGGGGTTTGGCCCCTAAATTTGCATAGAGTGGATTTGCCCAGCCCCCTCATTCTCCCAATCTCAGGCCTTTTGCACCTCAGTTGTGCATGTTTTGTGCATATTCTTTGATCAGAACATCCTGAGCCATTTCCAGTGTCTAAAGGGTTTGGAAGATTACCAAAGGCCTTAGAATTGGGAGCATCCCTGGGTTGTCTCAGTTGGGTAATGATTTAGGGGAGAACTTGTGATGGCAACCCAGGCAGCTCTATCAGCTCAGTGACTTGAGGCTAGATGCAATAGTCTGAATGTGATGCCCACTATCTTTGTTATCTCCACCTCAATCCTCACTGTCGCTTCTGGTGGCAACAAACACCACTATCAATGCCCCATCCCAACCTCAAAACTACCACCACCACCAATAATACCCCAGCCCAACCTCAAAACCACCACCACCACCATCAATAACACCCATCCTAACTCCAAGGCTGTTGAACGGCCCCCTGCCAACAGCAATACCCACCCAGACTCCATGATGACTATATCCCCACTCCCATCCCCATTTCTGCTATTATCTCACCTGGCTTCACCCTGCTCCATCAGTCACTGTAGCTAAGGGGCTGGATTGCCCCTTTCCTATATCATGCCATTGTTTAGGCTCCACTTTTCTTTTTATACCAGCCTTAAGGTCTATTTAAAGCTCGTTTCATTTGTATGGCAAAGATGGAGTGGCTGCTGCTGAGGCTGACTGGATGATGATAACATTGGAAGGGCTGATTGGCCCCAGACAGTGGAGTACTTTGAATGCTACGCTAATCAATATATATTTGATCTTGAGGTTGTTTATTTATGTATCTATTTTGAGTTGGGTAGGTTTCTGAGCAGAAAGTTACATAAAAATCTAAAAGAATCAGAGAATCAAGTCATTTCACCAAAGAACTCTTACTAGACATCCATGAAGGTGATCTGAAGGAGAAGGTTGGGGAGGGGGAGGCAGAGATTATGACCGGGACAGATGTCTGAAGAGGTGACATTTGAGTGAGAAGGAGCCAGTCATTTGAAGATCAGAGAGGAAGAGTCAGCAGACTCCAAGACCCTGAGATGAAAAGAGCTTGACTTATAGGAGGAATAGGGAAGAACTAATATGCTGGCTTCTGTGAGCCAGCATCTTCTCATTCACCAAAGGGTAAAATAATGTGTCCAGAGCATAGTTATTATTATAATTAAATTAGATAATGCATATTTAGCCCAAGCCAGCAAATGTAAAACATGCTTTTGATGCCCTGAGCACTATGTGAAGAGCTATTATTATACTGATTTGCCTCTTGGAAGCCTTTATCTCTCTGCCTCCTCCACCTACTCCTGGCAGTTGATGGAATGTATCAGGGCTGGACAGCAGGGATATAGTGACTGTTACGAAGTAGTTGAGTGGAAATGGAAAAGCACAGGATGCCAGATGAAAAGTCAGTTAGGAAATTCCATTTTTTATTAGAAACTGAGAAGTCATGTTGAGGCAGGCAGGCCAATGCTGTTAGATTTTTTTAAAAAAAGTATAAATTTTTATTTATATCCTACAAGATGCTACTGATGAAACATGTCTTTTAGATATTCACTAACTCTTTCCTGAAAGATTATGTTTCTATTTCTTGGAGATGTTTTTCCTCCTATTATAAGAATAATAAGAATGGGGGTGCAGCCCTGTGACCTAGTGGTCAAAGGAGCTGGATCCTATATGTTTAAATGTGTGGTTCAAGTCCTGGATGTGGTGGTTTGAAAAATATGCCAGCTGCATGTATGTGCTTGCCCCAAATCTGGACAAGATAGAGCAATGGAGAAGGACTGGGCATGACCATACCCTCGCTCTTTCTTTCCATTTCTCTCTGGTGAGCATGGGTGCCCTATGAAAAAAAAGGGTGGGGGGGAGAGAAGCAGGGGAATTTGATATTCTTGGCCACAAACCTTTAAGGAACATAAAACAGGGTATTTGCCTTCACAGCAAAGCCTCATGTTTTAATTTTTCATAAGTATTGTGATCTGCTCGTGTCTCCTCCAAAATCCATTTTGAAACTTATGCAATGCAGTGGTATTGAAAAGTAAGGCCTTTAAAGGGTGACTGGGCCATAAGGGTAGAGCCATCATCAAAGGACCTAGGAGAACTAGACAGGTCTCCTTTGGTCCTTCCATCTTTTCTACCATCTTTGGACAGAACTTTCATCCTCTGGAGGATGCATCATTCAAGATGCCATTTTGGAAGCCGAGATTGGGCTCTCAGCAGACACCAGACCAGGGGTTGCTTGATCTTGAACTTCCAAGCCTTCAAAACTGTGAGAAATACATTTCTGCTCTTATAAATTGCCCAGTCTCAAGTATTCTGTTATAGCAGCCGAACGAAAACTGAGACAGTAAACTATAGATCTGAGTGCATCTTTTGTAATAGCCCAGCATCCTGCCCTTTGAGTACTAACTGTTGACCTTGAGTTTGAATTATTGGTGCACAAAATGATTACCATTCTAGAGCAGCTTTTGCAGAACGAAATACCCAAAAGGGCCAAGCCAGCATCACACTGAGTGAACTGGGCAGGGTATAAAAGCTGATAATCCTTCATTTCACAACAGCATCTTCAGCTGTATTGTTTTGGCACAGATTTTGTTTGCTTGTTAATAAGTAGGAGGTCTATTTTCTTTCCACAAAGTAACTCATTTTCTCTCAAATATCTTGAAATGTACAGTCATCCCAGTCCAGCTCTTTATCTTCTATAAAGAAACACTGCAGAGACGGTGATAAATAGCAGCTAACACTGTGGCTTCAGGTGGGGAAGAGATAGGGATGGCAGAAGGCTATGGTCAAAAGAAGAAAGTGCCCAGACTAAAGATAAAAGGCAATAATATGCTTTCAGAAAAAGATGAAAGCCTAAAGTTTCTGGCTTATCTAATTTTTCAAGAGAACTCAGAAACCCAGACGTTTATGAGTTGTTTCCCAATTTTTAAATACGGGCAAGTAATCATCATTTATGTGTGTTTTATTTTTATTTTCAGACAGGATCATGCTACATTGCCCACCTTGGCTGTGTGCCCACAATCCTCCTGCCTGGGCTCCTATAAAGCTGTGACTACAAGCCTGCCCCACTACTCCCACCTTGTAGGGTGGGTTGGAAATTGAACCTGGCTTTCCATGTGGCCGCAGAGCATATAACTGCAAATGGGCTGAAAAATTCATTGTTTTTTTTTTTTTTGGAGAGGTTTTTCACTATAGGGCGCGTGTGCTCGCCAGACAGACAGAGAGAGACATAGAGACAGAAAGCGAGAAATCACCCCCCAGGGGGGATGGTCACGCCGCAATCCCTTCTCCTCCATTCTCCTCTTGGGATCTTGGGCACGCACGCACACGCGCCCGGCGTGAGTTGTAAGCCACCGGGTCCGAGATGCGAACCGCGGTCGACTACGTGGGAGTCCAGCGACATAGCCATTACGCTAACTGCTGGTTCCCAAAATTCATTGTTTTTAAGACCCTGTGTAGGCAGGACTGAGATCCATTCCCTATGTGACTGGGGTTGCTATGTGGAAGTCTGTTCTAGAGGCTTAGAGCAGGAGGTTACCAACTTGTTTCCACTCCAAGGACAGAGGATGTGGCACCTATATACATGGGCCAGGTTCCCTGGTGCTCCATAGACTTTTATAGATAAGATTGTTCTTTTGTTCACTTGACTGATGGTGGCAATATGCCTGCCCAAAGCCTTGAACCGGGTTGCTGGACATTATCTTGCATTGCCCTCAGCCTCAGAAGGACTGAGGGCATGTGCTCTCTGCACTAAATTTTAAAACCCCACTTGAGCCAACTGCCTTACTGTGGAGCCAACCATAAGGTGGGTAATACTTTCTGAGAACCCTTAGTACATTGAATAATCGGTTGCTATTGCTCCTGTTATTATTACCACTGTTCCGGATTTGTTGACATTTTTCTTCTCTCCTCCATGTCTTAGAGATAATGCTGAAACACTGGGGTTTAGGTTATATAAATGGCAGCAATGACCACTGGAATCTGCTGTATTTGCTTGCTTTGCCTCATTTGCTAACCTAATGGTACTTTGGTGCAAACGTGGTATTGCTTATTGTGCTGATGGTCCCACAGCACTTGAGGAATACTAGGGGTAAGAGAACTTTCAGGTATATAGGGATTGGTGGAACCATGTTTGACAGAAATGGGAGCTTTGCTTGGTCAGTCTCAGAAGAAATCTTGTCCACATGCACTGCTAGGGCAAAGACCAGGCTTCTATTCAACCCTGACTGGTTGATCTCTAGGAGAAACTGATATTTCTTGGTCATGCATCAGGACCCTCATCTGAATCCGTGACTCCTGGTAATGTGCTTTCAGCCTGCTGGTGTTCCAGTGTTCATTTCTGTTCTTAAGAAGGTAAAGGCCAGTGGAAGTGGAGCCAGGAGCCAAGCTCTCAGGATGACCAGGAAGGAATTCCCAGCAGGCTGAAGTCAGTCTGCGGAAGGGGCTATAATTAGGCTTGTGTATATATATATATATATATATATATATATATATGTATTTCTATAGTGCCATGTATGCTTGCCAGAGAGAAACAGACAGAGAAAGGGAAAGTGAGGAAATAACCCTCTGGTGGAGATGGCTTTGCTGCAATACCTTCTTTCCTCTCCTCTCAGGATTTTGGTTATACGCACATACGCATGTGGAATATTTTTCAAGCCACTGGGTGAGATTCAAATGATACAGTAGGCCTTATGGGATCCAGTGCCTTAACCACCATGGCACCTGCTGGTCCTAAGCTTGTACTCTGAAGTGGTAGGGAGCCTGACGCAGAGGCCTGATGTGAAGGGCATGTAGCAAAATGTAGAACAGGATCCTAGAAACAGAGTGAACAAAAGGGAGCCAGGGCACCATGTCACCCGGGCTCTTTAATCTTCAGTTCTGTCAGTTTAATATGCGACTAATGTTTCTGAACCCAAACCCACCCTTCTATCCTTTACTTTGTGATACTGAGGTTAGGACTCTGCAAACTACTTTGCTAGTGTCATGGTTTGAATCATGGTTTGTCCCCGAGAGATACATGTTTGGGAATTTGGTCTTAGTGGGTGGCGATGTCCCCCCAAATTCATGTGGCAAGACTTGGATGTATTGTAAAATTGTTAAGTTAAAACTTAATCCTTTCATGGTGTTCTACAGTGTGATAAAGTCATTAGGCTGAGGACCCCATGATTGAGTTCTAGTGGGTTGATAAAAAGGGCAAATGAGGCAGGTAGAGCCCATATAGATACAGACCAGAACAAAGAGGAACTTATGGACAGTCACTCTGCTCAAGATCCTATCCTCGGGACCAGCAGTTGGCATAATGGCTATGTCACTGGACTCCCATGTAGGTGACCACGGTTCAAGTCCCAGACCCAGTGGCTTAAACTCATATTGGGCGCGTGTGTGTGCGTGCCCAAGATCATGAGAGGAGAATGGAGGAGAAGGGATTGCGGTGCAGTCATCCTCCCTGGAGGGTGATTTCTCGCTTTTTGTCTCTCTGTCTTTCTGGTGAGTGTATGCACCCTATAGCAAAAAAAAAAAAAAAAAAAAAAAAAAAAAAAAAAAAAAAAAAAAAAAAAAAGAAAGAAAAAAGATCCTACCCTCTACCTTATTGAAACCTCAGCCTGGATTTCAGACCCCTAAACTGTAGGGTGAATAAACATCTATTTATTTTCTTTTTAAATTTTTATTTATTATTATTATTGTTATACATTCAATTGCTATCCATTATTTAGTTTGTATAGAGAATTTACCCGACATGAAAACACCTCAGACCAGTTATTTTCTTTTCTCCTCTTTTTTTGTTTTTGAGAAAGATTTTTGTTATAGGATGTGTTTGCCAGAGAGACAGAGAGAGCCAGAGAGACAGAAAGCAAGAATTCACCCCCAGGGGAGATGGCCACACTACAATCCCTTCTTCTCCATTCTCCTCTCAGGATCATCGTCATGCATTTATAAGAATCGTCGTGAATCCTAAACTTCCCGGTCCGGGAACTGAACCACAGTTGACTACATGGGAGTCCAGTGACATAGCTATTATGCCATCTGCTGGTTCCCTATTTCTTTGTAAACCATTCAGTCTCAGGTATTTATTTTGGCAATGAAATAATTGCCTAATGCAATCAGCTCGTTAGGATTGCTAATTGAGGGTGCCTGGGATAACTGCCTGGCTGGAAGAAGGAAAGGGCTTGCTCTTTGTTTTCCATGTGCCTTCTGTCTGCTCCCTGCAGCAATGACTCTTCCCCGTGGCAGTGACAGTTCCTTGTCATTACAGTAGTGAAATGCAGTTTGCAGTTTTCTACACTCACTGAGCCTGCCTCCCTGCTTCCCTTGGGGAAGAGAGCATCTCTCCTGCCTAGGCGCCAGATACACAGGGGCCCCCAAAGGCTCTGAGACGGAGCATGTGCAGGAGACGTGGGAAAGTGCAAAGGAAAGTCAGGAAGTGTGGACACCGCATGTGCCTATCTCTTTAAAGGCAGGTTTTCTCATTAAATACCCCTTGATTCTGCCGTAAATTATGTTTCCAGTACACACATGTCTGTTTCCTGGTTCTCTATTCATTTCCATTTGACTCTCCACCCTCTCCTGTACCAATTCCTCACTGCCTAATTAAGATTTATATTAACTCTTGGTATTTGATAGAGTGAGTCCTCCCTCCTGATTTTGCTTCTTCAGCACTCTCTTGGCTTTTCTTACCCAAGAAAAGCTTCTATGTCAGTGTCAGATCATGTTAAGTAACCATAAACGCAGCACTACGAAAGCAAAAAAACCCTCATTTATGCTTTGATTCCAATGTACTGAAGATGTAGATAACTGGTATTCTTTTTTTTTTTGAGAGATTTTTGCTATAGGGCTCGTGCGCTCACCAGACAGAGAGAGACTGAGAGACAGAAAGCGAGAAATCACCCCCCAGGGGGGATGGCCATGCCACAATATCTTCTCCTCCATTCTCCTCTTGGGATCCTGGGCACGCACGCACACGTGCCCGGCGTGAGTTTTAAGCCACCAGGTCCAGGACGTGAACCGCGGTCGACCACGTGGGAGTCCAGTGACATAGCCATTACGCTAACTGCTGGTCCCAATAACTGGTATTCTTTAATGTCTCTTGATTAGGTTTATAATTTTTTCCATATAAGTCACATATATCCTTTGTTAGATTTATTACTGTGGACTTTATATTCTTGACAATTTTAAACAAAACTTAAAAAATGATATTTTAGGGGCCAGTTGGTGGTGTGGTGTGATGGTTAAAGCACTGGACTCCCATATGGCTGACCATGGGTTGAGTCCCGGACCTGGTGGCTTGCTTTCTCATTTTCCCTCTCTCTCTCTGGTGCGCACACATGCCCTATAGCAAATTAAAAAATAATAATAACAATAAATAAAAATAAATAAATAATTCTTTTAAAATGGCATTTTAAAACATCATTAGTTTGTAGAAATTTCAGAAAACTAAGAGTAATGCTAAGCTCTCTTATAATTCAATAATTCATGTGTAGATTCTCTGTGTTTTCTATAGCAACAGTATTATTTATTTGCATTTGATTTTGTTTTATTGGTTAGAGAGTGTGTGTACTTGCCAGAAAGAGACAGAGAGAGGAAAAGAAGAAAGCATCTCCCCATGGGGCAAAGTCACATCGTGATCTCTCCTTTTTCATCGCATGCTCCTTTTGGGATTTAGGACACACATACCACATATGCCCAGTGTATTTCTCAAGTCTCTGGGTTCCAGACTCAAATCATGGTTCGCCATGTGGGATCCAGCTTCCTTAACTACCAGGCCACAGGGGAAGCTGGCCCAGGACATTCACATTTTCTCCAAGTATTGGCTGTTTTGGCTCTTCTTGTCCAATTATAAAAAATATTTTTTAAAAGTTTTTGCTATAGGGCATGTGCACTCCCTGGAGAGAGATGGAGAGAGAGCCAGAGATAGAGGGAAAGTGAGAGGTCACCTCCCCCCAGGGAGGATGGCCAAACCAAAATCCCTTCTCTTTCATTCTCCTCTTGGGATTTTGGGCACTCAGGCACATATGGCTGGCCTGGTTCTTGAGCCACCGGTTCAAGACTAACACTGTGAAACTGAATGCATGGATCCAGCACCTTAAACTTCATGCCACATACTGGCATGTGAACTGGGAACTTTAGTATGAAGTTCAATCAACATGATGACAGTGGTCCCTTTACCCATTCCAAATCTTAAGAAAATGCTTTCAGCTTGTCACCGTTATATGTGATGTTCACATTATGAGTTGAGTAATTTTTCTTCTATTTCTAGATTGCTGAGAACTTTACAATGAATATATGTACAATTTTATCAAATGATTTATGCATCTAATAGATAATTTATGGTTATTTCCTTTTGATATGCAAAATATGACTTTCATTCATTGATTTTTTAAAATGTTAACCTTACATTTCCAAAATAAACTCAATGTGATCATGAAATGTAAGCTTTATTAGAGATGGCTAGACTCAGTTCACTAATATATTTTAAGGATTTTTTGCACCTAGAGTCATGAAAGACATATTGTCCATAATATTATTTTCTTATCTGTTACAGTCGAATTTTGGAGTACAGGTTATGCCACTACTTGTCCCCTGGGAGTCCAAATAAAATTAGAACCATGTATCTCTTGGATATTGGGTTCAGCAATCTTGAACTCTTCTAACCTGGTAGTCTCTCTCTAGGAAGAGATCTCTCTAACTATTACTCAGTTTCTTTAACAGTTATAGAATGATCTGGCATTTGTTTTTAATTTTTTTCTCTTGTAAGTATTTATAAGTTATATTTTTTATGAACTTGTACATTTGATCTAAGTTTTCGAATCTATTGTTATAATGTCCATAATGTATGTGTATTGCCTCTTAAAATCTCCGTAGCATTCAAAGTGTGTTTCCTGTTTTACTCCTAAATTATTAATTCATGCCTTTTCTCATGTTTTTCCTTGATTATTTTTGCTTGAAGCTTTAAAATTGGCCTTTCAAAGAACCAATATTTGGCATTAGTTTTTTCTCTATTTATGTGCTTACTTTCCTTGATTTTTGCTTTCATCTTTAGTGTATTCTATTTTCTTTAGGTGTACTCTATAGTTCTTAAATTGGATGCTTAATTTATTAAATTATGGGTTTTCTTATCCCTAATAGTTATATTTAAGGTTATACATTTCTATCTGCAAAACGAATTGGCATTCCATTCCATTTTGATATGTAGTCTTTTATTTTTCAGTTTTAAGTTTTCTTAATTACCATTATGATTTATTCTTTGACTTAGGTTACTTAGAAGAATGTTGTTGAAACTACATACATATAGAAATGGCATGTTTTTAAAGTTTAGTTATCCATCTATTCCTGGGTGAAAGGGGGCACCCTGACGAGATCATCATGTTGTGATCCACTCCCAGCCTCAGCCTGTCTGCATCACGGGCATACACCTGTGTCCAGAACCCTTCCCATGTGGGTCCAGCTGTGTCACCGCTGTGTTACCACCTGGCCCCTAGCAATTACCTCTATGTCATTGATTTTTAACTTAATTACCTTGTGGTCAGAGACTAGAGTCTATAAGATACCAAGATACTAATCCTTTGAAAATAGAGACTTTTATTTATTGGTCTTAGTATATATACAATTTGGCAAATATTCCATGTATACTTGAAGAGGATATGAATTTTTCTACTGCTGCATTCAATGAATATTAATTGATTATCCATGTATCTAATTGTCTATCACCTATCTAGCTCTACCTACCTACTTTCCTGTCTACCTACCTGATCTCCAGTATACTAAGATTGGTGTATTTTTCAAGTCTTTTTATGTCTGTTTTTCTTTCTTTTTTTAAATGTGGTTTTTCCCTATTTAATCTATCTATTTTTAAAAAAGTGGTGTCAATATCTCCTAAAATAATTGTGAATTTGTCTATTGTGTCATCAGAAAAGTCATGATGAATTTTTGCATAGAAAAGCTTAGAAAATCCAGTATTTCTTGTCATGGTTTGGTCAGTTCTTGCTTTACATATTTAAAACCATATTTTTAAATGTCTACAAGTTTATAACTTTTTATATTAACATTTGAATAAGTAGTATTTACATTTTAATTTTTACTGTTTTACTTTTATTCTTTTTGTTTTATGTTTTAGACCTATTTCTTGTAAATACTATCTACTTTTTTATTATAACAGTCTTCCCTTTTAAAATAATTTAATAAATGTATATTTAATATATTTCCGATATAATTGGGTTGATTTCCAATACTTTCCCCTGTACTTTCTATACAAACTTTTCTATATTTATTTTTTTGCCTTCTTTGAAATGATTAAATTTGTTTTCTCATTCCATTTTTGACTCTTATTTAGCTTTTATACATTTTTTCTGTTATTTTATTTAACTGGTATGTTTAACTTATTATTCTTATTTTAGAAAGACAGTATTTGTTTAGGTTTTCTCATGTGTTTCCTTTTCATTTTATCTTGCTTCTTATACTTTCCACTTGGGATTACTTTTCTCTGCCTGAATTACTTTAGAATTTTCTTCAGTGAGAATTTCTTATTTGTGTAAAAATGTCTTTCTTTCATCATATTCTTGAAAGGTAGTTTTGATAAATATGCAATTCTAGGCTGACAGTTTTCACTACTTTTTCCTTGACAGTATTATTTCAGCTTTTGTTTCTTTTTTTAGTTTTTGCACTCACCAGTGAGAGACAGAGAAAGAGTGTGAGGGAAAGTGAGAAATCACCCTTTAGGGGAGATGGCTGCACTGTAGTCCCTTCTCTATTCTCTCTGGATTTGGGGCACACATGCACACATACCTGGCATAATTTTCAAACTGCTGGGTCTGGGACTTAAGCCACAGTTGACCACATGGGAATCTAGCATTTTAACCACCACATTATCTGCTGGCCCCTTATTTCAGTTTCTATGACTTCCTTTGTTGGCATTGGGAAGTTACCTGTCAAAATAATTACTAATACTTTAAAATTTGACCTATATTTCTCCCACATTACTTTTAATATAGTCTCATCGATGTTTAGCAATTTCATGGTGACGTACCTAGGTGTGGGCTTTTTGCATAAAGGTACTTCAAAATATTTGCGAAAAAATGAAATTGAAGTACACATTTATTTTGGTGCAAAAAAAAATCAAAATCAAGGCATCGTTGTTTAAAAGTTATTTTATTTAACTTTATTTCTTTATTTTAATTTGACCAGAGAAGGACAGAATGAGAGAGAGAGAGAGAGAGAGAGAGAGAGAGAGAGAGAGAGAGAGAGAGAAAGAGAGAAAGCAAGCCTCCAGGTCCAAGAATTGAATTGTAGTCGGCCATGTGGGAGTCCAGTGCCCTTGACCACCCACCACCTGCTGGCCCCAAATAATACTCATTTTCCATAGACTTATTGAAGACCCTTCCATATTAATCCTGCTTAGGAATTCTTGGTATTCCTGTATTCAGAAAATTTGTGACTTCGCTGCTGCTGCTGTATATAGTAATGTCTTTGTCTTGATTGATATGTATGGTAATCATGCTGGAAAAAGAAATGTTATACACTGTGAAGATATATGTGATCAAATGTAACATTAAAAAAAAACAAGGTAAAAAACAAAACAAAAGATTTATGACTTTAATTAATTCTGGAAAATTCCAGCTACTCATTGCCTTTCTTTATTTTTCTTTTCCTTTTCTAGAAATCTGAGTAGATGTGTATTAGATCTCCTTACTTAGCCCACTACAAATTTCTCATCTCTCATTTTCTTCCTCTATTTTGTTCGTATTTGCCACTTTCTGGATAACTATTGCTCACATATTGTAGAGAATCCACTGTGTTCTGGCTTCCTTTGCTGCTGGTGAGAGTCAATCCATTAGCCCAACTTCCATCCTTTGGACACAATCTGTTTCTCTTTCTTTTCTGTGGTTTTGCTGGGATATGTAAGGTGTGAACTTGACTTTGCTCATCCTTCTCAGGGTTCAGTGGGCCTGCTTTCTCTCAGAGACTGGCTCTATAATTTTGAGTCACCCTTTTCAGGTGAATACTTTAACTTATTGTCCCGTTAAAGCCATTTCCAAGTCTCTGTCTCTCTATTCCTTTTTCTAAGTCTGCAGAAATGTCCTCACTTTTTTGAGTCTCTCTTTTTTGTTAAGGTTTTTGCCAAAGGGGATGTGCACTCACTGAAGACAGACATAGAGAGAGAAGGTTAGAAATCACTCCCAGGGAGATGGTAATGCTGTAATCCCTTCTCCATTCTTCTCCTGGGATTTTGAGCATACACACACACACACACACACACACACACACATACACACATGCTGAGTGTGATTTTCCAGACATTTGAACTACAGTTGACCATGTGGGGATCCAGTGCTTTAACCATCATGGCACCTGCTGGCCCCTGTGCAGGATCTTTTATAGACACATTCAGAACAGAGTTGATGCATCTAAAGAGGAAATATACTTGTACCATTTTGACTGGGGCCGTTGCACCTAAAGTATGTAAAATTACAGAAATAGACAAATTTTGCTGTGCTGAATGATTTTTAGGCCTAGTTTTGTTTTGTCACCTAATCTGAAAAAGGGATCCAAGCTCATGTGCAGTAGGTGTTTACATGTTCGTGGGTGCTAACGTATTGGTAGGAGAGCGTTACAGAATTTCCCATGGAGATAAGGTGTGATGCCCAGAAAGTGCATTTGCATGCTGTTTACTCTTCTCCCCCCCCAAGAGATAATGTGTTCTTCTAAATTAGGGCTTTTAAAAGATGGTGGAAATGTCACTTTGGCTTATAATAGGGGAAGATCCCATCTAGCCCATCTTTCATAAGGAAAAAGGGATGTTTTAAAACCCCAAATCTAATCATGCTATATCCTGCTCAGAATCTTCCAAGGGATTCCACCAATTACAGAGTGAACTAGAAACACCTTAGCTTGACCTATGGCTGTTGGGAGCCTCTTCCTCTTTTCTTCTTCAGGCTTGCCTCCTGCTATTGTCCCCATTGCTCATAGATTCTTCAACTACTTATAGGACTTTGAATGTGCCACATTCATTTCTGTGTAATCACTCGCCTTCTCCATTTGCTAACTTGAACCATTAATAACCCAGTGATTCTTCCTTACCCATTGAGCCCAACAGAGTCCTTCTCCCAGTAAGCCCTTTTCCTCCATCCCATTATCTTCTGGGTAACATCTAGAAGAATATTGTGTTCCTTCTATCCTTGCACTTAGCAAACTGGGTGTATATTTCTGGTTACTTTCTATTATTGTCTATCTCTGAGATCTCCTGGTGGGCAAACACCCCTCTCTGTAGACTCAGAGCACGTGCAAGGCCAGTGCATAGGAGATTCTCCATACCTGCTCAGTGACTTAGAATGCAGGTGTGTTCTCCTACATGGTATGGCTGGCACTTTACCCTCCCAAGGCCCTGCAGGTTCTGGTCTACCTCAGCCAATGAGCAAAGTTTCCAGACTCATCCCCAGGACAACATCATTCCTCAGGCTTCCCCCTAACCTGAGCATTGAGTGTTATCTAGGTAGGACATTTCTAGAGGGATGTACCTTTCCCCCTTCATGACCCCATCTCTGGCAAAGCAGGGAATTCCTGATGGAATAGATAGTTCTAGGGTATTTCTGACAAGATGGCTACCCTGGCCTTGGGGGATTTGCTTGGGGAAGCAGTTATGTCAGTTGCAATCAATACCACCTCTGCAAGTAGGGATATGGCTTGGCTGGGTCAGGGTCGTAGGTGGACCCACTCAGCTCATGCCAGGCAGGAGGCTGTCTGGACCCAGTTAGAGTAATTCTCTTATAGGATTCCATGTTAAACAGATTCCAGGTGGCTAGGAAGTCTGTTTCACAATCAGTAATTTCTAAAAAATTATGTAGTGGTGGACTGGATAAGCTGCCTAGTGTTTCGTTTTTTCAGTTTCCTCATTTATAAAATGGTAGAAAATAAAACACCCACCCCAAAGACCTGTTGTGAGGATTGAGTGAATTAATAGTTTATTTACTGCCTAGTGCATAGTAAAGGCTTTGTACGCAGAACTGTCAGTCACGTCCCATCTATAGGGCATTGTGTGACTTTCCCCATCTCTCCTCTGTCCCCCAACCCATTCAGGGAGATGGCTGGGCCTTGTAGCCACCTCCGAGCCTTCTAGCAGCTGGGTCCCCGACTCTCTCCCATGTCACCAGCCCCATTCTGGTTTTTCCAGTCAGTGCAGCAGGCATAGGTCCGAAATCACCTTTTGAATGACCTTGACTGTGATTTGGGAGATAATCATAATAGTCTGCTTTTTCTCTGTTTGACTCTAAAGACCACTCCCTTGGGGGTGGGCTATAAAAATGCTCTGCATTTCACAACAGTGCCAATTATTGAAACACTTGTAAAAGAGGTTCATCTAATTTCTGCTTTTTTTCCTCTCTTCTGATTATATATTTTTTAGTAGGATATTTGGAAGTGTTCCCCAGGAGGAGGAAAGAATTGGGAAACAATGATGCATAACCTGCTATTATCTGCTAAATAACCTCTGCTTCAGGAGCTAGGGCTCTTTGCAGAATAAATGGAGCAAAGATGGCCTGGTTTTCTAGGAGACTGTGGAGCTCACAAGGCTATGGTGTGGACTGCTCTGGTCAACGTGGGCCACAAGGTGAAGGAACTATAATAGGTCTCATCCTGGTGGACAGCTTCAACCTCTAGAGAGGAAGGAATCTCAGGAAAACTTCCCTGGTTCCCATGGAAACTTCTCTTAATGGTTTTAGCCCTCTGAGTAGTTATTGTGAATACACAGGTAGGCTTGTCCAATTTTTTCTTTGCCTTTTTAGCAAGCTTGCATTTACACTGGGCATATTGTGTATTTTAAAGTTTTTCACTTAACATTTACTGGTGCCTATTCACAAGCCTTTCTAGCACTTCTTAAAAAATCATTGTAACATCATTTTGTTGCTATAGAATATCTAATTGCAAGTCTGCATCATCATTTTCTTAACATATGCCTAGTGATGAACACTTAAACAGTTCTACATTTTCTCTACTGTAAATAGAGCTATTATAAGCTTAAAAAACAAACAAACAGGAATCTTGGCCTGTATTTGCAGATAATTTCTCAGGATAGACTTTTAGAGGTAGAATTTCTGGATCAAAGAATATGAACATGTTCAAGAATCTTGGCACAGTGCCAAATACATATACCACCAGAGAAGTTATGTTCAAGTTTGTCCTCACTGGCCAGTATGAGCCTACTGGGTATTATTTCAGAAGTTTTTGCCTTAGGTCATGTGTGTGTATGTCTGTGCGTGTGTGTGTGTGTGGGGGGGGGGGGAGAGAAATCCCCCCTGGGAGGATGGCTACACTGCAATACCTTCTCCTCTATTTTCTTCTCAGGATCTTGGGCATGCACACACATGCCCAGTGTGATTTTCAAGCCACCAGGTTCAGGACTCGAAAGGTAGTCAGCCACGTGAGAGTCTAACAATGTAATCACTACACCATCTGCTGGCCGAAGCCCATTGGGTCTTTAGTGATTTTGGATAAGCTTCTTTTAAATAATCTGTATTAAATGATACATTAAAATGTGGTGTACACACCCACATACAACCATACACACACCCATGTCCATGTGCATACACACATTCTATATTTTTTTTGATTAGTAATGCAGCTGCGCATTTTTTCCTGTTAGAATCATTTTTCAATGGCAGGTGATTAACAATGGGTGGAGTAAATGAGCTAGAGAACTTCCGTCTACTTCCCTTGAGGGTAGCTGCAGTTAGCTGCCAGGAGTTGCAATTCAACTTGGCTGTTTGAAATCTCAAGTCCTTTTTTTGAAAAGCAAACATGTCTGTGAGGAGAAATTTCCCTCCATATAAACAACCAAAAATCATCTCTAATGGTACATTCCAACAGAAGATTAAAAAGGATTGGGCACACTTATGGTGGAGGGCTTCCATCACCTTTAAGCACGTTTGTATCTCATGTGTTGGCTACTTCCAACAGTTTCAAGTGGAAGAGAGGCGCAGGATTTATAAACATCATCCCCTGTATACTCATGAAGAGATTAGAGTTCCGAGAAGAGACCTGACTGAGCCATGTGATCTCCCAGGAGCCAGCTTGTCTTCTTCAAGTAGGCAATCAAGACTGGTTCATTTCAGTGGTCAGCCCCATTTCCCCAGTGCCCAGGACTGCACATGTGTCCTGGACTGAACAGGCGTTCAGTAATTCACAGGTGCCAGCATTGAGCAGAGACCATTGTTGCAAAGGTGCCAGTCTGAGTGATGTTAGTATTACACAGGTGCCCTCTAGCACAGAGATCTCGATGTTGCCTAGGTATTTCTATTGCCCAGGTACACAGTGTTGCACAAGCAGCAGCATTCCTCAACTGTTCTGTTTTGCATAGGCGCCAGTTTTCACAGATGCTAGCATTACATAGGTGTCAGAATTGCACAGGTGCTAGTGTTGCATGGGTAGCCATGGTTGCACAGGTGTCAGAATAGCACAGGTGGTAGCACAGCACAGGTGCTTAGCATTATATACAACATATGTGGAACCTGTTCCCCCTGGAGTCTCCAGGACTCATTTCTGGCTCTCTCAGGAAAATGAGAAAGTTGTAACCTTGTTTAAAACACTTCTGAGTATTTTGTCTGGCTTCACAGACTTTTTTTCTTTATTGTTCCCACATGGGCCAGTACAGCATTCTAACCCAAGGAGAGTGTCAGAGCTGAACTTCCACAAAGCAGTAACGAGGGAACCATCTACCTTCTTCCTGCCTTCCTGTGTCCATGCTGCCTAAACCACACACACCGATCTCTGCACACACTTCTCCCTTCTCACCTCCAGTCTCTCATGCTCAAAGTTGTGCTGGACAGAGGAGAAGGTGCTGGGCCTCCTGATTTGCTTTGCTTCCTACTATCTGGGTCTTGGGGGGAGGGCACGTGTGCACAGAACTTTGCCATCCTCATTCTAAAGAGAAAAATGTGAATTATGGGTTCTTTCATTTGGGGTTGAGAGTTTATGTAGAATGACCGTCCTTTGGCATCCCATATACCATATAGAGCAGGCTTTATGAGGTAGCCCTTGCGAATCCTTTGTATTTCTCTGGGAGTCTAGACAGCTGTCTTGTTTCAAGAGCTGCAGCTATGTCTATATGATACTGAAGAGTTTGATTCATTCCTTAAAGATGCTGGTTCCAAAGGTGGATTAGCAGTCCTCATCCACAAATCCAAGTTCTATTTACACCTCTTACCCCAGAGGCTGTAGTGTTCAGGGCCCGTGACATCTCATAACCAACATAGGGGGAGATTCACGTGTGTCCAAGAATGAGTTGCCTCCAACCTGAGTGCTCTCCTACAAGGAGCCGTTCTCTATTCAGGCCTCAGTGATTTCTAGGCTGTTTTCCTCTGCATAGTGTACCTTCTAATTCATCTTCCACATTGGCTACCAAAATGATATGCAAACCTGACCATATCTGCACCTATTCCCTCCTCCATTGCCTCGCTGGTCGTGAGACCCCTTGGAGGTGCCCAGGATTGCATACGTGTCCTGTATTGCCCAGCCGTACAGTATTTCACAGGTGCCAGCATTGAGCAGAGACCCCTTGCAGGTCTCACCACCTACAAAACAATGTCCAAGCTCCATGGTGGGGTGGTAAGGCCCTTCATCACTTGGTTCTCTGGAGTATTTGGGTACAGCTTCATTCTTGGTCACTTGCATACATGCCTCGTGCTCTGGGAAGAACAGTGCATTTGGAGTTTCCAATATCATCTCTTTTTCTGCAATTGCCTTCATCTCACTTGGATAAAGCCTTCGGAACCACCTGAGCAGTCACCTGTCTTTGGTCCTAACTTTTCCACTGCTCACCTTAAGAAGAAACACCTGTGCACAACAGCGTGCATTAAAGAAGGAGTGGCCTGGCTTGGGCATCTCAGTGAGCCCAGAGCATGCTTTGTCTTAAGAGGGCTGACTATGGACTTCTTTCCTAAGTACTTTTGAGTTGGAGAAAACAAAATAATAATTCCAGCTATTTGAAAAATACAAGGAGATCAGTGCATTTGCTTCAAAGTTAAGGACTGGGAGGTCTGAATATCTTAAGTATCAGCCTTCCTTTGAGGTCCATAATGTTGGCAAGGAAGACCTTGATCACACAATGATCTCAGAAATAGAGGCAACTTCCACCACTGCTAGCACTCTGTATTTATGAACTTGCCTGTGAACTAAGACATTCTCACAGCTGCATGCCTGTGTGTTCTTGTGATATCAAGCCCATTAAAAACTTTTAAATATGCAGCCAAATCTCTCATACCCTAACAAAAGAATGGGGGAAAGTTTTCTAGTTGAAACTTCTCTATGTGAGATTTTTTGATTTTTTGATTTTCTGTTGGGAAGGCTGAATATTTTAAAGAACTATGAGCCCAGCAGTTTGGCACATCTCTACGTTCTCATTTGTCCAGCAAGTATTTGCTGAGCACTCATGGGGTACAAGAGCTGTGTTTGGGAGTGCCTACCTTGTTGGGAGACAATTCTCCACGAGTAGCTCAGATGTTCTGGTGAGTGAGTCAGGAATGGGCCTCTGTTCTGGATTACCTTTTCAAGGACATATGCACCCTAAACAGTCTTAGAAGACAGCTGTGGTGCTTTCCTCCAGAGCGAAAGCTAGGCAAGCCTACCGACTAGCGTACAAGATTCTGGCTTGCTTAGGCTAAGGTTTCTCTTCTGGAACTCACCCATGGTGTGGGTAAGCATCTTCTGGGGCCATCCATATCACTCATGTGAGACTTGGGGATGAGGACGTCTGACATAAATATGCCAATGTCTGTGCTGGGCTCAGTCATAAAGCCCTTCATCTCTGACCAAGGAGTCCTATGTCTGCTGTCAGCATCTACGAGACTGTTGAAGGCAAATGTGCTCACTTGGCATATTCTCTCTTTTTGTCAGAGGACACATGCACTCACCAGAGAGATAGAGAGAGACAGAGAAGAGAGAAAGGAAGCACCCCCAGTGAGGCATGATCATGCTGCGATCCCTTCTCTTCCAATTCTCCATACTGTTGAGCACGCATATACATGCATCCAGTGTGTTTTTCAAGCTACTAGGGGTTGGGATTAGACCTGCAGTTGGCCATGTGGGATCCAGCTCCCCTAACCAGTATGCTGCAGGGCCAGATCTCTTTTTTAAAAAAAATTATTTTATTCCCAATAGAGAATGTGTGCATGTATATAGGGAGAGAGAGAATGTGTCTCATGATGCCATGGTCCCCTTTCCCACAACTCTCCAGTTCACAGGATCCTGGGCTCACACACATGTACCTAATGTGCTTTCAGGTCAACCCAGGGATCTGAGTCTGCCGTAAGCCATTTGGCTTCAGCACTGAAGTTTAGTTTGCTACTGAATGCACTCCTAGGCTAGGCCCCTTCACAATTCTTGGTAAACTTAGATCCTTATTTAAATTAATATTTAAGACACTCTACGATTTAAATGTTTTGATTTTCATGTTGTAGATAAGAAGACAGGAGCATGGAGAGATAACTCTCCCTAGGTCTCAGAGCTAGTTAGTACCTGAGGGGTGATTTTTTGTCCAACTCTCTTGGATTTCAGACCACCGTCATTTCCATAACATCATGTTAACATATGAAAATAAGAACATTAAAATGCCTGTAGCTCTATTTGTGGCATGGGGCCAGTTAAAATCCTGTTGGCCCTTAAACCATCCCTGTTGCTATGAGGATAAAAATGTTCAGGCAAGGAATGGAAACAATTGAGCAGCCTGTCCTCCAAGGAGCATAACAAGATAAAATCATCAGGAGTTCCTTCCATTAAAAAAAAGAAGACAAAATTCTTCTTGAATATTTACATAACCGCTGGCTCAAAGCCCTGACCTACTGTCCTTTCTTCTGGTGCACAGATGAGATCCACTCCTCACAGGCAGGATGGGGTGAGTCATGTGAAATTCAGACTAAACAACTCTGGGGGCTGGGGGTAGGTCTCCTGCTCTGAAAGCACGGTCCACGCCTTGGTGTCTTCAAAAGTCCCCTTGTAAATGCCCATGGTGCATTTTCATGTGTCCTGCTTGATTTGATCATCGCCTTGCTCTTATGATAGACACTGACCTGTTCCTTTGGTGACTCCCTATTCCTGTACAAGTCCAAATTTCTTAGCATGGGGCCCACTACCTCTATGGTCCAGCTCTCGTTTACTGTGCAACTGGCCCAAGCCTCCCTTCTTCTTTGAAGCCTTTCCTAAATCCAGTTTCTCCTTCTTTGGTTTTCAAATTAATCTGTATCACTTCTCTTTCATCATCTCTAATATTTTGAGGTTGGATGCATTTATATGTTTATCTTCTCTACCAAACCACGGATCCCTTAAGGCAGAAATTGCTGTATTCTGCCGTGTAATCCTCCCACTTACATGGTTACCTAATAAATGTTTGTGGATTGCAGCTATATACTCACACACACACACACACACACACACACACACTATCTGTCTGTCTCCAGGTCTGAAGTGTCATCACCAAATACTCTTTATTTTATTTTGAGAATGAACATTATTTTTTTGAGAGATTTTCGCTATAGGGTGCGTGCGCTCGCCAGACAGACAGAGAGAGACATAGAGACAGAAAGCGAGAAATCACCCCCCAGGGGGGATGGTCACGCCGCAATCCCTTCTCCTCCATTCTCCTCTCCGGATCTTGGGCACGCACGCACACGTGCCCGGCGTGAGTTTTAAGCCACCGGGTCCAGGACACGAACCGCGGTCGACTACGTGGGAGTCCAGCGACATAACCGTTATGCTAACTGCTGGTTCCCTGAGAATGAACATTTTTAAGAAGCATAAATCAGACAAGAAGATTAGCTTTCTTGGGATGTAATCTAGTTGATCACTTTCCTTTTTTATTAAGTTTATTTCCTCTGTGAGCAGGACACACATACACACACGCACACACGCACACATAAAAAGAGAGCACTCCAGCAGGGTCTCCATGTCATGATCTATCTCAGCCTCACCCAGCCTAGATCATGGGCATGCTCTTGCCCAGTGTACTCAGAGACATCTCCAGACACAAACCCAGAACATTTTCATGTGGGTCAGCCAAACCCAGAACATTTTCATGTGGGTCAGCCCCCAGAGTGTTATATTTTACTGCTACACCACCTTCCAGCCCCAAATCATTTCCCTTTTGCAAGAAACCTGGATGATAAGCTTCCTGGGTGATCAGGGTGTGGGCAAGATATGCTTGGCCACATAGCACTTAACATCTTTATTGTCCTGATCAACGCTACCAAGGGAGACCTACCAGGGCTCTACTTGATTGCCTCCTTCCACCACTTGGGGTAGCCTTTTGTCCCAGTGGTTCTCCTCAGATAGAGATGCTGGCACAGAAGTTCAGACCACTAGTAGCCAAGTGGATGGGGAGACCTGGCTTGGGGCTCTGAGCTCAGCACTGGTGAGTCTTTCCAGCACTGAGTCCTGATTCCACCTGCTCTACTTCCTGAGGAGCTTCCATTGGTCAGCCTCAACCTGCTGAAGGGAGAAGGGTCAGACAGGCCTAGCTTCAAATGCCCACCTGACCTTAAAAGCTATATGACCTCTAGCAAGTTATTTGACCTCTCTGAGCATTTTTCTATAGATCTAAAGGGGGATGAGAATATATACGTGCTGGGTGATAGAGAGGACTAAGGAGGCTTGTGTGTGTGCATTTTTACCCCAGCCAACATCTGTAGCAAGCATGCTGCCTAATGGATTTTGTGCATTGTTAAGGAAAGATCAAAGATAAAGAAACTTGGCTCTTGACTCAGGAGAGCATTGTTTACTTGCCCACAAGTGTGCATCAGGTATATGTATGTGTGCATGTGCATTATCTTATTGAATTGCTCTACTCTATGGTGTGGCCATTTCTCCTCTGTAGTCAACTTGTGACAGCTCCTTTGGTGGCATCTAGACTGGGCCACCTTGGATAACCCAGCCCTCAACTTTCCTGTCACTGCATTTGCTGCTGGTCTTGATTCAGGCTGGGTCTGGGGATCAAGGAGGCCAGAGGGCAGGCTGTAATTCAGTAGTTTTCCATGACACTGGGAAGACAGAATGAAGACAAAGCTGGGACAGAGAGATCAGTGGCCAGGGAGCTGGCTTGGTGGGCTAGTCTCAGAGAGCCCAGTTAGTACAGATATTCCTGTGACCAAGGATAGGTTTGGGAGGAGGAAAGGGCAATTGACTGGCATCTTTTTCCTCCACGGTCACCAGCCCTCAGGTAGTCCCAGGGGTGTTCTTGGGTTATCCTTCCCCTGGAGCCTTTTCCAAACTAGAACATGTCTGTGTGTGGGTTCTGGGTGCCTCCTCTGTGCCCACTGGATGGCAATACAGGCACTGAAATCTTGAAGACAGGTTCTACGCACACATACTCTCAAAGCCCGAAGAGATGTCTCAATAAGAAGGGATGTCACAAGTTGTTCAATGTTTCCCAGAGTGATCCGGGGAACACTAGGTCCATGAGGTTTTAACAGGTAACCTGTGAAGAAATGCGGTCTCTGGCCAACACACCTGGGAAGTGCCACACTACTCTGCTGTCCTCCCATGAGAGTCAGTTCGCAGTAGGCCACGCTGATGCTGAGAAGCCTTGTGCTGGCTTAACTTTGCTTAGTGTTTGAACTATTTTCTTACACCTATTTGTATGAACTATTCATTACTATTTTTGCCAGGCTGTTTCCTACAGATTTCAGTCTGGGACATAGAGATACAGACAAGTTTTTTATTTCATAGATGGGAAAGTGGAGGACCAGCGAGCTCAGGTCACTCAGGGAAAAGTCTTGCCTCTTGATCAGAGCTCTCTGACTAGCTCTAAGGACAGCCACTGGACCAACATTTTTAGTTGTTCTTCATTAGCCTCCTAGGGAAGCGATGGGATAGGAAAGTGATGGGAATTGTGTTGACTTGCAGGTGAAAGTGGTGTAGCCTTAAGAAATCTGAGCCCCGGAGGTGGCTGAGGTGACCCTGGCATGGTGGGTACAATCTTTAATTCTGAAACTACTGTATCTAAGTGATTATTCAACTGCTGGGTATCTTAGAACGACTCACGGGGAAGGTAATGGTTAATGAGTTCATTTTTCTTGTTATTTATTTTAAATTATGGTTGCTCCTCAGGAAGCATTTAGAAGTAGTGTAATGAGGTTGGGACCAGCAGTTGGTGTAATGGCTATGTTGCTGGGTTCCCATGCAGTTTGAGTCCCAGACCCAGTGGGTTAAACTCACGCTGGGCGTGTGTGCATACATACCCAAGATCCCGAGAGGAGAATGAAGGAGAAGGGATTGTGGCGTGGTCATCCCCCCTGGAGGGTGATTTCTCGCTTTCTATCTCTCTGTCTCTCTCTGTCTTTCTGGTGAGTGCATGTGCCCTATAGCAAAAACTTCTCAAAAAAAAAAAAAAAAAAAAAGAGTGCAATGAGGAGTTCTTGTTAACCAGTTGCACACACTATCTATCCAGTGCCAGTTACTGACACTAAAAGGCTGTGAGGATACAGCACTCGACATATTTGCTCCTATTCTCAATGCTGTGAGTTAGGGACAAGAGAGATACCATTATTAGCATCATTTTCACTTAAGGGGTGTGAATATTGAGGCCAGAGAGGTCAAGAAAATTGTCCAAGATCCTGGATGAAGAAGGGGGAGCTGGACCTAATGTCAGTGAGTGGTGCTCTGCTACTAGGTGCCATTCTCATGGTTATTATGGGAAGGATGGGGTTAACTCATACTGGGTTAGCAGGTCTATTTATTTATTTATTTATTTCGATATGTTGCTATAGTTTGGGTGTCCCCTCAAAGTTATGTGTTGAGATTTGATTGTAATAGGATTAAGAGGGTAAAAGCTTGATTCAATTATTGTGTTAAAGAGTGTAGCTTTGGGGAGGAGATTAGTGATTAGAACTGGGTACCCAGGATTGGGTCCTGGTGGGTTTATTAGGAGAGGACATGAGACAGGTGGGGAGACCCACATGGTTAGAGCACGTTCTGGTCTGCCCGAGTTCCTGCTCTTCGTCATGCTGTGAGCAGATATGGCCCTGGACCTTGGACATCCAAACTATGATCTGAATACATCTCTATTCTAGTAAAGTGCCCACACCTGGTTATTATTCAAATACTGGCAAAAGAGAGGACTAGAACAACTGTGCATTAGGAAATCAGCATTGCGGTCCTGCCTGGCCACTGGGACAATGTATTTCCAGAGGGACATTTCACCCTCACATTCATTTCATGCAGCCGGTGCCCACATGGGGAAAGGATGCTAGGCACTTGTCCCTTTCTCCCTTGGCAGGCCTAGAAGCCATCTGTGCTGTCTGAGATCTGGCCCACGGCAGCCAGAAGCTGCTGTCTCGGTACCATGTACAGACTATGTAAGAGAACACAGACTCACCTGGTGAAAAGCAAGCCTGGGTGGCTTTATTTTTTCCCAATAATTACAATAATGCTATTTGATTCTGGATACTGTTACATTACAAATTCATTTCCAATTGTTTTGAGCTGGATCAATAGAAAACAATGGTACCTTTTAGATCTGGCACTTTCTGTTTCACCCAAATGCCAAGGACTGCCATCTGATGTCATTATCGCCAGTCAGCATGGGGTGAATCACTTCCTTGCTCCCCCAACCCCTGGGCACACCTACCCCACTCCCACCCCACTCCTATCCAGCAAGGAGGCTCATGCTGTTTAGGTTGAGATGCTGTCCTGCACTGCCCAGGGAGACCTGTGTGCCCAGAATCTCTCCCTGGCACAGCAAAGGTTGGTCTCTTGGGGCCACTGTGTCCCTGGTGAGGGCTCTCACAGGCTGAGCCTTATCCTGTTCTCCCTGGGCAGGCACTTAGTGTTCTGAGGTGTGTATCTTGGGAAGAGGTGAGTGCTCTCGTGTGCTGCTTGGGGTACCCATGGTGGTGGTAGGTGCAGTCTCTTCTGCAGTGGTGATGCCCGCTTGAGAGGTGATGCCTGTGCCCCTCAAATAAAGTACTCCTTTCTGCTGTTGTCACCAGCGTCCTGGAATGCAGGGTCATCCTTCAAGGCCGCATCTGCACTCTCTGCAAACTCCGTGCCCTTGGCCTCGTTGGTGTGGTACGTGCCCTTGTGCCGGTACATGTAGTGCAGCATGAGGAAGAGAAGGCAGACCAGGACAAAGGCCACGGCAGTGATCACGCCTGCAGGTGAGAAGATGCAGAGGTCAGGACCCACAGACTGCTGCCAGGATAGGTACCGGTGACAGAAGTGCCAACCCTGGGCAGGCTGGCTCATCCCTTCCCTACATGCCTGGTGCGTGCTGCCCTCCTCAGTGCTCACCAGGACGATCCTTTCTCCCCACCCTTTCCTACAGGCAGGCTAGATAGTTTCTGGGAGTGATCCCTTCCCAGAGGCTCTCAGTTCTGCGGGGGAAGACAGATTTAGGAGGGGACAATAATAGCATGTGCACAATTTGCACAATGTGAGGATGTGGGCTTGCTTGAGACTGAGGGATTCATGGAACACAGAATTCTCAATTTTAAACCAGGACAATTCCAACTGAGGAGTTTACTGGGGCATGAGGTTTTCTGTGCTAAAACGAGTAAAGTCTGGGGAGAACACTGGGGATAGTTGGTTACTCTGTGTGCTGCTCATGGGGAGTAATGTGACAGGTGTTAACTGCACTTGAAGAGAGGTGGTGTGATGTGTGGCTTGGAAACCTGCTCCTCAATGCACCCTGACCCATGCTGTCCTTGGGCAAAGGGATGCCAGAAGCCTGGCAGGAGGAGCAGGATTTGGCTCTGTGAAATGACTGAAGAGGGAGAGAATTCCACAAGGACAAGATTGGGTGCATTTTGAGTTTGGACACTTGCTTCAAAGTTGTTGAACAAACCAGTATTCACTTGGAGTGGTTTATTTGGGGGCCTTGGAGAAGGGCTCTTGGAGAATATTGGGAGACTGAAATTGCTTCTAATTCCCACCTTTATTTTTCTAAGTTTATTTATTTCTCTTTTCATAAGCAAGAGAGAATGGGAAAGAGAAGGAGAAGCACTTCTAACAGGGTCTCTATGCTAAGATCCATGCCAGCCAGGAACACAAGTGTACAAGGAGGCCTCAGGATGCAAACCCAGGACCTTCCCAGTGCATCCAGCATTGCGAAGTGTTGTGTTACCGCTGCACCACTGTCTGGCCTCGGAGTCCCACTGTGATATAAAAATTTCCTTAACTGCCTACCACCTTCAGCAGAACATTCCTGTCTGCGTGATTTTAACAATATGACCCAAGAGTCCAATGAGTTGGAAAATGCAGGAGAAAGAGACTTCAACGGGTGTCTATGATTGCTTGCTGCAGTTTTCTTTCTTTTTTTCTTCTTTTAGCTGTAGCTAAAAAACTATTAATAAGCTATGGAGAAGTGTGGATTTCAAAGAAAGAAACAGACTAGGTAAACACCTCCCAAACTTGGTTGTTCTTAAAACAGTTTGAGACCATAGCAGTGATGGTCTACTATGGAGTCCATAGTTATCTGCCCAGGGTCAGATTTCCTTTAGGGTGGAGGGATGGCAGGGGCATGAGACCTGGGATAGGGAATAGAGTGGGATGAGGGAGGAGTGGGTGAAGTTTCAACCACCAACCTCCACCCCAGACCTCCCTCATCAGAGCTGCACCCTCTCCAACCAGAGTCCTGTGAGTGCAACCCTGAGAGGCTCCTCTCACTTTGCCCTACTCCCCTAGCCCCACTCCTCCACCAGAATAGAACACTGCTAGATGTTTCTTAACAGGGTTCCTCTCTTCCCATACACAGTTTCCTGTGAAGGAGGGAGAACATGGCCAGTGCTGCCTGTGACCCCTGGTCCCTGCCCCAGTCCCCTGGCTGGTCCATCCCTGGGCCGGGCCCTGCACTGAAGCTCACCTGCAATGATGGCGATGTCTGTAGCAGTGGAGGCCATCTCTGGGTCAGGCTCTGTGGACAGAAAAGAGCCTGGGGTAAGAGAGGAAGTCCCCATGCCTGGTAGCATCTCAGTCTAGGCTGCCCCTCTCCCCTGTGTAAGTAGCTCTGTGATGGGCCCCGAAGGGCAGGAATGGTATGGAGCAAGCACAGACCTCCAGCAGGTGTGAACGGACCAGACCCAGGCTTAGCTGGACCACTGACTGGGCTGGAGAACCTCCAGGTCCCTTCAGGCATGCCTGCTGTCCTTGCACCATGGCTGGGCCTGCACTAGGTATACACTCAGCAGGTATCTGTGGCGTGTACAAACACGTGTACTATTTTGCACTTAACACAGACCATTTGTGGGCCTTCTGGCCCTACAGGCATTGGTTTAGTTATCTTCCATCTACTCTCTCATGTGGTCTTCCCAGCAACCCCATGAGGTGTCTGGTGTTACTCGCCCATTTCACAGCTAGAACTTGAGCTGTGATGTTCCTACAGTCATGAAGCTCATCCAGTGGTGGTCAGGATGCTCGGGTGTAATTTCCCCCTCTCTCTGTTTATTTATATACTTCTTCAGAGAAAACAAGTGAGAGGTACCCCAGCAAGGTCCCCATGCTGCTTTCCTGCTGGCATGTTTGGGTAACCTGAGACCTTGCCATGTGGGTCAGCCTCGCTGTGCCACAGTCTAGTCCCCATGTCCTTTTCTTTCTTGATGAAGCCTCCCAGGGCTCCTATATGGTGGAGGGGGTCATCCAGACAGGTCTTTGCTTCGACCCACCTGTGGGTCCTATGTGCTACTCAAGTCACTGAGTGTGTTTTCTGCAGCTCCCATCTGGCCAGAGAGTGGGAACTTGCATGTTCCCTCCAGCTGCTGCAGAGAATGCCTCTTCTCCTCTGGCAGTTGAGCAAGAAGAATTTATTAGACCACAGACAGACAGTGTTAACACAGACATCCGTGTCCCCATTGCAATGGCTGTGCATACTCAGACTGAGAATGATGCTCATCAGAGTCATTTCCTCTCAGATAATCGCTTCAATTGTAGAGTCTTGAGGTCATTCTCCCCAGCACAGTTGCCGGATGCCTCTTCCTGATAACAAACTGACTGTGGATATCAGGAGGGACATTGGGTAGGGAGGAAATAGAATCTAGGCTGCAGGCTCAGGTTGGGGAGCAGGAGGGCCCATCTATGGGGTCTGGGACTAGCATGGAGCCTAGAGGCAGAGAAGAGGATAAATCCAGGCACCAAGTTAACAGAGTGACAGAGACAAGACACCGTCAGGAGTCTGGGCTGGGGAGACAGGAGCAGGTGGGTGGAAGCTTGTATTCAGAGGGCTTCACAGAAGGAAGTCCTGAAGGAGGAGAGGAAAGAAGTTCAAGCAGTACTGGATTCTGCAATCCAGCGGGATGAGTGCAGCTGTGCTTCAGCACCCTGAATGACAACTGATGGATGTTTGCAAGTCTAGTCCTTCTGGGAACCAAGAATCAGCTAAACAGCACCTTTCACTGTCCATAGTTTTGGGGAGGTAGGACTGCCTCTTCTCCCCTGGAATCTGCCACTGGCTACAGACATATTGTGAATGAGTCTCTGAGTTTTGAGCATGGTCAACTTCCCCTTCTCTGATCAATGTCACAGTCCTTGGAAGGCTGAGGGCACACAGGTGCTACCCTGCAATGCAGGTGGCACCCTCTGCCTCAGCTGGCAGCTTGGGTGCAGGTAATGGGGACAGGACCTCAGCTGCAGCTGGATCCTTGGGCTGGTGGTGTTTCTCAGATGTGGTTGTCAGGCCTGGTCCCAGGGAAGGAAGTCACCTCCTCTGTTGCCAAGAACTTCCTTCTTTGTGTTTGCAGATGACACAGTGCTGAGAAGTCCTTTCATTCTGTAAGGCTTTGTCTTTATATCTTCTCACCCTCTCTCTTGGTTTGCCCTCTGTCTTAGGGGGTGCATAGGGAGCTCCCCAAATCCCATCATACATTCTCCATCTGGCCTAGCAGAGGAGCAACAGTTCATGTGCTGGAGCCAGGTGCAGGTGTAGAATTGATGCAACTAGATCCACATGGGAAAGGTCCTGGGTTCACATCCTGGTATCCCTGAGCAAAGTGGGCATACATGTGTACCTGTGGTCTGGGCTGGCTGATGCTGGGGTGGACTGTAGTATGAGGACCCTCTTGAGGGTGCCTGTCTCTCTCACAAAAACTTAAAAACCTTAAAAGAAAGGATCAGGCAGTGGTTCAAGGATTCAAGAGTGAGAGCTCTGAGTTGAGAGTGAGGATGGTTTCACATGGGGACACAGGTGTTCTGGGAGGAGGAAGACTATTTTAGCCTTAAAATCATGAAGGAAACACATGCATGTCATGAGGCCCCTGGAGAGCTCCTGTGATGACAAACTATTGATGTCAGGGAAGTTGTGGCAACAGCATCCGTTGCCTGATATTGTGCCAAGCTCAGGCTGGTTGCAGAGTGAGTTCAATCTCAAGGCACCTACACTCACTTTCTATGCACTCAGTGGCAGCAAAGGCTTTTTGTGTGTCCACTGGGGTTCAGCAGCAAGACAGCTCTTGGGGGAGGGAAAGGAAAAGGTCTCCTTGGCTCCCGCTGGGTTTTTCTTTCTGCTCTAAATTCCTCCTCAGCCTTGTGAAAGTGTAGGATTCAGCTGATAGTTGAAGTTCACTAACTGACTTTTCTTTTTGGTGGAAAGGTCAAATACACTTACTTTTTCTTGATTACTTGCTGCTGTTGCTCTATGAAAGGAAGGCTCTGGGACCCAGACAAAGTGCTCCAGGTAAATAAATAAATGGCCAGCTCAGCACTCAGCCAGCCAGCCAGTCAGCCACCCATTCTACCATCCATCTCCTGGGAGCCAACGGGAAGCTGAGCAATTAGCATCTACTCAGTGTAGGCTTGGAGGTAAGACAAGGAAGGAGTCTGTCCTCAAGAGGTGCATGGCTTGGTTAGAGAAACACAACATATTCACGTAGCAAGTCAGACTGCTGACACTTTCGATGTGATGGTGTCCACATGACTAATGAAGAGGTGCCTGGGGTGCTGAGAGGAGATCAGCCCAGGACTCTGTACACTGGGTAGTCACGACTGTGCTCATTTAGCCTTTCCTTCACAAGCTTTTATGGTGTCTCCTGCATCCCAGCAATGTCATCAAGGCAGGACTTCTGCTGAGAAACTTGCTGTTTAACAAATGCATCATGGGTGAGTTTGGAAAAGGTCATTTTCTGATGGATCCTGTATTCTACAATGGCTTCCTGGACTAGGTGGTCTCAAGCTAGGCCTGCTGAGGCAGTGGGTGGGCAATGGCAGCAGAAGGAAGTGGCATGGTGTGAGGGCATGGAGGGAAGGTCTGTGGATGGTGGAGCGGCCAGCAGGATTCTGGGTGGGGCTCACTGATCACTGTGTGTTAGAGGCTGTGCTCCAGGCAGCTGCTGGATGTGTGCTATGGGGGCTTACCCTTCCCATCCTATCTGTGCAGAAAGCATGTGTCTATTCACCTGGGCTTGTGGGCAGAATTTTCAAGTAAGTTGGTACCAAGTGAGGCCAATGTGAACATGACCCTTCTGGTCAGAAAGTGTCTGGCAGTCTCAAGGTCAAAATGATGGCATCAAAGTCCCTCTGGGAACACTTATAAATACCTTTCTTTCATTCCAGGGCTGCCAGAGTATCATGCAATGAAGTCACACTTATCCAGCTACACTTTCCCCTCCTAACCACTATCCTGTCCCGCCTACCACATGCCACGAATGTCAGTGTCGAAAACTTGCAGCTTGCACCACCCCAGCCACGTCAAAGCACTGCGCGTGATGAAGCATCGAGGTCTACAGGTCAGGCAGTGAGGAGATGAAGCCTCTCTGCCCCGCAGAAGAGGCTCAACATGCAGAAGACAAGTCAGGAAAAGGCATCTGTTCCTGGGGTACACCCTTGGATCTTGCTTGCGAAATTTTCTTATCTAGGTATTTTCTTTTTGGACATGCTTCCAGGAGGAGAGTTAGAAAAAAATGTGAAGGACCCATAACCTATAATTCCAAGTATCTGCTTCCAGATTTTCTCCATATGTCTTTCTCTGTTACTACTGCAGAGCCTTTTTAAAAGCAGAGCTTTGGGGGACCGGCAGTTAGCGTAATGGCTATGTCGCTGGACTCCCACGTAGTCGACCGCGGTTCGAGTCTTGGACTCGGTGGCTTAAACTCACGCCGGGCGCGTGTGCGTGCATGCCCAAGATCCCAAGAGGAGAATGGAGGAGAAGGGATTGCGGCGTGGCCATCCCCCCCGGGGGGTGATTTCTCGCTTTCTATCTCTCTGTCTCTCTCTGTCTGTCTGGCGAGCGCACGCGCCCTATAGCAAAAACCTCTCAAAAAAAAAAAAAAAAAAAAAAAAAGCAGAGCTTTGGGGCCAACAAGTGGCATGGTTAAGGTTCTGTATTCCCACCTACTTGGTCACAGTTCAGGTCCTGGTCCCAGCATCTGAAAAATCACGTTAGTCACATGTGTGTGCATGCCAAAAGTCCTGAGAAGAGGATGAGAGAGAAGGGATTGTGGTGTGGTCATCTCCCCTATGGTGATTTCTTACTTTCCTGTTCTCTTTCTCTCTTCAGCAAGCACACATACCTTAGGGCAAAAACCTAAAAAACAAAACAAAACAAAACAACAACAAAAAAACAACCCAGAGCCCTATTTTAACACCATGACCAATTTGTTTCAGGGAGTTACAGGATTTAAATAAAGGAAAAAATGTTTTATCTCCATACTTGAACTGGAGTTTTTTAAAAAAAATAGAACCAGCCCTCCTAAGTCTGGCATGCGATGGCAGTGGAAATCAGTGAGAATCCCTAAAGGGAAAGGAAGTCTTGGGATAAATGGGTTGGCTGAGCAAAATGAAGTCACCACTATCCACATTCTCTCTGGATATATTCTTCTCTGGGGAAGATTGAACTTGCCAACTTTGGGGTTTGTGGTTTATTAGGGGAGACAGCAGTTATCCTCCCTTTATTCATGGTGCAGAGTGAAGGAAAGTGAAATCACTGTCCCTTCAGATCCTCATTCCAGAAAATCCACTCTGCCTGAGGATTTCTAGGAAAAACAAGTTTATAGGAAAAGGAGCAGGAGAAGACTCCAGCCAGGTTTCCAGGTCTAGCTCCTGGGGAAGAATGTGCTGCCCAGGCAGCTGCAGGGACTTGATCAGTATCTGCCTGCTAGACTGGGGTAGGGGCTCAAGGGGCATTTGGTATCAGCAGGCAATAATATAATCAAGCAAGAAGCTTAGAGTTGAGACAAGATCAGGATCCTCAACAGAAAGCTCAGTGGAAAAGGAAATCTACCCTGACACAGAGGGTGGGAACCAGCTGCTGAACTTGTATATGCACCTGTTTCTTTATCAAGTAGACTGATCTCACAGTGAACAGAGAACAGTCGTTAGAAAGGAACTGAAGCTTAAAGAATAGAGGCAAAAGATGCCTGCTGAGTGAGCAGGGTCCTGCTGTGGCCCAGCCAGGACCCTGGCTTAGGAGAGCCCCCACCCCGGATGGGGGGCACACTCAGCTTAGCCTGCATGTGCAACTGTTGCCAGGCCTCGATGCTGTGGCCTGGTGTCAGAGCTGGATGGCCCTGTGCTGTCTTGCTCCCTCCAATCAGGCCTAGCAGTTTCTAGGGTATGCGGATTGTCCTCATCACCAGTTCTGCAACTCCACTGCCAGTTCCTACCTGGATACAGCCTGTTTGTAGACCACACACTTGCCAGGCTGGGTTGAGCTCAGAAATCCCTGGACAACCCCATATCTGAGGCACTGTGTGGTCTCAGATGCTCCAAAGGATTTCTACCCTATGCAGACACTCCTTCCTCCACTTCTATCTGAGCCCTCCCTATACTTGTGTCTGTACCTCTGTGCAAGACACAGCTGCATCCTGGCTGGGTTCTGCTTGATATTGTTCTTGGGTCTTTCTACCTTGTCTCTCCACAGGTGGAATTATGGAGAGAGCATTTATTCTGGTGGAATGTGAACCTCCCATCTGTTATGAACTCTCTGACCTCTATTTGTGGCGTAAAGTCATGTCCCACTCTCAGTGGACATACATGATATGCCTGTCATAGAACACATGTCCACACATGTTAGTATTCAAGGAATAGCACACTTCAGGTGTCTCCTGGGTTCAAAGCAGACTAAGCATGTCAGCACTCAATGAGAACCTGCTGCATTATGGAGTCAAATGAACAGTTGGTACGAGAGGACTTCAAAATGTTTGTGGAAATAAAATTAAACATGAGTTTATTTTGATGCAAAAGTTTTCTGAAATCTATGCATCTTTTTTTCAAAATACACATTACCATGGGCTTTGTGAAGACCCCTTATATGTGAAGATCACCTACTATAGTGCCTGGCATAGGTCTGACTATTTGGATCTTAGTTAATCATTGTCAATTATGTTGGTGTAGCCTTGGTCAGAGTGGGTACCCACAAGTGGGTACCTTTGAGTGTGAGGGTACATTTTAGTAAATACTTTGTCCTGAGATAAAATAATTCACTTCTACTAATTGATCTTAGAGAATAATCTGAAATGGAAACGAAAATTCATGCTCAGGAAAAGTGTATTGCAATGTGGCTTAAAATGTAAGAGAGAGAGAGAGAGAGAGAGAGAGAGAGAGAGAGAGAGAGAGAGAGAGAACAATCTAAATGTTCCACATTAGTTATTGAAAAAATGCATGTGAAATATTACTGAGGGGGAAATGCTTATGGTACAATGTTAAGTGAAAGAAACAAGATCCTGTAAATAGAAATGGTGCTAAATATTTCAAAATGTCTTGGACAAAAGAATACAAGGAAACACTCTTAAGGTATTAGGTGATGGCTTTTGGATGGTGGATTGGGGTTGCAGGTAGTTTTGCTTTCTTTTAATAAATAGTTTTCTGTATTATTTCCAAGCCATCTACAATAAATATGAGTTACTTTTACAATCAAGAGAGAGGGATGGACCTTGAGAGCTGACTACAGTTTCACAGAATCTTAAAGCCTCAGAGTAGAAGGTTTATGAAGGTCCTTTCTCCCTGCTCCCACCTACCTCCCCCTTCAGGGAGTTTCCTCCAAGCCACTGTTGGGCTTTGTTGATGAGTAGGACCTGGCCACCCTCCTGAATGACCCTCTGCATCTTGCATTCTCACATCGCCTTGCCTGGTAAAGAGAAGCTTCAGGTGGACATTTTCATTTCCAAAAATGAAAAGTACAAATTGGGAAAGAGCTGGTGTGTTCAGTGACCATAGCTCCTCCGACCCTTAGCCCAGGCTGCAATTATGGATCGAGAACATGAGCTGTGGCTACAGTCAAAAAGTCTTCCCCCCCACCCCTTGCTTCTTTAGGCAGAAACAAAAGTAAGTTCCAGACTCTCAGAGAATGGGCCAGAGGCTGGGTATCAGATATCCCAGGGCTTATGGACTGTAGATTTTGCATTTCCAGAGCTCGTTGAGATCATCATTGGTATCTTAGTGAGCTGGCTTCTTGGGGATCCAGCTTTTAATTTCTTCCTGAAGACTGCAAACTTTGCCCTCACTTCCTAGTCTAACTATGAGTCCTCTGGCTAGAATTCTTTGAAGAAAGCCCCAGGTGTCCCTCTGATTCAGTATCGTGGGAAAGAATCTCATACTGAAACATGTAGACCCAGCCTTACCTCTTGGCGTCCCCTTTTCCTATCTATCCCTTTTCTCTTGATCTCAGTGGCCATTTTCCATCTCTCCACCCTTCTCCAAACCTCTTGCTTCCATTTCCAAGCTTCAGCGAATCTTTGCCCACACTTTTGTGATGCTGCCAACACTTTTGCTTGCACATTTATAAAGAAGCAGTGGAGTTTGGTCTCTGGAAGCAGTGGTCCCCTACAGAAGCTTAGGGCATGTGATGAAGACTAACATGAGGAACAACCATGTCTGGACAGATGGCTGGCTGACCTTCTGCTCAAGGTCTTGCCCAAGTTCTACTGTCTGACATTTTAGAACCTTGGGACTCTCAGCTCTTATTTCACCTAACTTGCCTTTGATTGTTGATACTTTTGGGGTAAAGGTGGGCAGCTGGCTGGGTGTAACTTCCTAGGAGGCAGAGGCTCTGCACTGTCATGGTGACCTGGACATTTACAAACTCCCACTTGACTTTCAAGTTTGGATCACTGTCACCTCCTCTGAGAAGCCTTCCTGACTTCTGCACAAGGACTGTGTGCTCCTTCTCCTACCCCCATAGAGGTAATTAAGCTTTCTTATAAAGGGCAATGCAGCATGTGTTTTAGGCTTTGCAGATCACATATGAGAAGGTCTTAAAAAATTAATGAAAAACTATGCATAGGTTTCAGATTTTTTTTATACCAAAACAAACTTGTACTTCAATTCCATTTTCCATAAACTGTTTGAAGCCCTCTTATCTTGTCTCTTGCATATTCTTCATTTGTTTGTTTACAACCCTTTAAAAATGTAAAAATCATTCTTAGCTAGTTGATTCTATAAAAATAGACCACAGGTTTCACTTAGCCCAGTGGCTGAAGTTTGCTGAACAATTAGTTCATATCACCATTCACATACTTTGCGGTTGTCTGTTTCTGCATTCATTTTTGAGCTATGAAGAGGCCAGAAGTATATTTTATGCCTCAACATCTGACACAATGCTAGGTGCATGAATAAGTGATGCTGTAAGAAATATCCTCTGACATGTCTCACTGATTCTTCTGTCACTTTTTTTCCCCCTATCTACTTGCCTCTCAGATGTTGGATAAATAACCTCCCTAAAATTCTCTGAGTCACTAAATAATCACTCCACATTTGCACACTAAGCTTCCAGTGACATTAACGGCTGTCACTGATTAAGTTCCTGGTGAGCAGCAGGCCTCTGTATACAGAGTCCTGGAGACACAGAAGGGAAGCCAGTGTCCTCTGCCCATACGTGTGCCTGTGCTCACATGTGGGACTCAGTCCAGGCCCTTTGGCCTGGTGCAGCAAGAGCCACACTGAAGAGCCCTCTGAGGTCCTTGCTCTCCAGCTGGTTCCCGTGTGCTAATCTTTACCACTTCTCTGGAGGACTTAATTCACTTAAAAAAAATCATATAATTGCATTTTCAGCATAATTAGGTACCTAATTACATGACTGAATGTCCTCGATCAGGCTGCATGTGTAAATAATGATGATTTAGTTAGCCACGCTTTGTTATTGGGTTTCCAGGAGGCGCGTCAGAAGGAGAACAGGATGTGGAAACCATTTTTCTCCTTCCTCCACTAGCTTTGATGGGCAGGAGCAGCAGAGGTCAGTGGTCCTGAGCCCAGTGAGATGGCAAGCGTGAGCTTTCTGCTGCCTGGTCTTTCAGTTCAGTGATTCTAGTGGAGCTGCTACAATGAGGGTGTTAAATGCCAATTCCTGAAGCAGACAGTGGTCTTCTCCACAAAATGTGCTAAGGAAGAGAAGACCAAAGTAGCCCACAGATGGAAGAACCAGAGTTTAGGGTAGAGTAGGTGGAGGTGAAATAGCAAAGGGTCCTGGAGGGAAGGAAAGCACAGGAGCAAGGAGCAAGGTGTTGTTTCTCCTTGTTCCCCAGAATGCTTCTTCTTCCTTGAGAACTCCTCAGAGGTGCAAGAGAAGTCAGGGCCTTCTCCCCACTCAGGCCTGGCTCACACCTCCTCATGAAATGGGATATGGAGAGAACTTACCTTGAGGCCGGTGTAAGGCTCTCATGACGAGTCATAGGAGAGCATGGTGGGAGTTTATACACACAATACACTTCGGTCATCTTTAGTTGCAACACTAGACTTTGTCTTTCATGCTACACTAGCATTTGGAAAGGTGATACCTGGGCCACCCTGTAGCACAAGAACCAGGTTCTCTTGGGGATGCTTTCTCTCTCTCTTTGTCCCTCTCTTTCCCTCATGTGTGTGCATGAGTTATTTGACATAAAGTTTTTTTTTAAAAAAGAAAGGGTGCTGGGTAAGATAGGGTATATTGCAATATAAATATTGGGAATGAACTACCCGGGTGGTGGTAAAGAAAAGGACACATGCACATCAACAAACTGATCTTTATTTATTTTTGAGAGGTTTTTGCTACAGGGTGCGTGCGCTCGCCAGACAGAGAGAGACAGAGAGACAGAAAGTGAGAAATCACCCCCCGGGGGGATGGCCATGCTGCAATCCCTTCTCCTGCATTCTCTTTTCGGAATCTTGGGCACGCATGCACACGCGCCCGGCGTGAATAACAAACTGATCTTTACAAAAATTGTCTTAAAAGCACTTTGAGTGAACATCCTGAGTGCCAGAGGGAGCTGAGTTTGGTGCCATATAGATTTGGTCATGAGGTCTGGCTCCCCTCTCTGAGCCTTAGCTCACCCATCTGTAAGAAGGAGGTGGAAGGCAACACATGGCACCTTGTGTTACTCCAGGAGTGGTACTTAGCACAGAAAGTACACACACACAAACATACACACAGGATCTCAGTGGCCAGAAGCCTAGACTCACACTATGTGAGGTTGTGGGTGGGAGGGAGGCTCGGAGAGCCAGTTCCTGTGGTCAGGAGGAGCAGGGAGTACTTGTTTATTTTCTGGAACAGTGGAGTTTCCTGTGTCCTTCCCACTGTGTTGTGAGACCTCCTTTGTCCTCCAAATCCTGTCTTCTGGGTATCAGGGCAGGAAAGATGCTTCAGGAAGTCATCAATTCACTTCCTCATTTTGTATCTGCAATGTGCCGGGAAGCTGCTGACCCTGGGTTCAAGTACTGTGCTGTCTGTTTTCTGTGCCTGGGGGTGGGGGAAGCCACTCCTCTTCCAACTTCTGCACCATCATCCCTCCACCCCATTATCCCACCATTTCTCTAACTGATGAAAATACTCCATAATGAATCTTAATCCATCACTCTGGCAAGCGTGGCTCCATCTTCCCAGCCCCTTGTCCTGGTCTTGTGATTTATATTTTTCCAACATTAATCTTTTAAGAGCAAAGAAGTCATAAACACATACATAACTCTGCCTCTTGTCAGTTGAAATCCAATGACACAAATCAACTGCTATCTAAATTAAATGTTTCTTTCATAGAAAGTGATAAATGTCCTGGAGACTAATCAGAGAAAAGCAAACAAACTTAGAGTTTGTTTCACTTCAAATTTTGTAGATGGCATGGTTGATGTTGGACAGCCAGTTCATGTCTAATGACCAACAGGAATGAGTGGCCTGCACCACTCTGCTGTTTCAGTGCTGCCAGTATAAAACAGGATGCTTTGTTCATCATTTCTCATCAGGGGTCTTAGTAGTTTCAGAGCAGGTTTGAAAGCTAATACACAGTATTAGGAGGAGAAGGGTAAGAAACACAATCCACTCTTCTTTCAGACTGGGGTGATAATTCCTCTGATAAAGGCAAGAAGTCTTTACTGAAGAAAACCAAGTAACAAAATGAAAACAGTTACCCAAAAAGACATTAGGCAGCTATAGGATTGGATCTGTTTGAGCAATCATGATCAGGGCACCCAGATAAACCAGACTGTCTAAAACATTACAGATTTCAAATGATTGTATCCTTTTAAAGTATGGATGGTTTCATATTGAATCAATGCAATTTTTAATTTTATTCCTTTCAAAAACTACTTTTGACTTTTGTTTTGGAAATTAAAAGAGCTGTAGTTCTAGGAGAAAACAGAAGAAAGACTATAAATAACTAAGTCCAGTAGTTATCATGAGCTTATTTTCCTCTCTTCTTTTTCCTTGTTTTATTACTTCTTCCACCATCACTACCATGTTCAACATCATTAATGAATTTTATTGTTCATCTATTGTGGGTGAGTAATGGCCAATGAAGGTCTTTTCTTTTTCTTTTTTTTTAGAGAGGTTTTTGCTATAGGGCACATGTCCTCACCAGACAGACAGACACAGACAGAGAGACAGAAAGCGAGAAATCACCCCCCACGGGGGATGGCCACGCCGCAATCCCTTCTCCTCCATTCTCCTCTCGGGATCTTGGGCACGCATGCACACGCGCCCGGCGTGAGTTTAAGCCACCGGGTCCGGGACTTGAACCGTGGTTGTCTACGTGGGAGTCCAGCGACATAGCCATTACGCTAACTGCTGGTCCCAATGAAGGTCTTGAAGACCACGTTAAGAAAGCTGAGTCTTTTCATGGATGCAATGAACAATCACTGCAAGTGAAAGATTATAAAGAAGGAGATTCTCTGGGAATTGTCAAGTAGGGCAGGGATGGGGAGAAGGACAGCCTATAGTTTAGGGAAGCACTTGTGAGGATCAGGATGACACAAACAGAAGCTATGAGAGGTGAGAACAGTGGACACAGGCAGGGAGGTCCCTGATGAGGTATGAGCTACAGGAAAGAAACCTGACAAAGCTGGTAGGCTGGAGATCTGAGAGTTTGAGGCTCTCAACTCTCAACTCTCAACTCTCATCATACTCTTGGTCAGGAGTGCGATGAGAAGTATAAAGGGAGTATCAGTATGGTAGGGGAGATCAGAGGGTTATGAATAATAAATTGTTATTCTATATTTTCATATATGCAATTACCAAATCACTTCCACAATTTCATTATTTAAATTATGAAAAATCAAGATGTGATTTTTAAATTTACATTAAGCTTACATTAAAAATAGGTTTCTGGCCCAGCCTTGGTGGTATAGTCCATAGCTTACTAAACTGCAGTGCTAGAAGCCACGGCTGACCATGGGTTTGGATGCCTAGTGAACCTGAAAACAGGCTGTGTGCATGAGCCCACACTCTTGGGGAGGACTAGGAAAGGGGATCATGGCATGATGAGGTCCTGCTGAAGGTATTTCTCTCTTCTATTTCTCCCATACATGCACTTGTTTCTCCCATACATGCATAGACATGCACTCTTTTTCATGATAAAATAAGTAAACTTTTTAAAAAAGGGTTTTAACAATGGTGGAAGGCCTTTATTGCCATGCTAATAGAAATATCTAAGATTGGATAATTTATAAAGAAATAGAGGTTTATTCACAAAACTCACAATTCTGGCAGTTAGAAAGTCCAAAGGCATGGGCCTAACTTCAGGCTGGCCTACGACACAGATGACAGAAGAACAGAGAATGGCAGGCACATGCAGAAAGAGAGACAGCTCTCTCTCTCTCTCTCTTTTTAAAATAATAACCAGGCTTTTGTGAGAACCCCTGCACATGAGAGCCAGAAATCACTGGCTCTTAATCATCAGTTTATCCACAGGACTCTTGCAAGCATGATGCAATCGCCATGAACCAATCACTACCCACTAGACCTCACTATCTCTTAACATCAAATTCCAAAACATGAAACTTTAGAGGATGAACTATCATCCAAACCATAACAACTCTATAAAATGGATGGAAAGAATGGGTACAGGGACAGTCTGGGAAAGCTTCCTGAGAATGTCTTTGGAAGACCAGGAATGCTCTATCCACCTGAAGGCTTTGCTATGGGACCTGGCCTGGGGCCCACTCAGGGGAGCTCACTCAAGGTAGGGCCTCTTGCTCTTGGTTCTCAGCTCCAGCTGTAGAAAAAGTCACCAGAGATCTTTGAAAAACACTCACATCCAGATCTGATCCTACTAAGGTTGCCAGGTAAAACTGGTAAAATGCCAGTTAAATCTGAATTTCAAATAAACAATGAAACCTTTTTTTTCAGTATAAGCATGAGGGGACTTTAAAAGTATGAGCTTATTTTTTGTGCAAAATGTTTTTGAAATCCTGCTTCTTTTTTTTTCTTGTATAACTTTTCATCATATGCATTTTTAGTAAACTTTTTGAAGACCTCTCATATGTTTGAACTATTGCAAATCAGCCAAAGATGGCTCAGCTCCTTCTCTGAACTTACCAGATATGCTGGGCTTTTAACAGTGACAGAAGTTTAGGAGAGAATGCTAACGTCTGAAGGTAGAATGTGTTATCATCAGAGTAAGTGTGTGTAGATGGGTAAAAGTCTCCCAGCCAGAGCTCCCAGGATGGAGGAAGGCAACAGCCTGGGCTTTTGGTGCCAGCAAACCTGGCTTCCTACCTGAACATGCCCCGTTAGATCAAGTCCCTCAACACCTCCTTTCCTTCCAGATTCTAAGTGTCTTAACTGTGAAACAGGAATAGTAGCATCTGTCCCTCAGGGAATTTTGAGGGGCTCAAACCACACATGTAATCCTGCTATACTTGGGGGAGGCACCAACTTCCACTGCCATATTTGGAGCCCAAGGGCCCTTCCAGTGCCCCTTCTTCACCAGCCTCCTTGCCAAACCTTTATCTCCATTTGTCCCCAATCAGTTCTGTCACCTACAGCCACCAGAAGTATGTACTGCATTGGTGTCTAAGATAGTAAAGTTTCCTGGGTTTCACTGCTTCTATTTCTGAGACGTTAGACCCGGGAGATGGGTCTGAGAAGGCAGCCAGCAAGCTGCTGGCCCAGGCTGCTTTATCAGCACCATGCTGCCCAGCACGGGGCTAGCACAGGGCTGCCTGATCCCCCTGCAGCTGCCTGATAAGAGGCTCAGCTGTTTCCTCGACTGCCAGGGAGGCTTATCTAAGCCAGGTCTGGGTGGAGGAGCCACTTCCATCAGCTTGAACAAGGGCAGGGAGAAAAGGTCCTTGGAAGAAATAAAATGTCCTTGCATGCTGGACATAGTTGTGTAAGCCTTCTGCCTATGAGGCCAAGCTCGGCATCCTGCTAGTGCAGATGGAGGCAGGAATCTCACCTCCCACTCAGAGACAAAGGCCCTCTTTAGGACTAGGTACACATGTCAGGGGCACTCACACTGTACCTGGTCAGAAACTCAGCAGAGAACTGGTCTTAAATCCAAGAGGTTGACTATATGCAAGGGGTGCCATTTGTACTGGAGAAAAGGATGCTGCTGCCTGAAGGTGAGCTTGTGGGGTACAGAGGTTGTGGAGAACATCTCAATTCCAGCTCTTGCTCTTCCCTTTGCAGTTGTTAGGGCCTGGGGGGCAGTTACTTTATATCTTTTCTAAGCCCCATTTTTTTTTTTCCAGAGCACTCAGGATCCCAGTTGTCTGAAGACCCCAGACCCATCTTCTAAGTCAGTGTCTGATAAGGCTCTCCATCCTGGGCATAAGGACAGCCTGCCCAGCCTGGAGGGAGCTCAGGATGCCCTGTCCACTAGCTGCACCCTCCTCTGAACCAGGCTGCGGTATGGAGAGAGGGATAAGGAATGCAAACGTGCTTTGGTACACATGAGTAGCTCCAAGGACAGACAGATGCCAGGCAACTCGACTGCAAGATTCTTAGGTGAGGATGAGAAACACATGAGCCAGGAGTCAGTCCCTTCAGAAGAAACCGAATTCACATCCTGGGACTGCATTGTTCAAGGAGAGGAAGGGGGAGCCCCAGTGCCCATGTTCAGAGGCTTTGCACACTTATCCTGCCTAGACTGCTCATCAGATTAAACTGAATGGTATTTGAATATGGACCAGATGCAAAGAAACTCTCAACATGCTCTCTGGTCTTATGACCCTGACCTCTAATGTGGCTCTCCTCCTGAATGACACTAATCTGTAGTGGGATAAGGCCAATGTGCTGAATCCTGCCTTCTAAACTGAGCTGTGTAAGCCTGAGCTGCTCTTTGATTTTGGAGATTCCGGGCAGTGCTCTCATTGTGTAGGGAAGGCTGGGTGATACAGCATGGTGCAGAACCTTCCTCTCCAGTTGGCAGCTTGGGCCCAGGAGCAGCCCTTGCCCACACTCTTTTATAGTTTTCTTTACCGTCCGCTACCAGGCCACTCTCCATCCAAAGGGAAGAACTTTGCTGCTCTGCTCCATACTGGGCTGGTGCCCTCAGGGTTTGACCAGAGATATAGGTGAGGGGCCCAGCAACTCCCACCCCAGCCTGCATGGGGCTCCTCGATATTCCCTGAGTCCTATGTGCTCTATGGACTGCAGGAGCTGATGGTCTGGGAGTCCTACATGTACACTCATTCCCTGCAGAACCTGGCACAAGCCTGGAAGCTGCAGAAAAACTAACTCAGCAGATGACAGTCTTTGAAAACTGGCCTGTGTGTGTGTTTGTGTGTGTGTGAGAGAGAGAGAGAGAGAGAGAGAGAGAGAGAGAGAGAGAGAAACTGGCACTTGGTGGAGTCTCTTCTCCATCTGAAGACCCTAAGAAATCTCTGCTATTCTCTTCCTTCTCCCTGGCTCTCATCATATCTCGATGTATCTGAGCCTCACTCTCAGCCCCTTGTAAGAGCATTAGCTGAAGCACTGAAGGGCCCCTCTAAGAGTCATGAACTTTCTGGTGGGGGTGGAGGTTGGGGCTGAAGGCTCCAAGGCTCCAAGGAATGCAGAATTGCAGATGCTACAACGGGTGCCAAGAAATGATCCTCTTGTGTCTCTGCCCCTCACTTGTTTGACTTAATCTCCTAGTTCTCCTCTTTCCCTCAGTCACACTGGTCCTGTGCTGCTCCTTGTTAGGCTAGGCCTGCTCCTACTTCAAGGTCTTTGCACTTGCAGTGCTCACTGCCTGTCATGCTCCCCTCAGATACCCTGGTGTTTGGCTTTCACCTCCTTCAGGTCTTCCTCAAATATCCCTCCCCTAGTAGAGCCTTCTCCGGCCACAGTCTTTAAATTGGCAGCCCCTCTCACCCTCATCTTCCCAGTCTCCCTTTCTAGTTTGATGTCCTCCCTACCCCTTAATGCTATCTGATGTACTGAGCGCTCCACCCATTTATGTTGTGCCCATCTGTCCACCCCACTAGGATGTAAGCTTCCCTGTAGGATATGGCTGGTTGGTCATGTCCTGTTCCTAGGGCCTTGGCTGGGGTCTGACACACAGTTGGTGCTCAGTGTGTGTTTTGTGGAATGCCCCTCCTGAGCGAGGCTCGTTGGTGCAGCTGGCAGAAGCAAAGGGCACAGGAGACGACTCAGGGAGCTCACAGTTAAGCTCAGGAGCCTCTATTTGATGTCTGGTCAAATGAGGATATACTTCAAGCCCCATCTCCATCTTGAGATCTGGTGAGAGCTTTCTGAGGGAGGAAGGTTTCAGAAAGATAACGTGCCATGTGCCTGACTAGAGACCTGTTTCCTGCTTATTGCTCACATCCCTGGTAAAAAGTGCCATTTTCTGAATGTGGAGTGAGCTGGCTGGCCCCTGTGCACCTGGCCTGGCTTTTCTACCTGCCTCTGCCCTGGTGAGGTAAGGATTTTCTGTAGCGCTGCAACAAACTCCCGAGTGTCCGGGTTTACAGAGGGGGTGATGGGAGGGTAGGGGGAAAGGGAGGACCACTAGAGCGTCCTCCCCTGGTAGCCAAGGCAGTGGCGGTCAGATTGCGGGAACAAGGTGCCCTCCCTGGTGACTTCCCACTCTCTGCCCTTTGTTGCAGGTCTGTCTTCCTTTCGTGGCTTTCTATCCATCTCTGGAGAGGGGTGTCATCAGAGCCAGATGGGCTCTCAAGATTTCACCACTAGAGTCTCCTGTTGGTTTAAGTCAGGAGCTGGCCAACTTTTTCAAGGGCCAAACAGTGAGTAGTGTAGGTTTCATGGGCCACAGAGTCTCTAAGGCGACTACTCAACTCTGCCATGGTAGCCCAAATGCAGCCATGGACGCTATGCAAGTGCATGGACGCAGCTGTGTAACAATAAAACTTTATTTATAAAATCAGGCAGTGGTTGGATTTGGCCCCCGGACCTGAGTTTAAGGACCACTGGTTTAAGTCTTCATGTCCCTGAATTTGTTTCCCTTCTTGGGCTAACATTTACGAGTGTGTGTCTTGTGCCAGGCCTGGGCCTTCACCTATATCTTCTCATTTGAGTGTACACTGTGACAGAGCCACTCAGTGACTAAGCTGTGCTTTGTTTCTTTTCTCTTCTTTTTAAAAAAATTACCAGAGAAAGTGTGCACTCACCAGAGAGAGACAAAGAGACAGAGAGATGGAGAGGGAAAAAACACTCCACAATGGTGTGTGGTTATGCTGCAACCCCTCTCCACTTCTCAATCCTATAGGAATTTGAGGACATGCCCACACAGGTGCCTGGTATTTTTTCAAGCTAGTGGAGTAAGGATTTGAAGAGTGCTTGGCCATGTTTGATCTGGTTCCTTCCTCACCAGGCTGTGGGGCTAGTCCCCAAGCTATGCCATTAACCTAGGTCTGTCTCACTGGGAGTCTGTGCCCACATGTTCCTCTTGCTGTCACAATGCAGGCACACTTCTCGCTGCCTCAGCCCCCTCTACAGATTTTTTTGCTCACACCAAGTCCCATGTCACCCTTGAACACCTCATGAAGTTGTAAGGACACAGGCATCATCTTGGGAGCAGAGGCTAAAGGGGGTGAGACCTTTGCTTCAAGGCCTCCTCACTATCAGTGGGGAGGGTGGGGGGATGGGATAAAAGACAGCAGCTGGTGGGCAGACAGGGGCTTTGCCCACTCTTCACTGGCTGACTGCACTGGCTGGCCAGGCCTAGTTACAGAGGCACTATCCAGGGAGTCCTGAGACCTGGAGATGTTGGGTCCCAGAAAGGACCTATCCACGTGGCCACAACCTGGCTAAGCTGCTGCGAGGTCCAGGAAGGCTAGAAGAGGTCTGGACAGTATCTAGCTGCAGTATAGTGTCTCTGATAAGTAATCACCATCTCAGAAGGCAGCATGAACTGGGCAGAAGAGAGGTTGTTCTCCTTGGGGAGGGCCCCACACTCCACATGGGGAGCTCGAGGAGAACTTCTTAAGCAACCATGGGGGCTCTTGGGGCAGGAGGCAGGGCAGGGGAAGCCAGTCAACATCTGCCTACACAGTCCTCCTTGTTTCCACTGCCTAGGACAAGGAGGGTGAGAGGTGGCCAGGAACTCAAGATAATTGTTTCCAGGATTGTGCAAACTCAGAGATGGCTTTTACCAAAGCACCACCCTGGAAACAGAGGAAGAAGAGGGCAATGAAGAGAGTCGGACAGGAGCCAAAAGCTTCCAGGAAACAATAAAGAATAAGGCTCAGAAGTGCCCCTGAATGGGGAACACTGGCTCCCAGGGCATCTAAACTTTGAAGAGACAGCCTGGATTCCTCCTGTCTTTGACCACAATGTCCTCAAAGCAGTATTTTGACTTCTTCAGCATTGTTTGTTTTCCCAGTGAGTGACAAACATCATTTCATTCCAGTGAATTGTTTAAAAATAGCATCTTCCAAAAGGGTTTTTCAGAGGCTCCAGGACTCTTAAATAGGAAATGACCGAAGGGTAATCACCAAAGCCTCATATAAATAACCTCACTTAGCAGATCTGAATCAACGTTCTTTCACTCCAGTGAAAGACAACTTTGTTCTCTCATGAAACTTCCCATTTTCTGCACATAAGAGGGGTGCTATTGTGTAGGAGTTAAAAGATGGCCCAGAGGTCGGACCACCCAACTCCCATTCACAGCCCTGTGGCCACTCACAGATGGGGCCTGCACCCCACATATGGGTGCTGCTCACAGTACTTACCTCCCAGCTCAGGATGATGGCCAATGATGGGGGCTGCTAGTCACACTTTTAGTTTAAAAACTAAAGGACCGAGCATCCCTGCACATAGCTGGGGCTCTGCACTTCTTTCCCTATGTTATATCCATGCAACTTGTCTTCACTTACGTCATTCCCTAGAGCTAGAACAGTCAGCAATCAACAATGATCATTGACAACTTGCAATGATCGGCCGACAGGGAGATGTGGGCAGAGATAAGGATGTAGACCTCAGGTTTTGTTTTGTTTTCTTTTAAGTTTATTTATTTCTTCCATGACAGAGAGAAAGAAAACAGTGAGAGAGCCTACACTGCCAGTAGGGTCTTCATGCTGCAATCCAGCCCGAGTATAAGCCCATCACAGATCATGGGCACATGTGACCCAGCATGTCTAGGGAAGACTCTGGACTTGAACCTAGAACCTCCCTACATGGATCAGCCTCACAGAGCATTGCATCCTACCACTGCACTATCATCTGGTCCCTCAAGCTCAAGTTTGAATTAAAAAAGATAAAACTACCTCTATTTTGGGGCCAGCAGATGGTGTAAAAGTTACATCTCTTGACTTCCACATGGCAACCACAGTTCGAGTCCCAGACCCAGAGGGTTGAAACAACGCCAGGTGTGTGTGTGTTCATGCCAAAAATCTCAAGAGAAGAATGGAGGAGAAGGGATGGTGGTGTGCCCATTCCCCATGGAGGACGATTTCTCACTTTGTCTCTCTGTCTCTCTCTTTCTGTCTCTCTGGTGAGTATATACACCTATAGCAAGAATCTCTCCAAAAATAATACTAAAAAACACTATATCTAGTTAAATAGAAATTCACCATGATTTAATATTAGATAGAAAAGCACATGGTGAGAGTTATATTATTGAAGTTATTCTTTAAATATCTAGATAACTACTTAGCTATTTCAGTGAATAATCACAATAAGCCATAGGAAATTTGATCTGAGACTGAATTCGTGTGATAAGAAATTTCTCAACAAGAGGAAGCGCAGATGCTTTTTACTCCCATCACAACGGGGACCCTGTTGCCCGAGCAGCCCGTCAATGCTTTGAGGGTAGGCTCTTGTCTCACCCGTTCTTTGTTTCCTCTTGGTTCTCAGGACTGATGACAGGGAAGACCCACCATAACCCCACATGTTTCCAATGACGGTGAAATTGGGCATGTAGAAAGTGATTAGCAACCATTTGTGAGTGAATTGCTTTCATAAGAGAAATTTCCATCCAGTTTCTTTTCCAACTTTTCAGATTTTCTTCAAGAAGCTTACGTATGGGATTCCTGAAGTTCACTAAGACTTTTGTGGTGGTATTAAGTGGTAAGTGATAAACAGCTGTGCACAGGTTGTAATCTGAGTATATGCAACATTTAACCACAATATTTTATAATTTCATGACAAAGAAATATGTAACATGGAGGATACTCAGAGATTCATGCTCCAGAGAAGCATCGTGGACAGCTGGGTATTAGTTCACTGCTATGGCATGGGAGAACCACGCGGAATGTTCACGTGTCTTAGGAGTGAGCCACCCCGGGGGGCACAGCCCCTTATTCCCTACTTAACTGGGTCAGATGGGCTTTTAGCTTTTGTATGTACCTGAACCTCATTAAAGAATTGCTTTTGTAAAATAGTCACTGCTGATAAAAAAAAAAAAGTGAGAAATAAATGCAGTGGAGATCTCTAGTGGTGACACCATTTTTGTGTGTGTGTGCACACCTTTGCAGGTTGGGACCCTTGTTGGGAAGCCACTTCTTGGGAAGGTTTGGGATCCACGGCCTTCACTGCAGAGGAGACCAGCACTGTTACATATGCCTGCTGGACCAAATGTCTTTCAACAGTGTTTTGATTTGCTTTGTTTCCTGATGTTCTTGGGTCTTGCCTCCTAACTAGGCTGGAGACCTTTTGAAAAGAGGGTCATGTCCCCTTCTATCTCCTTTGGAAGATAAGGCAAGGACAAAGAAGAGGTGACACTAAACCCAATCCTAAAATAAAGAAGACAGCCTTGGGAATCTCTAAACCCACAAGTGCCTTTCTTCCAGCCTGGTCTGATTGCCATGAGGAGCTTGGGCAAGAGGACAGACAGAGGTTGTGAGGAGCAGAGCCGGGCATGTGTGGATTTAGAGGCAAAGAAATGGGAACAGTGTTCCAAGAAGTGTAAAGTAGAAAAAAGGCACAAGGAATCTTATGCCCAAAGCCAAAAGATGCTGTACGCAGAAACAATGCTCACTGTAGAACTGCAAGTGTAAGATCAAGAGGAAGGGTGAAGGAAGAGTCTCTCCTCAAGAGAGTGACTTGGAGATACAGACAAATGACATCCGGAAGACAGTTCAGAGGGAGATCTGGGCAGAGATAAGGGTGGAGACTTCAGTGCTCCTCTGCCCTCCCCTGTGAGTGCTCTCTTGGGGGTCCCGAAGTTGCTAATGCAGAGCTCAAGTGGTGACAAGGGCAGGAGGTCACCAGCCCAGGACAAGCCAATTTACCCAGGTCAGGGGAGGGGTAGGGAGGGGACAGGGGCACATGAAGCTGGCATCACAGTTTCTCTTTTTCAGTGACCCTGCAGTCCCAGTCTTTGTTCCTCCTACTTGAAAGCCCTAGGAAGGAGTTCCGGTGCAAACATCAACTCAGGTGGCACAGCCACTGGTCTAGTCTGGCTTGGTCTGTGTCTACTCCAACCTGGTGGTGTGCCTTCTGTTAAATCATCCGACTTCCCTGAGCTTCACTGCACTTCTCTGTGGAAGAGTGGAGGTGCTCTTCTTGAATGAAGAGATAGGACAGATTTGGGGACCAGCAGCTGGCGTAATGGCTATGTCACTGGACTTCCATGTAGTCAACCGTGGTTTGAGTCCTGAACCCGGTGGCTTAAACTCAACACTGGGTGCGTGTGCGTGCGTGCCCAAGATTCTGAGAGAAGAATGGAGGAGAAGGGACTGTGGTGTGGCCATCCCCCCCGGGGGGTGATTTCTCATTTTCTGTCTCTCTGTCTCTCTCTGTCTTTTTGGTGAGCGCACATGCCCTATAGCAAAACAAAAAAACAAAAAACAAACAAAAAAAACAAAAACAAAAACCTGTCAAAAAAAAATAGAGAGATAGGACAGATTTGAAAGTGCTCAGCGCAGCGTGACACAGAACAAGGCAGAGTGGCCACCTTTCTGTAGTGGAGCATCCAGGAACTGGCTGGAATTGGTTGGAGCATTATTCCGGGTGCCCTTACAGTGACCCTGAGAGGCATTGCCTTCTAACTTCCCCAGGGGAAAGTGGGAGGGGCAAGAGACATCCCTGCCCTTTTGTACCACCAGGAGCTCTGCATTAGTAGCTGCAATGCCACCAGGTGGGTGATGGTGAACGACAACAGAGGAGCCCAAGTGGTCCCAGTGGGGTGAACAAGGGAGGCCTTTTCTTCTGAGGCTAGGGAGTGACCTCAGGAGGCATAGAGCCAACCAGAAGGGCAAGGGGCTCTGGGCAGACCCTTCCTAGCGTGACAGGCTGCAGAGTCCCGGGGTGGAGGGAGATGGCCTGGCTTCCAGGCTGCATGGTCAATGACGTGCAGTGAGTGCCTGGGGAATACCATCCTGGACCTCTGTTTCCATTTTCTAAGCTGTAGTTAGTGATTTCAGCATCTGTGTGACACCTTAAGAACCAAGTGAGGATATGGAGTAGATGGAACAGGCACGCCAAGTGTCATCCACTGCCCTCTGCTGAGACCCTGACTTACAGCTTTGTCCTGCTCCCTCCTCTGTGCACCAATTTGGAGTGATCACTGCGAGCTAGACAGTTCCTCAGGTGGCCTCTTTAGACTGTGGTCCCCACCTTGAGGTCTGCCTAAATCTCCCTCTGACCTGCCTTCCAGATGTCACCTGTGTCCCATGAGTATCTCCAAGTCACCTGCTTCTCCAAAGTATCTTTCTCCATCCACCCTTCCTCTTGGCCATGTGTCTACAACTCTACAATGGCATATGCTGCTTCTGTGACAATGAAACAGGGCAATGAAACTCATTTTTAAACTTACATGCAGAGCAGTCTAATTTCATGGCTTAAAAGGCTCAGAAAGTAAGAGAAAAAGAGAAGTAGAGAATGAGAGATAAATAAAAGCAGAGCAAGTCCTGGGTCTCCCAAGCATTTACTTGTGACCCATTTGACAGCTTCCACAGGGTAGAGATCAGGTGGCACAGACAGTTACCACTGCAGTGCCCAGTCCAGGAAGTCCTGTCAGACATGGACAATGGCAGTGTTGGGAGCTCACAGGGGCTGAGCCTAGGGCCTCAGCGTGAAGCCCATCAACACAAATGTTTAGCCTGGATGGGCTCTTTCCCCTAATATTACAAGGTTTATTTTATGGTTGCATTGGTATAAAGGCAAATGTACCTTTTGACCTTAAAGGTTCATTTTCTTCCTCCTTACTTTGAAAGAAAAAGCACCTAGGGCCCTAAGCTCTGTGCCTGTGGACAAGCAGCCTGGCTGAGCCCCTACTGGGAACCCCAGGAGTGGCTGTGAGGAGAAGGGGAGGATGAGGGGGAGGGCCAGCCCTCATCTAGGAACATTCACTCTCTAGTTTCATATCATCATATGCAAACTAGAGATAAAAATACCTCTCCAGGGCTGCTGGAGGGTGACAGAGGCAACTCTGAGGAGAAGTCTATGTCTCTATGCTTGAGTCACCACAAGAGGAGGATAGGTCAGTATAATTATAGGATTTGTGAACAAGGAACAAAAAGAGACTGTGGAATCAAAAAGAAAAAAAGGGCAGTAACTAGGATTTTCAGTCATGACTGAAAGTTACTTCACTAAAGTGAGAAGTTCTGCAGAAGTTGAGGGCAGTGGTTCTCACAAGCCAGTCTCAGGCCCATCACGGGCGGCAAGCCTGGTTCCCTGCAGGCACTCCTCAGGGCCTGGGCATAGGCTGGAAAGGGCTGAAAGGAGCTCTCCCTGGAGACAGCGAGGCCAGAGCCTTAGAGAACACCTTCCATCTCTGAAGTGTTCAAAGGGGAGCATGAAGGAGAAGAGAAATGACAGCAAAAGGCCACTAGAAGGAAGCCCATCTGGGCCAGATGAGCGGGAGGGCCCGGGGATAAGAGGAGCACTGGGGTGAGGGGTGGGAGAGGCTGAGCAGAGAGAAGCTCAGAGCCCCTGAGGCCCCCAGTGTGGCAGGGCCTTGCACAGGGTTGGGAGAGGGACTGATAGTGCTCTGTGTAGACCATAGTTGCTGGGTAGACTTTGACATCCATCTATCCATCAATCCATTCATTCATTTATTCATTCAGTCATCATAGGGTGTTTTTTTATTTTTATTTATTTTTGTTGAAGAGGTTTTTGCTATAGGACGCGTGCGCTCGCCAGACAGACAGAGAGAGACAGAGAGACAGAAAGCGAGAAATCACCCCCCCAGGGGGGATGGCCACCCTGCAATCCCCTCTCCCCCATTCTCCTCTAGGGATCCCGGGCACGCACGCACACATGCCCGGCGTGAGTTCAAGCTACTGGGTCTGGGACGTGAATCGCGGTCGACTACATGGGAGTCCAGCGACATAGCCATTACACTAACTGCTGGTCCCATCATAGGGTGTTTTGAAAAGGCCTGCTCTTCCCTCCTCCTTTAGGTCAGATGAGGCAGGGGGCAAAGATGATCCTTTGTGTCTGTCCCCACAGCATGTGAGGAAACTGAGCTTCAGAAGGTCAGAGGTTCACTCTGCACACACCACACAGCATGTTAGTGTAAGAAGTCCTGAGCTCGGCTGCTCTTCACCACCCGCAGCCAACTCTCTGATAGAAACAAAACACCAAGGAAAAAGGAGCACATTGGGAAGCAGCTGTCCCAGCTCAGAGGGAGCTGCTTACCAGCCACCAGACCTACAGAAGAGGAGAGGGAAGAACGGGAGAGGGTAAAGGAGAAGGCGGATGGGGAGGGGGGTGCTGGTGCAGGCTGTGGGGCCTGGGAAGGCCCTCCTGGTTCCTGGGGAGCTGTTTTCGGGGAGAATGGGCACATGGAGACTAGGCTGGGAGCAAGGGGAGTGGACAGCAGTGGGGGTGGCTGGTATTCTCTCAGAGCACCCTCAGACGCTCAGTGCAGGGCAGTGATGTTGCTCATTATGATGTTTGAGGCACTGTGCTAGAAACCAAATTATGAAATTTGATGAAATTGCATGCAATCCTCAGAACAAACCCCTGTGGTAAAGACTGCTGTTATCTCCATTTTAGGATCAGGACTGACTGAAGAATTTGCAAGGCCCTGGGCAAAAACAACAACAACAACAACAAAAAACCACCCCCAAAGATGAAAGTTGCCCCTTGTTCAAAAATGAGGTATTTCAAGATGGCAATAGCAGAACATTAAACCACATGGTTAGAGGGCCCTTATGGCCACATGGCCATAGTGTGGCTGTGAGGTTGGTTACCTGCCTGCAAAGCCGGCTCTGTCCTGGACAATGAAGTGGGACTTAAAAAGTCCCAGCCACTCATCCAAGGTCACAGCCAGCTCATAGCCAGTCCAGATTCAAAACCAAACCCTTGGACAGCAAATGCCACTTACTAGTTGGTGTTACTAACCTGTCCATCACTAGCACGTCGATAAAGTGTATTTAGGCTCCTTTAAATATATGGAAAGAGACCCTGAGCTCAGAGCCTGTAGCATTGTCAAGGGTGTGAAGCCTTTGGGAAAGTGACTGGCACCTCGAGAACTTCACAGAGAGCTGACTCTGTTGCCCAGAGCACCCAGAAGGCACCTGCAGGTCCAGCACAGCAGGCAGGTGACCTGATGGTCCTATCTGGTATTGATCTAGTCTTTGTTGTTTTCCTCTCTTCCTCTCAAGAAAGCGCGCTAGGCTTGCAGGAGAAAGGGTGCGGCAGCCCTGGCGCGGCTCTCTGCCACAGCTGCGCAGCTCGCACCGTCACATGCCAGGCGTAGATAACCAGTTCCCAGGCTCACTGCTCCTGGGCTGCCGTGGGTGCGGGGAGATAACTGAGGAACCTTGCCCAGGGCTGGCCCCACACAGTGTCCCCAAAGGGGAGCTCCTTTCTCAGGGCCCTGGATGGGGTCAGAGGAGCAGAACCCCTAACAGTGTACGACCACAGATGAGGGATGTGTGACTTTAACATGGATGGAGCTTGCTGTGCAGAAATGAGAAAGAACATAACGTGTCCCAAAGCATTATGAGAGGTGGGGACGGTGTCAGGACAGGGGAAAGAACAGGGCTCTTAGAACCAGGTGGTGAGTGCTTGCCCTGCTCTGCCCCTGTAGACGTTGTGCCAGGTCTCCCTGGAGCCAGCAGCCCTCTCAGCCATAAGCATGGAGGTGACCCACGGGCTATCCAGAGGATGCCAGAGGTCTGCAGGAGTGGGTGAGGGCAGGCCAACCGTCTCGTCTCGTGCCTCCTGCCTCAAGAGGAAACCCAGTGTTGGTGGGCTGGCTCTGGCTAACTCCTGCCACTTGCTAAGGTTCTATACTCTGACACTGTTCTGGAGGAATGCAGGAAAATTAGAAAGTATAATCACTAAGGGCATTCCCTCAGAAGTTCAGATTCTATAATAATCTGAAGCAAACCCCAGGCCTGGATGAGACGAAGGTGAGTGGGGGAGGTGGAGAGGACATGAAATACAAATCCACACTGCGGGAAGAGGGTGGGGAGAACTAGGCAGTGATTTCTGGGCTCTCTTGCCCATGGAAGAAAGAAACTCAAAAAATAATTTGCTTTGGTTTGACTTTATGTCCACTCCAATTTATTATTCACTGGCTTCCAAGTATAGGCACAGCTCCGGACTAGGAGCTACCCAATGCGTGATTTCTTTAAGGTTTATTTTTCTGTGAATGAGAGAGACACACAGAGACAGAGACATAGGATAGAGAGATAGGCACCCTCATCTGGGACTGCCGCTTCACTGATTGTTCAAAATTTTCGTTTGCTTGTTTGTTTGGTTTTGCTTTTGGCTGGTGATAGTGAGATCCATTGCATTCTCAGTCACTGGAAGGTGCCCTAGAAGAGCATCTGATATTTATGGATCTGCAACTAAAGAGGCAAACTGACCTGGCTTGCTCAACCTGTCACCACTGCTGATGGCCTCTTCATACCCACTGTACACGGGTTTATGTATTCCCATTGCAAACACAGAATGTCTCTGGCCAGCCCTACACTCCTCTGCTTCCCAGCATGCTTTCCAAGTCTCCAGGATTACCTGCCAACCACAGGGACACTTGGAAAAGTCCAGCTATCTGCCAGGCCACGTGACCCAGAACAGCACGGGTATCTGGAGGAATTGAGCAATAGCTGAGATGGAATTTCATTTGGCACTTAATGCAGTCCTCTGCTTCTGTTGGAGGCAGCGGATTCTATATAAAGCTGCCAAACCTGGCTGTCCCTCGCTGAGTTTTGACCCCTTCCATCCAGGGGCAAGGCGAGGGATTGCAGTGCATGACTCACTGGAAATAACTGGCATTCAGGCCTGTGAGAGTTCCCAGCCCACTGGCCTGCGGAAGTGGGTCCTCTCCACTGTAACCTCTGGTTCTGAAGAGCCGCCATGTAAACTGAGACAGGATATAAACACATCCTGCCTGAGTTAGCAGCAAGAACTAGGGCCCCACATTCTCCCACAGCAAGGACCCTGCCGTAAATCAAATCTAAAGGGTAATCTGGAATGGTATGCAAGTGAGGGCTGCATCTCCACCAGACCCGGAAGGGAGGTGTTTGTGGTCATTGGCCAAGGCCGGAAACTGGAATCCTGAGAACCGCTTTGGGGGCTGAGAGGGGGTGGGCAAGCTTGTCCTCTTCAGACTTGGGGATAGCTGCAGCCTGCACTTCTTCACGCCGGAATTAGAATGTTTCAGTGGCTTCCGCCCCTTAGCCCAGACCTCCCGTGTATGTACACACATATACACACACGAGCTCAAGTCAGATACACACCTGTAAATGTGCTACAATTCGGGGATGCATAGTCTCATGTAAAATTCATATAAAGTGCCTGGTATTTACTGAGCACTTAGTACATGTCAGTCTCTGCCCAGCCATTTATGGGCACGTCATTCTTACAACCCGGTGAGGAATGTCCCACTATTCCCATTCTGCAGATGACAGGAAACCAGAGCCAAGAAGCTGGCTTGCTAATCAGCAGTTCCGATGATTCCAACAAGGACAGTGAGGCTCTGGCTCTCACGCGTGGCTCGTGCCTGTGCACACTCAGGCTGACCCAAGCAAGCTTGGGGCACACTCACTGCCTTGCACACACAGGCACACAGTACACACCTGCAGCCCTAAGCCATGTTCACGCACACCCACACACACCTGGGGCAGGGTGGTCTCACAACCAGCCGAATTTCAGACCTGGAGAAGTGTCTGTGTCTCCAATACCCATATCATTATCATATTAATAATTTAACGCGAGTACATTATAAACTCACAATATCTCCTCTCTGACAGATTCTAATAATTGGCCCTGGCTAGGGTGGTAGGTAAAAGGGATAAACATTCACTTTTTTAAGAAATAAAATTTCGTTTTTATTGCAAAAGTTTATTGGCAGAAGAGGCGGGCAGAAAGAGGAAGGAAGCGCACAAAGTTTCCTAGCATCTACCGAGAATCTCCTCGCATGAGATTTCCTGGCTTCAAGAAAACACGTGCTAGTGTTAAAGAGAAAGCAACAAGCACCAAGGACTACCGACGCCCAAAGGCTCCAGGAGAGCAGGTCCTGGGGCCCTCAGGGTGCCTCTCCCTGCCCTGGAAGGAAGAGCGCAGCTCCGGGAGCAGTCGCGTGGTCGGAGTTTACCCAGAGTCGTGCCCAGTCAGCACTCGTTGGGATGGGACCCTGGGCTGCTTCACGCCCTGCCTTCCCTTCTAGTAGGCGCCTTCTGTATTTTAGCCGGACACTTCACAGCCCCACACAAAGAAACAGAAAGGAGCGGACGCGCGGGGGCGGGCGGCCTCTCCCGCTGCGGGAGCGAAGACCGCGCATTGCGGTCGGGCGGCAGAGGCACCCAGCGCAGCCCGGGCACCAGGGGCCCGCGGCTGGTGGTGGCGTTCCGAGCCCAGCCGGCGCCGAGTTTGCCAAGAGGCCGGGCTCCCGCCCCGACGCTCTGCTCGGCCGCCGCGCCCGGGTCGGGCCGCTGCCCCAGCCCCTACCCCAAGGCGAGCACTCACCCAGGCGCGCGGGCGGCGACGTGGCGTTGAAGCTGCTCATCGCCGACGGCCGGGCAGAGGCCGAGGGGACGGAGCGAGCGGCGGCGAGGGTCGCGCTGGCGGGCTGTGACCCTCAGCAGCCGGGAGGAAGCGGCACCTGGGTCACACTCCTCCCGCGCGGCCGAGGGGAGGGGCTCCGGCCCGGAGATAGGCAGACTTCATTTAGTTTTTTCTACAGACGTGGCTGTTGGGGTTTCCACCCTTTTTTTTTAAACGCACACATCCGCCCACTGCTGAACTCTTCTGTGCTCCAACTTTACTGCGCGGGAACCACATTTTTCGAACTGCTTAATGTATTTCTATTTCTTTCTAAAGAGGTGGTTGAGAGTTTCCCCGTGTGAACCGGAAGGCTCCCAGATGTGACATCTTGCCCTGGTTCGGCACTGGCAGGGAAAGTGTCGGACCAGCGTTTGAATCCTGCCTGGTCGCTCTGCAGCTTGATAGCGGAGCGACCTCTCTGAGCAGGAGCAGGAGGCTGCGCCTGCGGAGAGTCCCTGCCTTGCGGTCTCTCCGGGCACTGTCCCAGCGGAGGGGTAATGTTTGAGAAAGATTATTAGAAAAAAGAAAGGCTCGCTGGGCAAGGACCATGTGGTTTGTCACCCTCACTGTTGATCTGAAGCTTCCAAACTTCAGATGGAAGTGGCATTTGTGGAGAATTCACATAGTTATGCAGTTAAAACCTCCGCACAGATTTTGGTACTTTGGCAAGTTAACTGGAGTGAACTCACACCACCCACAAAAAATGTTATATGTGAGTATTATATCCTCCTCCCCCCCCCACCCCCGGAGAAGGGCAGGGAACATGAAATCATGTCACCCTTATTTTAAATCCCAGTCCAGGAGATCCGCCTGTACTCACGTCTGACGTCTAATTCCCACAGCGTTGAGACCCCTCCCCTACTTTCTGCCATTAAGTTTGTCCTTGTCATCAGGGGGCACCGTTCCAGCTGTTGGTGCAGTGCCTGTGCCCTTGGAGTGACATTCTCGTTGAGCACAGTGTGAGGCTGCCGGCTGGAGGTGTGTGTTCAGAGGCCTTCTTGCCCATCTCCCCCTGGTCTGCATGAGCACCGGCATTTTTATTAGGACTGTCTTCTTGGTACTGTGGGTATATTCATTCACTCTAGTTAGAGAATAAAGAACCATGCTGATCATGGGTCATCAGTGTAACCTCCGGGCTCAACATTTACCTGTGGGTTCAAAGCGAGCTAGTTACAGGGTGCCTTTGGTTAGTTATGGAAACTGTTGAGTCTTAGCCTTCCCATCCTTAAAATGGAGACAAGAACACCTACAGGGGGTTCTTGCAGGGCTTTGCAGGTCAATACTTCTAGAATCACAATGAGAATAGAAAGACAATCACAGCGAGACTGAAAAAGACATTTAGTAGACACTAGTAATGATTACTGTTACAGACTGACGTTGTGTTTAGTCATACTTAGTTATCTCCATGTCTGCCTACAGAGAAAATGCTGCTGTGGTCTGAAATGCAGCTGGAGACTTGGGAAGGATGGATTACCAAGTCATTGCACCATACTTCTAGGAGGACCTTTCCGGCGCTCACTTAGAACCCACTGGCCTTTGACATAGTCATGAGAAGTCTGCATACTTAGATTCTCAGGGGAGGACAGATTAAACACATGAAATATAACAAGAATTCCTTACAGAAAGAAAGCCGGAATTCTAACTAACAGTAAAAGTAGAAAGCCCTACAAACTACAAAGGTATAAGGACAAAGTAGCATTTATTGTATTGTAGAAGGAAAGCATCTCAGTCCTGGGTATCACCAGAGGAATTTGTTTGTTTGTTTGTTTGTTTGTTTGTTTAATGAGTGGGAGAGACAGAAAGTGAAAGAGAGAACACCTCTGACAGGATCTTGCCTTAACAATCTGCCCTCAACCTTAGCTAGCCTCAGGGTATGGAAACATGGTTGCCTGGAGAAGTCAGGGAAGTCTCTGGACTTGAACTAGGAACCTTCCCAGGTGGTCAGCTTCAGAAGACTTTGTGTTACTGCTGCCATCATCCAGCCTCTGTCTGAGGAGCTTACTGTTTCACGTGTTCCCAAGGAGTCAAGGTTTTGGGACTAGATGTAGGTTAGTCTTTACTGTCTACTAACTGGGTAAACTTTAGCATTTTACTCCTCTGTGCCTCAGTTTATTCATCCTGAAACTGGAGCAATCTGTAAAGTTAGGTTATTGTAATACATAAGATAATAATTAATGAGATGATTATAATGTCTTACTCAGTGTATAAGAGTTACTTAAAGATATTGATTCCTTTTCTTTTCACATGCATAAAGTGTTTATATTAAAGACCCCACGCCATTCAGAACCAAAGGTAAATAGTGTTTAATAGTGAGTAGGTTAGGGGAACCAGCAGTTAGCGTAATGGCTATGTCGCTGGACTCCCACGTAGTCGACCGTGGTTCGTGTCCCGGACCCGGTGGCTTAAAACTCACACCGGGTGCGTGTGCGTGCGTGCCCAAGATCCCGAGAGGAGAATGAAGGAGAAGGGATTGCGGCGTGACCATTCCCTCTGGGGGGTGATTTCTCGCTTTCTGTCTCTATGTCTCTCTCTGTCTGTCTGGCGAGCGCACACTCCCTATAGCGAAAACCTATCAAAAAAAAAAAATAGTGAGTAGGTTAGCAAGTAAGGAAACATTGAATTATTTTAGAAAATTTAATTAAGATGGTGTCTAATTTTAAAGAAATGACAGCTATATTAAAAAGGTAAAATAATTATATGAAAAGTTAGATAATATGGTAAAAACCTAAGTCATAGAAATGCATTAATAGTGTGTTTTTGGGTGTGGCTATTTATGAAGTAGAAAAAACTCAACTGTATCTTGTAACAATAAAACACTTCTTATTTAATCCCTGTAAATACTTTCAAAGTATTTCCAAGGGCCCATTTTAAAGATGAGAAAACGGAGGTTTGGAGCAGTGACAATAACTTCTCCAAGGTAGGTCTGAGTTTCAGGTCTGATCATGTATTCAATGACTGTACTATATGGCTTGTAAAAGCTGAGCCTTTTGAGGATTCTTCTTAGGATAAGGCTCTGTTCTCTTTTGCATTAAACTCCCTAAAGTCTTTGGCATTGGAGGGCACCAAGGTTTACTTTTATTGTGAGATAACACCCCACTATTGAGTGTATGAAAACTAACCAGTCTCAGGCAAGAGTTATGTTTTAAAGTAAGTGACAGTGTTTACAATAAATGGTTGTTATTACAGACAACAAACTCTTGCTTTCTATCCTTTTCAGTTTTTCTTGAGTGTCTAGGTAAGAAAAGCCTCAGACATCTTATTTTGTCACTTGGGAACTGACAATGAATGTCAGTAGGCTTCTGAATTTTCTACTAGGTGCACCTAGATACTTCTTTGTAAAATATTATAGTAAGTTCCTATAATTCTATGATTATCTTGACATCCATTTTAAATTTTCTTCTGTCCCACCTAACTGACATACTCCAAACTTCTTGGAAGAGCTCACCTTCTTTCTCTGTGCCTTTAAAATGTGTATTGTGTCTTCTAAAACATAGTAACTATCTTTTTGGAGATAAAATCCAGATGATTTGTCCAGTAAAAATAAATAAATACAGAAGATTAAAGTTGATCAAAATAAAAATCTTAAAGATCCTTTCTGTTTTTTATTCAAATTATTTAATTTTACTTATCATTATCATTATTATTATTATTATCATTTTTACTTTGCTATACACTCATCACAGAGATTGAGAAAGACAGAAAGTGAGAAAGCAAGCTCTAGCTCTGGGATTTGACCCATAGCAGGCCAGGTAGGAGTCAAGAGCATTAACCACCATGCCATCTGCTGGCCCCTTAAAGGTCCTTTCTATCAGTATTAGTAAAAGAGACCATGCAAGTCAGGTCACCTTATTTTATCTGCCTTATGGCTAAAAGAAAGCTATAAAATCTTTATTTGCATTTGTAGTTTTATATATACATTTGTATATGTGTGTTACATGTATGTTTATGTTCACACATGTGTTTGTGTATTCTTTACATGGTACCAAGTTGACTTAAAAATGCATGCCCACAAAGTAAATAAATTTAACCAAGGCTCATATGACTTTGTTAAGTCTTTAGTAAATCAGAGTAGTTAAATATTGTGTTTAATAGAAACAGCCTCATGTTCTAGGTTATTGACAAAATACTCATGTATTTAAGTTTAGAGTTCTTACTTTAATTGCAATTGAAAGAATAGCTCTATGAAAAAGCCTTGTTTCTAGAATTATAAAGTCATAAATGTGTTGGTATATGACAGTTTAAGTTACTTTTTAGGTGTTCACTAAAATTTAGGTTACTAAAATTAACAATTCTAATTAATATATGTATTGAAAATACTAAGAGAAACAATTTGGTTTTCAAAGTGTACTAGAAAATTAAGAATGACTTTTGGTAAGGAAAGTTATAAAAAAAAGGCATGAAGACTTTTTTTTTTTGGAGAGGTTTTTGCTATAGAGCATGGGCGCTCGCCAGAAAGACAGAGAGAGACAGCAACAGAAAGCGAGGAATCACTCCCTAGGGGTGATGGCCACGCCACAATCTCTTCTCCATTCTCCTCTCAGAATCTTGGGTACACACGCACACGTGCCCTGTGTGAGTTTAAGCCAGTGGGTCTGGGACTCGAACTGCGGTCGACTACATGGGAGTCCAGAGACATAGCCATTATGCTAACTGCTGGTACTACATGAAGACTTTTTATTTTTTTTAAGTAAAACACTAACTTTGATCTAGCTCAGAGGGTAATTAAGAAAGCATTTAAAGTAAATAAATGAAGAAATGATAGCAATAAAATAAATAAAAATATAAAAAATGGAGAAAGAATGGAAAAAATATGTGTTAAACTGACTAGAATTATAATGGCTTTAAGTGAACCTCCATGTTAGAAGTACACTAATGCAAAAGCAGAGTTTAGTTTTCTCTTTTAACAAGATTTTCATGTAGTATTAAACAAAATAAAGCAGGAGAGAGAGAGAGAGAGAGAGAAGAAAAAAGGAAATTTTGTGGTTTATTGAGATGATCCTTTACCCCACGCTTTATTAAATCATTTGATTCTTCAGAAAACTGAGTTTCTTCTCTATGAAAGAGTAAGAGATCACTTTTCTTTTCCTTTCTTTTTTTATTTTTTGAGAGGTTTTTGCTATAAGGCACGCACGCTCACCAGCCAGGCAGAGAGAGACAGAGAGACAGAAAAAAAGAAATCACCCCCCAGGGGTGATGGCCAAGCTGCAATCCCTTCTCCTCCATTCTCCTCTTGGGATCTTGGGCATGCAGGTACACACGCCCAGCATGAGTTTTAAGCCACCTGGTCTGGGACTCGAACCGTGGTCGACTACATGGGAGTCCAGTGACATAGCCATTACTCTAACTGCTAGTCCCCACTTTTCTTTTTCTTACAGCTATGCTTTTAAAGTCTTTTTAATTATCACTCTAGTTAACTAAATGACTATTATTTCACAGTAACCTGTGAGTCTATTTTGATCAAATGTTTTAAATTTTTGATATTTGACAAACTTTCCAAAGTCCTAAAGTAAGTCTTTAAATATCTGGACATTATAGAAGGGTCACTGACAATCTAAGAGACTAATTAGACTTATTTCATATGTTTAAATCATATGGGAAGCATTGTCAAATATAAAATGGTGCGTAACTTGAGGTGCATGTGTATATTTGTCAATAATACATGTTCCAAAGTTTGTAGGAGATTACTAGAAATCTAATATGTCTTGATGTATGTCCTCTGTCATAATTCCAATTAAATGGTTGTATGCCACAGAAATAAACAAGTTTCCTTGTCAGTTGCTGGTTATATGAACTCCTATCAGATCTCTAACCATGACCATTTTAATCTTATTCTGATGCTCTTTCTAAAAACTCTTTAAAGCAAGAATAATCCTAAAGTGTTATGTCTTCTGGGAGGTTCATGGAAAGCATGAAGGTACTGACAGATACTCTAAAATACAGACATTTGCTGATGACTTTATGCAATCAGAAAGGGTGAAAATTTCAAAATTCCAGTAGAAATACTGGACTTATAAAACTGTTAACTCTATAGCAAGCAAAACGAGAATTAATTATGTGAGTCTATACTTAAGAAAGATTATGATATTTGTATGAATTTTTAAAAAAACTACTAACTTTTTTTACACCTGAGTGTTTTTCAGAGTTTAGAAATTGTTTTCCCCTCTTTAAGCTATCTGCAGCTTTCAGCAATTTGATGTAGTATGCTTTTAGAAACAATTGAGGCATTTACTTTTCTTCCTATGTGATTACCTCCAAAATTTGGAGACTATTTATGAGTATTTTTATTTTATAACAGTGTGGCTATTTTCATATGTTCAATAATAATCAGTTCTGTTGTAACAGGAGAATTGGAAGTTGGCTATGTTACCAAGCCTTTGATTAGAACATCATATATTCAGATATGACCACGCAATTAAGGAACTAACAACTTTATAAAGTGACTAAGGGCCCTTGGGAAGCTGTCCTGGTACCTTGGGTAAATGGTTCTCTGCCTTACAGGTAAGTAATGAATGCTATTTTCTGTTAGGCCCAGAAAGTTCACAATGTGTTGGAGACTTTGAGAAAAAAGAAATGCACCTAAGACCTAGGCACTGTGGTACAGTAGCAATGTAGGTGTTCCACAAGTCTGGAAGCCATATGACTTGACTATGGGTTGGATCCTAGAGTTGCCTGAAAATGTAGGAACTTGTAGGGTTGGAGATTAGGAATCATTCATTGCGTTATGAGATCCTAACAAGAATGCTTCTCTCTTTTTCCTTTTCTGTATCTCTCTTTTTCATGCACACACACTATCATGAAAGGAGAAAGAAAGAAGAAAGAAAGAGAAATTTCACCTAAGTCATGAAGGTTCTATGGGCAATCTGATGGTGAATCTATGGTTTGGCTTCCTAACCTCAGAAGACCTTTCAAAAGTCTAATCTTGGGGGGGGGGGGGAGGGAGGGTACCAGGGAAACAAACAAACAAACAAACAACACATTTAGTAGACACAAAAGTGAAAAGTTATCTGATGATAGTGTATTGGGTTGTTATAAAAGTCATGATGCATTTTTACATAGAAAAACAGAATAATTACATCACAACTTTTCCAACAACCTAATATATGGTAATGTCTTTGACTTGACTAATAAGCACTGTATTTGTGCTGGGTAAAAACTATGTTGTACACTATAAAAATGTATAGTGATTAAATGTAAATAAAAAATACAGTGAATATTCACGGTGACAAAACAAACAAAAAACAACAAATGACAGGTCACATTTAGCTTGCAGCCCATATTTTTCCAACACCTGCTAGTCTAGCTATTGGTTTTGTTGACCTGATTGTCACCAGTCAGGCTAATCTTTGGAAGGGATTTTACTGTGTTCTGCCTTCCCAAAACATGGGATTCTTGGGAAAGCATCAGTATATTGGACTTTAGAGAGGGTTTTTTTTTTTGCTATAGGGTGCGTGCGCTCGCCAGACAGACAGAGAGAGACAGAGAGACAGAAAGCGAGAAATCACCCCCCAGGGGGGATGGCCACGCCACAATCCCTTCTCCTCCATTCTCCTCTTGGGATCCTGGGCATGCACGCACACGCACCTGGCATGAGTTTTAAGCCACTGGGTCTGAGACGCGAACCGTGGTCAACTATGTGGGAGTCCAGCGACATAGCCATTACGCTAACTGCTGGTTCCCAGCATATTGGACTTTAGAACTGTACTTGCTATTGAGTTCTCTAGTTGAATGATTGATTTAGATGTACAATGAAACTTCAAGGGCAAAAGTAAATAAATAAATAAATAAATAAATAAATAAATAAATAAATAAAATTGATCCTAATGCTGACATTCACTACGGATGCAACAATACAAATGACACATAGTGTCAGCCCCAGATGCATCCTTGGGTAACAGAGTTGAACATTTTATAAAGTATTTTATAATCATTCTTATAAAATAGTCTCACTGTCAAGGTTGTCTCTGGGACTGATATGTATTTTCCGATTTATGAGTGTTTTTTTAATATTGCTAATTAAAAACTTCCTGAATTTGTCTTACAGATTAGAAAGCTTCCATTTTAGAAGAGAATATGATTCTCATTACCTTGCCCCTCAGTTTTATGTGAAAGAAATAAATACATCTTTATTTTTTTTTTTAAAGGTCTAGCCTGAGGTTCCTTTTGAAAAAGTTCCAGCATAGATGATTTTAAAAAACCTATATGGTCAATCACTATTCTTGTACTTTATGCAGATAAAAAAGCAAATTAATGAGACTAAACTTATTAGGAAATTAGACTTACTGTGATTTTCTTTGGTAAAAAAGGGGGTACTGGAGAGATAAAATGATTTTTCAGGAAAAAAAACCCTAGAATATACTTGTTTTCTGATCCTAATTCATACGTTTTGAGATTTCATTATTTGAGCTGGATGCAAAAGTTTTAATTTCATTAAATATTCTGGTGCAAATTTCCAGACTAATGTTTCCAGATCTTTCTCCAATGTTTCTGACTTGGACTCACTGACATTGAAACTGCCTTTTCCTGAGGCCCTACAAACTGAAACTGGTGAACTTGGCTTTGAGCTTTGAAGAAAAATTACTGCAACAGCTTTTATTAGGGCAATCTTGTGACATGCAAACTGAAGCCCAGGAAAACTTGTCACATTCCCCGTCCTCCTTGCTTCCACTTTAACTGAAGATATTTAAGACTAATTTGTAAAATCTTCTTGGCCAGCTGTCCTTCAGACTCATAAACTGGTTTATAGACTATTTAACTCTTTAACTTTTAGTTCCCTTTTGTTTCTTAGAAATGTCTCTTATTTTATTTTATTTTTTTCGGAGAGTTTTTTTTTCCTTCGCGTGCACTCGCCAGACAGACAGCGAGAGACAGAGAGATAGAAAGTGAGAAATCACCCCCCCCAGGGGGGATGGCCATGCCACAATCCCTTCTCCTCCATTCTCTTCTTGGGATCTCGGGCACGCATGCACACGAGCCCGGCGTAAGTTTAAGCCACTGGATCCAGGACTCGAACTGTAGTTGGCTACGTGGGAGTTCAGCGACATAGCCATTGCACCAACTGCTGGTCCCAGAAATGTCTCTTATTACCAGTCATGGTGTTACGGTGGTAACACAACCACTATGTTACTGAAGCCACATGCAATCCAGGGTTTGCATTCCAAGTTCAGTTCTCCCTTTGTATGTGCAGGTGCAAACATGTCCTTAATCCTGTCTGGCTGAGGTTGTAGGTGAATTGTGATGTAAAGACTCTGTTGGGGATACCTCTTTCTCTCTCATGGAAGAAATACATAAATAAACTTAAAAAAATGCTTCTTATTTATTTAATAGTTGCCAGAGGGGGTATGTGTTTATACAGAGACAAAGAAAGAGAGAGGGAAAAGACACTGCCATAATCCTTTCTCCTTCATTTCTCCATCTTTTTGGGATCTGGGGGACATACACACACCCCTGGCATGATTTTCAAGCCACCTGGGCCTGAATTTGATCCATGGTCTGTCCATGTGGGATCCAGCTCCCTTAACCATGAAGCCATGGAGCCAGCCCAGATTTTTTTTTTAAGGTTTTTGCTATAGGGCATTTGTGCTTGCTAGAGAGAGAGAGAGAGAGAGAGAGAGAGAGAGAGAGAGAGAGAGAGAGTTAGAAATCACCCCCTGGGGGATGGCTACATCACAATCCCTTTTCCTTCATTCTCATCTTGGGATTTTGGGCATGTATCCACATGCTCCTGGTGTGATTTTCAAGCCACTGGGTCCAGGACTCGAAATGCAGTTGACCATGTGGGAGTCCAGCATTTTAACCACTATGCCACCTAGTGCCCCCCAGAAATGCTTTTATTAAGTACAAACCTGCAGCACCTGAAGTGAATTACCAGGGCTTACTAGGACCAAGAGATTGATATGGGACCATATATTTAGAATCTGTTCTCTTTCTAATTGCTCCCCCTTTGTCAACCTCTTATCTAGAAACTTCTAACCAATATCTCTCCATAGTTACCAATCCCACTTTAACATGTGGAACTTATTAATCAAAATATGTTACCCCCAAAATATATTTCTTTGACTTGTTTCAAGTATTCACAGGGGCTGCAGATGTAAGACTAGATCCACAGAGAGGCAAACCCTTTGTAAAATGTCTATCAATCAAGTCAGCAGCAAATGCAGGAGGCTTTTCCAGATGCTTCCCTTATCTCCCTAGGAAAATCTTTAGAGGGAGAGGGAGGTTAGACGTCTGACATCAGAACAGAGAAACAGGACAACGTTCTCATCTTCTCTTGCCTTTTCATAGCTCAACTCCAAGCTTCTATTTTTTTCTGAATGGTATAAAACCTTGAGTCATCTGGCCCTTCTTTGAGTCTCACATGGGCTGGATTCCCATGTATATATGTGCACATTTTAATAAATTATTTTGTATCTTTTTTGTTAATCTGGTTGTCATTTTAATTTCATAGACTGAAGATTATTGAGCCTTTAGGGAGAAAAGGAACTTAAACTGCTCTACATGTGTTCTCACCATCCGCGTGGAGAGGAGAGCACACCCAAGCATTGGCTGAGGCTGATAGACTCTCAGACTCAGAGCTGTAGCCTATGCCCCTGACTTACAGCAGTACCTCATCCCAGGGTGGATCTTGCCACATTCAGAGCAGCCCACTTCTGGAAGCTTCTAACTGGCATTTCCAAGAGAAAAGGAAGGGCACAGAAACCCAACATGAGCACCAGATGGTCTGCGATGGTTTGAATAGATGCATGGGCAGAATCTTATCATCAGCGTTAGCTCTAAAAAGCAGCCTCTGGGGACTGGAGTTCAGAGACGCTTGGAAACTTTACACTGGGGAGAAAAGACCCCAGATGAACGACAGGCAGAGACAGTATGTAGTCACAACTGGTGGCTCAGAACTTCCAGGAAGTGTGTGTGATTTTCCATAGATATGCATCCCGGCAGGCATAGGAATATACAAATAGGACCAATTTCCTGAGAACCTGGACTGGGCTAACCTGGTGCTATGCTACCCCTTACACTTGTGGTATGGTGCTTGTCACTGAAGCTGGTGCTCTGGTTTTTTGTTTTTGTTTTTCCTTTTCTCTCTTCTTCACTTCATGGAAAATGAAACAGGATGAGAGGTGGGATAACTGTCTCATGCTTGCACAGCTGCTCAGTGACAGAGCTGGGATTCCAATCAGGTCTCTGTACCTCTGGAGCTCTGTTGTGGGGAGTGCTACCAGGTCAGTCTTCTTGGCCACTGCTCCCAGTGTCCCTAGTGGACTCTAGAGACTGCTTCACAGCCTGATGGCAGTTCAGGCTTGACACTCTGAGACACAAGGAAAGGAGGCAGGGAGCTGCTGAGTGAGCTTCAGGTGGTTCCTATGAGCACAGTTAGAAAGGAAAAGCTTCCAGGGGCCAGATGGTGACATAGTGGTCGTGCATCTAGACCCATGTGGAAGAGGTCCTGGATTCATGTCCCAGGACCTCATTGAGGGTGTCACATACCAATGCGTGCCCATGATCTGAACTGGCTAAGGCTGGGGGTGGATGGTGGCTGGCGTGAAGACACAGCTGGAGTGCTTGCTTCTCTCTCTGTTTCTCTGTCTCAGTCTCTTGTTTTTATGGAAGAAATAAATCATAAATAGATAAATTAAACTTTTATAAAGGAAAGAAATGGAAATTCCCCAACAGTAAAGATGTACGTTACTACCTTTCAGGAAGACTTGTCTGGGTCACAGTCTTTTCCTTCTGGGCTTAAGCTTTTGTTGTGAAATTGAACTAACTGAACTCATCTGCTCCCAGCTGAGCTCTTGAGCCCACTAAGGGAAGGACGCAGCTCCTCCTTATAATGTTTGTTTGTTTTCTCTTTGGTCAATGGCGGGGGGAATTGGGATATGTAGCTCTATAACTAAGAAAAGGGAACAAGAATGGTCATGACATTTGTTAAACTGTTGCTATCAACTTTACATATTTTATCTTGTCTAATTTCCAGAATGATTTTAAAAGCAAGGACAGAGCAATATGTGGGAGGCAGCAGATGTGGTCTTCTATTCCTGGATCATCACCTGTCACTTTGCTGAGTGACTGGCTCCAAGCTGGTTCTGATGCCTGCTTCTGATGTGCTCTGAAGGGCTGGTGCAGGCCCTCCTGGGAGGTTTGCATGTTCACTAACAATGATAGAAACAAAGGCTTCTTTATCTTATTATAAAAAATGAAAAAAAATGGAAAGAAATGATGTGAAATTAACATATGTACATGAATGTGGGTGTGCCATGACTATAATCAGATAGAAATAACTATGTCCCCCTACAAACTGAAATGGTCACGCCAAGGCCATAGGAACATGGGTGATTCTTTCTTTTTTTCTTTTATTAATGTTATTTCAAGTATCTGGCTAAAGACGAATGACATAGCTAGTTTTGTATCCTCTCTCTATTGATAGCCATTATAATTATATAAAAGAATAATAAATAAGCTTGCAAAATATAGCACTTAAAGAGGTTCCTTTGGGACCAGCAGTTGGCATAATGGCTAGGTCACTTGACTTCCATGTAGTCGACCACTGTTCAAGTCCCAGACCCAGTGGCTTAAACTCATGTTGGGCATGTGTGCATGCGTGCCCAAGATCCTGAGAGGAGAATGGAGGAGAAGGGATTGCGGTGTGGCCCTGCCCCCTGGAGGGTGATTTCTTGCTTTCTGTCTCTCTGTCTCTCTTTGTCTTTCTGGTGAGCTCTCGTGCCCTATAGAAAAAAATCTCTAAAAAAAAAAAAAGAGGTTCCTTCATCCCCCTTGAGCTTTCAAAAATCCTGAGCAATGCATGAGGTATATAAGCACTTGGAATAGAGATTGCAGCCCAGAGAAAATCGGATGTGGATTTTCTGTCCTAGGCCTGCCAGAGCCACAGGAGGCTGAGCTGAGTGGGAAAATTGGGGTTGGATGTGGGAATGAAGATAAGGAGATTGGTTTAAGGTTTGGCTGAGAGTGGTGCATATCCCCTCATTTTCCCATCTTTACATACAAAATGTTAGGGAGGCCACAGAAGTTTGTCCCCAGGGACAAAAATGTGTAGATGTTTCTAAGAAAATTAAGAAACTGTGAGCCCAAGTAGCTAATGTGGGAAGTAAATCTTTCTGGGATTTGGGGAGTCCAGAGTCTGTCAGGCCAGTCCCCTGACACTCACTTATAACAGAGAGCACATTCCCTGGAAACACATGTCTCTCTAAGGGATTTATTTTACTCAGCCAAGAGGCTGGTCAGGAAACAAATAGCTTCAGAGATAGAAGAAGAAACCATTAACAAGCCTTTAGAATAATCAGCCTGGTTTTTCATTTTCAAACTTTGACAGACAACTATGTATGCCAACCCAGTAAAATGAAAGCCATAATATGCAAGCATAAGTCCAAGTTGAACAAAAGGAAAAACTAATCTCAGAAAAAGAAACAGAGATTAAAATTTACTGTAAAGAAAGCAAAGGAGCAAAGCAGAGCTCTAACAATACTTAGAGATTTGAGAAAATACTGAAATCATAAAATAAGAGTAATATGCTATGAAAAAGGAAAAGCAAGTAGTAAGAAAGAATTTTTGAAAATTAATAATATAATGGATGAAACAAAATTATAATCAATGACTGAAAATTAAAGTTAAAAATGTTTTTCCAAACTAAGAACAAAACAATAGAAAATAAGAGAAAAGACAAGTGATAATATAGGCGCTTTGACTAATATGAATTTATGAACGAGAAAACTGAAAGGAGAAAATTACACATAAATGTACATGAAGAAGACAAAGAAAAGCTGAGAAAGAAGAGGAAATATCAGAGCTAACAGAGGGCACAGGTCAGCAAACCAATATGACCAAATTTTAGAAATACTTATTTTGAGCTAGCTTATAGCCTAGGTCATTAAGGCACTGGGTCCCATATGGCTTGCCATGAGTTTCGATTCCAGGACCTGTGACTTGAAAAACACGTGCCCAAAATCATGAAAGGAGGAAAAAGTAGAGAAGAAGGGACTGAATGGCATGACCATTCCCCATGGGAGAAGATGCTTTCTCTTCTCCCTTCTCTCTGTCTCTTTATCTCTCCCTGATGAGCATATGCACCTTCTGCCAAATTAAAAAATTATATATATATTTGTATATTATGAAGAGTCTTCAAAAGTTAATAAATATGTATAATGAAAACACTATATGTGAATTAAATTTTTTTGCACCAAAATGAACTTGTACTTTAATTTCATTTTCCACAAACTTTTTAAAGTCCTCTTACATGTAATTTCACAATAGTAATGATAAAGAGAAGATTTTTTTTTAAAGCTTGTATAGCAGATGGGAAAGTAGAGAGAGAGAGAGCAAGAGAGAGTGACTGAGAGAGCAGGAGTGTGCCTTCTATAGAAAAATAAAATCGGACTGGCATCAGAACTCACTTAGATTATTTGGAATGGCAGAAACCAACATAACAGTGCTTCCAAAGTTTGAAGGGCAAAGCCGGCTTTGAACCCTAAGTCTTATACCAGCTAAAGGAATAATTGCTAATGAGAGAAGGATAAAGACATCTTTGGAGCTGTAAAGACTGGGGAGTTTACTTCTTACACAGAAGAATGCTATTGAAGAATAAAATTTCATCAAAGCAATCGGTGCCAAGCAAGAGGAGCCCCAGATCCCAGGCCATGGTGGCTGTGCCCAGTGTGAACAGGTTAAAGACTTCAGTTTGGTGCTGGAGGGTGGCAGACCTTGGAAAAATAGCACTGTAGGAAAAAAGAAGACTACACGGAGGAGACAGATGACTGTGTGGCTGGATATACCTAAAACTGTGGTGAGAATGCATATACTGCTATCCCACAAGGAAAAAAAAAGTTGGCTATTAGTACCAGACACCCTCCAATGAACAAACATTACAAATAAATCATGCTCTAAATCTGAAATCAGCTAAAATATGGCATCACTTTTGGCCACTGGTGGAGTAGGAGAAAAGATAATTCATTGTACCTCAATGCTGGGGGCATTTTCCACTGGGAAACTCAGGGGCCAAGAGTTGGACTCCAAGCATGGGAGACACAGCCACTCCTGCCATATGGCCATGCTGTGGAAATATCAATAATTCTGTAGCTCACACATGGAGTCACTGTTGACTAGTAGTCAGGTTTAGAGCAAGCCTATAAGGAAATGTGCAAAAACAGAAGACAATTTGGGCCACTGGATAGAATGTGATTTTTGACAATGTCGACAATGTAAAAGTCCAGGCCCATTAGTCACAGAAGCAAAAGTAGGAGGCCAGACATGCAGAGAAATAGGATGAGGACGTCAACAGGATCACTTCACACAGGGGAGGAGGCACTGACGCCATTGGGGGTGTGCTCTATCAAGGTGCGGAGATGTTAACCAAGAGAAGAGTCAGATATGATAAAGACAGAGGAGAAAAAAAGGAAGTGAGGAGTTGACTACTATCCTTCCTATGTGGGGGTGGGTCAGGCGGGGCAGCGGGATGAGAAAGATACAAAGGGGTTTTGAGGGGATTCATTTCAGAGGTGTGGGCCAGGTTAGCCTTGGCGTTACATCCCAGGGTGAGCACCACTGTTGGTCTCATGGTGTAGGGGAGAAAGGCTGTTACTAATCTGCAGAGCCCCTATCACAAGTGGGGCTTTGTGATAGGGGCCTTCTTGCAGTTGTTTCTTTGGAGGCTGCAGCCCTGCAAAACCACAGAGGGTGAGTGGGAGCCAGGAAGCTTATAGAGGGAGGGCTTGACACTCTCCTGACTAGGAATGGGGCTTTCTTTGACTTAATTTAGCTGGATGCTCAGCTGGTAAAGCCCTTGCAGCTAGTCTCTCTCCCTGGAACACAGAATAAGGGGAGAAAGGATTCAAGGTAAGGGTAAATGGATGACGAACAGCAGGAGAAGTTGGTACATGTTCTGAAGTTGGCATGTCAACAGGCCCAGCTGCTGGTAGCAGTGTCCTGCAAGGCTGCCATATGGCTGAGTGTGGGTTTGGGTCCCAGGTGGGCCTGAAAACACATAGGGTGTGCATGTTGTCACCCAGGATCTTGAGGAGTTGGAGGGCTGGGGGAAGGGAATCATTGTGGGAGGACACTCTGTCAAGGGTGCCCCCTCCCTTCTCATGTGCATGCTCATGCATACACACACACACACACACACACACACACACACACACACCAGGATAATAAGCATATTATCTAGAAAAATGAAGTAACCAACTGGAGACCAACAGTTAGAGGTAGTGAAAGGGCCCTTTGGAGGGTAGGGCTATAAGCGGGGGTGTATGTAGAGAGAGAGAGAGTTGCTTTCAAGACAAAAGCTGCCTGTGCAATTTGAATTATTATTTTAATTTTTGAAGAAAACTTGTAAACTGCAAGGAAAGCATACAATACTCTAAAGACCTCAGCTGGCTGAGAAAATGAGCATGACTGAGCAAGATGAAATTTAGCTGCAATTAATTTAAGTCCTTGACCTTTGATGAAAAGAATGTACATGGACAAGTCCCAAGGAGACATAACTTAGCTCAGCCTCCAGACTCTGTCCAGCCCACAGCATGGTGAAGGGGTGTGTGAGAGTGCCCAAGGCTTTGTAATCTTGAAGGACTAAGCCTGATTTCTCTCCTCATCATATAACCAGTTCCAGAGACTCTTGCCCCTTCAGTAATCTAGCTATTTACAAGGATATTACATCCTCATCAATTCACTCAACTGGAGACTGTTTTGTGTCATTTGATTTCTCACTCAAAATACTCCTGGGTCCAGCAGAGGGATAGGCATCCTTCTTGCTTCCCATTATGCCTATAGATCATTTCTTATTCATGGTGTTGCAAAAGGTCCAGGTGTGTGAAAGATCCTTCATTAGATTATGCTTCTGGCTTCTCTGCCCTCTGGTGGCATTTCTCTTTTGCTTCCTGTTGATAGCGCTTGGCTTAGTGCTTTTCTCTTGAGTACTACATGTATCATCTTCTCAGTGATTTCAGTATCCATAACGAATAGTTTTGGCCTGTTCACCACCAGGATCTCTTTTCTCTATCCTCTCTTAGGCCCCTACTCCAGTGGTCATACTGCAGACTTTACTGTTTCCAATGTAGCAAGTACTCCATTCTCTTACCACAGCACCCCATATTTCCATAACTTTCTCTCTAGAACTGATTTAACAGTCCTTCGAGGTCACCAAGATCTTCAATTCACTGTCTCTACTGCTTCTTCATTGCCTCTCCTACCTCTTACGTCCATATTCTTTCCTTATGCAGATGGGATTCTGGACTTCAACATCATCCCCACCTCCCTGTTCCACTTTAGCAATCTTATCCTTCTCTCTTTCTGTTGCATTGTCTTGATAAAGCCTAATTCGATCAAATCCAATTTACCTCCTACCCTGCATTTTCACCCTCAAAGCTCAATGTGTGCTAATTGACCGCTTGCTAAATTTATAAGCACAGAATTTATATAAACTCCTGCTCTGTAGGGTGGCCTGTTATATATGCTGATCAATTTAATTTTTCTCTATCTCTCTGAGAATGCTATTGAATTCTTTCTTTTTAATTTTTTTCAGATCTCTGAACCTTTCTTGCTTTTCATTCTCAGCTGATGATCATACAAAATAAAATCAACTAGAATTGACCTACTTTTTTTTCTTACAATATCTATGATTTTTCAGGCCTGGAAGGACAGCCCTGCTTCTGTCTTTGGCTGTCTTCACAAGCATATTAAATGTCATCTTTTCTTACTTTGTTAAGGATTTTACACCTTCCCTTCTGGACCATTTGAATCAATACTCAAAAATCCACCACCTTCCACTGTAACTCCTTCCATGTTCTCTAGCTACCAAAGCATTAGTTCTCTGTCACAGCAAAACATCTTTTAAAAGTCAACAAGCGGAGGACCAGCAGTTAGTGTAATGGCTATGTCGCTGGACTCCCATGTAGTCGACCACGGTTCGCGTCTCGGACCCGGTGGCTTAAAACTTACGGCAGGCGTGTGTGCGTGCGTGCCCAAGATCCTGAGAGGAGAACGGAGGAGAAGGGACTGTGGCATGGCCATCCACCCTGGGGGGGGTGATTTGCTTTCTGTCTCTCTGTCTCTCTCTGTTTGTCTGGCGAACGCACACGTCCTATAGCAAAAACTTCTCAAAAAAAAAAAAAAAAAGTCAACAAGTGGGACCAGCAGTTGGTGTAATGGCTTTATCGCTGAACTCGTATGTAGTTGACCGTGGTTCGAGTTCCAGACCCGGTGGCTTAAGCTCACGCCGGGTGCATGTACGTGTGTGCCCAAGATCCTGAGAGGAGAATGGAGGAGAAGGGATTGCGGCGTGGCCATCCCCCCTGGGTGGTGATTTCTCGCTTTCTGTCTCTCTGTTTCTCTCTGTCTTTCTGGGGATCGCACGCGCCCTATAGCAAAAACCTCTTAAAAAAAAAGGTCAACAAGCCACTGCTTCTATTTCTTTATCTCCTATTCTTCTCTTTCAACCCTATTTTTAAGTTGTGAAGAATTACATACAAAACATGCACCAATACAAAACTGTACAGTTCAATAAATAATTACCATGCGAACACCTGTGTGAGTACCAGTTCATGTTATGGAAGTAAACATGGCCACATTCCAGAAGTTTTCTCATTTTTGCTCCCAATTTTACCTTCCTTTTACTCATGCCAAAGTAACTGTTATGCCAATTTTATTGTATTCATCTTTCTTATTTTTCTTTTTTTAAAAATCTAAGCAAGAATATGGTTTTGTTTTCTTTTTGAACATGACATGGCATGAACTGTATATAATATATAGTATGTAGTCATTGAGCCTGCTTATGTGCATGAGATGATGATGATGATTGTTATTTTTACCATAGGGTGCATAAGCTAGCCAGAGACAGAGACAAACAGAGAGAGAGGGGGAAAGGGAGAAAGCACCCTCTAATGGGGCACGGTCATGCTCCAATTCCTTCTCCTCCATTTTTACATCCTGCTAGGATTTGGAGCACATAAAAACACATTTTTCAAGCTGCTGGAACTAGGATTTGAACTGTGTCCAGTCATATAGAATCTGAGTCCCTTTACCACTGTACTATGGAACCTCTACGACATTATTTAATTCATTTTTTTTGTTGTTTGTAGCTGTAGTTCATTCATTTTCCTTGTTGAAAAGTATCCTATTATGTGAATAGATTAGAATTTATTTGATTCATTCTACTGCCAATAGACATTTGTATTATTTCCAGTTTAGGGCAATTATAAGTAATGTTGCTATAAAAATTCTTGTGCATGTGCATGTATCCTGGTATTCAGGAGCATGCATTTCTGTTGGAGATAAACACACACATAGTGTACGTGCTATACATACACACAATACACCTAGCTGTCTGTATCTGTGAATTCCACCCCCATGGTTTCCACATCCACCAATTTAGCCAACTTAGATAAAAACATTCAGAAAGAAAACAACAAAAATAACAATAAGACAATAAAAATACAAATAAAAATTAATACAATGTAACTATTTTCATAGCATTTATGTAGTGTTAAGTATTATAAGTAATCTAGAGATGAGTCACAATATACAGGGGACGTTTATAGGTCATATGCTAATGTTGTGCCATTTTATATATGGGACTTGGGCATTCATAGGTTTTGGTATCCACATAGAGTATCAGAATCAATCCCTCAGAAATGCTGAGGAAAATTTTATTTAGACACACTTACTGTGCATTTTTGACCCAATGTATACACTATATGTGTGTGTATACACTCACACACACATATACACACAACACTGTATACAGGAGGATTAAATGTGCTGGATTATATCAACTTTGTTATATTGTGTCAGTTTGTTTTCCAAAGTGCCAATTTTCATTGCCACCGGCAGTGTTTGTATGGCGTTCCCAACATTCTGTATCTTCCAAACACTTGGTATTCTCAGTCTTAGAATACTATATCCCTGCTCAATCCTGAATGTCTATGCTCTGTGACAGAAGTCAAAAGATCGGAAGGTATGATAGTAGGGAGGGCAAGTGTAAATACCAGAAACTTTATGAGATGGAGGCAGATGGTAGAAGGGTGGTGGGTGGGGCTCAGGGAAGAAATACTTAAGACATAAGAATGCAGTTGTTTTTAATCAAAAAGATGTATATGGTAATGTCCTTGACTTGATGGCCAATGTACTACGTGCATACTTTGAAACACCAGGTTGTGTACTACAGAGATGTACAATTAAATGTGAATAAGAAATCATAAAAAAGTCATGATTCTGTTTTAGGAGTTCATTGTAGTTTCAACTGACACAGATAGATCAATAAATCAGATAGGATGACAATGTGGCTGAGCACCAAAGAATCTACTAAAAGCTTGCCAGCGATTCGGTGGGCTGGTAGGACTGACCTTGACCTCTGTTTTTGGCAGGAACTCATTTAGTGATATTAGTTACTTTTTCTCTTTGATCTGCAGTTTTCTTTTATGTCCTATGACAACTCTTCTCTTAGATTTTTTAGTAAAAATTAAAAATAATATATATAAGGTGGCTGGGACATAGTACCCAATTAATGGTGATTCTTTTTTCCTTCGTATCTTCAGTTACCAAAGCAGAAAAAGCCAGCAGAACTGTCTGTAGGACTGTGAGTAAGTAGCAGGGCCCTTGGGGGTTAACTGCTGAATGCCCCCCCCCCCCCCCCCCCCCGTGATAGCTCGTATTACTATCCAACAGATGTTTATTCTTCCCTTCCACAGCAAGGGCTCACCCTGTCCTAATTCTGTGGGATTTGGTTTGGCTAGTGGAATGTGAGTGAACATGACCTCAGTTGCTTTCCAGTCAAGGCCTGGCATGTACTTGCAGGGCTTGGGCTGCTGTCCTCCAGCTCTCTACGATGCAAAGAGCAAGCCCTGCTCTTGGAGCTTCGATGGCTCTTACTATGCCATCTTGATGCCTTGCTCAGCTCTAAATGACTGTATCAAGAATTGCTGGAAATGATGACAGTCTGAAATGTATGAGAATTTTATTGTGCATGGCCAGTAAAAAATAATAAACATGGGAGTTTTTTTTTTCAGATAAGAATAAATATGACTGTGGACAGATATTCTAATATTCATCCCTGAAGCTGTAGTGTTCGACTTCTCAGAAACATGAAACAATAGATATAAAGGTATTTCTGCTTTGAAGAGAAGATGCAGTTAAAGGAAACAGCAACATTTAAAAATCATAGCTTTCTCTGTATTGATGCAGCTTGAAGGATGAAAATAAATTCCACAAGACTGAAATCTTAAAGGATGGAAATAAAATCAGAATATAGAAATATTTGCAGAACAGTAAACCTTAGATATCATCTAGTGTCATCCTCTCATCTACATATAGTAAAGGAAGGGTTAATATTAAATACAAAGTATTTGTTTATCCCCTCATTCACCCTCTCACTCACCTATCCATCCATGAATACAACCATTCATCTATTCAACAGCCTTCACTGTTGACCACTGTGTGCCAGATTGCGCTAAGTGTGAAGGATGCAGAGATGGATCAAACACAGGGTTGACTTCAAGAAGGTATGAGTTAAGCAAAGGAGAAAATCACTTTACAAAAAATCCACAATGGCTATACTGCTTAACGTGATCTAGAGATTCAATGCAATGTCTATCAAAATACCAAGGACATATATCACAGAAATATTTAAACAGTCATAAAATGTGTTTGGAATCACAAAGACCTCAAATAGTCAAAGCAATGCTGAGCAAAAATAATGGAATTGGCAGCATCATACTACCACATTTCCAAATATACTATAAAGCCATAGTAATGAAAGCAGTATAGTCTGGCAAAAAAATAAGATACATAGATCAATGGAACAGAACAGAGAGCCCAGAAATAAATTCACATACATACATCTACCTGATTTTGACAAAGAACATCCATTTGGGGAAAGACAGTCTGTTCAATAAAAATAGTGCTGGAGAAACTGAATATCCCATCTCCTCTTATTTTGCTGATGAATTTAAGTTTTGTCAAATGCTTTCTCTATATCCACTAATTTAATCACATACTTTTTCTTCACGCTAACTGCTGGTCCCTATCACATACTTTTTCTTGACAATTTCCCTTGTTCTGAATTTTGATTTGTCTGAAATTAATAAGGTCACTTGAGCTTTCTTTTGATTAGTATTTTCTTAGTATATCTTTTTCATTCCTTTATTTTTCATCTATCTGCATTTTTATATTTAAAACTGATCTCTTGTGGAAACTATACTTTGATCTTTCTAAAATTCACTTTATCAATTTTTTTCTTTTAATTTGTATATTCAGACTTCTTGTGTTTAAAGTGATGATTGATATATTTGAATTGATACCTACCATTTATGAAAATGTTTTTATTGCCCTTGATCTTTCTTTTTTTTTTTTTTTTGAGTTTATTGTCTCTGTTTTCTTTGGTTTTAATTGAGCATTTAAAATAATTTCATTTCTCTCTTCTCTTAGAATACCAATTATGCCCTTGAATCATAGGTTTGCACCAGGGAGTAACCAGGCTGGTTCTGGAACCATGTTTCACAACCAATATTACAATGGGACCAGCAGTTAGTGTAATGGCTACGTCACTGGACTCCCATGCACTCGACCGTGGTTCGTGTCCCGGACGTGGTGGCTTAAAACTCACGCCAGGTGCGTGTGCGTGCATGCCCAAGATCCCAGAGGAGAATGGAGGAGAAGGGATTGCAGCGTGACCATCCCCTCTAGGGGGTGATTTCTCGCTTTCTATCTCTCTGTTTCTCTCCGTCTGTCTGGCAAGTGCATGCACCCTATAGCAAAAACCTCTCCAGAAAACAAAACAAAACAAAACAAAACAAAACAATATGACAATGATGTCACTGTTTGGAGCCCTCAGGTCAGGATTAATCAAATTGAATATGCAATGGAAGCTTGCTAAACAAGGTTCAGTTCCTGTTGGTCTGAAATCAAAGACCCATGTAGTGTTGGTTGCATTGTAGAGGGCACAGTCAGAGCTTGCTACTCATCAGAAAATGAAAATTCTCCATGTTGACTACCATATTGGTATCTCACTTGCCAGACTTACTGTGGATGCTAGACTGTTATGTAATTTTATGAACCAGGAGTGTTTGGATTCCAGATTTGTATTTGATATACCACTTTCTGTGTCTTGACTTGTGTCTCTTATTGGAAGCAAAAGCCACATACCAACACAACATGGCCAGAGACTGTATGATGTTAGACTGCTCATTGCCAGTTACAGTAAGGACCCTCACATTTTTCAAACTTGTCCATCTGCTAACTATTTTGACTACAGAACTGTGTCCATTGGAGCCCATTCTCAGTCAGCCTGCACTTACTTGTAGAGACATATGTCTGAGTTTATGGACTGTAATTTGAATAAAATGATTAAACGTGGTCTGTGTGCCTTAAGAGAAACTCTTCCTAGAGCAAGACCTAATTACAATGCTTCTATTGGAATTGTTGGTAAAGACTTGGAGTTTATGATCTATGATGGCAATGATGTGTCTCCATTACTGGAGTGTCTTACGAAAGACCACAGAGAAAGGCACAGACTGCCTAACCTGCTGATGAATCTGCAGAAAAGGCTGATGAGCTGATGGAACATTAAGTGATAAACCTGTCCATATGTGTATTATCAATCATGTAAGAAAGCAGTAATACAGACTGATGACAGTAATCTATACTTTGAACCAAAAGGTACAGAGTGCTAGAATAGTATGTTGTAGGAATCAGTTGAGATATGGGTTTTTTCCAAACAGCCTCACCACGGAGATATAATGGAGAACATTTTTCTTTGAAAGGATCTATGTAATCATTTTCTAGAAAGTATAGCTATCTGTACTAATGTTTTTTTTTTTTGAGAGGTTTTTGCTATAGGGCGCGTGTGCTCACCAGACAGAGAGAGAGAGACAGAGAGACAGAAAGCAGGAAATCACCCCCCAGGGGGGATGGTCACGCTGCAATCCCTTCTCCTCCATTCTCCTCTCAGGATCTTGGGCATGCACGCACATGCGCCCGGCATGAGTTTAAGCCACCGGGTCCGGGACTCGAACCGCGGTCGACTACGTGGGAGTCCAGCAACATAGCCATTATGCTAACTGCTGGTCCCTGTACTAATGTTTTTATACAACGAAAATAGTGTCTTTGTGTTTAAGACAACTGTGAAATAAAATTGTTTCACTTCTTATATATATGTGTGTGTGTGTGTGTGTGTGTATATATAATTTTTTATTTTAAATTTTTGCTCAAGCCTCCTAAGTAGTTGGGATGACAGGCCCATGCCACCACAGGTAGCTTTTAGGGTAGGCAGGGAATTGACATAGGGTGGGCGCTACCATGCCCCGTAGGCAGGGAATTGAACTTGGGCCTACCATGTGGCTTCAGCTTACCAAGCAGAAGTGTCAGGCATGTGCTACCAAGGCTGGGCCTTTATTATTTTTTTTAAGCAGTTGTCCTAAAGTTTGCTATAGAATTTAAAACTAATTTATGTTCACTTTCAAATAAAACTAGATTTCTTCATGGGTAATGCAGTTGCATTATAATGAGGGATATCCAATTCCTTCTTCTCATTCCTCATAACATTGCTGTCATTCATTTAACTTATCATTAAAGTATAAGCACCCAAAACATTGTTGCTATTATTACTCTGAACAGTTGCCTATTAGATCAATGAAGAATAAGAAGAAATATTTTATCTTTGTGATATTGTGATATGTATTTTGGTCTTTATTCCCATCTCCTGGCAGATTCTTTATAAAATCCTTAGAATTTCGAAAGTGACCATTGTCTTTTGTACACTAGTGGAATGACTGGTGACTAGAAGATGCCAGAGAACCTTAGAATGGGAGGATGGCTGCCAGCAGATCTAACCACATGATCAGAGTATTGGATCTTGTAGTCACACCTGCCTCCACCCCTATTGCCTTAAAGAACAGAAGAGAGGCTAAATGTTGAGTGGATCTTCAATGGTCAGTGATCTATTCAATCATGTCTACATATTGAAGCTCTATAAAACCCCAAAATTATGGGGGTTCAGAAGACTTCTAGGTTTCTGAGCTTGTGAAGGTGCCATGAGAGTGACATGCCCACAGAGGGCATAGAAACTCTGTATTCCTTCCTCCACATCATGCTTTATGCTTCTCTTCCAGTTGACTGTTAAATGTAAGTAAAGTGTTTCCAGAATTCTGTGAACTGTTCTTACAGATAATTGAACCCAAGAATCGGTTTATGAAAACCTCTCACTATAGCCAGATTGGACAGAGCTGTGGGTAACTAGGGACCTAGTGCTTGTGATTGGCATCTGACGTAGGCTCTATGCTAACCTTAGTACGAGAATTGAATCAAACCGTGAGACATACAGTTATGAGCACAGAATTAGAAAATTGCTTGATATAGGATAAACCCCCATGCATCTGGTCACAGGACTACTATGTGTTGATGTGAGTAAAAAGAAAAATAATTTGCTTTTTCCCTGTACAATCATCTTTTATTCTTTTTCCAACATCTTTTATTTCTGTATGTAGATCCATTTTTGATCTATAATATTTCTCTTCTTTCTGAAGAACTTTTTGAAAAATATATCTTGTGAAACAGATCTACGAGTGACATATTCCCTCAGTTTTTGTTTACCTGAGAATTATTTATTGCCCTTTCACATTTGAAAGATAGTTTCATTGGATTCAAAATTCTGGGTTAGTGTTTTTATTTGTTTTCTTGTTTCAACACTTTGAATATTTTACGCTGCTCTCTTCTTGCCTTCATGGTTTCTTACAGTGGTTTTGCCCTCCGGCTTCTTTCAAGATTTTCTCTTTGTCCTGATTTTTTGAAGTTTGAATGTTATAGATGTTGATGGAAAGAACCAGACTCTGTAAAAATACTTAAAAAGGTTTATTCATAGCCAATTTGGGTGACTATGACCTGGGAGACACAATCTCCAATAGCACTGAGAAAGTGTTTTGTGGGACATAGACACAGCAGCTCTCTTATTTAGTTCTGAGAGTCAAAGATTCAAGTGAAACTGTAAATCAACATGTGGAGTTTTCATACTGACGGTCCAAAAAGGCAGAATAAGCAGGAGTTGATAGGCTATCTGTGGGTTTAAAATATTTTAGGTTAGTAATTGAACACAAAGTCAACGCCAACTGCTGGTCCCTAAGAGAAATTTTCTATAGGTCCTGTGTGCTCACCATAGACACACAGAAAGACAGAGAGACAAAAAGTGAAAAATCACTCCCCAGGGGGGATGGCCACTCCACAATCCCTTCTCCTCCATCCTCTTGGGATTTTGGACATGCATGCACATGGACTCAGCTTGAATTTCAAGCCACTATGTCTGGGACCTGAACTGCAGCTGACCATGTGGGAGTCCAATGACGTAACTTTACGCCGTCTGCTAATCCCATTAGCTTTTTTTTTTTTTTTTTTTGTATTTATTTTGCTTGCTGAGTTTCCTGAACACTTGAGTTCCTGTCAATATTTTTCAGAAAATTCTCAGATATTACTACCTCATAGATTTATTTTGCTTACTCCATTTCTTCACCTTATATCCCATGTACATGTGCATTACACATTTTGAAATCGTCTCCCATTTTTTTGTAATTCTGTTCCTCTTAAATTTTCTTCTTCTTGTATATTATTTTGGGGTGTTTTTATTGACATATCTTCAAGGTCATGATTTTTCGCTCAACCCTGTCCAGTTTACAGAAAAGCCCATCAAACACATTCTTCTTTTTTTGATTTCTAGCACTTACTTTTGGTACTTAGTGTTGATATTCCTCTACTTACTCACTTCATCTCAACTTGCATGTTGTCTGCTTTACTCTTTGACTTCTTGATTTATTATGGTTATTTAAAATTTCCTGTCTAATAATTCCACAATTTATGTTATATTTGGATATCATTCCATTTTTAGGTGATAGTTTTCTTGCCTTTTAGCATGCATTGTAATTTTTTTGTTGTAAACCAGGCATGGTTTATCTGGCAGTAGGAATTAAGATAAGCAGATGTTTAGTGTGAATTGTTATGTTAATATGACTGAGATCTGGGCTGTGTTTATTGAATGTTGTAGCTATAGGTGTTGGAAGCCTCAGTTTACTCTAGTATCCTTTTATTCTCTCTATTGCCTTTATGTTTTCCTGAGAGGCCTTCCTTTTTTTTAAATTTCATTTTCTTTTATACATTCAATCACATTATTTAGCTTACAAAATGGATATTTCAACACGTGAACATTTCTCCCTAGTACAGTTGATAAAACTGTAAAATATCATCAACAGATAATATCACATTTCTTTGTCCCATTAATGCTTTACTTGCCTATTTTTCTTCTAAATGTCCTTCCTCAGACCCTCCTCTTTCACAAACACTGTATCTGGTATTTACATCTATATACTGTGTTTCTATATCCTTTAGTCAATCAGTTTTGGTCATAGAGTGCGGACACTCGGTATGTATTAAGTGAGGACATACGATGCCTCTTCTTCATGGCCTGGTTTACTTCACTCAGCAGTAAATCTTCCATATTCATCCACTTCCTGCCAAAAGCTAGGGTTATTTATTTATTTTTTTTAATGGCTGAATAGCATTCCATAGAGTATATGTGCAACAGTTTTTCTATCCATTCATCTGTTCGTGGGCATTTGGGTTGTTCCCATGACTTAGCAATTGTAAATGGTGCCACAATAAACATCGATGTGCAAGCACTTTTCTGATTAAGTATTATTCTGTCCTCTGGGTAGATACCAAAGAGTGGGACTGCTGGATCATATGGTAGTTCTATTTGTAGATTTTTGAGGAATCTCCAAATTTTTCTCCACAGTAACTGGACCAATTTACATTTCCATCAGCAGTGTAAGAGAGTTCCCTTTCACCACACCCTCACCAGCACTTATCCTTTTTTGTTTTTTAAGTCTTAGTCATTCTGACTGGGGTTAGGTGGTACCTCATTGTTGTTTTGATCTGCATTTCTCTTACAATGAGGGATGTTGAACATTTTTTCATATGCCTTTTAGCTATTCATATGTCATCTTTAGAGAGTGGTTTTTTTCAACTGAGGCTCCCATCTTTTAGTAGGATTGATCGTCTTTTTTCAGAACAACTGCTTGAGTTCCTTGTGAATTCTGATTATCAGTCGCTTATCTGACACATAGTTTACAAAAATATTTTCCCATTCTGAGGGCTGTCCATTCACATTAATTACTGTGTCTTTTGCCATGCAGAAACTTCTTAGGATGATGTAATCCGACTCCTCTATTTTGGGGATTATCAACTGTGCTTTGGGAGTCTTATTTAAGAAGTCTTTCCCTACCCCAATGTCTCCAAGAGCTTCCCCAGTGTTTTCCAGGAGCAGTTTTATAGTTTGAGGTCTTAGATTTAAATCTTTGATCCACCTTGACTTGATTTTTGTCAGAGGTGAGAGGTAGGGGCTCAGATTTATCTTTCTGCAAGTGGAAATCTATTTTTTCCAGCACCATTTGTTGAAGAGGTTTTCCTTTTCCCACTGGATTGACTGGTACTCCTTGTCAAAAGTCAGTTGACTGTATGTTTGGGAATTTATTTCTGGGGACTCTCTTCTGTTCTATTGGTCCACGTGTCTGTTTCTGTGCCAGTACCATGCTGTTTTGATTACCACAGCTTTGTAGTATATTTTTAGGTAAGGGAGTGAGAAGCCACACACTCACTCTTCTTGTGCAGAATTGCTTTGGCAATTAGGGATCTTTTATTATTCCAGACAAACTTTATGATTGTCTTCCCTAGATCTGGGAAGAATGTGTCTGGTAGTTTGATTGGCATTGCATTAAATATGTAGTTTAATATGGGTAGAATTGCCATTTTGATTGTATTAATTCTTCCAATCCAGGAACATGGGATATCCTTTCACTTTTTTGTGTCATTTTCAATTTCTTTTTTATCTTCTCATAGTTTTCCTTGTGTAGTTCTTTAACTTCTTTGGATAGATTTATCCCTAAGTATCTTATACTTTTTGTGGCTATGGTAAATAGAATAACTTTTTTCAGTTCTATCTCAGTCTGCCTGTTGTTCTTATATAGAAATGCTATAGATTTCTGTATATTAATTTTGTATCCTGCAACTTTACTGTATTCATGTATTACTTCCAGAATTTTTTTCATAGAAACCATTGGGTCTTCTATGTATACAATCATGTCATCTGCAAATAGAGAGAGTTTCACCTCTTCTGTTCCTATTTGAATGCCTTTTATTTTTTCCTCTTTTTGGATTGCGTTGGCGAGGACTTCCAGTACTATATTGAAAAGGAGTGGAGAAAGTGGGCATCCTTGTCTTGTACTCATTTTTAGTGGAAAAGCTTTCCGCTTTTCTTCATTCAGGATGATGTTCGCTATGTGTTTTTCATAGATAGTGTTTATTGTGTTGGGAAATGACCCTTCTAATGCTGATTTTACTGAGTGTCTTGATCAAGCAAAAATAAATAAAATAGAAAATAAAGAAACGATATAGAAAATAAAAGCTGGTTCTTTGAAAAGATAAAATTGATACACCATTTGTGAGACTTATTAAGAAGAGAGAAAGGAACCAGGTGAATCAGATCTGCACGGAAGCAGGCAAAATAACAACAGGCATATTAGAAATACAAAACATTATAAGAGGATACTATGAACATCTGTATGCCAAGAAACAAGACAATCTGGGTAAGACAGACAAATTCCTGGGGACATATAATCTACCAAGATTGAGCCAGGAGGATATAGAAAGTCTGAATAGGTCCATAACAAGCCAGGAGATTGAATCAGTAGTAAATAACCTCTCAACAAAGAAAAACCCTGACCCTGATGGATTCACCTCTGAATTCTACAAAACTTTCAAAGAAGAGGGAAAAGCAGTTAGTGTAATGGCTGTTTCTGAACTCCCATGTAGCCGACTGCAGTTCGAGTCCAGGAACTGGTGGCTTAAACTCATGCTGGGCGTGTGTGTGTGCATGCCCAAGATCCCGAGAGGAGAATGGAGGAGAAGGGATTGCAGTGTGGCCATTCCCCCTGGGGGGTGATTTCTTGCTTTCTATCTCTCTGTCTCTGTCTTTCTGGCGAGTGCATGTACCCTATTGCAAAAACGTCTCCAAAAATTTTTTTTTTCAAAGAAGAGTTAACTCCCATTCTGCTGTAGTTATTTCTAAAGATCCAAAAGGGTGAATCTCTCCCTAATTCATTCTATGAAGACTCTATCACCCTTATCCTTAAAACAGATAAGGACAGGACAAGGAAGGAAAACTATTGACCAATATCCCTGATGAATATAGACACAAAGATTCTCAACAAGATACTAGCAAATTGTATCCAAGAACTTATAAAAAAGATTATACATCATGATCAGGTAGACTTTATTCCAAGAATGCAAGGTTGGTTCAACATACACAAAACCATAAATGTAATACACCATATTAACAGGAAGAAAGATAAAACCATATAGTCATATCAATTGATGCAGAAAAAGCATTTGATAAGATGCAACATCCCTTCATGATCAAGATTCTCAGCAAAATTGGCATAGAAGGGTCATTTTTTTTTTTTTTTTTGAGAGAGAGATTTTTTTGCTATAGAGGAAGTGTGCTTGCTAGAGAGACAGAGAAAGACAGAGAGACTGTAAGTAAGAAATCACCCCCTCCCCAGGAAGGATGGGCATGCTGGAATCCCTTCTCCTACAGTCTCTTCTAGGGATCATGGGCACACATGCACATGTGCCTGTTGTGAGTTTTAAGTTGCCAGGTCCAGGACTCAAATCACAGTCAACTTCATGAGACTCCATTATATCATCTGTTGGTTCCTTTTTTAAGAGAGTCTGGGGCCAGCCAGTGGCATAGTGGTTAAGGCAGCTGGATCCCACATGGTCAAATGCATGGTTTGGTGACTTGAAAAACACACTAGGTATGTGTATATATGTGCCCAAAATCCCAATATGAGAAGTGAAGGAGAAGGGATTGCGGTAGGGCCATCCATCATGGGGTGTGCTGTCTCTCTCTCTCTTTCTGTGTGTGTGCGCGTGTGTGTGTCTGTCTCTCTCCAGTGCATGCATGTGCCCTGTAGCAAAATAAATAAATAAGTAAATAAATAAATAAAGTCATTCTGAGTCTTATAGCTTTTTTGGTTGTAATTCTCTTTAATTAATGGGAAACTGTTTGGTGTGGTGATAAGATAACAGAAGGAAAACATTATATAATTTAAGACTAAATTTCAGCTTTCTTAGTAGCATTGAGTCTCTGGCCTGTGACTTCCAGAAATGTTTCTTAGCCTTTTAAACTTTCCTTTTATGAGAAAAAGGAAGGCTAATGGTGCTTTACAGTCGTCTAATTACCCTTACTCTCAGTCAGATAAGATTCTAGTATAATGGGTTCCATTGAAAGCAGGCCTTTATTGTGGACAACAGGATGTTCTGGTCATATTTCAAATGATCAATTTGAGAGGAATTAAACTAATTTTGAATCCTTTCATCTATAAACATGGTACATCTCTCCATTTAATTATTTAGTGTTTAATAACTCTAAGAAACGTTTCGTAGTTGTCAAACATTTTTCATTAACTTTATTCTTAGGCATTTCATTATGCTTACATACTGTTAATGGAATTTAAAAAAAATTCCTTTTCTCATTGTTTCTAGTTACAGAAAGTCAAATTACTTTGGTGTGTGATGCTTTATCCTGTACTCTTGCTAAATTCATTTATTATATTTATACATTTATATAGTTTTTAATTTAAATTCACTTATTATATTTATCCATTTATATACTTTTTAATTAATTAATTCATAGAGAGATCTTTTGCTATAGGGCATGCAAGCTCACTAGAGAGACAGAGAAAGAGAGAGACAGAAAGTGAGAAATCAGAGGAATGGCCATGCTGCAATCCCTTCTACTCCACTCTCTTCTTGGAATTTTGGGCATGCACACACATACGACCAGTTTCAAGTTGCTGGATCTGGGACTCGAACTGCAGTCAGCTATGTGGGAGTCAAGTGATGTAACCATTATCCCATATGCTTGTCCCTTATTTTGTGTTTTTACTAGGATTTTCTATGTCTATAATCATGTTGTTTGCAAATGTTGTCTGCAAAAATATTTATATCAAATATGCTCTAAATTATTTTATTGTAAAACAAGTAATGATGTCAGTCCCCCAATCACAGAAGTTTGAGAATTCTCTGTTTCCTATCTAAGTTACCCAAACTCTTTGGACTGGTATCAATAGTCTTCATATTAGAAGGAGAAGAATCTACAATGCAAGGGATCCTGTTGCCTTGTGTCATCCCTGAGCAGGTACAGACACCTCACAAGACAGCAGTGAGGCCTGAGATTTGCTGTAGGTTGGGGGGTCTTAGAAATCTTTGCATTTCTCAGTTCATTGACTGTGTCCTCAGACTTATTCCACTTGATGCCAAAATGGAACAGCACCTGTAAGTTGAAGAGATAAGAGAGCTTCTACCCTATAATATCTCTTTTGCCACTTGCCATGGTGCCTGAAATTCCCCCACTAACCTTTCATTTATTTGAGTTAAGCTGTGATGTTCTCATAATATGTAAGTCAACATTTATATTGGGTTAATACATCCTCACATTAATTAATTATCTGGTAGAATCTGAGACCAGTATGACATTAGATCATTCTCAGAAATTATAACCTCAGTGTGAGTTACTTTCTTTAAGTTAGGGAACAGGTTTAGAGTTCAGTGATTTGACTAGTGCTACATGGCACTTTGATAATAGAGCTATGAAATCAGTGCTTCTTACTTTTAGATATACATATATTAAAAAGCTTATTTATTTATTTCTTCCATGAGAGATGGAGAGAGATAACTGCAATAGGGTCTTAACATTGTGATCCTACTTCCAGCCTCAGCCAGCTGGAATCACACACATACTGGGTGCACACACACCTGATATGCACAGGGAGATTTCAGGACACAAATCTGAGATCTTCCCTCTTCGGCTTCAGCATTGCAGGATGTTGGCTATCTGGTGTGCCATTGTGGCTGTGCCTTACTTTTAAATATTGTGTGTGTACGTGTGAATTTGTTCATCTCAGCTTTCTTTAGGTGTGTGGTTATTTACAAAGCTTGAGATGGTGCTACGAAGAGGACATGCAAACATCATTAAGCTGGATACAGAGATTTCCTGCAGCTAAAATGGTGACCCCCGAAGTGTACTATGGAGTTGAGGTCAGATAGATCTCACTTTGAATCCTGCTTTCTGCATTTATTAATCTTTAGATTTTATCTGAACCTTAGTTTCTTCTTCTGCAAAACAGGATAGTAATAGCTATGTTTAAAGCCAGGGTTTCTCAGTGCTGATGGTCTTGACATTACGAACTGGATAAATCTGTTGCAGGGAGCAGCATCCCTGTCTCTATCTGCTAGATGGCAGTAGCACCCCTTCTTCCTTAATTACAACCAACAAAAATGTCTCCAGGCATTGACATGGTCTAGGGGAGACAAAATCACCCAGGTTTGGAACTACTGCTGTAAGCATCAACTAATGTGCGTTCAAAGTCTTTACGCAGTGTCTGGCACTATGCATGTTTGTTCGACAGTATTAGTATTGCTGCTTCTTTCCTGACCCCGATGCCCTTCACCCCCTCGGGGATCAGTTACATTCTTCCACATTTCTCCACCTTGAGGAAAACCTATGCAATCAAGGCTGTGGGAGGTGGGATGTGCTAGTCTTGGGACAAGCAAAGGATCAACTTGATTATGCTTCTACATTATCCAGAAGCAACCGTGATGGTATCGTTTCCAAAGCTGTCTCAAATACTGCATTTCTCTTTATCTTTTCAGTGGACTCATTCGCAAATTGCAGGCTCGGCTAAAAAAATAACATGTATTAGGCTTGATAGCTGTGATTTTATTTGTGGTGAAGGTGCTTGATTTTTTTTTTTTTTTTTTTTTTGAGCCAAGAAGCAAATGCATGTTTAGAATGTGAGCTTTGGATGCAACCAGCGAATTTGGAATATACTGCAGAGAAAACTAAGCTAGTATAGGACCTTTGGTTGCTGTGTGGAACCCAGGGCTCACTGTGGAAGGATCTCAGAGGTCCTGATTAAAATGCAGTCCCCAGGACTGGGGGAAGTCACTGATAGTGTACACTCACAGGCATAGGTCCTGGTTTATGTTAGATGTGGAAGAAACACTCACAGGAAACAACTGGGAGGTGGTTACCTGAGGTGCCCTGAGGAGTGAGTGCTGGTGGCTGTCAGAGTTGCTGTGGTAAGAGGGAGGCTTTTGGGGCCCTGGGAAAACCAGGCCAGCCAGCCTGGAATTGGGTCCTGTGCCTGGCTCTGGTCACCAAAGCAGAGATGTGGTTCAAGGTTCATTTCACATTCTGCCCTAAGTAGGGCAGATTGTGGGGTGAGGTTATAACTAGAAGCTATTTAGGAGAACAAGACCCAAGCAGTGGAGGTCTGGTTCTAATATGGGCCTCTATAAGTTTATTTCTTCAGAGAGCAAGAGAGACTGGATATATAGAGAGACAGAGAGTAATAGAGAGAGATGCCAATGGGGTTTTGGTGCCATGATCCAACCCCAGCCTTAACCGGCCCTGGATCATGGGCACATGCATGCCCAGCATGTTCAGGGTGGTCTCTGGATATGAACCAGAATCTTCTCATGTGCATCAGCATCATGCAGAGCATAGTATTTCACCACGGTGTCTCCACCCAGCCTCTAGGCATCTCTGTATCCTTAATAAGCTCTTTTTGTGACTCCTATGGGTGTACTTTCAAGTAAGTTTCATGTGCATCCCAGAAGCATCATTAACTTGGGAGGTCTATGTATTGAGCATTTGGATCCTGGTCGGATCTAGGTTTAGTTATCAGAAAATTTTGATAACAACCATCAAGCTTCAAATACACAACTCCCTCTTAAAATGCCTAGGAGATAGATATGTTTATACTCATATTATAGGTCCCAAAACTGAGTCTTAAAGAGGTCAGTGGGGCTGGCACCATGGCCTGGTGGTTAAGGTAGCTGTATCCCACATAGGCAACTAGTTCAAGTCCTGGACCAGAGGCTGGAGAAATGTACTGGGTTTGTGTGCATGTGTGCCCCAAATCCCCAAAATGGGAAAATGGAAAAGGGATTGTGGCATGACCCATTTTCCATGGGTGGTGCTTTGTATTCCCCTCTCTCTTTCTCTCTCTCTCTCTAGTAAGCACACATACCCTTTAGCCAAAAGAAAAAAAAAAAAAACAATAGTGATGGTTTATCAAAAAGAATTAAAACTCAATCTTGTTTGACTCAAAATCAATCTGTCTTCCTCCTCCACTATGCAAAGGCTGTGGTAAAGTCTGGTTAGGTGAGGAAACCCAGGTGTAACTAGAGTCCAGGAAAGAAGCAGCCTGTTTCATAGGGACACTGACATGTGCACAAACCCAAGGTCTCTCATTGCTCAGAGTCCATTCAGAGCATTCTTGGAGAGTTCCAGAAACCTCTGCTCATACTTTAAGCACCAATCATGCCAAATTCCTGTGATTCTCAGACCTCACTTCTGGCTGTCTGCATATAAGTTATATGGGGAGCCTGGTAAATGGGAAGTCCTAGATCCTTAACCTGGAGTTTCTGATCCAGTGGGCATGGGGACAGGACATCAGCAGGCATCCCTGCGCATAAAAAACTCTTGGACACTTCTGATATACTGCCAGTCTCTGCTCACATCCTTGCTCCTTTGCCTGGGATACTCTCCCTCAGCCCTTACCCAAACTGCCCCCTCCTCATCCTCAGGCAAGCTCTCTCCACCTGATACACCAGACCTAGCTCAGTGCCCTTCCCCTCACCTCCCTCTGCAGCCCCCACTTTAAATTCCAGTTTCCATCTCAGTAAGTGATATATTTGCACATCAAAACCATCTGTTGCCTGGTCTGTCTCTGCTATTCTCTAGGGCAGTGGTTTTCCAGCAGGGGTGATTCTGCTGGAAAATTTTTATAGAGACACTTTTGTTGTCACAGCTGGGAAATGAATACTACTGGACATCTAGTGGGAGGAGGCTAGGGGTGCTGCTGACCATACTACAACACAAAAAAGCCCCACAGCAATGATCTGCTTGCTCCCAAATGCCAGCGCTGCACAGGTGGAAAACGCTGGCTGAGGATCATACCACTTCTCTGTTACTAGCTGTGTGCTCCTTAGTAGTGTCTCACCTCTGGGCTCCCATCCTCATCTGTAACAGCTTGTTTGCACCTGCCTCCCAGCCTTCTTTGTGATTCAATGTGTCAATACATGCACGTGCCTAGAGTGCCTACAGGCAGGGTCATGACTGCCTGCTGGATCACAGCATCAACCTCTGGGTGGTATTTTGAGCCTTTAGGGAACCATGGTTCCTGACCACCCCCACACAATAGCCCCTGCTTGGACTCCAGGCACGAGCAGGGCTGTGCTCCAACCTGCCAGGAGAGGAAGGAGGTCTTCCTTCTTTTGTCTTACACTTGCATTTCAAGCCTATCCAGCAAATCTGAGCTGGCCATTGGCTAACTCACCTCCAGAAAACCTGCCTGATAGAAGCAGGAAGGTGGGTCTTGATTGGGTTAGAAACTAAGAGGAGGGCCACTTAGGAGAAGATAAAAGAAAATGGGCCTTCTTCCACTTCCCATCCCCCTGCAGGCTCCTCCTTCCCACTTTCGGATCTATTTTGCCTGACCCTCAGGTGTCATGAGCATCCTCAGCCCCCTTCAAGTGTAGTCTACGGCCTTCCACTTCCACTTGCCCTTGAGAAACAAGGCAAAATAAGACAGGCAATATTTGCTTCCAGGAAACTCTCCGACAAGTTTAACAAGTCAAATGAGTCAGTGTCCGTGAGTATATCAGGAGGCTTCCTCAGCTGATCACACAGCTGGAATCTGAGCCTGACATTCTAGGGCTGAAAGGCTGCCTGGCCAGGAGGATGCAATCTCACATTCACTGCTCTTGTGATGGGGAAACCTTTTTCTGTCCTTCTATGTAAATATGATCTCATCACAGTCCTGGAGGTAGTTACTGTTGTCTCCATCGCAGGCCTGGAAAACTATGGCTCAGGTGGACTGAGTAACCTGCCCAAAGGAATTGGACCCAGGGCTCACTGCTTCTTTCAAAATGGCAGTAAGTGATGGCCTACTCCCCAACACTGTTTTCTTTTCTGCTTTTGTGTCGGGCTTTGGGGGGGAGCCCTCCCAGGGAGAAACTGGTCCATGGTTCTATCCTTGGACTCATGACCAGATCCTGCCTATTCATCTCTGTGCCCAGGTAATAACCTCTGAGCCTGTCTATATACCTTTGATGGGCACAGCACCAGCCCCCACCCCAGCCAGCCTCGATCATACTGGTCTGGCCATTTTGCTTCGAAGAAGGTCTTGCTCTCATTGCTAGAGGTAAATCGATCCTTCCACCTACAATGTTGATCTGGCTGGTTTACACGCTGCTTCCAACCTTGCAAATCATTGCCCAGCAATGTCCTCCATGCTGTCAAACTTGCTTATCTGACTAGGAAGGCTGGAGGAGCCCGGCCATAAAATTAAATGAAATTACTGCAGGAACTAGGGTGTTAGTGACAATGAGGTGGAATTATAACTTGCAAAATGGCAAGGGAGGTTTATGACGCTCCAATGCCTATCTGTAAAGTCATTATTCAAAAGGCTCCTGTTTCCTCTGATGTCTGGCTTAACATTGCTCTTTGCTGGCTTTAGGAGAGCTAACCAGTCTCTCCATATCATTCCTCTCAGCTTGATAGGATTTGGGGATTGGAAGGGGTTTTGGGGTCCAGTTAATTCAACCCTCTTATATTGTAGATTGGCGAGCTGAGGCTCAGAGAGGGTGGAGGCCTCATGTCAGAATGTGTTAGTGACAGAACCAAAGTACACATTCACATTCTTTGGTTCTAATGCCCTCTTTCCTACTCCATCATTTTGAAACACTATTTTGTTGTTGTTGTTGTTACCTATATTCCTTCCTGAGTAGAAGAGAGAGGAGAGAGAGAGGGGGGATGGAGAGAGAGAGAGAGAGAGAACCCCCAATAAGATCTTGATGCTGTTACATGGGAACCAGCAGTTAGCGTAATGGCTATGTCGCTGGACTCCCATGTAGTCGACCGTGGTTCGTGTCTCGGACCCGGTGGCTTACAACTCACGCCGGGCGCGTGTGCGTGCGTGCCCAAGATCCCGAGAGGAGAATGGAGGAGAAGGGATTGCGGCGTGACCATCCCCCCTGGGGGGTGATTTCTCGCTTTCTGTCTCTATGTCTCTCTCTGTCTGTCTGGCGAGCGCACGCGCCCTATAGCAAAAAACCTCTCCAAAAAAAAAAAAAAAAAAAAAAAAAAAAAAGATCTTGATGCTGTTACTCACCCCCAGCCTCAGCTAGTCCTAGGTCATGAGCATGCATAGTCTGTTGTACTCAGGGAGGTCTCTAGGATATACAAACTTACGCTAGTCTGCCTTGCGGAGTGTCTATTTTTTTTTTTTTTTCTTTTTTCCTTTTTTTCTTTCCATTGTGCCACCATCTGGGCCCTAGAATATTTTTTAAGATTAAGCAAAAATTGAGCCCCACACTACTGTGAATTAGCATTTAAACAAGCAAAGCTAGGTAATGGGAGACAGACTAGTAGAAACCTGACTCCAAGGAGATGAGGTTTTGGCCATTTTCACTATACCCCATTTCTCTGCCACCGACATTGCTCTGCATGGAACTCCTGGCCTAAGTCAGTCCCATGGTCCTGCTCTCACTGTTCCAATCCTAGGCCAATACAAATCTCTTCTTCTGGCACCAACTTTCTGCTGAATGTTAGGAATATACAGAAAAGATGTCACAACACCTGTCTCAATGAGTCCACATATATTAGGGAAATAGACAAGGAAGCAAATTGTCTCCAAAACAGCTCAAAGACAGAAACTGCATAACTCCTGGGTGGACAGAAATGCTCAGAAGAAAGAATGGTTAACATTATTTGGCATTATGGGGAGAAAATCCTGGAGGAGGCGTTACCTAGCCAGGAGCACCTTGCTAGCCTGTGTGATCGACAACTCACTACCTTTCAATGCTGCCTTTCTTCCACAGTATATGGCTTCTTCCGTTGGTCTGGCTGGAAGCTCTTTGATGAGCAGAATAAGGTTTTTTCCCTTGTACATGTTTGTGCCTTTATCTGTACACGACTCAGATTCACACACAATGAGATGGACCTATAGATGGACTGGCTGTGCATGGTCACGTAGACCTGGCTTGGAGCTTCCATATCATCATTGATGAAACAATCAATGCTTGTACTTATTTTTTCAAGAAGTAACAAGTTCTCCCCTGCTCTTCCCTCCCCCAACGGAGGTTTTCTGGACTAGTGGGGACCGCAGAGGTGAGGTGCGAGACCCCTGTTGTACTCATTGCAGAAGAGGCAGAAGAGCAGTCTCTGTCCTAACATGCGATGGTGGAGTCTTGTTTGTGGGACTTGGTGCCCTTAATTTCACTGGGGTTTCTGTCTTAGGTGCATCTAATGCTAGACTTCAGAGAGCTCTCTCACATAACTGAAATGTGAAGAAAATGCTCTGTATGAGATTTAATTCATGCTGGCCCTAAACAGCTCTGGTATCATCAACATCAGAGGAAGTGTGAGTTTCATAATTATATGGGACTGAGTTCAAATCCCAATCCTGTCACTTTGGAATATGGAAATCGTGGGCACTTTTTAACCTTGGAGAGCCAGACTCTCCATCTACAAAATTATGATAGAAACACTATGAAACCATTGAGAATATTATTAGAGATTGTGTATACAGTTGGCCCCACTTCCTGTGTCCTCCCTGAAAATCCCCGGGGCAAGCCGGCACTGGCTGAGCTCACTTTGTGTAAGGCTCAGCATCACCTGCATCATCGGCAATCACCCACATGGCTGGAGTCTTCTGTAGGGCCAAGTCTTCTGTGGGGCATCTCTCAGAGGTCTCAGATGTGCCCTGATCCTGGGTAAAGAAACTGGACAAAGGGTTATTTTTCTGTCCAAAATAATGCTGCAGTGGAGCAACCTGCCCCTAACTCTGTGTAGGGTCTGGTAGCAAGGCTTTGGAGGCCCTGTTAGTGTCCTTACTGACGTGAGGGAGCTGGACCTACCTGAGCTCCTGGCTGCCCAGCCAATGGCAGCCCTACACTAAAAGCTCCATTCCTGTCTAAGTGCTGTGAAAAGGAACTTATTAACAAGGGGGAGCTTTTCAGGCAAGATCACAGTTAGTTTGAAAATGGTTCAGCCATTCCTTTAGAGAAATGACAACGAAAACAAAACCTTATAATTCTGAAGGCACCTCTGCCTTTGGAACCCTGGATGGGTGATTCTTATGACCTCACCCACCTCTTCTCCATGCTCAAGAGGACAGGCAGTGTGGCAGTCCGTGACAGATGAAGGCACAGGGTCTAGGGAATCTCTGAGTCCTTTTTGATGATCACGTATGGAGAGGCAGGCTTAGCACCACTGAAACAACTAGAGAACGACCAAATTATTCATCCGAGTACCTCAGAGATGCCTTTATGAAAACTTCCAGCCCAGTTTTCAGGCAAAAATAACACCACAGACAGGTGGCAGCCATGTGAGGGTGGATCAAGCATGCGCCCTAAATACAGCAGCGCCCTCTGCTCAGAGCTCCACCCAGCACAGGTGCCCTCATCTCGCAGAGTTTGTCTTTTACAAGTGGCCTTTTGGGAATTTAGGAAACCTCGAAAATCATCGGGTTCTCATCACTGCCACTGTGACTTTGAATAATTTAACAACAAAACTTTTTGTAGAGGAAAAGAATCACATAGGGGTTTTCAAAACATTCATAGAAAAATAGAATTAAAGTGTGAGTTTATTTTGGTTCAAAACATTTGAAATCTATTTATAGTTTTTTCATAATATGCATTTTTCAGGACCTATTTGAAGACTCCTTGTAGCTAAGGGTAGGTTTCTTAAGGATGGTTGTGTGCTCGAACTGGAATAATTCTTATTCATAGATGATATTATGGACATAACAGTGCTTCTTCTGTCTCCTACTGGCTGGGATAAACAAGACATCTCTCAACTTTTCTAAGCTTTATACTCCATGTGCATGAATGAGAATATTTTTCTCTTAGCCATTATTGTAGAAATATTCTGATGTCAATACATTATCTACTTTATTCATATTAATGGCTATGTAATATATTTCCAAGTATTGATATGTCATAACTTATTTAATAATTCTGATATTGAAGGCTGTTTCTCACTTTTTTTTCTTTCCAAAACAATGCTGTAATAAACTAGCTTTCCCATACATTTACATAGAATTTGGAGAACATTTTTCTGGAATAGATTTGAAGTAATTGAATTGCTGATTAAAGAACACTTAATATTTTCTACAAATTGTCTTTCCATGCTATATTTTATTTATACTTTCTCTGCTATGTGTTCAATTCCCCATACCAGTGCAAATTGTACTTTACTATCTCCACCTCCATTTTAAAGATGGAGAGCCGGAGACAGATTAAGTGTCTCAATGTCACACAGGTCTCCAGTGATTTGTTCAATGTTAGCTTGCTCTGACTCTCAGTCTCCCTTAAAGAATGCAGTGCTTAGTGTTATACATTTCAAACTTTATTTAAATGGAATCATAGCATACGTATTCATCTGCAACCGGCTTTATAATGCTCAACATACTCTCCTGAGAGTGAGGCACCATATGCTCAGGGCTGTATTCATTTCTTTTCACTGCTGCACAGTACGAATGGAATGAATATACCCAAATCTTTATGCATTCTCTGGTCGCTGGGCCCTTGGTTTGTTTCTGGGGTTTTGCTGTGATAAACAGGGCTGGTATGAACATTGGGCAGATATTCCCTGGAGCTCATTATGTGCACAAGCTTTCTCTGCTTTCCTAGGAAAGGAATTTCTGCCTCTTTGGAAAGCACGTCTTCACTTTCACTGGAAAATGCCAGATTGTTGCCCTGCAGCTGTAGATGGTGTTTTCCTAATATCCTTGCCAAAACTTGACTGTCAGGCTGAAAATTTTGCCAATCTGGTAGGTGTGAAATGCCATCCAAATGTGGTTTTAATTTGCATTTTCCTAACTAATAACTGAAGGATCTTTTCAAATTCTTATTAGCCATTGGCATTTCTTTGTGAAGCGCTTCTTCAATATTTTTGCACATTTTTCCTTGAATTATCTTTTTTGCGATTTGTTTTGAGCAGTTCTTTAAGAATTTTGTATTCTAATTTTTGTCAGTTATACATGTTGCAAATATAGTTTTTCAATTTGTGGCATATTTTTTTTTCAATTTTATTGTGTATATCTGAGGTTTCCAATGTAACATTATGGGATACATACGTACAAGGGTTAAGTTACTATAGCGAAGCAGATTCACATATCTACCATCTCACAGTTGCTTTTTCTGTGATAAGAGCAGCTAAAGTCTACCTACATGACTAAAACCCCTAATATAATGCACTGTTATTAACAACGTTCCTCGTGTTGGACATTAGATCTCTAGACTTTTCAGGCTGCATCTTTGCTCTGTAGCCTTTGACCTACGCTCCCCGTTTTCTTCCCCCGGTAGCCACTGTTTCAGCTATCTCTGTGTACTCGAGCACTCGCTCTCTCGTTTAATATTCAACATATAAGTGAGATCGAGCAATGTGTTTTCCTATGTCTGGCTTCTTTCACTTTCTTTCCTCTAGGTCCATTTACATTGTGGCAAATGACAGGGTCTCTCTTTTTTTTTTAAGAATTATTTTATTTATATTTATTTATTTATTTATTTATTTATTTATTTATTTATTTTAATTTGACTAGAGAGGAAGAGAGAGAGGAGAGAGAGAGGAGAGAGAAAGAGACAGAGAGAGAGAGAAAGTGAGAAAGCAAACCACTCGGTCCAGGACTCAAACTGTGGTTGGCCATGTTGGAGTCCAGTGCTCCTAGCCACTAAGCCACCTGCCGGCCCCCAAGGTCTACTTTTATAATACTGAATAATATTCCAGCTCTCTCTCTCTCACACACACACACAGACACACATACACACACACACACACACACACACACACCACAGTTTCTTTATCCATTCTTTTGTTGATAAACACTTGAGTTGTTTACATATCTTAGTTATTGTGAACAATGCTGTAGTAAACATGAGTACAGACATCTTTATGAGGTGGTGATTTCAGCTCTTTTGGGTATGTACCAAAAGAGTATATATACTGCTGTGTAAATGGCTTTTTATGACAACCAAAAGTTCTTAGTTTTAATATGTTTGCTTTTCTTTAAAAAAAAATTATGATTTACCTTATTTGAATTCTAAGAAATTTATTTATATCCAGAAGATATAAAGATACTCTTCCATATGGTAGTTTAAAATGTTTATGGTTTTACATTACACATTTCAATCTTTAGAGCATCTGGAATTAATCTCTATGCATGGTGTGAGGTAACACTTCAATTTCTTTGTTTACTTTTTCGCCTATGCTTTGTCTAGTGATGTTGCAGAGCAACTTTCTCGTATGCACAGACACGTGTATGGACTCTGTTCTGCTCAGTCAGTCTACTAATACTTCCTGGCACAAATGTGGCATTTTCTCAATTATTAAGGCCTTTGAATAAGTTATGTGAGGTTGAACTCCCTCCTCAATTTTTTTTTTCAGGAATATCTTGGTAATTCTTACTTCAAAGGTCTTCCATGCACATATTAGAAACTGCTTGTCAAGTACCACAAACTAGTTTTCAGCAGTTGGGTTACGTATGTACTGAATGGAATATCAATGTGGAAATAATTGACATCTTTAAGCTGCTGAGCCTGGTGATCCATGAAAATTGTATGTTCTTTTATTAATCTGGATCTCTTCTAATGTCTTTTAATATAGTTTCATGAGGTGGCTTCAGAATGTTTGAGAAAAAATGGAATTAAAGTACAAATTCATTTTGATGCCAAAGAATCTTGAAATTCGTGCACAAGTTTTCATAATACATGTTTTCTAAGTAATTTTAAAAACCTCTTCTATAATTTTTTAATTAAAAGTTTAAAATCTTACGTTAGATTTATTCTGAATTACTTTATAATTTCAGAATATTTGAATGGTATCTTTCATTTAATTATAGTTTTAAAATGTTTGTTACTATTATGTGTAAATGACTATTCAATCAGATGACTTGCTGAATAACATTAATTATAATAATTTATCTAACATTATCAAGCTTCTCATCTTCCTTCTTTTATCTCTTCCTTCTCCACCTCCCCTCCTCTCTCCTTTTTTTCTCTTTCTTTCTTTCATTCTTCATTTCTTTCTTTCTTTCCTCTTTTTTTACTCGTTGTACTGTAATACAGTACAGTACGATTTTTCTGAGAGAGAGAGAGAGACATCACTTTCATATAACTTTTATTATTATTATTATTATTATTATTATTATTATTTAGCTTTTTGCCATAGGGTGCATATGCTTACCAAAGAGAGATAGAGAAAGACAGAGAGACAGAAAGTAAGAAGTCACCCTCCTGGGGGGGATGCCACACTACAATCCCTTTTCTTCCATTCTCCTCTCAGGATTTTGGTCATGAATGCACACATGCCCAGTGTGATTTTCAAGCCACCAGGTCTTGAACCGCCGTCAGCCTTGTGGAAGTCTAGTGCCTTACCGCTTCACCTGCTGGCTTATTACACAGTATTTTTATAATTGTTCTGTTTTATTATTAGTTATTGTTGTTAAACTCTTAGTGCCTAATTTATAAGTCAAACATTATCATAGGTATATATGCATAGGAAAAAGCATAGTCTATAAAGCGTTTGGCATTATCTACGGTTCATTCACTGGGGGTATTGGAGCATACATCTCATGGCCAAGGAGAGACTGTAGTATAATATTTTAAGCTATGCTGTTATGTGCATGCAGCCTTACAATTATGACATCCTCTTTGGTAACTAAACTTTTAATTTTCTCATAACGTTTCTCTGTTAATGCTATTAGTAATACAGCTAAATGCTTACTTTGGTAGTATTTGCCTGCTATAATTTTCTACACTCTTTTACTCTTGTTCTTTCTAATATTTATGATTCATAAGTGTTTCTTACAAACAGTATAAGGCTAGCTTTTGTTTCTTTGTTTAACCCAACAGTCTTTATCTTTTAACTCCTGAATTTTGTTATTTTACATTTATTCTAGCTATCATTATATTTATTTACTTATACAATATTAATGGGTGTTTTTTGCATATTATGCATTTCCTATGCTTTCCCCCTTTCTCTTTGAGTGTTTCAGTGTATTTTCTCATTGTACCATTTCTCTCTACTATCTTAGAACTGAGTAATTCTATTTTTTGTTCTGTTAATTGTTACCTTGGAAAACTCAAGAAGTTGATTATTTATATATCTCTGCTTAAAAATACAAGAAATGGGGCCGGCAGGTGGTGTGGTGGTTAAGGCTGCTGGACTCCCACATGACCGAATGCAGTTAGAGTCCCGGACCTGGAGGCTTGGCTTCTCACTTTTCTCTCTCTCTCTCTCTCTCTCTCTCTGTCCCTCTCTGGTCAGATTAAAATGAATAAATAAATAAAGTTAAATAAAATAATTCTTAAAAAATACAAGAAATGATATAACTTAATTGTAATCTTACTCTCTCCTTCTAATATAATATTGTGAAAACATGTTTTAGATTTATTATGTTTTTCCCCAAGTCTTTATAAATGATATTATTGTCTTGTATAGTCTTGAATAAATTTACCTTCATATTCATTGCTTTCTATGCTCTGCATTTATTCTGATACCTTAGACCTTCCATTCAACGTTTTTCATTTTGCCTATAAGATAACCTCTATGATGTCATTTAGTAAAGATATTTGGGGCACTGCCTTTTTTGTTAGTCTTATTATTATTGTATTACATTTGTTAGTTTTACTATTGACCTCGTTTTTTTAGTCTTATTTTGATTCTGATAGTCTTATTATTATTATTTACTTCCTCTCCTTTTAGAAAGACATTTTTTACTGGATAAAAAGTTATTTTCTCTCAGCACATTTAAGATAGTATTTCGTTCTCTTTGAACTTCCATTTGCTGTTTGTTATTTCTTTTTTGACTATTTTTATTTTCTCTCTGAAGGCTTTTAAGATAGTCTCTTTTCCCCTTTAATATCATGCAATTTCACTGTGATGTTTTTTAATGTGGATTTTATTTTTACTCTGCTTAATATGCACTTGCTTCTGTAATAAAAGCATTAGTGTCATTTATCAGTGTAAAGCTTCTCAGTCATTATTTTTCAAATGTCCTCTCCAGCTCTCAATTCACTCTTGCTGGGCCTCCAATTAGACAAGTAGGAGACTTCCTTAGACTTTTCTCCATGTCTCTGACTCTCCTTGGTTACTTCCTGAATCCTTCTATATGGCATATTATATACTATGTATGTATTTATTTTTAAATATTTTTTTTAAATTTCAATTTACTTTATGCATTCAATCACTATACATCACTACATCTTCTAAAGTGAATTTGCCCAACATGAATACACTGCACACCAGTCCAGTTGAAGCTCTCATACACATTCTAATCAATAGGTAATCATCTATTTCTGTGTCCCATAAATGTCTTGCCTCTCTATTTTTCTCCTTAATTCTCTTCCAATTTTATTAAATATCTCTTTAGCTTTGGAAATATTTCTTTTAAAGCCAGTCATTAGGATTTTTTAATATATGCAGATTTTAAAATTTACATTTAACTATGGTATATGTTATGGGATACAATATGGTTTTTCAAAGCATGCATGTGGTACATGGCAATCAAATTAAGATATTAGCATATGTCATTCTCAACAGATAACTCTTCATTTTTGTGTCTTTAAATGTTTTCTTCCTTAGCCCCATCCACCCACTCCTTACTAATCAGTGCCTTCCTATACAGTCTCTGGTATTTACAATGGTCTTCCTTACTAATATATCTTCAGACTTCCTATTTCTTTTTTTTAAAATTACATTTAATAACTGTACATCTTTACAGCATGCAAAATGTTTTTTCCCAGCCTGAAATCAGTGCATTTATTCAAGTCAAGAATACTACTATGTATTTACATTATCATTAACAGACAATTTTTCATTTTTATGTCTGACAATTCTTTTTCTCTTTTCTTGATCCCTTTTATTCCACTCCCTATTACCCACTCCCTTCCTCTACTGTTTATTTTATCTACAGTTGCCCTTCCTCCTGTTTTCCTTCCAATCTTTCATTTTCTGCCACAGAGTGCAGACATTCAGTATATACTAAGTGGAGACATACAATGCCTCTCTTTCATAGTTTGGCTTGCTTCACTTAGCATTAAGTCTTTCATATTCATCCACTTTATATCAACTGCTAGGGTCTTACTATTTTATTTTATGGCTGAGTAGTATTCCATTGCTTATATGTGCCACATTTGTTCAATTCATTCATCTGTTCTTGGACATTTGAGTTGATTCCATGTCTTACCAATTGTGAATAATGCTGCAATAAACATGGATATGCAAGTATTTTTCGAACTGAGAGTTTTCCTATCCTTTGGGTGGGTACCCAAGAGTATAATTGCTAGGCTGTACGGTCATTCCATTTGTCGTTTTTTGAGGAACTTCCATACTTCTCGCCACAGTGGCTATACTAATTTACATTCCCATCAACAACAGTATAGGAGAGTTCCCTTTTCACCACAGCCTTACCAGCACTTACCATTTTTAATTTTTTTATCTTAGCCATTCTGACTGGGTTTAAGTGGTATCTCATTGTGGTTTTGATTTGCATCTCCCTTACAATAAAAGATGTTGAGCATTTTTCTTCATATGGTTCTTGGCCATTTGTGTATCTTCCTTGGAGAGTTGTGTATTCAAGAGTTTCCTCCAGAGACTAACTGGGAGGAAGTGAATTTGAAGTTTGAGGAAGAGCTATGTAGGCAGACTAGCATGAGGAAAGGGAATACTCTTGTTTGGGCAATGACAGTATGAAAGGGGTTCAGAGGATAAATTTACAAGAGACTGTCTGTAGGATTAGGTTGTTGCTGAAGATAGCAGCTGGATGTAAGCCCGAGTATGAGGCTATATCGAGGTAGTGAATGTAGTTGACATCGGGGTGAGGATCTTGGGTCTGTCTTGTAGCCTGCTGAGAGGAATTCTGGAGTGGAGGAATTGAGTGAAAGATGGACAGAGATCATTGCATGCTCATAGGCCAAACTGAGCCAGCAAATGTTGGGGTATAGACTGCTTACTTGTCCATTTACCATCAGCATGTTTTTGTTAAAAATCTAGATGCTGACTTCTCTTGAACAGTTGAACCCAGCTTGCACTTTTGTGGGCAGCCTCAGCTGAATAGAGCAGCACTTGCCCCTTTGAATGGGTTGGGTGCCTTCCGCCTCCCCAAACCCCATCCTCTTTGTGGTTGGCAAGTGATAGTTTCTAGGCATTTTCATGGCTCTTATTCTTATAAAAATTTTAGAATTATAAAATACTTCTTACTTGCATGGCTCGATTAAAACTGAAAATGAAAGGCAGACTGAGAAGACTCATCTTTTCAAAAAAAGTGGGAGAAAAATCCCCTCACTGAAGTAAAAAGTGAGAGAAAAATCCCCTCACTCAAGTAAAAACTTGCTATTCATTTAACACACTAACATAGCACCAGAGTCTAAAGGTGATAGCTTAAAAATAGGTTCTAGAACAAACCTATGCAACATTTTTACCATTACTCCTTTCTGTTGTCTACTCCTGAGTCAGAGGTAGGAAACTGGAAACAGTGGAGCAAAAAATATTTGGTCAGTTCTCTCAGATGTGGCCTGTCGAATGGATCCATGTAAGAATTATATCTGTCTTTGAGGGCAAGACAGAAGACTAGAGACTGGACAATTTTCCAGTGGTTTGGGGCGCTATAGACAGAATGTTTGTGCCCCTCCCCCCCAGTTTCATATGCTGAAATCCTAACCCCCAATACAATTGTATCAGGAGGTGAGCCTTTGGGAGGCTAGGTCATGAGGGGGAGCACTCTGGGAAGGGAGATTTAGAAAAGAAGCCCCACCAGACAGTGGTGCAGGTATAAAATGCAATGTTCTGTGAGGCAATCCCACGTCAGAAAGTGTCCGGTCCAGGTCTGGAGACCTGCCTCTCTAAGTGCTTCTGTCACCCATGCCTGTGGTTTGACACTGGCTAAAGGCTGGGGATGGATTGTGGTGTTGGAGCCCTGCTGAGTATGCTATTTTCCTCTCTCTGTCTCGCTTGTGGAAGAAAGAAATAAACTTTAAAAAAATACAAAAACCCTAATGGTATCTCATTCTTTCTGCCATGTGAGGACACAGCAAAAAGGCAGCTCTCTGTGAGCCAGGAAACAGGCCCTCATGGGACTCCACATATGCATTGATCTCAAATTTCCAGTTCTAGAAAGAGAAATAAATGTCCATTAAATCAGCCTGATCTGTGGTTTTCTAGCCCAGCAGCCAAGCCTGATCAAGAGAGGGGTCCATATTCCACATGGGGAGATTCTAGTTCCTGGGTGGCTCTCCATTTGCTATGGTTTGTCTGTGCCCCAGCTACTGATGTATTGAAATCCGGTGAGCCATTGTAGTGGAGTTGAGAGGGTAGGAACTTAATCTGGTTAGTGTTGAAAGGTTGGGGTCTTTGGGAAATGATTAGTCTTTGGGAAATGAACATTGTCAGGGCAGGGCCCTCATGATTGATTCCTGTTGTCTTTGTATGAGCAGATGCAGACACTGACATCAACTTGCAGGCTGCTCTCTTGCCATGGATGTCTTGCACAGACTTGGGACTTTACAAAGCATGCTCACCAAATATGGCCTCTCGACCTTGGATCTATAAAAACATGAGCAAATAAACCTCTATTCTTTTTTCCTTTTATTTGTGCTTCAATATTTAAATAGTTTAATAACATTTTTGTGACTTTTATCATAAATTTAGCATCTATATAGTATTTTTTTTTTTTTTTTGAGAGGTTTTCACTATAGGGCCCGTGCGCTCGCCAGACAGACAGAGAGAGACATAGAGACAGAAAGTGAGAAATCACCCCCCAGGGGGGATGGCCACGCCACAATCCCTTCTCCTCCATTCTCCTCTCGGGATCTTGGGCACGCACTCACACGCGCCCGGCGTGAGTTCTAAGCCACTGGGTTCGGAATGCGAACCGCGGTCGACTATGTGGGAGTCCAGTGACATAGCAATTACACTAACTGCTGGTTCCCCTATATAGTATTTTCTGAAAATTTAAATGTTCTGTATGTTTAGTAACTTTTTTATTAGTTCACTTTACATTCTTTCACTGAACATCATCACAGCATACAAAATGTGACTTTCCATCCAGAATACACTTTAAAGTGGCTTAATCATACATGTTATTATCCACAAATAATTTCCATTTCTTGTTTCTTGTATACATATATATTTTTTCCCCTATTTCTCACCCTTTCCACACACTGTCTTTGGTATCTGTAGTTGCTTTCCATTCCTTTTTTAACTTTTTCCCACATCTCATTGATTCACAAAATATCTTAATTAATTTAAATACTTTCAATAGCAAGTTCAGCTGATATATACATATTTGTGAACACATGTTGATTTTAGGCATGAAACTCTGTGGGTAGTATGAATATACTATAAAGTAACACCTTGCTGAGGCTATGCAGCTTACTGTGGTCATTAAATAGGTATTTTCTAATATATTTTTTAATTTCAAGAAAGGTAGTTTTAGCTTTAACAAATCAAAATCAAAAAATGTTAAGAGAATTTTGTTTAAGACTTAAAGCCAGGAAACAGGTTAGGATTCTGTTCAAATAGTAGGCACATGGACCTGTCCACAACTCAAGAGAAGACAAAAATCCTTAACTCTGGAAAACAAAGCATGTTTAAGTTAAAAGTCATAAAATTCTAATTCACCAGTGCAGACTCATGTACTTAATCTATCTTCTGTTGTGGTCTGATCTTTCCGTTTAAATTCTGGAAGATAATGTTCAACTCTGGAGTTGTTTCTACCATTAAGCTGGTCATTTTCTTAGTTATTTTAGAACTCTTATTTATGTGTGTCTGACTTTAGTTTTCCTGAGATAACAATCCCTTCAGAACTTCTTGGAGAGGTGGTCTGGTGTTGGTAAATTCTTTCAGCTTTTGTTTTTCTGAGAATGTTCTTGTCTTCTCTTCCCATAAGAAGGATAATCTTGCCGGATATAGTATTCTTGGCTGAAATTGTTTTTCACTCAACACTTTAAATATATTTCCCATTCTTTCCTTGCTTGCATTGTTTCTGATGAAAGGTCACTATTAGCCTGATGGGATATCCTTTGCAGGGAACTTGACATTTCTCTCTTGCCAATCTTACTATCTTGTTTTTGTCTGTGGTTTTGGTCAATCTGGCTTTAATGTGTCTTGGGAAGATCTTTTTGGGTTGATCCTATTTGGGATCCTTAGTATTTCTTGGGTCTGGATCTTTGAATGCTTTTCTAGGTTTGGAAAGTTTTCTTCCAGGATTTTATGGAATAGATTATCAATGCCCTTATTAGTCTCTTCACCTTCTGGGATACCAATTATCTGGATGTTTGGACATTTAATGGTATCTAGTATTTGTCGTATATTATTCTCATTTTTTTGGCTATTTTCTCAGTCTTTGTGGTGGTTTTTACTAGTCCTGCGATTCTGTCTTCTACATCTGAGATTTGATTTTCTGTAAGAACTAGTCTGCTTTTAAAACTTTCAAGGGAAGTTTTGACTTCCTGTATTATAGCCTTCTTCTCCAACAGTTCCATCTGATTCCTTTTTATGGTGTGTATTTCCTCTTTCAGCTCTCGCAAGAACTTCCTCACCTCCTGGAACTCATCGACTCTTTTCTTCTGGGGTTCATTGTCTCTCTTCTCTTCCATCTCTGTTAGCTTTGTTACTGTGAATATTCGAAAATCCTTATCAGACATTTCTGTGAGTTCCATTGTACTATCTGTGGAGGAAGAGGAGTTATTCCTTTCCCTTGGGGGAGAGGTATTTTCTTGGTTTCTCATATTTCTTGTGCAAACTCTGTGCTGTTCTGTTTTTCTCCCTTTGTGCCACAGATTCAGTGGGAATTGAGGAATATGTTGACCCTAATAGTATTTGGATGCTTGGCTACATTTCACCAAGACTTGTCTAGACTCTTAGTGCTTGGTATAAGCAACAGAGAATGGACTAGAACACCACCAGATTGGGCCTATCCACAGTGAGTGCACACATTCACCTATGCAGGCCAAGGGTGAGGCTTCCTGGGGCTAAGTCCATCCCCTTCCACCCTTCTAGTCCTACCCCTCTCTAGACTCTCCCTGCCTCACACCACTGTTTTTCTTGGGACAGCTGGCTAGAGACAGGGCAGGAAACTCAGGGGGAAACCTGGAAACTGAAAGAGGACAATTCCCCCATAAATGTCAAAGGCTTTAAGATTGAAAGTGGCTTGTTTCTGGAAAGAGATATGGGACTAGACATGGAACTCCTGTTAGGCAAGTGGGGTTGGGATAGTTTGTCCTCCACTTTGTAAACTTGCTGTAAGAGCATTTTGAAGTTAAACATTCATGGAGATGCTTCCCTTAGTCCCAACAAGAATGACAGTGGGATTTGTGCCTGCCATTCAGACCACATGTTCTCTTCAGCATCTCTCAGGGGAAGGAGAGAGAAGATGGGGAAGGAGCGCATATCTTTGAGCACCATGCTTCCACCCCAGCAAGGGCTGCTATCGCTGCCATTGCTGCCTGTTCCCATTGGCCAGAGGAGGATCCGAGAGCTGAGAAGGAAAGGTGGCTCCTTGTGCACAGCCATGTAAAATGACCTCGTGGGCCCCAAGCCCTTCCACTTCACCACCTGCTGCCTTACAGGGGATCTGAAGACTAATCTTGGCATTGGAAAAATAATTACACACTTTGGCATGCTTGTAAGGAGATTACATGATATATATGCATGTGTGTGTATAAAAATGTGTGTGTGTGTGTGTGTGTGTGTGTGTGTGTGTGTGTGTATCTGTTAGAGAATTGCTCTTTCCTCCATTTTCCAAATGCAGTTTATTTTGACTTTACATGGGCACACATTGAAATATGAATGTTTACCTTTAGAACATTGTCCTTGGAGGAGAGGAGGGAGAGTGGAAGGCATGAATGAAAATAAACTATATTTAATAGCGAACTAATCACTTTAATTGTCCCTTTTTACATGAAGACTCTTCTGATTTATGAATGTGTTATTGAGGAGCCCACGGAAAGCCTCCTGACTGGCTCCTTTAAGCTATGGAACAGCTTTCACCAAGAACAAATGTCTTTAATTGTGGCATGAATGTTCAGGGTTCCTAATTAGCTGTTTATAATAGCTACACTCTTTCTTAGTGTCTGCCGACAGTCTCAGGCAATCCCAGGAAGCAAGACCTCCACCACCTCCAGATTTGCTCTTTTGCTTATTTTGTGCAGTGAGATGATGACTCCCAATGGAAGATTTATTTTTCCAGAGGCTCCGAAGACAAATGAAACTAAAATGTCTCCTGTTTGCTTGTTTGTTTTTATCTTCTGATACACATTCTTGCTCTATTCTGTATTTTCACGTAAAACTGGAAAACACCACTACCTCAGGTTGCATCCATCTGGCAGGACGTGTGGAGCCTGACTGGCAAAGAGTAGGAGGAAGAAGGGAGTTTGCCCTCACTGGGCACCTACTGACTGCAAATGACTGCCCAGAGCTCTGCATAGAGTTGATCTCTTAATTTTACATTGCGCCCGTGAATGGAAACCAGCCCAGTTGTGCCTTCTCTGGGCGTGTTACTTGTACTAACATCCTAAGATGTTAAAGCAAATCACACTGCTGAGCCTAGAGCTGGAGACAAAATGAATGGGGCAAAAGTGCAGACCTAAGGAGGGAAAAAGACATGTTGGATACAAGTTATTAGGTGACCATGTGCATTGCGATTATCTTCTAATTTGTGGCTTGACTTTTTCCACTCTTTTAATGCTGGCTTTTGGTGAACCAAAGTTCTTAACTGATGAAGCCTTTATTAATGTATCAACCACGTATTAATTTGCCTTTATAGCTAGTGGGTTTTTTTGAGTTCCTGTTTGAGAAATCTTTGCGTGATCCAAAATACAGTACAAATGTTCTTCTGTTTCCTTTTAGCAGCTTTATTGATTTATTTTTTTAAAGCTTTCCATAGGATACATGTGCTTGCCAGACAGAGACACAGAGGAAGAGAGAGAAGGAAAGTGAGAAATCACCCCCGAGGGGATAACCATGCCACAATTCCTTCTCCTCTACTCTCCTCTTGGGATTTTGGGCATGCACGGACAAATGCCCAGCGTGATTTTCAAGCCACCGGGTTTGGGATTCAAACAGCAAAGTCAGCCATGTAGGATCCACCTGCCTTAATCTCCATGCCATCTGCTGGCCCTATTGGTTTATCTTTTACATTTAAGCCTGTATTACATCTTAGATTAATATTTACATATAGTGTGAAGCAAAAATCAAAGTTAATTTTTTTCCACATGAATATTCAGTTGATACAGCATCATTTATTAAGATTTTTCTTGGGGGGGGGCAGTAGATAGAGTGGTGGTTAAGGGTGCTGGACTCGTACATAGCTGACCATGGTTCGAATCCCAGATCTGGTGGCTTGCTTTCTCACTTTCCCTTGCTCTCTCTCTCTCTCTCAGGTTCTCTCTCTCTCTCAGTCTTTCCCTCTTTGGTCAAATTAAAAAAATAAAATTAATAAAGTTAAATAAAAACTTTTTAAAAAGTATTTTTCTTGCGACCAGCAGATGGCATAATGGCTACATCACTGGACTCCCATGAAGTCTTCTGTAGTTCAAGTCCTGGACCTGGTAGCTTAAAACTCATGTGGGGCATCTGTGTGTACATGTCCAAAATCTCGAGAGGAAAAGGGATTGTGGCATGGCCATCCCCCTGGGAGTTGATTTTTCACTTTCTATCTCTCTATCTCTCTGGCAAGTGCATGCACCCTATGGCAAAAATGTTTAAAAAAAAAAAAAGAAAAAGATTATTCTTTCCCCACTTAATTGCAGTGGATTCTTTGTCATAAAGAAAGTGACTATCTTATACTTTGGGACTTTATTTTTAATTTCCTAAATCATGTTATATACTTGTACACTGTCTTGACTTCTTGATTACTGTAGCTTTAGAATAAGTTCTTTTTAAATGTGTGCCAGAGGGAATGTGTGCTCACTGGAGAGAGACAGACAGAGTGAGAGACAAAGAGAGAGAGAGAAGGAAAATGAGAAAGCCTCCTCCTGGGGATGACCACACTGTAATCCGTTCTCTTTCATTCTCCTCTCAGGATTTTGAGCATGCATGCACATGTGTCCAGCATGTTCTTCGAGCCTCCAGGTCTGGGACTTGAACTGTGCAGTTGGCCATGTGGAATCTAGTCAACTTAACCACCACACCACCAACAGACCCTAGAATAAGTCTTGAAATTTGATAATATTCGTTCTCTAATTTTGGTTTTATGCTTCAAGATTGACTTAATTCTTCAAGTGAATTTTAAAAATTTACTTACCATATTTTCAACTCCATAATTTATGTTTGGTTCTTTTTTATAATTTGTATCTCTTTGTTGGTATTCTTATTTTGTTTATTATCATTTTCCCAATTTTCTTCAGTTCTTTGTTCATGCTTTCCTTTTGCTTTTGAAGATATTTAAAATAGTTGTTTTAAAGTCTTAGTCTGGTAATTCTAATCCTGTCTCAGAGACAGTGTATTGCCAATTAGTTTTGTTCTTTTGAACTGGCCATAATTTTCTTTTTCTTTGCTTTGTTCTTTTTTTATAATTTAATTTATTATTATTTTTAATGAAGAGTAGTCATTTGAAAAAACAGTCGCCTCTCCATTCTCTACCTACTGGCTTTAAGCTGGTGCAGTTCCTGGATTAGCTGGGCTTGTTCTGAGCCAGAGGGTCATTCTCAGATGAAACCATGTGGTCTTCTCAATCCCTTTTATGTCTGCATTTTACTTGGGACTTCATATGCTTCCTCAATTCCCGTTTATCCATAGCTATTTTGAATCTCTTAGTTTCCAGAAGAGTCTCATTCTACTTTCTCCTTAGGGCTTACTGGATCTATTTTATGTCTTTCTCTGAAATGTCTTGTCCCAGGAATTTGTAGGATGGAGTCCATTCACTGCCTCTTGAGCTCTGCTTTATGCTCCTCCCTGCCCGGAGTTAGGCAAGACAGAGATAATTCCCTCAGGTATACCCTGAGAAATGTCAGAGCATTTCATATAAGGTTTGCTCTTCTCTTGTCAGTTCCAAGGAGACTGGGAATTGTACTGTTTTCTTCCTCAGACCAAAGATATCTTGTCAATCAGGAAATACAGCAAGGGTGAGTAGAAACACCTCTTTAAAAAGGCTTATTTATTTCTTTCATGAAATAAATGAGAGAGGGACTATTAAAAGAAAAATAAACTTCAGTATTTGGTGTAGTGGCTATGTCACTGGATTCCATGTGGTCGACCGCAGTTCGAGTCCTGGACTCGGTGGCTTAAACTCATGCCGGGCATGTGTGCATACATGCCCAAGATCCTAAGAGGAGAATGGTGGAGGAGAAGGGACTGTGGTATGACCATTCCCCCTGGGGGGTGATTTCTCGCTTTCTGTCTCACTCTGTCTTTCTGGTGAGCGCACGCACCCTATAGCAAAAACCTCTCAAAAAATAAGTACATAAAGAAAGAAAGAAAAAGGAAAAGAAAAATAAACCAGCCAATTTGATAGAGTAGAATTTTAATAGAGCAAACTTTTTTTTTTGGAGAGGTTTTTGCTATGGGGTGCGTGCGCTTGCCAGATAGAGAGACTGAGAGACAGAAAGTGAGAAATCACCCCCCAGGGGGGATGACCACACCCTTCTCCTCCATTCTCCTCTCGGGATCTTGGGCACGCATGCACAGACGCCCGGTGTGAATTTTAAGCCACCGGGTTTGGGACGTGAGCCGCGGTCAACTACATGGGAGTCCAGCGACATAGCCATTATGCTAACTGCTGGTCACAATAGAGCAAATCTTAACACGATTTAAATTGGGCCGTTGTCCCCAGCCTTCTAGGCAACTCTGGTTACCCTTGTGGTCAACTGGGTATTCAAGTTGCTGGAATGGAAAAGTGATGTGCAGTAAAAGGAAAAGTGTCATACAAAAAACAAAAGTGAGGGAGTGAAGGAGAAACTGATCATAGTTGGAAGGTATGGTGCACCAACAGGCAAAAAGATGGACTTTCTGTGATTGACTCAAGTGTGGCAAGTGTGATTGGCTGTAACCAGCTCAAGAAAAAAAGGCTAACTTGTAAGATTTTGGCTTATCCATAGAAATCAAAGTGCGGGAGTACAGAAGCTGCTTTAGGCCAGAATAGTTTAACAGGACAGAGAAAGAGAGAGAAACAGAGATAGCACCCCTAACAGGGTCTCAGTGCTGTGATCCACCCTAGCTTCATCTTGCCCCAGATTACAGACCATACATGCCCACCCACTCAGAAAGGTTCCTAGGCAAGAACCTGGAATGCTCCCATGTGGGTTGGACTCACAGAACAATGCATTTTACTGCTGTGTTACTGTTTGATCCCTGAAACTTCGCCACATTTGAAGGTGACTTTTCTTAAACCTCTGACAGTTTTTTTTTCAGAGCTCCCTTGAAAGTCGTTCAGTTTCTGGTTGTTTTTGAGGTTTCTGGGGAGTAGTAAAGGCTTGGAGCAACCTAGTTCACCATTTTGATCAGACATTTAGATTTTTTTTTAAAACTTACTTTAAAAGGAATCTTTTTTCTTAAATTAGGATTTGAAAAAAGTCCATTTGCATTGAAAAGCAAATCAATAATTTCAATCTTCCTAGTAAATTTGTAGGTTATATCATACTATAATACTTGAATAGCAACAATACTTTAGATTGAAACAGGAGTTGGAGAAATCAGTCTTGAAAGGAAAATGGAGCTTAGATCAAATTAAAAATGTTAGATAGAAGTCTTGTAAAATTAGAAGTTCCAACACATGCTTCTTTTGTATTTACCCACAATACATTCAGTCTAGAGACTTATACAAAGTAAAAAAGCCAATCCAAAAGGTTATCTACTTTAGGCCAACTAATGGTATGGTGGTTAAGGCAGCTGGATCCCACATGGCCCAATACACGGTTCAAGTTCCAGACCTGGATACTTTAAAACCATGCTGGGCATGTGTGTATGTGCTCAAAATCCTAAGAAGAGAAAAGGAGTAGATGGAATTGCAGTATGGCCATCTCACCTCGGTGGTGCTTTCTCATTTTTGCCCTTTCTCTCTCTCTCCAGCAAGCACATGCACCCTATTGCAAAAACAAATAAATGAAAATTACTTTATGATTCTATTTAGAGTTTTTTTTCAGTTGACAATAATGTTTATCAAATGACAAAAATTTAAAGTGGAGGAAGTATTAGTAGTTCTAGGGTTAAAAAGTAGTGGGAGTGGGTAGGAGGACAGAAGGCAGCGTATGGTGGTGTGCCTCAGTTGTTTGTCTCTATTGATAGAAAGTGTCCCGTTGTATAAATGCACCTTAAATCACCGATTTATCTATTAGTGAACATTTATGTGCCTAGTGTGGGGTTATTATAAAACAGACTACTAAAACTATTTTTGTACAAGCCTTTATACATACATATGTTTTCATTTCTCCTTCATTAAAGATTTAGAGATGGTCATTGTATATTTATCTTTATAAGATAAATGAACCGTTTTCAAAATAGTAGAGAAGTTTTACAAAAATTTATCAGGTACCCATATGCTTATTACAACACTAGTCACAACAACTGATATGGAGTCAATGTGTTTATCAATCAATGAACGTATAAATGGTGTCATACATAATAGTAGAATAGTATTCAGCCAGAAAAAGGGATTAAATCCTCTGATTTGAAGCAACGTGGAGCCTGAGAGAAGTTAAGTGAAATGTCAGGAAGTGAAAGGCAAGCACTGCATGTTCTCATTGGTGGGAGCTAGATGACTCGAATGTGCGGAGGTGGAGAGAGGATCGGTGGCTACCAGAGTCTGGGACGGAGCAGGGGAGGAAAGGCGAGCATGAACTGGTTAACAAATACAAATCGCAAGTGAATTAGAATAAGAGCATTATACAGCACAGTAGAGCCACTACAGTTGGTGACAATTCCACATATATTTCAAAATAGCTAGAAAAGGGAATTTCAAATGCTCACAGATGACAGTATGTGATGGTGAATATATTTATTGCCATGTATTGATTGTTTTTGTTTTCACTTGACAAGCAGCACTATCATGTTTCTCATTTTAATGTGGATACAATCATTAGGTTATCTGTCATATTACCATATTTATTCGTAATAATATTTGTTGTTTATTTTATGTCCTTTAAGATACATTTAAAGAAAATAAAACAAAACCACATCAACTGCAAATGTAAAGGGGAGTAAAAGCACAGTACCCACCAAATTTTCACATGTCAAAGAAAGTTCATAATGACATGAGCTCGAGGTATCTCCGGCATTTGCTTTGATGCTCATGACGTGGCACTGGTGATGTTGTAAACAGCAGAAAAAGAGGGGCTGCCTGAGCTTTTCCACAGTGATACACCAACGGCCATGGCGATGACTCACACCTGGCGGAGGAGGCGGTGTCATGCGACCTCATGTGAGGTCATTGTACTTGTCTGCAGATGTCTGGCTGTGCTCAACTTGGGTAGACTTCTTGATCATGCTGATGCTGGGGTTAAACCGAGCTCTCCACCGGCTGATAACCTCCTGAATGAGGGTGCTGTGCGGAAGCACTTTCTACGCTTTCATGATACAAACTATTGCAGCTTGGAGGTACATTTTCCTACGGCATTTCTCGTCTATTCCATTTCCTGTGGTGTGTCTTTCTGCATTGATGCAGTAATTTAAATTTTGTTCTTTTACTGCTGAAGTTCATATTTAATTAAAATGAAGATTCCACATCAATGTCTTCCTTTTTTGAGTTGGGGTTAATTATTTTCACATCAAGGAAGGACTGGATCATTTTCGTCAGTTCCTTCTCATTCATTTGAGTGCTATCTTGGTGCTCCTTAGAGCCAAGGGCTTCCTCTTGCTAAAGGCTAGGAGCCCTGCCATTTGATAAGTGGGCACCATGGCTACCTATTGTTTGCCCAAGTGATTCATTTTAACTTTGCCAATACAGAGATAATGTAACCATATAAGTTTCCTTCCACTGAAATGCTGGCTATAAAATAATTAAAACATCTGTACACTTTTTTCTAATTCCTGGAGAGTTACAAACAGGTGAAGGAGGCTGAGTAAGAGGCCATGCACCAACCTACCGAACATATATTTGAAAACTAATTCCCCAACTTATTTTGTGTCTTTGTTTTTGATAAAATTGTTAAAGTTATTGTTGAGATCAGCACTGACACTCATATCTGTATACATCTGATGGACTTGCTGGTAAACTCATAACCACAGGCTTTATTGATCATTGCTTCTTCAGAATCCATAGACATGGATAACCCATGAATTAAATGTTTTGCCAGCATTCTTGTCTAGAACTTTTGAAAAACATCCTTATCATCTATATACTTGAAAATAGTAATGAAGCGCTAAGTTTGTCTTCCACTTTGTTCTCAGTCATCCTTTTCACCGACTTCTTTAATAAGTTGTCACAGTACTCGGCAAGCTGTTCAGGCACTCTGCAGAAAGACATGGGTTCTCTAATTCACAGCTGATGTAAGGGCCTTATCCAATGCACTCCTAAAGCATTGATCACCATTCAAAATAGCATTGGTAAGTCGAACAAACTTACCGTGTACTTCCAAAATTGACTCCACAAAATAGTGTTGGCATATTTTCCTGAGTAAGGTTACTGGTTCCTCTAAGGCCCTCACCGTGTATATGATTTTGCAGCTTCTGAGTCATATGAGGTAAACCAGAGGATACAGCATGTAGTAAGAAGTACATGTTTGCCATGTCGTCTTTTTTTTTCTTGTCAAATGGTATTATGACATTCTGCATGTAAGAACTGCAGGTGGTCGCTACCATTTGCTGCTGACATTCATGAATCACTTAGCATATGAACTTGGATGTAAGTCTTTTCCACATTGAATTTCTTCATCCTTTAATCTACCTAAAACCTTTTCCATAATACTGTGAGCAGTTGAATACTTGTAAAAAAATTGAAACTTCTTGTTTGTAATACTCTCCTGTTTTAGTCAGACAGAAAGAGATACTCAAAGATTTCCTGATAAAACTTTAAGGGGAATTTTTTCTTATACTGTTCAACATGAACAAAGGAGTTAATAACCCCATGAATTACTTTCTGGTTTGGGTCTTCACCATCACCTTCATTTTTGATTTCCAGAGCAGCATTCATATAAGGATGGTCTGAAGTGGTTCAACCATCAATTTCCTCCACATATCTAAAGCTAGCTCTCCTATTTCCATAAGTGGTTCATTCGTATTTACCCCACCCTAGCCATCCTGGAGGTCAGCTTCTTTTGAATAAATTAGGTGCTCAGATGCTTGTATAAGCACTCCACATAGTCCGCACGCTTACTGTGTTCTTCCCGTTACCTGTGATACGTAACAAGCACTTGTTCTTTAGACTCTAGAACTCTCTTGTGCAAATACGGAATGTGATTTTCTAAAAAAAAAAAAAAAAAAAAAATCTTAGTTTCTGTATAAAGTCTTTCTCCAAGGGGTTGAGCAGAGGCCACACATAAAGCATAGATATCTGAGAAGCGTCGTTCCACGTTGCTCTTCCGATGTACTCCAACATGACGACAGCTTTGATGGTTGTTAAAAGTTTGTTCCATGTTTCATCAAAACCTCCTACTCTTGATTTCAAAGACATTGTGTGAGGTTAGTGTTGAACTCTGCGGAAGTGGGATAAGGGACAGAGGAGGGGCAGGCGGAGGCAGCTAGGCGGAGCGAAAGACAAGCCAGGCAAGGGAGGTGGGCGGCCACGGTGGCTGTCAGCTCAGCGTTCCCTGCTCACAGCACTGCCAGTACTGCGTACCAAGGCCGCCTCCCCGCCCTCATGTATTTCTCTTATGCATTTTATTAATGTGTTGAAAACATCGCACTGTACTCCATAAATGTGTACAACTATTATATGTCAATTAACGTTATAATAAAAAACCCGGTAATGTTTAAGTTCATTGGTTTCTTCACAGCTTCATGAGTATTTGGTGTTGCTATACTTTAATTTTTATTATTTTTCTTGTTATTCTCCATGGTTTTAATTAGCATTTCCCTGGTGACTGATGTTACATGGTTTTTTTTTGGCTGTTAATATAGCTTATTTTCTAAAGCCTCTGTTCAAATATTTTGCTCCTTTTTTGGTGTTGTTCCTTTTCTTATTATTGAATTTTAAGTTTTATATATCTCATATACAAGTCCCCATCTCAGTTATGTGTTTTACAGTCACTTTCTCCCAGTCTGTGACTTGCCTTAACTGTGTCTTTTGAAGAACAAACTTTTTACTTTTGATAAAGTTCAATATTTTCTGGGTTTTTTTTTTTTTTTTTTTTTTTTTTTTTTTTTATATAGAGTATGTTTTCTGTTCCTGTCTAAGAAATCCTTGTTTACTTCAAGGTTGTGAACATATTCTCCTGTATATTCTTTTAGAAGTTTCAGACTTCTAACATTGATATTTAGGTCTATGTTCTGTTTTGAATACTTTTTATTATATAGTGTGAGGTAAGGGTCCAGACTGATTTATCTATTTATTTATTTTTGACACGGATATATAGTTCTTCTGGTACCTTGGCACATTTGTTGAAAATTGATTTATCATATGCATACGTGATTTTATTTCCTGACTCCCTGTTCTATCTCACTGATGACACTGGTTACCCTTATATCAATACCACATTGTCACATTATTGTAACTTTATAGGAAGCTTTAAATTTAATGTATGAGTTTTATAATTTTGACCATCTGTCTTCAATATTGTTTAGTCTCTCCTATTTTACCTTTTCATATAAATTTTAGTCAGTTTACTAATTTCAATGGAATGCCTATAAATTTAATATACTCACTGCAGATAGACAGAGGGAGGGAAAATGAAAAAGCATCCCCATAAGGAATGATCACACTGCAGTTCCTTCTCCATCCCTCCGTCCTTCTGGGATTTTGGGCTGGCACCCAAATGTATCTGGTGCGTTTTCTAACCATCAAGTCCAGGATTAGATCTGTGTAGTTGCTCATGTGGGATCCAGCCACCTTGACTACCACACCACTGGCTGGCCCAAGTTCTGGTATTTCTATTATTAAATTTGTTTATAAGTATTTTGTGGTTTAATGCAATTGTAAATATATTTTAAAGTTTCATTTTCCATCATGTAGCAGTTAAGGGTTCAATCAGAGAAGCTGAACTACCATGTATAGAAAGTAATGTAGAATGAAGAATTAATTCCAGTTGTTGAATTTTATACAATTGTTGGACACTAACAATCTCTAGGGCTCTTGATTCTGTGTCTGGTATAGGACCTCAGGTAAGCAAGGCTGGTGATTGGAAATGCAAGATGGACATGGAGTAGAAGAAACCAAGACATGCCAGAACTGACAATGACAGAATGAAGCTGTATCTGTCTCTACCCACCCCTGCTATCAGCTAAATTGTGTCTCCTCTCATTCCTATAATGGATCTGTAACTCTTGATTTAGTTGCATTTGGAGATAAAAGTATTTAAAAGGTAATTAAGGTTAAATGAGGTTGTAAAGAAAGGAGTGGATTGGTTGTAAAGAAAGGAGCAGATAATAACAATAAGAGAAATAAGAATGAAAACAAGAGAAGAAGGAGGAGAAAAATAAAGGGAGAAAGAAAAAGAGGTGAAGAAGATAAGAGGGAGAGGGAAGGGGAATAAGAAAGAGAAGGAGAAAGAAAGAAAAGGAGAAAAATGAGAAAGAAGAGGAGGAAGAAGAAGAGGATAAGAGGGAGAAGATGAAGAGGAGCAGATAGAGAAGACATGTTTTTCTCTGCCATGTGAAGACAGCAAGAAGATAGCCATCTGCAAGTAGAAGGAGCCCTCACTGGAAACTGACCATGCAGATATCCTTTTCTTGGACTGTGAGCCTCCAGAACCATGCTAAATAAACTTTTCCTGTTTAAGCCACTCAGTTTGTGGTATTTTATTATGACAGCCTGACCTGACTAAGACAACTTGCAACCTTTATGGTGCAAGTGACTGCACAATAGGTGATGTCTTTCACCATGTAGCTGCTCACCTTCCTGGGCCAAGACACTGGAAAAAAGTGGGAGAGGCTTGAGGCAGGATAAAGGAAGAGGGTAAAAGGATAATAGCATGACCATGCCCCATTGTGGAGTGCTTTTTTCCTCTCCTTCACTCTGTCTTTCTCTGGGTAAGTACATGTGCCCTCTAGCAATTAAAAAAATACATCTGATTCAAGTTTCAGACCTGGCGGCTTGAAAAACACACCAGGCACATGCGTGTGTGTGCCCAAACTTCTGAAAAGAGGAGATATGGTGGAGAAGGGATTGCAGCATGACCATCCACCATGAGGGGATGCTTTCTTATTTTCCCTCTCTTGCTCTCTCTCTGTGTCTACCTGGTGTCTGTGCACACCCTCTGGCAAAAAGTTATTAGAAACAATCTACTTAAATCTATTATTTTTTCTTTTGTCACATAAGTTGTGTTTTTCAAAAAATGTCAAACCTACTGGAATAGAGTTGACTATAATATTCCTTTATTTTATATGTGTATGCGTGTGCATGTGTGTGTATAGTATGTTAATTAATTTTATGAGAGAGAGTAAGAGTCAGTAAGATCCCCAACAGAATGCTGTCATCCTTTCTCGCTGCCAGCCAGTCGGGATCACAGACCTGCCTGTGAGTGTATGTGATGTATTCGGGTCCACCTAGATTCAAACTTTGGACTTTTTCCTGTAGCTCTAGTGTCATGTAGTGGCACCCTACCACCTGGATCAATTTTAAGATATTTTCTATTGTCCTTTGACTCAGATATTCTGTATTAGTATTGCTTATTTTCTAAATTCTTGGTGACTTTTTTAGGTATTATATTGTTATAATACCTAAATATACTATAACATCTAATATTTTTAGGTACTGTTATTTTTTGGTTGTTTGTTTAGGAAACACAGTCTATAACATTTTGATCTTTTGAAGTTTACAAAGGCTATCGCTATAGTTTGAATGATCACCCAAACTTCATGTGTTGAGGTTTGCTTGTGATAGGATTAAGGGGTGAAACTTAATCCAACTATGATTTTAGAAGGTGGTGCCATTGGGAGGAAATTAGGATCAAAGTTATTGGGGGTGGGTTCCCATGATTGACTACTAGTGGGTTTATCAGGAGAGGAAATGAAATAAGCACAGAGACACAGACCAGACACAGACACATGTGTTCCTGTCCTCCACCGTGTTTTGATGCAGCCAGAAGACACTCGCCAGATGCAGTCCCCAGACCTGGACCTCCAATGTTTAAGCTGAATAAACTTCCGTTCTTATAAATTATCTAGGTAATTATTATTTTTAAAATTTATTTATTTTTTAAAATCTTGTTGGGGAACCAGCAGTTAGCGTAATGGCTATGTCGCTGGACTCCCATGTAGTCAACCGCAGTTCGCGTCCCGGACCCGGTGGCTTAAAACTCACGCTGGGCGTGTGTGCGTGCGTGCCCAAGATCCCGAGAGGAGAATGGAGGAGAAGGGTTTGCGGCGTGACCATCCTCCCTGGGGGGTGATTTCTCACTTTCTGTCTCTCTGTCTCTCTCTGTCTGTCTGGCGAGCGCACGCGCCCTATAGTGAAAATTTCAAAAAAAAAAAAAAAAATTTGTTGTAGTGAGTATGCCCTTGCCAGATTGCCAGAGAGAGAAAGTGAGAAATCGCCCCCCAAGGGGGATAGCCACATCACAATCTCTTCTTCAGTCTCCTCTCAAGATTGCAGGCACACACACACACACACGGCATGTTTTCCAAGCCACTGGGTCTGGGAGTCCAACCACATAGCTGGCCTTGTGGATCCAGTGCCTTAACCTCCACGTCCTTTACTGAGCCAGGTATTTTCTATTATTAGGAACAGAAAGGATTGGAAAAGCTGTGTTATGCGTCTTCATTTGGTTTACTTGATAAATATTTCTTGTGCACAAGAAAATAATGCCTGTTGTACGTTGTGAGTGTGGCATTCTAAGGGTCAAGTGGGTTGGCATGTTGTTTTAGTCTCCCATGTCCTTGATTTTCTACCTACTTATTCACCAATTGTTTTTGAGAAAAGAGTGCTCAAATCTTCCATTTATAATTGTAGATATACCCATTTTCCTTTTAGTTTTCTTGATTTCTCTCTGATGTATTTTAAAGCCCATAATTAGATGTAAGCAAATTAAGTATTTTTGTATTTCTTTATGAATAAACTCCTACTTGTGTTGGCCAGGAAGCCACTCAAGTACCTTCTCTGCTAGGAATTATCTGATTTATGCAGAATTGGAAGCACAATTGTAAACTATTTCTAAAATAATTTAACACACATTTTTCTTTTCTTTTTTTTTTCTGGTAATAACCCTTGTCTTAACTTAGGCATTTTTTGATAGTAATATAGCTACACTAGCTTTCTTATGTTTATTAATTGTGTAACACATCTTTTTTTTGTAATTTTAATTCATTTATGGCCTTATATTTAAGGTTTATTTCTTGTGTATATATCTTGCTTTTACATATAGTTTTTCTGTCTATTTCTTGGTTGTATTGTCTAGTCAATTTTTTATGTAATTATTTAAATTATTGGATTTAAATTCATTTTCTTGCCATCTTTTTTATTTATAACATGCTAGTTTTTATGCTTCTCTTGAGTTAGTTATATATTTTTTCAAATATTTCAATTTTTTAAACATTTTAAATGTTCAAATATTAATTTAAAATAATACTATTATTTACTCTTTTAACCCATAATGGTTTTTTAGCTATAGTTTGCATTATTATTGAATAATTCTAGGAATTGTAATATGTATCCCGATCTTACTTACCATAACTTTTTCTTCAGCATTAAGACCCTAACAATAATCACTCCATTTTACACTCCTGTATCTTGTGTTTTATCGTTATATAATAAATTATTTCTGCCTACACTTTCCACTTAAGAATGAAGTGTTACTATTTTTGCCTTAAATCATCAGTTTTCTTTTAAAGAATTTATGACTAGGGCCACCAGGTGGTGTGGTGGTTAAGATACAGGACTCCCACATTGCTGATCCCTGTGTGAGTCCCAGACCTTGCATCTTGAAAATCACACTGTGTGTGTGTGTGTGTGTGTGTGTGTGTGTGTATGTTTGCATGCTCAAAGTCTCTAGATGAGAGTAGAGGAGAAGGAAGGGATTGTGTCATGGTGATTTCTCACTTTCCCTGTCTCTATCTCTGTCTGGTGAATTCATGTACCCTATGGCAAAAGAAAAAAAAATCATTTTTTAAAAAATTTATGATTAGAAAAAAATCTAATATGCTCATATATTTATCATTTTTTGTTTTCTTTATTTTTCTCATAGATCTGAGCTGCTTTTTTCTATTATTTTTGTTTAATCTGATAAGCTTTTTTATTCTTTCCTTTTTTCCCATGTTTTGAACAGATTGTTTTCCTTTCTTGAGAGAAGATACAGAAATAGAGAAATAGATTTCACACTGTGAACCTTCCCCAGACAGCTGGGGTCTGGGCACATGTGTGCTCATCCCTTGCCTGCAGCAGCTGAATCTCCCATGTGGCTTCTGGCATTGCAGAGCATGGCATGCTGCTGTGCACTGAGGCTGGGATTTGTTTGATTATTTCTTGTGCAAATAAACTCGTGAAAAATTCTATCAGCTATTATTTAAGTAATAATATCTTCATTTTTGTGAGGCATAGAATAAAGGGCATTAAGACTGACTAAGTTTGGAACTCTGTGTTAACAGTTCCCCCTCCAACACTTTGAAGTTGCCATGCTATTACCTATAGTCTTTTCTCTTTTCTTTTCTTTTCCTTTCTTTTCTTTTCTTTTCTTTTCTTTTCTTTTCTTTTCTTTTCTTTTCTTTTCTTTTCTTTCTTTTCTTTTCTTTTTTCTTTCTTCTTCTTCTTTTTTTTTTTTTTTTTAGAGGTCTTTGCTATAGGGCGTGTGTGCTTGCCAGACAGAAAGAGAGAGAGACAGAGAGACAGAAAACGAGAAATCACCCCCCGGGGGGATGGTCACGCCGCAATCCCTTCTCCTCCATTCTCCTCTTGGGATCTTGGGCATGCACGCACATGCGCCTGGTGTGAGTTTTAAGTCACTGGGTCCGGGACGCGAACCGCGGTCTACTACATGGGAGTCCAGCGACATAGCCATTACGCTAACTGCTGGTCCCTACAGTCTTTTTTTTTTTTTTCTGAGAAGCAGTTAGCCATAATTTCTATCCCTGTTGTCTTGTGTGTAAATTATCTTTCTTGGATTTTTAAAAAAGATTTGCTCTTTATCTTTAATTTGAAACATTTTGATCTGTCTACCTACCTACAAATGGTTTCATTTTACTTGGCATTTACTACAGTTATTAGATCTATAAGTTGATTTGGAACTTAAAAAAATTAATTTCTTCATTTAATTTTCTGTTCTAACGTTCTCCCCTTCCAGAAATGTACTTATACATGTGTTAGACTACTTGATGTTGTCCTGTGGTTCTTGAGGCTATATTTATTTTTGCTAAGTCTCTGCTTCTCTTCTTTAAAAATACTAAGAAATACCCATCAATTTGTCTTTTTTGTTTTTAGAGAGGGTTTTGCTATAGGGTGTGTGTGCTCACCAGAAAGAGAGAGACAGAGAGACAGAGAGACAGAAAGCGAGAAATCACCCCCCGGGGGGATGGCCATGCCGCAATCTCTTCTCCTCCATTCTCCTCTTGGGATCTTGGGCACGCAATCACACGCGCCCAGCGTGAGTTTAAGCCACCGGGTCCGGAACTTGAACCGCGGTCGACTACATGGGAGTCCAGCGACATAGCCATTACACTAACTGCTGGGCCCATCAATTTGTCTTTTAATTTATTTTCTTTCTCTCTCTCTTTAGCTTTCAGTATGGTATCAAGCTTAACAAATATCACATCAGATATTGTTCATTATAGCTCTAGAATTTACATTTGATTGTGTTTTGTAGTTTTCATCTATGTTGACATTATGCAACTGTTTATTCACAGTGGTCAATTATTTCTTTAAATCCTTGAATTAATTTTTGTATCAGTTGTCAAGGTTCTTTCCTGTCTGTTAACTCCAGTACCTTTGCCATCTTGATTTCAGTTATGTATGTGTACATGGAAAAAATGATGACAGCTCTTGCTGTGTCATGATCCTCTTGCCTCAGACTCCCACCTGAGACTCCAGGCCTACTACATTTTGTCGGACATTTTTTTTTTTTTTTCTCCCCAGGCAGAGTCTTGCTATGTTGTCCAGACCAGCTTTAAGATCCTGATTGCTGCCTTACTCTCTCCAAGTCATTGGGCATACAGGCACACACCACAGTATCTGGCCTTTGAGTCAGACTGGGAATTGATCTAGACTGCCCATGTAGTCCCTGTCTGTGGGACGCAGTGTCTTAACACTGTGTGTCACCATGGATGGATTAGTTTCTCTCCTCGCATTCCTTTGTTCTTCCCTTCTTTTCCATTCTCTTCCCTCTCTTCTCATTTTTTTTTTTCCTTTTCTAACTATACCCATATCCTAGATGATCTAGTTTAGTTCCCTGGTTTTGTAACTCATACACACAATATCAGAATCAGTCAGTATCACCTAGGTTCTGCAGCACTACCAAGCAACTTTACATCATTAGCCCGATATAACTAAGATGGTAGTTACTTAGCCCACTGTTTACAAGATGACAAAATGAGGAAGCTTCAAAAAGTTCATGAAAAATGAAATTAAAATATAAGTTTATGTGGCAAAATTTAAAAAAAATTCATGCAGTCTGTTCATGACATGTATTTTTCATGAACTTTTCCAAGACCACTTGTAGACATTTATATATTTATATATGTGTGTGAATGGGTACATATGTATTACATGCATTTGGCAAAGTAGCATATTCACACATGCCACTGTGCAGATGGACAAAATGAATGTTGTTTCTATCCATAACCTCGCTGTGTCCCAGGAGCTCCTACCTGGCTTGATAGTGGAGCAACTTAAACTTGTTAATTAAAAAAAAAAAAAATTCTGGCTTCATTAGTGTCCTTCTGGTTCCAAATGCGTTTCTTTAGGTTAATAATAAGACCCTCGGTATACTCCACTCTCTTCTCCTTTCTTACCCCAGGATGTTGCTTTTGGCAGAACAGAGTGCTCATCCTCATGATAGTTTGGGAAGGAGACTTGGATTTCCTTGGGCTTTTGTGCTGGATTGGTCACTGATACTGTTGTGGCATCAGCTATTGTTTGGTGTTGACATTGCGTGGCTGGTGTTGTCATGGTATTGTTCTCAGGGAATGCTTAAGGCAGTGATCATCTGTGCTCGCCCAACCTCAACAGTTCTTGTTTAGATTTTTTTTTTTTTTTTTTTGGAGAGATTTTCGCTATAAGGCGCGTGCGCTCGCCAGGCAGACAGAGAGAGACGTTAGAGACAGAAAGGGAGAAATCACCCCCCAGCGGGGATGGTCACGCCGCAATCCCTTCTCCTCCATTCTCCTCTCGGGATCTTGGGCACGCACGCACACGCTCCCGGCGTGAGTTTTAAGCCACCGGGTCCGGGACGTGAACCGCGGTTGACTACATGGGAGTCCAGCGACATAGTCATTACGCTAACTGCTGGTTCCCACAACAGTTCTTACTGTTTGTTGCACACACTCCTGGGTCTGTCTATGACTTTTAGTAATCCTTCACGCCAGGAAGCCAACCAGTGGCACAATGTCCTGCCGTTTATATGTCTACCCAAGATGGTAAGAAATCCGGGCTGCTTGCCAATCCACAAAGTTATTTTGGTGTCACCAGGAAAAGCCAAATAGCAATTAGGAAGGTTTCCTGGGAACTCTTATTTCAGGAAAGGCATGAGTTAAAAAGTTTGGGGACCCGACATATTTTTTAAAAGATTATTGATAGAAACCGGCAAAACTCTCTTCAACTAAAGAGATTCTAAATATAATAAAGGACTTTTTATCCAATGGGGTCATGTAAATTTTTTATTCTTTTTGGAACAAAGCAAGCATGTGCATTCCTAGCTCCTTTTAATCTGTCACTCACATATCATGTTTCGAGGGGTTGGCAGTGAAAAGTGAATTACATAATGAGTGAGTAGAAGACTTTTTTTTTTTTTTCTGTCACAAATATGCCTTAAATTACATTGTTCATCTGGTTTTAAAATATAAAGTTCTATTTTTTGTGGTTGTCAAATACATCTTGGAAAGCCTATAATTTCTCAGTGAGAATCACAGGAACTTTTCTACCTAATAAAGTGGAAGCTACTTTCTCTGGCTCTCAAAGCACTGCTATTTGGAGATCAGTGAGATTTATTTGTGTTTCATTAATCATTATTGCTTGATGTTGAATGATAATAATTGTGATAATATTTTGTGTTACTCTGATTTCTTTGCTTAAGAGATGTCAATCAAGAGGTGCATGGACATCATGTACTGAAATCTGGCTCTGGAAACTCTCTGTGTGGAAGACACGGAATCTAAACATTGTGACTTCAGAGGCTCACGAAGACAACTTGTGCTCACACTACAGTGATAATTGATGTCTGGAATTTCTTTCTTGGAAACATACTGAGAAGGAAATAAAAGAAAGTTAACTGGCTCACACAGGGTAAAGCAGACAGCCATTTATGGCATCCTGACGAAGAATGAGGCTCTGGGAGTGCGTGCCTTGGGTTCTGTGTTGTTTCATCTCCACAGCAATGTGAGGCTGTGGGCAGGCGAGGGCTCCTTCACAAAGGAGGGAAGTGAGACTCGATCACAGGCCATGGGTCAGGCAGACAGAGAGCCACTGTGCTGTCATGAGGTCTGGTCTGAGTTCACAGACCCAGCTCACGACCTTCAGAGCAACACTCAAGAAAGTGTTGCTGTTGCATTTTTACAGTGAAGTTTGCAGAAGTTAATAAAGTTGTACAATTTTTCTAGGTTTATTTAAAATGTTTTATTCCTTGGCTTACTCTAGAAAGAGCTGAAGGCATCTTCTTGTTAGTAAGTGACAGGAGCTTGGATTTCACCTAGTTCTGACTGACACCACGTAAAGCAAGCTTTGTCTTCAGGAAAAAGCTGTCAAAGAGCATCAATATGTAAAAATAGATAAAAAGCAGCATTGGTATGTATGAGGAGACTTCAAAGGTTCATAGGGGAGTGGAATTAAAGTATGGATTTATTTTGCAAAAATTTCTAAAATTCATGCAGAGTTTTTCATAATACACATTTTCCACAAACTTTTAGAAGTCCACTTGAGCTCATTTTATGTCTATATCATAACTTGTAAAATTAATCAATTAATCAATTAATCTGAGAACAATTAGGGCATTCTGACAATCACAGACATCTGAAATTATGTTTTCTAAAAATGTGACCATTAGTTTTACATCCACTTCAGCATCAAAGTTATCAGTTTTTTCTTTTCTTTTCTTTCTTTTTTTTTTTTTTTTTTAGAGAGATTTTCGCTATAGGGCGCGTGCGCTCGCCAGACAGACAGAGAGACATAGAGACAGAAAGCAAGAAATCACCCCCCCCCAAGGGGGAGGCCATGCCGCAATCCCTTCTCCTCCATTCTCCTCTCGGGATCTTGGGCACGCACGCACACGTGCCAGTGTAAGTTTTAAGCCACCTGGTCCGGGACGTGAACCGCAGTCAACTACGTGGGAGTCCAGCGACATAGCCATTACGCTAACTGCTGGTTCCCTCAAAGTTATCAGTTTTACATTATTTGAAAATTCCAACTTAAAATACAGCTGGTCAATTTTGGTTAAGAAAATGCTAAATTCTTTTGAGAAGCTCTCTTTTTGGTCTTGGGTCATTTAAACTTATCTTGAAGCTTGGAAATTGGAAGAGGAGCAATAGGAATGTTGTGTTTCAAAGCTGATGTCCTAAAAATACTTACTCTAACAAATAGCTTATATTCAGGCTGGCCTGTGACCTGGCGGTTAAGGTGGCTGGATTCTACATGGCCGACTGTGCATTTGGAATTCAGGCTCAGATAACTTGAAAACATGCTGAGCATGTTTGCATTCATGCCAAAAATTCCAAAAGGAGTGAGAAATGAAGGAGAAGGGATTGTGGCATGACAGTCCCCCATGGGAGGTCCTTCCTCCTTCTCCCTCTTCCTCTGTCTTTGGTAAGCACAAGCATCCTTTGGCAAATTAAAAAAAAAAAAAGAAAGAAAAAAGAAATAGCTTTTACTTGTAATGATTTCACAGTTAATCAGTTAATCTAATTCTTCCTTGCTTGACAGAAAATAGTTTAAATATTACATGAAATTTAATAGTGCAGTTCCATGAAACCTCTGGTTCCTCATGCTACTCTCCCAAATAGCATCTCATGTATGCAATAGTCAATTCTTTCATTCTATGTTCCGTGCAATTTACATGTTCATCCTTCACTTTTCTTGCTGCCATTGCATACCCATGTTGTGATTGCATTTTCTGTCTGTGGATGGCAGCATTTCAACTTTCCCTTTGCTATTGTGTGCATGACTGCCATGCTGTGATGGAACACTTGGTATTCAGGAGCCCGTGCTGAGGTGTGCACCTGGACAGCTTATGCACACAGGTGTACAACCCTCACTTTACAAGGTTATGCTATAGGATGAATCCCTTTCTGGTCAGAGACAAAATCTCAAGAAGTTCAAATATATACTTGGCAAGAGAGGACCTACAATTTGAGGTTAACTTGGCTGCTGCTTGAGCATGCTGTACACTCTCTTGTACAAAATTTTGTTTTGTAGTATATTTGAGTGTAAATGTTTTATTGTGGCTTAATCAGATACCAAACAGTTGGAATTAGAGTCAGAGGCTCTAAAAGACAACAATAATATTGGGTTTTGAGGAATAAACAAGTACTCCAGAAGGAGGGGAAATGGGGAACTTCTATGCCCTGGGTTCCCAGTATCTTAGGACTCCCTGGTTATTTGACTTTCCTGAGTAGATTGTGAACTATGCCTTGCATGGAGTAGTAGCATCTGGGGAAGTGATTTTGAGGCCTGCTTTTATACCATTAGCTAATTCACTGCTAATCAGAAGGGGAATTTAAGACCTTGATTTTTTTTAACTACTTCCTATCCTTGAGGGTCATAGGAAAAATTGTTAAGTGCTTCTTCTGTGTTTAGTCCAACATGCTATGTAAACAGAGAAGGCTTAGTCTAGTAAACTTAGAGCTCTCTACCCTTTTCTGAAAAGGTTATGAAATCACCACTAAAGGAAAGAGGAGAGTGTATCAGCTATCCATCTGTAAGCAAGGAGACAAAGAGAAAAATCCACTAGTGCAGACTCCAGGTCTTTCACTCCACTCAGAGCAGCATAATGTATTATTTTTAATGCATTGAAATAAAATTTACTAGATTCAAAACTTTAATGTAGCTAATATGTATACATGGGAACAAACCAATAGTACAGAAGGCCTCATAACTGACAAGAACGATAACCCTTCCTGTATTGTTTTCCCTTTTCTCACCCTAGTCCTCAGACACAACTATATTACCTTTCTTTGCTTTGGATTTTTTTTTTTTTTTTTTTTTTGGAGAGGTTTTTGCTATAGGGCGCGTGCGCTTGCCAGACAGAGAGAGACAGAGAGACAGAAAGCGAGAAATCACCCCCCAGGGGGGAAGGCCATGCCACAGTCCCTTCTCCTCCATTCTCCTCTCGGGATCTTGGACACGCATGCACACGCGTCCGGAGTGAGTTTAAGCCACCAGGTCTGGGATGCGAATCGCAGTCGACTACATGGGAGTCCAGCGACATAGCCATTACGCTAACTGCTGGTCCCTCCTTCCTCTATCCTAAGAGTGCTTTATTCTCCTGGAATTGGTCTACCAGCCTATATTTCATTGTTGTTTGCCAGAGGACACATGTGCTTGCCAGAGAGAAAGAGAAAGGACCTGGAATGGGGTACGATCATATCACGATCCATTCCCTTTCATTTCTTCCTCCTATGGGATTGAGGGCATGCACACACATGTGCCCAGCATTTTTTCATGTTACTGGGCAGGGATTTGAACCATTTATGTGGGATCTGACTCCCTTAACTACCAAATTACAAGGCTGGCCCTGTCATTCTATTTCACTTGTTTGCTTTTAATTTTGTTTTTATATTTTAAAGAGAGATTTTTGCTATAGGGCACATGCACTCACGAGAGAGACAGAGAGACAGAAAGTGAGAAATCACCCTCCAGGGGGACGGTCACACTTAATCCCTTCTCTTCCATTCTCCTCTGGAGATTTTGGGCATCTACACACATATGTGAGTTTCAAGTCTCCAGGTCTCGACCATGGGACTTGACCATGTGGGAGTTAAGTGACGTAACCATTACACCATCTGCTGGTCCTGCTTTTAATTTTTTTCTAAGTGTATTTGTATATGTACATCAAGGGGAAACCTATGTTGTTCCATTAATGATATTTCTAGGAGTGTCTAGCCTTTTAAGTATCTTTAGTGAGTGAGGTGTATTCTATTTTTCTTGATGGCTTTCTTCTGAGAGCCCACCATACCATTTTCTTCCATGGATCTGTTGCACAGCCAGACTCCTAGAATTTCTTTCTATTGGACTTACAGGTTAGGCCCATCGTTGTTGTATTCTATGTTTTCCCGTTATCTTGGGTTTTATTCCTTCTTCTGTTGGGGTATTTTAGAAAATTAATTCTGGAAGGGCATACATGAGGTAAACTTGCTGAGTCTCTCTATGTCTGAAGATACCTTTATTTTGGCTTCCTGTTTGATCAATAATTTCACTTTTGGCTTGGTATTGACTCTAGAATTGGAATAACTTCATTTCAGACTTGATGATACTGTATCATTGTGTCTCACGCCAGTGTTCTAAAAGAAGTATGTTATCAGTCTGATTTTCTAGCAGTTTTAAGAGTTTTTATTCTCTCTCTAAGGTTTTTCATCCTTTATTATTTTTCATATTCTGCAGAATAATAAAAATGTCTTGAGGAAGGAGCAAGTTTTCTCATTTATTCTGTTCAGTTCATGATGCACTCTTTCAATTAAAACATGTAAAATCCTTTATTTATTTTTTTCCATGAGAGAGACAGACGGACAGCATCCCCAGTATGAGTTTGACACCATGATCCACCTACAGGCTCCTGAATCATGGGCAAGCTTGTGTCTAATGTACTCAGGGAGGTCTCTGGTTCTGAACTGAGAACCTTTCCTTGTGGTTCAGCCTTGCAGAGTATTATGTTTTACCATGGCACCACCATCTGACCCTGACTCTTTCAGTTTGATAGCTTATGATTCTCTCCAGCTCTGAAAAATTATTCTTCCATTATTTATTTAAAATGACCTCACCACTATTTTATGTTCTATTTTTTTCGGAAGCACCTGTATTGAAATGCTATGTCTGTTTTCTCTCATCTCCTTTAACCTTTTCATTTGGAAAATAAAGTTTCTTTGACATTTTTCTAGGCGTGCTAGTTAAATATTTTTGGCATTTTTTTCCCCTTATTTCTCGAAAAGCTTGTTCTTGTTCTCTTCTCCTTTTTCGAAATAGTATCCAATTCTTTTAAAATAATATCTAATTTTAAATATTTTTAATGTTTATTTTAAACTTTTAGAGAAAAATCTTGAAATATTTGCATTCTTTTTTGTCCCTTATGTAGACAGGTCTGTTTCCTAATGCGAAGGTGATCTGTGTGTTACTGTGCCTGCTACCGGCAGGGTTTGGCCCAGGTGAGTGGGCTATAGCCATTCATGACCCTTTCCCACCGCCCCAGTGCCCACGCCATTGCTGAACACAGGTGGGCTTTACCTGTGACTTTGATAGCCTACTACAAACCTTAGCCCCTTCAGTTTACTCATTCGTTTTCTCTGGTGTGGATTCTAGAATGAACATACCTGTTCTCATCATTTCTCAGGCTTGGCTCCAATTCTGTCTTTCAACTCTGCTAACTCTGAGCCTTATTTTTCAGAATTCAGAGCTGTAGCTCTTATTACTGTGACTAGGCATCAATAAGCTGTATTCATCTTCCATCTTCCAGACACATGTTTGGTATCTTCTGACCACTGATGACCACCTTCTCACAACTCCATGTTTCTGTTTTATGTTTCTGCTGTTATGTTAGGGTCTTAGGAGGAAGCACAAGACCAGTGTGTGTGTTCAGGCTACAATTATTAACACATGATCTCACCAGGAAAGAAACTGCTCTTGTATTATAAAAGTCTAAGGAGATAGAGATCCTTAAAGAGGGGTGAGAAGAAAAGGTAGAAAAATGGGTTGAGAGACCAACAGATGGCATCATGATTACATTGCTGGACTCCTACATAGTTTATCGTGGTTCAATTCCCAGACCTAGTGACTTAAAACATGCTGGACATGTGTGTGTGCAGAAATGCTTAGAGAAGAATGGATTGCAGCATGGCCATCCTCTCTGGGGGTGATTTCTTGCTTTGTGTCTCTCTGTCTCTCAAAAAAAAAGCAAAGTGGGTTGAGGGCCTGGCTTGAAGGGTGAAAACTCTATGGTGAACAGGGACAGGTTCAGATGTGGGATGGTTGTGGGCCTCCTGAGGCACTGTGGATTATGGGAAGACATCATCAGCACAGGCTTGCTGGAACAGGGCAGGCACAAGCAGCATTGACCTTGCTCCCCAAACAGTGTCTTTCTGGAGTAGTCCATGATTCTGTCTTCACTTCTCCGTGAGGGTGGACACCTCCCTGAGGACTAGAACAAGGTCCTGGATGGCTGAGTTCCTGTGTGATCTGTCACCTGAAGCGTTCCTGGAACGACAGCTCCTCCACATTACAAATTCCCTGATGGCAGAAGTGATAAAGCATGCTCCAAACAAGGTGAAGTAATCCAACGATAATTTGTGATAACACATCTGGTATTGTCAGTAGCTCTGCACCTGCAATGGAAACAGCAGGAGGTTGTTTGCAGATATGTACAGGACTTGTCAAGGGATGCCATGCATTGAAGAAAGGGAGATTAGCTTCTTGGGAAATACTACTGTTGCAATAGCAACTTCTGTTGGTTACCTAAAACTTTCAGACTCTTTACGGTATGCAACTATCACCACACTATGCTAGGTAATGTTTCAGACACATGAGTTCAAGAAAATTGAACTAAAGCAGAAGACCATACACCAGAATAGGCAAAGATAAGATGTGAATTCACACTGGCCTAACTTCTTTTCACTTGTCTCTTTTGGTGCTCTGCACCTCCACCCACACACAGCTCTTCTCTGAGTCTCTTTTGCCTAGACTTACATTTTTTTTTGTAGCAACTGGGGTTTTAATACTGGAAGCAGCAAGGGAAACCTGGGCCTCACTGATTCATCTAGTGCTGTGGGGACCAGACATAGCCTCATGCCATAAACAGGTTCCTTTCAGGGATATGGAGGGACCTGGAGAGAGCACATGTTTAACATTGCTCTTGGAGCAGTGAGCTCCAATGTGGCGTGGGGCCTCATTCCCAGTCCTTCAGCACAGAAAAGGGAGGTGCTCAGCCAGCTGCCATGACAGATGCGAAGGGCAAAGAGAAGGTGTATTAAAAAACAAAACAAGGACTGGCAGGTGACATGGTGGTTAAGATGCTGGACTCCCACATGGTTGACCATGATTCGAGTTCCAGACCTAGTGGTTTGATTTCTCATTTTCCCTCCCTCTCTCTCTGTGTCTCTCTCTGGCCAAATTCATAATAATAATAAAATGTGTCATTGTGCCAACAGCATAGGGTATACTTACACAAAGTATAGATGACAGGGCCTGCTACACACTTAGGCTACGTGGGACAGCCTGTTGCTGCTAGGCTACACACCTGTACAGCATTTTATAGTACTGGATAGTATAGGCAGTTTTGTTTTTTGAGAGAGATTTTTTGCTATAGGGTGTATACACTTGCTGGAGAGACAGAAAAATAGAGAGAAATCCCCCAGGAGGGGTGGCCACACTGCAATCCCTTTTCCTCCACTCTCCTCTCAAGATTTTGGGTACGTACACATGTGCTCAGCCTTGAGTTTAAGCCTCTGGGTCCAGGATTCGAACCATGATCTGCTATGTGGGAGTCCAGCGACATAACCACTATACCATCTGCTGGCCCCCTGTAGACAGTAACTGGTAAGAATTTGTGTATCTAAACATATACTCATGGAAAAGTATAATAAAAATGCTATACCTTTTTTCTCTGAGAAGCCATGTCATAGAACAGTGTGTTCATAGATATGCGATGGGTGAATGAACCAGATAAAAGATAAAAAATACACACCACACCTGCATAGGGCACTTAACTATAGGTGAAGGTTGCAAGACTGGCTGTTGCTCTGGGTGAGTCTATGAGTGAGTGGTGAGTGAATGTGAAGGCCTAGGGCATCCCTGTACACTGCTGTAGATCTAATAAACACTGTACACTTAGGGTACTCTACATTTCTTAACTTTTTAAAAATTTCTTTAATAATAAATTAACCTAAGCTTACTTTAACATTTTTTGCTTTATATACTTAAAATTTTTAAAACATGTATGACTCCTCGAATAAAATAACTCAAAAAAAATAGGACTGGGTCATGGTATGGTAACTAAGGCAGCTAGATCACACATGGCTGACTGCATGGCTTGGTCCTGGACTCTGCAGCTTGAGAAACTCACTGGGTGCATGTGTTCGTGCTTAAAGTCCCTGAAAGAGGAAAAGACAGAGAAAAAGGGATTGTAGCATGATCATGTGCAATGGGAGATGCTTACTCACTTCACCTCACTTTTTCTCTGTCTTTCCCCGATAAATACACAATCTCTAGAAAATTAAAAAAAATAAAGCTTTTGACTGTTGTAGTGACATATTGTATTACTGCACAGAAATATTTTCTTTCTTTATAGCCTTATTCTATAAATTGTGTTCTATTTTTAACATTTAAAAAAATTTTAGTTTGAAAACCTTGCTTGTTAAAAAAAAGACACACACACACACACACATACATGCACACATACACTTTCCTCTAGACCTACACATGGGCAGGGTCATCAAGATCTGTTTTGTACCTCTACATCTTTCCCACTGGAAGAACCATGACAAATAAAAACAAACTTAAATAAAATATAAAGAATATGATGCCATCAAGAGACGCAGTAAACATGAGCTGTATGAGGCTGCTGCCTGCATAAGACAGCATGTACGGTCTTGTAGTACTTCTCTTTAATAAGTAGGAGGAGTACACTCCAAAATAATGATAAAAAGTATGGTATAGCAAATACACAAACCAGTGCCATGAATTATAGTTCACTGTCACCATCAAGTGTCATGCACTGTACACAATTAGGTGTGCTATACTTTTCATACAATTGGCAGCACGATAGGTTTGATTCTGTCTGAAACACATGGGTAATGTGTTATGCTACAACATGATGATGGCTGCAGTGTTAGGAGGTGATAGAAAGTTTTTGTTCCCATTATCATCTTATAGGACTGCTGTCATATACAGGCACTCCTCACTTAATGACTGAGTTCAGTTCCTAAACTATTCCAAGTGAATTGGTCAATAATTGAGGAGCTTAAAGGTGGCTGTCTTGTGGCCTGTTGTGGTGCCAAAGAATATGTATTTTTAACGGCTATCATGCCAAACCATGCTACAATAATGTAATTTTATCCATACAAAAGCCACGGATTAGATAAGTGCCAGAATGTGACAAGACACACCACAGCACAATAATATAAATCTGGCATAAACATTTTTATTTATTTTGAATACTGCTCTGGGTGCAAAATAAAATACAACTTTATAAATGAAAAACATAGTTTCGTTGATTGCAAATGCTTTGTATAGTGACTGTAGTCAACTGTGGGATGCAATGAAAACTGAGAGAGGGGATTCCCCAAGCTCACACAGATGGAGAAAGGGGATTCTCCATGCTGGAGAACTGGTGGTGCACATGCTTAAGTGAGGAGTGGCTGTATGTGGTTGGTCATTGGTATACATAGATATGCAGCTCATGACTGTTTTAAGCAATATTTACAGTCAGTTCATTTTCTCATGGGTAGAAATTTGACATTCTTTTAAATAAAATATTTATCTTTATAAGCTTGACAGTCACATAGCACTGTGTACATATATTATCTTCTTTGATCCTTACCTCTGAACTTCTGTTTTTTTTTCCAAAGGCAAAATTTAAAGACTAAAAAATGTGTCACAAACAAGAAATGTCAACTGATAATTGGACAGTCAATTTGGTGGCTACTTAAAATACTTTCTTAGTCTTTTACACTCAGCCAGCATCAAACAATAAGCATTTCTGATCTAGAAATGATCAATATTCTAACATAGCATAGGTGGTAACTTGTGATATATTTAAAACTAATTGATTCATAAAACCACATTCATGAATTATAAAAGAAATCAATTCCTATAATTTGCTGGGTGAGGAATCTGACCTGTGGGTGACCAGAAGTCATGTCTAGAGGGAGCATGATACAAATAAGACTCAGAATCTAGACCCAACTCTACCACTACGTGCTCCAGAAACTCATCTCTGGTCCTCTGGGGCTTCATCCGCAAAATGAGAATTTGGGCACAATTCCCCACAGCTTAGCAAACATTGGTAAAGCAGCTTTAAAATGCTCATATCGCTTTCACACATTTTTGCTTTAATGTTTCACAGTGGCCCTGTGAAGTAGGTAGACCGTGACCTGGCATTTATAATAATAATCAAAAAAGGAATGAGAAGCCCAGAGTAACTAGTTCATGGCTTGCTCAGAGCCTCATGGCCAGAGCAGGGACTCTGGCTCCGAGTAGTCCGTGTCTACTGCCATCATCAGAAGCTCTTGGGACAGTCTGGTCACCCAGGGAGACTTCCCACATTGAGGCAGGTACCTGCTCAGCATCCTGACCTGGCAGCTCTACCGACGGCAAAGTGCGGCTCTGTTGCAGACAGTACCAACAGGGAAGACCTAGTAGAGAAAGGCAGCAAGTGGGAATTTTAATAAAACATGTAATATGAAATGCTAACTTAAAAACAAGGTTTATTTGTTCTAAGGTTCTAATGTTCATGACCACCAAAATGAACATTCTTCCGATGTAAATGTTTGCCTCTGGTGTTGAAGAGTCTTTTTCAGGGAAAATTAAATTAAAAAAAATTTTAAAAAGTAAAAAATAAATCAATTTAGTCAACAACTTTGAATCTTTCTGTTGTTTAAATAAAAGAATATTATTAAGATAAAATTTATATGTCATACACTTGACCAGTTTTTTTTTTGTTAAAGAGGTTTTTGCTATAGGGCATGTGTGCTCACCAGAAAGACAGAGACAGACAGAGAGACAGAAAGTGAGAAATCACACCCCAGGAGGGATGGACACACTGAAATTTCTTCTCCTCCATTCACCTCTCAGGATCTTGAGCATGGAGTTTAAGCCACTGGGTCTGGGACTCGAACTGCAGTCACTACATGGGAGTTCAGCAACATAGCCATTATGCCAACTGCTGGTCCTGACCAGTGGTTTTTAGTATATTCACATGACCATAATCAAATTGGAACATTGTCATTACCCACCAAATAGAGTTATAACCACTGCAAATCATTCCTTATTTCCCATCTAACTACCCTTCCTATCACTGGCAGACAACTAGGTTTCATTCCTATAGATTTCTTTTTTTTTAATTTTTATTTTTTATTATCATCATAATCTTCTTTATATTACATTGGATTACATATAACTTTACAGTGTATTACATTGCCTTTTCAAAAGGGAATGCCATGCATGTCAGTCAGTACAGAGCATGTTCTAGATATGTCACATAGCTGGAATCATCCCTTTCGTGGTCTTTTGGATCTGACTTCTTTTATTTAGCGTTATGTTATCAAGGGTCATACCCATACTGGTACTGGGTATCAGTAGTTCATTCCTTTTTATCTGCTGAATGAGAAATCATTATATGAACATAATGCATTTTGCTTATTAATTCATCAGTTAACTCCACATTTTGGCTATTATTTGTAATGCTACTATGAACATTTTTGTATGTACAAGCTTTTGTAAGGAGATGTATTTCCATTATTCTTGGAAATATACATAAGAGTGGAATTGCTGGGTCAAATAGCAACTGTATGTCTAATTTGTTCAGGAATAGCCAAATTATTATCCAAAACAGCTTCAGAACTTCATATTCCTCCAGTAATGTCTAAGGGGTCCAGTTTCTCCACATCTGTCCCAGTGTATTGCATTTTTTTCCATTTTATTTTATTTTTCGGTTGTGTGTGCATGTTTTGGTTATACTAATTTTAGTGGGCATGAAGTAGTATTTTGTGGTTTTGACTTGCATTTCCTAGATAACTAGTGATGCTGAGTTTTATGTACTTATTGGATACTTGTGTATCTTTTTTGAAATGTCTACTCAGATTATTTGCCCATTTTTGTTTATTTTAAAAATTTTTAATAGGTTCATTCCTTATTTATTTATCCATGGGAGAGAAAGAAGTACACCCAACAGAGTCCCTGTGCTACAATCCACCCCAATCCAAGTTGGCCTGGATCATGAGTGCATGGGTGTGCCTAGTGTGCAGATGAAGATCCCTAGACACAAACCCAGGGCTTTCCCATGTGAGTCCAGTTGTGCTCCTGCTGCACCATTATATGTATTTGCCCATTTTTGAACTGAATTATCTTTCTTTCTTTTAGATTTTTGCTGTAGTGTAGATGTGTACTCCCCGGAGAGAGACAGAGAGAGAGAAAAAGTGAAAAATAACTCCCCAGAGGGGATGGCCACATCTCAATCCCTTCTCTTCCATTCTCCTCAGAGGATTCTGAGTGTGCACACACACCTGTGCCCTGGGTATCTTTCAAGTTGCCAGGTCCAAGACTGCTGCTGTTGACTTACCTTCCTTCTCCTCTGGGTTAATAATCCTTAGAAGGTAGAGAGCTGTGTTCTAGGGACTAACATGGTGTGCATTTCAGTGTGAAGGTTTAGTGAGTGTTTTTACTGGATATGGTGTTCATACCATATCCAGTTCGCAACATACACCTGAACAGAAGAGTTTTTTTCCTTTGCCTGGGAATCCTATCAAACAAATCCCTGCACACTGTCTTTATGCTTTCCTGTCTTTTCAGACAACTTGGCTGCAATCCACCTGACACTTTCATCCATTAAATATAATTATATGCTTTGTTGGAATAGCCAGATGTTAAGCATAGTGAAAAGCAGATGCCATTTCATCCAATGGAAAGGTTATAAACCTATTTATGTTAGCAATCAGCTACAAATATTTAAATGATGGTTGAAGAAGACATGCCTTTCTATTGGTAAACTCAGTAATGCTCCTCACAGGGGAAGGGCATTGGGCAGTTGGAGTTTGAATACACTTGCAGATGTTGAAGGGGTAGCAGTGGCCTGGCTAATTGTATCATCTACTTGAAACTCTTTTGGTGATACATGTAAGTTTTTATCCAAGGAGTACTTGTCCAGCCCTTTCAAGGATCCTGACAAAATGTCCTGAATGCAATTCTAAAACTATCTCAGGTGGTGGTGCTATATCCATGCGGGCACCCAGGCTAGAACCCAGAAGTCAGCACAGCATTTACTCCTTCCACTTCTGCTTCAATCAGTCATCTAGTCTTGCCCATTTTATCTTTCAAATATTTCTTTAAATATTTCCTTATTTCCAGTCTTTTAACCCCTACCATAGTATATTGTCATCATCTCTTGACTGGACTTACTCCATAAGGTCTCCTAACTGTAGTTCTCTACTGGTAGGGACTTTCCATTCACCTTCTATTCAATGACTACAGGGGCCTGCCACCTGCAACCCATATCTGAACATGCCCCTCTCTTGATAGAGCCTTCTGATTGTCCTTAACCCTTTCTGGATCAAGTCCAAGTTGCTTGGTAGGGCATATAAATCCTTCATCACTGCCTCTTCCTCCCTCCCCAGTCTTGGACTCTCCAATTTTGGCCTGGAGATCTCAGACCCTATAATACTGAATTACGTGGAGATTCCTGTTTCTAAGCTGCATATCATTATTTCTATTTGTTCCACTGCCTGGGATGTATTTTCAAAGTAAGATAAAATTTATGTAACAAAATTAACCATTTTAAATAAAATAATTTTGAGAAATTCAATACATTCATGATATTGTGTAATCACTAACTCTATCTAGTTCTAAAGCGTTTTCGTCACCCCAAAATAAAACCCCTTACCCATTAAGCAGTTACTGTTAGAAATCACTGTGGTGATCAATCTGCTTTCTATATCTCTGGATTTATCTATTATGCATATTTCATACAAATGGAATTATGTTATGTGTGACTTCTGTATCAAGATTTCTTTATTCAGCCTACTGTTTTCAGGAGTTCTTTACATCATAGTATATATGAACACTTCATTTCTTTTTAGAGTTGAATAACATTCCATTGTATTTATATACAACAATTTGTTTATCCACTTATCCACTGATGGACATTTGGATTTGTTCCACATTTTGAATATTGTAGTGCTGCTATACACATTTGTGTATAAAAGTATGTTTTTAAATATCTATTTTCTATTCTTTTTAGAATTTTCCTTAGGGCGAAATTTTTGAGTAATATGGTAACTCTGGGCTTAATCTTGGAATAACCAACAAATTTTCCCACAGTGAATGCACCGTTCTATCTTAGCAGTTTGTACACATTTCAGCCAACACTTAATGTTCCATCATTTTTATTATAGGTATCCTTGTGGATGTGTAGCATTTATTTTTCATTTCTTTAATAGTGATGTTGTACCATTTTCTATGTGCTTATTGGCCATTCATATATCTTCTTTGGAAAAATATATATTCAATTTTTTGCCCTTTTTCAAATTGGGTCATTTGCCTTTTTGTTGTTGAATTCTGGTAATTCTCTGTGTATTTTGGATGTCAGATACTTATCAGCTATATTATTTTTAAATATTTTCTTCCATTTTCTAGGTGGTCTTTTCAGTAACTTGATAATGTCCTTTGATGCAAATATTTTAAATTTTGAATAAGTCTATTTCATATGTTTTTAATTTCATTGTTTATGTTTTTAGTATCATATCAAAGAACTCACTGGAAAAAAAAATCAAGTTTCTGGGGCTAGCAGATGGTATAGTGATTAAAGCACTGTTCTCCCACATGGCTGATTGCTGTTCAAGTCCTGCACCTAGTGGCTTGAAACTCATGCTGGGTTCGTGTGCGTGAGTGCCCAAAATTGTGAGAGGAGAATGGAGAAGGGATTGTGGGGTACCCGTCCTCCCCAGGGAGTGATCTCTTGCTGTCTCTCTGGCTCTCTCTGTGTTCCCAGTGAGCGCACATGCCCTATAGCAAAAATCTCTTTAAAACACCCCAAAAACTTAAGTTTCTGAATATTTACTCCCGTTTTCTTGTTAGAATTTTATAATTTTAGCTATTATGTTTAGGATTTTTTTTTTTTTGAGAGGTTTTCGCTATAGGCGCGTGCGCTCGCCAGACAGACAGAGAGAGACATAGAGACAGAAAGCAAGAAATCACCCACCGAGGGGGATGGCCACGCCGCAATCCCTTCTCCTCCATTCTCCTCTCGGGATCTTGGGCATGCACGCACACGCGCCTGGCGTGAGTTTAAGCCACCGGGTCCGGGATGCGAACTGCAGTTGACTACATGGGAGTCCAGCGACATAGCCATTACGCTAACTGCTGGCCCCTTATGTTTAGGATTTTGACCTAACTTATTTGAGTTAATATTTGTATATAGTGGATGGAAGTATAGGTCCAACTTCATTGTTTTGCATCTGGATATCCAGTTGCTTCAATACCATTTGTTGAAAAGTCTATTCTTTTCTCATTAAATGCTTTTAGCACCTTTGTCAAAAATTCACTGACTATAGATTATGAGTTTATTTTTTGAATTCTCAGCTCTATTTCATTGGTCTATATATTTGTCTTTATGCCAGTTCTACATTTTGAATATGTAATTTGCAATCAATTTTGAAATTGAAAAGTGTAAGTCCCACCACTTTTTTCTTCTTATTCAAAACTATGTTGGCTATTTAGACACCATGACATTACATATGAATTTTAGGGTATATTTTCCTACTTCTGCAGAAAAAAAATTGAGATTTTTGTAGTGATTACACTGAATATGTAGATTGTTTTTGGGTAGTGTTATGGTCTAAACAATATGAGGCTATCTTATTTATGAACATGGGATGTATTTCTATTTATTTAAGTTTCTTTAAATTTCATCAATATTTTCTGTTTTTAGGTATTAAAGATTTTCACTTCCTTGGTTAAATTTATAACTGGATAATTTATTCTTTTAGATACTACTACAAAGGTAACTTTACTTAATTTCCTTTTTAATGTATAGAACACAATAGATTTCTGTATGTTCACCTTATATGTTACAAATTACTAAATTTATTTACTTTCTCTAGATTTTTTTGTTTCTTTCAGATTATCTATATAAAGAATTATGTTAAATTTAAATAAGGTAGTTTAACTTTTTCTATTCAATTTCAATACCTTTTATTTTTTCATATGGCCCAAGTGTTCTGATAAGAACTTCCAGTACAGTGTTGAACAGCAAAAGTGAAAACTTTTGTCTTGTTCTTGATCTTCAGGAAAAGTATTCATTTGGTTTTCTGAGTATTATATCAGTTGATATGATAAATGCTTTTTGCATGTTGAGGAAGTTCCTCTTTAGTCTTAGCTTTGTGTGTGTGTGTGTGTGTGTGTGTGTCTGCTTTATCACGAATGGTTGTTGGACTTTTTTTTTTTTTTTATTTTACCTTAGAGTGCTGGCACTCACCAGAGACAGAGAGACAGTGAAAGGGGAAGTGAGTAATCACGTCTCCTGGGGGGATGGTCATTCAACTATCCCTTCTCCATTTCACCCCTGGGATTATGGACATGCGCACATGCACCTGGCATGATTTTTAAGCTGCCAGGGCTGAGACGCAAACTGCTGTTAGCCAGGTGGGAGCCCAGCACCCTAGCCACTATGTAACCTGCTGGCCCTGCTTATTGGATTTTATCAACATCATTTTTTTAAATCAGTTAATAATTATGTGATTCTTCTAATTCTTTCTATTAATGTGGTATAATACATGATAACCCACCTTATTAAGCAGAAGATGAATCCCACTTTTATCATATTTGATGCTTTTTTGTTAAATATTTTGTTTTTTAAATTGCCAGAGGGCCTGTTCACTTGCCAGAGATCAGAGATAGACAGGGAGAGAGAGAGAGACAGAGGCAGAAAACACCCTCCAGTGAGGTGTGACCATGCCACAATCTCCAGTGAGGTGTGACCATGCCACAATCTCTTCTCCATTTCTCCAACCTATAGGGATTTGGGGCACAGATGTACATGTGCCTGGTATGTCTTGTAAGCCAGGTAGAGGATTCGAACAATGGCAACCATGCAGGATTTAGCTCCCATAACCATGAGGCATGAAGCTGGCCCTGTAAGATGCTTTTAATATGTGTTTGCATCCAGTTTGATATTATTTTGTAAAGGATTTCTTTTTTTTTTTTTAAGAGAGATTTTTGCTATCAGGCATGTGCACTTGCTAGAGAGACAGAGATAGAAAATGAGAAACCACCCCCTGGGGGTGCAATTGCTTCTCCATTCTCCTCTTGGGATTTTGGGCACATACACATACACACACACGCCCGGTGTGAGTTTTAAGCCACTATATTTGGGACTCGAGCCATGGTCAACTGTGGGAGTCCAGTGACATAACCATTATGCCATATGCTGGTCATTATTTTGTAAAGGATTTCTACATCTATATTTATGAAAGATATTGGTCTATGACTTTATTTTCTTTTGATATCTTTATGTGGCCTTGGTATCAGGGTAATACTAGCTTGTTGAGAGAACTAGAAAGTGTCCACTTCTTTTTAGCCTTTTGGAAGAATTTTAGAAGAACTAATATAAATTCTACTTTGTATTTTTGGCATAATTAAAGTACAACTGTTTGATCCTAAGCATTTTTTATTGGAATGTATTTGATTACTGATTCAGTCTCTATACTTGTTATGGGTTTGTTTAGATTTTATATTAATATTTGTTTAATTTGTTTGCAATTGTTCATGATATTCTCCTATAATTAATTAATTAATTAATTTATTTAGTAGTTATGTCCCCGTTTTAATTTCTGATTTTAGTTATTTTCATTTTCTTATCTTATTGTTATTTTTCTAGTTCCTTAATATTATAGTTAGATTGTTGATTTGAGGTAATTCTTTTTTAGTGTAGGCATTTATAGCCATAGATTTCCTTCTGAACACCACTTTGACTATATTCTATAGATTTCTGAAGATAATGTTTTCGTTTGCATTTATCTTGAGTATTTTTAAATTTATCTTGTGATTTCTTCTTTGACCCACTGGTTGTTTAAGAGTGTTTTTAATTTTCACATATGCATATAATTTTCCAATTTTTGTTATTGATTTATAGCTTTATTCCATATTGGTTGCAGAGTTAATTTATATGACTTTAATTTTTTTTCAAATTTATTGCATCTTGTTTTATGTCTAACATGTAGTCTAGCCTAGACAATGTGCTGTGTATGCTTGTGAAGAATATTTAATCTGTTTTTGTTGGGTGGAGCATTATCTATGTATCATCTATTTATATATCTATTTATCAGTCTAGTCACTGTCTGAGGAAAAACATATGCTTTATTCCAGTAGTCTTTATGTTTCTTATCTCCACTTTATATATTTGGATGATGTGCTTCTTGACTTGTTCTTCCAGTGTTGCTGAGGTATAATTGACTTGAAATAAAATATACACCTTTAAAGTGTTCAATATGATGAGTTTTGATATGTGTTTATGTGTAAATAAATAAGACGATACCATAGTGTTTTGCTTACTATAACTAAATAGTAAGTCATGAGGTCAGGTAGTAGTCATTCTATAGACCTTTTCTCCTTAATTATTGTGTTTGTTGACTATTCTGTGTGTTTTTTTTTTATTTCCTTTCTATGTAAACTTTAAAGTTAGTTTGTAAATTCCACGAAGTAACTTTATGAGATTTTTATTGTGATTACAAGGATATATAAACTAGGTTGGGATAAACTCACATTTTAATAATATTGAGTTATCTATACCTATGAACTATTTATTAATTTACATCTTTACTGTCTTTCAACAGATTTTTGTAATTTTGCTCAATTCCATGTTATATTTTGTTAGATTTATACATAAGTGCTATGTTTTATTTTTTTGGTTGCTAGTATAAATGTATTATATTTTCTTTTCAAGGATTTTGCCATAGGGAGAGTGCCCTTGCTAGAGAGAGACAGAGACAGTAAGAGGGATGGCCACACTTCAATCCCTTCCCCTCCATTCTCCTCTTGTGATTTTTGGGCATGCATGTATACATGCCTAGTATGACTTTCAAACCGAGAGAGAGAGAGAGAGAGAGAGAGAGAGAGAGAGAGAGAGAGAGAGAAAAGTCACCAGGAGGTCTGGGACTTGAACCATGGTTGGCTATGTGGGAGTCCAGCACCCTTAACCACAACACCAACTGCTGGTCCCAAATTATATTAATTTTGAGCAGTTTATTCTTTCTTAATGAGATTTAGTATCTAAGAAAATGTTTTATTAAAAATACATACTCTTCTTTATTTCTTGGAGATTCATTTCCATTTCCTTTCTGCTTGAAGGACTCGTAAGTATAGGTCTTATGATTGTGAATTCCTTCAAGTTTTGTGTACACAAAACACTTTTTACATTTCTAAGATATTTTTACTGGGTATAGTATGCTAGGTTAATTTTTTTTCTTTTAGTGCGTTAAAGATATCTTCCTTTTTATTTTATTTATTTATTACTTATTTGTTTTAATTTTTTAATACTTTTTTTTATACATTCAATCACATTATTTAGCTTACAAAGTGAACATTTCAATATGTGAACATTTCTCCCCAGTTCAGTTGATCAAAATATCTTCAATAGATAACACTACTACCTCCCCGCTATTATTATTTTTTAATTTGACCAGACAGAGCCAGAGAAAGAGAGAGGGAGGGCAGGGGGGTGAAAAAGCAAGATGCCAGGTTTGGGACTCAAACTGTGGTCGGCCATGTAGGAATGAAGCTCCTTTAACCACCACTCCACCTGCCAGCCCCCAAAGGTACATTCTTTTAAAGATATGTCCACTGTCTTCTGGCATGCATTATTTTCAAAGGGAAGACTGCTGTAATTTTTACATTTGTTTCTCTGTTTATAATGTTTCTTTTTTCTTTGGTTGCTTTTAATATTTATCATTGACACTGGTTTTACATGTGTCTTGATAGTTTTATTTTTTAAGTTTGATATTCTCAGATCTGTGGATTTATAATTTTTATCAATTTGGGAAAATTAATTCATTACATTTTTAAATATTTTTTTCCCTTCTTCTCAGAGTATCCAATTATACATTAATTTTTTTAAATTTCTTTTTGAGAGAGAGAGAAAGTAAAAGAAAAAAGAGACATACCTTCAACAGAGTCTCACCTTCCACAATTCTCACCAGCCAAATGGGACCACAAGAGCATGTGGGCACACCAAGTATGTTCAGGTGAACCCAAGATCCAAACCTAGGGCTTCCACATGACTCCAACATTGTACAGCAGTTCCCTTATGCCTGTGCTACTGACTGCACTTTGGCCCAATTATACATTTTTACTTTACCTGAAGTTGTTCCACAATTTATTCTTTTTACTTCAGTTTTTTGTTTATTTGTTTGTTTTATTAATGTTTCTACTCTGTCTCATTTTGGGTAGTTTCTATTTATATGTCTTTAAGGCTAATACTTTTTATTCTGAAGTGTTTAGTATGGCTTTAATTCCATCTAGTATATAGTTTATTTTAGACTTTTTTTCTATTTTTTTATTTGTTAATTTATTTTTCTTTTTTAACATTAATATGCTATACATCATTACAGCATACAAAATGAATTTTTCATCCAAAATACATTGTCTGTTGGCTCAATCAAGCACATCGACATACATGTTATCAACAAACAATTTTTCATTTCTTGTGTCTTGTATATTTTGTGTTTTTTTTTGTTTTGTTTTGTTTTGTTTTTCTGCCATCCTTGATTCCCTATCCCTAACCCTCTGCCCTGTCCAACCCTCCTCCCTCTGGTATCCATGATGGCTTTCTATGCCTATCCCCCCCCATTTAATTGATTTGCTAATGAACTTAATTTGTCTAAATATTTGCAATAGCTAGCACAGCTGATATATACATACATAAGAACACATGTCTGACTTTAGGCATAAACTTCAGTGAGTAGAATGAACATACTATAAAATAGTACCTAGCTGGGGCTATATAGCTTACTGTGGTCATCAAATACAGTTTTTTCTTTCAATTTTGGTAACAGTTTTAGTATTTTTTTCTCTGAATTTTTTTTTTTTAATTTACATTCATTCCCTGAGCATCATCACAACATACTAAATGTGGTTTCCCCTCTAGAGTAAACTGCACAGTGGCTTAATCATGCATGTTATCATCCATAAAATTCCATTACTACTTTCATATATATATATGTGTTTTTACCCTATATCTGACCCTCTGCCCTATTCCACTCTCTTGTTACACTATTTCTGCTGTCTTCAGTTGTCTTCAATTCCTTTTCCCCCAACACTTTGTTGACCACACCATATCATAAGTTACCTAACTTTCAATAGCAAGTTCAGCTGGTGGTTTCAAGAAAGACAGTTTTGAACTGGTAAGGATATTTCCTTGAAATTTGATGCCTAGAAACAGGTTGGTATTTTGTTCAAATAGTAGGTACATGAATCTATTGACAGCACAAGACAGGATAAAAATCCTTAAAACTGGACAACAAAGCTTAGAAGAAAAGCAGCAATATCTTAGTCAAGTCACAAAATGCTGTTTCATTAGTTCAGACTCATGTACTCAATCTTTCTTCTGTTTCTGTTGAGGTACGATCTTCCAGATTGAACTCTGGGGTATAATACTCAACTCCAGACTTTGTCCCTACAATTAAATTGTCCATTTTCTTAGTTTTTGAACTCTTATTTCTGTGTGTCTGCATTTAATTTTACTGACATAGCACTCCCTTAAGAACTTCTTGGAGATCTGGTCTGGTGCTGGTAAATTCTTTCAGGTTTTGTTTATCTGGGAAAGTTCGTACCTTTTCTTCCCAAATGAATGATAAACTTGCTGGGTACAGAATTCTCAGTTGAAATTGCTTTTCCCTTAATACTTTGAATATATTTTCCCATTCTCTCCTTGCTCACATTGTTTCCGATGAGAGATCTGCCGTTAGTCTGATGGGATACCCTTTGTAGGTAACCTGCCTTTTTCTCTTGGCAGTCTTAGTATCTTGTCTTTGCCTGTAGTTTTGGTCAATCTGACTATAATGTGTCTTGGAGAAGATCTTCTTGGGTTGATTCTATCTGGGGTCCTCTGTATTTCTTGGGACTGAATCTTTGAGTGCCTCTCCAGGTTTGGAAAGTTTTCTTGCAGGATTTCATGGAATAGATTATCAATGCCCTTATGAGTCTCTTCATCCTCTGGGATGCCTATTATCCGGATGTTTGGACGTTTAATTGTATCTAGTACTTCTTGCATATTATTCTCAAATTTTTGGGCCATTTTCTCAGTCTTCATGGTGGATTTTTCTAGGCCAGATGTTTTCTCTTCTACATTTGAGATTCTATTTTCTGTATGATCTAGTCTGCTTTTAATACTTTCAAGGGAGATTTTGACTTCTTGTGTTATAGCCTTCATCTCTAACAGTTCCATCTGATTCTTTTGTAAAGTGTGAAATTCTTCTTTTAGATCTTGCATGAATTTCCTCACCTCCTGGAACTCTTCAACTCCTTTCTCCTTCCTTTTCAGCAGTTCCTTGTCTCTCTTCTCTTCCATGTCTGTTAGCTTTGCCATTATGAATGTTCTGAATTCTTTATCAGACATTTCCATGATTTCCATTGAACTGTGTGTGGATGAAGAGGAGCTATCCGTTTCCCTTGTGGGAGAGGTATTTTCCTGCTTCCCCATATTTCTTGTGGTCCTGCAGCTATTTCTAGTCATCTGGTGGATGGTTGGTTTCTTCCCAAACTTGGAAGTTCAATCTGAGGGTCGAGGAGTGTGTAGAAAAGGAAGCAGAGAGAGAGAAACAATACCAACAACAGCAAAAAAAAATACAAAACAAAACAAAACAAAAACAGACAAGACAGAGAAAAAGAAGAGAAAAACTTTTAAATAAATCTAAAAAAGAAAAATTAATATTCAAAAAATTTCAATAGAACTGAAAAATTAGAAAACCGTGCCGTGCAAAATGGCTTGATCGCAGGAGCCATGGAGCTGTCTGTCTCTTGAAGAAGGGCTGTTCTGGGAGGAGGAGAGGGGATTATTAACAAGATAAAGGCCTAGGAGGGGCCAAAGGCCCTGTAAAATGCCTCACCTTAAAAAATTCTAAAAAGCAAAAATTAAAAAAAAGACAGAGAGAGAGAGAGAGAGAGAAACAGAGGTAGAGAGAGACAAAGACTGATACAGAGACAGGAGACTTGAAAGGGGTCTTCCTACCACACGGGTTTTGTATGCTGGAGGCCCAGTAATCAGTGGGACATCTTCCTTTCTGCCAAAATGGCTAGATCGCAGGAGCCATGGAGCTGACTGCTATTTTAGACTTTTTTTTAATCACAAAAAGTTAGATTTGGGTTGTTTTAATATCATTTAGATATTTGCTTTGCATGTCAAAAGATTATTCTTTGGTCTTGGTTATATAGAATATAATTATAGCTTTTTTGATGTCTTTATCTATTAATTCTATCATCTGTGTCATTTTTGCCTCTGTTTCTATCAATTGATTTTTCTCCTTATTATGGGTTTTATTATTTTGCTTTTTTGCATGTCTGGTAATTTTGATGGAATGAAAGACATTGTAAAGTTTATTCAATTGAGTGTGAATATTTTGTATTTATATATAAATATTATTATAATGTGTTCTAAAATGCAGTTAAGTAACTTGAAAGTAAATCCATCTTGTTAAGGCTCACTTTCGATCTTTGTTAGGCACAGCTTTAGTGTGTGTGTATGTGTGCGTGTGTGTGTGTGTGTGTGTGTGTTTATTTAGTGGCATCACAGTTAAGTAATGAAGTCTATGAGAAACTTCTGCATAACTGCACTTGGTTGAGTTTAAAGACAAGATTGGGAACCAATGAGACAAGCAATTGTTAATGAAATTGCTACTGCCTACCTTTGGTTGTTTACTTCAGGAAAATTTTATAAACTCTCTTAAATTTTCTTGTCTGTAAAATAGGGGCAATAATTACTTCTCAGAGTAGTTACAGAAGAATCACATAAGATAATATACTTAAAGTTTCTTATCTTTCTGGATCTTTAGTAATGCCCAATAAATTATATGCATTATTTACTCAAATTTCTAAAGGCCCTACTTAACTTTCATCAGATTTAAACTTATTTCTCTTTAAGTATTAATGGCATAGATTAATTGCTTCTTTCTACAATATAATGGTGGTTTCAGGTCAAATTTATCTCTATGGGAATGTTTATATGTTTTATGGCTATTGAAAAAAATCAGCCCAGGGTCTATTAAGTGTCTCATCTTGGTTCTTTTATAAACTCAATGTTTACCTCAATTTATCTTCAACATGTAGTATTAAAAATGCCCCTTAGAGAAAATGTTTTCATAGTCAGGGCATGCAAATGATGTATACTATATACAATTTTTTACCCTGTTTTTCTGGAGATACACAGAACATGCTAAATATATTAAAGATGGAACTTTGCTTACTCAAAAGTTTTAAAACTATTTTGAATACAAAACAAAATTTTCCCCATGATAGGTCTAGTAACATCCCAAGAAATTTCTATTTCATAGATTACCTTTTTGGTAAGGTCTCATTAAACAAAGTCAGTGTTCTTAATATGTTTGTCAATTGCAGGAAGAGAGTACTGACTGCAGTGTTGTGCTGTTGGGCAGTGGCTACCAAATGTCAATACTTTCAGCCTCATTGGAGAGCCTTTCACCCTTGATCTATAATTGCTGTGATATCTTCTTTTTCAAGATGATTGCTCCATAACATGATTTTGCATTACCCTACATTAGCAAAGATTTGTTCTGACATTTCACCAGGAATCAATCAGTAATCTAATTTAAAGTCAATAAACTCCTGGTTCCTTTTCTCCCCTTTATTTATTAATAGTATTAATAAGATCCAAATAAGATCTTTCTGCTTCTATCAAATCCAGCCAATATAAAGTTATACATCTTACATAGATGGTCCCACTCTGATCTAGGTATATTGCATTACACACCAGCGTAATGCTCTCATTATTCTATTGTAGCACCTAACGTCGTAGTCAAAGAAACAAAGGCTAAGAGAGCTTTAAAATCTCGTTTATGGCCAAGTAGCAACTGGAGCCAAAGTTTTAATATACGTATTTCTTAACCATAATGTACTATGTTTCACTCTAAATCACACCTCCTCAGAAAACCTTACCTGCCCACCTTTACCAGTTAAGTACAAATAGGCTGTTTAAAACCAAAACCAAAACCAAACCAAACACTCCAAATAAGCTGTTTAACAAACCACTCCCAACGTAAATTGCTTAAAAGATACACTTTTGCTCATGGGTCTGTGGATAGGCTAGTCTAGGTTGGGCTCTGCTCTGTGAATCTATTGTCTTATTTTTGGAGGCCAGCAGGCTAATGGGAGAGCTCTTCTCACGGTGATGGAAGAGGCCACAAATATCACAAAGCTGTCTTTCAAGCGTTTGGTGATTTTTTGCCTATTGTGATGCCGTTGGCTGAAGCAAGTGATAAGGCCATACGCGAAGTCAAGAGAAAGGGATGTATACTCTGTAGTAAAAAAAATTGCAAAGTTATATGCCAAAATTCAGGTTTTGGGGACTAGAATGTAGACATTTTTTAAGGTAATTGTTCTGCCATAGTATCTTCAGTTTTTCTCTTTCTTGCTTTCTTCTTTTCTATTTTTTAAAATTCTAATAGCTTTTTAGTGGTATTTAACTTGGTTTTAATGTGTGCTTGCCTAATAATTATATTGACCATCTTTGTATGTGCTACTTGCAATCAGTATGTTTTCTTTGGAGAAGTATCTGTTTAAAAACTTTTGTCATTACATGTGCTGTGTTTACACATTTTTGAAAATTCATTTTTTTGATATAGTGCAAATACGAAACCTTTATCAAATATATGAGCTTAAGATATCTTTTTGGGGGAGCCAGCATGTGGCATGGTGAAGGTGCTCAATTCCTGTATGGCTGACCAAGGTTCGAATCTCAGACACAGTGGCTTGAAAGTTATATGCGTGTGTGCCCAAAGTCCTGAGAGGAGAATGGAAGAAAAAAGATTGTGGTGGCTGTCTCGTAGGGAGATAACTTATCATTTCTTCTTTCTCTGTTTTTCTCCGGCAAGCACATGTGCTCAATAACAAAAACCTAAAAGAAAAATTAAAACAAAATTTTCATATATATGCTTTGTTATTTTCATTTCCTTAAGGTGTCTTTCAAAGATAAACAGTTCTTAATTTCAATGAAATAATGCAATTAATAATTTTTTACTCAACCATGCTTTTGGTATGTTATCTAGCAAAACTTTGCTGAACTCAAGGTTATGAAGATCTTTTCTATATTTCATTTCATAGTTTTAGATTTTACATTTTGGTGCAATTTTTGAATAGGGTATAATGTATAGGTGAATGTTTATTTCTTTTTTTTTGGTATGGATATCTAATTGTTCTAGCATAATTTGTTCAAAACACTATTTTTTCTCTGGTAAACTGTTTTTGTAATTTTTGTCACAAATCAATGTATGACAGATATGTGGGGTTCTTTCTGGGCATTCTACTCTATCTTTTCTCCAATAATACTATCTTTATCAGTATAGATTTATACTATCAAGCAGTTTGAGTATATTTATTTTATTCCTTTTCTGTCTAGCTTCTGGATATTCTAGGTCCTTTTCTTTTCCATATAAATACTAGATTCAACTTGTTAGCTATATATATATATAAAATCATACATAGAATATAGGTATATTGCCACTATTTGCTGGACCCTTGGTAAACTCATTCATTAGTTCTAATAATTTTGTGAGGATTCTTGTGAAATTATAAGAATATAATTGTATTTTTCACATATAAAAACTTTTATTTCTCGGGAACTAGCAGTTAGCGTAATGGCTATGTCGCTGGACTCCCACGTAGTCGACCGCGGTTCGTGTCCTGGACCCAGTGGCTTAAAAAACTCACGCTGGGCGCGTGTGCATGCGTGCCCAAGATCCCGAGAGGAAAATGGAGGAGAAGGGATTGCGGCGTGACCATCCACCCTGGGGGGTGATTTCTCGCTTTCTGTCTCTATGTCTCTCTCTGTCTGTCTGGCGAGCGCACGTGCCCTATAGCGAAAATCTCTCAAAAAAACAAACAAACAAAAAAACTTTTATTTCTTCTCTTCTGAATCTATACGCTTTTTATTTCTTTTCCTTGCTTGATCACACTTTCCAAAACCTTTGGTAAAATTAAAACAAACGTAGTGAGAACATTTACTCTTGGGTTCTTCTTATTTTTATAGGAAAACATTCAATTCCTCATCATTGTGTATGACACAAAGTATAAGTCATTTTGAAGAGGTCCTTTAGCAAATTGAGGGAGTTCTCTTCTGTTATTTTATTATTATTATTATTTTTTGAGAGGTTTTTGCTATAGGGCATGCACGCTTGCCAGAAAGAGAGAGATGGAGAGATAGAAAATGAGAAATCACCTCCCCACCCCCAGGGAGGATGGCCATGCCACATTTCCTTCATCTTCATTCTCCTCTCGGGATCTAGGGCACACATGCACATGTGTCTGGTGTGAGTTTAAGTCACCGGGTCCAGGACTCGAACTGCCGTCGACTATATGGGAGTCCAGCAACATAGCCATTACACCAACTGCTGGTCCTGGAAGTTCTCTTCTATTCTTAGTTTGCTGAGTTTTTATCACAATGGATGTTTAATGTTGTTAAGGGCTTTTTCTATATTTACTGAGAGGATCATATAATTATATATAATGCGTTTCTTCTGTTTGTTATCAAGATGAAGTATCTTTTAAGAAAAAGGATAAATTATCTTGATTAAATTTTGTATGTTGAACCAGACTTGCATTCTTTGGATAAATCACACTTGGTAACAATGTATTATCTTTTTAATTAATGGTGGAAATTGATTTGTTAATATGTTGTTGAGAATCACTGCGTCTTGTACATGTGGGATAGTGATCTTTAGTTTTCTTTTCTTACTGTTGTTTCATTTGGCATCATGGTAACCCTAGGCTAACAAAATAAGTTGAGAATTGTTTTTTGCTTTATATATTCTGAAAATATTTGTAAAGGGTTGGTATTTTTCTTCTTAAATGTTTGGTAGAATTCAATAGTAAAACCAACCAGGCATGTCTTTTTCTTTGTGAAATGTCATTCTATAAATTTAATTTCCTTTTTAAAGACTCATTCATTCACTCATTTATTTATTCCATGAGAAAGACAGTGTGAGAGAGAGAGAGAGAACAAAAGCGCATCTCCCAAGGGCAGTCTTGACACTGCAGTCCATCCCCTGGCCTCAGCCAGCCCAGATCATAGGCACACGTATTCCTCGAGAAATCAGGTAGGTCTCTGGACATGAACCTGGAATTTTTCTATGTGGGTCAGCCTTGCATAGCACTGTGTTTTACAGTTGTGCCATCTTCTGGATGCTACAAGTTTAATATTTTAAAAATAAGTATTTTATTATTCAAAATGTCTATGTCTTTCTGAGTGCATTTAGTATTTCAAGATGCTTTTTCAGTTTATGTATCACGTCAGATTTATGAGCATAAAGGCTGTAATGTTTTCTTATTCTTTTCAATGTCTGTGGAATCTGTAGTGATGTGCTGTTTTTTATTTTTTTCAATACTTAAAAATTGTGTTTTCTTTTTAAAATTTTGGTTAGTCTGGTCAGAGGTTGATCAGTTTTATTAATATCATTCAAAATCTAGAGTTTGGGGTCAGCAGGTGATGTGGAGGTTAAGGCATCTGGGTCCCACTTTGTTTACTGTGCAGTTTGAGCCCCAGACCTGGTGGTTTGAAAATTACACTGTGTAGATGTGTGTGTATGTGTGAGACCAAAATCCTGAGAAGAGAATGGAGGTGAAAGGATTGTGATGTGTCCATCCCTTCTGGGGCATGATTTCTTACTTCTTTCTCTTTTTCAGTCTCTCTCTGTGAGTGCCTGCTCCCTTACAGGAAAAAAAAAAATCTAATATTTGGTTTCATTGATTCTCTACCTTAGAGAGAGAGAAAGAGTCCTAAATTTAATTGATTTCTGCTAATGTTGGTGTTATGTATTTTTTTTGTTTATTTTGGGTTGAGTTTGAGTTATTAAAGTATTTTGAAGTACCCTAGTCATTTATTTAAGGCCGTCCCTCTTTTATAACATTATTACTTAATGCTATAAAAAGTTTCTTCTAACTACTGTTTTAGTAACATTCCACACAACACAAGTTTTGCTGTCATGTTTTCATTTTAATTTATTTCAAACTATTTTCTAATTTTCCTCACAACTTTTTAATCTATTGCTTTGAAATTTTAAATTTAATTTCTAAATATTTGAAGATTTTCCAGTTACTTTGAAGTCATCTTCAACTGTATTATCTATAAACATACCTTGTATAATCTGAATTTCTTCAAATTTGTTCTAGTTTGTTATTTTGGTCCAGATTACACTGTAACTTTATAAATGATCTGTGTGCACACAACAGGATGTATATTCTACTGTTTGGGGCATATTGGTCTATAAATGCTAGTTAGTTTAATTGACTGGTAGAACTGTTCAGATCATTATATTCTTACTGTAGGTCATCAATATTATCATTGATTTTCTGACTGTAAATTTCTGAGAGCTGTATATCAGAATCTCCACTCATATTTGTGGATTCACTTGTCTCTTCTTTCAGATGTATCATTTTATGCTTAATCAGTTTATGTTTATTCTTATTAAAATGCCATTTTAGGCATTTTCTTAAATCCTTAAAATTTTATAACTTATTTGACTATTGACTCTTAGCATTATGTAATGGCCTTTTTTATTCTTTTTAATATTCTTTTTCCAAAGTGTACTTTAAAAATAATTTTTATAATTTAAAAGCTTATTTATTCATTATTACTTTCTAAAAATTTACATTTAATCACTGTACATCTTTACAATGCTCAAAGTTGTTTTTCCCAGCATGAATACAGTGCCTATTAATATAACTTCTTTAACTTTCTTCTACTTACTGTTGACATGGTATCTAATATTCCAAACTTATTTAACTAATTTTGTATTTATATTTAAAATATGTTCATTGAAGTCTTTTCTTAATTCATTCTGTCAATCTTAATTTTTTTATTTTTTTCCTGAGGTTTTTGCTATAGGGCATGAGTGCTTGCCAGAAAGACAGAGAGAGACGGAGAGACAGAAAGCGAGAAATAACCCCCCGGGGTGATGGCCACGCCGCAACCCCTTCTCCTCCATTCTCCTCTTGGGATCTTGGGCATGCACGCACATGCGCCCGGCTTGAGTTTTAAGCCACCAGGTCTGGGACGTGAACCGCGGTTGACTACATGGGAGTCCAGCGACATAGCCATTACACCAACTGCTGGTCCCTATGATTCCTTTTTATTTCAACTATTGGCTCAACATTTATATGTCTTTGGGCACTCACGTACATGTGCCCAGTGTGTTTCAAGCCACCAGGTCCAGGACTCAAACTGTGGTCAACTACGTGGGAGTTCAATGCCTTATCCTATGCCACCTGCTGGTCCCACATGCTCCCAAATTTTAAAAATGTTTTCCAGAGGGCACATACACTTGTTGGAGAAAGACAGAGAGAGAGAGAGAGAGAGAGAGGGAGAGAAAAGAAAATAAGAAATCACTCCCCAAAGGATATAGTCAAACCATAATCTCTTCTCCTTCATTTTTTTTTTTTTTTTTTTGGAGAGGTTTTTTTGCTATAGGGCGCGTGCACTCGCCAGACAGACAGAGAGAGACAGAGAGATAGAAAGCAGGAAATCACCTCCCAGGGGGGATGGCCACGCCGCAATCCCTTCTCCTCCATTCTCCTCTCGGGATCTTGGGCACGCACGCACACGCGCCCGGCGTGAGGTTAAGCCGCCGGGTCCGGGACTCGAACCGCGGTTGACTTCGTGGGAGTCCAGCGACATAGCCATTACGCTAACTGCTGGTCCCTCGTCTCCTTCATTTTTAAATTTCTCTCTTGTTTCTAGATTTTGGGCACACATGTGCATGTGCTCAGCATGTTTCTCAAGCTGCTGGTTCTGGGATTCTAATGGTAGGCCATGTGGTAGGCCATGTGTGATCTAGTCACCTTAACTACGAAGTTATGGCCTGGCCCCACTCTTAATTCTTTTCTGTTGTTGTTGTATAGAGATTTTTGCTATAGGACATGTACACTAAATGCAGATGACTGTAGAATGATCAGCATTGAGTTCTTTGGCAAGTTATATAGTTGTAAGAGGATCAACTTCAACCGATCAACTTTGATGATTGCTCTCAGTTGGTCATTGTCACCTTCCAACAGCCAGCCACTAGGCTACTCATTTTCAAGGCTCTGGTCTCCTCACAAAACTTCCTGAACTACCACTGCACTGTAAATTCATTAACAGTTTCTGGGCCAAATGCATTGTTGATGTTACAAGTTGTCTCTGTTGCTTTATGAGCCATTTTGAACTTGAATAAAAAAATTACTCAAATTTGCTTTGTGTCTAACATCATTTCCATGGTCTAAAATACATATAAAATAAACAATAAGTCATTAGCAAAAAACATAACTAAAGTAAGAAATGTACATTAAAATGATGTATAACATAACCACATATATTTAAGAATCTATCCAACATCAAATGTCAAATTTCAATGTAAAACCACAATTACTTTTGCACTAACCTAGTGCGGCCTGATAATATGTAGTTTAATGGTATGATTTTTTCCTAGCTGTTTTCTGTTTGTTCCACTTATTTGTTATTTTTCTTCTATTTTGCCTTCTTTAGGTTCAGTTGAGCATTTATACATTGCATGTTCTCTTGGCCTGGCTTCATAGCCTAGTGGTTAAGGAAGCCAGCTCCCACATGATTGAACACAGTTCATAGCCTGGCCCTAACAGCTTGAAAAACATGCCAGGTTTGTGTGTGTGCATCAAATCCTGACAGGTTGGAGAAATTGAGGAGAAGGGATTATAGCATTTCAATGCCCCTTTAGGGAGCTGCTATCTGCCTCTGCCTCTCTCCTTATCTCTTTCTGCTAAATGCACATTCCCTCTGGCAATTAAAGAAATTTTTATGTTCTTGGAACCAGCAGATGGCATAATGGTTACATTGCTGGACTCCCATGTAGTTGACCGTGAATTGAGTCCTGGACAGTGGCTTAAAAGTCACGCCAAGCATGTGTGCATGCATGCCCAAAATCCCTGAGAGGAGAATGGAGGAGAAGGGATTGTGGTGTGACCATTCCCCCGGGGGTTAATTTATCGCTTTCTGTTTCTTTGGAGAGTGCATACACCCTACAGCAAAAAGTCTCTCTTAAAATAAAGAATTGCATGTTCTCTATTGACTTATAACTCTTTTAAAAATTTTATTATATATTTTAAATAATCCAATGATACTACCAAATAATATTATATAATTTCTCATGTAAATAAAGTATAACACTATATTCCTAATGTCTCTCATCTTCCAATTCTATTATTGTTGTCATATATTTGACTTTTATGTAAGTTGTAAACATACTTCACTTTTGTGTTAAATAATCAGTTATCATTTAAGAAAATTAAAAGTAAGAAAAATATTTTGTTTTATCTGTATTGATTTTTATTTCTGATGTTTTTTATTTCTTTGTGTAGTTTCCTGTTTCTTTCAAATACATTTCTTCTTCCTGAATAACTTCTTTCTTTTTGGAGAGGTTTTTGCTATAGGCACGTACACTCGCCAGAAAGACAGAAAGAGACAGAGAGATAGAAAGCGAGAAATCACCCCCTGGGGGGATAGCCACGCCGCCATCTCTTCTTCTCCATTCTCCTCTCGAGATCTTGGGCACACACACACACACACACTCACACACACGCATGCGCCAGCATGAGTTTAAGTCCCGGGTCTGGGATTCGAACCACGGTTGACTACATGGGAGTTCAGCGACATAGCCATTATGCTAACTGCTGGTCCCTTTCCTGAATAACTTAAAAAAACATTTTTTATAAAGTGTGTCAGTTGCTGATGTATTTAAGTTTTCCCTTGTCTGAGAAAGCATTATTTTTCCTTCTCTATTAAAATACATTTTCATTGAGAATTCTGGGTTGATAGCTTTTCCTCACAAACTTTGAAAATGTTACTCCATTATCTTCTTGCTTATGTGGTTACTAATGATAAGTCTTAAGTAATTACTTCCCCTTCTTCTGTAGGCAATGTGAATTTTTTTTTACTGCCTTCAAGATTTCCAGTTTATTTTGGTTTGTAGCAGTTTAAATATTACACGTCCTGTTGTGGTTTGTTTAATTTTTATGCTGCTTGCTCACTCTGAGCTCTTAAGATCTGTGGTTTTTGTGTCTGCTAATAACTTTGGAAAAACCTTGGCAATTATTTCTTCATTTTTTTCCATATTTTTGTCTTCGCTTTCTCAGATTCCAATATTTGTATATTAGAATTTTAAGTTTTGTTTCACAGCTCTTGAATGTCTTTTGTTTTGTTGCTATTGTTTTCTTTTTTCTTGTTTTTCATTGTGTGATTCATTTAAGTAATTTCTATTGATTTGTATCAGCTCGTTGATAGCTTTGTTGGCTATATAGAGTGTACTAATGTGTTAAAGGTGCTAAGTAATTTTTAAAAATCTGTTATAGTGTTTTAGATTTCTAACATTTTTATTTAATTCTTTCTACTATTTCTTTTCTCTTTGTGGAAATTTCCCATCTGATTATTCATGTTGTGTGCATTTTCTTCCTTTCTTTTTCTTTAAAGATTTTTGCCATAATGTTTGTGTGTTCACCAGAGAGAGACAGAGGAAGAGGGAAAGTGAGAAATTACCTCCCTCCCCCCAGTGGGGATAGCCATATCACAATTACTTCTGAAGACTCCTCTTGGGATTTGGGATTTGAGATTTGGGGCATGCATGCATATACACCTGGTGTGTTTTTTAGGCTGCTGGGTCTGGGAATGTACAGTGGAGTTAGCTATGTGGGGATCCAGTGCCTTCACCACCACACCACCTGCTGGCCCAACATTGTATATAATTTTTAACAGTGCTTGATTTCCCCTTTCTCACTGGACTTGAAGAAATTAATGGAAATATCAAAAGTCATATCTGAATCTGATTCTGATTATTGCCCTATTTCTTGCTTTGTCTTTTATTTTTTCTTTATTTATTTTACCTATTGGCATGTCCCATGAATGTTTTGTTGAAAGTTAAAGAAGCTGAATACTTAAGTAAAAATTTTCATGCTAGAAAGTGAGCACATCTTTTGTCTACTTGTTTTTTTTTTTTCTTTTCTTTTTTTGGAGAGGTTTTTGCTATAGGGCGCGTGCGCTCGCCAGACAGACAGAGAGAGACAGAGAGATAGAAAGCAGGAAATCACCCCCCGGGGGGATGGCCACGCCGCAATCCCTTCTCCTCCATTCTCCTCTCGGGATCTTGGGCACGCACGCACACGCGCCCGGCGTGAGTTTAAGCCGCCGGGTCCGGGACTCGAACCGCGGTCGACTACGTGGGAGTCCAGCGACATAGCCATTACGCTAACTGCTAGTCCCTCTACTTGGTTTTTATTGTGTGTAAATTTTTGTTACTTTAGTTAGGAGTTGAACTGGGTTGAAGTCTGTTGTTACATTTGTTGCCCAAAATGCACCAAATGCTTCCATTTTCACCAGTGAAGTGTATTTAATGTGTAGGATAACAAATCACAGCATTAGTCTCAATGCCAGTGTCCTTTAGCTCTCGGTCTACCTGCTTATCTCTGTATCTTCACTTTGTACTGCACGTCAGAGTATGTCTTTCTCATAGAGCTCCTAGTTCTGTTGTTCTTCACTTTTACTCAATGCTTGTTAGTATGTGAGAGGTCAGGGCCTTGGTATTCTTTGATGTTGTGCTTAAACCTTTGTTCTACACAGTCACTGTCAATCTGGTTCTTGGAGGTGTGGCCTTTACAACTTTTTCTACCTATTTTTCCAGAGGTAATGGTGGGTATAACATGTATTCCTGCCCCTCTTCCATGGACAAATGATTTTCTCCTGGTTCTTTTCCTCAACTGAAGTAGGTTTTTCCTAGCACCCTCAATCAACATTGTTATCCTTCGACTAATTTAATTAAGATCAATTACAATTCCAGTTCTGTAAGGAAATGACCGTGGGCCCAGCCTCAGTGGTGCTATGGTCTGTAATGCTCTGTGATGCTGGAAGCCATGCAGATGATTGGGATTCAGTTCTCAAACCGACCTATGCACTCCGAGCATGTACAATATGCCCAGGATCCTGACTGGCTGGGAAAGTGGAGGGAATACAGGGAGATCACAGCCCAAGACCTTATTGAGGGTGCTTGTTTCTTTCTGTCTCTCTCTTATAAAGGAAGTAAATAAATATTCTTAACAAAAAGGGAAAAATGGGTGTGAACAGTTCTAGTAGTGGCTCCTGTTCTATATCGCCAACCAGCTCCATGAATAGTATTCTCAGCATTCTCCCTGGTTTCACTCATGAGCACTTAATGAGCTCATGGAAGAAAAGCCTGGCAGAACGCAGACCTCTGTGCCTGTAGCCTGCAGGGCTACGCATTCTTATGTTAGCTCACTTAGTAATCTACTAACATAGATTTTAGTGATCGCCTAACGTTTTCAGCTGAGTAATGTTACCGGCATTTTTTAGTATCTTGCTGAGTCTTATTTCTTTGGTAGATGACAATCTCTTTAAGTTCTCAGTTAGTTTTATCTCATGACATTGGTTTTCCGATTAATTCAGGAAAAGCCACTAGTTTGAAGTTTTACTAGCATTTTTCTTGTTGTAACAGTGACAGCAACACTCACAGTTTTATGGATTGGAAACTGCCAATTTCCTTCTATTTTTAGAGTTTGAGGAGGTGGGAATGAGGAAGGGTAATTAGTGTCATGGATTACCCACTCTGAGTCATGCACTCTTTTTTTTTTTTTGGAGAGGTTTTCGCTATAGGGCGCGTGCGCTCGCCAGACAGACAGAGACAGACGGAGAGACAGAAAGCGAGAAATCACCCCCCAGGGATGGTCACGCCGCAATCCCTTCTCCTCCATTCTCCTCTCGGGATCTTGGGCACACATGCACACGCGCCCGGTGTGAGTTTTAAGCCACCGGGTCTGGGACGCGAACCGCGGTCGACTACGTGGGAGTTCAGCGACATAGCCATTACGCTAACTGCTGGTTCCCGAGTCATGCACTCTTATCAAATCTAATCACTATACAATTCTGTGAGGCGGGAACCAACATTATTATTGTTACCATGCCTGCTCATGCTCTTAATCATTTAGTGTACTGCCTTTCCATTATCTGCTATCATCATCCCATTGGTTTGCTGGAAAAAGATCATAATTATTGCGGTACTGTTATATGGACGGGACCTAGCAGAATGTTCACCACATAGTCTATACTGGATAAATGATGGTTGAATAAATTAGTGTGAAGACAGACCTCAGGTACATATAAGATAATCATTACATTATTTCCTTATTTCTTCTCCTTTATAACATCACTGAGAGATTGGTATGTAATAAGATCTTTCTGTCCACAAATGCATTTATTCATTTCAGTGAGACTGAGAAGGTGATGGGAAGGCAATCACAGAGCATGGGATTTGAAGAGCTGCCCTGATTTTTCTCACTGTACCCCTGACTCCATTTTAGGAAATTTTCTACTTCCTTTGAGATGTGGCCGAGGTGCCTGCCCTGGGCTGTGTGACATCCTTGTAGCCATGTTCTTTGAGCTACGTTATTTTGCACACTGCTTCTTCACACGCACAGCTTTCTTCTTTCTCATGAAAGGAGGTGTCTTTCTCAATATTTCGAAGTCCTGCTGCCTTGCTGAAAATCAATTTTGTAACTGGAACAAAATCCTCGGTTTTCACCAGCTAGAGCAGTGGCCACATCTGCCTGGGCAAATGGTGTCTTTTCACATTTTCCCTAAGGCACTTGGTGGGTTGGTGTTGACCCTGATAATGCATGAGACTGAATTTTCCCCAGTCAGCAAACTCACAGAGTAGCCATGTCTTGAGCTCAAAATTTTTAGAAATTTTTCTGAGGGAATGTCAGATCTCTTCTAGCTGCCTTCTTTTGTCTCTTTCCTATGAAAACAAAACAAAACAAAACAAAACTTATTTTTAAATTTTATTTCTATTAAACAAATTATAATTCTTCATGTGGTACAATGTGATATTTTTATACAGGTACACATTATGGAGTGATTAAATCAAACAAATGACCATGTCTTTTCCCTCACATACTTGTTTTGTGGTGAGATCATTTGAAACGCATGTCTTAGCAGTTTTATACATTGTTAGGAACTATAATCACTGTGCTGGGCAACAGAGATTGAAACTTATTCCTTCTGTCTGAAACTTTGCATCTCTTGACCAAAATCTCCCCAATCCCCCATCTGTTTCTGTGCTTTCTCTGTCACATGCTTAAATTTCCTGTGCTTTGGTTTCCTTTCTCCCTTCCTCCTCAGCCTGCCGCACTCCACCACCCACAGCCAAACATCACATCAGCCCTTGCTTCTCACAGATATTCTGAAACCAATCCTGATACCTGCACCTGCTCAGGAAATTAAAATGTCTAATCTTTTTTGGCTACTTCAATGCAGGAGCAAACTGACAATCTGCAAACTACAGCCCCAGCGTTAAATGACAGCATGTTTTGCAATCAGGGCTAGAATCAAGCTTTCCAAGGCCAGCACAGCACAAGAAGAGACTGTACACCTCCCGCTGCCTTGCCAGTCTCCACCTGCCTTTTCCCTTCAGCTGCCCTGCGGAAAGCCTCTCTGGAGAGTATAATCTGTGCTTTTGTTTTCAGAAATGAGAAGGAGGGTCTCTGCCCCCTTCCCCACTCTCTTCATTTCCCATCTCATTCTTGCTTCTCGTGTATAATCTCATTCTCTCCTGAGCCTGTACTCTGGCTGTCTCAGGCATGGGAAGGTGTCCTGAACAGGGATGCAATGACCAGAAACCTGAGAGAGAGGGACCACATGCCACCTATCAGTTGCCAGCTCAGAGACACATTAGCTCTCTGAGAGAAGCCTTGCCTCTCTGTTTATAGATGGGGAATTTGCAGATAAAAAGGAGGGATTTTAAGGCATGTCTCCAAGTAGGGTGACTGACATAGTTTAAAGATTAGGGATTGTAAGGTCCACAGAAGCCATTGTCAAGCCATCTTAATGGGGTAGGAGGAGAAGGAACAGAACCTCTCACTGTACCTCTTTGAACTCACCAAGCACATCCCATCTCAGGATGGGATTTTGTTACTCTCTTTGTCTAAAACATTCTTCCCCCAGATCTGGGCATGGCTCATCTGCTTAATTACCCTTGCTGACCACCCTTTCTAGACATGCTTACATCACATTGTATTTGTTTGTTTATTGCCAGAGGACATGTAAACTCAGAAGAGAAAGCCAGCGAAAAGAGAAAGCACCCCTCATGGGGCATAGTCATGTCACAATCCCTTCTCCTTCATTTCTCCCTCCTTTTGGGATTTTGGGCACACACATGTACCTGGCATGCTTCTCAACTGCTAGGTTTGAGACTTGAACCACACAGTTGGCCATGGGATTCAGCTACCTTAATCACCAGGCCACAAGCTAGCTCCACATAATATTCTTACAGCACTTATGTGCTCTACTTTCAACTAATAAATGTGGTTATCTACTCTTAGTCATATCCTTTCAAATATAAGCTTGACAAGGATAGACACTTGTCTGTTCCTTTCTGCATCCTTAGTACTCAGAACACTGGTGTAGCAGGTACTCCGTAAAGAGTTATTAGATGCATGAATTCAGGGAATACTTCATTAGGTTCAAGCACTATGCCAGGTGCTCTACATACTTAGCCAGTCCATATTCCAGTCCATCCTGGTGAGGTCTCCACACTTGGCAAAGTGACTGTGGGTCCCTAATGTTAGGGACACACATCTTTTTTTTTTTTTTTTTTTTTTTTTTAAATTCAGGAATATAGTCTCTAGCAAGCCTGACTGAGAGCCCCTGCTCTTCCCACCACTGCGTGTTGCTGTCTGAGCCCTGAGTCTCCAGGGATGTTCAGTTGGAATCCTCAGACACTGTAGGCTGGGCTCTGATTGCTCTTTACTCTTTCTGCTGTATCTCTGTGGCCTGAAACCTCCTTCGGCAGTGTCCTGGTCAGCTGCCTTCTTTTCTCAGAACACTCTGATAAATGGCACCTCTCTTTGCGCATTTCCTCAATTTCTATGCACAATTTAGTGATGCATGAAAATAATGTTCATTTAAGGAGTCCCACCATAGTTAAAAAGGAATGAAAACTCAGAGTTCCTTTATTATTTATAGTTATTTTTTGTTTTCTTGTTTGTTTTTACCTTGGCTTGAACCTATGGATAAACATCAAGAAGAGCATTTCTCTTGGAGAAACAGCCTGAGAAAAGGTCCTGGGGTAGGAATGAAAGTTAAGGACCTTGGCTGCTATGGAAGAAACATTTTTATGGTGCTTACCACTTTCAAATCTGAGAAAAAGAAACCACAAATTTGTCAAGGTAATGATAAAAATCTTTTAATAATTTAAAAAGTTGTCCAGTATAAAACCCTAAGAGTGATGCTATTTCTTGTATAAAATGGATGAAAATTGAGTGTATCAAATAAAATAAATGCTTCTTTCTTGCCAATGTCTCCCCAGAATTGCATCACAAAGAATCCTCATAATGATAATAAATTTTAAAGGTCTCCTTAACTTATTTCAAAGACAAGTGCTGGTTGACTTTGAGGAAACCAGGGATTCTCAGTTTAGGCTGGCAAACCTTGATAAAATACTCACTGACTCCAGAAAGAAATGTGCAATTCTAGTGTACTAACTTGTTACAGACCTCTCTGGGTATATGGCCCCAGTATAATGCCTTAGCATCATATGCTAGCAAATTGAATTGAATGTGTTTCAGGGCTCATTGAAAAAAAAAATCATGGAAAGCTTTCTGGAGGAAGGGTAACTTTGGAAGAAACTTTAGAATGGAGAATTACTGCTTAAAATCCTTTAGAATATTCCGAATAGAGGCGTGCAAAGTCCTCTATATCTTCCCTTTCTAGCTTTGGCTACCAGCATTTCTCTTTTCATGTCTGCACACTCCAATCATACAAACTGCGTGCCGCCCCTTGAGCTATTGCTTACTAGTTCACATTTCTCAGTCACTGAACATACTTGTTTTGCTTCCTGGCGTTTCCTTGATTGCCTTTCTACCTGGAGAGAATGTCCTCAGTGTGAAGGTCCAATAGCTTTCTTCTGCAGAGGCTTCTAGGTCTGTTCCTTTCCCCACCTAATATGAAGTTGATTAATCCTCTTTGTTTCATTCCGTATCTTATACCACCTTCCTTACAACACTCATCTCCTCATCCTGCATTCTTTCTCATTTTAATGCTATTTTTCTGTATGTCTATATTCAGAGCTTAAAGACAAGATTCTCTATTCCATATATTACTGGGGACTCTATTCCAAGTCCTCAGTAAGTAGCCGATGTAAAATAGGTGATCGATTTGTTGAATGAATGCATGGGTGAGTGAGTGAGCAAATGATGCAGAACTAATAGTGTAGTGAGGTGAGAGCCTTGCAGTTGTGTGATGGCAGTAGGTGGGACGTCTGAGCTCTAGAAGGGCTGTGCTCCCCTGCACGTGTGGGCACACCTATAGATAAGCACCTTCTACCCACGTCAGGTAAGGAATCTTTGCACCTTCCTGGCTCTCAGGCTCCGTGGTGAGATTGCAGGGCTCAGTCCAGGAGTCTGAAGGCAAGCACCCTGGATTATTGCCCCCACACAGCATTCTGTTCAGAAAGGGCAGAGTAAGGAGAAGGCAGAAAACTGGCTCTCTCAGACCGTCACTATGGCAACCACTCAGTCCAAAACATTGGATTCTTCAGAGGAACTCCTTCCCAAGGCTTATTCTGTTTCCTGACCAGAAAAGTGGTCAGCTTTGTATGAGACCATCTGCTTTGCTCGTGATTTCCTTCTGGGCCGTGTCAATTTAGGCAGCTCCCTATCTCACTGCAGTAGCAGCTGGTATACAGCACAGAAGGCACAGGAACAGAATAGCCTAAAGCCCCCTCATGTTAGACCCACTTCTGTGTCCAGTCCTACAGTCTCCTTATCAGGGCCCCCAACCCACACCCACCCACTCATCTTGCTTTAATTGAGGCTAATACACCTGAAATGGCCCCTGTTTCTCACCCTTGCTGTCTTCCCAGCTCTATCTGAGTCTGACCCAAACTGAAATCCCCCTGAAGCTTCCCTCTGTAGAGAGAAGATGAGGTGGGGCAGTTGGAATGCGGGCCTAGCATTAAAAAACAAGTCTAGGGGCCAGCAGGTGGCAAGGCGGTTAAGGTGCCAGAAACTCCCACATGGCTAACTATGGTTTGAGTCCCAGACCTAGTGGCTTGCTTGCTCACTTTCCCTCTCTCTCCCTGTGACTCTGGTCAAATTAAAATAAATGAATGAATAAATAAAATAAAATAAATAATTCTTAAACAAACAAAAAACCAAGTCTACCTGTTCTTAGTTTAAGTCACCTGGGCAAATTACTTCAAGTTTTTGAGCCTGTTTTCTATTTTAAAAGCTTCTATTTTACAACCTTCTTATAAATGAATTTGCACACACAAGTGTTTAATATTGATCAATACATCGTTAACTATTTTTGTCATCATGGTGGCTGTTGTGAGGGTTAAAGGCAGGAATACATTGTCACTGGTACATAACAGGTGCTCCTTCCATGTGATTTCCTTTTCTTTGGGTGTTGTCTCTTTCCCTAGTTCATCATGAATCATTTTAGAGTACCTGAGTACACATACACACAAACACAATCTCTTCACTCTCTCATCTTAAATCACAGCAACCTTCATGCTATTCCTGAAGTGTATCGAAAAGGGCTCATCTCCAAACACATGCTCTTGCATTGTCATTGCTTGCAGTACTCTCTCCCATGACAGCTGTGGGTCTGTGCTCTAGCATCAGCTCCTCGAAGCCCTGATGTATTGTCTAAACAAGTAGCATCCGTCACTCTCCTCTTCTTCCTGCTTTGTTTTCCCTCATGGCACTTCTGATGTTTACCTAATTACACAGCTGATAATTTTCTTTTATGTATTATAATTTAAGTTCTAATAGTGCAGGTTCTTTGCTTAGTACTTTGCTTCTGGTCTAGAAAGTGTTAGGTAGATGATCATGGTAGATGATCATTTAACACATTTTGAAAGAGAGAAAAGTCATTTTCTTGATTGTATTCTGATGGCGTTAAGTTTTGTTTACATGGAAGCCTAGAGACTTGGGTCCAGGACTTATGGGTTTTCTGTCTCCCTCTCAATGCATTTCAAAAGCACTAGTTTAAATCCCACACTCAATGAAGACACCTAGAATTAAATTATACTCATCAATCTTTTTTTATTGAACACACATTTATTGATGTTTATTTTGTATCTGGCCCAAACTTAACTTAGAAATTGAAAGATCATTATAACGTCATCTTGCCTTCTAAAAACTCACAGTTCAGTAAATTGAAGTAACAGTTCAGGTGAAGAAATACATTTTTCATTATGACTTAATACAACATACATTTATATTCACACACATATAATCAAAACAAATTTTTTTTTGGAAGAAATACTATCTGCTACTGTGTATTCTATTTATTTTGGGTGAATTTAAAAAGATGCTGGCAGCAAATCACTAAACTGTCTTTATGAACCATAATGAGTTATGATTCAGTATTTTAAAAACGTGATTATAAAACAATTTATTTTCCTTTATTGCATAGAGAACCATATAATTATTATATTGCAGACATTTCATGTCTATTTTCCCCATGATGAAATGATGATGATGACAATGATGATGAAAATAATACTATCATATATGCCAAACACTGTTCAAAGTGCATTCTGTGGATATCCTTGTTAAAGCTCCATTAGAAGACCTTCAAAGTAACCCTATTGTTAGCCCCATTAAACATGTGGAAAATTTGCCCAGAAATATTATGAAGTTATCTAATGTCTCACAATTAGTTGGAGGCAGGGTCAGAGCTGTGTGCTTAACTGCTATACCGTATTTATTCTCTAGAGCCACTGGACTCAGGAAGGAACCATGTCTGTTTTCACTCATCATTGTATCTCCGAGTTTGGGAGCCTTTGGCTTCTCTCTTGGGCTTATTTTCCCTTTCAGGGATGTTAGTTTTCCGTAGCATAGTGTGCTATAATAAAAATTATACCTGGTCCCTAGTTCCTGGCATGGAGCTTCAAAAACCTTTGAAATTTCTTGAATGGATGAAATGTTTGTGTCCCTAGATAGCTTCAGAATGGTAATTAGTCATCAGAGAGCCCAACCATGTGCTTTCAGCCATATGACCCAGGGAGGGGAAGAGGACTAGAAATCGAGTTCAATAATGTAGCAAATGATTTCATCACTCATGCCTACATAATAAAATCCAAACAAAAACTCCAGATACTGAGGCTCAGTGGAGTATCCTGGTTGCTGAGTACATTTTCATTCTGGGAAGGGGCTATTTCCTTATTCTATGAGGAGAGGGTATAAATGCCAGGGCCCCTCCCTCAACCTTTCCAGATTGACACTTTACATCTCTTCATTTGTTCTTGATCTAGATCCATTGCTATAAGATTATGATTGTAACTTTAGCACTTCCAGTGAGTTCTGTGTGTCACTGCAGTGAATTATCAGTATTACACTTGATCTTAGCCAAAAGGCCGAGAAGCGATGAATTATCAGTATTAAGAGGGCATGGGGACCTCTGAATTTATAACCAGCCAGTCAGAGGTGTGGGTAGCTCCTGAGCCTTGACGCTGGCATCTGAAGTGAGATTAGTCTTGTGAAGGACCAAGCCACCTTATGGGATCTGTCACTAAATCCCTGGTTAGCATCAGAAGTGAATCAAAGACTACACAGTTGGGAATAGAACCAGATCTAATTTGGAAGATGTAGTTGACTGGGAGAAGTAGGAGTGGGTTGGGGATATCTAAAACTTGTAACTGGTGTCTGAAGTGAGGGCCGTCAAGTGAAAGCTTCTGTCCTTAATGTGTGGGTTCTGTACTAACTCTGGGTGGTGAGTGTCACCATTGGATGTGAACTACACAGATGGCTTCACAGAATTGTTGAAACACTCATGGGAATCCATTAGAGTCTTGGTGCTTCGGCATCTCTTTCAGCATCAACATCCACTATAACCTGATGAACTCATTTGAAAAGGACTCATGGGAGCTGGACCGTGATGCAGGGGTAAAAGTTGATGCTCTGCAAGGCTGGCCCACATGGGAAGGTTCTATGTTCATGTCCAGAGGCTTCCCTGAGTATGCTAGGCACGTGTTTGTGATCTGGATTATTAAATGACTGCCATGAGCCCTTCCTGCTGAGCCGTGGTCCGTGTTCTCACTGGCCAGTTGTATCTCAGAAACCCCACTGAGTCCTTTCCCTTCTGACCTGCTGGCACTGCTGGCAGCTTTGTTTCTTGGGATGGACTGAGATTTCTAGTATTGTTCTCTGTTGGGAGTGCTTATACCAGGGATTTTTTTTCCTCTGCAAACTTCAGTTCTCGTTTGATCCCCACTATTTCAGAGCTGCCCTTCCTCTTAACTTCAGAGAAGAAAAAAGAGGCTGCGATAGAAGTTCTGCACCTAGAAAAGAACCTCGTTTTAGAAATGCTGGGGAGTGTCCCCTGTGCCCTCCACTGTTACCAGATGTCTGCACTGTGAGCCAAGAAAGGAAGCATGAGGGAGATCTCCTGTATGAATCCCGCATGAATCGACAGAGTAGGAAAGGGGCACTTTTGTATTTCCCACACAATCTTGTTTGGCACTGGAGCATGTTTAGAGGCCCTTTGGTACTTTTTGATCTTGTACCTGGGGCCAATTGGTCAATTCTCTTCCTTAGTCTCTCTGGAGGGGAAAAACTGGGGGCCTTTCTAGAGCTAAGCCTCCAGGAAGTGGCAAAGTTGAGCCCCAAACCTAAGGTTCTATTTATCAGTATAGGAGGTCAGAGCTCTGAGAGATCTTAGCAACCAAGGGTTCATCTGCCTTGTGCAGAAATAAAATTGAGTATTTGCTTGGGCTCCACAGGGAGTGTGTAATATTTCCGTCTGCTTTACTGGACTTCACACATTCAAGGCATCATGGGCAGGGAGGAAGTGAGCTTCAGGCCTGAGCCCTTCAATCTTATCACCCTGATGGTATTTCCTATCACTCTTCCCTGAGGTATTATGAATGAGAATCCCACTCCAGGACTGTGTGGCTCTTTGTATATTTTGTAGCCCATTCCACCTCCGTTTTTAGACCCCACAGTCAACATAGTCTGTCCTGCTGGTACCATTGCATCTTTGTTCCAAGATGGCGAGGTGAAGAGAAGGATCTGAAGTTAGTCTGAAGAGCCGAGTTCCAATCCTAACTGCACTCAATTTAGGTATATTCACAAGTTATTTCTTGTTTATCTGAAATTAAAAAGTAAATGAGGTGAGTGCCTTGTATTTTATCTTGTGTTCCTCCTTATAGGAAGCCTGGAAAATGGGGAGCGTGGAAACCCCCTCAGCCTTCTCTTGGTCTGTCTCCTGGGTGATGCATTTCAGTTCTTAGCTTCCTGAGGTCTGGTGAATATCTAGAGCACCAGAGTTTACCACGCATCAGCATTCTGCAGCCATTTCAGGGAACTGACAGTGTTTTGCAGTCCTGGAGCAAGGCGCAGGCTACATCTTGTGGGCTTATATGGATAGACGGCACTTTCAAACTTTGCAAGAGGGAGCACCTGGTTAGATTGTGTTGTCCCATCCAAACTTAGGGGAGCCTCACACCATGTACTGCTCATAGGTACCCTCCTGTGGCCCAAACTTATTGGTGTTCCTGGCCCAATCAGTCATAGCCAGGGAGAAAATCCAGAATGATCTACACATAAAAAAATCTCTCATGGATGCACATTCCTCAGAAGCAAAGACAAACTGACCGAGCCCTCCATGAGCTGTGGTGAAAATCCTTTTCTCTATGACAATTACCCCAAATCCGTGGGAAATTAAATTATTTGAAAGACAGAGATCCCTATGAACATAGGGTATGCTTAGATGGATCTCAACTCTAGAATCCAGAGCTATGATTTTTAATGTCACATAGGCTGTTGGGAGGTAGGTCAAGTCCGTTCGGAGCTTGGTAAACTGCACTCATAGGACATGGTCATCTGATTCTTCTTGCATGTGAAGCTACAGATTGCCATTTTCTTTCTCTCTTTGTTTTTTCATCTACCCAGATATGTGATTATATATATATATATATATATTTCACACACACATATATATCACACCACACACACACACACACACACACACACACACATAAAATCTTAGTGTTTAAATCACGTATCACATTCACATTCTGATTATACATAGGTCAGATTTAGTTCATAGATAGCAATGTGTTTAAAAACCAAGAAAATTTACCTTAGAATTCAGATGCATGGTTATTATTATTACTATTATTTTATTTTTAGTTTTTTTGTCATTGGGTGCATGCATTTACCAGAGAGATAGAGAGAGACAGTGAAAGGAAAAGTGAGATGAGAAATCTGAATGGAATGACTAAGAAAAATTGCTAGCCCACCTGGAGAAGCAATCTTACGGTTGATCTGAAGGGAAATCAGGACTATGACTTGGGAAAAAAAATCAGGGTGCTTTTAACTATTTGAGGGAGCAGTTTGTGAAAAGCAAAAGAGACTACCATGCATTTGCAGAAATAGGTTGGGATGCTTGGAATAGTAGAATGTGCAAGGGAGATACAGTGTCCATGATGGATTCAGCTACAGTAGATGCCGTGAGGGAGGGGAGTGCAAGATCCATGGGGCTGTCAAAGCAGTAGCAAGCAAGGGAGACCCCACATGGATGAGGGTTGGGTGGGTGCCTGGAGTGCTGGCAGGGATCACAGGGGGTCATTGACAATGGAAAGAACTGAGTGCAGACAGATGTAGACCCAAGAAGACCAGGCACACTGTCCTAAGAATCCAGAGTAGAGCAAAAGCCTCCAGGGGTTGGTGCTGAATGAACCCGAGAGAGATATGGCTTCTCTTCACTCCCACCAGTGACTTAGGATGACCCTCCCTACTCAAGCTCCCTCTCTCCTGGTCTCTTCACCTCTAGAAGAAGGAGTGAAAAAGCTAGCCATGCTCCTTCCCCATTCAGTATTTTTGGAGCTAGATGTCTGGCTGAAGAGGGAAAAGAAAACTTGCCACCTTATATAAGAAAAAAAGCTCAAACTGTGCTAACTTTCAACAATCTAATGTGACTGAGATGTATAAGATCTGCACAGAATGCTATTAAAGTATGAGAAGAGAGTTTGATTGTATGCTGAAAAGCAGTGATTAAAAAAATAGATAAATTGATTACATGTTTGCATTCTATTGGCTACAACTTGCATAATGAGCTGGTTACAAGGTTTGGACAAGATTCAACTCAATCTGAAGGATGTGTTTGAGTGGTTGATCCAGAGATGGCCTAGGAGTGAAAAGGGCCAAGAGCACCTGTGGGAGTCACAGACTTATCACTTCAGTATGGAGACTGTAGTCCTAAAGCAGGGAACCATCATGAGCACTCATGGCTCAGAACAGGTGACCTCATCTGGTGGGACTTTTGAAGACCCATACATGAAAAAAGATGGCATAATAAAGCAGCACAAGGCCAGCAGGGCTGGCCCTCGGTGGTGCCTGGGCAGGGCGCACTGCCCAGCATGTAGTCCGAATGCACAGGTGACAGGCAGCTATCCTCCCACATGCAGACAGGCCACCTTCTTGTGTCCACAGTGACCACAAGTACACCGTGATCAACCTGTCTCCTATGTTTCCTCTTATTCTCAATTGCTATGATTGAATTTCTGCAGAAATACCAAGAACTGGCAAGATTTACAACAGATTAACCTTCATTTCGTTTAATGAAATTGTCCCAATGCATAAATCCAAGCCTGCCTCAGACTCATGAATTTTTATAGCCCTCACTTAGTAGACAATCTTTTTCTCTCTTTTCTTTCTATCACCTGCCCATCTTGCCGTCTCTTCGACTCTGCTCTGCCTTCTGAATCTGCCTGAGCTCGGCACTTCTGTCAGATACTCTCCAGCTAGGAGATGAAAGCTTCCAGAGAGCTGTGTAAAATATATTTATGGCATCCTCTGCAAATACTCCTGTTTAGTCATAAATGAGTATAAATGAAGCATGACAAGCAATTTGCTGCAGGTAGGTGATATTAATGACTTGACATATTCATACCCAGTGTGTGATCATGCTTTTTGGGGGCCAGTGATATATTCTGGTCTAAAGTAAGTAACTCATATTAGGAGCACCTCTTTTTGTCATCTTCTCAAGTTCCCATGCTATTGTCATGGTACCTAGGGGCTCATTTCTTTATAGTTAGGGTAATCCTACTGTTGGAAATAAGGTGGTCCAGGAGACGGGTTTTCTATTAATAAATAAAACAAAATTTCATGTCCTGACTGCATTTGTTAGGTGCTGGGTAGGTGATGGGATGGGTCTGAGATGGCCCCATTCAGAGCCCGTAGTCTAGTACCTGCTCCAGACCAGCAGGCCCAGGGTTAGACAAGTATGCCTGGGATAGACATACTTGGCTTTTTGTCTATTGATACCTCCCTACGTGATTGTCATGGAGAGCCTCCAGAACATCTCTAGGAATGATGGCAGCTCTGCAGACTGCACACTAAGATAAGGCAGAGCAATAATTTAGAGAACTAGGATATTAATGCTCTCCCACATGACTACCTCCTTTATAGTTATTTCCTCAGGAGAGACTAGTCCAAAGCAGATGAGCTCATAAAAAAAACCTAAAGTTTGGGAAGAGCAGCTGGCATAATGGTAACATTGCAGAACTCCCACATTGCCGACCACGGTTCTAGTCCCAGGCCCAGTGGCTTGAAAATCACACTGGGCATGTATAAATGCATGTGCAAAATGCTGAAAGGAGAATGGAGAAGATGGGATTGCTGTGTGGTCATCTTTCTGGATGTGTGTGTGTGTGTGTGTGTGTGTGTGTGTGTGTGAGAGAGAGAGAGAGAGAGTATGTGTGATTTCTCACTTTCTGTCTGTCTCTTTCTGTCTCTCTGGTGAGTACATGAATCCTATAGCAAAAATCTTTGTCTAAAAAAAGAAAAAAAAAGAGACTAAAGTTCTCAGATTATTATTTTAGGAGACAAAGGTCAAGATAAAAAGGCATAAAGCAGAGATTTATTTAAAAGACAGTCCCAGGAAGCCAATCGTGTTACAGTGGTTAGGTGCTACGCAGGGAAAGCTGGATTCCACATGGTCAACCAGAGTTTGATACCTAGTGTCTGCAGCTTGAAAAACAGACTGGATGTATCAATATGTGTGCCCAGGATCTTGATGGATTCAGAAGTGGAGAAAAAGGATTGCTGTGTGATCAGGCCTGACTGTGTGTGTGTGTGTGTTTGTGTTGGGGGGAATACTTTCTCTCTCTTTCTTTCTCTCTGGTTTTAAAAAAAAAGACAACTCAGGGGCAGCCAAGAGATCCACTATGCAATATAGGAGCCATATGGGAAGGCCTGGAATGCATGTCTGAGATCAAGCTGAACTCTCTGGGTGCATCCATGATCCTGGCTAGAAGGCTGGAGAGAGAATCATGATGTGACAAGATCTTGTTGGAGTTCTCTCTTCCACTTATGAAAGGGGAAAAAAAGGATGATTCATACAACACATTTACCTCCACTGAAACCAGAGAAGCTCTGAGCTGGGAGAGAAGCTTGCAAGGACAGAGCGAGAGACACGATGAAGGGCCAAGGTCTTGGCCTGTCCTTGGCAGTGATTCTTCAATTACTTGAGAGGCACTCTGTTTCCTGGCCACTAGATTTGCAGAAGGCATAAGCCTTGCAATTGTTCTCTGTACCAAAACAGGGTCCAAGGGAATGAGGTGTAAAATATACTGGGGGAGAGAAACAATTTAGGTCACAAACCCCCAGGACTTTCCTCTTTTCTGTCCTTATGGCTATTTTGAGTGTTAGAAGGGGAAATAATGCAAATCAAATAATGTGGCCCTTGGGTGCAGAGTTGACTGATTCATCTGAGTCTTGGGCCACAGGATGAATGAGGGGGCTATTGATACTGTCCATTCAAAATGGTGGACTGGAATTAGCGGTGGGAATGGGAGGTGACTCAGCATGAAGATGAGGGAGGAAGAGTCAGCATAGCACCTGAGGGTATCAGTCATCAAACTTCTATTTGATTCCAAATCCCTGCCTCTTACAAACTTCTGGGCACAGTTCCTCTTCCACAGTTTATTAGCCGTTTGACCTGAAACATAGATGACTGATCGATTAAAGTTAGTGAAAATGTCTGGACTTTACTTTCTATAATTTCATGATGAAAATAAACCCGGCAGAACAAAAACCAGATTGTTAACTTTGGCCCTGAGGCCCTAAGGAGTTCATAAGAATTTGTAAAAAGAATTCCATGAATTATTTCTCCCTCCGGAGATACCTCCTCACCACCCCGCTTCAGCCAAGACATTTCATAACACTCGGCGAGAGAAGAGTATAAAACAAAACTTCTCTGGAGATGGTCAGAAATAAAATTAATTCCTATTCTCAGGATGAGAAAGCACAATGGAGGTTTCTCTCACTGAGTCCAGAGAAGCCTTTGCCTCTCTTGTGATCTGTGGGAGGCTGATGCCTCAGTGAACATTCATCAGTTTCCTTCTTGCACAAGATGTTGTGCCTAGTGCTGGATCCTTTGATTTTACCGGTGGTGAGTTTCAGATGGGAAAGAAGCCCTCCCCATGTCAGCAGGCCATAGACCTGGACAGCCCTGTTCCTTGAAGAAGGCTGATTTTGAATAAAGTCTTGAATATAATGGCTATGAAGGTGGGATAGCTGTTAGGGCTTTTTTGGAAGAGCATGTGGTGTAAGATAGGAGAGGGACCAGAGCTAACATTTGCTGATCAGGTTACATTTACAGCTTTGACTCTGGTGAAATAACTTAGGCATGTTCTCTCTACCAGCAAAGATTCTCAGACTGATCCTCTCCGGGAACTATTGGGTAGTCGGAAATGTTGTGACACATTTTTTCATAGAAAAACATGGGAAAATACGCCATGACTTTTCTGACGACCTAATATAATCTATAACCTTCATGGCCAGCCTCAGTGACATGCAGCATAGCATCTCCAGTGTTTTCTCTCGGAATATGAACTTTGCAGACTTCATCTTGTTATCTAGATTTGAGGGTTTTATTATTTAAAATACATGTGGTATTGCCTTGCAAGTATTTGTGTTGAAGCTTCATTTCCATACTAGATCATAAACTGGCAGAGACCAAGGAACAGGATTTATTCATCTTTGGTCCCTTACGTCTGATGGCATGTGTATAGCGCAACACCCAATGGCAGAGTTCAGAACACAAGATGTGAAGCTGGACAAAGTTTGGGTCTACCTATGGTACTATTCCATTCAGAAAGAGTGACCTTGTGCAACTGACCTAAACTTTGTGAAGCTTAGTAAACTTGTTCAAAAACCAGGGATACCCAATAGCTGCAATAGGATATTATGGTAAGACTAAATGTCATGACAAGGCAGATAGACAGTAGTACAGCTATAATATGTGACAGATTTTGAGGTTGATTCACGTGGAAAGGTTCAGGGTTTATATCTGGAGACCTCTCTGAGTATGTGGGGGAAGTGCATGCCCACGATCTGGACTGAAGTCAAGACTAAGAGTGGATAGCAGTGTCAAGTGAGTAAGTGAATATTTGGAGCTTTAACAGTTGCTCGAAGGCCAAAGATCAGTTAAAGCTAAAGTCATGATTTCTTACAAGTAGATATTCAAATATCATTAGGGAATGAGGTAGAATAATTCAAGAGCTGTTAGAGTAGAAATAAGGGTTTGACAAGGACACAGACTGAAGTCCTATCATGAGTCTGTTACTTTCTTCTTGTAATTTCATCAAAATATGGTTTTTTTACTGGTCTACCCCAATAGTACGTGCACGGTAAATAAGAACCTAGAAGAAGATCCCATTAAAAGAAGAGATCACAGAGGTTAATTGCTTACTCTGGTTCCATGCTTGATTTGGTTTCACATGCCACTATAATTTGCCTGCAGAGATGTACGCTTAGTTTTTATTTGAATCCTGTTAGTATGAAGGAACTTCAAAAAGTTCATGGAAAATGAAAAATAAAGTGTAAGTTTCTTCTGGTGCAAAAAAATGTGAAATCCTTGAAGTTTATTCATAATAGGTATTTTCTCTGAACTTTTTAAAGACTGTATTAATCACATTTATGAAGATCATATCATATGGCATGAGAATATAAGTTTTGTGAAGGTAGTAATTTTTGTCTGATTACTTTACTTCTGTATCCCCAGGATCAGCAACAATATCTGGCTTATATTATATGTTCAATAAATAGTGAATGATTGAATGAATGTATTCAATAAATATTGAATGAGTGAATGAATGAAAAAATTAATGAGTGCCTCTACAGTTTTCATCCCATCACAGCAGTTCCTTTTGATGCTGTAGCAGCTTGGATTAGACAGTATTAGAGGCTGGTGAAATGAATAAAGCTTGACTGTCCAATATGACTGCCTCTTGCAGTTGCGTTAACTCAATACCGGAGGCATCTTCGCGAGATTATGTCAAAACAGTTAGTTTCCCAGGAGACAGGCAGGACTCATAAATCTGCTCAATTCATTCTCTCTCTCTTTAACAACCAAAAAATTCATTTGGAGGTAAAATGTCCAGAAGGGTCCTTAGTAATATGCGCCACCAAAAGACAGAGGGCCAGTCACCTCTATACTGGGGGCCATAATTCACTGCTAGTTAGTGTCAAATGTTATCTCATTTGTCAACAAAGCACTGGAGTAAAAATACTACCAGGGAGCTACTGTGGAACAGACTCTCTTTTTAACCTGGGGAGCAGTGTTTGCAGAAAGAAGACTCTGCGATAGCAAGGGGTGTGTTCATCACTTTCTGTCAATGGGAACTCGATAGGACATGTGCTCAGACCCTGCCTGAGTTATCAGGAGGCTGACAACTAATTAGTATGCTCATTCTAGTGATCCTCAACAGTTACACTTCAATTACTCTTAAACAAAGACCACAATAAACACGGAAAACATGTGGTTTCAAAGGGGTTTTACATTCTTGTCTCACAGATAACTGAAAAACAAAACCGTGAACTATACTGGAAAATTTGTCATTGTCTTTATTTTACAAAGGATTTAATTAAGATCAGAGAGGATAAATGCAGTATTTACAGGATAAATATTTGTTTTTAAAAGGTGGAAAGACGTAGATGGTGGGCTATAAAATGAGTTCTATTATTACTATCTGATAGAGCAAGCAAGTCTTTTTTTATTAAAGAGTTTCATGCCATTTTTAAACAAGTTCTGCTTCGTAAGAATTTTTGAAGTAGATTGCCAAATTTCATGGAAAATTTTCTTAAATATTTTTTGTTTGTTTTGTTTTGTCTGTTTGTTTTTACTATAGGGTGCATGTGCTGCACAGAGACAGAGAGCAAGTGAGAAATCACCCATCGGGGGATGGCCATGCTGCAGTCTCTTCTCCTCCACTCTCCTTTTGAGATTTTGGGCATGCATGTGCATACACCTGGCATGATTTGCAAGTCACCAGATCTGGGACTCAAAGCATGAAGCTCGCTATGTGGGATCCAGCACCTTAACCTCCATATTACGTGTTGGCCCACTGAGTTTTTAATTAGTGTTTGATTTAATTTGGAGATTTTTTCTTTTATTTCTTTTTACATTTTTCTACAAACATTTACTTCACATATCAAAAAATTTTTGCACATACTCCATTGTTCTCCACAGTTAATAAACCTTCAAAATTTCAAAAATACTGAATTTTAAAGATAATGTTCAAAATATTTCTTATAGTTTTGTATAATTTTGTTTGTGACTCTATAACAACAGAGACAGTATGGTATTAAATATTTTTGAGAAAATATTTACATATCAACTACTCAAATTGTTGAAAAGCAAATGCCCAGCACACAAGTCACACATAACCTCAGTTCAGCACTGCCTACCAAGTATTCTATGATATTCCATCTGCTAGCAAAGATCAGTCTCTTTTTCTTCCTTTAATGTCTTTCTCAAGATAATCCTCTGGTGTGGCTGCTCTTTTGCAGTCTTTACTGATTACAATGCTAGGCTGGAAAAGTCCAGGTTACTTTATGCTATAAATTCTTTCATATATCTTCTCTAATCCTCTCTGCCAGGCAGAGCTATTTATGGTGCCAGGCCATCTTTCTAAGAGCTTCTATTGGCTTACTTGAGATTCACCTTAGTTCCATAGTTTCCTGCCATTCCAGAAATCAAACCCTCCCTCGAAAGTATTAAAAGCAGATTAGTCCATTCAGAAAATCGAATCACAGATGTGGAAGGCAAAACCTCTGATCTAGAAAAAAAAATTGAGAAAATAATCCCCCAAAATAAGAATACTATATGAGAAATACTAGACAGCATTAAGCGCCCAAACATCCAGATAATCGGTATGACATTCCAGTCAAAGCCCTGTCCAATAATGAGTATTTCCAATTTCTGATTCAATGCAACAAGCATTATTGAACTTGTGCAAATAGCCCTTCTGCCACAAAATAAGAATACTCCCAAATATTTTCCAATTCCAGAGGGGTCAGGAAGGAAGAAAAGTTTGTTTCCATTTAAAGAAACAAACAAACAAAAATTTAACAAATTGCTGAACCTATCAACAACTCAGAAGAAAGTAAAATGCTTAAATTGGGAAAGCAAAGCATAGTAAAAAAAATCAGTAATGTTTTACTCAAAAGTCATAAAATTCTGTTTCACCAGTTCAGTCTGTGTTCAAACTCTCTTCTATTGAATATGCAGTGTTACTGTGGTCCAATCTTTCCGTTTATATCCTGGAAGGTAACATTCAATGTTATTATTGATATTTCTTGTCCCTAGCATTAAATTGGTCATTTTCTTGGTTGCCTTCTATTTTCTTATTTCTTTATGTGTCCATAGTTTCTCCTTTCAGAACTTCTTGAAGAGTGGGTCTGCTATTGGCAAATTCTTTCAGGTCTTGTTTATCTGAGAATGTTTTTTTCCTTTCTTTCCATATTGGAGATTGTCTTGCCGGGTATAGTATTCTTGGTTGAAACTGTTTTTCACTTAACACTGTGAATATATTTTCCCATTTTTTTTCTTTCTTGCATTGTTTCTGATGAGAGGTCAGAGGTTAACCTGATTGGATAACCCTTAGAAGCAACCTGACGTTTCTCTCTTGCCAATTTTAGTATCTTGTCTTGGCTAGTCTTGCTGTGATGTGCCTTTAAGAAGATCTTATTGGGTTGATTCTATTAGGGGTCCTTTGTATTTCTTGGGTCTATATATTTGAATGCCTCTCTAGATTTGGAAAGTTTTCTTCCAAGATTTCATGGAATAGATTATCAATGCCCTTATTCGGTTCCCACCTTCTGGGATATCGATTATCTGGATGTTTGGGTGTTTAATGCTGTCTAGTATTTCTCATATAGTATTCTTATTTTTTTGGGGGGGGTATTTTCTCAGGTTGTTTTTTTTTTTTTTTTTTTTTTTTTTTTTTTGTTATATTTTCTAGATCAGAGGTTTTTGCCTTCCACATCTGTGATTTGATTTTCTGCATGGATTAATCTGCTTTTAATACTTTCGAGGGAGGGTTTGTTTTCCTGAATGGCAGCCTTCATCTCTAATAGTTCCATTTGATTCTTTTTTATGGTGTGCATTTCTGCTTTCAGATCATGGAAGAACTTCAACACCTCCTGGATCACGTTGTCTCTTTTCTCCGGCATCTTCTGGAGTTCATTATCTCTCAACTCTTGCATCTCATTTAGTTTTGTCACCATGAATATTCTAAATTCTCTATCAGATTTTTCCTCGAGTTCTACTGTACTGGCTGAGGATGATGAGGGATTGTCCTTTTCCCTTAGGGGAGAGATATTTTCTGGGTTTCTCATGTTTCTTGTGCCTCTGCGGTGGTTTCTGGTCATTCTGTGGAAAAATCTCTCCTCCACTTGTCTGAATATTTCAGGAGTCTAGAAGATGGAGTTTAAAGCCACTGGGACCAGCAGTTAGAGTAATGACTATGTTGCTGGACTCCCATGTAGTCGACCGCAGTTCGCGTCCTGGATCCGGTGGCTTAAAACTCACGCCGGGCGCATGTGCGTGCGTGCCCAAGATCCTGAGAGGAGAATGGAGGAGAAGGGATTGCAGCATGGCCATCCTCCCTGGGGGATGATTTCTTGCTTTCTGTCTCTCTGTCTCTCTCTGTCTGTCTGGTGAGCGCACGTGCCCTATAGCAAAAACCTCTCCAAAAAAAAAAAAAAAAGAAAGAAATAGAAGATGGAGTTTAGAGCATAGCTTCCCTGAACAGGCCAGGACACACCTCTAATTTGCAGATTAATCTGGATGATATTTTAAAAATCCCTTCATGTTTATTTTAGTATTTTGTAGTTTTATTTAACTTTGATCTATATAGACTAATTTTAACATAAAGAATGATTCCATGCATTCCATGACTTTCCAGAGCTAGCTATTTGTCTGAACACTATCAATGGATGACTAAGTTATCTTTTTCAAGCTAGTTTGTCATAATATCATATTTTATACTAAATTCAGCTTATTTGGGTGTATCTTTTTCATTTCATTGGTGTCTGTCTTCACTCATGTACATTTTAAGCTTGTAATTATGATTTGTTGTTATGCTTAAAATCTTTAGAATTTTTGTGGATATACTTTCATGTTTACTCTTTCACATATACTGTTGAATCCACTTGTCTGCTTCTACTACATCTCCTTCCTCTCTAAACTATCAATATAACATAATTATACAGAGGTATTAATAGGTTTATAATCTTTTTTAGATTTTGGCCATACTGTGATTGCACTCACTGGAGAGAGACAGAGAAAGAGAAAGTAAGAAGTTATCCCCCAGGGGGATGGCTATGCCACAGTCCCTCTCCTCCTGGGATTTTGGGCATGCACCCAGCATGATTTTCAAACTGTTAGATTCAGGGGTCAAACTGTGGTCTGTCATGTGGGAGTCCGGCACCTTAACCACCATGCTACCTGCTGGATCCTATATTTATAGTCTTTATTAGCTTCATAATGTTGACTTTTTTACCTCAAAATTAGAGTATGTGTTTCCATTTGATAAAACATTTTTTCTTTAAAATTTTCCGGAGTGAGGTCAACCAGTGGCATAGTGGTTAAGGAGATTGGATTGCAGTTTGAGTCCTGAACTCAGTAGCTTAAATAAAAACGCCAAAGTCATGTGCATACATGCCCAAACATCCCAAAAGGAGGGAGAAGTGGAGAAGGGATCGTGTCATGACCATTCCCCATGGGGGAAGGGGGCTGTGCTTTCTCACTTCTTGCACGCTCTTTCTGTGTCTCTCTCTGGAAAGCACATGTGCCCTCTGGCACATTAAAAAAAGAAAAAAGGGAAGAAAGAAAGAATAAGAAAAATTATTTCTGGCTTTGGGCTAGCTCTGTGGTGCAACTATAATGCACTGCTCAAGAGAAGCTTGATCCCACATGGTGACTGACGTTTGAATGCCTGCCCTGTTCAGTCTGAACACGCTAGGTTTACTGACAAGTGCACAAGACCCAATGGGCTGGAAGACCGGAGGAAGGGGATTGTGGCATGACCAGACCCTGTGGAGGATGTTCGCCTCTCTCTTACTCTCTCACTCTTGTCTGTACATGTATGCATACTCATGAATACAGAAATTTAAAAAAAAATTTCACTAGAATTTTTAAATTTTCTCGATTAAGAACTGTCACATTTCATGATAATGATTATATTTTTATTCTTGGTTGCTGTTTTAATTATAGTCTTTTTCGCATTATGTTTTCTAAGTGGCTGATCTTTTTACAGCGGGAAGCTATTGAATTTTATATGCTGATTTTGTAATCAAACACTTTACTGTTTTCTTTTTTTAATTCTTAACTGTGTTCTGCTAACTCTCTTGGGCTTTCTAGGTATACTCTATTATCTTTGGCAAATGACAATAATTTAGAATCCTTTCCAATTTTATGCCTCATATTTTTTCCTATGCCCTGCTCGTTACTGACTAGGACCTCCAGAATAGTAATCAATCATCCTGGAGAGAATAACCAGCCTTGTTTCAGTCCTGATTTTCATAGGGATACTATTAATATTTCACCATTAAGCATCACACTGACTTTTGGGTTAATCTATTGCTACTCTATTAAGTGTTTCATTTTCATTGTAAAGTTAGGAATAGGTATACAATTCTATTTAATACAATTTGTCCAGCAACTACAGAGGTATTTATTTCTTTTCTGCTACTATAATGAATATTGTTGTGCTAGGTATTTAGTGGCTACAAATTTCTGTACCAATGTTCTTCAAAATTGCTTATTAATATTAATATGTTACTTAAGACATTTACAAGAACATCTATGAATGAATTTTGTCTATGTCTTATGTCATAGTGCCATTTTTTCATATTTTAATATGTATAGTATTATGGTTTTATAAGTATAATTTAAGAACTTTTGGTCTTTCTGTTCTGGGAAAATTTGGAAAACACTTTTGTGATCTGTTAACTGAAGGATGGATAGAATTCATTTGGAACCCAATGAGATCCGATATAAATTATCAAGTTTTACATGCTTTATTTCTTATAAATTAATGGTTAAATCTAGAGACTTTATCAAATTTACATTTTATTTTAATTTATTTAGACTACTTAGGGCTGCCAATTAAAAATGTCAATTGATGGGCCCAGCAGATGGAGCAGTGGTTACATCGCTGGACTCCCACATGGCCAGAGTGGTTCCATTTTTGGACCCAGTGACTTGAAACTCACACTGGGCACAGGTAAGTGCATGCCCAAGATTCATGGAAGAGTGAAGGAGAAGGGACTGCAGCATCGCCATCCTTCCTGGGGGGTGATTTCTCAGTTTCCCTCTCATTGTTTCTATTCTGTCTTCAGCTAGTACACATGCTCTAAGGTGAAAACTTCTAAGGGAAAAAAAATGTCAATTGTTATCTCCTTTTATATTAGTAACAAGTGATAATCACTGTATAGATCCATTAGTTTTTGAGATTGCAAATTGATCTCTCTATCATTACCTCTTTGTTTATTTGATGGAAGACTTTTTAAAAGACACTTTCTCTTATCAATACTTTATTATTTGGGAGATATAGTTCTTATATAATAGGTAGGATAAATACTTAATTTTTTTTTTTTTAGCTTTTTTTGCCATATGGTGCATGTACTCACCAGAGAGAGACAGAGAGAAAGAGACAGTGAAAATAAAAGTGAGAAATCACCTCCTGGGGAATGAACATGCCACAAACCCTCCTCCTTCATTCTCCTCCTGAGGTTTTGGGAATTAGATACATGCACCTGACGTGATTGTCAGGCTGCTGGATCTGGGACTGAAACTGCAGCTGGCCATATGGGAATCCAGCGCCTTAACCACTATGCTACCTGCTTGTCCCAGATGCTTAATTTTTGCTTCTTAATTTTTTAAAAAATAATGAATTATTTCCTCAGCATGCTCATTACAATAGTAATGAGAGATATTTTTATTTGTTTTATTGTTATTTTTGTATCTTATTTTTTGAGAGATTTTTGCTATGGGCACATGCGCTTGATAGAGAAACAGAGTGTCAGAGATGCTGAGAAAGTGAGAAATCACTCCCAAGGGGGAGGGCCATGCTGCAATCCCTTCTCTTCCATTCTCCTCTCAGGATTTTGGTCATGCATGCTTTGAGTTTCAAGCCACTGGGTCTGGGACTTGAACTGTGATCTGCTGTGCAGGAGCTGTTCAAAGAAAAATAGACCAATCGACTTAATAGAGTTGAGTCTTAAGTGAGCAAATCTTAACAAGATTTAAATCAGGCAGTTGTCCCTGGACTTCTAGACAACTCTGACTAGCCTCATGGTCAACTCAATATTCAGCAGATGGAAAAGTAACGTGTGCAGTAAAAGGGAAAGTGTTGTACAAAAAAATATAAGGAAGGAGTGAGGTAGAGAAATAATTGGTTACCGCTGGAGGGTAGGCTGCCTGAACAGCCTAAAAGATGGGCTTTCTGTGATTGACTGATGTGTGGCTAGAGTGACTGATTGTAACTTAGTAACCAGTTCAAGAAAACCAGCCAAACATGTACAATTTCGGCTTATCCATTGGAATCCAAGTGTGGGAGTATAGCAGTTGCTTTAGGCCAGCATAGTTTAGTTTAACAGAGGCCAAACCTCAGCCACTATGCCACCTGCTGGCTCCTTGTTTTTGTATCTTTATGAACTCCAGGCTTCAGACTAGTTTGTTGTGTTTTCATCCATTGCAATTTTTAACCTAGTGAATGTTCACATTTTCTCATCTGTGGACAATAGAACCTTATCATAAACTTGTCTCATGAATCTTTTTGACAAGAACCTGGTAGTATTTGATATTTTTCTTACTTTCTGATAGAGGAAAAAATTGTTATAACTTCATTTTGTACATTTTGTATTTTTGCCACAGATTTGAAACCTGGAATCATTTTTTCAAGGAATTCTGGTTTATCATTGTAGAAAATAATATTTAGAGAGGGTTCTCTGAACATGAGGGATATTTATTGCCAGTAAATTGGTTACTACTTTAGGCCTTTTTGATGGATAGAGTTAATAGAGTTAAGTGATTATTATTATTATTATTATTATTTTTGGAGAGGTTTTTGCTATAGGGTGCGTGCACTCGCCAGAAAGAAAGAGAGAGACAGACAGATATAAAGCGAGAAATCACCCTCCAGGGGGGATGGCCATGCTGCAATCCTTTCTCCTCCATTCTCTTCTTGGGATCTTGGGCACACACGCACACGCACCTGGCATGAGTTTAAGCCACCAGGTCTGGGACTCGAACCATGGTCGACTACATGGGAGTTCAGCGACATAGCCATTACGCTAACTGCTGGTCCCTCTTTTATTATTATTATCATTATTTTGTTAAAGAGGTTTTTGCTATTGGGCTCCCGCACTTGCCGGAGACACAGAAAGAGACAGAAAGTGAGAGAAATCATTCTCAGGGGAATGGCCACACTGTAATCCCTTCTCCTCCATTGTCCTCTCAGGATTTTGGGCATGCACACCCATGTGCCCAGCATGACTTTCAAGGCATTGGGTCCAGGACTCATCACCGTCAACTATGTGAAGTCCAGTGGCATAACCATTACACCATCTGTTGGGGGTCCCTATGTTTGTCTTTTATTAGTGTCTACTATCCCTTATTTCTCTTGGTTCATTTGTGTTTCTGGGGGGTTTTAATTTCAGAAAATTTCCTGTACCTTTGAAAAGAGAAATGCTTTAGGATAACTTTTACAGCTTTATTTTTCTAGACATTCTGTTTCTGTTGTTTTCCCAAAGAGATAAAAATATGGTTTCACGCTTTATGTGATCTGCTTTCTCTGCTTCCATTATGGGATATGTTTGGATCATCCTTTTTATTTATATCTGTTACCCAATGTAGATTCTCTCTAGCAGTTTCTCCTCAGGGTAGAAATTTATCCTGGAATAAAGTTTTGGTTTATAAAATTTGAGATTCCATAGAACTTACATTGCTCTAATATTGAGGTATCAAGATTCTCTTATAATAATATAAATTGGACACTTTGGAGCACTTTTCAATTTTTTTCTCTGTTCACGACAGTGTGTGTGCATGCCTGAAAGAGAGAAAGAGAGAGAAGCAGCCTTCACAGAACTTCGTCCTTTCTCCAGTCCTCTAGCCTGCAGGATCCTGGGCACGTGCTCATGTGTTTTGCATGTTTTCAGACCAATCAGGTCAGGGACTCGAACTGCAGTAAGCATGTGACTTCTACCTGCACAATCCCTTATACTACTTACTGCGCCACAAAGACTGGGTCTCCTTCTGTTTTGATTGTTGTTGTTGGCTTGTTTGCAGTGAATATTCCTTTTCAGTTTTACTGTTAGTCTATTCTCATGGCTAAGCCCTATTATCTCTTACTATGTGCGTCTCAAAAGTGTTAATGAGTTTTCTTTTCTTATACTGGGATATATAGGGTATCTGATCACCAAGTTTCACAATATATGTTATCTGAGTATTTTCATTTAACCTGTTCTAGTACTGTGTGTGTAAACATGTGCTTGTGTTTTTTAGAGGAATCAGAAAAATTAAAAAAAATTATATTGCCATTCTAACATCTTCTGAAAATCCAATGATTAATGATTACATTTTCATGATTTCATTTTTATTTCATTTTGTTGCTTTTATTTTTTTAAAATCTAAGATCCTATACCTTTTCTTTTTTGCATAAAGACTATGTTTTATTTCTTTAATTTCATGGGCTAATACTGATTACATTTTTCATCATGCAGGCTGTGTTTATGTTTAGTGTATATTCACTGATTGTCTAGGTTCCCCTTCCTTCTTTTTCACTCTGCATACTATAATTGGTGTGGTAATATTTTCTGTTTAGTTTTCTCTTACATTTTAAAGGGGGTAGAGGAGGAATAGACATAAACCTTATTGGACTCTTTGAAAATGATAGTTTTAAGACAATACTAGAGGTATAAATTACAGAACATAAGCAACTTAAGTAGCACTTCCTTTTCTATAAAATATTCATTGGCTCTTCAGGCACAACCCTCCTGTTGACTAACAGGATGTGTTCCTCAATTGCTGTAAAGTCATGAATAAAGAAATTGTGTGTATATGTGTGATTTGACCTCTATCTATTTTGCACTGACAAAGATCCAATAGCTGCAACACTCCCTACCATCCACAATTTTCTGTCCATCATTCCGTGTCAACAGTGATTCCCCCATCCACCCAAGTATCTGGTACCTTCATGTTTACTACCATATTGTTTACCATTCCATGAATGTCAAATTGCTGGACAAGCTAATCTATTTTTTTTTCCTATTCAAAGAAGCAATTATTGTATTATTCCTTTAGCTGTAAATCCTATTTTACAAACTTCTAACCCTTTCTTAGACCTAAAAATACTAGCAACATCTTCTTTAGACAGCCTATACCACATTGGACCAATATTTATAATATTTGGTATTTTTAAAATTTTATGTATTGTAGTTTGTGGCTATAATTATTTTATATATTATCTAAAATTAGTTTTTCTTTTAAGTTTATTTTTAAGAATATATTTTTATCTTACTATTTTAAACTAGGGATTTCAGAAAATGTTCCACAGATCAGAAAATGTTCCACAGGTAATCTTTTTCTATCAACACTATCATCTTTACCAAGTGTCAGAATCTGTATGACATTTTTCCTGTAGTTGCTTTTACTGCCATTGATGGAAAATTGAATACCTATGAGCCTTATGGCCTTCCTGTGACAGTTTTTAGGTCTTATTTTCTTTTTTTTTTGACACTGGGTCTTTCTATGTCACAGACCTCTCACCTCAGCATCCCAAGTAACTGGGACTACAGGCATGCACTTGCATGCCTGAGTTTTGGGGTGGGCCAGGAATTGAACCTGGATCTTCCTTATAGCCTCAGTCTGCCAAGTAGCAATGTCTGGCATGAGCTATGCAGCTGGGAAATTCAGTCAATATTTTTTGAGTCCTTACTATGCACAGAGCATTCATCTAAGTGGTAGACAGAAAGTCTTCATTTATTTTTTTCTTAGTTTTTTTCTATAGAGCACATATGCCAGAGAGAGAGAGAGAGAGAGAGAGAGAGAGAAGGTGAGAAATCACCCCTCTGAGTGGATAGTCATGCCACAAACAATCCCTTCTACTCCATTCTCCTCTTGGAATTTTGAGTATGCCTGTACGCACATGTGATCAGGGTGTTTTTTCAGGCTGGCGGGTCTGGGACTTAAACCACACAGTTGGTCAAGTGGAATCCAGCTGCATTAACTACCATGCCACCAGATGGCCCAAAAATCCTTATCTTAATGGACCTTCATTTTATTGAGAGATGATGATCCATATAAGTCGATATTACTTCTACAGCTCTCCCTGGAAAAGGTTTCTTAAACTCTCATCCTCATTCCCTTCAAATTTTACAACTTTTCTTTAGAACTTCAGTCTTGTGAGATTTTGATTTGATAGGACATACATTTTCATGATTAATGATATCTTATTGCAAATGCTGAACATTTTATAATGTAGCTTTCAGAAACAGATCAAATGTGTAGGTACTCAGGTGACATAATCTAAGCTTGAATCAGAATATAGATTTAAAAGTGTTTTTTACAGAATGCAGGACTTAAAAAGAAAAACACTGAAAAAAAATGAAGCAAGTTGTGTAGTATAGGCCACCTAGCATTAGCACAAAAGGACATTTACAAGCTTGTTAAAGGCGAATCTTGTATCTGTAGAAATATTGACTACTTTCCAAATCAATCACTCATCAATACGTGGTTGAAGCAGATTTCCACCAAAGAGTTTCAATGAATTGAACTTTCCTTTTGTTCAATTTGCTTACACAGAAACAATGGAAATCAATTGCTCTTTGCCAGAATCATAAGATACCAAATAACACAGTTATAGCTATCTTCAGTCAACTTATTCATTATTAGTATTTTAGTTACTTTTTCATGTTAAATTTTCTTTGAAGTGAAATCTTGCTCTTTATTTTTCTCCTGTGGTATACTCTAACCTCATGAGTTCCAGAAGGTAAGAATAAATCAAGTTAATTATAATTAGTGCCCTTTTGAGCCCAGAAATCATTAGAGATAGCACAATGGAAACTTTTACCAGCCTTTCCTAAACTCCTATCTGTTCAGTCCACATGCTCTCGTGTGCCTGTTTTTGTAATAGGCTCATTATCAAAGCTGGTAAATAGACATTTAGCTTCAATTAATCCCCGTTGTTCACTCTACTGCGTTTATCTTGTAAACTCTGGAGCCAAGCTGTTTAAAAATTAGCTTAGGTGGGCATGTCATGATTTCCTTACCAACATTTTTCTGCTTTGATACCAACTTCCCCTGCAATTGGAGGTCATCAGCCTAGGATTAAAGATGACATTACAGCAAGGGATACTAAACTGGTGTTGAAATGAAATGGTCACAACTGTAGCAAACATTAGGTCAATGACCGGGATTGTATTCCCTGAAAACGGACTCTGAGATGGGAAGTAGCATGCAAAATGCTTTTTTGGGGTGTGATCACAGAAGATAAAGCTGTGAAGAAGTGAGAAGTTGGAATTAGGTAGAGAGACAAGCTGACCTGTTCAGCCAAGTTCCAATGAATCAATAGCATACTTTTGAGCTGGGATAGCTCTTTACAGGGACCAGGTCTTTGTTTCTCTGAGTCACCTTCCTAAGTGGTGGTATAACCTTGAACACAGAAGTCCTCTACAGTTGAGGGCAATGCTCAGCAATAGTTATAGCTGTGAACAATCAGTATCCAATAGTCCTGGCAGCTGGGAATTATTTATTTGGTTTTATAGAGGGGATTTAATTGGAGCTCTAGAGATTCCATTAAAGTCACTAAGTTAGGCAGACTTAGGAGCAGGGAGTGCACAGCTATGCTCTCTAGGTTAGTGGAAATACAACTAAACGGCACTTCTAAGCTTTTACAACCATGAGGAAAGATCTAATGGTGTAGAAGCATTCATGTTTTTTCAATATGAGTTGTTAATTTTCAGCCCAGACCCAAAAATTTTCCTGGAAGATAGTATTAATTATAACTCTCTGTATCATCACAAACTGACAACAGAAGGCAAGGAATGATCATTTGGGCAACTGTAAATGAAAACCAAGAAAATGAAACAGGAGAGTGAGAGGCATGTTTTTGTTATTCCTGGATGTTAAGTAAAGCAGGGAGCTGACTTTTCACAGTTTTTATGTTTTGTTTTTTGTTTTTTTTTGGCTTCCAGGTTTGTGCCATAGGACACTTGCACTCACTGAAGAGAGACAGAGAGAAATTCAGAGGAGGAAAGTGAGAAATCACCCCCAAGGGGGGTTCCTGTACTGCATTCCCTTCTCCTCCTTTCTCCTTTTGGGATTTTGTGCATGCACACATATACACCTGGTGTGATATTTAAGCTACTATGTCCAGGACTCGAACCATGGTCAGCCATGTGGGGGTCCAGTGCCTTTAACCAACATGCCACCTGTTGGCTCCCAGAGCACTTTTTTATTTGGGGTGTGTGTTGGGGGAAATCCAACTACTGTCAGAATATTGATCATAAAAGCTAGAATCTATAATTAAAATTTGGATTTTTCATCTTCAGTAAGGGCAGAATGTTTTTTATAGACCAAAGGTCCCAGTGAGAACAACAACAAAATGGAAAGTAAATACAAAACTAAATCTCTTTGCGGGCACTAGAGGACTACTAAAGCAGCAACTACGTATCTGAGAGAGAACGAGAGCATATTGGGATAGCCCAGACATTCCGCAGGGATTTTTCACCACGGCACTTAACAGTTCTCAGGTAGTCAGGGTTTGCAGGCTCAGAAACCAAGAAGAAGCTAGTGGTTAAGGATGGGAAATAAAGCTGAGCCTAATGGGGGTGGGAAATTAAACCTGGACTTCTGGACTCCAAGGCTGTCAGGTAAGAATTATCTAAGATGCCAGAGATAAAGGAAGTGCATTGAGATATGCAAAACTGTGAGTACCACCTTTCCGAAGACATTTTTTGTTAATTTTCAGAGCGGCAAGAGGAAATCTGTAGATAAGAGAATAAGTAGATTAGTAGAGTTTCAGCTGGCCCTAGAATTTCTTTCTTTTTTTCATGAAGGAGGCAGAGAGAGAGAGAGAGATAGTCATCCCCAATGGGGTCTTGACACCACAATCCATCCTTAGCCTCAGCCAGTCCTGGATCATGGGCATGCATGTGCTTGGCTTGATTACAGAGATCTCTGGATGTGAAGCCAGAACCTTCCCATGTGGGTCAGCCTAACTGAGCTTTGTATTACCACTGTGGCATGTCTGGACCCCAAATCTAACAATCTTTTATCACAGATTATATAGTACAAAGAATAAACAGGACAATGGAGCATCAGGGAAACTTCTGCAGTGCTCAAAGAGAAATATAGATAGAAATTGAAACTTGGAGGGGAGTTTTTCCCATAGATGGGTAAATAAAAATGGAAGAAGAACCTGGATACATACACAGTTCTCTGTGTGTACTTCTATCTCACTCAAGATTATGAAGTCTTTTTCTATAAATACATTCTCCATTATTCTCAACTAATTGTTGTCATTACATGGGACTAAATTAAGTAACTCCTCTTAGTATTGATAGGGAAATATCAATAGGATCTTTCCCCCTGGTTTTGCAGTAAGGGTATTGGTGTTCAGAGTAGGAAAAGCAAAGGCCTAGCTATTTAAAATGAGCCTGAGGCAAACACAAATGTTGTTGGATGTTTCTAAAATTAAAATACAATATCATGTTTCATTTATCTTAAACAAAACTCATGTTTTATAAACATGCTTGAAATTGAGGGTCCTCTCAACTCTACCCGAATCCTCAGGCTTATCTTTACTGGTGAGGGGAGGCTGGCAGCTAAATTTGGCCACTTGAAAGTTAATTCTTTCCTTTTATGTTAAGTGTCAGGAGTTCTAGGATTTAATGTTATGTTCAGTGAAACAGATGAGCACCTTGTGGTGGTCCTCCACGTAGCTCCCAGACGGGTCAGAGCAGAAAAACAGCGGACCATGAATGAGGTCTGCTGTGTTCCCTGGGGAATTGAGCCCGATCCTGCCTGGAAACACGGCTGCTACCCTGGAGGTCTTGGTCAGTAGGGGGGAGTGCAGTAAGGACAGTAAAAACACATTTTCCTACTGTTTTTAACTTGCCTTCTTTCTTGATTCAGCCTTCATGTGGTTCCTGTAAACCTTTTCCTCTTACCTAGAGCTCTGACAAAGTTGGTTAAGGCAGTTTTTTTCTTTCTTTTTGGAGAGGTTTTTCCTATAGGGCGTGTGTGCTCGCCAGAAAGACAGAGGCAGAGAGACAGAAAGCGAGAAATCACCCCCCAGGGGGGATGGCCACGCCGCAATCCCTTCTCCTCCATTCTTCTCTCGGGATCTTGGGCACGCACGCACACGCGCCCAGCGTGTTTAAGCTACCAGGTCTGAGACTCCAACTGCAGTCGACTACATGGGAGTCCAGGGACATAGCCATTACACCAACTGCTGGTCCCTGGTTAAGGCAGTTTCTACTTGCTTTTTAATGTTTCTGGATAGGAGTTTGGAGCTACCTGCTTTGCCATTTGAGGATATCGCTGTTCTTGAAATTAAAATAGTAATTCCAATAATGTGTATGTAGCTTCTCTTATATTTACATATAGATTACCTTAGAATCTTATAACATCTTTATTTCCTTTTTCATATACCGTTGTATATAAGTATACATAATTATGTTATACAATATATAGTACCATTATATATAATTTAGTTATATATTATATAATATATAGTACTGTTATGTAATATAGAGTACTGTATAATCTATGTCATATCATGTTTACTACAGGCAAACACACACACATATACGTTCTCACATACACTAGCCAACTAGCTAGCTAACTGGGTATGTCACAGTAGAAAAATAGACCTTCTAATGAAATATATAGAAACGGTGTTCAAATATGAGGATTTGATAGATATGCTTTACACAATTAGGGGTGGTCTTCACGTATCTTATTTGCTGAAAGTTATTTGTTTTTAACCATTAATATATTTTAAGTTTTATCTGATGCAATTCTTTATTTCTTCATACCATCATATTGTTTCTTTTTTGATATTAAATAGATTAATATATTTTCTAATGTTAAACTGTCCTTGTGTCTTTGAAATAACCTACCATGATATTTTAAATAATAACTTACTGAATCCTGTTTGTTATATTTTATTTGGCAATATGCATTCATATTCAAAAATAAAATTGGCTCAAAATTACCCTTTTAATGCAGGTCTTGTCTGCTATGTGTTCTATCATTGCTGTGTTATTATGTGTTGTACTTCTTAATAATTGGCATCAAAGCCTTAGTAATTATAGGCTTATTTGTTATCCAAACCAGCACCATTTGCAGAGTGATAAAAGTCACTATTAACATTGTGCTTCACTCCAGATGAAATCTTCAGACCTGTTTTTATGTTTGTAATTTATTCTTTATTGCATCTAGTCTGCTGTTCTGAGGCAGTTCTACTTAGTTGCATTTTAAATCTTCCTGGTAGCCTTCTAAATTGAAATATAACATAAGCATGCATTATCCCAAAATAAACCCATACCAAATATAAAACAGTACCAGGTTTTGAAAACAGGTCATGAACAGTAACCCAGACAAGTTCTTATTGCTCCTTCTAGGCATTACTTGTCCTCTTGCCCCGAGTGATCACTGTCCACCTTCCTAGGAAACTTGCCCACTTTTGCCTGTTCCTCAATTTAAAATAAATGGAATCAATCCAGTATTCAGTCTTTTGAGTCTTTTCTGTTACTCAATGTTATCTTTGTGAGCTTCATGTGCCTTTGCACTTGGGGATATGTGTTTTTTTTTTTTTTTATTGCTACAAAGTATTCTTAATTTTTCTCCTTTTTATTATTTATTGTTATTATTTATACATTCAGTCATTATACATAATTTAGATTGTAAAGAGAATTTACCCAGGCTGATAATACACCTTAGACCTCCAGTTGAGAATACTATACATGTCATCATCAACAGGTAATAAACCATATCTGTGTCCCACGAAGTATTCTTATGAATGATTCTACCACAACATACTTATTCCTTCTATAGGCAAAGGGAATCTAGGTTGTTCTAGAATGGAGCTTTATAAATAGTGACTCTAGTCCTTGTCTGGTGCCTATTTTGTCACATTGCATTAGGATGTATAGATGGGAGCAAGATAGTGTCATACTTAATTACAGAATGAGATTAAGTCTAGAGTTAGCTTTTAAAGTGATGTACCAATTTATTTTTCACCAATGATGCCACATCATCACCAAATTTGCTTTTGATACTCTATGATTTTGGCCACTCTGGTTAGATGAGTATTTGGTCAGTCTTTCTGACATCATTTTCTTCTCTCTCTTTTTGATTTGCTTTATTTCTTTATGTTTTTGTTTTATGCTCTGTTTTGATAACTCTGTTATCTATTGTGAAGTTGTTTCTGCTGATGTATATTCACTGTGACTTGCTTACACACACAGGCACTGACAAATTTTAATTAAAAGTTTTTTCTCTTTTTTATTATTAACCCATAATAATTGTATATATTTATAGGGATACAGTGTGATTTTTCTCAGGATTGGAACATAAGATACAATGATTAAATCAGGGTAATTAGCAAACTCATCATCTTACAAAGTAATGACCATGTGTCATTACTTTGTGTTGGGATCATTCAAAATCTTTGTTGTAGTTACTTTAAGATGCACAGTAAGTTAACTATGTTCTCCCTACTGTGCTTTATAACCCTAGAAATTGTTCCTCTTATCTAGCTATAATTTTATTTCTGTTAATCAGCCTCCCGCCACTCCTCCTTCTCCATCCGTCCCAGGCCATAGTAGTCATTAGTCATACTCCATCTTATAAGTTTATGGTAAATTCAGTGAAGATTGGATTCCCCTTGGGAATAATTATATCACTTCTGTCAATTGCCCTGTACTGCTACAAAGCAAGGGCAACTTTAAAGTAAGTTCTTTTAATTGCGGATTGCATCAACCATGTAGGAATATGAAATTGCACTGGTTACTCCAAGACTGTGATTTATAAAGCTCAAAGGTGGCATTCTTTTGCATATTCAGTTCATGGAAGAAGATGGGTTAGTCAATCAGGGTATGGAGTTTCTGTAATCCACCCTGCAATGCACTGAAAGTCATGCAAAGGACCTGTATTGATGCTAGACTCTTGGTCCCCAAAGTTCTCTTGTGCTACTCCAAAGCCTTCATTATACGTGGCTTTTCAAGCCCAATGTCCATGTTACAGAGAATGCACAAGCCGAGGGCTCACTAGGTAGGGCTCACTCCACTTGGTTTTGGCTCCCGGTTTTGTTTTCATTTTTGCAAGACTACATAGTGCTTTAACTAGTTTTAAAATCATAATTAATCCAAGATGTTTGCTTGCATTATTGTAGGAAAGTATTTCTAGTTTTCTGCTTATTGTCAGGTATAGGGCTCTCAGTTAGTTTCTTTTTCATGAGTTGATTAATTTCTTTTGATTTCTTTCAATTCATTCCTTTCAATCTTCTTTTAGATGGACTGTGAAACTCCTAGTTTATTTTCACTTTTATTAGGTATCTTTACATACTTCTCTATACTCACCATTGGCACTCCTCAAGTTTTCCTCAAGCATCCTGTTTATTATTCGTGTTCCGATGTGTTTATTCTACTCTTCTCCTCAGTTATTATTCTTGTTTAGTAAACACAATTTAAATTTTAAATTTTCATGATCTCTAATAGACTTTTCAGTTATGATTATTTTTCCTATGGTTCTGAGGATATTGTCCTGTTCAATTTTCTTTATTTACTTTGTCTACAGGGATTAAGATATTTTGTTTGTTGAATTTTCTTTTATTTATCCAAACTTCTGACTCTCCACAAGTATGAGAGAATTTCAAAAGTTGATGGGAAATGGAATAAAGTACGAGGTAACTTTAGTGCAAAAGAATTTAAATTAATATATGGTTTTTTATAATATGTATTTTTTTTTTTTTTTTGGAGAGGTTTTCGCTATAGGGCGCGTGCGCTCGCCAGACAGACAGAGAGAGACATAGAGACAGAAAGCGAAAAATCACCCCCCAGGGGGGATGGCCACGCCACAATCCCTTCTCCTCCATTCTCCTCTCGGGATCTTGGGCACGCACGCACACGCGCCCGGCGTGAGTTTTAAGCCACTGGGTCCGGGACGCGAACCGCAGTCGACTACGTGGGAGTCCAGCAACATAGCCATTACGCTAACTGCTGGTTCCCTATAATATGCATTTTTCATAAACTTTTTGAAGGCCTTTTGTACTAGATAATATCTGTGTGTGGGGTCTTGTCTGGAGTTAACATTCCCATCAATAATCCTGTGTCTTTGCAGCTTACATAGAGCAATTAGTGGATTGTGTTGCTTGGATTTGCTGTTAGTAAAAGTTCAGAAGAAGCTTTTGAGTGGTGAGTTGTCTTCAATGTCTTCAACCCTGTTTTCCCTGGCTGCCTCTGATTTCTGGGAATGCTGTCTTCTTCCAGACTGAGATTCTGAAACCCACAGGTCTGAAACCTACAACACTGATGCCTGACCCTTTGAGTAGCTAGTTTGGATATTATAATATGCATCCTTTACACCTTAGAATATATTTATTTGTCTTTTACTCCATATTTTTCTTCATAATACAATCTTAGAACATTTGAACTCCTTCTAGTCTCTCTTATCTCTGATGCCATATATTAGTATATTTTAACACTTTGTTGTATCTTTCATTATTATTTTATATTGTAATCACTAAAATATATCTACCTATTTACCTTTCTTTATACTTTATGAATATTATTTATATATTTTCTATGAGTGAGAAAGAGACAGAGAGAGAGAGAGAGAGAGAGAGAGAAAGAGAGAGAGATAGGAGAGAGAGAGAGAGAGAGAGAGAGAGAGAGAGAGAGAGAGAGACCCCTATAACAGAGTCTTCATGATGGAATCAATCTCCAGCCTCAGCCAGCTCTGATTCATGGACACACTTACAAGGCAGTGTGTACAGGGAAGCTCCAGGCTGTGAACCTAAGACCTTTCTGTTCTGTTGTTCCAGATGCAATACTACTGCTCCACCATTTGGCCCCTTCTTGAATTAAGATCAAATGTAGTATTTGTTCTTACCAGTTTAATATTTAAATTTCAGACAGGTTTGATTTTTATTTGGCCTGAAGACTTCCTTTGGCATTTCCTTTAGTGCATTAATCATGATTAATTCTCTTTTCTTATGTTTGTTTAGAATGTTTTTATTTCACTTTTTTTTTTCCTAAGGATATTTTGCTTCACATGGAAGTTCTCCTCCCCTCCCTGCCTCACCCCCCCCCTCAACTTCACTTCAAACATATCATTTCACGTTTCAGCGTCTTGAACTTTGTACTTTCTGTAAAAAAATTAGCTCTCAGTTTTATTACTCTTTGAAGGTCATCTGTCTTTTTCTCTTAGTCTTTGAGTTTATTATAGATTTTATTTTGGTCTTATGATGTACTTAGATCTGGGCTTTTAAAAAATATCTTAGTTTGCTTATGATATTATAATAAAATGCCATGGACTGGGGGGGGGGGGTTCTTAAACAGCATGCATTTATTTCTCTTAGTTTTGGAATTGGAAAGTACACAGTCAAGGTGCTCATAGAATAGTTTTCTGGTAATACTCTCCTGCTGGCTTGTTGATAGCGACCTTCTCGTGTGTCCTCCCATGGCAGAGAGAAGACCCTCTGCTAGCTCTCCTTGCAAGAACACTAACCAAGTTGTGGGGGCCCTATCCTCATGACTTTATCTAAGCTGAGTCACCTACAAAAGGCCCCCATCTCCTAATACTATAACATCAGAGGTTGAGATTTCAATATATAAACTTGGAAGGAACACAAACATTCAGTCCATGATATTTATATTTATCATGGTGAAGCTTGATGTATTTTGTCAGTTTTCTACAAGTCTCAACCATTTTTCCAGTAGCCTTCCAGTATGCTAAGTTTCTTGTCCTTGTGTTTATTGTCTTCTTTGTATTGTTCACTGTCCCATATTTTCATACACATAATATGGTTTTCATTTTAAGACTAGACTTTGCATCTGAAAATCATTAAAGATAATGTAAAGCTTTTAATAATGCTATCTTTATTCATAGAGAATCTATATTTGTACTGGCAAGTAGCCAGGTAAAGGTAAAAAGCTTTAATCTACCTAGGGATTAAGATGATTAAAAGTTAGGGGGAGGTTGTGTATATATCCAATTTCTTTTCCAAGAATGTAGCTCTTACAACTCAAGTCAAAAACCCATTCAATTTACCAGACACCTGTGACGTTAAAAGGCTGTGGTCTTCAGTTTAGTTTCACTCAGTCTCCTGACATCAGTGAAGACCTCATTCACACTGGATTTTCTGCAGCTACTTTTGCAATTGGTAATCACTAATTGTGTTAGCCTTCACTGAACTCTTAGCAGGTGCCAGGCAGAAGTCTGTGCAGTTTATAGTATTAATACATTAAGTCTTCACAATGTTCCCATGAAGTAAATATTATCACAATCATTTTACAAATAAGAAAACTGAACCATGAGATTTTGATTGTTTCTGAAAATCACAGAGCTAGTAACAGAGGGGAGAATTCACCTTGAGTGGTATGGAACATGAACCATGTTCTCAAAATAGAGAAAAGCGATTTATAAAGAAGAAATGCAAATGTCATTTAGCTTATGAAAGTCATATTTCATAATTAAATTTGAAAAGTTAAAGAAACTCATCTACCAATATTGGTGAGAGTTTAATGGCATAGACATTTTCACTCACCAGAGGATATGTCAGCTGTTATTGTATTTCTGGATGAAACTACTACCATGAGCTTCAAAAGAGTTAAAATGATTACATAATTTTATGCAGTTACATATGTTTCAGAAGTGTATCCTAAGGAAATTATCAGGTGCACTTATAAAGATACATGAAGTAACAGAGCATAATGCCTGCTGTCAGACTGAAATGACTTGAGTCATGTGAATATCTGCCATATGGTAAATGCTTAATCACTTATTTTGTACCAGGACATTTATTAAATAATCTTTATCCTAGCCAGAGAGAGAGAGAGAGAGAGAGAGAGAGAGAGAGAGAGAGAGAGAGAGAGAGAAAGAGAGAGAGAGAGAGAGAAACAAGAAAAATGATTCACAGTGGGCTAGTAGTTCAATAAATTAAATTATATCCATGTGTAGAAACATAATCAGTCCTTAAGAATTCTATTTCTAAGAATATTTAAAGGTAAGAAAAAATACATATTATAAAAGTGAAAGAAAGCAGAATATAAAATTTTGTGTAAAATTTAGATGAGCTTTAACTTATATTAATTATATACATCAACTTTAAAATTCTTTCTATTGGACTGTCTACCTGTCAGACTATATTTTTAAAACCTATTTTTCTATTATCTACTTACAAAAGGAAAAAAGTAATAAAAAAAGGTACCAAAATGCTACTGCGAGATTAGCATGGAATGGTGGCATGGCACAGGATTTCCATTTTTCATTATTTTATTGTTCAGTATTCAAAATTTTTCTGTAAGCAGCATGCTCTAATTATAAAATTATATGTATATACGCATAAATTTGTATACATACCCGTATATTAGTATCTGTGTGTGTGTGTGTGTGTGTGTGTGTGTATGTAGTGTGTATAGTAATGATGAAAAAAATACGAGTTGTAGACTGGATCCATGATCTAGTAGTTGGGGCAGCCAGATCCCACTTAGCTGACTGTGGGTTGAATCTGAGCCCTGGTGTCCTGAAAAACATCCTAGCCCATGTGTGCACATGCCCCAGATCCTCACAGGTTGGAGATATGGAGGAGAAAGGATTGGAGCATGACTGTGATGCATTGCGAAGTGCTTCTACCTCTCTCTCTCTCTCTCTGTGTGTGTGTGTGTGTGTGTGTGTGTGTGTGTATCTGGTGAGTGCACTCACCCTCTATACCCTCAGGCAAATTAAAAAAATGTATGTATATGAGTTTGTCTCACATTTGCGAGACCACTAAATCACTTCAAATGCATATATCCCCTAGAATGTCAAATATTGTCCTTGATGTTTCAACCTATTTGCATCCTATACTGGCCAAGTCTTCACATCTGAGCTCCTCACCTTCCCGTGCCTCCATCTGCCTGCCATTTGCCTAACGACCTGCCTCTTGCCCTCTCCCTTCGGTAGGTTCTGCAGTCCTTTAACAGTGCTGCTGCTATCAGCCTGTCTTTCCTCACTACTTAAGACTTCCCACGAAGGGTACCTGCAATGAGGACTCCTACAAAGTTTATAAATGGACTAATTTGTTTTACATTCCCTGAAGATTTTTTTTTTATCTTTTAAAAATTTTTATTTCTTTATTTCATGAGATATAAAGAGAGAGAAAGAGAGGAACCCCAACAGGGTCTTCATGCCTCAATCCACTTTGTTTCACCCAGTCTCAGATCATAGGCATGTGCACACACAGCATGTTCAGGAGGTCTCTGGAGTGAAACTGGAGCATTCCTAGGTGGATCAGCTCCACAGAGTACTGCATTATCATATTCTGGCTCAGCTTTTTGTTATATCTAATGACCGTGCTACCCAGTATTCTTCTCATACTATCACAAATTGAGAGGATGTATGAGAGACAGAGAGAGAGAGAGAGAGAGAGAGAGAGAGAGAGAGAGAGAGAGAGAGAAAGGAGAGAGAGAGAGAGATAGAGATAGATATTCTATTTCTGACTGTGCACTCAATTCCAGGAAGATCCTGAGTGAGTGCTATTCTGCCACTAAATAGAGAGCCCTATTCTTGGGTTGAGGGATTTAGAAATGGAAGTAGAGAAAAGCCTGGGGAATATGCCATTCAAATATTTTGCTGAGTTGAATTGACATGTTTGTTTGTTTTTATTCCATTTCTTAGATTGCTAAGCTCTTCTGGTAAATATAATAAAGAAACCTAGCTCTTTTGCATTCACATTAAACAGTTAGCTTTGAGTATTCTTAATCATTTATTAGAAATGCCTTCTCTTGGGAACCAGCAGTTAGCGTAATGGCTATGTTGCTGGACTCCCACGTAGTTGACCGCAGTTCATGTCCCAGACCCGGTGGCTTAAAACTCACACCAGGCGCATGTGCGTGCATGCCCAAGATCCCGAGAGGAGAATGGAGGAGAAAGGATTGCGGCGTGACCATCCCCTCTCGGGGGTGATTTCTCGCTTTCTGTCTCTATGTCTCTCTCTGTCTGTCTGGCGAGCGCACGCACCCTATAGCAAAAACCTCTCCAAAAAAATAAAAAAAAAGAAATTCCTTCTCTTCAGATGTGTATATGTCAAGAAGTTGTTTGTATGCATAAATGTGGTCTCTGGACCAAAAGGCTTCCCAGAAGAACATATCTGAGTCTGTGGTCAGAATTTGCAATCAGCAAATGCAGATGTGAAAATAAGTGCTATATATAGATTTTTTTTTTTTACACATTCATCCATTTCATAAAGCGAGGGACTTCTCTCTAATATATACCCTTATTCACAGTACAGGGTGAAGTCCCACTGACTGAGGTGCGTCCTCTCAGAACAAGGGTGGCATTAATACTAGTGGGCATTAGATGTCCCTGTAATTCCATTTCAACTGTTATCCCAGCAGGTTATTTGGCTGGTGGTCAGGGAGAATAGTCGTAAAGGAATCGGGAATTCAGGTGACCACAAAAAATGTTGCATTTTCCCCAGGGGCTTTATTTTCAGCATCTCAAGTAAGCACTTTGTAACTCCAGTGTCTGCGTCCTAGTGCCCTTTCCCTCAGCACTTTGGAAATGTCAGCTGCTCAGAAGGGCTAGGATACACTGGCATCAGGGGTCATCTCTACAATGCTTGCCTTGGTGAGGGGTGTGTGGTTCTTTCTGTTCTCTGCTTGGCCTGTGCTCTGTGGCCCAAGTCATGAAGGAGAAGAGGAAAAGTCAATCAATTAAAATTAGGTCCATGGGGAACCAGCAGTTAGCGTAATGGCTATGTCGCTGGACTCCCACGTAGTTGACCGCGGTTTGCGTCCTGGACCCGATGGCTTAAAACTCATGCCGGGCGCGTGTGCGTGCGTGCCCCAGATCTTGAGAGGAGAATGGAGGAGAAGGGATTGTGACGTGACCATCCCCCCTGGGGGGTGATTTCTTGCTTTCTGTCTCTATGTCTCTCTCTGTCTGGCGAGCGCACGTGCACTATAGCAAAAAAAAAAAAAAAAAAAAAAAAAAAAAAAAAAAAAAAAAATAGGTCCATGACAGTGTTTGGCCATAAACAGATGGAGATTATTATTATTTTAAGTTTTTATTTCTATCTTTTATGAGAGAGAAAGAAATGTACTCTTGACAGTGTCTCAGTACACTGTGATCCACCCCCCAGCCTTCCAGTCAGCCAGGCTCATGGAAGCTTCTATATCTACATGTTCAGGTCATCCAGGGTTCTAGACCCAGGCCTCCCAGATGGCTCCAGTTTCACACAGTGGTGCTCCACCTCCCGCACCACTGTGCTAGGCTGGTGATTACTCATTCAACAAACATTTACTAATGTACTCTAGGCCACCCCTAACAGGATTGGTGAGAATGGGAGAGTTCAGGTACCATGGACTCTTAGAAGCCTAATTCAATGTGTGAAGAGATGGGGGCCCAGGATGACATGTCTAAGACCCCAAATTGGTCAGTAGCAGAGTCAGGGGTGAAATCTAAGGTCCTGTTTCCCCTTCCACACTGACCTTCTAAAAAGTTGGTTGCGGGCCAGTGGGTGGCACAGTGGTTGAGGCGCTGGACTCCCTTGTGGCTGTCCGTGGTTCAAGTCTCAGACTTAGAGGCTTGAAACTCATGCCAGTGCGTATGTGTGCATGCCCCAAATCTGAAGAGGAGAATACATGAGAAGGGATTGTGGTGTGGCCATGCCCCATACGGATTGATTTCTCACTTTCTCTCTCTCTCTGTCTCCAGCAAGTGTATGCTCCCTTAAAAAAAATCTCTTAAAAAAAAAAAAAAGTCAGTTGCTGCATTGGGCACAGAAACATATCGGTTCACAGGAACCCATCACTCGCTTCTCTGTGGTTTATTACCATTCCATCTACACCACCTAATCTCTTATTCTAGTTCTTTATTCATTCTTGTATTCAGTCACTCAAATTTATTTATTTAGTTTTTAATTCATAAGAGAGAGATTGACTGTGCACATGCACACAAGTGTGAGAGAGAAACAAAGAGAGACAGAGACAGGCACCCTGAAGGATTTTATTAACGCTATGATCCCATTTCCCCAGCCCTCCGGTCCTCAGGATCTTGGGTGTGCACTCACCGGGTGTGTCAGACTAATATCCATTAAGCACCTGTGTGTGAAGCTAGGAATGTTCAGGTTTTTTAAGTTTATATTTTATGATTTTAGGATTTGTATCCTCACAAGCCACATTCAATGGTTTTACAAAGTTTGATAAAATAGAAGGAAAAAAATCTAAAATGAAATGGAATTAATACCTGCTGATTTTCTGAGGCCCCCCACCTCCTCATGAAAGCAATCACATGAATTCATGCCTTTATTTATTCATTTGGAAGAGTAGTCATGCCAACTTACCTGAGTCTCCAGAACCCTTTCCTATGAATTTTTCTAGGATACCCCTCCACTTTTTATTCCTCTCCAAAACTGAGATTTCCTCCTCAGAAGCGGACTGTGAATGACCAACCTGACATTTTTTTATTCTTTTGCAAATCCTCCAGCTTCTTGTTTTCTGGACCCTGTGTTTAAAGAGTGCATCTGAACATCCTTCTTTCTTGCTCAATTAAAGGCTTCTCACTGGCACTTCAAACTACTACTTATCTCCTGCCCTCTCACATCTCCTGGAAAGATTGTATAATGGAAACAGCATTTGAGAGGAGCAGCTTCTGGTGCATAAGAAAAACCCTAAGAAGTAATTTCCTAAAAATAGCATGTTGTTAATACCAGCAGTAAAGTAGGGCTTGGAAAAATATCCACTGTCAAAAGACAAAGAAAGGTGAAAAAGCAAATAGCAAGCTCTTAGTACTCATACCTTATCACAGCTCAGACGGGGTGTTTTCCTAAAGAAATTGCTCATGGTGAGTATCTGCGAATAATAGAAACCTATAATAGCATCATTGCTGAAGCTTGAGGAAAGTTAATGTAAAAAAGGTCATGGAGAGTTGGTCTGAATATTTCGTAGAGTCAGGTAGCAAGTTAGAGAAGCATGCCTGGTATAGGAGAACGGACTTGGCATCTGGAGTTCTAGAGACCTGGTCTGGCATTTGCCTCAGTAAGTAGTCCCGTCACTGTGAGTCAGCCACTTAACCTTTGTGAGCTGTAAAGTCCCCTGGATAATAGCAGATAAAAATATTTCAAATCAAGAGAAATTTAAATGAGATCTTTCTTGTTAATAGTGCCTAGTGCAGTGCAGAATATAATCTACTTTTACCAAATGCCAGTTCCTCAGGATCCCCCTCCATTTGTGGGAATGTTTGGGATCCAGAACGTGCACCTGGGACACAGAGGCAGAGAGTGAGCACCCTAAACACCAACAGGTTAGTGGGGTCTTCCCACAGAAGGTCTTCCAATGGATTGGCACAGAGGTGTGTGGTTTATAGTTTATTTTATTACATATCACGCGTGAGCAGCCAAGTATCAGTCCTGGACTAGGTACGGCAGACTTGGAGGGTGAGAAGGCACCAGGCGTGGCCTTGAGCAAACCTGTGAGATTACTAGATTTTTCATTCTGTACTCTTTTCTGAACACATAGTATTCCTCTCTCTTGCAACCACCAAGCTGCTTTTAGCAAAGGTTATTTTGCATCAAAATACATGAGCGTAAGTTACGCACTTCCTTCATAAGGGCAGGCGAATGAATGGAAGTGTTTTAGGAATTAAAGAACAGATGAGAAAGTAATCATTTTCAGGTGTGTGTGTTTCCCTTTATATTTTTGGATGACTCTGGTTGGCAAAGGCATCCTTAGCCACCTTCTACTGATTTGAAGATGCTGTGTTAACATGACAGAACGGGGCAGTGGAGGGCATAATACTGATCTTCACAGCTCAAGTTGCTTCATAAAGGATTAGGCTTTTACCCAGGATTTGAGAGAGGGAGGGATGTTCTAGGCAGGAAGGATATGCGAACAGTGTGCACAGGGCTCCAAGACAAGACAGACTGGAGTGGAGGGGTGCGGTGCTGAGGCGGCACAGGAGGCCCAGGCAGATAGATGTGTGCAGGTTAAAGCTGGGACCTCATAGATTCTTTCATTGAATGAAACACAGTCCCACCCCCCTTACTGTAGTAGCCAGTCTCTCTGGTCCCCCAGTGAACCAACTTTCTTGTGCTTCTGCAGGCTGCTCCCTTGAATCTCAGCTGACCTTGGTTTCACTTATCAACAGAATGAGGCAGAAATATCCCTGAGCAACATCTAAGGATAGTTATCAGAAGCCCTGTGCTTTCTGGATGCTCTCTGGGAACACTGGTTTGCTGGCATTTAGACCCCATGCAAGAAGTCCAACCATCTGAGTCTACCATGCCGTGAAAGAGCTAAAACCAGACAATGGAGAGCCTAGTGGTTAATGAAGCTGGATCCCACATGGATAACTGCAGTTTGAATCCCAACTCTATTGGCTCAAAAAACACACTGGATTTGCATGCATGTCCAAAATCCCAGGATGGAGAAATGGTGAAGGGATTGTGGCATGACCAAGTGCCAAGCAAGGGGTGGGGGTGCTTTATCATGTTCCTTTGTCTTTATCTTTATGTCTCTCCCTAGCAAACACACATACCTCTGGGAAAAAGAGAGAGGAGATGGGGAGAGAGAGAGAGAGAGAAAGAGAGAGAGAGGAGAGGAAAAAAAAAAAAAAAAAAAAAAAAACTAAAACACTTATTCTCTCCGGAAGCTCAGCCCAGAGTTAGGTGGGATATCCCTCCCAGCAAAGCATGAAAGAGATTGCCACAGCAGACTTTGTTTTCCCTAATTATCTTGGGTTCCCCTATTGGTCAGCATGTGCCAAGGACCCTGAGGCCTTGTCTATCTTGCACACTGCTGCGACCTAGTGCCCAGCACAGTGACTGCCAGTTAGGTGCACGGAGATCATCTTTGTCTGAATGTAATAGTCGCACGGTATTATAATTAGCTATCTTCCCCTCACTTATGAGCTATATGCAGGGCATGATAAAATAGAACAAATGATTATACCTACCCCAGAGGTTTGGTGCAAGATAAAAATGAAATGCTACATATAAAGTATATTATAGGCCTGGCGTATAGTAAGTGAGCAATAAATGCTGGGTGAGGTGTTATGAATCTTCAGTGATGGACACTGGGCCAGATGTGTAATAAGTGCTCATTAAATGTTTGCTGAGCTCAGAAAATCTTAATAAATCAGAACTGACAGAGGATCACCACCAACTGACCCAGAGAAGTCTGGACTCTCTTACCTCAGAGGCAGGTCGGAGAGGTCACCTAAATGTAAGACTCTAGAGACTGTGGGAAGGGCTATGAAGTGCCCTGGGTACATTGATTTACTTTTCACTCATTCCACATTCAGACCTCTTACTAGAGTGGGATTTGGAAGGTCACAGATGCTAGGGTGATAACATCCCTCCCTTCCCAGAACTGATGGAAATGACAAGGACAAGCAAGGGACGGGGCAAGAAAAGCACAGGCTACAGCAGAAAGTGATTGAAAGATAAATAGGAAATCAAAAGTACAAAAACTAAAATACAAGTGTGATGATCAGAGGAGGCCAGTGCAATGCCCAGCCTGCTTGACTTCTTTCAGCAGGTGTATCTGGCTCCCTGTGAGCAGAAACCAGCCTGAGTGCCTCTGGGGGACCACGCAGGACTACAGAGACAGATACTCATTCTGCTTGTTGGCTGCTTTCTTCAGTTGCCCATAGGCCTGCCAGCTGTGAGCAGGCTGTTCACTCCCCTATTCCTGCCCTATTGGTCTCTCTGACCTGTGTCTCTGACTCGTGGCATTTTATTGGCTATGACCCTATTATACCTTCTGTCCCTCTATAAAAACCAGTGGTGGCAATGATGCTGGAGCTTCTTTCTCACCAGGACATCCCTCTTTGACAGTCCCCTGTGGGATGTAGTTGGTTCACTGACTATTTTCATAGCCCTTGAGGTTCCCATTCGAAAACCTCACCTCTTCTAGTGCTTGTTTATCCCTTTCCACTGTTCTGTCTAAAACTAAGGCTTAGGACCCAGATTTATTTTTTTTCCTACAAATACACTACATTTTACTTAACAAACATCTGGGTAGTATTTACATTGTACCAGGTATTATTCTTGTACTTTATAAATATTTACACATTTAATCTTTATAATAATCCTATGAAGTGGACATTACTGTTGTTATTTTTAATTTTCAGAGGGTGCATGCATTCACCAGAGAGAAACAGAGAGAGAGAAAGAAAGAGAGATAGAGAGAAAGATAGAGAGAGTGGAAAGACCTGTTTATGAGGCATGGTCACATGCAATCCCTTCTCCTCCATTTCATCCTGTGGCAATTAGGGGCAGACATGCACATGTGCCTGACACGTTCTTCAAGCCTCCAGGGCCAGGATTTGAACTGCAGTTGGCCATGTGGGATGTAGCTCCCTTAACCATCAGGCCACAGAGTCAGCCCAAGTATTATTATGATCTTTATTTCAGGATATTATCCCTCTAACAAAATCAAGTGATGAAAAGGTGACTGTCATACAGCAAGTAAGTGGCAAAATTAGACTTGCCATATTTAGTCTTTTGACTTTGTTTGCAACATATAACTTCTTAGTATAAGTACATCCCGTGTAATATTCATTGTTCATCCAAAACTCAAAATTATCCATGCATTCTGTATTTTATTATGCAACTCTTAGCAAAATAGAATTGCATGTAAGAAATCTGCTGCTTAAGCTACACCCTTCCTAACCCCACTTGAATCATGAGATACCGTGTGGATTTTCAAGTTTTAATTCTCACTCAGGGAACTGAGCCAACCTCCATTGCAGGGCGATTGCCCCATCACTTGCTAGTACTTGCTCTCACGCTCCATTTGGTGCGGTTGTGGGCAATGCTCTCATCGACGTGGGAGCTGTCCTCTGGTATTTTATGAATGGACATTTATAAAGAAAATGCAGAAGTGATACTGCCCCTTTCTTTTTTTTTTGATTTGAAGCTTCCTTTTCACAGGGGCATAGGAAAATGGAACTCACAAATAAGAGAAAGGAGAAAAAAAATTGATCTCATCTAAGCAAGTCCTTTTCAAGCCTTTAGAACAGAAAGGTATGCATTTCTTCACTGAAGGAGGACGAGGCAGTGACATTTTCTCATTTTCCTGCATACGATATTCACACTGATTCCAATTATGTGCAATGCAGGTTCCAAAAGTTCAGCTTTAAAGGGCCACAGGTTTTCTTCTCAATTGTGCAGAAGCATTTTAAATCATTCCCACCTCATGCCAGCCAAAGTCATTGTTTTCTTTATAGCTAACTTTCTTCTTTTTTTTTTTCTGTAAGCACAGCACAAAAGGTGGGAGGTTATTTTAAAGAAAAGCATTTATTTTTAACAATAAAGCAAGATCCATGGAGAAGAAATTAGACAAGAGTTAGCTCCTGCAAAATAATAAACCAAAAAAGCATTACACTAAAAAAAGAATAAAAAAAGATTCTACAGAAAAAGTGAAGAGTTGTTGGTTTAAAAAGTATAAACTGTACAAAATAAAATGCAACATGTTATTTTTCATTTCTAGGCTTTTAGCATTTTTTCTTCAATAGTAAGAGCATGCATATCTCAGCAAGAAATGTAACCTGTAATTTGATAAATATAGGTTCTTTTCTCTCTGTGTGACATTCTTGTGTTTGGTATGCTCTGGTGGTGTAATACATTAGGTAATGGATATCTCATGAGGACTTCAGGATAATTCACAATGTTTTGTAATGGTTGGAGCTAACTTTTTTTTTTAAGTTTATTTTTATTTATTTCTTCCATGAGTGAGGGAGAGGGAGAGAGAGAGAGTGTGTGTGTCAGCAGTCCCAACAGGGTGCGTATTCCTAAGCCAGCCCTGGAGTAAGGGTGCACACACTGGACAAGCTCAGGGTGTCTGAAAGTGAGCCTGGAACCTTCCCATGTGGGCCAGCCTCACAGAGCATGCATTGTATTTTACCACTGCTCCTCCTCCCCTAGAGGTTAACATTTCGAGTTAAGCTTTTTATGAAGTTGATTACTTGAGAAGAAGTAGAGGAAAAAGGTCTAAGGGTGAAAGGAGTATGTGTGTGTGTGTGTGTGTGTGTGTGTGTGTGTGTATGTGTGTCTTTGTATGTGTTTATGGAAGAGGTGAAGTTTCTTGAGGTGTGATTTCTCTTTTTTTTAATTAAATTAAACTGTTATTATTTTAAGTTTGCTATGGAGCACATGCACAAGAGAGGGGAGGGAGGGAGGGAGGGGGGAGGGGGAGAGAGAGAGAGAGAGAGAGAGAGAGAGAGAGCAAGCACTAGGTCCAAGACTTGAACCATGGTCAACCATGTGCGGGTCCAGAGCCTAAATCACCCCACCATCTGTTGCTCCAGGACTTCACTTTCTTCCATAAATAGACAATAAATATTAGCCAATGTAATAGAATGATCCTAGTTTCTGGCACATGATGGGCACCCTTCTCTGGGTTAATCAGCTAAATCCTTTATTCCTCTGGTCTAGAAATAAGCGAATAGGTCATCTGTTTGATGGCTGCAGTGGGTAGAATAATGATATTTCTATGCCCTAGTCCCAGAAACCTGTGACTATGCTATCTTGCATAGCCAGAAATTAATTACGTTAAGAATCTTTCGATGGGGGATGATCCTGTGTGAGCCAGGTAAGAACAGAGAATGTGCTACAGAAGGAGGCAGGAAGATCAGAGTGAGAGAAGGTGTGAGGACAGATGCCGAGGTCCAAGTCAGAGAGAGCTGGAGATGTTCTGCTGTGGCTTTGAGGTCTAGGAAGACATACAGGCAGCTGCTAGAAGCTGGAGAGGGTCAGGAAACACATTGTCCTTCAGAGCCTGCAGACAGAACACAGCATGCTAGCATCATGGCTTCAGCCCAGGCAGACCTATTTCAGGTTCTGACTTCCAGAAATGTAAGATGATCCATTCATGTTGCTTTAAGTCAGCAAGTCTGTGGTAATCTGTTCCATCAGCTATAGGAAACTGTACAGGGGTATTTTCATCCTGTTGTAAGGTGTGTGCACATTAGGAAATCTTCCAGTGGCTGGAGGGACATAGAGCCAATGTAGTTCTGATAGAGTCAGACTAAGATCACATGTTTGTCAAACTCAAACAGCCTCCTTTTGGGTCACCAAGGGAGAGGCCACCATATTGAACCAGAATCTTATTCAAGGCCCTCTGAAGTAGATTCAGGACTCCCTGTGGCAACTTCCCAAGGAACTCCCAGTGACATCCTCGATACTATGGCCCAGCTGTGTGCAGCCGGGCAATGAGAGACAGGGTGGTTGGCAGTAACGATAAGTCACACTGGCATTGCCTGCCTGTGTCTCTCTATCCCTCCCTCCCCCCCTTTCGGCTTTATTCCTTCCTCCCTTCTTCCTTCCTTCTTTTCTACTTTGTATTTCCTGGCAACTAATTAGCAATCTGTGTGATCTCAGCATGACGTGAGTCCTTTGTCACAGCACAGTGTACACGTGTCTGCGCTGGGACAGACATGCCCGGTCTACAGATTCAAGTATATCATTATGCCACACAGACAATGCATACAAAAGGTGGCATATATAGTTACTGTAAGAGAGGGTCCTCAATAGATCTGTATTCTGGACTCACACCTACACCTGTAGACAAGCATTACTTAAATCGAGATTCAATAGCACCCCTGTTCCAGTTTCAGGGAGGCTCCTTCAGTACACAATATTGCTCTTATACTTGGGGGAAGAAAGTGTTGGTGTGAGTGGTTTGAACACCCAAAAATCAGGAGTTATCTGGATGCCAAAAGCTAAAATACTTCTTTGAAAGCAACAGTGGAAATGGCTTTTATGTTGATGATTTCAAGAGGCGCCTTCCTTGGTGAGAGCACATGTTGGTTGGCTCACAGTGACTAGAGGGTCTCTTTCCATTTCCGAATTGGTTTCCCTTCTGGGTGGACCAGGACTGAAGGAGGTCTCACAGGCTGGGCGGCACCTTAGGAGTGATCTGTTATATCTCAGGGAGGAAACCTAGATTTTTCTTTTCAGCAACAGTATGTGACTTAGGATAGAGGAGTGAGTTTTAAGTAAATAAAAGAGAAAGTGCAAAAGAGTGGAAGTTGTGGAATTAGGAACGTATGGAGAGACATCTGACTTACTGGGTGCTATTTATACTACTTGGGCACATCTAGAGACCAGACCCGGAGCTATAGGAGACAGTCAGAACTACGATGCTAATCATGGCTATCCGTTGTTGAGAACTTCTGGGTAATGACCCTTTAAGTCTCTCAGAAACCTCTGTGAGGATAACTGTAGGACCATCTTTAATCACATTTTGTACACCAGGGAAGCGAGGCACAGAGAACTTGATTAATGAGCTCAAGGCCACACAGCAGATGATGAAGCCTATGTCTGTGGCCCCTGCTTGTCACGGACTCATGTTGCCCTAAAGCTGCTTTGAAGTTTCCCAGAATGGTTCTTTTTTCCCATCCCTATCTCAAATCATGTCTGGGGTGTTTCTACCTGGGCCACCATCTCCCTCACCATGTCAGGACCCTGGGATCTGTTCCTCTGGACTGGGTACTTGCATGAGCTCCCTGGTCCCCCTGGGGATGCTTACTTTCTGTCTTCACCAGCTCTTGGGAGCCTATGTTCCTATGGATAAGATGAGCCATGTGCCAGCTCCAGCCTTGTGGCCCCTCTTAACCCAAGGCTTTGTTAGGTTTGCTCCAAGCCCTGACCCAGAAATGACAGGAAAGGTGTGTAAGGGATGTTGTAAACAGGCCCCACAGATGGGCTTGGATCCAGGCCAAGGAGTTGGGAAAGGGATTTTCTCTTCTTAGGTGCTGACCTAATAGTGCCAGGGATGTGAATTAGGCAGATAGAGAGAAAGGAAGGAATGTGTACTTCAGTGTGGTCTGGAGTTGAGTGAGGTGATGGTCTATAGACAGTTGATACTTTTTAGAGCACAGATTTTGATGTAGAGTGGAGGGATAATAAAATCACTGCTCACTGCATTCCCGTGAGAAGGTCAGGCAGGGAGGGACCAGAAAAGAAACCAGAAGGCCAAATGCATAAACTCCTTTTTCTCAGAAGGTTGGTTATAAAGTTAGTGATATAAGAGCTGCCTTTTTCTAGCTAAATGAATCAGGAACATCAGTTTAATAAACACAAATTGATCACTATGCTATGCTACTTACTGGGGGAAAGTTCTATCCAGTTAGTCTCTTTTTGCATATTTGTGCAGTACCTAGCTCAAGGGTTATTTTGAGAATGAAACAAGATGACTCTTAGTGCCACTAAGTTTGAGAATGGCTTGTTATGTAGTAATGTCCAGTGCAACGGTGATATGAGGATTGAACGATGAGTGAGTCTAACAGTCAGAGGGTAGTGATTTCAGGAAGGGGTTGATTTAGTGGCTCAAACAATGTGATTAGGGGCTGTCCCTGTCTCCAAGGGATTTTTTCCTTCATCTTGATTCATTATTAGTCATACTGTATGTGATGACAAATATGTTCACCACTAGTTCAGCCCCTGTGGAAAACAGAGTTTTCTTTCCCAATATTGTAGCAGAGTCCTGGCCTTTACTCTCCTTGGCCAGGAAAACTGAGTAATATATCCAGGCCTGACCAATTACTGTATACGGAGGAGGTCACTCTGTGTCTTGTTTCTACTCAGCTGCCTGGGAAAAAGTTATCCCACCCCATAACAGGAAACACTGATTCCCCAAAAGGAAATCGAGGTGCTATAATTACTATTATCAGGAAAGCAGACAACAGATGGTTGGCAAGCTGTTTAGCACAAACTAGTTCAGTCATTATTGCTCAGCATCAGGGTATTGGTGTGGCTTTGTTCCGAGAGTTAAATCACATGTGGTCTTTGACATCAAAGACATTAGTATGGAGGAGATTTGCAATGAAATGAATGGTATACTCTAACCTGGTAGGTGCTGTGGTACACATGTCACAGAGAGGGAGGGTCATGTGGCCTGTGTGTGGGGGGGCATCCCTTCATAATGACAATGTTCTTTATTTTTTTGGAGAGGTTTTTGCTATAGGGCGCATGCGCTTGCCAGAAAGACAGAGAGAGACAGAGAGAGAGAAAGTGAGAAATCACCCCCCAGGGGGATGGCCACATCACAATCCCTTCTCCTCCACTCTCATCTCGGAATCTTGGGCACACATGTACACACGCCCGGCGTGAGTTTAAGCCACTGGGTCCGAGACTTGAACTGCGGTCGGCTACATGGGAGTTCAATGACATAGCCATTACGCTAACTGCTGGTCCCCATAATGACAATGTTCTGATTCATGAAAAAAGACCACACTTTCTTTGCACAGTCCATGCTTTTGGGCTGTCATCTTTCTGATCCAGGTCCTGGATAGGACTTTACAGGGCATAACTTTTGAAGCAATGGAAGTCAATGTGGCAATACTGAGAAGAATGGTAGACACTGAGAATCGCCTAAGAGCAGGGGAAAAATGAATCATCCTTTTACAAACTCCCCTAATAATAAAATAAATCAGTTGGATTGTTCAGTGATGAACTGCTCTTCTCTCTGGCCAGGGGGGCTTCAAAAGTTATTACTGGCTAACAATAGCTTGTTAAAGTGCTTGGGCACAGAAAAATCAAACTGTACAGGTCCTGGGAGAATCTGATCATATAAAAGTGGAAATCCACTCGAAGTGTGTGCTATTAGTTCTGCTCTGAATATCACTATTATTAACTGGAGGACTTTAGTGAAATCTCCAACCTGCCAGAATCTCAGTCCTCATCAACTACCCCGGAAAACGACTGCGACAGGTGCTAATTGGTGATTACAGGAAGGATACCTTTGGACTGGAAAAGTGCTCCGGGTGCTGGCTAGCACTAATGACAGCACTCCTCTGCGATGAGGATGCTCTTTGGGTGAAGGGGTTACTCTGCCGTCTTGTGTAGAAATGGCCACGATCTCCTCCCTCCTTCCTTTTGATTGTCCTCTCTCTTTCCCTCTGTCTCTATCTTCTTATATGTCTCTGCCTTTCTCTTCTCTTCCCCTCTCCTCTCACAGCTCCCCTCCTCTCTTGAGCTGGGCTGTGTTCAAACTAGAACTTGATGTGCCTCCTGACCCATCAATTCTGAGTTTGGCTTTGGCGCTCTTCTACTAGCACGAGTTTTGTGACTGACTTGGTCAGGCCACCTAATGTCCCTTTAGATATAATTTTCTTCAACCCCAAATTCAAGTGGTGTTTTAATTGACCTCAGGAGGCATTTCCATGTAACCACAGATCGGAAATGGCAGGGTGGTGCTAGAAACACAGAAATGTTTCTAGTTCCTGTTTATTCCTTTTCCTTCCTGCCCTGATATTCACATTATCACTATTCACATTGTTATTATTTCTGACCGGCTTATGAATTGCAAAGTGCAACACAAAGACAAGGCATCGTTATTAATATTGTTTACTATTGCCATTTCCCTCTTAGCATAGCACTTGGCTTGTCTCATTCACTCATTTACATAATTATTGAATGAGTATGGATGTTTACTTCCATAATAGACAGAGTCTGTGATTAGCAGGATCTTTAGGGCCAGGAAGTCTTCACAGGTCACTGTGCTCCTGATAGTAGAGGAAAAGCTTTTAGCTTTCCATCATAAAGTATGATATTAGCTGTGGACTTGTCATATATGGCCTATATTATTTGTAGTACTTTTCTTTTTTATCCAACTTATTGAGAGTTTTATCATGATGTGAAATTGTATTAAATGCCTTTTCTGTATTTAATAAACAAACCATACAGTTTTTTAGAATATAATTTTTATTCATCATTCTATTAATATAATGTATTATATTTATTAATCTGCATGTCTTCAAATATTATATCCGGAGAATCAGTCCTACTTGATCATGGCAGATGAACCTTTTAATGTACAGTTGAATTTGTTTTGTTAGTATTTTGCTGAGAATTGTTGTATATATGTTCATCAGGGATATTGGGCTGTAATTTTCTTTCCTTGTAGTGTCCTTGTCTGGCTTAGGTATCAGATTAATGTTGGCTTTATACAATGATTTTGGAACTGTTCCATTCTCTTTAGTTCTTGGGAAGAGTTTGAGAAAGATGGGCATTAAATGTTTGGTAGCATTTATCAGTGGAGCCACCTGGTCCTAGTCTGTCCTTTGTTGAGAAGTATTTGATTACTGAGTCAATCTTCTTACTCATTGTTAGTCTGTTCAGACCTTCTGTTTCTTCATGATTCAGTGTTGATAAAACTATCAGTAACTCCCTGATCTCCAAAACCTCTGTTCTTATCGTATTGCATGATAGGTTATATATGCCTATTTCTTCTACGTCTTTCACCTTGTTGGCACACAATTATTTATAATAGTATCACAATTTGTATTTCTATATCAGTTGTTAAGTATCCTCTTTCATTTATAATTTTATTTATTTGAGTCTTCTCTAATTTTATTACTTACCTTACATAAATATTTCTCCATTTTGTTTATCTTTTTTTTTTTTAAAAAATCAGCTCTTAATTTTTTTTTCCTTCCCCTCTCCCATTGAAATCAGGGGATATCTACTTGTCAGAGGAGATACAGAGAGACAGGGAGAGAAGGAAAGTGAGAAAGCACCCCCTATAGGGAATGGCCATGTACAACTCCTTCTCCTCCATTTCTCTCTCTTTCTGGGATTTTGGGAACCCATGTACATGCACTTGGCATGTTTTTCAAGCTAGTGGCTTAATTTCTGGACCTGGTAGCTTAAAAAATGTGGCAGGCCCCTGCACACATGATCACCCAAATCCTGAAGGAATGTAGAAATGAACAAAAAAATATGGAGGCATGACCTTATCCTATTGGGAAGTGTTTTCTCTCTCTTTCTATTGGTCTCTCTCTGAAAAGCTTATGTATCCTCTGGAAATTAAAAATAAAAAGCTGAAGTTTACTTTGGTGCAAAAGTTTTAAATCCATGCATAGTTTTTCCATAATACTCATTTTCCAAAAACTTTCTGAAGAGCTGTTATACACTCATTTACTTTCTTAGCTACCTTTCTAATAAACCTAAGTATCTGGCATCCAATCCATGCCCAACTAGAACCAGAAAATGGAAGAGATAATTATCTTCTTAGAAGTTTGTTTTACAACACTAAAGGAAGAGAGCTGACAGGAAAGTGAGAAGATAGAATAACCATAAAAATAAGACACATGAACACAAAATTCATAGCAACGACAGTGATTGTATTCAGAGGCTTGTCCAGCTACACTGCCATTTCCTTTGATCTTATACTTATCCTGCCTGGGTCTTCATGCTAGCTGATTCTCTTCAGTGATGTTAGACACATTTCTTTCTTGCAAAATAAATCCTTAGCTGTACTTCCTTTAATGCCTCTGTTTGCCTTCAGGACACTGTTTCAAAATGTACCTGGAATTTTGTTTTATTCAGATATGATGACTCCAACAGATTAGAAAAAGGCTTTTATTGGAAAGATGATTTATTACCATTTCCAAGAGGAGGGAGCACCATGAAGGGCCACCAGGAAGCATGAGGGTGGGTCACGAGGCAGTAGGACTAAGGGAAAAACAAGGTCAGGATCCTTTGTGGTCATGAATGAGTGGGTGGGGTCAGTAGATACAGGACTGGATAGTGTGAATCATCCGAACAGGCCCTGAGCTACAAGAATGATCGCTAGCTTTCTGGTATTTGGCCCTTTCAGCGAAAGTGTATTCATGTCCTATAGCAAATTAAAATAATAATAATAAATAACATTAAATAAATAAATATATATATATATTTTTTTTTTTTTTTGAGAGAGGTTTTTCGCTATAGGGCGCGTGCACTCGCCAGACAGACAGAGAGAGACATAGAGACAGAAAGCGAGAAATCACCCCCCAGGGGGGATGGTCACGCCGCAATCCCTTCTCCTCCATTCTCCTCTCGGGATCTTGGGCACGCACGCACACGCGCCCCGTGTGAGTTGTAAGCCACCGGGTCCGAGACGCGAACCACGGTCGACTACGTGGGAGTCCAGCGACATAGCCATTACGCTAACTGCTGGTTCCCAAATAAATATATTTTTTAAAAAAGTGTAGAATGAAAGGAGGTTAAGTATTGGTTGGTGTGCATATCAAAGACATGCTCAGAGACCAGTAGTTAATAGTCGCTATGAATTAACTAGCTCTTTAAGGAGCCATCTCTCCTGGGTCACCGAGGCCTAAAAGCTTTAAAAGCATCAGAAAATACGGAGAACTAAAGCAATTGAAAAACAATGAATAAAGATACTATCTTGCCTTCTTTGGTTAGGATCTTGTTCACATTTGGCCCTCATGCATCTCTTCCAGCCTCATCTACCTCACTCATAGAACACTCCTATCCTCGACCTGCTATAGACCCCCGTACCTTTCCATTCCTGTGGCTTTTGCCTTGAGTGCCATGTTTTGGGAATCCCTTTCCCCATATTTTCCTTATGAGTCTCACCTAGAGCATTGAGAAAACCTGCTCTAATTCCTGAGACTTTTTGGCACATGTATGAGTACTTTTCTGTTGTCTCCCATTGGATTTGGTTTATGCCTCAGCGGTAGTGTGTTCGCACTTCATACCTCGTCTGCCATTTATTCACGGATGTCTGTGTCTCCACACGTCAGAATAGGAGCCTAAAAGTAAAAACTGTCTTATCCATCCTTGACTCCTCATTGACTAGCACACGTATTAGACTTCATAGGCATAACCTACTATTGAGTGAACGCAAGGCAGACTGGAACTCTTGCGCAGGTGCAAGCAGCCAGAGGAACTTAGACAACTCCCAAGGGTTTTATGTTAAGGCAAAGCTGTTTGGTTTCACATTAAGATTTTTAAAACTCAGATAAACCCTGAAAAAAATAGGATTTATTAGTAAAGCCAAAAATGATACTTAATCTCAGGAGTCTGATTGTTTCTAATTTCAGAAAGCTGATGTTTTGGAATGAAGTCCTATTTGCTCCCTGTCTCACAGTTCAACCACAATGTACATGTCTGACTTGAAGGGAAGAAGTGGAGAAGGTTACTGTATGGATATATTGGAACCAATGCTCTGCTTAGCTGTTTGATGGACAAAGAACTCTAGAGATTGCCTTCCAGAGAAGGAGAGATGTGGGTATCAGTAGGTCTTTCCCATCACCACTGAAATCATACTTTACAGAGGGAGTCTAAATTTGTCTTTGAAATACTGGAAACGAAGTAATTGACTGTTAGCTTAATTCTTAATTCTTCCCCGGATCTGTCAATGGAATGTCTGTGACTCATAACATTGCCAGGAAGACATTATGCCATTTTTGTGTTTGCTCAAATGGGAGTTTGTTTTCATCCTAGTTTGTATGAGATTTTCTCCCACAGCAGTTAAAAAAAAATCTCTCTTCACCTAAGGAGCAAATGTTGACCTTGGAGGACCAGAGTGCTCATTCCTATAAAGATGTCAAAGAACCTAACACACACACATGCATATATGCATATATTATATATGTTTTATGTGCACATGTGTGCATGTATGTATAAATGAACAGAGATGGAGAGAGAGAGAGAGAGGGAAAGAAGCAGAGTGAGAATGAAAGGACATCACTTTAGGTTCTAAATCTATTCAGAATAATTTAAAGCATTTCCAAATAAATCTAGATCCTCTACATTAGCCCTAAGAAACATTATCTGAGATGTCTGAAATGAGGTATAAAAGGAATTTGAAAACATCGAAAGGGATGTAGTCTGCAGGGCTTGCCTTCTGTGATGAGATTCTCACACATCTCCCTCTCTCTCTTTCTCTCCATCTCTGTTCATATATACATACGTACACACATGTGAGGCTAGCCCTGGGCAGATGGAGTGCGCTCTATTGCCAGGAAGGAGCTGGCTATCTAGGAGGACCCAGGCTGACTGTGTGGAGCTCACCCTAGGAACGGTGGCATTAGACCCCTCTCCCCAACTTCCCCTAATGCCACACACTCCCCAGTCAGGAGCAAATGGCCAATTGTTTTTATGACTGCTCTTCTCTTGATGTATTTCTAAGCACAAGTGATTTGTGAGAACAAAAGGAGGTAATTAAGGGTTGGAATAGATTTGATTTATTGTGCACAGGATTATTTTTGACATTTATTGTGTGACTCAAATACAGTCCAGAGCTGGAAAATATGTGCTCATTACTTTGCATAATGTTCATGTAAGTGAGGGAGACCTGACCGGGGCAAAGGTGACAGACTGGAAGGTTGCCTTCTGGCCCCCCTTCCCCGGGTGCTGCTGTCAGTTTTCTCTCACCTCACCATGAGTTCTTCTGAAGAACCAGGGCCCTTACTTGCTTTCTCCCCACAGACCTGTCTCATCCCAAATAAAAAACAAGACATTGTTATTACTTTCACCTGAAAAGAATTTTTAATGTGATAGGGGAAAAAAATCACAAAATAAAAGCAGTACTGAGAATACTTAGATACGTTTACCTAGGTTAACCTATGTTCACGTTTTGCCCTAACCATTGCTTGCTCATTATGTATCTATCCATCCATTCACCTACTATCTTCTTTCTAATTTGAGCATAAGTCTTACACCAGCACTTTTCCCTTAAATACTTCAGTGCACATTTTCTAACAGTAAGAATTTGATCTTAGGCGATCACAGTGCAGTAATCAAACTTGAATAAATGTAACATTGATGTAGCATTTTTATCTAACCTATGTTTTGATCTAATTTTGTCATTTGATCCAGTAGTGTCCCTTATAACACTATTTCCTTCTAGGGGAGTAGTCTGGGGTTAGGATCTAGGATCTGGATCCCAAGATCCAGTCTGAGGTTCGGTGCTGCATTTTGTTGCCATCTGTCTCTCTTTGCCTTCCTTTAATCTTGAACATTTCCAATGTCTTCGACTTCTATGACATTGCTGCTTTAAAGAGTACAATCACTTATTTTTGTTTAAATACAGTGTTACCCGTTCTCTATTTGTGTGATATTTCTTTATGATTATATTAAAGTTTTGTATTCTTAAAATACCACAGGGCTGATGTCATGTTCTTCCATGTTCTTCTCATGGTATCATTCACACACGCACACACACACACACACACACACACACACATGCATATACATATATATATATATATATATATATATATTATATTCACAGTCTCTCATAGGTGATGTTCATTTTGATCACCCAATCAAGGAGTTTACCAATTCTTTTACTACAGTAGTGTTTGTTTTTCCCCTTGGAACAACTAAGGAACAATTTATAAGGAGACATTTTAAGCCCATGAGATATTCTGCTCCTTATCAAACCTTAGCTACTTTTGGCATACATCAATGATTCTTGCCTGCTGCAAACCTTACCGTGCTGGTTGCAAAATGATTTTTTTCAAGTCCAGCACTACTGTCACGTTTAACATATGAGCCTCTGCATTCTATCGTATGTCTTATCAATTTATTTTTTATTTATCTATCCAATCTATATTGACTAACAAATTCTTATTTTAAATGGTTTATAATTTATTACTGTACTTATTCGATACTCACATTGTCCTGTATTTGACTATGGGGTCTCCTTCAAGTTGGCTCTTATTTTCTGATAGTATGCCTTCATAATATTTTTTTCTTTTTTAGGAGAGGTTTTTGCTATAGGGTGTGTGTGCTCACCAGAAATACAGAGAGAGACAGAGAGACAGAAAGTGAGAAATCACCCCCCAGGGAAGATGGCCACACAGTCCATTCTCCTCCATTCTCCTTTTGGGATCTTGGGCATGTACACATGCACTTGGCATGAGTTTAAGCTGCTGAGTCCAGGACTCAAACCACGGTTGACTACATGGGAGTCCAGTGACGTAGCCATTACAACTGCTAGCCCCCCTTCATAATTATTTTTTAAACACTTCTTACTTCTCACATATGAAATGCGATCAGTTCAACCATAGAATCAGCCATTTGTCCTTTGAGCCTGTTTCATTTTAAAGAGAATGATATTAAAGACCAAGATCTGAGTATTATGTGTGCTAGCTGCTATGAGAATGGCTTTGCTTCTTGCTCTATTAGCAAAGGTATAAAATAGCTTTGTATTTTATACATATACAAGCACATACTACAAATATGCTTACACATATGTGTATATACATGTAGTCTAATCATGCACATGCACTCATCTATACACGTTTTAGAGCTCCTGAGTCCACATCAAAGTCTTCAGTTCTAACTTATTCCCTTCAATAGACTGTGCTCCTTCTACATAGAGAATTCTGGGTCCTGGCAGACTCAGTGCATCTTATTTGTTCAGTCATATAGTAAATATAAAATAGCTCCAGAATGCTTTTTCCATAAAACTAAAATAAACAAACTTACTCAAAAGTTCAGAATGTTTATGCAATGCCCTGTACACACACACACACACACACACACACACACACACCCGTCCCTGGTTCAGATTAATGATATCAGTCAAATCATAAAACCGACCCTTAGTTACTTGAATTATTTTGTTTTCTTACTTTTTTCTCTTTAGCATGTTTAGAATACTCATTGAAATGAATGTAATTAGGTTTAGTCATTTCAGTTACTTCTCAGTTTTACTTACTTTTAGTTTTCTTTCCATTCATATTAATTTTATTTTTGTAAATTTGTAGACTACTGTCAGGGTTTAAAATGTAATATCACTGCAAAAGTTATACTCAGAAAAGCATCGCTCTGTCCTGTATCTTTCTAGATCACAACTCTTCCTGTTGTCTTGTAGGTAACAAATGTGATTTTCTGTTATTGATATTTTTCTGTTTATTCTAAATAAATCCTTTTATCAAGTCTTTCTTCATTCTGAGACACATAGTGAAAGAAAAGCGTCAATATTTCCTGGCAATACTCAACCCTCACAGTGCACCTTGAGGAAGACAATTTCAACCTGGAGATAATGGGATCTTCACCTGGAAAGGTGTCATTCATCAAGGAATAAGAAGGAAGCGTAGACTTGGTCCTCTTCAGTACTTGGTGCTAGGATGTCAGGAGAAAGAAATGGCCCAGGGCCCTGCCTATCTCTGGAACTAGAAACCTTGCAGACTTGGCCACTCTGAGATTGTGGCCACGCCTTAGGAAAACCATGTACAAGGAGTGAAAAATAGAAAAGGTGGACTACTAGAGTGTTATGACTGTGGTAACCAAGTTCTATGATGGAAAATCACTAGCTCTGTGGGGAACATATGATACCCTAATACTGTGGAAAAGAGGTTGCTCCTTCAGACCCAACTCATAGCACCCTATAAGCTCTATCTGGAGAGGTGGGGATCCAGTAGGGACAAACAAGATGGCATGATCAACAGACATCCTGGATTACAGTGGTGACACTGTAGCCTACGGTGAGTGGCCTACTAATTACATCCTCTCCCTTGGAAGTGGTAATAGCCAGAGTCAGTTCTTGCACTGAGTGAAGTTTCCAAGGTACCTTGAAGTTACCCAGCAGGAAGAATCAGAAAAACAGAGAACAACATTCCCCTTGTAGGCTGGGTGGGGCCACTATGTATCACTGCAGTGCAATGTGATCTCATTTTGTAACAAGGCCAGTGAGTGTTAAGGCCAATTTTACAGATGAGAAAATTTCAGGAATACTGAACATCCTGGTGAGCATCACATAGTAAATGGCTTCTTACGGTTCTTAACCCCGGGCTTCCTGAACACAAACTGTGTTCTGAGGACAATATAGATGAGGTCAGAGACCGAGTTCCCTTCTGAAGTCCCTAGGTAATTCTCGTTACCTCTCTGAGCCTCACTCTCTTCACCTCTCCTATGGAGAGGGACGAATAGAGATACAACTCTCTTCCAGTTTTGAAAAGTAAATTTAACTTGTGTGTGTGTGTGTGTTTGTGCATGCACAAATACATGTGCACATACTTTTAAGGGAGATAAACATTTCCTAAAGATGTAGGATTTCAGTAAAAGTAGTAAAGCAACTCAGATGACTGATGTTCAGGGAAGATGTGAGGAAAACATGGGTTGTCTGGTGTGTGCATATTGGGGTCCTCCGGGCCCCAATGTCATGATCAAGAGACATAGAGAGTGGTGGAGAGGACCTGGGAGTACTTTGAGAGAAGGCTTATAGGACCAACAGTGGTCCCTGGGTCCAAAATGAATGGAGGGTCCAGCTTCCATGCTGCAGCAGTAGCACAACTCTGCAATGCTGGAGCCATGTGGAAGATTGGAGTTTGGTTCCCAGGCAGAGATGTACATGCTGGGCATGTGTACATGCACCAGTGACTCTGGCCAGGAGGGCTGGAGGAAAGATGGTGGCATGAGACTCTGTTGAGGGTGCAGTCTCTTTCTCTTTCTCATGAGAGAAATATGCAAGTTAACTTAAAGGAAAAAGAAGCATGGCAGGATGGGGACAGCAGGTGATGGCTGAATCCTTGTTGGGATCTCTCTCCACCCAGAGGTTTTTTATGTGTGCTTCCTCACTTAATTCATACAGACAATTTATGATGTAGGTAGTAACCATACATGCTACATATGTATAAGCAGGCTGAGTCTCAAGGAGGTGAGGACGTTGGCCATGGCATGCAGCTAGGTGAGGAAGGAGGCAGAATGCCCTGTGAGCCAGCCCTCTGGGCTCAAAAGATGACCTGCCTTGCTGCATGTGGGAAGAAGCAGTGAGAGCCAGCAGCTGAGAGGAAACCCATGTGCTTGTTTTCCTGGCCTCAGAGTTGCTCCCGTGTGGAAGGGGCTCCAGCTCTCACATTAAAGTTAGCCTTCTTTTCTCTACCCAGTTTTGTGCAGAGTAAAATATGACATTTGGTTAATTAATTTTTCAGATCTACAAGGCTGGAGTAGGAAAGGCTGTAAATTAAACAATTCTCATTTCCATAACATTGCGGTCCAAAGGGTATCGCTCTGTGATGCATCCCTGAAGCAATGATGCGTGGTTTTTATTAAACAAAGGCTCGGATCCAAAAGCCCCTTGCCCCTGCTTTGTGATGAAGTTAGGCATGCGAAACAGAAAAATAATTGGACGTGTTTATCTGCTGATTTTTTTTTCCTTTTTTTAATCTGAATCTACTCAACGGGGCTGTCAAGGACTGTTCCCTAAGACTGTATGGGAAAAAAAAAAAGAAAGATAAAAATTTAAAAGGGCTTTTATTACATAATCTCCACCTCATTCCAAGTAGACACCTCGTTCCAAGTAGGCAGGGCTTGCCACAGTGCATGAGATAGGAGAGAATGAAATAGACAAAGAGGCCAGGGATGGGGGGGTCCATAGCATGGGATCAAATAAGGAGGGATGGAGTGAATGACAAGGGAGCCTGATAGAGTACTCAGATGGAGAGAGGTTTGCAAAGGGTTGGATGGCAGTTCAAGAAGCTGGGGACGAAGATATGCTCATGCGGTGTTGAGGAAAGCAGACATTGACCTCACCAAGAGGGCAGGAGAGCTCACTGAGGATGAGGTGGAACGTGTGATCACTATTATGCAGAATCCACGCCAGTACAAGATCCCAGACTGGTTCTTGAACAGGCAGAAAGATGTAAAGGATGGAAAATACAGCCAGGTTCTGGCCAACGGTCTGGACAACAAGCTGCGTGAAGACCTCGAGAGACTGAAGAAGATACGGGCCCATAGAGGGTTGCGCCACTTTTGGGGCCTTCAGGTCCGAGGCCAGCACACTAAGACAACTGGCCGTCGTGGCCGTACCATGGGTGTGTCCAAGAAGAAATAAGTCTGTAGGCCTTGTCTGTTAATAAATAGTTTATATACCAAAAAAAAAAAAAAAAAAAAAAAAAAAAAAGAAGCTGGGGACAAGGTAAGAATCACAAACAAAGGGAATGGGATCAGAATTGCAAGATCTGTGAAGGAATGACTCCTGCACAGTTTTATTGTATTTGGAAAGTCTGTGGTCACAGCAGGCTTGGGGTTTGTGTGGTGGATGAGGAGACAGGGCCAAATGTGTCTGTAAAGTGGAAGAGCAGAAATAAGCCACAGTCAGGGCCTCAGACAAGTGAGATGTGGGGTTAGGAAGATTCCAAAGGCCAAAGCAAGGCAAGGAGTGTATGCCTTAGTCATTCCTTGTTAGGGACAGCAAGGATCAGGCTAAGAAGTCAGGGGTAGACCAGAAGCCTCTGTAAGAGGACAGGAAGTCAAACAAGGAGATGGAAGCAGACGGGTGGGACCTGGTCAAAGGATAGGCCATCATAGCTCTAGCCATACGAATGCAATGGGCAGCACTGGTTGCTCCATTGTGGAGTCAGGGTTGTCTTGTATGCTCGCAGGACCTGCAGGGATACCTGGCTCTAATGGAAATGCAAAGGCCGGGGCAGAGCAATTCCTGATGTGGAACCTAGCTGAGTGTCCCACATTTATGGGATTTACCATAGTGAGTAGGAACACAAATAATTTAGGGAATACCTAATACATGCAGGTATAATACCAGCTTTGGGGATATAGAAATAAGTAAGATCAGGCCCCTACCTTGCATTAAGGAAATTAAACTTGAACACAAGAAGTAATAGCAATTGTTTTGAATGAACAGGAGAGTCATTGCTTCTGCCTCAGGGAGTTGGGGAAAGCTCCTGAGGAGGCATGAAATTTGTATTAGATCTGGAAAAATTACAGGCAGATAGGAAGGATATTTCAAACAGGGAAAACTGTGGTGGTACAAACCTAGGTTCCATATACAAATGTGTTCACTAGATTTATTCATGGCAGAAAAACAAAGTAGACATTTTAGGGGAAAAAATGTCAATAGAAATGAAACAGAATGCTCAGTTACCCAAATACTTCTATTAAATGGAGTTTATACTCTTTTTTTTTTTTTTTTTAGAGGTTTTTGCTATAGGGTGCGTGCACTCTCCAGACAGACAGAGAAAGACATAGAGACAGAAAGTGAGAAATCACCCCCCAGGGGGGAAGGTCACGCCGCAATCCCTTCTCCATTCTCCTCTCGGGATCTTGGGCACACATGCACACGTGCCCGGCGTGAGTTTTAAGCCACCGGGTCTGGGACGTGAACCGTGGTCGACTACGTGGGAGTCCAGCGACATAGCCATTACACTAACTGCTGGTTCCCTGGAGTTTATATTCTTTAAGTGGACTTTTCCAAAGTATTTACCATAGTTATTTATAATTAATTAAAAAAACGGGGAGAAGGTTTCATTGTCAGTAACTGAGGGAATATCAGGTAAAGTACATTGAAGTTTATGTCTTTTCCACAGGACTTCTCTGAGCTTTTATTATATTAATATGTATTTTGAGTGTCAAAGATGGAGTTTAGCTTTGGCATTTCTCATATCTATTAGGTAATAGCTTTGTTCTTCTTCTTCTTCTTTTTTTTTTTTTTTTTTTTTTTTTCCAGCCAAGACATAAATGGGGTATGTGAGGAAACTGGTTTAAAAATGTTGTGTAATAAGAGTTAACATTGGAGTAGAGGCCAGGTAATGGCACAGTGGTAACAGTACTGGACTCACATAAGAAGAGCCTGGGTTCATGTCCTGGGACCTCTCTATGCACACCGGGTACATACACACATGTGCCTATAATCTGGGCTGACTGAGACGGACTGGATTGTGGTGTGAGGACCCTGTTAGGAGCACTCGCCTCTCTGCCTCTGTCTGTCTGTCTGTCTCTCTCTGTCATGAAAGAAATAAATGAAGAAAACTGGGGTAGACACATGTATTTTCAGGCCCATGTCTCCCTTTAATGAACCTTGCTATCTCTGTCATACTGTGTCTGTATTATCTGATTGTTGTTTATGTCCTTGGCTACCCTCAAACCTCCGCTGTTCAGTATAGCTACAAACTTCTGAGCCCTTGAAATGTTATTGTTAATGGTTGAGATGAACTATGACTTACTGGAGAGTTATAGGAATACATACATGTCTTGAGTTATATTTCCACTGAAAATCACTCTCATGGCTTTCTGAGTGTGAAGATATTATTTATTTGCATGTTTTTCATAATTCTTAAGAAGTTTTTTACTTCTCTGACAAAGACAGAGACAGACTGAGTAGCAACCCAAGTGGGATCCTCACACCACAACTAAGCCCAGTCTCAGCACCCTGTTCTTGGGCACAAATGTGAACTCTTAGCATGCCCAGAGAGGTACTGGGATGCAAACCTGGGACCTTTCCCATGTGAGTTCAGTTGTATTTCTGCTGCACGACCACCTGGCCTTCATCTGTATATTCTTTTTTGTTTTGCTTTGCTCAAAGCTTTCTCTTTTTCAATAACTAATTAACTCCCTCCACAAGTGAAAGAGACAGAGAGAAACAGACATACGGCATCCCCAGCAGAGTCCTAATGCAGCAATGTACCCCGAGCTTTCAGTCAGCCCACATTTTACCATTGTGCCATTGTCTCGTCTCCTCATCTGTGAATTTTTTATGCTTAACCAATCTTCTGTCATAATAGGCATTCAATGAATGTTTGTTGAATGGGTAAAATGTTTATGGAGTGGATATAAGCAAATGAGTAAATGAAATCCTCTACTTAAACCACTTGTTGCACTTAAAGTCTGATAAAATAAATTCTTGTTTCTTATTTTCTTACTTTAGACTTATTTTATTATTTTATTTTATTTTATTTTATTTTATTTTATTTTATTTTATTTTTCCAGAGGCTGTATGTGCTTTCCAGCCATAATCCATTTTTTTCTATTTCTGGGTCCCTTCAGAATTTTGGAAACACATGCACACACACTCTATTTTCTAAGCTATAGGGACCAGGATTCAAACTATAGTCAGCCGTGTGGGATCCAGCTCCCTGTGAACTATGTATAACCACTGAATTATGGAGCCAATCCTCTTTTCCTCTGAAAGAGGTTTTTGCCTTAGGGAACATGCACTCCCCAAGGAGAGAGGGATAGAGACAGTGAGAAATCACCCCCAGATGGGATGGCCAGACTGCAATCCTTTCTCCTTCATTCTCCTCCTGGGATCTTAGGCATGCATGCATGCATGCCTGGTGTGTTTCAAGCCACTGGGTCCAGGACTCGACCACAGCCCGCATACCATCTGCTGGCTCCGGGGCTCAGTCCTCTTACTTTATCTTATGAAGGCTGTTTCTGCCTACATATAAATGACCTCTTACTTATGTAAATATTTCATTTGGATGTATGAAAGTTATTGCCTATTTTAACATACTCAGAAAACTGCCTTTCCTAGCAATACAATTTCCTTTTAAAAAAATTCAAAGTTCTGGATTCTGAAACAATTTGCAATAGTTGGAAACTTGCACGTAGCATCCAACAGCTCATGTGGCCACATGAACTCCTTCACCTCCTGCATTCTCACTTCTGGCCTTGTCTCACTTTTTCCTCTTTTCCCCAGGAAAATGGTTTCCTGATAAATCAGTAACTCCTTGACTTCCAAAGCCTTTTCTTATAGTTCTAGGCTCTTTGAAGCATTAATTTATATCAAGCAAGTGTCTTATTTCTATAAAACCGCATCCTCCAAATAGTAGTTATTGCATTCTGGTCTACCTCCTGCATACACATTTTCAAGATTCTTTTCTTCACAGGGGAGGGAAAACAGGAAGATATGAGGTGCTGTTCTTAATGAATTGAAATGGAAAGTAAGGTGTGAAGTCCTGTAAGGTGGTAAGTACTGTTCTAATTGAATTGGAATAAAATAAAACAAAATACCTTGCTGGCTTTGCTCTGGATTTCTGAGCCTTCATACTTTTTTTCAGGGAATTTTATTTTTAAATTAAAAAATTGTATTCAGTATTATTACTAAAAAAAATTCAACAGCAAGAGATAGAAAGTGAGAGTGAGAGCGAGTGAGCGAGTGAGAGAGTGAGCAAGAGAGAGAAAGTGAAAAAGCAAGATGTCAGTTCTAGGACTTAAACCATGGTCAACCACATGGCAGTCTAACACCTTAACCAACATGTCACCTGTTGACCCCAAGAGGAGACTTTAAAAAGTTTTGGGGGAAATGGAATTAAAATATGTTTATTTTGGCACAAAAATTTTTAGAATCTATGTATAGTTTTTTTCATATCCTCCTTGTATATGTATCCTCCTTGAACTTTAAAAAAATCTCTTGTATTATTTAGTATTTGAAATTTAGGGGCCAGCAGGTGGCATGGTGGTTAAGGCACTGAATTCCCACATGGCCAACCGTGGTTTGAGTCTCAGACCTAGTGGTTTGCTTTCTCCCTTCCCCTCTTTCTCTCTCTCTGTATGTGTGTCACTCTGGTCAAATAATAATAACAATAATAATAATAATAAATTAAATAAATTAAAAATTTAAAGTATTTGAAAAAATTTAAAGTATTTGAAATTTAGTATATTTTTTTTTCACCCAGATATTCACTGGGTATGCAGATTTTAGTATGTTGTTTAACTTGTGGTCATGTAGAACATCAGATAAATGCTGGACTGTTGATTTGTGTTGACTAAAGTTTTGTTGTAGATTGTAATACTGAGCAAATTTGGTCCTATCCCATAAAGAGGCAGAGTCTGTTTCTCTACCCTTTGCATCTTGGCTGGCCTCCTGACTTGCTTTTACCAATGGGGCATCAGCCACCATGATATAAGGAAAGGTTTGGAAAATAATTACTCAGTGGTATTTGTCTTCTAACTTTGGGTAATATGTTTGTTATTACCAAGTGAAGAAGCCTAAGGAAGCCTTCCAGACCATGATAGGTATGTTGCCCTGTCACCTCCACTATTTCAGTCAAATGCAAGACCTGTGGGGACAACCTGGACCATCTACTCACTGGTCAACCCACCAGCTGATGTCTGTCACGTGAGGGAACCAGAAAAATTGCCCAGAAAATGTAAGCTAAATATATGCTTGTTATTGACTTTACAATTGGACTATGCAAAGAGGCTGGAAAGGTAGTGCAGAAATTATGAGCAAGGGCTACAAACTTTGGTGGTGGCTAACAAACTGATGGAGAAACCACTAGAAAATGGCAACACACTTTGTATAATATAGCAGTTTGTAAACTTGTTGCCTGTAAATTGAGGAATGCTGAATTTTGGTCAGCAAAGGAGCTCTCCAGACAGGATGATAAAGTGTCAGTTGGTTGCAACTTGTTTTATAAAGTATTGCACAAGAGAAGAGCTAAAGAAAGAACTATTAAATGTGTATACAGAAGTTTGAAGATATAAAAAAACTAATCTCAAATTAACTTTAAGGCCACAAGAAGGAATCATAACAACAATTTCATGTGTTGTTTTCACATTATTAAAGTACAGTCTCGTGAATAGAATATCCACAAACATGGGACCAGTGGATGGCATAATGGTTATGTCTCTGGACTCTCATGTGGTTGAATACAGTTCAAATCCCAGAGCCACAGGCTTAAACTCACGTCGGGTGCATGTGGGTGCCTGAGATTCCAATAGGAAAACGGAAAGAAGGGATTGCGGCATGGCTATGGCCATATCCCCCAGTGGAGAGGGGTGATTTCTTGCTTTCTGTCTCTCTGTCTCTCTCCATCCTTCTGATAAGCACACGTGCCCTATAGCAAAAACCTCTAAAAAAAAAAAAAAAAAAAAAAAAGAAAGAAAGAAAAAGAAAATCCACAAACATTTTAAGGTTATTGTATAACAGCAAAAGGGCCACTGGTTTGGATATAAAGGAACTGAAAACACTCACAATACCAAAAGACTTTTGTCACCTAACTTTTCTTTCTTCCTTTTTTTCTTCTCTCTCTCTTTTTCTCTCTTTTTCTTTCTCTCTCTCTCTTTTTTCATTTTCTGATCTAAGACCTTTTTCATTTTCACGTTTATTCTCTCTCAACACTTTTCTTTTCATCTTCCTCAACCCTTGTTATCTTTAGTCTTTTTGATAATACCATTGAGTAGGTACGGGCGATATCTGTTACGGTTTTAATTTGTATTTCCCTAATAATTAGTGATGTTGAATATTTTTATATCTGTTGGCCAGGGGCCAGCTGGTGCCTGGTGGTTAAGATGACTGGATCCCATGTGGCCAACTTCGTGGTTTGAGTTCTGAACCTAGTAGCTTGAAAGACATGCCAGGCACTAACTGACTAAATGCATACACACATATGCACACCTGTTGGCCATTTATACATCTTCTTTAGAAAAATGTCTGTTCAGATCTTTTGCTCAATTTTTCCTCTAGGTTCTTGTCATAGTGTGCATGCACTCACCAAACAGAGTCACAGAAAAAGTGAGAAATTACCCCCCCGCCCCCCAGTGTGGATGCCCACACTGCAATCCCTTCTCCTCCATTCTCTGCCCAGGATTTTGGGCATGTACACACATGTGCCTGGCCTGATATTCAAGCTACTGTGTCTGGGACTTGAACCACTATTGGTCATGTGGGAGTTAGCAGCTTAACCATCATGCCACCTGCTGGCTTCCTTTTGCTCATTTTTAAATTAGGTCATTTATGGTTTGCTGCTATTGAGTTGTTTGAATTCCTTATGTGTTTGGTGACTAACCTCTTATCAAATATAGAATTTACAAATATTTTCTCCCATTTTTCAGGCTATCTCTTCACTTTCTTAGTTGTTTCCTTTGCTGTGCAGAAGTGTTTTAGTCTGATGCAATCCCTTTTGTCTGTTTTTACTTTTGTTTCCTGTGGTTTTTGGTCATAGAAAAAAAAAATATTACCTAGATAAATCCCAAGTAGTTTTACATTTTCATGTCTTACATTTAAGTATTTATGCACTTTAAGGAGATTTTTGTATATGATGTGAGATAAGGGCCCAATTTCACTACTCTCCTGCATAAACATATCCAATTTTCCAAGCACCATTTGTTGAAAAGAATGTTTCATCTCCACTGTGTGTTCTTGATGCCCTTGCCAAAAATCAGACAACTATAAATACATGGATTTATTCCTGGATTAGCTACTCTCTTTTGTCCATCTATCTGTTTGTTTTTATGCTAGTGCCATAACTAAGATTAGTGTATCTTGGCAACATATTTTGAAATCAGGAAGTGTGATGCCTCCAGTTTTGTTTCTCTTGCTCAAGATTGCTTTAGCTATTCAGGGTCTTTTGTGGTTTCTTACAATTCTAGGATTTTCTTTTTCTACTTCTGTAAACAATGCCACTGGAATTTTGATAGAGACTGCATTGAATTGGTAGATAACTTTGAGAAGTATGGGCATTTTGTCAATATTAATTCTCCCATTCCATAAACACTGATCTTTTTCCATTTATTTGTTTCTTCTTTATTTTCTTTCATTAATATTTTATAGTTTTCAGAGCATAAATATTTCACTTCTTTGATTAAGTTTTTTCTAAGGGTTTTTTTAATGCTATTGGAAAATGCAATTATTTTCTTAATTTTTTGGATAGTTCATTGTTAATGTGTAAAAGCATAATGGATTTTTGTGTGTTGACTTATATTTTCCAACTTTACTAAACTGGTTTATTAGTTCTAACAGTCATTTGGTGGAGACTCGAGAGTTTTCTACACATAAGATAATATTGTCAGTAAACAGGATAAACAGAAAGAGGCTAAAAGTGAAGAAACAAAAAAAGCCCATGCAAATGGCAACCGAAAGAGAGCAGGAGTAACTATTACTTATATTAGACAAAATAGATTTTAAGTAAAAAACTCATAAGAGACAAAGAAGGTCATTATATACTAATAAAAGGATTAATTTTTCGAGAAAATGCAATGATTTTAAATATGTTTACACCCTTGGGTCAACTCTACAGTCTAGTGGGTAAAAAGAGCCAGATCCCACATGGCCAAGCACAGTTCAAATTCCAGCCCCTACAGCTTGAGAACACACTGGATGCATGTACAGGCATGTCCAAAATCAGGACAGGATGGAGAAGGAAGAGGTATGGAAGAGGAGATTGTAGCATGACCATTCCCTAATTGGGTGTGGTTCCTCCCCCTCTCTGTCTTGCCATCTCCCTTTGGCACGTGCACACACCTTCTGGAAATATCTCTATCTATCTATGTCTATCACTTATCATCTATATGTGTGTGTGTATAATATATAAACATAAAATACATACTCAACATTGGAGTATCTAAATATGCAAAACAGATATTTTCAGAACTGAAGGGAGAAATTGATAGCAATACAATAATAATGGAGGACTTCAATACCCTACTTTCAACAATAGATAGATACATCATCCAAACAAAAAAATCAAAAATGAAAGAGTCAATTTGAACAAAAAAATACCAAATGGGCATAACAGACATATATAGAACATTTTGTCCATCAACAAGAGGACACACATTCTTTTAAAGTGTGCATGGGACATTTTTTAAGAGAAATCTTATGTTAGGCTGCAAAATAAGTCTTAACAAATTTAAGAAGATTGAATGGTATCAAATATGTTTTTTTACCACATACTATAAAATTGGAAACCAATAACAGGAGAAAAACTGGAAAATAAGTGGAAATTAAACAATATACTCCTGAAAATAAATGGAGCAAGGAAGAAATAAAAAGATAAGAAAATAAAAAAAACCTTGCTACAAATGAAAATGCAAACACAACATAATGAATGCACAGCACTTACCCACTATGCTACTATGCTATGGGCCAGCCTGTAAAAAAAATAAAAGTTGTACTTTTATTTTTCTATAATCTTTTGAAGTTCCCTCATATGAATGACAGCCTGAAGAATACTCCTATAAACAAAAACCATTAGAGTAAAGTGTATGAAATCTTTGGGACCCTTTTTTAAATCTTTAGAGACTTAAGCTTCAACTAAATTTTAAGTTTTCAAAGTTCTGAATTTTTCAGATAGAGAAATATCACCTGGATAAATTGAAAAACTGAGCAATGTAGTAAGGTTAGAAATATTATACAGCATTCACTTGTCAGAATTTCTTTATTCCTGGTCTCAGAATAGCTTGCTAACTTTGTGTTCTATTCTGTATTTTACAGACTTCTTACTTCCTGTCAAACCACATTGACCTTCCAGGTATGGTGTGAGATCTAAATTAAGAAGCTACCCAGCGAAGCCCAAGCATGATAATGGATATTATCCATGGACAAAAACAGTAGCCTGCCTGCTGAGTCAACAGGCATGCTTACAATGGTTTACAAAGAGAACAGGGGAATAATGGGAGATGGAGATGTTACCAAGGCATGTGTTTGACAGGAGCTGAGCTTCCAGATAGAAACCCGATGCCGCAATACACAGATGTCTGCCTATACTTGGACTTCCATTTTCATTTTCCTAACACAAAAGCAAAAACAATAAAACACATGCACCAAAACAAGAGAGTTAAGAAAGAGTAGGTGAAATTGGAAAGGAGTCAGAGGGTTCTGGACATAAAACAGGTAAGAACTCACAGTGGACAATGAAGAAAATTGCAGTTTGACTCAGTAATACAGAAGCAATCCTATGGCATTTACTTTGTTCCTCTGTAGTGAGGAACAAAACTCAGCTCCAAGGAAAGGGAAAATTTTGCTAATCTCTATGCTAAGTCAATCCTGCACATTCCCTTTCTAGCCATCACTAATATCCACCTCTGCCTACCATACACACACACACACACACACACACACACACACACAAAGGAGAGTCCCAGAACTTGTTAGAAGACATTTCATCCATGGAACAAGGCTCATAGGACTAGAAGGCTGTGATATTGTGATATTCTGGTCCTTCATTCAGCCCAACTCTTCTCTTCCACATTCTCTGTTCCTCTTAAGTGTATGCAGTAATGGACTTGTGGTCATCCTTCACGGGTTCCAGATCCTTCCACTCCCAACTTCTTTCTGTTTTTCTTTTTTAAAGTTTATTTGTATTTATTTCTCACATGCGAAAGGGAGGGAGGAGAGAAACTCCCTACAGGGTTTTCACACAGATCCATCTCCAGCGTCAGCCAGCTTAATTACAGACATGTACACCTGTGCCTGGGATGTGTAGGGAGACCTCAGGACAGAAACCTGAGCTCTTCCCTGTGGCCTCAGCAAGGTGAAATGTTGCATTACCACTGGGCCACCACAGCTGGTCCCCAATATCTTATGACTGTCTAAAAGTAAAGTCTAAAATGTAAATATGTTGATGTGCAGGGTTGGGTCACAGGGTAGAGGAAGAGAAAAGAGGCGATAGAGGTGTTAGCCTAAACTTTGTTTTCCAATCCCACCCTCACAGATCTCTGCAATAGTACTACTGGCAGTATGTCGCTACCTCAGAGAACCAAGAGTATTACTCTGACCTCCGATGTCTTCCTTTTATGCTCTAGGCTTTCACTGATTGGTGAGGGTCAATGATGTGAAGAGTAGCAGGTACTTGTGGATTGCTTACCTAATAACATTCATTCCTTTTGAATTTTAAAAATGCATAGATTACACAGAGAGCTATCCTCCACCTGATTCCATGTGCTTCCAGGGAGGGGAATCCAACCCGGGAGTGAAAACTGATTGTTTTAGCCTGGAAGGACTAAACCATTATTTCTCAAACTGTAGCTTCTAAAACAACTTTACTAGCATTTTCTGGGAACCAGAAACCCTGGGACAGATCTCCCAAATCCACGGTGTGACAAGTCCATTGGGTGATTGTGATACATTCTGAAGTCTGAGAACCACTGGTCTAAACTCCTATTCTTGTAAATGATTGGATAAAGTCAGTGGTTCTTCTGAAATGAGGATGATTTTGTGCCTCCTGTTCATCTGCTGCTACCCCTATGGACATTTAGCATTATCTGGAGACATTTTTGATTCTCCTATCTGGTATCCTATAGGCAGAGGCCATAGATGCTGTAAAACATTCTACAATTAAAAAGATAACCCCACAAAAAATTATGCAGACCAAAGTGTCAGCAGAGCAGAATTCTGGGTTGTGTATAGGCATGTGAAACAATTCTAGAATAAGATGGAAAAGGAAATCTGTGGCATGGTGATATTTTCTAATAAAACCTTTTCAATAAAAATTCCTTTTCTTTGATTAGACGTTGTCATGTCCAACAAAGTACAAGGCCTAGCTTAGTATTACAAGCTCATGGCTGCGCAGAGGAAGGCATGAGGACAAGCCTCCTGGGAGCATGCGGAAAACCAGGACTCACATAGGATGTGTGGAGCAGGAGTAGGTAGGGCAGCCTTCTGGTAACTCCTGAGCAAGACAGTCCTTGTAGGTTTCCCCTCCTTGTCTGTCGTGATGGTCACCGATGACCTTTCCTTTCTCACTTTCAGTTGTTCCTCGCAATATCTAATACCTGACAGAGCAAAGCTGTTCTGTTTTCCTGGTGCAGTTTTTATACATTATGTAGAGGATGATCTAGATGCAATAATTGCTAGATGCAATTATTTTAACTTCTACATAAGGACTGTTTCCTGCCTTTCTTCACCCTAAAGATTTGAGAAATAATAATGTCTTGTCAGCTAAGGTATACTACAGGCATGTTCTGGTCTCAAAAATAATTTTTGTGATCCACCTTTTGACATTTTTTGTTAATCCTCTTGGTTTTCTCTAGACTTCAGGACTTTGATATTGATCCAATCCTTAGAAACTCCCAGTATCCTTTCCCTGGCCTCTTGAATAACTTCCCACCATATTAGTTGAGAGAGAAAGGCAGTCACACTGGACTCAGAAATTCTAATGACAATTGCTGCGTAATTATTCATGTTACACAGAGCCTGCACCCTGGGATATATTGCTCAGCTCTAGTAAGGACCCTGTTTCCAAAGGGCAGCATCGAAATTATGGTTTGATGAAGCTAGTGGAGAACAAGCAGGTCCTGTTTTTACATTGGAGCTATTTTTGATATTTTCTTTTTTTGAGAATGCTTTGCTTTATGAATGCAAGCATGTGAATCTTGAAAAGAAAATCAGTCTGAAGGTTGATGATATAAAATTAGCAAAGCTCAAGTCAGAGAGCGAAGAAAGAATTTTCAAAACTTCTTAGGCTAGAATCTCAGGCAGCAGCAAATCCCCTTGAGGAAGGACTTCATCTTCATCTCCAAGCCATATCTAATTGCCTCTTTGTCATCCTCTGATTAAAACCAGCAGCAATTGGACTGTCTAGGAGCTCTGTACATAACAAGGTTTAGCTACTGGCTTGGCAGAACAGTGTGGTTTTTCAAAGGCTAATAAGGTTGAACTTGGCATCATCTATCACTAATCTGTGGCTTTATTCTTGGCTCTCGTTTCATGTTCTGCCACATTTAATTTACTGCTCTCTTGCTCCAGATGACACTGATGATGTTGAAAGTTGGTGAGGCAGTGGGGGTCGCGGGTGGGAAGACTGTGGTTAATAAATGTGGTTCTAGCTGTCTGGTATGTATCTGACCTTCATCTTTCAAATAACCTGTGTAAATCCAGACCAGTCAATAAACCCAGATAGATGGCTATGTTAGGGGTGACAATGAAATTAGGTGAGCAAATTCCGATACAAGGAAAAATGAATGTGTTGGCCTAGTACACACCAACTGGTTCTATAGTTTTTCGTAAGTGGCTTCCTTGGGTGACGTTGAGTGACTAGCACTGGTTACTAATGGGAATGGATGGCCCATTTTCTGATGGCCCGGGATGATAAATAGCTGGTCTGAGATTGTTTTCAGAAGAGGGGTGATAGTGTTACTACTATGAACATTAAGCTATGCTGCAGGTGCATAGCTCTGTAAAATGGGGCAAAAATCTAAAACCCATCTATGCACCATGCCTCAGCTGGATCATAAAGAAAATGTAAGATCCTTATAATTTCTTTTTTTAAGGAGCTTATTTAGTGCACCCTTCCTTCATATTTATGCTTTTACTTGCTCTTGTGTGATGTCCCAAAGGCTTCTTTGCCCAAGTCCCAAACTTTCCTGCATAGTTTTTTCAGCATCTTCTTTGTGTTGAGTAAAAATTACAAGTTGTATCCCATCTTGTAAAATAACCACCATTGCCTGAGCCAGTCTCCATCCTCAGTTGAGATAGATTCAGACAAAGCACAAAAGGCAAGTGGAGAAGAATGTCCCTCATGGGTCTATCCCTTTCCACACCTGTGTTCCCAGTCCTTCTATTGTCTATGAAAACGTACTCCCAGTAGGTATTTTACACAAGCTTACAGCTTTATTAATTAAAGTAGTACTTGCTGCTATGAAAGATACCTCCCTAAGTCTCAGAGACCTGACATGGTAGTTTGTTTTTCACTTACATGAAGTACAAATGGTGGTGGTAGGAGAGAGCTGAAGCTCTGAACTAACAGAAGCTCTGCCATATCTACATGTGACTTCTAAGATCATCCTGGAGCCCCATAAATACCAGCAGACAGGGGAAGAGAAAGAAAACAGCCTGTAGGGATGGATGAAGTTACCACCTCTAGGGCTTTTAAACTGTCTGCCCAGGAAGGATGAGAAGCCATTCAGTGAGCAGAGAGCTATGGGCATATGGTACTCATGGAAAAGAGCTCTGAACTGGAAGGCAGGGAGGGTGAGCCCCGCTGTGGCCTGGCTATGCCACTAACTTAACACATGGTCTTCCTTGTTTGATTAACTCACCTGCATTCATTTCCATACTGGTTATACTCTAGAGTCTAGACTCTCAAGGACACTTCTAGAACCAAAGAGCTATAAACTTACATTAATAGTTAAAAAAAGTGATATATAACTAGGCCATTGATTTTTGGTTGATGTTGGCCATCATATGTTTATTCTACATCTAAAACTTGGTCTTGGATGATACTTTGTACTTACTAAAAACATTTCCGATTCTTCTATATGTATCAGGCATGTGATATCATTTGAATTTTATATAGTTTGAATGTGGTTTTAGCTTATTTCAATTTATTCATCTATTTCTTTCTCAGCTTGGTTAATCTCTTGAGGCAAGATATCTATAAAAACTGGTAACGAGCTCCAAAATTTAAAGACTCTCTAACATGAGAAGAAGAACACAGGTAACTACTAGTTTGAATGATTTATAACAGGGCAGGGCATATTTTCTCCAGACTGCTATCTTTTCCATCATCACATATTTCTTCCCCTTGCAAATTTAATTCATAAACTGTAGCCACTATCTCCTCACTTCTAAACACTCATTAAAGTCAGCAATTTATAAAATGTACCCATCACTTGACTGTAATTGTCCTCATTCTACTCCTTTGCCATAAATTGTCAGCTTCATGGAAATGATTCCTAAAATACATATTCTGTCCAAATCGCTCTCATGGATTGTTAAATATCTAATTGCTTAGTGATTATTTTCAACTGGATATCCCACAAATACTTCACATTCAATGTACTAACCAGAAAACTGGCATTAATTTATATATGTTAATTAATTCCAGAAATTCTCAGTATAGTTTCCTGCTTTGAGCTATGAAGCCATAACTAGGATTAGATTTACACTTCCACTATTAAATTAAAAAGCAGAAGGAAAAAAAACTAAAAATATGCCAGGTGTTACCTGAATGTGATCATAGGAAAAAGAGAAACCAATGAGATCAGCTCTAAGAATACCCCAGCTATGTCGCTGGACTCCCACGTAGTCAACTGCAGTTCGAGTCCTGCACCCGGTGGCTTAAACTCACGCCGGGCGCGTGTGCGTGCCCGCCCAAGATCCTGAGAGGAGAAGGGAGGAGAAGGGATTGTGGCTTGGCCATCCCCCCTGGGGGGTGATTTCTCACTTTCTGTCTCTCTGTCTCTCTCTGTCTGTCTGGCAAGCGCACATGCCCTATAGCAAAAAAAAAAAAAAAAAAAAAAAAAAAAAAAAAAAAAAAAACCTCTCCAAAAAAAAAAAAAAAGAATACCCCAGCTTTACACTTGAAGCATTTTCTGGGCAATGATCAAGAGAGGAGGACCTCATGCAGAGCAAAGGAGTCTTGCTGATTTGGGTGGGTAAAGAATAGATCCAGGGTGGCTGAGGGGAGAACTTTAGACATCATTTTGAAGAGGCAACATACAACATAATGTCTCACCAAGAAGAAAAAGGTACATTAGAGAGATGTAGGAGAGGGAATTGCAACATGAGCATAATCCATTGGGGGGCTTTCCCCCCTCACCATCTCGCCTCTGTTTTGTTCTTTTTCCTTTTATTAAAAAATTAAAAAAAATTACTATAGGGCATGTGTATTGGACAGAGAGAAAGAATGTGAGAAATCACACCGCAGGAGAATGGTCGCATTGCAGTTTCTTCTACACTCTCATCTCGGGATTTTGGATGCAAACACACACACACACACACACACACACACACAAGCACACATGAGACCAGTGTGATTCTAAAGCCTCTGGATCTGAGATGCGAGCTGCAAAGCTGGCCATGTGAGATTCAGTGCCTTAACCTCCATGCCACCTTCTGGCTCATCCTCCTTTCTCTCTTTCTCTCTCTCAATCTCTCTCTTTCTTTCTTAGTATCTCTCTGGTGAGCACATGCACCCTCTGACAAAAGGAAAACTGCACTCAAAATGTTAAGAAATTTTGTGGGATATTTGTTTTCCTTTGTCTTATTCCTTTCCCAGAGCAATTCAGTGTTGTCAGGATGAAGCCACTTGATTCCTGGTTCTCTCCTGGGGTGGAAGAAAAAGAGCTGGATTTATTTGCAAAGTTCTGGCTTGTTTGAGGACTGTCCAAGGGACTGGCTTTTGCTTTGCTGACTTAGAGCATGACAGGCATAGTGACATAGTCTGGATTTCAAGGTAAATGCTGCTGAAAGCAGCATGGGCACTTTGCTGCAACAGAGCAAGGTGACTACAGCCCTGTGGGCTCTGGAGGCAAAAGATTATGGGAAGAGTGGGAGGAGACTTCATGAGGAGACTTCAGAAATGTTTGTGGAAAATGTAATTAAAGTACAAGTTTATATTGGTGCACAAAAATTTAGAAACTCATGCAATTTTATTCATAATACACACTTTATATGAATTTTTGGAAGACCCCTTCATATAGTAGAGTACTTAAAACTCCAAGAAGATGCAAGGGGAGACTGGAGAAAATTATGACACTGGAGGCCATTCCGTGTCCTGGTAGTTAAGGCAGCTGGCTCCCATAGGCCAACTGTGCTATTCAAGTCTTGGACCAACGACTTAAGAAACGTACCAGGTATGTATGTATGTGTACCCAAAATGCTGAAAAAGTGAGCAATAAAGGAAAATAAATTGATACATGATTATTTTCAATGGGAGGTATTTTCTCCCTTTCCCTTTCTCTCATCTTTCTCTGCTAAATGCAAGTGACTTCTGATAAAATTTTAAAAATAAACAAGTAAAATAAAAATTATGACACTTACAGATAGCCATGGCTAGGGGATGGTTGGAACAAAAACACATACAAGCCTAGGGCAGACACATCTCCAGAAAAAGATCTTAAACATCTATGCTGGGCTTTTCAGTGAAAGTCTTTCTGTGTGGAGCCATTCCACAAAATGCCTTCTCCTCCTCCTCCTCCTCCTCCTCCTCCTTCTTCTTCTTCTTCTTTTTTTTAATAGATCCAGTTTCTAAAGCAAGGTATCTCAAAGAAATAGGAAAAAATGTATCTCATTCCAAGGATCAAAACATGTCTTCAAAAACTGACCCTGATGATAAATGCAGACTTCTGACTTACTCAACCAAGACTTCATTATGTTATCAAAGCATTTTTTTAATTATTTTTTTTTATTTGCTAGAAGACACATCTGCTTACTGAGAGAAACAAGAGAGAGAGAAAGAGAGAGAGAGAGAAAGTACTTTCAATGGGGGGTGGCCATGCTACAATACCTTCTTCTCTATTCTCTTTTCGGGATTTTGGATACTATCCACTTGTGTCCAGTGTGTTTCTTAAGTTTTCAGCTCTGGGACCCAAAACTTACTATTGGTCATATGGGATCCAGTCATCTCAGCTACCATAAATCTGACTGGTCCAAGATTTTTGTTAGGTATTAAATGCCTATGTATTTATTTTATTTATTTGTGTATATATTTGAGGCACACAACATGATATTCTGATGTATAGTAAGATGATTACTATAGTAAGATTTACATACTCACTCCTTTCTATAGTTACCATTGTGTGTGTATATTTGTGTGTGTATGTGCTAAGAACACCTAAAATCTACTCAGCAATTCTCAGTATACAATATGGTTATGGTTTGGATCATCCTTTGTCCACCAAAGTTTCATGTTTTGTAATTTTGTCTTAGTGCACAGTGATTGGATATCTCCCCAAAATTCATGTGATGGGATTTGACTGTATTGTAAAAGTATTAAGTGAAAACTTAATTCCTTCATATTTTCCAAGGGTGAGGCCTTTGGGTGTCATAATGTCATTAGAGTGGAGTCTCCATAATTGAGTTTTGGCTGACAGATAAGCAGAGGGAGTGAGACCAGCATGGCAGGAAGAAAACCACAGGACACAGACCACACTGTCCTGCCTTCTACCACTTTGCGATACCCTTGGACTTTCCATCCACCAGAATTGTGAATTAACTCTAATTCTTCAAAATTCACTAGCTTCCAATTGCTACTAGCAATGCAATGAGAAACTGAGAAAAATATAATATTATTAACTAAAGTCTTTATTCTGTACATTAGATCTCTAGATTTATTTATCCTAATTGCAAATTTGTGTGCCCTAACCTACTTCTCCCATTTATTCCTCCTTTCTACCCTGGCAACCATTATTCTACTCTCTGATTATATTTGTTGACTTTAGGCTTTAAAAAAAGTTAAGAATCTGCATTAAGTTCTTTTTAAGAATCTGCATACATATGAAATGTAAGCAAGAGTATATAGTATTTTTCTTTCTGTGTTTGGCTTATTTAGCCTAGCATAATGTCTTCCAGCTTCATCTGAATAACAGTATCTCCTTTTTAAATACTGAAACCTATCTATCATTAGCAATTCAGATTGACCTATCAATCTCACACTTTATCTGTTCATCTGTCAATGGATACTTAGGTTGTTTCCCTATTTTGGCTATTGTGAATAATGCTCCAATAAGCGTGGAAGTGCAGTTATCTCTACAAGGCACTAACTTTTATTTTATTTTATTTTAATTTATTTAATACATTCAATTGGTATACACCACTTAGTTTATAAAGTGAATTTAATAACATGAAGGTGCTAATTTTTATTTCCTTTGTGTACTCAACACAAATGGATCACATGGTAGCTCTATTTTTATTGTTTTTAGTAACCTTCATACTGTTTTCATAATGGCTGAACCAATTCAATGAAGACTTTAAAATTAAGTGAAATCAGGAAAACAATATGTGAACAAAATGTGAATAGCAACAAAGAAATAGGAATTGTAAAAAAGGAGCAATAGAGAAATTATTGTATCTTTCCCTTTTGAATTTTTTCTTTCACTCATGCTAGAGCATGAATGAGAGAGAAAGAGAGAGAGAGAGTGAGAGAGAGAGAGAGAGAGAGGAGAGTGTCCTCCACCAGCATCTGGTCATGCTGAATTCCCTTTTTCCTGTCCTTCAGCCCATCAGATCTTGGCCAGTATGTTTTAGGCTGACTGACCAGAAATTCAAACTGTGGTTGCCACATGGGATCCAGCTTCTTCTGAGCAGTTCATCATCACTGCACCATGGAGCTGACCCCAAGCATAAATTCAGAAGCTGAAAAATACAGTAATATAAGTGGTCAATATGCACATAAACAGTAATATAAATGAAAAATTAATTAGAGGAGTTTTACAGAACTTTTGAACAAAATGAAGAAAAAATCATTAAACTCAGACATAGATCACTTGGAATTATTAGGACTGAGGAGTGAGAAATAAAAAGAATTTTTCAAAAAGTGAACAAAGCCTAAGGTTCTGGGGAACACCATAAAGAGGAGCAACTTACACTGAGAAAGAACACGGATGAAAAGGTAAATAAGGGATATTAAAAAAAATAATGATTGAAAACTTAGTGTATTTGATGAAAAATAGGCACTCACAAATCCAAGAGTCTCAATAAACTCTAAATATAGTAGACTCAGAGATATCCATACCAAGACATATTATCATCAAACTGTCAACAACCAACGACAGGATCTTGGAAGCAGCAAGAGAGAAGTAACTTGTCACTTATAATATTAACAGTCAATCACTTAGCAGAAACCATAACTACCAGAAGACAGTGGAATAATATATTTTAATCCTAAAAGAAGAAAATGAGCAACCACAATTTTTCTGCCTGATAAAAATGTAGTCTTGTTATTTTCCATATTTCTTGTTTTGTTTTTTGATTATAGACATCCTGGTAGGTGTCCAATAATATCTCAAAGTGGTTTCAATTTACATTTCTCTGAAGATTAATGACAGTGAACATATTTTATGTGTTTATTGGATGCATCCATATTTTCTCTGGAGAAATGTCATTTAGATCTTTGTCCATTTTGTTATTAATGGATCAGTACAATCGTGGAGTCACTCTCGAAAAATTGAACTATTTCTCATAAAATGAAACTTGCAAGTATCATAGACTCCAGCAACTATACTCTTGGACATCTACCCCAGAAAAATGAAAATCTATGTTCACATAAATGTAGAACATATCACTGGTTGCCATAGGTTAGAAAGGTGAGTGCTGTGGGAGAAGTGTGGTGTGTGTGGTTATAAAAAGACATGTGGAGTCTTGTGGTATTGGAGTTGTTCAGTATCTTCAGATGGTAGTGAATTTAAACAGGTGAAAATATTGCATAAAATTAATACACAAATTAATATAAGTAAACTAGGAAAAATATAAATAGGATAGGTAGATTGCATGAGTGTTGGTATCTTGGTTGCAATATTGTAAAATATTATTGTTTTGTAAAACATTAACTTTGGAGGAATCTGAGAAAGGCATAGAAGAATCTTTTTGGACATGGCAGTTTCAAAATGTTCTTGGAAAAAGGAATTAAAGTATGAGTCAATTTTGGTATACAAACATTTTGAAATCCATGCATAGTTTTTAAATAATATATATTTTCATGAAATTTTTGAGGACTTCTCATATTTTTATTTAACTTTATTTATTTACTTATTTATCTTAATTTGACCTTAGAGGGACAGAGTGAGAGTGAGAGAGAGAAAGAAGGAAAGTGAGAGAGCAAGCTAGCAGGTCTGGGACTTGAACTTGAACCATGCTTAGCCATGTGGGAGTCCAGCGTCCTTAATCACTACACGCCATCTGGTGGCCCTTCATATTATTTCTTATAGTTGCAAGCATATCAACAATTATTACAAAAGAAATAAATATCAGAAAATAAATGAATAAATATCTGCTTTTGGAAAAAGATTGGAAAAAGTATATGCTCTTAATACATATATCTAACAAAAGATTTGTATCCAGAATATATAAACACCTTGAACCATTCAATAAGAGAACAACTATCTTATTATAAGTCATCAGGAGCCTTGAATGATCACACAAAAGATATATGAACAGTCAATATACACATGAAAAATTTACCAACATGATTAGTCATCTGAGAAATGCAAATTAAAACCATGATAGCATACCACTATACACTTTTTAAAATGGCTACAGAAAATGACAATAATGCATGTTGGCAAGATTATAGAGCAACTGGAACTCTCGTACATTCCCAGTGGATATTAAAATGGTACAACTACTTTGGGAATCTATTTGGCAGATTTAATAAAGTTAAATATACCAAACCCTATCATTTAGCAATTAAAATAGTACCCCCTTGTCCACATGGGTATGTTCCTAGTCCCCTCAGTGGATGCCTGAAACTGCGGATAGTACCAAACCCTATATAGATGCTATGTTTTTTCCTGTAGATACAAATCTAGTGACTCCCTTCCATTTTTTGTAAAAAGAGGACGTTACCAAAAAGTCTGAGAAAGAATTTAGAACATTTATAGTGACTGAATTCTATGAGCTAGAACAGAAAAAAGACAATGAACTACAGGAGATTAGGAAGTCTTTCCATGATATGAAAGAAGAAATGGACAAGCTAAGAAAGAATCAGATAGAACTATTAGAGGAGAAGTCTGTAATACAGAAAATCAAAAACTCTCTCAAAAGTATTAAAAGTTGATTAGACCATGCTGAAGATTGAATCTCTGATGTAGATGATAAAATCTCTGACCTAGAGAAAACCACCAAAAAGATAGAGAAAATTGCAATAAAACATGAGGATAAGATACGAAAAATACTAGATTCCATTAGACACCCCAACATGTGAATAATTGGTACCCCAGAAGATGAAAAAACTAATAAGGGCATGGAAAATCCATTCCATGAAATCTTGGAAAAAAATTTCCCAAGCATAGAGAGGCACTCAAACATCCAGACCCAAGAAATACAAAGGACCCCAAATAGAATCAACCCCCGAAGATCTTCCCCAAGGCACATCTTAACCAGACTGGCAAAGACCACAGATAAAGATAAGATACTAAAACTGGCAAGAGAGAAACAACAAGTGACTTACAAAGGTCACCCCATCAGGCTAACACTGGACTTCTCATCAGAAACAATGCAAGCAAGAAAAGAATGGGGAGATGTATTGAAAGTGTTAAGAGAGAAACAATTTCAACCAAGATTATTATATCCTGCAAGATTATCCTTCATATGGGAATAAAGATTAAAATCTTCTCAGACAAACAAAACCTAAAAGAATTTGCCAACATCAGGCCAGCTCTTCAAGAAACCCTGAAGAAAGTACTGTTCCAGGAAAACTAAAGTAACAGCCAGAAACAAAGGAATAAAAGGCAACTAAGACAATGGCCGATTTAAACATCGGGACAGGTCCAATAACATTGATAATAACATTGAATGTTAATGGATTGAATTCTCCAATCAAGAGACACAGACTGACTGAATGGATTAAAAAACAGAAACCCTCTATCTTTGCCTACAGAAAAACCACTTCATGGATAAAGACATAAATAGACTGAAAGTGAAGGGTTGGAAAAAGGTTTGCCATGCAAATGGGAACCAAAAAAGAGCTGGAGTCATGATACTAATTTCTGACAAAATAAGCTTTAAAACAAAAACTGTTTGAAGAGACAAAGAAGGGCACTATATTGTAGTAAAAGGGTGAATCAAACAAGAAGATACAATGCTTATTAATATCTATGCACCTAACACAGGAGCACCTAAATATGTGAAGGAAATACTGTTAGATCTAAAAGGGGAGATAGATTGCAACACACTAATTGTTGGAGACCTCAACACAGTATTATCCCCTCTGGATGGATCATCTAGACAAAAAATAGGTAAAGAGATAAAGTATCTAAATGATACCATAAATCAAATGGACTTAACAGACATCTATAGAACTTTCTATCCAAAAACCATGAGATACATTTTATCTACATGGAACCTTTCCAAAGATTGACCACATCATAGGGCACAAAGCAAGCCTCTAGAGATTCCAAGGCATAGAAACTATATCCAGAATCTTCTCCAACCATGATGGAATTAAACTTGAGTTTAATTGTAAGAGAATTCCTCAGAAATAATCAAATACGTGGATACTAAATAACCTCCTCCTGAATGACTCCACAACTACTGAAGCAATAGACTGAAATCAAAACATTCATGGAAGCCAATGACAATGAGGTCACAAGTTTCCATAATCTTTGGGACACAGCTAAAGCAGTCATAAGAGGGACGTTCATAGCAATTAGTGCACATAAGAGGAACATGGAAAGAAGGCAAATGGATCACCTAACATCATGTCTCAGGGAAATGGAAAAGCAACAGCAAAAAGATCCAGAAAAGTCCAGGAGAAAGGAAATAATAAAGATATGAGCAGAATTAAATGAAATAGAAAATAAATGAACTATACAGAAAATAAATGAAAGTAAAATCTGGTTCTTTGAAAAGATAAACAAAATTGATACACCACTAGCAAGACTTATTAAGAAGAGAGAAAGGAACCAGGTGAATCAGATCTATAATGAAGCAGGCAAAATAACAACAGACATAGTAGAAATACAAAACATTATTAGAGGATACTATGAATATCTGTATGCCAAGAAACAAGATATTCTGGATGAGATGAATAAATTCCTGGGTACATATAATCTACCAACATTGAGCCAGGAGGTTATAGAAAGTCTGAATAGGCCCATATCAAGCCAGGAGATTGAATCAGTAATAAATAACTTCCCAACAAAAAAATGCCCTGGCCCTGATGGATTTGCCTCTGAATTCTACAAAACTTTCAAAGAAGAGTTAACCCCCATTCTGCTCAAGTTATTTCTAAAGATCCAAAAGGGTGAATCTCTCCCTAATTCATTCTATGAAGCCTGTATCACCCTTATCCTTAAAACAGATAAGGACAGGACAAGGAAGGAAAACTAGAGACCAATATCCCTGATGAATATAGATGCAAAGATTCTCAACAAGTTACTAGCAAAACCTATCCAAAAACTTATAAAAAAGATTATACATCATGATCAGGTAGGCTTTATCCTAGAAATGCAAGGTTGGTTCAACATACGCAAAACCATAAATGTAATACAACATATTAACAGGAAGAAGGATAAAAACCATATGGTCATATCAATTGATGCAGAAAAAGTTTTTGATAAGATACAACATCCCTTCATGATCAAGGTTCTCAGCAAAATCAGCATAGAAGGGTCATTTCTCAATACAATAAAAGCTATTTATGAAAAAGCCATAGCAAACATTATCTTGAATGGAGAAAAACTGAAAACTTTTCCACTAAAAACGGGTACAAGAAAAGGATGCTCACTTTCTCCACTCCTTTTCAATATAGTACTCGAAGTCCTTGCCAATGCAATCAGAAAAGAAGAAAAAATAAAAGGCATTCAAACAGGAAAAGAAGAGGTGAAACTCTCTCTATTTGCAGATGACATGATTGTCTACATAGAAGACCAAATGGTTTCCATGAGAAAATTTCTGGAGATAATAGATGAATAGAGTAAAGTTGCAGGCTACAAAATTAATATCCAGAAATCTATAGCATTTCTGTATATGAACAACAGGCAGATTGAGATAGAACTGAAAAAAGTTATTCCATTTACCATAGCCACAAAAAGTGTAAGATACTTAGGGATAAATCTAACCAAAGAAGTTAAAGACGTCCACAAGGAAAACTATGAGAAGATAAAAAAAGAAATTTAAAATGATTTAAAAAAGTGGAAGGATATCCCATGTTCCTGGATTGGAAGAATTAATATAATCAAAATGGCAATTCTACCATATTAATCTACATATTTAATGCAATGCCAGTCAAAGTACCAGACACATTCTTCCCAGATCTAGGAAAGATAATCATAAAGTTTGTCTGGAATCATAAAAGACCTGTATTGCCAAAGCAATTCTGCAGAAGAGTGGAGTGGGCAGCATCTCACTCACTGACCCAAAAATATACTACGAAGCTGTGGTAATCAAAACAGCATGGTACTGGCACAGAAACAGACACGTGGATCAATGGAACAAAATAGAGTCCCCAGAAATAAATTCCCAAACATACAGTCAACTGATTTTTGACAAGGGATACCAGTCAATCCAGTGGGAAAAGGAAAACCTCTTCAGCAAATGGTGCTGGAAAAACTGGATTTCCACTTGCAGAAAGATGAATCCAAACCCCTACCTCTCACTTTTGACAAAAATCATGTAAAGGTGGATCAAAGATCTAAATCTAAGACCATAAACTATAAAACTGCTCCTGGAAAACACTGGGGAAACTCTGGGAGACATTGGGGTAGGGAAAGACTTCTTAAATAAGATCCCAAAGCACAGTCAATAATCCTCAAAATAGACAAGTGGTATTACATCAGACTAAGAAATTTCTGCATGGCAAAAGACACAGTAATTAGTGTGAATCCACAGCCCTCAGGATGGAAAAATAGTTTTGTAAACTATGCGTCAGATAAGGGACTGATAACCAGAATTCACAAGGAACTCAAGCAGTTGTTCTGAAAAAAGATCAGATCAATCCTGTTAAAAGATAAGAGAATGAATTGAAAAAACCACTCTCTAAAGATGACATATGAATAGCTAAAAGGCATATGAAAAAATGCTCAACACCCCTCATTGTAAGGGAAATGCAGATCAAAGCACCAATGAGAAACCACCTAACCTCAGTCAGAATGACTTAAGATTAAAAAAAAAACAAAAAGGGGTAAGTGCTGGTGGAGTTTGGTGAAAGGGGAACTCTCTTACACTGTTGGTGGGAATGTAATTGGTCCAGCCATTGTGGAGAAAAATTTGGAGATTTTTCAAAAATCTACAAATAGAACTACCACATGATCCAGCAATCCCACCCTTTGGTATCTACCCAAAGGACAGAAGAATACTTAATCAGAAAAGTGCTTGCATATCGATATTTATTGTGGCACTATTCACAATTGCTAAGTCATGGGAACAACCCAAATGTCCACGAACAGATGAATGGATAGGAAAAACTGTGGCTCATATACTCAATGGAATACTATTCAGCCATAAAAAAACAATAAAACCCTGACTTGACAGGAAGTGGATGAATATGGAATATTTACTGCTGAGTGAAGCAATCCAGGCTATGAAGGAGAGACATCGTATGTCCCCACTTAATATATACCAAGTGTCCGCACTCTATGACTGAAATTAATTGACTAAAGGATATAGAAACACAGTATATAGATGTAAATATCAGATATAGTGTTTGTGAAAGAGGAGGGTCTGAGGAAGGACATTTAGAAAAAAAATAGGGAGGCAAAGCATGAATGGCACAAAGAAATGTGGTATTATCTGTTGAAGATATTTTGTAGTTTTATCAACTGTACTAGGGAGAAATATTCACCTGTTGAAATATCCATTTTGTAAGCCAAATAATAATGTGATTGAATATATAAAAAAATTAAATAAAAATAAATAAATTAATTAATAAAAAGAACAAACAAACAGAAAGTTGAATTTGTAAACAGGCATAGTAAGAGATCAAGAGGACACCTAATAATAAAATAGAGCATTTTTTTAAAGAATTATTTTATTTAACTTTATTTATTATTATTATCATTATTATTTTCCAGTTTGATCCGAGAGAGACAGAGAGAGAGAGAGGAAGTGAGAAAGCAAGCCACCAGGTCCAGGACTCGAACCATGGTCGGCCATGTGGGAGTCCAGCACCCTTAACCACCATGCCACTTGCCAGCTCCCATATGCCACCATCACAAGTCTTGTATTGGGATGATGGAAAAGTCATTATGTATTTTTCTCTGTTTTTCTATGCAAAAATATTATTGGGTCATTGTGACGTTTCTAATGACCCAATACTTTGGGATTATTATTAAATAGAATAAGGATTAATTAAAAACATGCCCTATGATACCTGGTGAGTCAATCTAATAACCAAGACAGCTACTAAGTGGATAATGGGTAGGTAGCTTTTACAGTGTGGATATGCTAGACAAAGGGATGACTCATGTCATAGATGGGATGGAGCAGGATGGCACAAGGTTTCATCATGCTACTCAAAATTGTGTACAATTCAAAATTAATAAATAATTTATTCTGGAATTTTCTGTTTAATAATATTTTCAGACTGTGGTACTGTGGATAACTTAAACTGTGGCAAGCAAAACCATGGATAAGAGGGAAGTGCTGTACAGGTTTACGAAAGAAATTAAATGTACACCTATGCAAAAACTTGTACTCTTATGTTTTTAATGGGTTAATTTCTAAAAGACAGAATCTGGAAACAATCCAACTGACTATCAACAGATGTGGATAAACCAATCGTGATGTACTCACACTAGAATACTGCTTGTCAATAATAAAAAATGGACTCCCGGATACTCACAACATGAATGAATCTCGGACATCCTGAATGCAGATACAAGAGTACATACTGTGTAATTCCATTTATGTGAGTCTTTACACAAACTAAACTGAAACTAAAATGAGAGATGGAGTTCTTGGGTTTGGGTGGGGGCAGGATTGACTGGAAAGGAGATATGGAGATTTTGTAGGGTGATGAAAATGTTTTATGTCTTGATCACAGTGGTGGTTACACAGATGGGTCAAAACTCATCAAGCTGTGCTTTTATAATAAATGCATTTTATTTTATATAGATTATACCTAATAATGTCAATAATAAATTAAAGGTACCATTTCAGGAATAAAAATGAAATGTATAATTTCCCATATCAAGATGGGAGAAAAGGGAAAAATAAATGAACTCATTTCAATAGAGGGCAGAAAAAGAAGAAAACTCAGTTAGCAGCTTGAATTTAAATAGAACTGCTTAAATTCTATGTCTACCACTTCTTACCTTGGGTAAATTACTTAATACATGCAGTTCTGTTTTCTTATCTGCTTTTATAGGTTTAATAATTATACTAACCTTGAGATATTGATTTAAAGATTAAGCAAAATTTTGAACATAAAATGCTTAACATTGGGTATGATATTAAGAAACTATTTAATAAATCCTAAACATTTTACCCCATGCTACAAAATTGAGAATAATAATATTTCTTTAGTATGTTTCCTTTTAATTCTCTCATAGTACTGTGCTAATAATCTTCTTAGAGCTTAACCCAGGTTGCCACTTCGCATTTCTTTGCATGTTAATTTGCTTAACTTTTCAGTCCTTCCCTGGAATGGGCCTGCATTGTGCACAGTTGTATCCCAGGCACCAGCACCAGCTGACCCAGGATAGGTACTCATTATTCCTTTGATAAATGACTGAGTGAAGGCAAGAACACAGAAGAGAGATTCTGAATTTTGAAGAACTTCCATTTTCAATCTCTTTCAGGCTTCCTTACTCTTATTCCTACTGTGGAATGAAAAGACTTTTCCCTTACGAGAAATTTTGGTTTGGGGGAGTACAATCCCTGTGGATTTCTGGAAGAAAATAGAGTCTTTTCTTCCACTTTTGCTTCTACGTTGAGTGTCCAGGAAATCCTTGTTGTGGAAAGCAGGTGGGACCCACCTGTCATACCAGAGAGTTTCAAAATTTCAAGTGCCTTTGGAACGCTCATAAAAATGCACATTATGTGGACCAGCAGTTGGCGTAATGGTTATGTCTCTGGACTCCCATGTAGCTGACCACAGTTCGAGTCCCCGACCCGGTGGCTTAAACTCACGCTGGGCGCATGTGTGTGCATGCCCAAGATCCCAAGAGGAGAATGGAGGAGAAAGGATTACGGCCTGGTTATACCCCCGGGGCGTGATTTCTCACTTTCTGTCTCTCTGTCTCTCTGTGTCACATCTTTATAGCAAAAACCACTAAAAAATTGCACATGGATTTCAATTCATTTTTGGCACCAAAATATACTTGTGCTTTGATTCCACTTTTCCATTAATTATTTGCATCTCCCTGGTGTCACTGGATTTTGCAGATCTCTCCCTTCAGATGTTAGGTTTCTTCATCTCCCTCATATTACTTACATGCTTTGCTACTACCTTCCTGCATAGTCAGAAGTCTGGTGAAATTTCTCTTAAGCCTTCCTTTGAATTATTCATAGCACTTATTCCTGTTAAAAACTTATGTGACATATGGAGGGTCTTATAAGTTTAGATCACTCTATATTGTGTCCTCTCCCCTTTTGTTTTATTGTGGAGAAACTCTCTGGGGAAGGTACAAATGTTGCATCCCATCATACAGCAGAATAGGGACAGAGCCAGGGTAGGGTCCCTGAACCCGGTGTACTTAAAATGATATGGGAATCATTCTTTTGGGCTTAGAATCATTATTAAATGATTGCCCTTTTTATATAGGAACTATGAAGATGGTAGCCTTAGGATAGGTTCAAGTTTAGTATTTTTATCTCTAATATTTATATTCATCACTGTGCTTAACCTATAGGCATAATGTGGCTAAAGATGCTTCTCCTAAATATTGATGAAGGTATATGGGAACAACAGTACCATTTTGTTCATATTGACAATTATGCTTTGGGGGTTCTTTGATTTGCTCTTTAAGTTTAGTCCTCTACAGTTACATCTTCTGTCATTCTGACAAATAAAATCTTGTTTTAAGAGGCTTTAACATTTAGTTAAATTTTAGTTGTCTCTCTTCCAAAGGCATAGCAGTAGTTACACACATAGATGTGTGCTCTAATTAATTATTACTGGATTGTCCCCTGAATTTATAACGCCTGCCTAGCAGCAGCCTTGGCTCTCACAGAAGTCAACATGATTGCAGGGAATTAGCTTTTATTACACTTGGACCAAAGAGAACATGTTTGAAAGGGTAATTGAAATCTGCAGAAATCAGACTGTGTATTTTCTCCCTCCTCTCCAGAGATTATCCAATAAAATGGATACTTATTCTGGGCAATAATGGGGAATTGTCAGGTCTGCAGCCTCTGTCACTGTTGTCCTCTCAGCCTGGTGGCTGAAGGTCCGGATCTCCTGAGAGAACAGTAATTAAGACCCTCAGAGGCATGAGCAAGCAGGAGCAACAATAGAATTAGGGAGCTCTGTAATTTGGGAGGCCATCAAAATAAAAGGTGATTTTATTTAAATGTGCCAAATTACCCTAACAAGCTGTTTTTCAATTTCAGCAGCACTGGAAGTTTTATCTCCTTAACTCCATCGAAGGTATTGCATTCTGCCACAGGAATGAAATATTAGCAATAGAAGAACCATTCTAGTTAGTCTCCATTCAACCCCAAACTTTAATAGAAATAACCTGTCGGCTTTGATTGAGTGTGATATCACTATAGGAGCCTTGAATTTAAACTGGGGGATAAAGAAAATTGCATAGTGTGTGAAGCCAGTTTGACTAAAATGGAAATTTTATTTCAGTCCCATCTGGCTGTCAAAAGGCCACTTCTAATACTTTCACAAAGCAATTTACTTTCACAGAAAACAAAAACAAAATCAAAAAGTAGAAACTGAAAATGCAAAAAAAGTCCAAACAAAACCAAACCTGTATCTCCTTTGCAGAGTTTGAATTCATGTTGTTCTGCATCATTTCTCAAGGGGCTGGGAGTAAGTACAATTCCCTGAACTTTCCTGGTAGGCTCAGCTCCCTTTTGTTATTAAGTGCATTCTGTTTTCTTGGATTTTAAATCTTTAAAGAGAAGAAAAAAGGAACCCCAAATAGTAACTCCTAAATCATCAGTCAGATATTTGAAGTAAAATGCTTCCCACACTTTCTTCCAGACATTAAGAGAGAATACAGTGTTTACCAAAGGCATTTAGCAAAACTGGCAAAATGCACAGACATCCCAGATCTGTTGGTGACTCCAAGGGTCCATTTCACATCAGGGCTGGAAATCCTTCCATGTGCTCCCTGGGGGGAAATTTGATAAAATTGATTCTGCAGAATCTAAAGGGAAATGCCATTTTGGTGACAGTTACATATGAACACAGGTGAGTGTGGGAGCACCAATGTCTGTTCAGAAGGTCCAGACAGAATGAATGGGACTATTATAATTATACCTCAGAAGGATTTTAGAGTATTTCTTTAAATTTTAAGTTTTAACTATAATTTTTGATGTACATATCATCAATGTACATCTTTGCGGATTATGGAATAGTTTTTTAAGGCATGCATACAGTGTAAAATAACCAAATAAAAGATATACCTATATTAATCTTTAAGTAATCAACAATAAACATTATATTGAATTGTGCATATTCATTAGTAGTTTTATTAGACATTTTTTTAAAAAATAGGTATTAAATTGTCTGTAGTTTTTACTCTGCTATGGTATACCATTCCATAGTTTTGACCTCTTATTTCCATGCATTTTCATGTCCATTATAAATTTTCTAATGAGACACCCTCCAACTTCCTCTAGCCTCTCCTGGTATCTGTCATGACTATCTCTATTTCTATGCTTTTGAGTCCTTTGGTTTCTTCCACAGAATGTGGACATTTTTTATATGCTAAGTGAGGACATATGGTATTTGTCTTTCATAGTCTGGCTTATTTCACTTCGCATTATATCTTCTAGGTCCATATTGTCCCAAATGACAGGATTTTGCTGTTCTTTATGACTGACTAGCATTCCATTGTGTATATGTGCCACACTTTGCCAATTAATTTCCCTGTTTTTGGGTGCTTGCTTAGGTTGATTCCATGACTTAGCTATCATGAATAAAATTGTGATCAACATAGATGTGCAAATGTAATTCTGACTGATTTCCTGTCCTTTGGATATAGACCCAATTGGGGGATTAGTAGACGTACAGTTATTTTATCTTTAGGTTTTTGAGGAATATCCATACTCTTTTTCATGATAGAGCATGTGTGCTTGTGAGAGAATGAGAGAGAGAGAGAAAGAGATAAAGACAAAGAGAGAGACAGAAAGAGGAGGTTTGGTCACACTACAATCTCCTTTCTCCAGTCCTCCAGCCCATTGGATCTAGGGCATTTGCAGATTAGTCCAGCGCACCTGTTTCAGGCAGACTAGACCAGGGATTTGGACTGTGGTAGCCCAGTAGATTCAGTCTTCTCTTGAGTAGGTCACTACCACTGGGCCATAGGGCTGGCCCAACAGTTTAAAAGGTTTTTTTTTTCCTCTTTATTCATCATAGAGCACACAGTTGTGTATATGAGAGAAAGAGGATCTGCTTCCACAAGTCCTGGTCATGCCATGATCCCCTTCTTCCAACTCTCCAGCCCATCTGGTTTTATGTGCTCACTCGTGTGCCCAACATGCCTCAGGCTATATGAGCTGAGGATCAGAACCCTAGTCATCTTGTGGGATCTGGCTTTTCTTGAGCAGCACATTATCACTGTGTCATGGGATGGCCCAGAAAGATGTTCTTAAATGACATTTGTTCCATTTTTTGGTTGGGTATTATTTGATACTTTATTCCAATGTTCATTAAAAGTCCAAGAAAAAGTAGGATGAATTTGTTGGGGCTCAGAAAGAAATACTCTAAAGACAGGCTTTTTGAAATTTTGAATTGGAGAAACAGTCTCAGAATCAAAGTCTCTCTGACCTTTCACACCCCATGATGTCTAGATTATCTTTGATCCTTTCTCAGACTATAGACTGGACCTACCAAATGTGGTATTATCTGTTGAAGATATTTTGTAGTTTTATCAACTGTACTATGGAGAAAGATTCACCTGTTGAAATATCCACTTTGTAAGCCAAATAATAATGTGATTGAATCTATAAAAGAAAATGGGATGAAAAAAGAAAAAAAAAATAGTTGCCTTCATCCCTCCTAAAGTTTCATTAACTAAGCTCGATTCTTGAAGGAAGGCTGAAGAATGTTGACACACTTGACAGAGTAGGTCATGAGCTATAGCCTGTTTTCCAGGCCCATTCAGCTCCCAAGGAGAATAATCACTCACTATTTTTTGAGTATTGGACTCATCCTTTCTCACCAAAAGCATTTCTGAAATCCCAGAGAAAAAAGGGCTCAGACTGTCCAAAGCTTCAGTAATTTGCTGTGATTTCCTTTCTCTTTTTCTTTAGATTTTTTCTTTTCATTATTTTATTCTATAGTTGCATATACTAGCCAGAGGGAGAAAGAGAGAATGGAAAAGTAAGAAAGCACCCCTCACAGGATGGCTGTGCTGCAATCTCTTCTCTTCATTCGCCTTTCAGGATTTTGGGCAGGCATGAATACCCACGTACTTTCTGTATTTTTCAAGTCACTAGGTCTAGGACTCAAACCACATAGTTAGCATGTACTTTCTGTATTTTTCAAGCTACTGGGTTAAGACTCAAACCACGTAGTTAGCATGTGGGATCCAGCAGCCTTTACAACCATGCCAGTGGCTGGCCCTCCTTTTTCATGCTCAAAAAAATTATATTTATATTTTATTTTGTATTTGTATTCTTTTTATTTAAAGATGGAGCACCAAAATAGTAAAGACTAAGTGCAAAACCTGGTTTTAGTCCTCAGTTCCTAGACTTGCCACAAACAATAGAAGAGAGGCCTTCAATGAAGCTCCTACAATTCCAGGTTCTGAGGTCCTTTTTGCATACTAGAGCTATCACCGCATTTCTCTCCATGAGGGCTCAAGTGAGCAGTGCCCTCCTCCCCTAGGTCTTGCCAAGGCCAAAACAGTATCTCTCCTAGTTTCTTTGGCTTTCATAAAGCATTTTTTTTTTTAAATAAAGCTTATTTATTTCTTCCATGAACAAGAGAGACAAAAGAGAAAAAGAGAAAGTCAGAGAGAGACAGGCACCCCCAACAGGGTCCTCATACCCTGATAGAACTCTGGCCCCAGTCAGTCCTGGACCATGGGCACACATGGGCCCCATATATTCAGGGAGTTCTCCAGATACAAGCTCAGAACCTTCACTTGTGGGTCAGCCTCACAGAGTATCACATTACCACTGCGCCTTTATCTGGCCTCCTTGCACAGCTCTTTATGAGGCCTGTAAATTTTTTTTTATAGCAATAATAGAGCAAACTCCTTTAATACTTTGTCCTCCAGTCTTTGTGTTATTTATCAATCAACCCGGAAGAGACTGTGGGTCAAAGAATGTGTCCTGTCTTTCTTGACCTTTCTGAGAATAGTTACCTGACACAGACTTAGTGAGTAGCAATTAAGCATCTCAGATCATGGGACATTTT